>CM033347.1:12360352-13831268 GCA_019395295.1 Osmanthus fragrans | reverse complement strand
TATTTTATAAATTGGCAATATTTGAGGATTTAATTAGATATATTTTAAGTTGGAAAATTACATTTCTAATAATGGAAGTATAAGGGCCGATTAATAATTTTAAATAGGAGTGGAGGGGCTTCTTTTGCAATTTTTATTAGGGGCCCCATTTAAATAGACACTTTGACCATTTTCATTGAAAAACACATACAAACACACACTAGAAGGGGTAGAAGCCGGCAGAGAGGAAGAAAAGAGAAAAGGAAAGAAAGAAAAGGGAAAGAAAAGAAGAAGAAAAAGGAAGAAAAGGAGAAAAGGGAAAAAGGAAAGTGAAGTAAGTGTTGATTTCTTCTACCTTGAGTTCTATTTTGTTTATTTTCTTCAAATATAGAGGAATATTATGTTAAATTGTAAGGTTGTAATTTGTGGTATAAATTTTCATATTCCTTGGGTATGAGAATAAATTAGAGCTCAAGTTTATTGATTATTTAGTTTCCATTGATAGTAAGGTAAGAATTTTATTTTGGGACAAACCCTAGAATTTTAATTGGATGCTTGAGTATGGATTATTTGCAAAAATGATGGTAATAATGAAATATTCATTTGATAGAATGATTTTATGGAACTATATGTAAATTCAATTGGTTGGATTATGATTATTAGTTTAACTAGTTTGTAAATGGGGAATTATTTTTATGTTGGGAATTGGAGATTATTTTGATGAATTAGATTTTAGTGAAATGATTAGAAAATAGAATGTGCTCCAAGTGAGTAAAGAAAATTTGAGAAAAATTATCCAAGTCTCGAGAAATTAAGTTTTAGTATTCGATTATGAATATTTAGAGCCACTTGGTAGCGTGATTGTTAAATTGGTTATTCGATATCATATTTCAGGTAGTGACGGGAAAGCTCGGAAATGCTCGTCAATTTAATCAGATTCATGTCTATAGACCAGTGAGTGGATATCTACTTTTTAAAAATAAGCATTTATTTAAATTATAATAGTTCTCAAGTTTATATAAAATAACTGTTTATTTGATTTCTTATAGTAAATCATATAAGCTGCAAAAGTTATGTATTTCAGACGATTGATTTAGAAAGCATGAATTTCAGAATAAAGTGATTCTTATAGCAAATCCTTTTTAAAGTTAATTTCAGTTAAATTAAATCATTTCATTAGCATGTTGTATCAGTATTAAATATTTCAACAAATCTATAGTTATCTTTAAAACCACCAGGAAGTGCCCAGGTGATTTACCCGCTCTGCACTTGTGTGAATGTGTTTCCACAGTGTATGACCAGCTATGGTGATTTTACCCGCTCTGCACTGATGTGAATGTGTTTCCACAGTGTATGACCAGATTATCAGAGGTCTTTGGGACCCACTCTTGTACACACATAGGCTTTGGGCCGTGTATTGGGGTGCTTAGCCTTTGGGGCAGCTCTGCGTACGTATGACCAGATTATCAGTTATCAGATTATCAGATTTGAATGGCTTCGCCTTATACATCGAGATTACTCTGTACATGTGTAAGGCTATTCATTGGGTACTTATTGGTGTGACTTTTTAGTATATAATATGATGTTTATTCAGCTTATTAGATTTCAGACTTCAGAATTCAGTTTATTCAGTTTGCAGAATAATGATTTCAGCTTACAGTAATGTGAAACCATATTTTTACTTATAGTTACTGAGATCAGATTATTTATATTCAGTTGTTTATTTAGAACAAAGAGCAAGGCATTTTATGATGCAATCATGCTTAGTTTTAATAGTATTACCAGATTTCAGAATTTCTTAAAGTTTTAACAGAGCAAGATTTTTCAGAAAAGTATACTTATTTTCAAACTATCCACTCACTGAGTTATAAACTCATGTTTTAAAATCTTTTTCTGAGCAGATAGTAGCAGAGTTGTGCAGACTTGGAGCCTGTCGATCTATGGCGTTGGGACACACACATTGCATTAACTGTATAGGTCATTTCGTCAGATTATTTAGTTCATATTCCTTTTGGGTATTTTGATTTTTAAAGTTTATTAAATATTGTTTTACCAGTATTTTATTTGAGAAGTTTGTATTTTGAGGGACTAGTGCGCCCTGTTTAAAATTATATGAGTATACTTGAGAAAATTGATTTCTATCCAGGTGGTTTTTGTCCATTTTTCAAAGGAAACTCTGTCAAAATTCTTTTAAAAATATTTCATAGTCAAAGAATATTCAGTTGCCTTGGTGGTAGATCCAGTATTTATCTGAATCTATCACCGGCGCATGACACGTGTCGGGTCCATCAGGTTGACTTGGGACGGGTCGTGTCAGTATCCCCATCGAACGACATCACGTAAGTTCGCAATCTTGAAGGCATCATCGCAGGACCAAAACCACCGGCACTAAAGCCACCACCAGACAATGATGACAATTCGGGGTGGGGTCGAGCATTCTGAAAAGACTCGTCACTGCTTTCAAGACTAGGTTTCCTCTCCTGTTGGATTTTAATCTCTTCATTGTCAATCCCCTGTGGAAGGATTTTCATCGTCTTCTCTAACTGAAACCGTTGGTCGACTCGCTTAAGGAAATATCCATACATCACAGATGCTGCATAAACCTGGCCAACCCTTAGTTTACTTATTTGAGCAACTGAGGTTGAATCACCTATTCGATTTCCCAAAATAAGAGCCAGGTGATTTTGGATCATATCATAAGCTTCCAGAGAATGGAGAGACTCAACCTTCTCATCTTGGCTGGGCCATGTATCAACTCGACCAGAATTGCCTGATGATGGGATGATAGTGGGAATCAATGACACATTGACATCCATGAATTTCTGTACCACCAAGGCATACAATATCTCTTCCAAGGCCTTTCTCCTCTCATTAGCCTTCACCTCAGAAATTCTCCTGATCATTGGAGATAACCCATCAGACTATTAGTTCGTACACGATCAAGCATAATGAACTTTCCAATTAAACAATGAACACATGAGAACATTCTTGGTGGTGAAGAAAAAAAAAAACACCACAATTTTATGGATAAGCAATTGACTAAGGTCTAAACATAAACTGAACTACTAACCTGTACAATACTAGGTCGCTGCTAGATGCAGACGGTTCTTCCTTCTCTTTATCTGCATCACGCCCAGTTTGAAGCTGCTCGAGCTGCTGTTCTACTGCAGCAGGAACAAGGTGTGGGTGACTTATCAGAATTTGAGAGAGAAATTGTCCAATTGGAGACTCTAGCTGAAGTGGAGCAATAGAAGCATCTGAACCAGCAGAATCAGAAGATTGCATCGATGCCATAATCAAAGCGCCCTTCCTGGTTACAAAATTCACTTTCTTGTTCCCGAGCTTCACATGAGAAATAGACTGTTGTCGCTGCCATCAGCATACAAATAAAATCAGATGAGCTGCATTTTGGGAAATACGAAACACGGGATTCTAGACTCCAATGTAAATTAACATTAGTCAACAAGCTACCATAATTTCTCTCTAATTCTCCTCAACATTACCATTAATGGAAATGGAAAAATGTGTAAACTGTCAAATTTAAAAATACGGCTGGCTACTGATATAGGACATCATGACTCAATTATTAAAATGAATAATTGCATGCAAGGCTATCAGAAAGAAACATTTAAGAAATAGCAGATTCTAAAAATCACACGATAAGGCTCCAAACTGTTCCAAGTATTAAAATTTGCACCACTCATATGAAAACGTTAACAAACTAGAGAGTTACAAGCCGCATGAATTCATCTTCTGAACAATGGCATTGCAAAAAACTAGATTATATCACCTCAATTGTTAAAAGATTATAATTTGAACTGCACACAGATCAATGTTAACAAACTAAGTGTATATTTTGCAAATCTTAATTTATAATTTAAGTTGGTCAATCATACATTTTATCCACATATTTCATAGAACCCACAACTACTATCCACTTATTATCCACACATTTAATAGGACCCATGACTTATAAGACCTCCCAAGCATGCTCTAAATAGTTGAAAGCCACATAAATTGATATGATGACCAACAAGGTGATATGATCCAGGATGTAGGAGTCACGAATGAAAGTCCAAACCGAGACTTGTTGATTATCGAAGAAGGGACAATGACGCGATTGAGAGTAAAACGAGTCAAAGAGGCGTTGAGGATGCTCATCAAAACCACTATTGATGAAACTATGTTCAGGACGCAAAATGGAACAAGTTTTATGTTGGGGTCGAAAGCCGAAAAGACTTGGATAACGTGATAAAGCTGGCTGAAGGAAACTCTGGCCAACCGAACGCAAAGGAAGCAACTGGACGCACCAACCGGACGTCCGATAACCCAAGACCTGAAATCTTTGTCAAACCGGACGCGCACTACTCAACTGGACGCACTCTACCGGATGTCCGGTAGAGCACTTCTATCCATTCAGACACACTGGACGTCCGAAAGACGATTTATTTCCTTTTTTATTAGGATTTTAATTCTTTCCATATTTTGACATTATTTGTTACCTTATGCATGTTTTTTAATTACTAGGTTAGGGATCTATTATAAATACTTAACTCTTTTGTTACATTAAAAATTTTGACATTGAATTAATTGAAAAGCTTTGCTTTCTACCTTGTTCTTCAATTAATAACAAATCAAACTTATCAAGATCTATTCTTGTGACATTCAAACATCGGATCGTGGGCTCTTCATTGTGTAATCAAGGGGTTCAACGTATTTTTGTTATCGTTGGATTTTTGCTTCACTTCGTTGGTTTCAAGTCCAAAACCGAGTTATTATTTGGCGTTCTTGGGTTCCTCATCAATCTAGTTGTGAATTTCGTAGTCACCGTTGCTACGGGGTTCGCATCACAAGGAAATTGCAAAAATCTTGAGTAAATCTCCCAGAGCCCATTAAATCATGCATTAAGGGAAGATAAGCAATTTCTCCAAAATATATTTATCATTCAACTTAAAAAATCTGTAATGTAAATGAACATAGATTCATGTTATGTTCAAAGATGATAATCACTTTGATTTTCTACTTAAGAGATTTCAGCATTAACCTATTTCAAAAATAAATGGATCATTTTCACTAATTTAGATAAAGCACAGGATAGGTCCTGTGTTGGTGCCAATTGCCAAAACTTAATGTTGATTAGGAAACACATTAAAAAAAGGCGAGTGTTGAAGCCCTCTATCTCCAACATTCTATGATATAAAAGTGTAAGATTTAGGAATGGTAGTAGAAAATTTTCTATTAGAGTTGCATCAAAACTCTTTCTTTTGCTTTAGTCGTCAACCAGTTTTTAAGAATATCTTAAAATGAGGTTCTTCAGCATATATTTGCATGATGTAGTTTTAAATGGCAGATAAATCGTAGCAAAATTTTGGAAGAGTAATCAGAATCTATAGAGTTTTAGATTCAGTAGAACTAAGGCAGAATATATAGAATTTCCTTTCAATCACAGCAGGAAGAAGAATGATACTAGAATAAACATAGACAATTATATTTCCTAATACCAATTATGTAGTTAAATTTAGTTATTGATGAAAGCCAATTAAATGAAGTGGAGAAGGCTACAAGAATTTTACGTGATCGAAAGATTTCTACCAGGTTAAAAATAAAATCCATAAAATGAATATTAGATAAATCTATACTTTATTATATTACGTATCGTACCATTAAGCACAAATGCACATTAGAAGAACACAAAAATGAAAAAAATAAAAAAATAAAAAAAATGAGGATATTGACAAGAAAATGAGACCACATTGTAATACATAAAATCGGGATGAAATTCTGCGAACGGTGAAAGTACAACTAAACTACCAATTTAATATATGTTAAGTGAATGACTTACATAAATGGTTATATAATACGTGTCTAAAAGTACTTCGAAGATACATCATTTACAAGACATTTCACATTTATTTTATACAAATTCACCATTGTTAGTCTCTAATTTCAATTCTCTTGCAAAAAATCCATTTTGTGTAAATACATGGTTAAAAGCGTAATTAATCAAAATACGTATTTTTATACATGTTGGCATGAGTATTATACTTTTGAAAGAGTATTGATTTGGTGTATTTCCAATGTATTTCCAAAATAGAGCAAATGGTGCAAGTGGAGAAGAAATGTTGAAAAATCAAAATTGTACAGTTGTCTTGGGAAAATGACCATAACATGAGTTGTAGTTATCAACCCAATATGATTCAAGTTGGGATGGAAAGATAAGATATGTATCTACAACTTTCATGTTTTACAAGAAGTCAAATTCGCAGAATAGGGCAGCTAAAATCACCGTTGAAAGACCAAGCTGTTACTAGCTGTATATAACTTTTCAACCTGTGAACAACACTCATTGTTTTGGACATATATTGAGTTATAGAGATCCAATGAACCTGGCATTTGCACCAATGGAAAGATAACTCAAGTGGCAACAACCTTTCTCTTGATAGGGACGTTTTTCACATTCTTTTATAAATTAAATTCGATCTCTACCTTTTTTCCTTTCTCTGTTCACCAAGTCCCGATTTATGTGCAACCTCCTTCTATTATGAATGGTATGAGCACCTTTTTGCTTGTTTGGGCTCAATATTTGATTGGGAAAGAGTTGTTCCATGACTTCTTAACTAGAACAAATGCTAAGGTAGGGGTTGAGATATATGCTCCACAATTTGTTGCCCGTCAGCTTGGTTTTGACCAAACGTGGTCTGTTCCCCCTTGTTTTTCCACGAGTCTGATAAAATGTTTTCACACCATTAATAAAACAGAGGCACAGGCTATTGATGCTCGTAATACCTTTTTGACAAATGGTTTCTCTTTATCCCATTTTAACCCCACTTCTGACATTCACCCTCTCTTTAAGCATCTCTGGTCGTCTGTGAAGCGTAGGTTGTTTGCAACTGACGCTAACAGCGCTTTCCATTTGATGGAGAGGCCAGAGGCTCCTTCCGTTTCTCCTATTCCTACCATACTTGTATCTATCAGGAATCCTAATTCTCCTTCGAAATCCCCGCCAGCTCAAACTGGAACAACTAAAGATGTTTCCAGCCCTAAACAGCCAGCTTTAGCTTTGTCAGGTTTGCCCAATGACGACGATGATGATGATGCCCCCGTCGTTGTCAGGAGAAAGGTATTTGAGTTTGTTTATTCATGAAAAATCCTTTATATGTTAATGTTTTACCTGAATTTTTTAGAAAAGCTCAGCTTCTCCTTCGAAGACTCCGCCTCTACCGATTCTTGTTCTATCGCCTCCTACCGAAGCTTCTTTGTCTAAGTCATCTAACGAAGGGACTTTACCTAAGGAGAAACCCATAGGCCAAGAGTCTTTGATCTCACAGCCAATTGGAGAACTTCCATTGTTCCAGGGTGCTGACCCCCACGTATCGAACCGGAAGGTAATACATACTTTATAGTCTTTTCCCTTGTTTGTGTTATTGGCCTTTAACTCATTATCACTTGATTCTTGCAGAGATACCTATAGATCTGCCCGTTGTGGAAGAGTCTGCTCTAATGTGAACCCCGTAGCAACGGTGACTACAAAACCCACAACTAGATTGATGCGGAACAAATAATGTCAAAATATGGAAAGAATTAGAATCCTAATAAAAAAGGAAATAAATTGCATAAAAATTGATCGTACCGGACAACCCTTCCGGACGTCCGGTAAGTGCGTACAGATGGACAGAAGTGCTCTACCGGACGTCCGGTAGAGTGTGTCCGATTGAGTGGTGCGCATCCGATTTGGCAGAAATTTCAGGTCTTGAGTTACCGGACGTCCTGTTGGTGCATCCGGTTGCTTCATTTGCATCCGGTTTGCTAAGGTTTCCTTCGGCCAGCTTTATCACGTTGATCCAAGTCTTTTCGGCCTTTGACCCCAACATGAAACTTGCTCCATTTTGCTTCTCGAACATGGTTTCATCAACAGTGGATTTGACGAGCATCCCCAACACCTCTTTGACTCGTTTTGCTCTCGATCGCGTCATTGCCCCTTCTTCAATAATCAACGGGTCTCGGTTTGGACTTGCATTTGTGACTCCCGCATACTGGATCATATCATCCCTCCTCTTCAAAAGGATTCAACCTTGAATCTGATCCTGTACCAAACGAAGCAACATTAGACTCATTGTTGATAAAATTCATTAAATGTTTACCATGAAGAAGATCCATGTTATAGCCCTTGTTCCCAATCATGGCAATGAGGTGAAATGGCCCATCTTGTCTAGGGTATAGTTTGGACCTCCTTTGAGTTCGTATCCGTTTTCTTCGCATGTACACACAATCACCATCTCATGGATCAAATAATACACGCCTCGACTTTGCCCTTTTGCAAGTTTGAGATGTACTAAAGAAAATATTTCGTTTCTCATCTAAGCTACCACTAGAATCAATAGGCAAATGAGTTAAAACCAACAAAGTTAATGGATTAAAACTAATCACCATATCATAACATGAGTAACAAGTAGTAGACAACATAGGATATATTGAGCTAGTTCCTAGCATATCCCATCCAACCTTCTACAAGTAGTTTTGTAAATTAAGATCAATGCATCTCAAGTACTTGTCACACACATCCAAATTCAAACTAAAATATTCAAGGACTGCATGATTGAAATAAAGACACTCATGCCTTAAATCACCAACAATGCACCCAAATTGCCTATCATACTTGATCCATTTCTTGCTACATACGCGGGCATTACCATGTAACACGTAACCTCCCATTTTAACATGCATACTTCAACTCTTGCAATACACTAGATTATCATAAACTAGTAAGAATTTTCCTATAGATGGATGCAATAAGCGTTTATTCAATCTCATGAAGATGTTAGGTAGATTAGTGAATTCCAACAACCTAACTAGACAACTATATATTCCACAATCAATCTTATAATCTAGTTTACAACATACATATGACTCTTGCAAGTGTTCAAGTTCATCACTTGGTCTAGATATGGTTGTGAGCTTTAAATTACATGCTCCATATGAGGAACTATAGCTACATGCTAGACTATTATCCAACCTATATATGAAATGACAATACATTACCATTGGTGAGTTATCGCACATCCTCCATGTCCTATCCTTCAACCCCCTGCATATGAACTTCGTCCATTGCCTTTGAAGCTCTGTTGTTTCCTTAGGGATCACATAGTCTCCCTCCTATAACAAAGAAATATTTAAATTGGGGTGGGGTCGGTTAGTTTCAACCACAAGTTGATGCTCGATGCCTAGATTGGGTGGTATCCTAATAGGTATGTTCTCATGGATCAAGTCTTCAGAATCCTGTAGGACAGAAATAGACAAACTAGGGAGGGAATTGTTATTTCTCACTAAAGCCCTATCAACTTCACTCTCATTTTCTCGCAAGCTCACTTCTGAATTTTCTTTTCCCTCCGAAGACTCTTACATTTCTTTTCTCTCATGTGGCTTCACTCTCTTTTGCGGCTTCATTCTCTTTTGCTCTCTATTAGCCACCTCAACATTTTCTCTCGTACTCTACATCTTACTGTTTTCAATCACCTTATCTAGCTCTTTCATTCTTTTCCTTTCCTCTCTTTTCTCTAACTCTTTCACTTTCTTTTTTCAAACTCTCTTGCTCTTTGCTCTTTCTTATTTCTCAATCTAACTGGGTGTTAATAGCGCAAGAGTAATAGACCTTCACTCCTTAACAAAGTTATACCGGTTCTTATACCCATCATGGGTAACTTTCATATCATTTTGTCATGGTCTTCCCAACAAGATATGACCCACCCGTTTGCATAAGCACCACATCGCATACAACCTTATCACTATAACCCCCAATCGAGAAAGCAAGCATTACTTGTTTATTCACCCTAACTTCTCTACTATCATTGAACCATTGTAATTTATAAGGCCTAGGGTGTTTAAGTAGTACTAATCCCAATTTTTCAACTAAGGTTGTGCTAGCTACATTTGTGCAACCACCTCTATCAATTATCATACTACATACCTTATCGTTGATGTGGTATCGTGTATGGAATATGTTCTCCCACTGCTACTCCATATGATCCGCCTTGACTTAAGTATTAAGAGCTCTCATTGTGACCAGCAGCTCCCCAACAGCAGCAAATTCCACTGTGTCTCCATGATCATTAACCTCCTCCAACGCTGGCATGCATTCAAATTTATCCTCACCATCAGTCTCCACTTCTCCATTGCATAGAATCATTGTCTTGTCCTCATCTCGCTACGGATTTTTTTATTCTAGTCACTTTAAGTGCGGGCTGCGAGAATAGCCACCCACGGAAGCACAAAGACCCTTTCCTCGAAGATTCCAATCCCTGGAGTCCCGAGCTCTTCCCTCCTTCTATTCTTTTTTCTTTCTTTTGTTTTCTGATATATAGTTGATTTTCATTGGAACTAATCCTTTCACTAAGCCATAGGCTTGCTTTCTTTTCTTCTTAGCCGGCCGGCGCACTGACCACACCTTCACCATATCTCTTTCTGAGTCAAAATGCAAGAGAATGAAAGCCTTGTCCAGCACGGATATGGATTTAGGGCTGTCTCTTTTCCGCCCATAGGAAAGGAGCTCTGGATCTAATCAAATAACATTAGGTCTCCTTCATTGAAATTTTCCGAAAAGGCATTGCACTCATACACACTGTATTTTTCACTTTCTAATTGAAATCCACTGTGTGAATTCCATTTTTCACATACGGGGTAGGAATTTCATACCTCTTTTGACCTTTGAAATCCGGAGCAGCGCCCATACTACTAAGATTTTCTGGAAACCCTCTATCTGAAGACTTTTCGTCGGTTTCCGCTAGGGTGACATCCCTTTCACTTCTATCCTTTTTTTGAAAGGAAGATTCTTTCTTCCATCCACTTTCTGCTCGATCCTCCTGGCCCTGCTTCAAGCATTTACATAAAGCCTTCTTCCCGCTCATACTATATTTATTTTGAATTTTCTTTTAAAGCAGCCAAAAAGCCGTATAGCGCTAGGCGCTCAAGCAAACTCCGGCTCCCTTTGCTGGCTTCAAAGTGCTAATTCTTGCGCGCTAGCCTTTTTCCTTCCGCAGGCTGCTAGTTTAGTTTGAGTTGTAGCACGAAATAAAGTCTACAGATCTCAAAATCTAAGAACGAGCTAGGGTGACTTTATTAACAACAAATAGAAAAGTATAACCAAAACTTAAATTTTGAATAAGTCCTACATCTCCTCCGAAAAAAGAGTATCATGCAACTCGATGGAATGACCCGACTCTTAAGAAATAACACAAAGTCCTACTCCTACGACCCTCGCGCGAGCTTCGTTCCCCATGTAAAGGCTTACGTCTCACTCACTTAGCTTCCTGAACCCCTTGAACCCCTGCAAAGAATTAGAGACATGGACCGAAGCCCCATAGTCAATACACCTGGAGTTCTCAGGGCCAGAAATTAGGTTAGATTCAATAATGAAGAGAGAAGAGACGTTACCCTCAGATTTCTTCATTAGGAGAGAGATTTTGGGTGCTGAACCAGATAAAGGTATCTCCGTTGGTTTAGGAAAACTAGAACTCTTGGTTCTGGAAGAAGCGGGTTCCGGCCCCTCCGCATCTTCATAGTCAATCGAGAGAAGTGTTCATCCGAGAAAAGGGGTATTCTTCCTCAAGTCGGTTATCCGTATCGGTGAAATGACTCTATCCTTAACACATACGCTTCGGTAGAGTTTCCCAACGAAATAGGCTAGCGCGTATCCCTCTCTCCAGTTAAGTACCTACCCGTGAGATTAGAGCGGATTCGCTTGTCGTTGTATTGTGTCACATCGACTGCAGTTTATTAATCTATCTGCTATCGGTTGAATCTCAATCTCGTATCAACAGATCTGACAGAACTACTTGAAAAGGAGGAATCCCAACGTTGAGTCAGAGCTGGAGTTAAAAGAAGAAGTCCCTCTTCAGCCTGTACGGAAAGCTCTTCTTGTGCGCGAAAACGATCAAAGAAAGATACATCCTATCTAATGATGCAACTACAACAGCATCCAAGGAATAAAGAAGCAAGGCAAGGCTTCGTGGCATCGGTTAATAAGAATAATTACCCCTACTTCTCTCGAAAGAGTGGATCACATCCACTTTCCTATGAAAGAAGCCGCCCTACTATTCTTTTTTACAAGCAAAGGATAATGGGCATTACAGAACCCGAAGAACCCACGTTACAGAAGAAGATTTACTTCAGTGATTTTCTTTTTTCAATAGCTGTTCATTCTTCCTTTCTCCTCGAACTAGAACTAGGAGATATGCCCGCTATTACTAATTCCTAGGGCATTGAATAAGCTAATACCATTTTTGGCTATTAAGGATTTCGTTCCCCACGGTATAATATCTGTGTCAAATCTAGCAAACCCAGGGAGCCCCAAGCAGCTTGCCTATTCTTCTATTCTCCGATCAGTCAATAGTCTGTTTAAACTCCTAATGGAAAGACCTTATTTTTCGCCTCAATGCCATTGGCTTTCATTAAGTCCAATGAAAATCGTGCCAGTTTTATCCAACCCCGTCGTAAGCATATTCAAAAGCCAATCTCACTTCCTTCAGTCTATTTTTCCTTTCCCCAAACACCTAAAGCACTGGATATCCCGATTTCTGGTTGGTTGTGATTCTGCCTTTGGTGCTGTCCTGTTAGTATTTTCATCCCTTCCCTTTGGCACTTCAGTTCTCCCTTTCGATCAGCTCCATCCCATTTGTTATCCCACCTCGATTTCCAATTTGAGTTAGAAGTCGAAGTACCCAATGCTTGCCTAGTTATTTCGTTCATCTTCAACTGTTTCTCAATTTTTATGGCCACATGCAACATGTCTTCCAACTCCACATAATGCTGCAATTCCACCACATTAGCGATCTCCCTATGCAACCCATTCAAGAATCTAGCCATAGTAGCTTCTCGATCTTCCTCTGCATTTGCCCTAATCATCAAAATCTCCATCTTTTTATGATAATCTTCGACACTCCTCGACCCTTGATACAAACTCTGCAGTTTCTGATAAAGTTTCTTGTAGTAATGACCAGATACAAACTGTTTTCTCATCGCCGCCTTTAATTCATCCCAAGTACTGATAGGACTCTCTCGATTCCGACGTCGTGAAGTAACCACTTGATCCCACCAAGTGATGGCGTAATCAGTGAATTCCAACACCACCACATTCACCTTCTAATCCTCTGAATAGTTATGGCAATCAAAAATCAACTCCAACTTCTTCTCCCAATCTAAATATGCCTCGGGATCACTTCTACCCTTAAATTGTGGAATTATCATTTTTACATTACCCAAATTACCATCAACTTCACCTCCATGATTAATGCTACCCCTTCATTCAAACCTATCTCCTTTATGCCTCATCCGTCTTATCTCAACCGCTTCGTACTCATCTTCATCCCATTCACTACCGATCTCATGTTCATCCATCATAGGAACTCTCCTACCCGTCCCCCTATCATGAGGTACATCAACCGGTTGTCCCCTACTAATATTTGTCATTGAAGAACCCAATTTCTCCGTCTTTTTCCTCCATATCCAACAATAATTGCTCAAACCGATCCATCCTATCCTTTTGTTTGTTGGTTTGATTACCGTACTTGCTGGAATTCGAACCTTCCATATTAGACATTCTCTCAATTTCTGTCTTACCATGTTCGCTTAGAATCACTCAATTGGCTTTTACCCTCTAATAATCTCACCATCTGCCTTTTACCACTCAATACTTTCACCAAGTGCTTCTAAAGATAACAAAGAACTTATTGAATCAAACTTGGAAATTCAAAAACCGAATATGATAAGGAATGCGACTCAAGAAATTTGGAATGACAAATTTAAGGGACCCAATGGATGTCAAAATGAATTTGACACAACTTGGATGTCAAAATTTAAATGATGATTCAAGTTTGTAGGAGTGTTGGTTGCAAATCAAATAAAAACTCAAGAAGTAATAATAATTTTTTTCGTACAAATGAACAGTATCGACGTGAATAGTGTATATATATATATATATTTTAATACAAGATTGTACTGCCAAAAAAGAAAATATGGATCCAAGAAACCAAAACGTAGATAACTCAAGAATCAAGAAGAAACTAAGAAGAGAAGAAGAAAGAAAAAAAAAAGAAATTTAAAGATTCCACAAGAAAATAAGGGATATAACCTGATTAAATTGGAGTCAAAACTCTGATACCAACTGATGCGAACCCCGTAGCAATGGTGACTATGAAACCCACAACTAGATTGATGCGGAACCCAAAAAGGCCAAATAATAACCTGATTTTGGACTTGAACCCAACGAAGTGAAGCAAAAAATCCAACGATAACAAAGATGCGTTGAACCCCTTGATTACACAATGAAGAACTCACGATCCGATGTTTGAACGCTACAAGAATAGATTTTGATAAATTCAATTTGTTGTTCAATTGAAGAACAAGGTAGAAAGCAAAACTTTTCAATTAATTCAATGTCAAAAGTCCTTAATATAACAAAAGAGTTAAATATTTATACTAGAACCCTCAACCTAGTAAAAAACGTGCATAAGGCAACAAATAATGTCAAATTATGGAAAGAATTAGAATTTTAAGCAAAAAGGAAATAAATCGCATAAAAATCAATCGTACGGACGACACTTCCGGACGTCCGGATGGACAGAAGTGCTCTTCCGGACGTCTGGTAGAGTGTGTCCGGTTGAGTGGCGCACGTCCAATTTGACAGAGATTTCAGGTCTTGGGCTACCGGACGCCTGGTTGCTTCCTTTGCGTCAGGTTGGCCAGAGTTTCCTTCGACCAGCTTTATCACGTTGATCCAAGTCTTTTCGACCTTCGATTCCAACATGAAACTTGCTCCATTTTGCTTCCCGAACATGGTTTCATCAATAGTGGCTTTGACGAGTATCCCCAACGCCTCTTTGACTCGTTTTGATCTCGATCGCGTCATTGCCCCTTCTTCGATAATCAATGCGTCTCGATTTGGACTTGCATTCGTGACTCTCGCATCCTGGATCATATCATGTTTGTTCAGATAAAGGGAAGTCCCCACATGTTGTTGGATCAACCAGTGATGTGCCCCAATTTTCTAAAGCTATTGATGAGGTAGTCTTTGTTTTATCTTTCATCTTCACTTCGTTCACTATAATGAAAATGTCAAATGCTTGTATTTTTCTTTACAGGACGCTGATGCCATTTTACGGTCCATTTTGGATTTGTTTACTTCTTGAGAACAAGTAAAGGCAAACGTTACTTCTCTTTCCTCTTCAGCTTGTCGCCTTCTGTTTCATTTGTTACATTCTCAGAGGAAAATATGAACATTCTCAAGCAATCAGTGCTTGAATACGTTTCCTTCATGGATATGAATATCATCAATGCCAGTGCTTCTAGCCAAAGAGATAAGTTTGAGCTTTTAAGTGCAAAAATGGCTCAAACACTTGAGCTTCCTTCGCTTAAAATTTCATCCGATTTTAAGCTAACGTTGAAGATTATCCACTCAGAGATAAGTTATTTGCTAGCCAAAAATGTATAGTTAAAAGCTAAGAAGACTCAGTATCTTCGTGCTGTAGATGAAAATGAGTCTTTGCTTCAAGAGATTGAGAAGACCAAGAGCAATCTAAAAGAAATCTCCTCTGAGGTTATGGTTGAAGATTTTTTGATGATGAGCCTGGATGCAAATATGAAGAAACTTCAGGCCAGGATGGACGACTGTAAGGCTAGGTTGGCTGCCAATAAACATATTGTTTCCCAAGAAATTGAGCGAGAAAAATCTTTGTTTGAGCATTACTCAACACTAGAAGTTGATGAGGAACTTATGACCAAGCTAACCACCACTTCCCTTGAACAGCGCGATGAATGGGAGAAACTTAGGGAACAAATGCGCTTTCTTTGGGGCAAGCTGTAACTAAGACATTGTAGACATTAAAAAAAAATGTTTATAATAAATATTAATGTTTTGGGTCGATTTCAAATTATTGGTCCACCTAAGTCCATTAAAACTAAATTCTATTAAAGCCCACGTAAAAGAAGCCCATAAAGGTCTTCCATGCTACTTTTAAAATTTAATAATTTAAATTAGATACAAAGTGGTTACCATTTTCTTCTATAAATAGGACCAAAGGTCTATGAAAAAGGGAGGAAAAAGCTACAGAAAATTTCACAAGTGCAGAAAAAATCCAAAGCCGGCGGAAGAAATCAAATTCTCTCAAGCCAAGTCCAGAAACACCAAGAAGATCAAAGTCTTCTTCAAATTCAAAGAAATTCAAGAAGGTCCAAGTCTTCTTCAAATCAAATCCAAGTCCAAGTCCTAGTCCTAAAGTTTAAATCCAAGTCCAAGTCCCGAAGTTCAAATCAAAGTTTCCAAATCCAAGTATCAAACAAGCCAAGTTTCCCATAAATCAAGTTTGCAACAAATCTTGAGGTCCAGGATCCAAGTCACGTGACCCATCGTCTTCAAGCATTCAGATCATTAATCAGAAGATTTTGCAACATTTGCTGACACAAGAAGATTAATATTCACTTGTATTTTCTTAAAAATACAATTTGTAACAATTTCTGTATTTTAATACACGAAATTTTGTCGTACAAATTTCTTGGCGTGCCCAATGGGACCTTCTTGTCCTCTCATCTTTTGATCTCAGAATCTTCAAACTTCAAACAACTACATCAAAGATGGCAAGTGAAAAGGCAAAGGACAATGTCAACTGTCTTGAAGAAACACTTACTGAACTCTTCCATCAAACCAGAGCCCAAACAAAAATTGGGAAAACTCAACTGGTCTCACCACTAAAAAACTTCTCCAAAAAAGGCAAAATGAAAATTGCTTTCAAGAAGTCGGGCTCTCGTTCGATAGAAAACACTAAGAGTCTAACGAAAATCTATTATTTCGATTTCGTGCCCGAAGGTAGATCCATGTTCGAATCCTCTCATGCCACTCCTCCACGAAGATGGGGGGACTATACTTCATCTGAAGAATCATTCGAGCCAGTGATGGTCACCGAAGCGACGTCGGGTTCTGATGACTGAATCCAACAAATGGTTTTAACCATTAAAAAGTTAACAAATTCACTAAGTAACAAAGATGCATAGATTGTTGCACTCATGCACAAGCTGGAGTTGCAAACCCCGTTGGTAGAAGGTAATTTGAAAAATGCAGGGTCTTTAAAAACTAAAGATCTTCAAGTCCAAGAACACCAACAAAAACAAGATATGCATGATCGAACGGTGGTGCAGAATGTGTTGCGTGATAGCACTCAACTCTCTATTGGCTCTCTATCCGTCCAACAACTTCAACATATGATTGCAAACACCATCCGTGCACAGTATGGTGGTTCACCGCAATTTTCATTGGTTTATGTAAAACCTTATAGTCGTAGAATTGACGAAATGAGGATGCCGCTCAGTTACCAGCCTCCAAAGTTCCAATGTTTTGATGGAAAGGGCAACCCAAAGCGACATGTCGCTCATTTCATTGAAATATTTAATAATGCTGACACTTACAATGATACCATGGTGAAACAGTTTGTGCGCTCTCTTAAACAATACACTTGTCCATGTACTATGTAGCAGCCAACGGTTTAGCAGAGGTGTTCAATAAAATTCTGTGCGGCTTACTAAAAAAGGTTGTTTCCAAATAAAAAAGAGATTGGCATGAAAGAATCGGTGAAGCCCTGTGGGCTTATCGAACTCCAACGCAAGCTACTCCTTACGCTTTGATGTACGGAGTGGAAACTATACTTCTTTGGAGTGTCAAATTTCGTCACTTCGAATTGCCATCCAAGAAGGTTTGACAACAGAAAAATGCCCGTCTTCGAATCGAAGAGCTAGAAGCTTTAGATGAGAAGAGATTAGAGGCGCAAATGCACCTGGAATGTTATCAAGCTTGGATGGCGAAATCCTTCAACAAAAAGATGTAACCAAGATCATTTCAAGTCGGAGATTTTGTACTTTCGGTACACAGGCCAATCATAATCACAAGAAAATAGGGGGCAAGTTTCAACCTAAATGGGATGGTCCATTTCTTGTTACTCATGCATTCACTAACGGAGCATACAAGATCGTCGACAAAGATGGACTGCAAATCGGGCCTATCAATGAAAAATTCCTAAAACGTTATTACGCTTGAAGTTCTTTATTTTATAAATTTTTCATTGTAATAAAATGTAACAATCCTGACCCGCAAGAGGATAAACTGTGAACAGCCCACCCCAAAATAAACAAAAAAATTGTATTCTTGTAACGAACTACGTTCGACTTGATCCCTTTTAGGTACGTAGGTAGCTTAGATATATTATAAATCCAAGTTGAGTCAACAAAATTAATAAATTCATTCAATTTGATTGTCTCTGTGCTGCAGTAAAAAGAATAGTATACAAGGAGTATAAAAAAAGGGAGATGATGAATGTTCAAAAGAAAATCACTCAAGTCTCTACTCTATCAAAATCAATCGTCATTGATCAGTTGCAGAAAACTATCTTCAAGGGTCTTCCTATTTTGATCTATAGATGTGATGATGGCGACATCTCTAGTATGAGATTCTTCTAATCTGACTTTCTCAGTTCCAATTTTACTCGTTCGTTCCTGATTAGTTTGTAGCTCATCGCGAAGTCTATCCAGCTCAGAAGATAGCTGACTGATTTTATCTTCTAATGAAGAATGTGTTGATGCCTCTGCTTCCATCTGGATGTTTAAAACTTTCAAATGTTAAACCTTTTCTTCAGCAGTTAAACACTCCATGTGTTGCTTTCATTAAGATAAATAGATATCAACTTCTTTCAGAAATACATCCACACATTTCATCAAATGAGTTAGATCTGTGCGAAACGAGTCGGTAATCACGTTTTGGAGAATTTGATTATTCTCCTCCCACCAAGATTGAATAATGGAAAAGCCATACTTCAAAATATTTTTGAAGAAAATTAGTCATGGCTTCTTGCATAACAGCCTTTAAGTAAGAATACTCTTGAGTTATCCCAGGAGGAGGACCCGACATGAAAGAACAAATTGGTGCAGCCCTATGATTAATTGTCCTTGAAGCAGGAGCAACAATCAAAGCCAATGAAGGTGGAACAGCTGGAGCTTCTTGACTGACCTCTGAAAGGTTAACTCTCATGGTCTCATAATTGACTTCATCTTCATTATTACAATAATCTACATTAAGTGACAAATTGCCTTCATTAATAGTTATCGGGTCCTTGCAAAAATGGTCCTGAAAATTATAAGCACCATCTAGTCCCTGAAGTGCATCAATTCTCTCATCATTCTCGTCATTCTGATCTTGTAAAAAGTTTGGACTCAATGAGAAATCTAGTCCTTTGGGAATATTTGGGAAACCTATGAATAAAAGGAAAAAATGAAGGGAGATTTCTTCTTTGAAAAAAAAGGAGAGGATGGACAAGAACAATGAAAAACATACCTACATTTCGTGTTCTGGGAGACTGATATTATCATTGGAAGTTTCAAAGTCACCTTCTGGAAGACTTGGAACATATGGAGGCTGCCTTGGTCTTACTGATCGCTTCCTTCGATGTATTTGAGAAAGATGAGCTTGAAATTGAATTCAGATACATCAAATCAAATACAAGTAGTGCCATATATATATATATATATATATATATAAACTCATACATGATCTCTGGAGCTTTCATCTTCTGGAGTTAGAGTCCTTCCAGGAGCATGAGACGTTTGATCTCCAGGACTACTGTCATCTGGAATCGAGATTGCTTCATCTATCTTGTCAACGGGCTCGAGGGTAGAAGCAAGCTTCATTGATGGAACTATAAATTTAATCTTCTTAATGGTTCCTTCACTTCGAAGGTTTAGTTTCCTCTTTTGAGAAGTCCCTTTAGAAATGACATTTTAAGGGTTTACCCCTTTGGTTATGTCCCTATTAGTTTACCTCGAAACTGGATCGAGAATAAAGTCACGACTCTCACTAAAAGATAAAACATGTATTGAAATCTTAACCAATACTTGATTATTCTACCAATCTCGGTATTCTGCATCTACCAGTTGGCGTATACCCTTCATATACTCTGGAATATGAAATGTAGACCCACTTATCCTCTGAGTCAAAGACAACCAAACGTGATAGATGTCGCCTGCACTAGTAGCAATATCCAACTTTCTTGGTGAACCGGGGAGTTTTTACCTAGAGCCAAGTTATCTTGCAAATCTGTGAGGGTTATATGCCTCAAGACTGAAAGGAGAGTTTCCTCGATGATAAGAAACAAATCCAGATAAAATACTCATCATAAATTCTGAAGTATCAACAGACCTTGGTTGGTCATCCATTCGTTTATTGGGATGAGACGAGGAGGGAAATGGATTCCAGCAAAAGTCGTTGACGTCCATCATTCCACGAATAAGGTCTCGACAATCAAAAATATTTTTCTCCCAAAATTGGAAAGCATTCAAAGTGCCAGCATATCTTTGGATTACAGGACGAGAGTAACTCTTGTCCACATGAGTATAAATACCTCGAACGAAATAAGTTGCAGCCCAAGCATAAAGAAAATGTATAGGAAATGAATGTGAAATTGAGCCAAGGTCTGGGTTTGACTGATGGTTTGATGTTCGTGTAAGTCCTCTATAAATGCTTGCTAATACAGAATGAACTAAGCTGTAAGTATACCCGCCCGCCATCCTAGAAGATGCTTCAAAAGTCCCAACTCCTATATATTCATCCTAGACGGAAGAATGAAACGACAAAGCCACAGGGAGAGATAAGCTGCTATTTCTAATTCATCTTCTTCTTTTTCCATAGACAAAGATATCGGTAGGTCGCTCCAATGACTCCGATCCCTGCAGAAAATCTCTCGGCTTGTCTATTACTACGGGCCTCCGGATTTCATTTGAAGATTTTTTATGACGCCTCTTGAATGGATTTAAATTCATAGCATTTTTATAATTTTTGTGTTGTCGAGGATTCTGTGTACAATTATTTTCGTGAAACCAAAAAATAATCCATTCTTCATGACTGACGCAATCAGATTCAGTTGCATTGGAAATCAATGCGAAAACATTAAAGAGGTACATACAAGACTTGGGAAGGTGGTCCGTCAACTCTGAAAGGCTCGGGACTACTTCATCATAGTAATGACCCATGATTGAAAGTCCGCTTATCTCATAGATGTCCTAAAGAGAGATGTCAATTTCACAACTGGAGGTCACAAAAGTGTTGGTTTCTGGACACCAAACTCCACAAAGAGCCCTGTAGATAGAGTTTGGATGATGATAATCTTTTGTATCAGAGCTGACTGCAAAAGCTAACTCGCGGATATTCCTCTTAAGCAGAAGTTTTTGGACCCACGAAGACCACTCCCAACACTTTAGAAGAAAGGAAATCTCTCCACTACTAACAAGCGCGCTTCCCCATCATATTTCTTTATTATCGATCCTATCACAAATTACAGCCCTTGGAATGCACTCCATTCTTTGGGTATAATGAGGCGGAGGATACAAAAAGGGAAGATGGCTGCTAAGATGATTTGATTTAGCAATATCTAAATTCTCGTTACATCCACTTATGATGGACATATGCAACTCTGACAAAGGCTCCAGGAGGTCAGGAGAAGGATCTGTCATTGGCTTATGGATGCTAAGTTAAGTTCACCTCGTACCCCAGGCTGGGCACGGTACTTCACATTAGTATCTTTGAAACGAAAATAACTTTTGCCTTGATTTTTAAGCTCAATCGTGTATATCAGAATACGCTCTATCATTAGAACTTGTTCCAACCATTCCTAAAAAAAAAAAAAAAATTAGCAAAAAAAAAAGGGGACAACAAATATTTTAAATTCATTTATTGCCTGAAATTACAAGTCTTCCAAACATGTAAATGACTTTAACACAAAGTGTCTTGGACGGTCAAAGGAGTCGATCATTGGTCCGAAGCACAAAGTGTCTTGGATAGTCGAAGGAGTTGGTCCTTGGTCCCAAACACAAAGTACCTTGGACGGTCGAAGGAGTCGGTCCTTGGTCCCAAACATAAAGTGTCTTGGACAGTAAAAGGAGTCGGTCCTTGGTCCACAACATAAAGGGCCTTGGACAGTAAAAAGAGTCGGTCCTTGGTTCACAACACGAAGTACCTTGGACAGTAAAAGGAATCGGTCATTGGTCCTCAACACAAAGTGCCTTGGACAGTAAAAAGAATCAGTCATTGGTCCACAACACGAAGTGCCTTGGACAGTAAAAGGAATCGGTCCTTGGTCCTTAACACAAAGTGCTTTGGACAGTAAAAGGAGTCGGTCCTTGGTCCACAACACAAAGTGTCTTGGATGGTGAAAGTTGACAGTTTTCAGTCTCCAATGTGTACGAAAAGGTTTGCAATTTTAAATCTGTTCATAAGCAAATATTTTCTGAACTAATAAAATAATTGCAGTACGAAAATTTAATCTCTACATGAAGAAAATCTTGAACCTCAAAATCTTTGACTTGCTCCAAAAGTTGAATTCCTGAAAAAAAAAATGAAGAATGTTAGTTCCAATTTAAAAAAAAAAAAAAAGTGGGGGCAGAAACCAAGAAATTATGAAATAAAAAAAAAATTTGAAAAAGTAGGGGGTTTCAGAAACCAAGAAAGTAATATATATAAAAAAGTAAACAAATCAAAACAAAAAATAATGATTACGTATTAATGCAAGTAATGATTTCAGATACTCAACATGCACTAACATATAGGTCCATATTATTACACACACACACACACACACACCAACCACCACTATTTTATCTTCTCCAACTAAAGGTTTCCGCAACAGAAGAAACTAAAACCAATTTTAAATTGGATTCTGCCAATTTCATTGAAATTGGTTTCTGAAATTTGGTTAACAATTTATTCTTTTTTTTTTTGTTTTTACTGTCAATGACAGTAGCAAAAAAAAACGTACGTCTAAGAGTTATATTCAAATCAAAAGTCAAGAATTGAATAGTAAAAAAAGGGGGGTCTGACATACCAGGAGTGAATTGTCCAAATAGTCACTAAACTTTACATCATGCTTCCACAAGGTCACTGAACTTTAAAAATCACCCAACTCATCATTGAACTTTTCAAAAGGTTTACACGGGGTCACTGAACTTTAAAAACGACTCAATTCATTACTAAACTTTGTAAAAAATTTCCACGGGATCACTGAACTTTGCGAAAGGCTTCCTAGGGATCATTAATTTAGTGATCATTGGGAAATTTTTTGCAAAATTTAGTGATGAATGAGAAGATTTTTTGAGTTCAGTGACCTCGTGGAAACATTTTGAGAAATTTAGTGATGAGTTAAATGATTTTTAAAGTTCGGTGACCTTATGGAAGCATGGTGTAAAGTTCAATGACTATTTGGGCAATTCACTCGACATACCAGTGTACTTGATTGCTGAAAAGATAGTAATTAAATACTAAATCTTTCTTCACTTGATTTCTTCTTCAAAAGGAAGACAATAATGTCAATAAAAAAAAATCACTTGAGTCGTATTCTTTCTGCTCTTTAAATTTAGGTTACATATGATAGTGATTTATGTATCCACTTTGTCTACTTCAATTAGGAGTCCTTGTGCAAGACTTTTAATTTGGATAAAACTTCTTTGCTCACAAGGATAAATTAAAAAAAAAAAAAGAGTCCAATTTTTAATAAACTTCAAATAAATTTCAAATTTAATGTGCTCAATTTATTTGAATTTAAGTTGTTCAAAATCAAACAATTTCTTTTGTTTTCAAGCTTCAAACATAAAGCTCTATCCTAAATCAAAATCGTAACATTCCATTTAGTATGTATTTACTATTGAGTGTTCAAATTTCAAATCAAATTTCAAAAATCAAATTCAAGATTTATCTATTTATTTATTTTCATAATAAATAAATAAATCTTGAGGGGGCATTTGTAGACATTAAAAAAATGTTTATAATAAATATTAATGTTTTGGGTTGATTTCAAATTATTGGTCCACCTAAGTCCATTAAAACTAAAGTCTATTAAAGCCCACGTAAAAGAAGCCCATAAAAGTCTTCCATCCTACTTTTAAAATTTAATAATTTAAATTAGATTAAATCAAAATCAAATAAATAAATAAATAAAATGAGTGGTTACAAAGTGGTCGCCATTTTCTTCTATAAATAGGACCAAAGGTCCATGAAAAAGGAGGAAAAAGCTACAGAAAATTTCAAAGTGCAGAAGAAATCCAAAGTCAGGGGAAGAAATAAATTCTCTCAAACCAAGTCCAGAAACACCAAGAAGATCAAAGTCTTCTTCAAATTCAAAGAAATTCAAGAAGGTCCAAGTCTTTTTCAAATCAAATCCAAGTCCAAGTCCAAGTCCTAAAGTTTAAATCTAAGTCCAAGTCCAGAAGTTCAAATCAAAGTCTTCAAATCCAAGTATCAAACAAGACATGTTCTCCATAAATCAAGTCTGCAACAAATCTTGAAGTTCAGGACCCAAGTCACGTGACCCATCGCTTCAAGCATTCAGATCATTAATTAGAAGATTTTGCAACATTTGCAGACATAAGAAGATTAATATTCACTTGTATTTTCTCAAAAATACAATTTGTAACGATTTCTGTATTTTAATACACGAAATTTTGCCGTACAGACATTAATATCCTGACTTTTCTTGTGGGACAATTTCGTCTTACACTTTGTTCTTTTAATTTTATGATAGCAGCCACCGTTGACTAAAATGTAATGGCAGACAATTTCATCAATGAAATGATCATTTTATTCACTTGTGTGATGGCTTTTGCATGGATTCTGAAACAACATAATTGACGTTTCCTTTAATCGTTAATAACTCAAAAATTTAATTATTAACCTTGTGCCATATTCATGCACATTTTCCCTTGTGGAATCTTTACACGGAATGAAACTCTTGGTATTCTGACTTTTCTCTCCGAGACTTGGACCTTCAATTTCGATTACTATGTATGTATATAGCCATTCGCATTCCACCCCCCTTCGCCTTCAAACCTCTATAAAGTTGCGTATCTATTACACATTCGTCGTCTCCATCCTCATTCTCCAAAAAACCAATCTGTTGCCATCATCTCACTACACCAAAAATAGCTTTTTGCAACGTGCAAAAAACGTTGCCAAAGAGTTTTTGCAGCGTTCGGGCGCACATTGCGGATTGTGATGTTGCCATAGAGTGGAACGTTTTCGCAACGTTCATTGAACGTTGCGAAAAAGGGCAATGGCAACGTTCGCTGAACGTTGCGAAAAAGGGCAACGACAACGTTCAAGTGAACGTTGCGAAAAATGGAAACGGCAACGTTCGCTGAACGTTGCGAAAAAGGGCAACGGCAACGTTCAGCGAACGTTGCGGAAAAGATTTTTCGCAACGTTCACTGAATGTTGCGAAAAACCTTTTTCACAACATTCTCTGAACGTTACGAAAACCCTTTTTTTTTTTTGTTGGACAACACAAATATAAATTGTTATATTACATTTTTTTCTTGGGGACTAAATATATTGAAGTTTAATTTCAAAAAATAAAATAAAAAATGCTAAAAAATGCTAAGTTTAATTTCTTGGTATTATTTTTGGCTTATTTTATTGTTGGATATTTTGTTTGTCTCACAAAATATCCCATAATATCTAGATTATATTAGTATTGTATTATTTCTCTACTTAATATATACTACTTTGGTCCATTTTACACACACACTTCCCTCTCCATTTTCTCTCCCTCTCTCTCTCGAAAATCTCTCTCTCTCTCTCTTTGCTTTTAATTTAGTTTTCTTTTATTATGTGTTTTGTAGGTTAAATTGTTGAAGAAGTGGTGGATTAACAAGAGATTACACAAAGAAACATTGGAGAAATTGTTGAAGAAGTGCAAAATCCATCTCAAAAGGGTTTTTATCTTTATTTTTTGTATTCTTCAACCAAATATCCATTGTTTGTAATGTTTTGTAATAGATAATCTCTTGTTTATTTTGTAGAATGATGAACTAACTAATTTATGTTGGAATTTATGTATTAGTTTAACTTATTTTCATTAATATCATGTTTTATGTTGTTAAATACATTTGTTATCAAAATATTGGTGTTTTGATTATCTTGTTTAAACTTTCAATATTTATTTGATATCCATAGATATTGTGGTTAGGTGGATGTGTAGTTATTGAAAGATAGTTGCACATATTAGACCGAAATAATCAATTCCCTGGGTTTGTATGGTTCCGACTATACGAGTTTAGGTATATAGAAATATATACCTACCCCAGGTGACCCGTTGAGTATTTTCACAGAAATTTAATGCAATTGATTAATTTTGTATCGGCATAGAAATATGTGGTATAATTTAATTGATTAGGGTTAATATCGCTCGAAAGAGGATATTAATTTAAAATTGAAAAATCGGGTCTGACTGATTATTTTGGTAATTTGTATAAACGCATATTTGACTTGATATTAATGAAATAACGGTTAAATGAAATCATAAATTCCAGCATCCTTTTCAAATCAAATCTTCCATCTTTTTCAAAGTTTTAGTTAATCTTTTTAAATAGGAAATATTGTTTTTATAGTTTATCGTCTTTTTAAATTCAAATTTTAATGTGTGTATCTATTTCGTAAATTTGAAACAATATACTCGTAATTGAAAACAACACTCCTTGAGGGATCGACATTCGGACTTAAAGGTCCACTTTACTACTTGATCACGGTCCGTGCGCTTGCGGCATATAATTTAAATCCGATCAAGTTTTTGGCGCCCTTGCCGGGGAGTGTTTTTATCAAATTACTTGTTAATTTGTCAATCAATTTTTCGAACTTTACTTTCTATTTTTAAATTCCCCTTTTAAATCCAAAATTTACTTCGTTTCTGTTTTTGTCAAATTTTTAACTTGTTTATTGTTTATGTATCGTTCGCGAAGTCTCAACCTTCTTGAATTTGACCCTGAAATTGAAGGGACTTTCCGAAGGAGGCTTAGAGAACAAAACGAGTTGAAAAGACAACAACAAAACATGGAGCATCAAGAAGGTCATCTGGAACCTTTTCCTAGACCTGACCAAGCTCCTCGGGATGGTGTGCCGCCTGGTTTCGATAATCAAGCGGACAGGGTTCAAAATCCTGTGGTTAATGAAGAAGATATGCTCTTCCGGGATTTTTTGAATCGCCCTGTCGTTGAGAACTAGGCTGGTATCATCTACCCTTCATATGGACATCCCAATTTTCAACTACGTCCGGATGTCATTAATCTATTCTCCAATTCTTAATCATTCTATGGTA
Source organism: Osmanthus fragrans (assembly GCA_019395295.1). NCBI lineage: Eukaryota > Viridiplantae > Streptophyta > Magnoliopsida > Lamiales > Oleaceae > Osmanthus > Osmanthus fragrans. The sequence goes on along the minus strand of CM033347.1, from coordinate 13,804,128 downwards.
GAATAGATGAAAACCCTCACGCTTACATTGCAAGATTCATGGAAATTGTGAGCAATTTCACATATGAAGGTGTGAACGATGAGGTAATAAGAATGAGGTTATTCGTGCATACTCTGAAAGATAAGGCAAGAGAGTGGAATGACACTCTACCTTCGAGGAGTATCACGAGTTGGGTGGAGTTGGTACAAAAATTTACAACTAAATTCTTTCCACCTGTTCGTGTTGCCAAGTTAAAGCACGACATAACCACCTTTCAACAACTTGACTCTGAGACCTTTCACGAGGCATGGGAGAGGTTCAAGGATATGCTGAGGAATTGCCCAAACAATGGGATTACTTTAGCACAGCAAGTCCAGTACTTCTACGCTGGGTTGACTCCTCCTCACCGTTCAAATGTTGACCCATCGTCAAACGGATATGTCCAAAATAAGAGTATCCGAGAGGCGTATAAGTTATTTGAGGTGATGAGTGAACAGAGTGCTATGTGGCCAGACAGACGTGCTAAAGTGGGAGTAAGTGGAGCCCGAGAGAGTGAAGCATACTTGATCACGAAAATACGTTCGATTTAAAATCACCGCAAGTGTACGGTTCGTTACAAGTAATAAAGTGGACTTTTAGAGTCCGGATTGTCGATCCCACAGAGATTGAGTAGTTCAATATTAATTATCTCGACCTTAACCGAAACTAGATGAGTTTTTGATGAGTTTTGTATTAAATGCTAACCAAACTAACTATGAAAACAAATATGGAAGAATTGGCTAAGATAAATGCAATTTATACTAGAATGCAATATGAAAGATGAATGCAAATTGATTTACTTAAGATGAGAAAAACGTACTAGGATAACGAATCCCCATGCAACAATCCATTTAAATCCTAGTTTTACACTTTGACAACACGATTAAATATTGAAGAATCAATGTTCCTATTAAATTTAACAATCTCTTTCGAGTAATGTTAAACCTATTCTATCATGCGATCCGACTATATTTCTATGACGAATACAAACATAAAAGAACGCATTAACTTTTATGAACACTTATAGATTCACATAGAGCATAGCGGTATATTTCTATCCCCTATCGGACCCTATGACAATTTATACTACGTCGAATCTATTTCCCTTCTTTCGAATGCATAAAATAGATCACCACATTCATACAATTAACGTGCGCACAATAACCGTATGGAATAAATACGTATAAATCGTTCAAATATCCAAAAACGTGTTTTAATGTCAAGAATGTAAAACTAAAGATTCAAATATCATGTTACAAGGTTCATCGATCTCCTAGTACAAGAAAAACTAGCCTAGCATGCTAAAGAAAGAAAAACAAAAGAATAGATGAAGAAACGCCATCACCCGAATAGATATTGGTTTAATTCCTTGAAGTGCTTGATGAATCTTCGCGTTCTTCTCCGTGTTCTTGCTCTCCAATGTCAAAATTATCTCCTAAAAGTGCGTAGCCGTCGAATTGTGTCCAGTCTAGGGTTTTAAAGTCGTTCCCAATTAGTTTCCATAAGAGTTTTACTTAAAAACGGAAACCAGAACTTTCTGCGTCAAAAATAACCATGCGACCGCATGGTTATAAACCATGCGGCCGCATGGTTCAAACATTGCAACTCGAATAGGTTCTGGGGAAGCCATGCGACCGCATGGCTCATTGCACCATGCGGCCGCATGGTACAATATACTTTCAAGTGTGTCGGTTTGGTCCCCGAACTCCGTTCTTCTTCATTTTGACTTCTTTTCTTCAATCTCTTTCCTCTAATCACACATTGACTTCGTAAATCTCGCATTTAGTTCTTTTTCGTTCTTAATTTGGATTTCGAGTCAACTTTCGACTAGTTGCATCTTAGTCCCTGAACTTTGATTTTCTTCCATTTCAGTCATTTCTTGCTCAATTTCACTCACTTATCGTTGTTTCCATCGATATAGTCCTGCGAACACAATTTACATAGAATTAAGCCATATTTCAACATAATAGCAATCAATTGTCCATGTTTTGTGACCTAAATAAGTGCGTAAAACGTACTTATCAAACCCCCCAAACTTGAACTATTGTTTGTCCTCAAACAAGGTGGTGACTTAACTCTAAACAAAACATGGTTTAACAACCTGCCGTGTCTCAGAATTAGAAATTAGTAATAACAAAATGAACAGTATCAACAGTGCACAATCAAATCAACCTCCACTTATAATATGCAACCTGACGTGTGTGTGTGTATACTCATGCAAACATGCTCAGTTTCTGATGGACTCAACTCCCGACCTACAGTAGTCAAATTTTTCTTTTTCTTCGCTCGAGAGATACACACCCCCCAAACTTATTCTTTTACTCACTTTTCCCGGGGTGTGTTCTGTACTTGAGATCTGGTTAACTTAAATTCTCACCCTCTCTTAGTTTGGATGGGTTTTGCAATCACAAGTTTACACTTCAACAAGCAGAGATTCTCCTATTTCTTTGATTGTTTCAACCTCTAAAACTCAAATAAGTTACTTGCCTTACATCAAAAGTACAATTCTATCAACTAAATGTCATGGGGCACTTTTCTCACTCTATTTTTTTCTTTGCAAACACATTCTCATTTGCTTTCTATATAACCCATGTATCAAGCTTTAGGCCGATGACTCCCAAATCAGTTGATTTCAGGGCACCAGGTTTGTAATCACCCTTACAGGCTTACTTGCTCAAGTTATAAAGGCTCGAGAAATGTATTTTCTCTCTTTTCTTTTGACTCTTTCCCTCTTGCTTTCTATATGACCCCTGTATCGAGTTTTAGGCCGATGACTCCCAAATCAGTTGATTTTAGGGCACCAGATTTTTATTCATCCTTTCAGGCTTAATTGCTCGAGTCATAAAGGCTTGAAAAGAGTGTTTTCCTCACAAAAATTTATGTAACCCCTATTTTTTTAGACACTTAGTTTCAAGAACCAACCCCTGATTTCAGGCTTTCGCCTCATTTTTGTCTCATCAGTTTACACAATCCACACAACTCAGTTTTCATGCATGGAATCTCTACTCATCTCAATGTTCCCTTGCAATAACTAGTCCTCCAAACCACTAAAACAATGGAATATTTTTAAGCATAGAAGAGGTAATTCAGGTGTAACCTATCATGTTCTAATCTCCTATAAAAACTGAACCCAATCATCAACTTAACATGTCAAACATGAGTTTCGTGCGCAAGAATTGTCAAGTATCACATACATAAGCATTGGCTAATCTAGACATGCACAATTTCCACTATCCACAGTTCATACCTATTCCACTATTCACATCATTGCCGGCAAGGCTATTAAACCCACACAAGCACACAAATTGAACTAACTGAACAGATACTAAAACAGAATGTCAAAAACAAATATATTTTTTTTTTTAACGAACACACAAACACACAAAAACAGTAAACAAAGCAAGCAAATCAGACAAATATCGATGAACAACGAATAAGTAATGTATAATTCACTACAAGTACCGAATCCTTAAGTTTGTTCTACAAATTCAACCACCCCCCAAACTTATACAAAACATTGCCCCCAATGTGTAGAGTGTAAGATTGAATACAGAATTTGAAGGACAAAGTTTTATACAAAACCAAAAATATGGAACATTCGGATGTCGTTTGGATATAGAACAGGATGACCGAAGTTGGTGACGTGAAATGTGAAACCTAGTCATAATTGTGCCTAAGTGTTGCAAGTGTGGTGTGTGTGTGATAACTTCCCAATTTCGCATAATAAGACACGCAAGACACATCACAATATGAGTGTAATCAGCCCCAATTGCAGAGATTATGATAATGCTCGAAAGTGGTCATTGTGGCATTTCATCAAACATGTAGGATGCAATGAAAGTTCTTCATAAATGGCATGAATGTGGGTATTGAATTAAAACCAAGTTTTGCACTTCACAAACTCAACACAAATCCATAACTACCTAATTCCCATACTCCTCAAACATTAAACATGTAAAATCGAGCAACATACCATATGAATTGAAGGAGCTAGGGTTGAGAGATCAAGAACATACCTTTACTTCGAATTAGAGTGAGGTAGATGAAGTGATGAAGTGATGAAGATGGAAGATGGTCGATTAGAATGCGTCAAGTTCGGTTTGTGGGAGAGAAGATGAGAGTTGGAGTTGATTCGGCGTGATACGTGCGAGAGAGAGGCGAGGAATACCGGGAGTGATTGTGGTGTGTCTCGGTTATGTTTAAAAAACCGGGCAAATTTTTTTTTTTTAAATTAACACCATGCGGCCGCATGGTGCAAATCCATGCGACCGCATGGATCAAAACCCCGAACTTTCTAAAGTTCTGGTCAGCCCATGCGACCGCATGGGTTTTTAGCCCATGCGACCGCATGGACTACCAGAAGTCCAAAACTTGCCAGTTTTCGAATTTTTCAGCCCTCGACACATCCCGATATCAAAAATCTCGTTATTCGTGCCTAACAAGTTAAATGGGGTATGATGAGTGTACACAACATGAAAAAGTTTTTAAAACGCACTCGACCCCTCGAAAACTTGTTTTTGACCATTTTTACCCAAAATTTCAACTTTTTACCAAAAGTGCCCCTCGACCACTCGACACACTCCCAAAATCTCGATTCTCGTGCCGACAAAGTGAAAATGAGTGTAAGGAGTGTATGCAACGTAGAAAAATTATAAAAATTCACTCAACTCCATAAAAACTTGTTTTTAGCCATTTTACTCAAAATTCCAACTTTTTGCCAAAAATACCCCTCGATCGTCCAACGTCCCTAAAATCTGTCAAAACTCATTTTAAACGACGTGAAGTGTGTGTACTCCATAAAATCATTTTCAAAACCACTTTTTAAACATGAAATCACAAGTTGGGTCGGAAGATGTACTGAAAAGCTCGTTTTTGCCTCGAAAAGCGTGATTTTAATCACAGAATCCCCAAACATGATTTTTATACCTCGAGAAGCGTGCAAAACACATGTAGAACTTGTGTGAGCCATGCAAGACATTTTGTGAACTACCTATGTGATCGATGACCTAAAAGCTACCAAAAATGCAAAAATATGAAAAAATTTCCTAAGTTAATGCAAAAAGCATAATGAATAAAAGGGAAGAAATATTGGGTTGCCTCCCAACAAGCGCTAGTTTATAGTCGATAGCTCGACTTTACCGTATGATTCTCATTCCGATGGCTTGAAGTGGACGGTGGATTTGTCCTTGGAGAAATCACCACTCCAATAATGTTTCAACCTCTGTCCATTTACCTTGAAAGTCCCCTTGCTTTCATGAGTTATTTCCACAGCCCCGTGTGGAAAAATCTGTGTAATTGTATATGGACCAGACCATCTAGACCTCAACTTCCCTGGGAACAACTTGAGTCTAGAATTGTAAAGTAGAACCTGTTGCCCAATTTCGAACTTCTTTCGTTGAATATGTAAATCATGCCATTTTTTGGTTCGTTCCTTGTACAGTTTGGCATTCTCATAAGCTTCCAAACGAAACTCATCCATTTCATTCAGTTGAAGTAGCCTCTTTTCACCGGCTGCCTCCAAATCAAAATTCAGACTTTTGACTGCCCAATAGGCTCGATGCTCCAATTCAACTGGTAAATGACATGCCTTCCCAAAGACCAAGCGATAGGGAGACATTCCTATCGGTGTTTTGAAAGCAGTTCTGTAGGCCCACAAGGCGTCGTCAAGCTTTTTAGACCAATCCTTTCGAGAGGAATTAACTGTGACTTCAAGTATTCTCTTCAGTTCCCGATTGGATACTTCAACCTGCCCACTGGTCTGAGGATGGTACGGTGTAGCTATGCGGTGGCGAATGCCATACTTTGCTAGTAATGCCTTAAAGTGACGATTGCAGAAATGTTTGCCACCATCACTTATGATAGCCCGAGGTGTGCCATACCGTGTGAAAATATACTTCTTCAAGAATCCAATCACCACCTTAGCATCGTTGGTTGGTAATGCTACTGCTTCTACCCATTTGGACACATAATCCACTGCAACCAAAATGTACTGATTGGAGAAAGAAGGTGAGAATGGTCCCATGAAGTCAATCCCCCACACATCAAACAATTCAACCTCCAGAATGCTGTTAAGAGGCATCTCATTCCTCCTTGAGATATTTTCGGTTCTTTGACACCTATCACACCTTTTTCGCAAACTCGAAGGCATCTCGAAACAATGACGGCCAGTAGAACCCTGATTGCAAGACCTTCGCTGCTGTTTTCGATGCTCCAAAATGCCCTGCATAGGCTGATGAGTGACACTGCTCTAAAATTCTGGATACTTCTTCCTCAGGAACACACCGCCTAATGATTTGATCAGCTCCTCTCCTGTAGAGAATGGGATCCTCCCAAAAGTAGTACTTCAATTCAGCGAAAAATTTCTTCCTTTGGTGATGTGAATAATCTGGTGGAGTGATGGATCTTGCTAGATAGTTGACTATGTCTGCATACCACGGTGCCTCTACCACACTCAAAATTTGCTCATCAGGAAAAACCTCGTTGATATCCACAGATTCTGTTGGCTTGCTGGGTTCAAGTCTGGATAAGTGATCAGCTACCACATTTTCACTCCCTTTCTTATCTTTGATCTCCAGATCAAACTCTTGTAGCAGTAGGACCCAACGAATGAGTCTTGGCTTGGCGTCCTGCTTTGTCATGAGATACTTGATGGCAGCGTGATCTGTGTAGACTATAACCTTCGATCCCACAAGATATGATCGAAATTTGTCGAAAGCATATACTACAGCCAAAAGCTCCTTCTCCGTAGTGGCATAATTAAGCTGAGCATCATTCAACATCTTGCTGGCATAATAAATCACATGAAATATTTTATTTCGGCGTTGTCCTAGTACAGCCCCGACTGAATGATCACTGGCGTCACACATCAGCTCAAACGGTAAGTCCCAATCTGGAGAGATTATCACAGGTGCTGAAATCAGTTTCTCCTTCAAAGCATTGAACGCAGTCAAACATTCATCTGTGAATTCGAATGAGGCATCTTTCAACAACAAGTTACACAATGGCTTTGTGATTTTTGAGAAATCTTTTATGAATCTCCTATAGAATCCGGCATGCCCAAGGAAACTACGCACACCCTTTACTGAAGTTGGTGGTGGTAGCTTCTCAATTACCTGAATCTTTGCTCTATCCACCTCAATCCCATTTGCTGAAATTCTGTGTCCCAACACGATGCCTTCCTGTACCATGAAATGGCATTTTTCCCAATTCAACACCAATCTTGTTTCTACACATCGTTGAAGGACCAAACCCAAATGCTCCAGACAATCATCAAATGAGGAGCCAAACACTGAGAAGTCGTCCATGAATACCTCGATGAACTTCTCAACCATATCAGAGAAGATAGCCATCATGCAACGCTGAAATGTAGCAGGTGCGTTACATAAACCAAAAGGCATCCTACGGTATGCAAATGTACCATAGGGGCATGTGAAAGTAGTCTTCTCTTGATCTTCCGGTGCCACTGGAATCTGATTATACCCCGAGTACCCATCCAGAAAACAGTAGTGAGAGTGTCCTGCAAGTCTTTCCAACATCTGATCAATGAATGGAAGTGGGAAGTGATCCTTTCGAGTAGCATCATTGAGTTTGCGATAATCGATGCAAACTCTCCATCCAGTTACCGTTCTAGTGGGAATTAGCTCGTTCTTTTCATTCTTCACCACCGTGATACCTCCCTTTTTGGGTACAACCTGTACCGGACTGATCCATGCACTGTCTGAGATAGGGTAAATGATACCTGCATCAAGTAACTTTAGCACCTCAGCTCTTACCACTTCTTTCATGTTTGGATTCAATCGCCGTTGACCATCAACCTTTGGTTTAAAATTTTCCTCCATGAGTATTTTATGCATGCAGTATGAAGGACTAATACCCTTTATGTCCGCTATAGACCACCCAATGGCTGTTTTATTGTCCCTTAGCACCCGAAGTAGTCTTTCCTCTTCTACCTTGCTGATAGAATTTGACACAATCACTGGGAGTGTCGAAGACTCACCCAAATAGGCATATCGAAGGTGAGATGGCAACTGCTTGAGTTCTAACTTAGGAGGTTGCTGAATAGATGGTTGTGCTGTTGTTGTTCCAGATCCCAGTTCCTCGAAGTAGCGTTTGCGCACATATGGTGGATTAGCTTCCAAAATTCTTGCACATTCCTCGATCTCCAATGAATCAGTATGGATAGATTGAGAATGTGCTATGCAAGCCTCATATGCATCGGTTGGATGTCGTAGGTGGAAGTTATTTTCGATCACATTGTCAATCACATCAATCTGAAAGCAGCTATCTGACTCTGTCGGAAATCTCATTGCCATGAACACATTAAATGAGATCTGTTCTTCCCCAAGTCTCAAAATAAGCTGACCTTTCTGAACATCAATGATCGCCCCTCCAGTAGCCAAGAAAGGTCGCCCCAATATAAGTGGGACATCTTTATCTTCTTCCATGTCAAGAATGAGAAAATCAACAGGAAAAATAAACTTATCCACCTTATCAACACATCTTCAATGATTCCTCGTGGATAAGTAAGGGATCGGTCTGCTAGCTGGAGAGTCACTGTAGTAGCCTTTGCTTCTCCCAAACCAAGGTTCCTGAAAACAGAGAGTGGCATTAAATTAATACTTGCACCTAAATCACATAATGCCTTATCGAAATGAATATTGCCAATGGAACAAGGAACAGTAAAACTCCCTGGATCTTTCAATTTGGGTGGTAGCTTTTTCTGAATCATTGCGCTGCTTTCCTCAGTAAGCATCACCGTTTCATGTTCTTCCAGCTTGCGTTTGTTAGAGAGAATGTCTTTGAGAAACTTTGCATAGCTGGGCATCTGGACAAGTGCATCAGCAAATGGAATATTGATGTGAAGTTTCTTGAAGATCTCAAGAAATTTGCTGTATTGCTTATCCAACTTGTGTTTCTTCAACCTTTGAGGGAACGGAATAGGAGGCTCATAAGGATTGACAGGAGCGGTTGTCTTAACCTGTGTTGTATCTGAACTCTTCTTTGCACTTTCTTCTGGTGTGAGTTCAGTCTGTTCCACTAGCTCTTCATCTGAAGTAGGTACTGTTTCCTCATTGGTAACCGGCCTTTTGAATTGAATCTCCGGTAATTGTACTCCACTTCTGGTTGTTATTGCCTTCGCATGTTCCCTTGGATTGACTTCTGTATTGCTAGGTAGAGTTCCTGGTGCCCTGTTTGTCATAGCAAGTGCCATCTGCCCCATTTGAATCTCCAGATTTTTAATTGCAGAGTTTTGTTCTTGGAGAGTGGCTTCTGTCTTTTTCATGAATTGATTGTTGGATTCCATGTACTGCTAAGTTGTTTCTACAAATTTTCCAAACATTTCTTCCAACTGTGGTTTCTTCTCCTGCTGCTGATATTGACCCTGTGGTCTGTGCTGGTTCTGGTTCTGATTTTGATTACTCCACGAGAAATTTTGGTGCTTTCTCCACCCCGGATTATATGTCTCAGAATTCGGGTTGTTCTGCTGGCGTTGACCCCATTGCACATAATCCACATGCTCTACATCTTGTGTGAGAATTGGACAGTTTGAAGTAGTGTGATCAGCTCCACACTCCCCACAACTTGATTTCTTTACAGCTGCTGCATTGGCGGTCTGCGACATGCTATCAACCTTATGGAATAGTGAATCAATTTTCGCCGACAAAGCTGAAATAGTATCCACCTCGAATACACCCGGTGCCTTTTTCTGAACTGCTCGTTCTGAGGACCACATGGCTGAAGTAGTAGCCACGGTCTCAAATAATTTCAGTGCATCATCGACAGTCCTAGTAGACACCGACCCATTAGATGAAGAATCTATATTGCTTTTGAAAGATGGAAGCAGTCCTGCATAAAAGTATTGGACCTGGAGTCCCTTGCTGATACTGTGATGTGGACACTTCCGAAGCATGTTCTTGAACCTGTTCCAAGCTTCATCAAATGATTCATACTCCCCTTGACGGAACACAGAGATATCATGCTTTAGTTTTGCAATCTTGGCTGGAGGAAAGAACTTGGTACAGAACTTTTGAGCAAGATCATTCCAAGTTGTGATACTAGCAATCGGTTGAGAATCCAGCCATTCAAGTGCTTTGTCACGCAATGTGTGTGGAAATAGCCTCAAACGGATGGCGTCATCTGAGATACCCTGATATTTGAAGTGTTGGCACATCTCCAAAAATCTAGAGACGTGTGTATGCGGGTTTTCCTCAGCTCTCCCATAAAACTGATGCCCATTCTGAAATAGGTGTATGACGTTGGTCTTCAGTTGGAAGTTTTGTTGCCCAAATGGTGGGTATACAATGCTAGACTGACTCTGAATGATTTGGGGAATCATGAAATCCCCTACAAGCATGTTTCCTTCGTCCATAGCTTCCTCCTCGTTAGCCGGAATTACTGGATTATGTCGTTCGTTAGCCATTTGCTGTTGCTGTGCTATTCTAGCTGCTCTTTGCAATTGGTGAAAAGTACGCTCGATTTCTGGATCAGCTGGAATCAATTCCCTTCCAGTCGATCTTAGCATGCAAATCTGGAATAGCCAAAATTGCCCAAAAATTAGCAAAAGTCAAAATAACGAAGTTTAATAAGTTATCTAACTAAACTAGAGTAGAAAAATAAAAAAATAAAAAGAAAAGTTCGAATTAGTGTCTAAATAACTAAAATTAAACTAAAACTCAATCCCCGGCAACAACGCCAAAAACTTGTTCACGTAAATACGTTCGATTTAAAACCACCGCAAGTGTACGGTTCTTTACAAGTAATAAAGTGGACTTTAAGAGTCCGGATTGTCGATCCCACAGAGATTGAGTAGTTCAATATTGATTATCTCGACCTTAACCGAAACTAGATGAGTTTTTGATGAGTTTTGTATTAAATGCTAACCAAACTAACTATGAAAACAAATATGGAAGAATTGGCTAAGATAAATGCAATTTATACTAGAATGCAATATGAAAGATGAATGCAAATTGATTTACTTAAGATGAGAAAAACGTACTAGGATAACGAATCCCCATGCAACAATCCATTTAAATCCTAGTTTTACACTTTGACAACACGATTAAATATTGAAGAATCAATGTTCCTATTAAATTTAACAATCTCTTTCGAGTAATGTTAAACCTATTCTATCATGCGATCCGACTATATTTCTATGACGAATACAAACATAAAAGAACGCATTAACTTTTATGAACACTTATAGATTCACATAGAGCATAGCGGTATATTTCTATCCCCTATCGGACCCTATGACAATTTATACTACGTCGAATCTATTTCCCTTCTTTCGAATGCATAAAATAGATCACCACATTCATACAATTAACGTGCGCACAATAACCGTATGGAATAAATACGTATAAATCGTTCAAATATCCAAAAACGTGTTTTAATGTCAAGAATGTAAAACTAAAGATTCAAATATCATGTTACAAGGTTCATCGATCTCCTAGTCGAGTCAACTTTCGACTAGTTGCATCTTAGTCCCTGAACTTTGATTTTCTTCCATTTCAGTCCTTTCTTGCTCAATTTCACTCACTTATCGTTGTTTCCATCGATATAGTCCTGCGAACACAATTTACATAGAATTAAGCCATATTTCAACATAATAGCAATCAATTGTCCATGTTTTGTGACCTAAATAAGTGCGTAAAACGTACTTATCAATACTCTCTTATGTTATCAAAGATAGACTCTCTGGCACGAAAGTAAAAGGACTTTCTACTTCAACATCTGGCTCACAGACAGCTCATATGGTTCAATCCCCACCAGTCTGTGAAATGTGTGGAGCTAATCATTTGAGCTCAAGTTGTCCTTTGATTGCCAGCGGTTCGGGATCGTCCGAGCAACTGGCATATGCACAAAATTTTCAATGCCCCGGGTATAATCCATATGCACAAACCTATAACCCTGGTTGGCGTAATCACCCTAATTTCTCTTATGGGAACAACCAGAATGTGTTGAATCCCAAACAACAAGAGAAGAAAGAGGGTTGGGAAGAGGCCATTGCTAAATTGGCAAATCATCAGCTGCAATATCAAGAGCGCAATGATACCTCACTGAAAAATCTGGAAAGGCAGGTGGGCCAACTTGCAAAAATTCTCTCTGAGAGGCCTCAAGGGGCTTTACCCAGTAATACTGAAACCAATCCCAGAGAGAATGCAAAGGCCATTACTACTAGGAGTGGGATTCAATTGACCGAACCCACGGTAGTACAGCCAAAGGCTCGAGCTGACAAAGAACCAGTCGTTGAGAATGAGGTGGTACAATTACCTAAAGAGGTTGTTGAAGAGGGTAAGGCTGAGGAACAAGAGCCATCAACATCGAAGGCTCCAATTCCAGTGAAAGCTTATGTACCTCTTATTCCATTCCCTCAGAGGCTCCAGAAACATAAACTGGACGTGCAATTTGGTAAGGTCCTGGAGGTGTTTAAAAAGTTACGCATCAACATTCCGTTTGCAGATGCTTTGGCTCAAATGCCGAGTTATGCAAAATTCATGAAGGATATTCTTTCCAATAAAAGGAAACTTGAAGATCATGAAACGGTGATGTTGACGAAAGAGTGTAGCGCCATTCTCCAGAACAAATTGCCTTCTAAGAGCAAAGATCCAGGAAGCTTTACTATTCCATGCGCTATTGGTAATTTAAGCTTTGGTAAAGCTTTATGTGATCTCGGAGCGAGCATTAATTTAATGCCATTATCAATTTTTCAAAAGTTGGGAATGGGGGAACCAAAGGCTACGACAGTATCACTGCAATTGGCCGATCGGTCAATTAAATATCCTCGAGGTGTTGTTGAGGACGTGCTAGTAAAAGTGGATAAGTTCATCTTCCCTGCTGATTTCATTATACTTGATATGGAAGAAGATAATGATATCCCTATCCTTCTGGGACGACCATTTCTTGCTACCGGTCGAGCCTTGATTGACGTGCAGGAGGGTAAACTCATTTTAAGAGTACAAGATGAGCAAGTCACTTTCAACATCTTGAAATCCATAAAGTACCCGTCGGAACCCGATGATTGTTTTCGGGTGGATATGATTGATCACATGGTTTCTGACTCTCTTTATGGTCATTCTGAGGATAATCTTGAAAGATGCCTAGTACGTTCTTCTCAGATAGGAGATGCTGACCCCGATCTTGAGGGTATGACAAATTGTTTGGAAGCTACACCTTTCCGTACCTTCAAGAGGACACCATATTTTGAGGAGTTAGAAAAGATTTCTTCTGCACCACCTCCATCTCATCAAAAAGCCCCTACTCTTGAATTGAAAGCACTTCCACCTCATTTGAGGTACGCATATTTAGGTGAATCATCTACACTTCCAGTTATTATCTCCAATTCTTTAACCAAGCTAGAAGTAGAGAAGCTACTTCGAGTCTTGAGAGAACATAAGTAAGCAATTGGATGGACGATAGCTGACATTCGAGGGATTAGTCCGTCATTTTGTATGCACAAAATACTGATGGAGAATGACTTTAAGCCATCAGTTGAGCATCAAAGGCGGTTAAACCCGAACATGAAGGAAGTGGTGAGAGCGGAAGTTGTTAAATTACTTGATGCAGGCATTTACCCAATTTCAGACAGTCCATGGGTAAGTCCTGTACAAGTTGTACCTAAGAAAGGTGGGATTACGGTAGTGGAAAATGAGAACAATGAACTCATACCCACTAGACCGATGACTGGTTGGCGAGTCTGTATTGACTACCGCAAGCTTAACACTGCAACTAGAAAGGATCACTTCTCTCTTCCTTTCATCGATCAAATGCTTGAGCGGTTGGCAGGGTATTCACATTACTGTTTTCTTGATGGGTATTCGGGCTACAATCAAATTGCAATAACCCCGGAAGATCAAGAGAAAACAAAATTTACATGTCCGTACGGTACCTTTGCGTACAGAAGAATGCCCTTTGGCCTGTGCAATGCACCTGCAACTTTTCAGCGGTGTATGATGGCAATTTTCTCCGACATGGTGGAGAAATGCATTGAAATTTTTATGGATGATTTCTCAGTTTTTGGTACCTCATTTGATAGATGCCTTAACAATTTAGAGATGGTACTTCAACGCTGTGAAGAAACCAATTTGGTTCTAAATTGGGAAAAGTGCCATTTCATGGTCCAAGAAGGCATCGTTCTTGGCCACCGAATTTCTCTGAAAGGCATAGAGGTAGACAAGACAAAGATTCAAGTAATTGAAAAATTGCCCCCACCAACGACTGTGAAAGGGATTAGAAGTTTTCTGGGACATGCAGGTTTTTACAGGAAGTTTATAAAAGATTTTTCAAAAATCACAAAACCTCTCTGCTCCTTACTTGAGAAGAATAATACCTTCAATTTCTCTCAAGAATGCCTAAATGCTTTCAATGTGCTTAAAGGAAAACTTATCACAGCTCCTATGATCGCAGCTCCAGATTGGAGTCTTCCATTTGAATTGATGTGCGATGCTAGTGATTATGCTGTTGGAGCAGTTTTGGGGCAGAGGAGAGACAAGGTCCTGCATGTTATCTACTACGCCAGTTGAACTTTGACCGATGCGCAACTAAATTATGCTACTACTGAAAAGGAGATGCTAGCAGTAGTATTTGCATTTGATAAATTTCGGTCATACCTCATTGGTTCTAAAGTAATTGTCTACACTGATCACTCGGCCATCAAATATTTGTTGGCAAAGAAAGATGCCAAGCCGAGGTTAATTAGATGGGTACTCCTCTTGCAGGAGTTTGACCTCGTGATCAGAGATAAGAAGGGAACTGAAAATGTCGTTGCTGATCATTTATCTCGTCTTGAGCAACCCCAAGACATTGTGGAAAGGGAAATCAATGAGGTATTCCCTGACGAACAGCTATTTAAGATCATCCATTTATTGCAAATCAATCATACACCGTGGTATGCTGACCATGTGAACTACCTTGTAAGTGGCATCACACCCCCTGATATGTCTTATCAACAAAGAAAGAGGTTCTTCGCTGATGTGAAGCATTACTTCTGGGAAGATCCTTTGTTATTCAAACGGGGTCCGGATCAAATTATCAGAAGATGTGTTCCGGAGGAAGAGATGGAGAAAATTCTTGAACGATGTCATTCTTCTCCGTATGGTGGTCACTTCGGTGCTGTGAAAACTGCATCGAAGGTCCTTCAATCTGGTTTTTACTGGCCAACCTTATTTAAGGATGCACACACACTTGTATCTAAGTGTGATAGATGCCAACAGACGGGTAATATTTCCAATCGAAATGAAATGCCGTTGAATTCCTTATTAGAGATGGAGATATTTGATGTTTGGGGTATTGATTTTATGGGGCCATTTCCATCCTCATTTTCAAATCAATACATACTAGTGGCTGTAGACTATGTGTCAAAGTGGGTAGAAGCGATAGCTTTACCTACTAATGATTCTCGGGTGGTGGTAAATTTTTTAAAGAAAAACATTTTCTCACGTTATGGCACCCCCCGAGCCATCATTAGTGATGGTGGTAAACATTTCTGCAATCGCCTCTTCGACTCACTTTTGACTAAATATGGAGTTACTCACCGTGTAGCCACACCATATCATCCCCAAACAAGTGGCCAAGTTGAAATATCTAACTGAGAGTTAAAGAGAATTCTCGAGTTGACGGTCAATGCATCAAGAAAAGATTGGTCCAAGAAATTGGACGATGCATTATGGGCTTATAGGACTGCTTTTAAAACGTCGATTGGAATGTCTCCATTTCGGCTTCTATTTGGAAAAGCATGTCATTTACCTGTCGAACTCGAACATAAGGCCTATTGGGCTATCAAAGCTCTGAATTTTGATGAAACGTTGGCCGGTGAGAAGAGATTGCTCCAACTTAATGAGCTTGATGAACTACGCCTTGATGCTTATGAAAGTGCTCGTCTCTACAAAGAAAAGACAAAGAGATGGCATGATCAGAACATTGTCAAGCTTGAGTTCTCTGTTGGGCAACAAGTTCTTCTTTACAATTCTCGACTACGGTTATTCCCTGGTAAACTCCGTTCCAGATGGTCTGGTCCATATACCATTATGAAAGTTTATCCACATGGAGTGGTCGAGCTTTACTACAAACAGGGAATTTCAAAGTAAATGGCCATAGATTGAAACCATATTTCGGAGGTGACTTTGTGACAGAAAAGTCATTTGTTCATCTGGCCAATCCGAAATAAAGATGTCCTATAGTCGAGCTAAGGACTATAACCAAGCGCTTGTTGGGAGGCAACCCAACTGTTTTAACTTTTTTTTTCTTTAATTGCTTTTAGGTATTTGTTATTATTTGTGTTTACTTCTTTTCGTATTATATTGTTATACTAATATAATTATTTTTGTAGGACATTTTTGTAATCCCCGCCACTAGTTGATTTCTCAGGTTCTGGAAGAAATGAATTGCACACTGGTCTATTGCTAAACTACTCAACTGAATTTCAAGTCCAGTACAGCATTCGTTCCACTTCACAAAGGGCTACTCAGGGAAGTTTCTTTATTCTTCTTTACTTTCGTTATAATTTGCACATTGAGGACAATGTGTGAATTAAGTTTGGGGGTATTAGCCTTGTCGACTATTGTTTTTTGCTTGATGTTTAGCCTTACCGGCCATTTTTGCGTTTGTACATATTTCATTTGTTATATTGACATATTAGTTAAGCCTTGCCGGCTTTGAATTGCGTGATGTTGAAATTGTTATTGATTCACAAGCTATGCATGCCAGATATGCTATTGGTGCTTAAAATTTTTCGAAAATTGCTTATTCTATGTGAGATCTTGAGTTACATTGAGCACATAGTCACGATTGATTATCATTTAGATGCGGAAATAGGTGTTAGATGTGAAAATTTTGAATTGGTAGAACTTAGGTTGTGAGCTGTTTTGAAAATTTTTATCAACCTATACTCTTTTTCTCTTTCACTTTTACATAGTCTGAGAAACTTTGAATCAACTAGTTTGTTATTTTTATTGAAGAGGTAGTAACTGAATATTGTGAACACAAAAACTGGTGAGATCTTGAGCTTATGGACTGACATTTATATACAGTCTTATCATTTCTTTCTTGTGTAACATTGTTCCATGATTTTGTTTCTCTAGAACTTGCATTGATTCTCGTCAAGATCACATTGACACATGTATGCATGAACATGATTAAGGCCATCTTTGACTTACCACATTATCCAAACAGCTTACCCAGAAGTTAATCTTTCTTTTTGATAACCCTGTTGAGCTTGTTAGCCTTTTCTTTGGTTACCTACATTATAAACTCTCATATACTGAAAAACAATAGTCTTAACCAGCCTTAGAAGCTAGTGGAGTATTGTTAGACATCTGAATGTTGGGTGCCGATAGAAAAGAAGTTTGGGGGTATCAATATTATTGAGGTACTCTGTTTGGTGTATGTTTTGTTGTTATAAAAAAAAAAAAAAAAAGATGATGATGAAAGGGTTGTAGAAGTGTGTGGAGGAGACTGATTTGTATATCTATATGTATAAATTCCTCCTGATATTCAAAAGAAAAAGGTGATTGTTCTGAAGTGATGATGAGTGAGAAGTTATTATTGGGAGTTGTAGGATTGTGTACAGATCCTATCTTTGTTAAGTTGAATATCTTTTACTCCATAGACTTATTTGAGGCTTCATAGTCACTTGTCCAAATATTTTCACACCTTAACCTTAAGCCACATTTCAACCCTAAAAGTCCTTATGATTTATGTAATGCATGTGATCTAAGTGGTGGCAATTGAGAAAGTATGCAAGCCTATGGTAGAACATTTTCATTGGAATGATATTGAGCGAAACAGTAGCTGATCTTATACACTTGAGAGAGAGTGTTCATACTATATTATTCTGTGAGAATCTACATGTTCAGTTACTTTATCTTCATTTGAAATGCTTGCTAATTGATTTTATTTGAGCTTTTCAAAGAAAATAGTGATTGAGATCAAACTGTAAATTTACACTTGGGAAATGAAATGGAATGTCTATATTTGAGTGTGAATTTTACGAGCGGGAAAGAATATATTTGACTACTGAGGGTCGGGTTGGTGCTAATTTAATGATTTTTTTCGTCTTGACAGTCTTTTCTGAGTTTAGATGATGATTGAAAATGGCTATGCACACACACACACACAGAGATCGAACGTTGGATATGCTTAATCTGTTTTCGATAGCATTATTTGGATGCATGGCTGTGAATTGATATACAATTTTGAACTCTTGATAATTTTTGGCAAGGTAGCTAATATGTTGATCATTAGTGCATTTGCATGATTATGTTAGAAGTCAATCTTGCTCGAGACGAGCAAGAGCTCAAGTTTGGGGGTGTGATAAGTGTGTTTTTACACACTTATTTGACACTTATTCTAATTTGTTATTGATAAAATTGAGTTAATTTCTATGCATAATTGTGTATTTTGTACTTTTGTAGGCTAAAACCCTGTAGGGAAGTAAAACGATCAAATAGAGAAGAAAAAGGACAAAATGAACGAAGTTGTGAAGCTGGGGACTTAAGTGCAAAAGTCTAAAAGATGAAGGACTTGAAGTGCAATTATGGAAGGGCTAAAATGTAATAAAAATCAGTATGAGGACCAAATTGCACTAAATCAAAGTTGAAGTACTGCATTGCACTGGACCAGGATGATGAAGGACCTGAGCTGCAAAATCAATTAAAATATGCGACCGCTTGGGTTTGAACCATGCGGCCGCACAGGTTAATCAGACACGTCAAACCATTATTTTGGTTTGCCTATGCGATCGCATGAGTTTGAACCATGCGGCCACATAGAGTTAAAACTCAATGGCGGTCTAATTTTCTTGCACGATTTTTTTGGTCAAACTTTGGTATTATTTTTGGCTTATTTTATTGTTGGATATTTTGGTTGTCTCACAAAATATCCCATAATATCTAGATTATATTAGTATTGTATTATTTCTCTACTTAATATATACTACTTTGGTCCATTTTACACACACACTTGCACACACTTCCCTCTCCATTTTCTCTCCCTCTCTCTCTCGAAAATCTCTCTCTCTCTCTCTCTCTCTTTGCTTTTAATTTAGTTTTCTTTTATTTTGTGTTTTGTAGGTTAAATTGTTGAAGAAGTGGTGGATTAACAAGAGATTACACAAAGAAACATTGGAGAAATTGTTGAAGAAGTCCAAAATCCATCTCAAAAGGGTTTTTATCTTTATTTTTTGTATTCTTCAACCAAATATCCATTGTTTGTAATGTTTTGTAATAGATAATCTCTTGTTTATTTTGTAGAATGATGAACTAACTAATTTATGTTGGAATTTATGTATTAGTTTAACTTATTTTCATTAATATCATGTTTTATGTTGTTAAATACATTTGTTATCAAAATATTGGTGTTTTGATTATCTTGTTTAAACTTGCAATATTTATTTGATATCCATAGATATTGTGGTTAGGTGGATGTGTAGTTATTGAAAGATAGTTGCACATATTAGACCGAAATAATCAATTCCCTGGGTTTGTATGGTTCCGACTATACGCGTTTAGGTATATAGAAATATATACCTACCCTAGGTGACCCGTTGAGTATTTTCACAGAAATTTAATGCAATTGATTAATTTTGTATCGGCATAGAAATATGTGGTATAATTTAATTGATTAGGGTTAATATCGCTCGAAAGAGGATATTAATTTAAAATTGGAAAATCGGGTCTGACTGATTATTTTGGTAATTTGTATAAACGCATATTTGACTTGATATTAATGAAATAACGGTTAAATGAAATCATAAATTCCAGCATCCTTTTCAAATCAAATCTTCCATCTTTTTCAAAGTTTTAGTTAATCTTTTTAAATAGGAAATTGTGTTTTTATAGTTTATCGTCTTTTTAAATTCAAATTTTAATGTGTGTATCTATTTCGTAAATTTGAAACAATATACTCGTAATTGGAAACAACACTCCTTAAGGGATCGACATTCGGACTTAAAGGTCCACTTTACTACTTGATCACGGTCCGTGCGCTTGCGGCATACGATTTAAATCCGATCAACCATCATTAAGGTTTATTGTGTCCATGAATGTCTCATTCTTCTGATCAATAAAACACAAAATATATTAATTCTTACCATATTCAAACAAATAAGCAAGATTGAAAATGAATATCTTTGTACTAAACATAAGCAAAAATAATTACAAGTCTGAAATTTGATTATCATGCACGAAAATACAATTTGCATGTAATCCGGAAAATATAATTACCTGTTGAACTCAAGGACATTCAGAATTTTCTAATTTGCTTCTAATCACAAAACCTTTTCCTTGTGCCAGATTGATTATATGATCATAATGACTTGTTCTACTTTACCTTGTGCATATCCACTTTTCATTTTGGAGTTTTTGTCAAGTGTCAACAATTGAACTTATTGTTTGTTTGTACTACTATGTGCTTTTGCCCTTACTATTTGGCAGATATAGTCTCTTTCATTTAGTCTAAATATGAATGGTTTCATAATCAAAATAAGTATCTGGTGCAGTGCGTGGCAATTGCCCTCTCTTTTCTGTCCAATTGATTTCTATTTAGTACACAAATTCAGCAAGCTCACTGTTGGTTGTTTCTTCTACTAGGCAAACCTATGGCCATAACTTTCTGCGCCTACTCCAAGGATCAGATCATCACAATTCTTAAGCAGAGACTAATGGTAATTCTTTAACTTATTGGATATATATGCTGTTAATTTGCTTTGTCAGGGCAATATTTGTCACTAAAGAAAAATGATTCATTCCTGCCAAATAGTTGAAGACATTAGGCTGGGTGAAGATTACAGAAGGAAAGTTTACATGATTAAATCATCTAAAAATATACTCCAAACCTTTTCTGCACTTGTTTTAATCAAGTTGACTAATGATTTTTTAGATCTTTCAGTGTCTCAAAGCATCAAAATTTCCAGAACAAAAAAGTTCCGTGCTAACAAATACTCATCTCCTATCTCTCTCAATGTATTTCATTAAACAACTTGGTCATGGGGAAAAAAAATCAAACAGCAGCTCTTTATGACAGTGCATGCAATTATTCTCAGCTGATGACTTAGTATATTTACAAATATGGCATTATATGTTCTAATAAATGCAATCTTTGTTTATTACTAAGGAGGGTGCTACTGCCTATTCTTGTATCTTCCTTAATGAAGCATAGAGTCTAGATAAGTCACTGCAGTGTAACATCTAAAATTGGGATAATAAACATAAATTGCAATGAATAGGGACTTCGACCACTGAAAAATATGGGCAAACTCCTATAGATAAAGCAGCATCTCTGAGAACTGAAAGTAGTACAGTTGTCTTACCTTAGGTAAAGGCACTTCCCATTTTCCAGCTTTCTCTTTCCTCTTTTGCTTGACAATATTGCTAAGAACCTGCAGCACAGAGTGATGTCACGTTCACTAACAATACAAGCATAAAGCAGATTTTACCCCCAATCTACTGTCATAGGGGAGAAGCGAGGCATAAAGAAAATTAAGTAATATAAAATCACCTTTGCTCTTGTTGTTGCATCACGATCAAGAAGATAAGCAGGAACAACTCCTTCTTGGACATCATCATCAACCTTGCGCCTAGTTGAAGACTCCTCATGCATGGCCAATCTATTGAAAATTGGGGCATTTTGTGAGCACAAAGCAAAGGTAATGATTTTGCAAACATTTTAGAATATAATATCAAAAACAATATGTAAAGCTAAGCTGAATGAAGAAGCATGCTATAGAAAACAAAGATTCCAATGCATTCAAGCTGGTGCAAGCTTGAGTTAAAAAGAGACAACTGACTTTGTCAGGTTGACACTCATTTGAATGTCACATTGCATCAAACAAATCCAATATATCTCAAGTTTGCCTATTGCGCATGAAGCAAGAAATTAACACATTCCAAGCAGCAGCATCTCTATGAGATAATTCATCGAACACTTTATGAGCTTTACTACCTTTCTCCATAGATGAATAAAAAATGCTAATTTCATATGTTAAGAGAAAAAAAACCATGAATTATTATAATTTACAAATCAAAATAACCAAAAATAAGAAGAAAAAAATATTAGCAACATTTGTGGCAGTCCCATAAATGTTCCTAATAAAAAAAACTTTGAAAATCAAAATCGTGGTCGCGGGATTCGGGGGAAATGGGGAATCGGACTATTGGAGCTAAGTAAGAAGATTTACCTTCTTCTTTTGCTGCCGAAGAATCGCCGTCCGGCAGCTTAAACCGAAGAATCGTGGCGGAGTCACGTCCTCAGTCACAGGAGGAGGAGGCGGTGCGGTTGTTGAGAGTTAAGACCTTTACCAAGTTAAGAAGAACAACTCCGATTAAGAAGGGCAAGCATTGGCGTTGAGGCGAGAGTGATGAAAGGGATGAAGTGAGATAGATTAGGTTTAGGGCTCGTTTTTCATTTTACTTTCGTTTTTTCCCTTTTTTTTTTTAATATTATCGGGTCGGACGATTTTATCTGGTTGGAAAAGTCCAGTCCTAATTTTTAACGTTTGATATTTTTAAAAGTTTCACTTTTCGCAATGTTCATTTGCACGTTGCAAAGAGTGAAACTTTTCGCAACGTGCAATGAACGTTGCGAAAAGTGACCTTTTGCAACGTTCATTGCATGTTGCGAAAAGTGGGACTTTTCGCAACATTCATTGCACATTGCGAAAAGTCCCACTTTTTGCAACATGCAATGAACGTTGCGAAAACTGACCTTTACTTTTCGCAACGCTCATTGCACGTTGCGAAAAGTTTCACTTTTTACAACGTGCAAATGAACGTTGCGAAAAGTGAAACTTTTTGCAACATGCAATGAACGTTGCTAAAAGTAGTATTGGCAACATTTTTTTGAAGAATGTTGCTAAAACTCAATAAATTTAACCAATTGCAACATTCAAGTATTTGAATGTTGCCATAGACTCCTTTAGCAACATTCAATCAATGAATGTTGCCTTTTGAGTGTTGCAAAAGGGCTTTTTTGTTGTAGTGTCTGTCATTCAAATGACCGATTTTCTACATCTAAAAGATCAATTATTTCCCTTTTCAACAGAAATGAATCATTTAATCCTTTCCCAATTTTACCACCTGTCTTGATGTTTTCTTTGGCATGGGAGATATAAGAAACATTTCTTTGGTCAATGAAGATCTTCTCAGCGCCCTTTCCATTTGTAATCTCCAGAAAGAGTTCTTGATGTGAAACAATGGCTTGTTGAGAGTGCTTCTTTGGCCATTTGCCTAATATTGCAGTGATGCATTTAGGAAGGCGACGAAGACCAATTTACCAATTTTTTTATAGTAGTTGATAGAAGAATAATGACAGTCTGCTTCCAACTGCGGCTTATAGAACATTTGTAATTTGCACCTTTTGGTTTGTAAGAAATAATGAAGGATTTTATTTGAATGTACTTCGCTCTTATTTTATTTGAACACAATCGTCCAACTCACTTTGCTTGTTTTAATGACACGATGCGTGCCCAACATCTTGATTTTACTTATGCATATAATTTTCTTATAACTGTTCACTTTTCTATATGGAAGAAACATACTTTTTTAAATATTTACCATTAATGAACCTTATATGCTTCGTACGATCTAAATCTTCTAAATGGTTACCTCCATTAGGCAATACGCTTTTCACTTTATATGGTCCTTCCCAATTGAGTGACCATTTACCATACTTTGGATCTTTGATATCCAAAGGGAATATCGTCTTCCAAACTAAGCGCCTAGGCTAAAAGACTTAGGGGGCATTCTCTTTACTGTTATTGGGCTGTTTTCTGTTTTCGATTTTTCAAAACATTGAAAACGTGTTCTCTTTCCCATTTTCGAAAACGAGTTTTTGAAAACGGCTGAAAATTTTGTAAGGAAAACAGAAAACAACTTTTTTATGTTTTGGCTGTTTTCTTCACAAATCTGCCAAAACTCAAAAAACACGGGTTGAGAAATATTTTTTAAAAACGACAAAAAGAACGAGTTTTCAACAATCTCAAAATATACACCCAAAACACAAAACACAAAACACAAAACGAATTTAAAAATCAAAACACAAAACTGAAACACGAAGAGAACGCTCTCTTAGCTATCACTTTTTTGTTATAGAACTTAGCCATTTTTCATTTTTGAACCTGCAATCTATCTAGGACGTCCAACTTTAACTCGTCCAATTCTAATCGACTACACGTTGATTTCCATAGGCAACACAGCCTCTTGTCCATAGGTAAGTTGAAAAGGAGTTACTTTGGTACTCGAATGTGGTAACGTCATGTAAGCCCATAAAGCTTTATTTAAACATTCATGCCAATTTCTGGCATTTTCATTTATTATTTTCCTTATGATATTTTTTAGAATCTTATTAGAAGATTCTACATGTCCATTATATTAAGCATAATAAGGCGTGAAATTTACCAGCTTAACTCCAAACTCGCTCAAAAATTCCTTCACTTGATCTCCATTTAAAGAAGTTTCGTAATCCATCATTAGAGTTTGTGGTATTCCAAATCTATAAATAATGTGGTCACGAATAAAGTTTATAATATTTTTTTTAAGAAATCTCCTTTAAAGGTACTGCTTCTACTCATTTAGTGAAGAAATCAGTCGTAACTATTATAAACGTATGTTGCTTGGACGACGGGGGATAAATCTTCCCGATCAAATCTATCGCCCAGCCTTTAAACGGCCAATGTTTAATAATGTGTATCATTTCTCTTGCTGACACTCTTTATATTGGACCATGCTTTTGGCATGCTAAACAACTTTTTGCGTACTGAACGTACGATTCTCCCATTTTGGGTCAAAAGTATCCACTCCTAACAATTAACCATCTCATTCTTTGGCCAGCCTGATGGGCTCCACATATTCCTTCATTTACTTCAGCCATGATCATTTTGGCCTCTTGTGATCTCACACATTTCAATAACACACCATCTGAGCGTTTCTTGAATAGCTCATCATCTATCAGTATGTAATTTAATGAGCACAACTTCATATTCCTATTATCCTCTTTGTCAGGTTCTTTCAAGAATCTTTGAATTTCTGCCCTCCAATCTATTGCATTTCCATTTTGTATGCAATGAACATCAATCCTTCTCGCCCTCTATTGTACTGCAGACAATATTACTCCATATTCACAAGTGGATTCCAAATTTAGCACCTTTGAATAACCTGAGGCCATTTGGGCTAATTCGTTTGCTAAATCGTTATACGTCCTGTTAACGTATTGAAACTCCACTTGATCAAATTCTTCCAATAATTCTATTGACTTATGACAGAATTACTTTGGCATTTAAAATCACAAATCAATTGGTAAATTACTAATTGGAAATCACCCCTAATAATTACATGCTTTATTCCTAACTCTATTAACAGCTCTAAGCCTACAATCAATGCTTTGTATTCAGCTTGATTATTGGTACACATTCTATCCAAAGTGAAAGCAAACTTATAATAAACCCCTAAAGGATTTATTAAAACTATTCCTACCCTTGCACCTCCAGAAGTTTTTGATCCGTCAAAGTATAAAACCCAAGGTATTAATTCAAATGAATCAACTTCTAATTCAATTTCTTTAGGCATGTCAAGGCATGGATGATCGGTAAAAACGTTAGCTAATGCTTGATTTTTAACTGCCTTTTGGAGGTATATATTGTATTTCAAACTCCAATAATGCCAAAGTCCAAAGGCCTATCCTTTGGTGCAAAATAGAGCGAGAAAACATATATTTAACTAAATTTACTTTAGAAACTAAGTAGACAGTTGCAGGCCGCAAATAAGCCCTTAGTTTTGTACATGTGAAATATAAAGCAAGACACAACTTTTCAATAGCAGGGTAATTACATTCACATTTTGTTAACTGTCTACTCAAATTGTAAATCGCCATTTCTTCACCAAATTGGTCTTCTTGAGCGGCCATTCTGGCTATCGATTCATTTAGCCAATATGTATACTTTCATTGGTCGTCCTTGGATAGGTGATACTAACACTAGTGGGCCTGAAAAACATGTCTTCAGGCTATCAAAAACCTTTTGATGTTCTTCCTTCCCGACGAATTCATCCTGATTTTTCAGCTTTAAAAGAGGCAAAAAATCTTTTGTTCACCCTGCACAATTAGAGATAAAACGTCTCAAAATGTTTACCTAGCCTAGAAATTATTGCAATTCTTTCTTGTTACTAGGTGGTTTGGCCTCTAAAATGGCCTTCGCTTTATTTTTATCAAGTTCAATTCCTCTTTTGTGCACTAAAAAACCAAGGAAATTCTCTGCATTAACACCAAATGCACATTTCAAAGGATTAAATTTTAGTTTGTATTGTCTCATTCGCTTAAATGAGCATTTTAATTGTTCAAAATGGTCTTCCTCTTTAATAAATTTGAACACTATGTCATCTACATACACTTCAACAAATTTGCCTATCATGTCGTGAAAAATTAAGTTCATTGCCCTTTGATAAGTTTCCCCTGCTTTTTTCAGGCCGAAAGACATAACTATCCATTCAAAGCATCCTAAAGCCCCAGGCACCTAAAGACAGTTTTATGTACATCTTCTTCAGCTACGTAAATTTGGTTATATCCTGAATATCCGTCCATAAAAGAATACATTACATGTCCAGCAACTGAATCTACTAAGGATTCTACCATAGGCATTGAATATTCATCTTTGGGCGTCGCTAAGTTTAAATTTCTAAAATCTATGGACACCCTAATACTACCATTCCTTTTTAATACCAGCACGATATTAGATAACCAGTCAACATATCTGGTTGTTCTAATAAAATTCCCCTTTAACAATCGCTCTATTTCTTTCTTTACCTCGGGCAATACATTAGGGGCAAAAGGCCTAGGATGTTGTTTATGAGATTTAAAATTTGGCTTAGTTGGTAATCTATGCTCTACCAAACTTTTATTTAAACCAGACATGTGTTCATATTTCCAAGCAAAACAATCCTTGTATTCCTTTAATAAAGCGATTAATTTATTACTTACCTCTTAACTAAACATCTGGCTGACAAACGTTGGGCAATCTTCCCCTTCGTCGCCAATATTCACCTTTATCAAAGGGTCTTGTACTTGAGCATGCCCAGGCTTTGTGATCTTCGTTAATTCATCGAATAGGTTCCTTGTAGGCACTTCCTCTTCCAAACAATCCACTTTGTTGACTTCTCGGCCAATATTCTGCTCCAATTCGAACACTACTAATTTGTTCATCAACACTCTTAATGTCACTTTTTCTTTTGTATTCTCTTCACATTCCTTATTGAAAGCCATTAATTTGGCTTTGAAGGCCTGAATATCGGCCATATTTTCTTGCCGTTGACAACTCATTAGAGTTCATTGATTATCTTTTTGCCAATTACTGGCTCTTTAAGGGCGACTATGTTTGGCCTCATTTGATTGAACATTTCAGTAAGTGCGTCTACTGAAAATGACTCTTCGCTCTGTGTGACAATTTGAGTCTCTTCCCATCTTGGACTACCCTGGCAAGTCCATAATTTCCTTTGTACATGAACCCTTCTATTGAATTTTCTTTTGCGACAAAGGGTCTATGGTCTGTTTACACCACCTCTACTTCGCCTTTGTCGTTCTAGAAAACCAGGTATTGGTGGAGTGATAAAGGTATGCAACAACTCCCGTGAATCCAATCCCTTCCTAGTAGCACATTGTAACTAGTAGGACCATCTATCACAAAGAAGACTATGGTCCTAGTAGTTGTTCCCACAGTTATGTCCAGTGGCATCACCCCTTTAACTGAAGTTGCTTCCCCATTGAAACTTGTGAGAATAACTTCTGTTGGGATCATATCGCTTTCCGTCTTTGCAAATTTTCTCAACATTCTGAACAAGATGGTATTTATGGCTACTCCATTGCTGATGATCACTTTTGCCACAGGTATACCATTGACTAAGGCCTTCACGTACAATTGCCTCAAGTGTTTGGTCAATTTCATAGTTGGTCTCTTAAAGATGACCTTTTCAGCTGCATCTATTTCCACTTTTTGTTTATCCTCCGTTGAATTATTTCCTTGTGACAAGTCCATGTGCAATATTTCACATTGAGTTTCTGCTTCTTGGATTTCTCCATACTTTCTTCTAATACTTCTTCTTCAGTTATCCAACTTGTAGGGGAAGTGATATGATCTGGCATAGACTAAAAAAATAAGCAGATTTTATATTTCTCGTGAATTTCCATATATTTCTTATTTTTGACAAGTTTGTTATTTTAGGACTCTTTGATTTCGTATTTTCCATATTTCTTAGGGTTTATTGCTTTAATATAAATAAGTTTATTTTTCATTGTAAACTTTAAGACTTTTATTATGAAAAATTGAGACTTTTCTCTCCAAAGTTCTTGATGAACTTTTCGAACTTATCAAATATTCTTCAATATTTGTGGCGTTCATACCTAGAACTTATCAAAGGATTAGGCACTCTTTGTGGCATTCGCAAATCGAGGTTCGTTGGTTTTTTAATCAAGAAGCCTTTCAAGTTTCGTTCTTGTTTGGTTGGTTGGTTCAATAATTTTTGGGTCAGGATCCTATCGTCTACAACCTGAATTTGAGTTTTCCCGATGTTTTCGATTCATTCCGCGAGTTGATGAGATCGCGGTTGGGGGAATCGCATGGAACTCGCAGAATGATTTCAAAAACGTCGAGAAAACCCAAATTCAGGTTGTAGACGATAGGATCTCGACCCGATAATTAGTGAACCAAGCAACCAAACAAGAACGAAGCTTGAAAGACCTCTTGATTACAAAACCAACATACCTCGATTTGCGAACGCCAAAAAGGGTGCATAATCTTTTGATAAATTCTAGTTTTGAACGCCACAAATATTGAAGAATATTTGATAAGTTTGAAAAGTTCATCAAGAACTTTGGAGAGAAAAGTCTCAATTTTCATAATAAAAGTCTTAAAGTTTACAATGAAAAATAAATTTATTTATACTAAAGTAATAAACCCAAAGAAATATGGAAAATATGAATCAACAGTCTTATTTTGTGACAATCAGTTACTTCACCACGTTGCAGTGTGAATCGTCCTATATATTCCAGAGTAGAAACTTCTCCGAGATCGGTAAATAATAAAAACTCTAGTATTTTGTACCCTCTAGGCCACGAATATGTTTGGTCTATCTAATCGGGATATGACTTTGTGTAAGTCGGCTTAATAAAATGACGCACCCTAAAAGCCATTTGATCCTGCACTATTTCTATAATTTGATTCATCAACACAACGTTGGGATCATATGGAACTCCTATATGTTGATTTATTGGTGAAATTGTTTGAGGCCTAATGTTTGGTCCTTGGTTTGTGGTAAAAACGCTGTTATTTAAACCATTATTACCGTTAGTTTGAGTATTTCCGCCATCATTAACATCGGGGTGTTTTTTCCATTGGTTTGGACATTGTCTCTTGCATTTGGGTTACCCCTCAGGTTTGATACTCCATTACCACTATTAAAATTTGTCATTCCACTACCCCCTTGGTTTGAAGTAGATGGTCCAAAAGGTGGTTCTATTCCTTGATTCAGACCCAGACCTCGGGAATTATGTCCCACAGTAGTCCTGGCTTGAAAGTGATTCACTATATTTGGCATAACTGGTTGACAAATTTGGCCCACTAACTTATTCATGATTTCATTCAAAGTGTTTAGTTGTTTGACCATGTTGTCATAGTGTACATTTCCATTTTGAGTAAACTTTTCCATAGTATGAACATTTTGTAAATTTACCTGTTCAACGACATCTTGTCCGAGTTCACTAAGCAATGGATGCATGGTTCGAGAACTCAATTCTGTCATTGGCTAGTAATGACTTTGACTCTGTCCCTCTGTTCCTGGAGTACTTTGTTACTCCTCATATCGTTTGTTCACAGACTGGACTATTCGTTGGCTTGCCGGCTCTTTATCAGAGTTTTTATGAGGCATATTGCTTCACTTTTCGTAACTTCAAACACCAAACGTGTCCCACTGGGTGTGCCAAATTGTGTTGCGTGGAAATCGAGTCTCCCTAACAATTAAAAGAAAGTTCAGACGATTGTGTAAGGAACAATGACCTCTCGAGACAAAGTCCCAACAAGGAGTACTTTATTTATGAATATTACAATTTGCAAGAAGCGAAATGCTTCCAAGGGGCACAAGCACATTGAATTTGCAGAGCAATTGAAAGTTGACAAGAAGAATTAAAAGAAACGGAATTACATAATTCTCTGTTTGGGAGTGATTGATTCGATCCTTACTTCTATGTTCTCTTTTATCTTTTATACTCCTTTGACAGTTTCTCTTGTAGAACTGTTTGAAAACTACTCTCATCGTCCTATAACTACCAACTTTCTCCATAATGGACGACTTGTCAAGAAACTACCGTTTTTAACTGCTGCCATTACTCCCATCATTTAACTGCTTACAACAGAGATTTTTGGATTATGGAATGTGATAAGATTGCCCATTAACTTTTTCAATAACCGTTGCTTTGAATCACAATAAGACACTATACTCGCCCAGATCTTGGGCGTCTTCGCAGGCTTGAGCGATTATGGGCCTCCACTACATAACTCCATCTTAGGTAGTCTCATTTGGGCCTATCCTTCGAACTTCCTAACTGAATATCATTCTTTGGACCATTTAATTGGGTCACATGTTGGTATGTCAACAAGTATATTGATAGAAAATGCGTGGTTACAAAATAAGAAAAAGTTTTGAATTTACGTGTAATAATATTTTATTGAAGAATGTGTGATTGAAATTATGTCAAATCATTATAGTAGAATGTATTTTTTGAAAAGAATGTGACTCAAACATAGACGATGTAACTCGTGTTTAGTGTTCAAATTTTAATTAAAGAATTTCATATCTTCTTCCGTCTCTCCTATAAAAGAGAAGATAATCCAATCACTATTCATTTGTGGTTCATCCATTTTACACTAAGGGTCTGTTTGATGGGGGGAATTCCTTGGAAAATTTTCCCACTTTGTGTTGTTTGATTTAGGGGTGAACACGGTTTGGTTTGGACAGTTTGTATTTAATTTTCAACTCAAACCATTTCATGTGACTTGAAAATTTTCCAAACCAAACCATTTTATTTTTCAAACCAAACCAAACCATTATTTGCGATTTGGTTTGGTTTTAATCAGCGATTTTCCTATCGACATTATAGTAATATGTTTAAAATAAGTTACCATATAAATTTAAACGAGAACTAATAATATTAAAGTTAAATTACATTTATATTTGTTTGAAATTCGATATATAAACAATAAAGGCAAAAAAAAAGTATTAAGTTAGCATCTAGCAACAAGCACTCCACTCAAACTTTGACAAGCAACAATATCATAATCATACAAGAGTACTAACCTCTCATTTGATAAAAATAGGATCAATATCCCTTGTTGCAACACATGATTCAGCTTCTATATAATATGAAAATATTTATTAGTTTTTATTAATGATATTAATAAGCAACTGAGAAACAATACACATAAAAATATCAAATTTGATAATAGAAAACAAATGTCACATTCTATAACTTTCTCTGAGTCGTCCAATGCCTCTATCTCATCTAAATATTGACGAAGCACTATAGGTTCATTGCTGCTATGCAACTAATTCTTTCGTGCAGATTAAGGCCCCAACCATCTTTGTACCCAATGAACTCCTAAAGGAGTCAAGAATCCAACCACTCGTGGAAAATGCCGACTCTGAAGCGACCGTGGATATTTGAATTGCTAATACATCTTTAGCAATTTTGGAGACAATTTTGTACTTGTGTGCATTCAATTTCCACCATACTAATTTGTCATATTTGAGATCAGTCAAATCTTCCTAGAGATTAAGTGTATCCAACAATATAACTAGAAGTGCTTGATTATGCACAGGAAAGAGAGGAGAGCCAATCCATGGTATGCATAATGAAGATTAATGTCTTTATATTTCTATTTGTTAGTAGAGAACGCAACCAAAGGTAGTATACATGGATATGGTCACAAAAACAACCTCGGAACATAGGAAAAGAAAGCATGTGAATGTTTTGTTCTTTCCTTTAATTCTTTTTTGTGTCGATATGTTGGTAAATATTTTTACCTTTGGCTCTATAATGAAGGTAGTGGGAAATTACATCAGTCTAATATGCAAATGCTCAATTTCGTTCTATATAGAAGATTGCTCAATTCTTTTGCTATTTGGTGAAACATATCCAATTTATTTGTAGCAAATAGATTGTTCAAACTAACAGTTATGTTCCTTAGGGGCAAAAGATGGTACTAAGGAAATGATTCATGTTTCTTAGATGCATTTCCCTCTCCCCATCTCTTTAGTACTCTTGGGTAAGATCTTTGAGTTCATTTTTTGAGTTTGTTAATGGGCCTATTTTTTAAAAAAAAAAAAAAAAAAAGTACAAAGCAAAAAAATTTAAAATTCTAAAAATCTATACTTTAATAAAAAAAAAAAATTATATGAGAATTTATAATTTCATTAAAAAAAATTTTAATTAAAAAAGTGTGGTTCGGTTTGATTTTTTGCGATTTTTGAAAATTAAAACATAAACCAAACTATTTTGAAACGGTTTGAGAGGAAAAACCGTAAGTCCACGTGGACCCAAACCAACGACTTTGGTTTGATTTGCGATTTTGCAATTCTTTTTGTGCAGCCATAGTTTGATTAGATTTTTATTCTAGGGAAATGGTTTTCCTTTGAAGTGGCTCACGCGCCACTTTTCCTTTGAATTAGAGAATTGATTTTCACACCTTTTAGGTGGGAAAGTGATTTTCAGGTTTTTATTTTTTATTTTTGGAAATTGGAACACATTCTAGATTTAATGGTAAAAAAATTTATCCATTTAATTGACAATTTGCATGAAAAATAAAGTAAACGAACCCAAAAAAATCGATTTTTAAAATTTTTTTAATTTTTTTAATTTTTTAAATTTTTTTTTTTTTTTTTTTTTTTTTTTTTTTTTTTTTTTTAGTTTTTGGCAATCCAAACAAATTTCATCCTCAATTAAAAAAAAAATTATCCCAAAAACTAATAATTTGCATGAAAAATAACGTCAAACAGATTAGGTGAAAAATTATGTCAATAAAAAACAATTCATTACAATTCATTCTAAAACAAATTTTAGGCAATTCAATTCCTTGCAATTCATTTTTTTCCACCCAAATTCTATCTTTGCAATCAAATGGACCCTAAGTGGTTCCTTTTTTTTTTCTTTTTTTTTTTTTTTTTGTGTGCACGCATGCGCAAGCGCAAATGGGTTGTACACGTGTAATTTATTGGGAATACAAATCTAGGTGTGTGCTGCAGCAACTTTTCTAAGCCCATGTTTGATTCTCATTCTTTTTAACATTCATTTTTCTCTCTCTTCTTTTCAACTACATATTGATATTCTTTATTAAAATAATATCTCCAATACCTCCAAATCAACTCTCAATAAGTTCCATAACTCCAAAATCCAGCCAACACGTTGGAATGGAAAATTGTTGATTTGCAAAAGGTTGCCAAATTTATTCCACATGATTCGGTCTAACTTCAACACCCCCAATTTGGTTTTCAAGATACCCATAACATCAATCTTATGTTGATTTATAAAATTACGAACCCCATTTTGTTTGAGGGGACGGTTCAATCCCCTAATAGTCCACGTACCAATCTTCATGATGATGAAGGAAGGGAAGTACCCTTAATCTTTAGTGTTAGGTAAAATACGCTGCTCATCCATATTTCCTTTGAGTTTCTCGCTATCTGGCTTCACCAAATAAGCACCACCACCCTCACCATCTGTTGAAGATGTTCCTTGCATATTTACCATCTGCCCTTGTGATGTGGGTATCAATATTGTTGGCTACAGGGAAATTAGTATTCTGCCTGTTGAAAGTGTACTTAGTTTTCCCACCCTTCTTCTTACCAGCAACCTGTACAACAGCCTGTCAATATGTTCTGTCTGCTGACCCATATTCTCGGCCGTCTGACATGCTCCAGCTGGTGCATTAGAGGCAGTCTTTGCTGGGACAATCTCAACAGCCTGACCGTTTTTCTCAGTCAAGTGAGTTAGAGAGAGATGCTTTTAAGCCTAGTGAGAGAAAATCCCACTTTGGTTGCACACTTGCATCTTGAATGTGTCCATTACCCCTTCCGTTTGAAACCCTTACTGCTATTTTCTTGTAATAATTTGCAACTGGGGTAGTCTCTATGTCTCCGTATCTGTCTGTCATCTAGTTTCGGCACTTAGGCCAAGTTTTAAATGAAATAATTTTTGTATTGATCAACGTTGGAAAGAGTAAGTTACTTGTACTAGGAGTAAGTCAACAGTAACTTTCAAAATAAGTAAAAAAAATTTTACTCTCTCTCTCTCTTTCTCTGGACGCTTGAGTTTTATAAAACTTAGCCAAGACTGGACGCTTATTTTTGGAAGAAAATTTATATTTTATGATGATAGATTTTCTTTTTCTGACCTTTAAAAATAAAAAAAAAATTTGAACAAAAATAAAAGGTTGAACTACTTTGATAAAAAAAAAAAAACTTAAACCGTTACAATGCCACATTTATATCATTTAAGTTTTTCTTGTAGGCGTAGTTCCTTTTTTTTTTTTTTTATCTTTCAATAAAGCTTTAAACGTGCACAAATTTTAATATATGTTGGAGGCGGACTCGAATCGAAGATCTTTATGGAATCTTCCTGTATGAGACCACGAGATGGAGATAAGAAACCTCATGGACGACCATTAAGTAGCAATCAAAATTGATACTCAGAAATGCATCGTCTCGGCCGATCAATCCAAACACCAGAAAAGCCAAACTTTTTCCATTGCTGAAAGGAGGAATCCCCTTCTATCCCATCCTTCTGTTGCTCCTCCATCGAAGGCATAAACAATGGAGTCCCTTTTATGTGTTGGCCCTATTTCTCGGGTCAAAACTTCAATCAGAGCTACATTTGTGATTGTTTGAAGATTGGATTAAAATTGAATAAAGATAGCAGTGGAAATATTAGACATGGAGAGATTAACAACAAATTAGACCAACATTTGGGTGATGAAAGAAGAATTGGCATCGGATCTTCAACGAAAGATTTCCGTTTTTGTTAATTTTTTTTAATATTAAAAACGTGTTTGAACAATTGATCCTGTCCCATTTTTTAAAGAAACGGTTTCAGTTTTTAAAGAATTTTTTTTTTTTTTTTAAGTTTTTTAATATTTTAATTTAAAATGTGAGTTGGATAATTTGCGGAATGTGGCAAGTCATTAATCGCCATGCAAGAAAACCGTCCTTCACATCAGCGAAAAAGTTTATAGATTTTTGGGAGTGGTAGATGGAGTGTAAACGGGAGTGAGCATTTTGAAGCATTTCATAGTTCAATGAGTAGCTCGTGACCAATGTATAAGTTCAGTGATTTTTGAAACATTTCACTCCATTTATTGCTGGATAAATTATTCGCCTAACTGTTAACTTATTGTTGGCAGAATTTTTCGCCATAATTGTTTAACTTTTACAATTTTGCTACTTTATTAATAGAAGAAATGCCCGTTGGTAGATTAAATTTACCAAAATAAATATTTATTTGATATTACAAATTAAAAATTGTTCGTAATCATAAATTATTTTTTACAAAATTTTGAAGATATTTAATTTCTCTTTAATTTTATTTAATGACGAAAGTTTTATCGATAACATGAATTTAAGATATTTGTTTAAAATCACCTGACATAAAACTCCATTCCTATCTTAAATTATTTTGTTACCTAAGGAATATTTATTATTATTATTATTTTTGTGATAGAATTTCGGTAGATAAATTAAATTTATAGAAGTAAATTCTTTCACTCAAGAAGGAAAAAATTAATTTGGAAATTTCACTGGTCATATTATTTAGAAATAAAGTTCCTGAAATTTAAAGGACTTATTTGAATTTAAAGATTTTATTATTTGTACATTCGGGGTATACACTTGTGAGGAAATGTCAACCGGGGTGGTAAACCCCGATTTGATTAATCAATGTGGATCTTGTTCTTTCTTTAACCCTGACAAAATATGAGCTAAATGCGATATTCGTGACAAGAAAATAGTTGAACAAATATCTAAGATCTTGGTATGGAGGCCCTATTAATCCAGTTCACTGAATCTACATGCACATTTGATATTTGAATGGAAGTATATGTTGAATCCATCTAATCTTTAACGTGTTTAATGTGTAATGAATAATATTGAACACTACTATTAAAATATATTTTAACTTTTAATTCTTTTTCTTAATGACATTTGTATGGAATATTCTATCCAATCATATATGGTCTATACATGACAATGGAATTACTATCACATTCTCCAATGAACTTAAATATATTCTAACTTTATTAGAGAATATGATAGCAATTTTAAACTAATGGACGAAAGGTGCCATACTCAACATCAGTTGCTCACATCCACGAATAACGTAACAAATTATTGAGGGTGATGGAAGTAGTGCAAAAGATCAAAGTTCGGTGAGCAATGTGAAACACTTTGAAGTTTAGTGAGTAAATCGTGATCATGATATAAATTGAGTTATTATTGAAACATTTAACTCATTATTGTATAGC
Organism: Osmanthus fragrans; assembly: GCA_019395295.1. Taxonomy (NCBI): domain Eukaryota; kingdom Viridiplantae; phylum Streptophyta; class Magnoliopsida; order Lamiales; family Oleaceae; genus Osmanthus; species Osmanthus fragrans. The sequence continues at coordinate 13,767,572 of CM033347.1, read as the reverse complement.
AGTCTATATGTGAAAGTAGGTTGCTATCACATTTTCTAATGAATTTAAATATACCTTAATTTTATTTTCCATACCACATCAACTAATATCCATCAACTTTGCTTAGAAATCATTATTCTCGAGTAAGCCACGGCCACCACAAAATGGAAATTTGAAAGATAATTTGTTGAACAACCCACTAAAATCTTGGTAAAGGTGCACTACAACAAAAAAAGACTTTTACAACGTTTGAAAAATATTGTTAAAGACTTTTTGCAACGTTTGGACGAATGTTGCAAACCTCAGTGTTGCCGTAGAGTGGAAGGATGCGGCAACGTTTTTTAAACGTTGCGAAAGACTTTTCGCAATGTTTAAAAAACGTTGCCAAATGGTCACTTTTGGCAACCCTTTTTAAGTGTTTCCGAAAGTGACATTTTTGACAATATTTTTTAAACGTTACACTTTTGACAACGTTTAAAAAATGTTGCAAAAAAGGTCCTGTTGGCTAACTTTTGGCAATGTTTTTTGAACGTTGCCGAAAAGTTGTATTTTATTAACAAATATTTTGCTGTTTTTCGGGTTATTTGTAATTATTTCACGTACTTTTACTAATACCAATATATAGTACAAGAAACTGAGATATATAAATTAAGCAACATTTATAAAACGGAATTTTTTTGATAAAATGAGATTAAAATTTTATTACATATTTTTAAACCATACAAAATATAAAATGGAATCTTCTTGCATCTCTATTTCATCAAACTAACTTGAAACTACTATTGTCCCTTTTATACAAAATTCACCATGTACAAATATAAGAGCTCTGTTTGGTTACCTACAAGGAAAATAATAAATATCTTGTAAATAAAACAATAAATATAAAGCAAATGGATAGACCAAAATCAATAGCACATAAGCAACAGACTAGACTATATAAACAACAATTAAGGCCATTTCGGTGATGACAATTTATCAACATAAAAAATGAGTGAATCACTTTGCGCCAAACGGAAAGCATGTTTCAAAATGAAAAGCAATGCAAATGACCTGTAAGCATTGTTGAATTCAACAATTTACAATTCTATCAGATCATGCAGCTATTCACATTCACGCAAAACAAAAAATTATACAATCATGAATCGGAAAATATAATAAACATATAGTACTCGAAGGATATCTTTGGAAATAATAGATTGAGACATTGCCTGAAACCGGGTTTGCTGCAAAGAGAATTATATTTATAAACCAATTAGATATTTTGATTTAAAAAAAGAGAGGCATATCTAGAATTAGTATATTAGTAACTCACCATTTGTTGAAGAAGGTTTTGAACTTGAACAACAAAAAATAAAAATGATGGCATGAGGATTAATCTCATAAGTTTAATGACTGGAAACAGATGCACCCTTACCCCACCCCCAAAATAAATGTGATGATGCTAAATTAAATCATAAAGAAAAAAGATGCTCAAAACAACACTTGTGAGAAGAAGAACAAATAACCCATTAATAACACAATTGTCAACCAGATATAAAGAAGGAAAAAGTTATCTGATGATTTACGAAGAGCTCATAGATAGTACTTACAAACACAGTCATATCAGCGGTGCTTTGTTTTGAATTCTCTGCATCATGCCCATCCTGCCAGGAAAGAAGGTGAAAGACTGCATAAATATTGCTAAGGTATGGTAAGAAGTGCAAGCCATATAGAAATGAAATATAAGCATCTATTTCTACGTAACAAGTATGAAAAAAGGAAAAGGGACGCATCAATTGAACAACTAGGAATCTACATGATTGTATAACATTGAGATGCAAAAATCAGAATTAGCATCCCTTTATTTAGTTTCCTAACAGATTCACCTATGACTGCGTTTCAATCTCCCCAAAAATGAGATGAAAACTTCCAACAGAAGCATTTAATATTTTATATACAATCTCCTGTTTATCAAGAAAAAACATTTTTAATACTCCCAAATGTCTTTCTTAGTACTTTAGTTTGGATTTCTGGAGTACATAAACTCTTGAATCACTTACCGATTAAGGATCGAAAGAATATAGACAAATGTAAATTTTCAAATCCAACTTTAATAAGTTGCTTTTGAACATCGGGAAAAAAATTATGTCGATCTAAAACAACCCAATCCTTTTATTCCGAGATAAACAACTTAAACATATTACCTCTTTCCCTCTTTCGCGTTTTGAATAAGCTTCACCTACCGGGATGTGGGTCCGCGTGTGGACAATACGGTGTTGCTTGGAGGACGAAGGCGAAGATAACTTGTGTCTGGTGTTGCTAGGAAGACGAAGAAGACGACAACCAGCGTTTGGTGTTGCTCTAAAGTCCGGTGTCCAGGAAGCAGAGTTGTGAGACGAAGACGATGATGGAATTTGGGGGAAATCGACCTAGGGCTCCCTCTAAAAAAATGGAATTAGGGAGAAATCGATTTAGGGATTGTAATAGAGAGTGAAGAGTCGTATGTTTAAGTTAAAATCGCATCGCCTTCTTAATCCAAAACCCGAGCCCACCTTTAGTATTTTCTTTCTGCAACCTTTATTAAATGTTGGAAAAAGACAAACCTTTTGGCAACGTTTATAAAATGTTGCCAAAGGGTTTGTCTTTAGCAATGTTTCATAAACGTTGCAAAAGAAAGATCTTTTGGCAAAATTTATAAAACGTTGCTAAAGCTTTTAACTTTTCGCAACGTTTTATAAACGTTACAAAAGACTCTTTTAGCAACGTTTAAAAAACGTTGCGAAAGATAAAATTTTTTGCAACGTTGCGAAAAGTTTTATTTTTTGCAACACTAAATAAACGTTGCAAAAAGGGGTCTATCGCAACATTCATTTAAAAAATGTTGCCAAAGCTTAATTATGTTACGCAATGGCAACATTCACCTATTAGAATGTTGCAATTGACCCCTTTAGCAACATTTAATACATAAATATTTCTTTTTAAGTGTTGCAAAATGACATTTTTGTTGTAGTGGTGGGCCTACTAATTCAATCCTTTGAATCTACATATATTTAAATGGGAAGTATCTTCTATCTTCATTTAAGGGCGGGTTCAAATCACATTAATGAGACTTTTTATTTTTCTGGAATTGTCTTTTAGGGTTAAATATAGGGGATTTCATTTAAGAGATCTAGTCAAACTAAATATTAGTTTAAAAAGATCAACACTATCTTTTTTGGCTAGATAGCTTAAAGATACCAAAAAAAAAAAAAAAAAAAAAAAGGAAAATACAATTTATAAATTACTAAAATATTCTTGTATGTAAAAAGACATAATACCCTATTTCCCATTTCAATTTTCATTTAACCCTAATTCAATTGATTTCCATTCCTTCCACAGTCAAGTCGATCTCTCTATGCAATGATTCTCATTTCCTTATCATCATCTTCTTTTCTTCATGGAACCCTAAAATCTACTTCTTATTCCCTTGAAGACTCATTTGGTTGATGGGTAATCAAAACTTGCAACATTCTTGTTGGGTATTTTGAGAAGAAGAGAAGATATTATCAAATTTCAATATTTGAACTACTTTTTCCCCGTTTCTCTGAATCATTGCTTCATATTATTATGATTTGTGTTTATGGTGTTCAATTTTCAATGATGACTTTGAATTCATTTTATCATTTGATTAAAGTTTTGATATGGGTTGCTTACCAACGTGATCTTATTATCTCTTATTCATATTAGTTGAAGTGAAATGTATGTTGGTAAACACATGTATGATTATTCTATTTTGCTGTTTTATTGTAAAATATAAATTTCATTTTCTGGTGTTCAAAACGACTTAGATTTCATTTTCTGCAATCTATAACGACATACACCTCGTTATCAGTACTGTGCGAAGTTTGATATTTGATAAAATTTTGTTATGCGGAAATACAGTTATGGACATTGTAAATATGATATTAACATAAGTTTGTTATCTAGTTGATTCATAAACAGGAAGTTAAAGGTACTTTAAAATGGAAATATGAAGAGAATGGCAAATGAAAAACGTCTATTATCTGCTCAAAAAAAAAATTTTATATGGACTTGTATGATAAAGTCAAAGATGTGCTTAAAGTTGATACAAGTTCACATATTGTACATGTCTAAGTTGTTGATATTGTGCATTTTTCATGTTTTACTGATCCAACTGTAACGACATTGAAATCGTTCATGAAGCATATAACGACTTCCATATCGTTTCAATATAAAAAACTGACTAATTCAACCATAATGACATTGGAATCGCTCCTGAAATACATAACGACTTCCATATTGTTTCAATATAAAAAAACACACCGTTTTTCTGATTCAACCGTAACGACATTGAAATTGTTTTTAAAGCACATAATGACTTCCATATCGTTTCAATCGAAAAAACTTCACTGCTCAACTAATTGTTGCATAATGACATTGAAATCGTTCCTGAAGCATATAACGACTTCCATATCGTTTCTATATAAAAAATTGACTGATTCAATCGTAACGACATTGGAATCGTTCATGAAGCACATAACGACGTTTCAATATAAAAAATACACTATTTTTATGATTCAACCGTAACGACATTGAAATGTTCCTGAAGTACAAAACGACTTCCACATCGTTTTAATAGAAAAAACAGACCAATTCAACTATAATGATATTGAAATCGTTCCCAAAGCACATAACAATTTTCATATCGTTTCAATATAAAACTACACTATTTTTCTCATTCAACCGTAACGACTTTGAAATCGTTCTGGAGCACATAACGACTTCCATATCGTTTCAATAGAAAAAATTGACTTTTTGAACTATAACAACATTGAAATAGTTCCTGAGGCACATAACAAGTTCCATATCGTTACAATGTAAATAATAAGGAAAACGACATATATATCGTTTCTTTACATAGAAAACGATAAGTATATCGTTATGAGTAGTAAGGCGTTATTGAACATCCACAATCATTCGGCATACCTCCTGTAACGCCCCAATTTCACTAATAACTCGAGGCGCTACTTTAATCAAAATAGCCTGTAAATAAATATTTTCAAAAGTCGCCACAATACGAAGGCAAACATATACTTTAAAAATCAATAGCAATTTTACACAAAACGCGGAAACATCACTTCTAAAATCATTTTCTCATATTCAAGAGTTAATACCAAATGTAATAAGCAGAACCAACATTTGCAAAGATACCAAAATTCGGTATTAAAATGTCAAATAGAAACCAACTATTTAAAATTCTAGTTTCAAAATTTGAAATTTAAAAGTTCTATTATTAAATAAAAATTGCCCCGTTCGTTGCCTTGCCCTGCCAAGCTCCTTAACCTAAAAGGTTGGGAAAATAGTGGGGTGAGCATAACGAATTATACTCAGTGGAGATACAGCAATCAGTCCAAATTAAGTCACAATATGCAATCAAGTGGTGAACATAATATCCATACAACATACTATAGAATTATGTACTGTGGGCATTCCCAAGGACCCAATTTCGATCCCGGACCTATTTACGATCCCTGACAACATGGCATAAGCTTAGCAAATTTTAGCACTGTGGGCATTCCCAATGACCCGATTTCGATCCCGGACCTATTTACGGTCCCTGGCAACATTTTCATATGTATAAACATCATATCACAATCAAAATCACACATCGAGAATTAACATGGACAAATAACCACAATTGCTTAAATGTAAACCCCACCTCGAAGTCTTGAAAGTTTTTCTGGGAAATTGAACAATTGTAACGTTACCGTGCTTCACACTTTGCCCGCGATCTCGTCTAGCAAGAACAAAATTAATTTAATTTAAGATATTAAGTTTAATTAAAACTTTAAAACCTTTAGGGACTAAATTGAAAAGATATTGAAACTTAAATTAAAAGTTTAAAGGGCTGAAAGTAAACTTTTTTTTTTGGAGTTTGTGGACTAATTTTAAAAGTAATTTAAAACATAGGGCTGAATTAAACAATTTATAAAACTTTGGGATTGAAATAACAAACATTTAAAACTTTGGGCTAAATTGAAGGACTTTTAAAAGTTGGGATTAAGGAGTAATTTTTTAAAATCAAATATTTACAAAAACACACATCTCTCTCTCTCAATTCGCGTTAGGCACAGGGAGAAGAAGAGAGGCGAAGCCGGCGACGGGGAGAGGGTGATTTGGCGACGGCGAAGGCGGAGTTGATGGCCAATATCAGCGGCACCGGTGGGAAGAGTCGATTGAAGGGTTTTTGGGTTCGATCGGCGTCAAGAACCGAGGCCAATGGTCCGGTTTTCTTGGCTGTTTCCGGCGAGAAATCCGGCCAAAAGGGGCCTAGGGTGGAGGTAAGTGTTTGGACTTCGTTGTTCTTGGTTTTTTGGTGGTTAAATTTTGAGTTTGACATGGATGAAGTGGGGAGTTGAGTTGGGTCGATTGGGGCTGCCGTTTGGGGGTAATTGCAGGCGGTGGGTTTGTGGTGGTCTGTTGGTGGTCCGACTGTGGGGTGGCGATGTAGTTTGCGGTGTGGTGGTGGTGTTCGAAAAATTGGAGGTGAATGGCGTTGGTGGCTGCAACCCGTGCGTGGTTGCAGCCGAATCAACTGTGTGTGTGTGTGTGAAAACTACTTTGGGCTGAGGTAGGATTGATGGAGGGTTTCGACATGGTGATGAATCTGTCAAGTTTTCAATTGGTGATTGATGAAAATTGAAGGAAGATGGAACGTGAATTTCTTACCAATTTCTGTGGTATTGGAGAGGAGGCCGTGGGTTGAAGAGAAACTGTCTGGAGTCGAGAGATTGAGAGATTGAGAGAACAGGATGATGAATAGTAGGACACGAAAAACGAGGCAATAAATTGGGATTAGAGTTTGTGTTGGAACAAAATTCTTTGGCTAACAGGATTTTAATAAAATTGAATTAAAAGATAAAAATTGGGTTTAATGAAATTGGATATTAAATAGAATATCGAACATCAAAATTGGATTTAAATCGATAAGAATTTAATACTTTTAAAATTGTTCGAAATTGAATTCAATAAATAAATATTGAATTTTGTAATTTAAAATCGTTTCGAAATTCTTAAATTAATTGTTTTCGCTAGACAATTCGACGAACGTAAAATAAATTCTAAATTTTGACGGGATTGTCGTAGCGACATACTTTTAAATTATGAAACTTGTATTTGAAAATTCGGGTCGCTACCCCTCCGACATATGTATGATGACCGAAATAGGTTGTCGAGCGAGTTTAATCACGTTCAAAAGAAACTTGAGCAACATTTGTGTTTCTATAGTAGTTTAACACATTGGACTAGTTTCGATATAAATAAAGTATCTCTTTTGGCCCTTTCTAAGTCATTCGAGTGCTATCAGCCACTTAATACCCTCTTTCGGTCATCATGCATATGTCGGAGATATGTCGAAGGATCGTGGATGCTCAAGAATGTCTTACTACTCATAACGATATACTTATCGTTTTCTATGTAAAGAAACGATATAAATATCGTTTTTCTTATTATTTACACTATAACGATATGGAACTCGTTATGTGTTGCAGGCACGATTTCAATGTCGTTATGGTTCAAAAAGTCAGTTTTTCCTATTGAAATGATATGAAAGTTGTTATATGCTCCAGGAACAATTTCAATATCGTTACGGTTAAATCAGAAAATCAATGTAGTTTTTATATTGAAACAATATGAAAGTCGTTATGTGTTTCGGGAAAGATTTCAATATCGTTTTGGTTGACAAAGTCAATTTTTTCTATTGTAACGATATGTAAGTCATTATGTGCTTCAAGAATGATTTCAATATCGTTACGGTTGAATAGGTTTTTGAAATTCGATAAGTATCAAACCGGTATCTATGAAATCCGGTATACACCTTATATTTTGAAATTCGGTAAGTATCAAACCGGTATCTATGAAATTCGGTATACACCTTATATTTTGAAATCCGATAAGTTTCAAACCGGTATCTATGAAATCCGATTTACACCTTATACTTTGAAATCCGGTAAGTATCAAACTGGTATCTATGAAATTCGGTATACACCTTTGTATTTTGAAATCCGGTAAGTATCAAACCGGTTTACACCTTATACTTTGAAATCCGGTAATTATCAAACCGGTATCTATGAAATCCGGTATACACCTTATACTTTGAAATCCAATAAGTATCAAACCGGTATCTATGAAATTCGGTATACACCTTATACTTTGAAATCTGGTAAGTATCAAACCGGTAAGCATGAAATCCAGTATACACCTTATATTTTGAAATCCGGTAAGTATCAAACCGGTATCTATGAAATTCGGTATATATTTTGAAATCCGGTAAGTATTAAATCGGTAAGCATGAAATCCGGTATACACCTTTCGATCGACCGGAGTGAGATTCGATTGACCGGTATATTTTGAAATCCGGTAAGTCTTAAACCGGTAAGTATTAAATCCGGTATTAAGCCAAATTTTGGTCAACCGGTGCAGGGAAGGATCCACATGGGGTCATGTGGTGTCAATTGACACCATTTTTTTTTTCTATCTTCATTTGCCACAGACAGATGTAGTAAGACAAGAATTCAGCGAGGACATGTCTATATTCTGTGTTATCTCAATTGTTTTCGAAAGGAGACCAAATTTGAGGTCATGAATGAAGAATCCAGCACCTCCTTTCCATAGCCACCGACATTGAAGAAACCAGAAGGTGCTGGGATTTATTACACCTCCATTCTAGAGTCTTCTAGCATCTACCGCCATATTGGAAGAAGCTAGAAGGAAGCCACCGACTTTTGGAGAAGAAGAAGAAGTCACCGCCATAGATATCTATATATATGTGTATTGGCTGTAAATTAGTGTGTGAAGAAAGTGTGAGAAAAAAGTGAAGAAAGAGAGAGAAACAGGGAAATAAAGATACACAACGTGTGTATTTTGTGAGGGAAAAAGTGAGTGCTTAGACAGAGAAATAATTAGTGCTTTCTTTAGTTATTGCAAGAGTGGTGTGTTTGGTTTGTAAAGAACATGGCTTGCTTGATTGATAGTCTACTGACTTATCTTTGTTAATGATATGTTGTTTTGAAAAAAAAAATTATATTTCAATTTTTGACCCCACATCATCAAACGTCTGGCTCCGTCCCTGAACCGGTGTATACTTGGTCAATCGAAGTATGAGATTTTTGGAAATTATGGTTGAATAAGTTAGTTTTTTCTATTGAAAAGATTTCAATGTTGTTATGTGCTTCGAGAATGATTTCGATGTCGTTATGACACAATCAGTAGGGTGGTAAGTTTTTTTTCCCATTAAAACGATATGGAAGTCGTTATGTGCTTCACGAACAATTTCAATGTCGTTATGGTTGAATAAATCAGTTTTTTCTATTGAAACGATATGGAAGTCGTTATGTGCTTCGAGAACGATTTCGATGTCGTTATGATACAATCAGTAGGGCAGTAAGTGTTTTCCATTGAAACGATATGAAAGTCATTATGTGCTTCACGAACGATTTCTATGTCGTTATGGTTGAATAAGTCAGTTTTTTCTATTGAAACGATATGAAAGTCGTTATGTGCTTTGAGAACGATTTCGATGTCGTTATGACACAATCAGTAGGGCAGTAAGTTTTTTCATTGAAATGATATAGAAGTCGTTCTGTGCTTCGAGAACGATTTCTATCTCGTTATGATTGAATAAGTCAGTTTTTTTTATTGAAACGATATGGAAGTTGTTATGTGTTTTGGGAACGATTTCAATGTCGTTATGACACAATCAGTAGGGCAGTAAGTTTTTTCCATTGAAACGATATGGAGGTCATTATGTGCTTCAGGAACGATTTTGATATCGTTATGACACAATCATCACGGTCCTTGATTTGGGTTGGGCCTATATTATTAAGGATTGGACCGACTCGAAATAAAACGTGGATTCCTTCTTCATTTTCATTTTACATGATAAGGATAAAGGGGTCTTTGGATAGTTTGAAATAATTAAAATTTGTTTTATTTTCACAATTTTGGTGAAAGGTCCTTTAAACAAAATTTTTTTGAGTGGTGGCCATCCCAATTCATCCCCACTTAAATATTTCTGCTGTCACTGAACATTCTCAAATAATTTTCTGTAGTCATTGAATTTTAAATTACTTCCGGGAATGCCAATGATTTTTTTTTTCATATATTTCCCAATAGATATTGGAATTCAAAATTTATTTGAGTTGTCAATTTTAAAAGTTTACGGACTTGATGAACATAATCGGAATATTATCCCATATGTCATTTCAATTGTCATGATAAGTCTGTTAACTTTTAAAAAATGAGTTATAGAGTAACAAAGGATAACATTCTGGTAAGTTCAGTAATAACTTGAATAAATTTTAAAGTTAATTAAATGACAATTAAAAAACATTTGAGAATGTTTCGTGACATCTCAAAAATATTTTAAAGTTCAAGATAGTTAAGAAATATTTGAGAAAGCAAATTGACAATTGAGATATTTAACCTATAGTTTATTCTATCACAAGAACGAGTATGATACGTGGAAGAAATAGTTTATTGGGCTAATCGTATATGTAAATATGATAGAACCGTCTAATCAAATCATGACACTTCAGATCCTTATAGTAGATCTAACATGATTAAGAATTAAAACATGTAAATTTATAGGTTAAATGCATTGTGGTTACTAAATTTTTATGAAACTTTCATCTGGGTCATTGAACTTTAATTTGGCGCGGTTAAGTCATTGAAACTTTAATTTCACCAAAATTTAGTCACTCCGTCAACATCTATTAGTCAATCTAACATTTGTCATAACTTAGATGTTAAAATCATATGGTCCGATGTGAAACTCCAAAGGAAATGTTTTTTCACCTAAGTTGGATGGCAAAAGGGAGACTATCCAAGTGATTTGGCAGCCCCCTATTGGAGGTCCGGCAGCCTCCATTTTGTCACCCAACTTGGGCTTTCTAGCAAAACCATGATCAAGACACGTCACATTTTTAAAACATGTCTTGATAGTGATTTTTGGATTTACACGTCAACAAATGTTAAATTGGATGATAAATACTAATGAAATGACTATATTTGCACTTAAATTAGTGTTCCTAAAATTAAGTGACCCGATGCAAGTTCATCTTCAATTCTTTCTATATTTTCTTATCATGTAGCAATATGTCTCCAAAGATTCAGTTCTGCTTAAAAGTTCCCAAGGATGATTATTCTTGTACCAGATTTTAACCATCGAGAGAGTGACAAGTAAAGCTCTATTCGCCAAAACTCTATTGTAACTTTAGTTGTTCTATTAAGACTTTGAATTCTATTTTAGAAGATCAACATTTTGGAGATGAATAACTCAAAACTCTCATATATTGTACTTATTTACTCCTTAATTGATGTGAACTTTCACATTCCCTGTAAGATGGTAGTTTGTTTGTACATACCAATCATGAAATCTGTACGTAGGCTAACCAAATTGCTCTTTTGAACTTAAAATCTTTATTTTCTTTTTCATTTTTTTTTTAATTTTTTGCCCTGTTTCATTGTTTTTGTTAAAAGGACGGGCTAACCCAGGCTCTCGATTTGCCGAGCCACCCGACCCACTTTTAATCCCTTTGTCTACTTTCATGCAAGGAAATGGAGATGAAATGGAACCATTACATACATAGATGGCCAGGTCCAAGTTCATGCTCCATATTATCAAGCCACTGCAAATATTAACAATCCAACACCAAAGAGGACACAAAGTGATAGATGCAAAAAACAATTGGAACAAACACAGTTTCATCATTACATCTGAAGCACTAGTTTCTTAGTACAAAACAAAAAAGCAGGGAATCAGCAACATAGGACTAGAGAATCCTTCTAAAAAACCCAGTATTTACTGCTAAAATCTCGTTTATTATAACAAGCATTATGTACCAGTCATCTGTGGGCTTACAAATCACTTGTACTCCCTGGGATATTGATAGAAATGGAGCATCATAAGTGAAAACCAGAAGGCAAGGACTTGGGAATTGAATTCCCAGGGAAACCGAATGCAGCATAAGATGCAGCCTCCTAAATGTGCAACTAAAATGTTAGAACAGGCTACTTTAAATACAAGTATGCCTGCAAAAAGGGTGCCGAAAAAGGACATGGCATGGTCTCCCTTGAAATAAACCAAGTCAACTGAGATAAACGCCCACGGTAGATAGGCTAAAACCTCCCAAGAAGTGTGAGTGGAATCATCTTTGAGTTTCTCCAGGCAATGTGCACGGATTTTCCTTCTCAATTTGCTTACGATAGAATATCACATCTCCACAAATCCTCTGTGAGAAACTGAATAGTGCTGTTACTAATGGAATTACAATGCTGGAGATTCAATCCTACCAGTGTCCTTCCCAATTTTTTCAGAGACGGCTTGCTCTTGTTCGATATCATCGAGCAGCCCGACAAGGAAAGAATCTGCAATTTTGTTTGCACTCCATAGGATAAAGCAAAAACACCAGAATCAGTGATTGAACACTTAGAAACATCAATATCGTGGAGCAATGGGCAATTCACCGCCAGCGCCATTAAACTTGCATCGCTAAGATTTTTACAACCATCAAGATCTAGTGATTCAAGTGTTCCACCATGCAATTTAGCAAGGGCAAATACTATTTCATCTGTCAAATTTAGGCAGCCACTAAGATTAACCTTAGCCAATCCTGTCTGAAAGCTCTCCAAAAGAGGCAGAAGACCAGAATCAGTTATTCCACAAAGCCCACTGAGATCTAAGTGATGTAGCTGGGGACATAGCTTCCCAATTATAGCCAAGCTAGTACTTCCAAATTCCGGGCAGCTTCGGATGGACAAGGATCTAAGAGATTCACAAGGGGACAACATTGAAGATTTGGGAAACAGATCCTTAACTGCCATGCACTTATTCAGGGAAAGAGACTTTAACTTCGAATTACAGTTCGAAAGAGCATTTAAAATCCCGGCTTGAGTAATCCGGTTGCACTCTTCTAATTGCAAGCTCTCAAGAGAGTTGGCGGCTTTTGCGAATGCTACTAGCCCATTGTCAGACACAAAGCAGCACTTGCGAAAGCATGTCTGTTTAAGGTTTGTACAGCCCCTTCCGAGTGCTTCAAGGCTCAAATCCGTCATTCCCCTACACGAATTGATCATTAAAGATGAAAGGCTGTGCAGACCTTTCGCATTACCCATCACCCAAAAGCCCTTCTGGCTCACATTTTGAAGCCCGCTGAGGACAAGATTGGTAATTGCCTTTCCGTAGTGGCCTATTACAGCAGCTGAGATATCTGTGATGTTTAGAGTCTGAAGTTTCACCTTTGTCAAGACTGCAGAAGCCAATGACACGAGACTCGTAACACCCTGATCCCCAACTAATGGGCAGTCTTTGATAGTAACTGACTGAAGTTTAGTGCAATAGTTTCCAATGGCTTGCAGACTCTCGTTCCCGACATTTGAACAAGACTCAATTGTTAATGAATTTAAATTAGGACAGTTTTCTGCAATTGCAAGTACACCTTTGTTTGAAACTGAAGGACACTGGCAAAGATCTAGCTTCTCTAATGAATGGCACTCCCTTGCAATTTCAAACAGGCCTTCATCACCAATAGATGGAACATTCCACAGCGAAAGAACCCTGAGCGATGGGCAACCACGAGCAATTGCAGACAACCCAACATTAGAAACACTCCGAAGAGAATTGCTTCCTCGAATCAAAAGCTTTCCTAGTCCACCCCGGCTGGCGGTACAAACTGCAATGGCGGCAAGCCTAACATCCGTTGCTTTCCTTCCTTCTACGCTCCTCGTGAGGTATCCATCACACTCCACTTCAAGATCCTGATCTTCAGAGCTCAGTTCTGTATTATTGGAAACCGGATTATTTGAAATTGGATCTGCTTTTGCAGCATCCAATTTCCCTTGAGGGGTCTTGCTCCGGTAAAACTCAGAGCTTCGGATGCTACTCAAGAATATTAGCCAACGCTTGGAAACACAAGCAGATGCACTCCTCTCTCGACCTGGTAAGCGTCTGAGGATCTCAAATAAACATTCGTCTGGGAGAATATCAATGAATGATTTTTTAGCCTCAAATATACTGCTTTCATCAACTAACGAACCACTGACACGATAGCGCTTTCTCGGAGGGCAGTAAACATCCACATAGGAACAAAATGAAGTCCCAGTATAGAAATCTCCATCACCTGAAAAGGCAAAGAATTAACATCAGCTTTGTCAACCTTATTCATCAACACAGTGGTTCAAGAACAACTTTTCATTTAGTCTTTTCTTAGATTTTATGTTTATTGCAACGAATCATTAAAGTAGTTATACCGGTAAGTATTTTCCCTATAAGTAATCTATACATCCATCTAAGGATCTTAAAAAAGCAATTTTAAATACAGAAGGAGAAAACTAAGCTATTGCATACCAAATATTCAACCAGAATTGCACAACTTAATCTGTGTGAGATAGCACAATACTCAACACAAAACGAAGTTCCAAACAAATCAAGAAAGGAAGTGCATTTTAGCAAAATCGGTAGGAAAATTAAAAATCCACTGCGAAAACCAGCATATTGAAAACTGATAAAGGAAGAAAATGATTTAAAAAAAAAAAAAACTCACCACTGTAATTAACAAGAGTAGGCATTGCTATTCCTCACAAGAAACCCCCCAAATGAGAGCCCAGAAGATCATATATTTCAGCACAAACAACAAAACCCAGATCAGATTTTCAGTCAAGATTTGAATTCCAGGACAAAAATTTCCCAAGTTTTTCTTAAGAAACCCCAGTAAAGTAGGTGTAAAAAGAAACCAACAGGTGTAACTCTTTCTTTTATTTTGTTTTGCAAATATTATGCAAATGTGGTCATATATACATATGGTCACGCACAACATACATATAGTGTGTGTGAGTGTCAAGTGTCAACCATCACATCGTACACAGTTCAATGAATCATTCCCAAAATTCATACTGTTCGATCATGCATCTGTAGCTTACCACTTGTGCTAAATCTGATTGCCGTGCACTTTCCTTACCTGGCCGCGGGATTGTTGATTATATTATTGTAATTCAATAATGCTACTCAATCAGGTTTAAAAATAGGAATTTAAATTTGCTGAACTGACACATAAAACACATTAAAAAAAAAAAAAAAAAAAAAAAAAAAAAAAATATATATATATTAAACTAAACAAAAAGGGCAAAAGCAGGCTAAAACCATAGAGATACAATATCGACTGCAGCGAAGGAAAAATCAATTCGTTCCAAACCTTCCCTCTCGCTGCTGTGCCTTTGCCGACCGGAGCACCATTCGTCGACCAGTATACATGCTAATCACCGTCCAAGAAGTAGGAGAAATGGGTTAAAAAAAGAACTCATGTATCTCCTACAATTGAAAGCCCAAAAATCGACGACTGAAGCACCCTTCGCCGACTATTATATCATTAAAATTAATTGTAAAATTTGACCGTGAATTAAAATCTTGATTTTAAGTTTTTATTAAACTGGCTTAAAATTTTAGTGATCATTGATGTAATTAATCGGCAAGGTGACAATGAAATAATGAAAAATTTGACCACTTTTTAGTTTAGCGAAGCTTTGCAAATTTCAACTTCTTGATACTATTACATTAAGAAATGCCAAGAATCACCATGTTTTCCTTTTCAATATACATGCTAAGAAACAAGGCAAAAATTAGCATGCAATGCTCCTCAAGTTCAACATCATTCCCATCAAATTTGTTTCAAGATATCGTTCACAAAGCAGATTTTTATCTATTACAACATTGTGTTGCACGAGAACAGCCGAAAATCCGTGGTAACACATCATGCTCTTTTTACTTCCACAAAAGGCAATTTCATTTTTAATTCACCTTTGATGTCTGACAATATTACTCAAGGAAAATATATGGCCATGTGCTGCATTCATCCTGCTTGTTTCTTCATGCGATTGGTTTTTATTCCTTAGACGGTGATTAGCAGTATACTGGTCCGCGAAGGGTGCTTCGATCTACGAAGGCGCGGCGACAGAAGGGTGGGTTTGGAATGAATTGATTTTTCCTTTGCTGCAGCCGGTTTGTATCTCTATGGTTTTAGCCTGTTTTTGCCCTTTTTGTTTAGTTTAATTTTGTTTTTTTAATTGTATTTTAGGTGACAGCTCAGCAAATTCAAATCTCTATTTTCTAGCCTGTTTTTAAACCAGACTATGTAGCATTATTGTTATTAATTAGCCCATGTTTGATTTTCATTGTTTTTTTTTTTTATGGGATCATTTTTATATATATATTTACACAATAAAATATTTTACATGTAAATATTTTTTTAATTTTTAATCACTCATTCTTCCAAAATATGTTATTCAAAATCCTTTAAAATGGAAATAATGATCACCAAATATGGGTTTAATTAGGAGCTGGAGTAATTAATTAATTATATTTATGCTGACATAGCCTTTTACTTGTAGGGCGTGGCAGGTTGAATTAGTTCAACTAAGAAAGGTACGGAGTGTTTGGACATGAAAATTATCGGTTTGATACATTGAACGTTAATTCAAAGTCAAACCATAAGTTTTGGAATAATTAGCACAAAACCTTCCTTATCTTTTAAAATTATTGTACAAAATATTCATACTTTTTTTTTTTTTTTGACATTTTCATCTTTCATTGTGAAAAATGTCAATTTCTCATTTAAAAAATGTAAAGTGACAAATATACCATTATATTTAAATAAAACAAAAATAAAAATTTAAAGAACAAATTGTAATTATTCTCCCAAACTTTTTAAAAAATTGTAAATGAGTCCAAATAAATTATTAAAAGGATAATTAGCACAAAACTTTCATACCTTTCAATATTATTGTGCAAAATGTCATTGCCTTTTATTTTTTTGGCATTTTCACCTTTATTTTCACATTTCATTATAGAAATCATCATTTTCATCCATTTTCTCAATGAAAAGATGTAAAATGATTAATATACCCTCCAATTTAATAGAATAAAATTTAAGAACAAATTGCAATTATACTTTCAGCAATGTAATGTGGAAATAATGATGAAAATATCAAAAATGAAATATATGGACGTTTTACACAATAATATGGAAATGTAGGGATCTCTATGCTAATTATTTTTTTATTAATTTTTTTGAACTCATTTGTAATTTTTAAAAAAGTTTGAGAGTATAATTGTAATTTATTTTTTAATTTTTCTTTTATTTATTTAATTTAATTTCAATATGAGGGTATATTTGTTATTTTACATTTTTTTAATAAGAAAATGACATTTTTCGCAATGAAAGGTGAAAATAGGGATAAAAATATCAAAAAATAAAAATTTAAGAACATTTTACACAATAATATTGAAAAGTAGGAATATTAATTACCCATATGTTTTTCATAATCGATAGATTGATGTCTATATTACCTAAATAACTTATATTTTAATTACCTTTTGAATTGATGAGATAAGGAGCAACTACAATAAAAACATATTCCTACTTTTCTCTTTTATTCTTTCTAGATGAGGTAAAAGTCTATATGATTTTGGCCGGGAACTTGATTGATTCAATCCACAGGCTAACTTGCCTTTAAAAGAGTATTGACCAAGTCTTTGGGGTTTGAGCCATATAATATTAAGAACAAATTTGATCCCCATTTTTAGCAAAAAATACAATTTGAAATAATAGATTGATAGAGAAAGTGTGTTTAAAAAATAATAATTTTTTTTGAATCTACGAGTAATATTATTTTATTGAAAAATGTATGGTTGAAAAATAAAAAAGGAAAAATGAATTTTTAAAAATAATGAGGATCAAACATGCTCTAAAAAAGAAAATTAAAAGAGAGTAAAAAATGCAAGTCAATGTACATTATAAACGAATATTGATACATTTGGAATAATTTTCCAAATAAATTTGTAACATAATTAAAAAGTGGGACGGATCCTCTTACTCATAAATTTGACACACTTATTTAACAAATAATCGTGACATTTAATTTAAATCAATCTAATACTCAATATCTTATGGATCTCAAGTAGTTATAACTAACTCTCCCATGTTCTTAGTGAAATACATATTGAGCATTGATTGATTCAAATTAAAAGTCACGATTATTTGTCAAATAAGTATGTTAAATATATGAGTAGGAGAATCCGTCCCTATTAAAAAGTTGGTCGAGTAGTTTTTTTTATTTTTTTTCAATTGTCAAATGATTGTATTTGTAAACAAATATGACAACTTTTAACAGTGAACGAATGTCCAAGGTTTCTCTAATAAGCGTTTAATATAGCTATGACAACGAGCCGGGTCGGGCCGGAGAAAAAAGGCTCGGGCTCGACTCAAACTTTATTTGGTCGGGCTTTTTTTGGCCCTAGCCGAGCTGGGCAAAGCCTACCAAAAAATACCGACTCAGCCCGGACTTTTGGCCTGGGCTGGCTCGTTTTTTTTGGTAAAATAGCAACTATTTAAAAAAAAAAAAAAATTAAAAATTTTTTTGGCGGACAAGAGCCGGCCCAGGCTCGGGCCGACGCCCCAAAATGGGGCTCGGCTCGAGCCTTGGCTCGGTGCAATCAAGCCCGAGCTCGAGTCGAGCTTGGCTCGAAATTTTTTCGAGTCGAGTCTGAATCGTCCGAGTTTTCGGGCTTAATTGTCACCCCTAGTTTAATATGAGCAAATACAACTTGCAAAGACAGTACATTGCATTTTGACCTTTTGGCACATAGGTGGATGGTCTAGTTGCCCACTTTTTAAAATTTCTTTACTTTTCAAATCAAACAACTCTTTAACTTGTCTGAATTACTTATGGTCAAGTTGCCCACTTTTTTTAAATTTTTTTACTTTTCAAATCAAACAACTCTTTAACTTGTCTGAATTAATCACAACTTGAAGATAATACATGCATGAGTATGACGTGTTTGACAAAGCATATTGATTATTATACATTATTAAAAAAAGTAATGAACTAAAATATTCTTAGCTATCTTAGTGCCTTGTTATTGTCAAGACATTAATAAAATAAGTAATAGATTAAAATTTTATTTATCATAGTCTTAATTATGGTCAAGTACCATGTAACAAAGGGATAAATTAAGAAAGGGAAAAAAACTAATGTGGGTTATAACTTTGAGTAAAAGAAATAAAATATTGTATATCATAGCCTTATATTCTTATTTTTGAAATTAAGAGACATAAGGGACCTATAATTACAGTCTTAAGGGGCGGTCTTTCCCTAGCTTCGGGCTTGTAGCTTCAAAGTTGGTTAGGTCTATGAGATGTCCGAGATGAAGGACATAAATTTTTTTGGTACGTACAGTCTCCAATCACTGGATATCCCCCAATGGATCTCTAGATAGATGAGTCAAATAACCTTAATAATGCACTTGGAGTCTTGGATATCCCTTTTCACATTCATAAGCTAGAATCAAATCCGAGCAATTCTATCTATCATTTTGAATTTATTTATCATTTTGAAAATTTGTTTAGTTCTTTGTATCTGCTCGGTGAGATTATTTGGACCTTTATGGAGGCATAAGTTAGCCACCAACATTGAAACTCTATGATGCATTGACGCAGACATATATGTTCGGGTGTTATATACATGAACACAAGATTTTCTTAAAAAGTATGACACAACACTTGGTCAACACGTTGATTAAATTTTTTAAAATTCTTCATTTATATAATATAAATTTAATTTTATATATATATTTTTTTGAAATCTTTTAAATAAGAGTACATATTTATTATTTAATAGTAACATTGAGTTCAAAATATATAATATTTTTGATAAAAAAAAAAAAAAAACCATGTCAAAATATTCGAAAAGTGTTTGTATCTCACAATGGAAACTTGTCTCAATTAGTTGCATGCAAATTATGTAGACACAATTTGAGACATTTGTCGCTGTCAATCAATTTATTTGCTTCAATTTTAGACTAGTAATTTACTTGTGACCATGTTCGATAAATTAATTATTGTGATAGAGGGAATTCATTCATTTTTTCGTGAATTTGGTTGAACTTTGAACTAATCTGAATCAGTCAGCCTGCATGTCTTGACTTTGAAGATATATATTCATTCACGAATGACATATTCTATTCTATGTTTGAATGCAATGTCTTTCTTAGATGATATAGGATTATTAATTTTCAATGAATATTTTACTTATTTCATTTGCTGAATTAAATATGTCGGCGTTCAACCGAACTTTTATATAAAACAAAAGAATCATGGGACTCAAATGAACACAACGTAAGGTCGGACTATGCCCAAAAAAGTTTAAGCTCAGACATTGGCCGCCGTAATTTAAGGAATATCATGATTAATAAATCTCTACTACACTGCACACTACAAAAAAAAACCGGTCTTGCGACAAAAAAATAGTCTCAAAAATTGAAATTTTGTTGCAAAAGTAATATAGCAACAACAAGATGCTTGTTGTGGTCATTGTCGCGCTATATGAGTCACAGATAATATTTCGCGACAGCTTTCACTCATTCATCGTAATAATAAACTCGCAACATTATTTGTTTGACGTAGAAAATATGTAATAGCAATACGATATTTGTCACCGTAGTGTCGTCGTAACTCATATATGTTGCGAAAAATTGAAAGGGCGACAAGTCAGTTTGTTGCAACAATTATACCAATAAAGTTTTTGCGAGAAAAATATTTATTGATAATATTATTTTAAAGGTATAACTTTTGTTATCGATTTTATTTTGCAACAGCACATGCTCGTAGTGATATATATTTAATAATAAGTTGTGTTTGCAGTGAAATATGATTTACAATGCATTTGATATGTTGCATAATATATTTTAAGATATTCAACATTTGTAATACAATTTATCATGTAACAACTAATGTTTGTAATTAAATTTGTTTCGCAACATATAGAGTTTGTCGTGTCATCATTTGTGAGAAATTATGATTTCTGCCATATGCTTCCTCCTCTCGAGTTTGGTTAGTTTCAAATGACATAAGAGCACATAGATCTTCTAACATATCATCATCTCATGATCATTTTTTGCTTCGTCCAATTAGATGTATTTCTTTCAGCACCCTCCGTATCATTCTCAAGTTCCACCCCATGAAAAATTCATCTCTCATAACTTGCAAAGAGTGATATAAATGAGATTCTACCACATCTAAAGACTAAGAATGCATTTTGACAATCTTAACATGTACATCAAACCTCATTGTTCTCATCCAGTCATTGTTTTGCTACCTCTATAAATGAATTAACACCATCTAAATATTGATCACTTTATCTGTTACGAAGTCGCATCCAACTTCTATCCATCATGTATATTACTGTATAGATCATGGAAAAGAGAATATGTAATTAGTAATTTTTAGTGAAAACAACAAACGATGTTAACCATAACAAAAAAAAAAAAAAATCTACTGGAATGGATATTCTAAAAGTCAGATTCTTTAGAGCACATTTAGTTTAGTGCCATTAGTTAACTAGCATGTTCACTTCATCAAGGTATACTCATGAAACAAATTCTAATAGTCAACCTAACTACAACAGAGAATTTAACAGATGAGGATCTTGTAATGAAGCTGAAAGCAACAAGGGTGGAAATAGTTGGTTCTCATGAAACTGACCCCAACAAAATGCATCTGCATTATTTACTATAATAGGTCAGTTCTAGTATACATATTTTTCCTGCATACAAATTACTATACAATTTTTTTTTTTTAGAATTAGTACTTCCTTTGTCCAAGTAACAATTAATAACTCAAATAGGAAAACTTCTTGCAATTACTATAATAGGTCAGTTCCTAGTATACATATTTTTCTGTATACCAGTTTACTATACATTTTTTTTTTTTTTTGTAGAATAAGTACTTCCCTTGTACAAGTAACGATTAATAACTTAAATAGGAAACAACTTGCAATTATTAGGACTAATAAACTCATCGACAGCAGAATTCAATCCTGTTCCAGTAAGATTATATATAATCAATGAAATAAATAAACTTGCAATGTTCAAATGGGCTACAATCTGAGATGACCACCTTCTACAAACTATGTATTCTATCGAGGTGAGGCGCCTCGCCTCGATATCAACCGTCCCCTAGTATGACAGATGGCAAATATGACGACACCGCCTATTTTTCAACTAATTAAAAGCAAGCAATAATTACCCCGAGTCAGGTCGTCATTACATGATGTCATAGCTAAGGTATAGGCGTCACTCATTAACCAATCAAGGATCCAAAATTTCAGATAGTGACACATTTCTAGGTCGCTACTGTAGCTAAAAAAGACATTGGGGGCAAGTGGCTTGAATTTTCATCCTATAAATAAGGTCAAATGGTCCCCTCTTAAGGCATGGCTGAAAAAACTTAGGAAAAAATCAAACGAATATCATGGTTGACACCTTTGTTGACACCACACTCACATGGGACGCGTGGGTCCTGCCTAAATTTAAAAAAACTGTCTTCCCATGTGTGTGTGGTGTCAATCCCGCGGTCATCCATGATATTCATGTAGCAAAACCCAAAAACGTAATAGCAAACACTTGCAAAAGTGTTCTTTTATACAACCACTCTGTATACCTTGATCTAATTACAACAATGTTCAATAAAATCTTCTTTTAAGTTGATTTAAATTTGGTACGTCATTTTTAGCCATCAACAAAATATATGAAAAAATGCACCATTATTCTCCAACCTATTTCTCTTGTACCAAGTTAGTCTAGTACCTTTAAATTACTTCTATTATATTTGATGGATCAAAACCTTTGTTGTAATAATGCTCATGTAAATATGATTTACTTTAAATCTTTAGAGTTTTTGTGAGTTAGAAAACAAAATCTAATTTGACAATAAAGTTAAACAAATGAGATTATGTGATAGCTTAATGCAAGTTTAAAAGATGGCTTATTGGCACAAAACGTCCATACGTTTGGCCTTTAGTGTGCAAAACATCCATACGTTTCAATTTGTTGCATTTTCACCCCTATTTCCATGTTTCATTGTGAAAAACGTCCTTATGTCCATCTACTGATAGTGCCACCATAAAATGCACACATGGTCTTAGTTTTATTTTAAAATAACAAGGGCAAAATGGTCAGGCTACTTCAAGAGAGAGAGAGAGAGAGAGAGAGTCTTCTTTTTGCCATAAACACGTTATTCGCAAGTATAAACAAAAAAAGAAATTAAGCACTAATATATCACGAAACTCTGAAATGGCAGTAAGTAGGAAGATTAATCAAACAAATGAAGCAAAATCAAGTTTTTGAATCTGGAATGTTGTGTAAAATCGTGAATTTTAAATGCATAATGTTTATTGTTTGAAGTCCACTGTTCATCATCACCGAGGCTCATGCCTTCATTTTCTGTTGTAGCTTCCAAACCTGTTCTTATCCCCCGTTACTCTCACAGAAAACTGATATCAAAAATCATGAAACTCAGTTTTTTTGTATGTTGGCTAATATTTTTGTATTTGATCGATTTGAAACTAATATTCAACTATAATGAAATATTGGGAGCGAAGCTGTTTGGAAAAACATGCTTATAGAGAAATATATTAGGAGGCCAAATATGTCATTTTTTATTTCATATATAGTAAACATATTTACATCATGATTTTGTTAACTTTATCACATATTAATTAAAATAATTGTCTTTAATTTTTGTTCATTTTTATACTTATATCGCAAACTTTATTTCATTGTATTATTATCTTTAGTTTTAAATTAATTAGCATATTTTATATTTGATGACGATTTTTGTCAAAATATTTTGTTAACGTGAAAAAAGTAATTTGTCATAATTTTATTTATTGTTTATCTTGCTTATATAATTCTTTTTAATTTCTTCTGCTCTTTTTTTTTTTTTTTTTGTCTTTATAAAAAACATGATGTGTTAATTAATAGGAGGTAGACGACGACAACGACAACGACAACAACAACAACAACAACAACAACAACAACAACAATAAGTTCAGGAGGTAAGTGTAAGGATGAACAAAAGTTGAGGACATTTATTGTGGTGTGAATATAACTAGTAGTAAGCACGTGCTTTACACGTCTTATGTATCGATGAATGATATGAGTAATATGTTTGAAGTACTAATACCGTTTTTGAAAGTAGTTGAGTTAATGATATTGTTAAAGGGAAATTAAAATTGTTAAAGATAATTCAGAGGCGACATGCTCGTGTTCGATATCATCGAGCAGCCCGATAAGGAAAGAATATACAATTTTGTTTGCGCTCCATAGGATAAAGCAAAAATACTAGAATCAGTGATTGAACACTTAGAAACAACAATATCGTGGAGCAATGGGCAGTTTACCGCCAGCGCCATTAAACTTGCATCGCTAAGATTTTTACAACCATCAAGACATAGTGATTCAACCATTACACCATGCAATTTAGCAAGGGCAAATACTATTTCATCTGTCAAATTTAGGCAGCCACTAAGATTAACCTTAGCCAATCCTGCCTGAAAGCTCTCCAACAGAGGTAGAAGACCAGAATCAGTTATTCCACAATGCTGTCGGAAATTGGTTTAAAACTTGAGAAAAATTGGTTAAGAATCGAAAATCAAACATTGGAAAGTGTGACTTCATATCAACTTCGACCAAATACTCATATCTGATTTGCTTATGCAAATGGTTTACCACTACGTCGCTTTAAAATGGGGATCGACCTGCGAAACCAATTTCAAATGAATGGGAAATTGTGGTCCAAAATTGGAAGAAAATTTAGAGGAAGCTAATAACATTATCACTCAAGCGACAGGTGTTCCGCTCGAGCAACGTCGAGCAAAGAGTGAGCGACCAACTCTCTGTAAGTGTCGTTCGAGCGAGATGACGGGAGAAAATGGATTCCCAAGTCTATTGTGTTTTGGCTCACAACATTTTGCACACAACCCACCATCCTTTATAAAATAGTACTCTTTGGACGTCCCTAATGCATCATATACCATTTGTGTATCAAGCATTACATTATTCGCTTGCCAAAACTCTCCCAAAATTATTCCAAAATTTCTTCCTTTGTAGAGAGGGAAATCCGTCAAAAGTTCGCTGGAACTTGTGGTTTGCAGTGCTACTACCACAAGTCGAATATGTTGTATCTTGGGAGACAAGTGTCTTGAATCGTAAGCACCATTGTGGGGTAATATTGTCTTAAGGAGAAAGTGTCCCCATTTACCTCGGATTGCCGTTTCTTCGTCATCTATTTTCTCTTTTATTTTCTAGTTTTGTGTGGTCACAATACTACACATCTTTATTCATATAATAGTGGTTTGATTAGGCTCCTACGGGTTAAACTTTAGCTTTTTAACTATTACATATAAACAACCATTTTCCTACGTGTTTTTACAACCCGGACCCAACAATCTTAAGACAATGTTAGTCGTTGGTTGTTTTCACTTTCCAAATCCGTTTGATCCATTTATTTGAATAGACTTTGTGTACTATTCTTCCCCTACATTGTTGCTGCATTAAACTTCTGTTTGTGTAATAGAAATGAGTACCGTTGAGGCTACTTCGAGTCAAAATGGTACATTCGGTGTGGTTCTATCTATGGCAATACCACTAATTAATATCGCGATCCCGTATGGAGAGACACTGGAGAAATTCAGAGGCGTAGACTTCGAGAGATGACAAAAAAAAATGTTGTTCTATCTCACTACGCTCAATTTGGCAAAGTTTCTAAAGGAGACTACACCAACCGTACAAGAAAGAGAAAACAATCGTGAGTCCATTATCGCGTTGGATGCATGGAAGCATTTTGATTTTTTGTGAAAGAAATACATCCATAATGGATTGGATAACACTATTTATGGGGTGTATAATTCAAAAGTTTCGGCCAAGGATCTGTGGGATTTATTAGAAAAGAAATATAAGACCGAGGATGCCGGAACAAAGAAATTCATCGTAGGCAAATTTCTGGACTACAAGATGGTGGATTCAAAACTGGTGATAATGCAAGGGCAAGATATTCAAGTTCTCTTGCATGACATCTATGCCGAAAAGATGGAATTAAGTGAATCCTTTCAAGTGGCTGCCATCATCGAGAAACTTCCTCCTATGTGGAGAGATTTCAAAAACTATCTCAAGCACAAACGAAGGAGATGAACTTGGAATAATTGATCGTACGCTTGAGGATTGAGGAGGACAATAGGAAAACTAAAAGAAGGTCTATTGTCTAATGATAAGTGCGCTTTGGCACACTTATTAGACACTTTTGGGGATTTAATTGTGATAAATTTGAGTATGTTTCTACCCATAATTGTGTACCTTTTGTATTTATAGGCCAAAACCCTGAATTGGAATGAAACGGAGCGAAAACGATGAAAAGGGACTTAAATTGCACACTTTTGTGAATTTGGGGACTAACTTGCACAACCCTGAAAGATGAAGGACTTGAAGTGCAATTTTGGAAGGGCCTAATTGTAATGAAGATCAAAATATGAGGACCAAATTGTACAAGTTCAAAAATGAGGGACCTGGCGTGCAAATATTCAAGGACCTGAGCTGCAAACTTTGGAAGAACCATGCGACCGCATGGATCAAAGCGTTGCGACCGCATGGATAAAGTCGAGACGTCAAATTGATTAAATTTCTCTTCTATACGACCGCATAGGATTGAACTATGCGGCCGCATAGTTGAAAAATTCAATGACGGTCTATTTTCTTTGCACGATTTTTTTGGTCAAACTTTGGTATTATTTTTGGGTTGTTTATTAGTTGATATTTGGGAATATTTATTTTGTGTCTAAATAATATCTCAAAATATCTATTTTATATTATAAACAATTCAAAATATCTAAAATATCTTAATTATATTATATTATATTAAATATCCTAATTTCTACCTATAAATACATAACACTAATCAATCCAAATCCTCCTCTCTCTCTCTCTTCTCTCCCTCTTTTCACGTTTTCTCTTTCTTTTCTTTTTCTTTTTATTTTTCTTTTATTTTTCTTTCTTTTCTCTTTATTGTTTTTGTTGTTTCTTTATTTAATTAACTCATTTTGAGAAGAAATCCAATAGAGTAAGGAGATAACAAACAGAAAACTTGGTGAAAGTGGAGAAAACAAAGCCAAACTACAAGGGTTTTATCTTTATCTTTGTTTATTTTCATTATTTACCAAGTTTGATATATATTGTATTAAGAATCTCTTTGTTATCACTTTTATAAAATGAGTTAAATATATTTGTGTTGGAGTTTATGTTGAATCTTAACTTTAATTTCATTAATATTGATATATGTTGTTAGAAATGCATTTGTTATCAAAATAATAGTGTATTGATTATTAGTTTAAAATTACTTCATTTATCTGATCAATAGATGTTGTAGTTAGGTATTTTGTGTAAGTATTGAAAAATAGTTGCACTTACTAGACCGAAATAATTGATAACATAGGTTTGTATGGTTCCGACTATACGCGTTTAGATGATCTAGAAATAAACATCTACCTTATGTGACCCGTTGAGTATTCTCACAATAATTTAATGCAATTGGTTAATTTTGTATCGACATAGAAATATGTGGTATAATTTGATTAATTAGGGTTAATATCGCTCGAAAGAGGATATTAATTTAAAATTGGAGAATCGGGTCTAACTATGTATTTTGGTAATTTGCATGTACGTTATTGAATTGATGTTAATGAAATAAAGGTTAAGTGAAATCATAAATTCCAACCACTTTCAAATCAAAGATTCAACTATCTTTTTAGTTTGTTAGTTTAGTTTTATATTTATTAGTTTATAATTTAATGTCAATATTAATTGTGTGTGTGTCAGTCGTTGTTAGAACTAAAATTGATTAGAGTACGTAACTTCAAAGTAACATTCCTCGTGGGATCGATATTCGGACTCAAAAAGTCCACTATATTACTTGTTCACGATCCGTGCGCTTGCGGTACATTTTTCAGCGAACATCTAACTTGGAGCTAAGTTTGTTGAAATAGAACTAAAGGTTGTCGATAAGAAAAGAAAGATTACTGACCGCATAGAGATGACTCCAAGAAGGCCAAGAAATTCAAAGGAAATTTCTGTAATTGTTGAAAGGCCAGACATCGTTCAAGTGAATGTTGAATACCTTTCAAGAAAATGGAAGAGACTACATATGAATTATGAAAAGGCCATCATCCGTCCTACCAACACTTAAAAGTGTGGGAGTGTTTAGCTAAGGTTGAAGTTCTTAAGCCTAAACAAGTGAAAATTGGATCCAAAACAATTGATTTTATATTTATTGGATGCGCAAATAATAGTAGTGTATATCGTTTCTTTGTACACAAGTCAGAAATTCAAGATGCACATAAGGGTACTATAGTTGAATCGAGGAATGCAACTTTCTTCCAAAATGTGTTTCCTTGTAAATAAAATGAAAGTATAAGTTCAAAAAAAAAAAAAAAAGAATTTATGAAACTACAAATGGAACTTCAATTGAGGAAGAACTAAGGCGTAGTAAAAGAACTAGATTGTCCACGACGTTTGGTCCAAAATTTCTAACCTACATGATAAAAAATGACCCAAAGACTTTCGAGGAAGCAATGTCTACATCGGAAGCACTGCATTGGAAGGAAGCTATCAATAGTGAGATAGATTCCATAATGCAAAATCATACGCGGGAGTTAGTTGATTTACCTTCTGGGAATAAGCCTTTAGGGTGTAAATGGATATTAAAAAAGAAATTAAAATCTGATGGATCCATTGACAAGTATAAGGCTAGGTTGATTGTCAAATAATATAGGCAAAAAGAAGGATTTGACTTCTTTGATACCAACTCACCTTTGACAAGAATCACTTTGATGAGGTTATTAATTTCCGATAGCGGCAATACATAACCTCGAGATTCATCAAATGGATGTAAAAACGACATTCTTAAATGGTGAGTTAGAAGATGAGATATACATGGAACAACTTGAAGGGTTCATTTATCATAATAACAAACATAAAGTCTGTAAACTCGTTAAGTACTTTTATGATTGAAACAAACTCCTAAACAATGACACCAAAAGTTTGACAAAACAATGTTGTCAAATGGGTTTAAAATGAGTATAACAAGTGTGTATACGTGAAACGTACACCAAATGCCTATGTGATTGTATATCTATATGCAGACAATAGTCACGAAATGTTGATAATGGCAATAGTCACGAAATGTTGTTAAAAACCAAGAAAATGCTAACGAAGCATTTCGACATGAAAGACTTGGGTGTAGCTGATGTGATACTAGGGATTAAGATCTCCAGAACATCAGAATGAATTGTACTTTTCCAATCTCACTACGTTGAGAAGATACTTAAGAAGTTTAACGTACTTGAGGAAAGTCCTGCGAAAACCCTTATTGACAGAAGTGTACATTTGGTCAAAAATATACGAGTGAGTGTGTGTCATAACTAAGGCATTCACAAGTGACTGACAGTTTAATGTTTATTACTAACTGCACTCGACAAGATATTGCGTTTGCTATTAATAAACTTAGTGTATTAATAGGTAATCCAAGCCATGATCATTGGAAGGCTTTGATAAGGGTTCTTAGGTATTTGATGTATACCTTAACCTATGGATTACACTTCACTAGATATCCTACGGTATTAGAAGGATATTGTGATACGAATTGGATATCCGATATGAAGGATTCCAAATCCATTAGTGGTTATGTATTTACCCTAGGTGGAGCTGCTACCTCATGGAAATCGTTAAATCAAACATGCATAGCTCGATCAACGATGGAATCAGAGTTTATTGCTTTGGATAAAGAGGGAGAAGAAGCATAATGGCTTCTTGACTTCTTAGAAGACATTCCATATTGGCCTATGCTGTACTTGCAATAAGTATGTGTTGTGATAGCCAATCGACTATTGGAAGTGCAAGAAGTAGTATGTATAATGGTAAGTCTAGACATATACGTCGTAGACACAACACCATTAAGCAACTGATTTCAAATGGCATTATCTCCATAGATTATGTTAAATCAAAGGAGAACATTGTGGATCCACTTATGAAAAGCTAGCCTAAAGATCGATTACGTTGCCTATCTAGGGGAATGGTATTAAAGCCTACTACGTAAGAGTCCTTGTAATGGTAACCCTACCTTGTTGACTGGAGATCCCATGATCTTGGTTCAAAAGGACAACTAAGTTATGAGGATTCTATAAAGCACTTAGGAAATTATTTCATAACTCATTCCTATGATATTAAAGTGTTTTCTAAAGAGTGTTAGAGGTTAAGATAATCTTTTAATGATTCATATATCTTGATTAAGTCAAGTGGAGTAGGGCAGAATAATCTTTATAGTAGGTCACCTATGTAAGTGTGAAGTGGGGCAACTTCAATGAGAATTTTCGAGGCTTGAATTCTCTTAACACTTATGAAATCAAGACCGGTTCAGGGTCGAAATGAACCGATTCGTAAAAACGATAAATGGATGAGGGAAGACATATGTACGAATACTGTTGTCTTGGCTTACACTAAAGGCTGAATGGTTCAAGACATCGCATTCACTAGTTAGCCGAGTAAGTCCGATAGTATTTCACTAAGAAAGGTTCAAAGCCACAAGCTACCTCGCTTGATGTAGTGTTTTTTCGCTCTCTCTACAATGCATCATGTTTCGCATTGCATGGCAAATGCATGTCCGAATTTCCATTCATGTGGGAGATTGTTGGAAATTGGTTTAAAACTTGAGAAAAATTAGTTAAGAATCGAAAATCAAACATTGGAAAGTGTGACTTCATGTCAACTTTGGCCAAATACTCAGACTTGATTTGTTTATGCAAATGATTTGCCCCTCCGTCGCTCTAACAAGAGGATCAAGCATTGGAGGAGTTGATAGTCCGACTAAGGATTGAAGAAGACAATAGGAAAATCGATAAAAGGCCTATTGTTCAATTTGGAGTAAACTTTGTTGAAACCGAACCAAAAGTTGTCAGCAGGAAGAATAAGATCTCCGGTGATGCACCACGTAGAGATAACTCCAAGATAGCCAAAAAGTTCAAAGAGAATGCTACAACTGTGGAAAGGTCGGACATCGTTCAAGCGAATTTTGAAAACCAAAGAAGCATGCACAAGCCAACATGGTTGAAAATGATACCCTTTCTAAAGGGATTCAAGAAATGAGTTTATCCGCAGTTGTGTCTGAGTGCAACATGACTAAAAACTTAAGAGAATTGTGGGTTGACACTAGCGCTTCCCATCATGTTTGTGTCGACAAGGGAATGTTCTCAAACTATCAAGAACTGAATGGAAAACAACTTTACATAGGGATTTGTAAGTTCCAAAGTTGAAGGATAAGGCAAGATCACTTTGAAGATGACATCTGGAAAAGATCTTGTTCTCCACAATTTCCTACATGTACAGGACATACCAAAGAATCCAGTAGCCGGGTCTTTACTTAGTAAGAATGGCTTTAAGCTTGTATTTTTATTCGATAAATTTATACTTACTAAGAACGAAATGTATGTAGGAAAGGGATACATGTGAGATGGGATGTTCAAAATGAACGTTCTAACTATTGTACCATGGCAACATGTTATGAACAAAACTTCGAATTTTGTTTACATGTTTGAATTGTCTTGTTTATACCATAGTCGATTAGCACATGTGAATTACAAATCTTTGCGCAAACTTATGAATCAAAGTTTAATTTTTAAGATTGATCCTAATCATAAATGTGAAGTATGCGTTGAAGCAAAATTGGCTAAAACATCGTTTCATTCAATTCGAAGGAATACGACACCTTTAGAATTAATTCATAGCGATATATATGATTTAAAATTCGTTCAAACTAGAGGTGATAAGAAATACTTTATAACCTTCATTGACGATTGCACAATGTAATGCTATGTCTTTCTTTTAAGAAATAAAGATGAATCATTGGATATGGGGCACCATTTGAAGAGTTATGGTCCGAACATGAAATTATTCATCAAACAACGACACCATACTCTCATCAATCAATTGTAATTCCTAAATGCAAAAATCGAACACTTAAAGAAATGATGAATGCGATGCTGATAAGTTCGGGATTACGGCAAAACTTGTGGCGGAAAGCTATTTCAACGACAAATAGTCTTCTTAATCTCATAACCCTCAAAAAATTGGAAAAGACTTCGTATGAATTATGGAAATGTTGTCCTCTATCCTACCAACACTTGAAAGTGTAGAGGTGTTTGGCTAAGATTGAAATTCCTAAACCTAAGCAAGTAAAACTCGCTCTTAAAATAACTGATTGTCTATTTATTGGATATGCCAATAATAGAAATGCATATCGTTTCCTTGTACACAAATTCGAAGTTCAAGATGTATATGAATGCACCATAATTGAATCAAGGAATGCAACATTCTTTGAGAATGTGTTTCCTTGTAAAGCAAAGGAGAATACAAGTTCAAACAAGAACTTATGAAACTACAAATGGAACTTTAGTTGAGGAAGAACCAATGCGTAGTAAAAGGGCTAGAATGCCTACCACATTTTGTCCAGACATTCTAACATACATTAGAGATTGCATGTGTGTCACAACTAAAGTATTCATAAGAAATAGGCAATCTAATGTATATTACAAATTGCACTCGACCGGACATTACATTTGTTGTAAATAAACTTAGTAGATTCAAAAGTAATCCAAGTCATGATCATTGAAAGGCTTTGATAAGGGTTCTTAGGTATTTGAAGTATACCTTAACCTATGGATTACACTTCATCAGATATCCTGGGGTATTACGAGAACATAGTGATGCAAATTGGATATCTGATATGAATGATTCCAAGTCCACTAGTAGTTATGTATTCACCCTAGGTGGAACTATTATCTCATGAAAATTGACATAGCAAACGTGCATAGCTCGATCAACGATAAAATTTGAGTTTATTGGTTTGGATAAAGCAGGAGAAGAAGTAGAATGACTTCGTAACTTTTCAGAAGATGTTCCATGTTGGCTTAAGCCTGTACATACAATAAGTATGCATTGTGATAGTCAATCGGCTATTGAAAGGGCAAGAAGCAGTATGTATAATGGTAAGTCTAGACATATACGTCGTAGACACAATACCATTAAGCAATTGATCTCAAATGTCATTATCTCCATAGATTATGTGAAATCAAAGGAGAACGTCGTAGATCCACTTATGAAAGGCTTGCCTAAAGATTAATTACGTTTCCTATCGAGAGGAATGTGATTAAAGCCTACTATGTAAGAGTCCTTGTAATGGTAACCCTACCTTGTTGACTGGAGATCCTAAAATCTTGGTTATAATGGACAACTAAGTTATGAGCATTCAATAAAGCACTTAGGAAATTATTTCCTAACTCATTTCTAGGATATTAAAGTTCTTTCTGCAGAGTGTTAGAGGTTAAGATAATCTTTCAATGATTTCTATATCTTGATTAAGTCAAGTGGAGTAGGACAGAATACTCTTAATAGGAGGTCATCGATGTAAGTGTGAAGTGGGGCCACTTCAATGAGAATTTTCGAGGCTTAAATTCTCTAAACACTTATGAAACCAATAGGGGTTCATGGCCAAAATGAACTAAGTCATGAGAACTATGAACGGATCATCAAAGACATTTGTGTGAATACTGTTGTCTTGACTTACACTAAAAGCTTAGTAGTTCAAGACATCACGTTCACCAATTAACCAAGTAAGTCTTATTGTATTTCACTAAGGAAGGTTCAAAGCTGCAAGCTACCTTACCTGATGTAGTGTTTTTCCGTTCTCTCTACAAATGCATCATATTTTCGTATCGCATTGCATATGCATGTTTGAATTTTCATTCATGTGGGGGATTTTTGAAAATTGGTTTAAAAACGAGAAAATCAGTTAAAGTATTGAAAACCAACATTGGAAAAGTGACTTTTGTGTCAACTTCGACTAAATATTCGGACTTAATCCGATGGTCAAATTAAAAATGTAAATAGACCAACTTATTCTACTCGTCGAGTAAATCGTCGTGGTATGTTTGGTGTCTCGAAAATAATTTCGGATGAATGAGAAATTGTAGTCCAAAGTTGAAGGAAATTTAGAGGAAGCCAGATAACACTGTCGCTCGAGCCACAGGTGTTTTCGCTCGAGTAACATCTAGTTAAACATGAGCGACCAACTTTCTGAAAGTTTCACTCGAGTGATATGGAGGGCGAGAAGTGGATGAAACTGGATTCCCGCGTCTGTTGAGTTTTGGCTCACCTACAACCCCTCATCCTCTATAAATAAGACCATTTGGATGTCCTTTTTGAATTATATACCATTTGTGCATCAAACATTACATAATTCTCTTGCCAAAACTTTCTCAAAATCATTCCAAAAATTGATTCTTTGTAGAGAGAAAAATATGTTGAAGTTGGCCGTTATCTTGTGGTTTGAAGTTCTGCTACTACAAGATTGAATCTGTTATATCTTGAAAGACAAGTGCCATTAACTGTAAGCACCGTAACGAGACAATATTGTTTTAAGGAAAAAGTCTCATCACTTGCCTCAAATGATTGTTTTCATATTATTTCTTCTTTTTGATGTTATTTCTGAATTGTGTGGTTTATATACCACACTTTACACCATAAATATTGTGGTTTAATTACACTCATTCGAGTTAAACTTTAGCCTTTTGATTACTACATATAAATATATATTTTTCTACGGTCATATACACCCCGGAACCCAACATCAAGTGTCAAGCATCACAGCCTTCTGTAGCTTACTGCTTGTGCTTACCCTGTTTGCCGTCCACTTTCTTTACTTGTTCGCGGGGGATCGTTGCCCATTAATTAAGAGCTGGAGTAATTAATTAATTTTATTTCTGCTGACATGGCCTTTTACTTGTAGGGAATCGCTGGTTGAGTTAGTCCAACTAAGAAAGGTACGTAGTGTGGGGACATTGAAATTCTCGGTTCGATACATTGAACTTTAATTCAAAGTCAAACCATAAGATATGTTTTTCATAATCGATAGGTTGATGTCTGTTTTATCTAAATAACGTAGGGGGCGTTCTCTTTGCTGTTTTCGATTTTCAAAAATATTGAAAATGCGTTCTCTTTCTCATTTTCGAAAACGAGTGTTTGAAAAATTTTGTGAAGAAAACTGAAAACAACTTTTTTACGTTTTGAATATTTTCTTCACAATTGCAGAAAACTCGAAAAACACAGGTTGTGAAATATTTTTTCAAAACGACAAAAAGAACGAGTTTTCAACAATCTCAAAATTGTGAAGAAAGGGTGTTCTCTTTTATTCCTCCTTTTCTCTTTTATTCTCTCTTGATGAGGTAAAAGTCTAGATGATTTAGGCTAGGAACTAGATTGATCCAATCCACATTCTAACTCTCCTTTAAAAGAGTATTGACCAAGTCTTAGGGGTTTGAGCCATATAATATTAAGAACATGTTTGAGCCCCATATTTAGCAACAAAAAAAAAATTACAATTTGGAATAGTAGATTAATAGAGAAAGTGTGACTAAAAAATAATAATTTTTTTTAAATTTATGTGTAATATTATTTTATTGAAAAATATATGGTTGAGAATAAGAAAGAGGAAAATGAATTTTTGAAAATAATGGGGATCAAACATGCTCTAAAAAAGAAACTTAAAAGAGAGAGTAAAAAATGCAAGTCAATGTACATTATAAACAAATATTGATACATTTGGAATAATTTTCCAAATAAATTTGTAACATAATTAAAAAGTGGGACGGATCCTTCTACTCATAAATTTGACACACTTATTTGACAAATAACCGTGACCTTTAATTTAAGTCAATCTAACACTCAATATCTTATGGATCTCAAGTAGTTATAATCAGTTCTCCCATAATCTTAGTGAAATATATATTGTGCGTTGGATCGACTCAAATTATAAGTCACGATTATTTGTCGAATAAGTATATCAAATTTATGAGTAGGAGGATCCGTCTTGATTTAAAAGTTGGTAAAGTAGTTTTTTTTTAATTGTCAAATGATTGTATTTGTAAACAAATGTGACAACTTTTAACAGTGAATGAATGTCCAAGGTTTCTCTAAGCCTTTGATATGGGCAAATACAACTTGCAAAGACAGTACATTGCATTTTGACCTTTTGGCACATAAGTGGATGGTAAAGTTGCCCACTTTTTTAAATTTCTCTACTTTTCAAATCAAACAACTCTTTAATTTGTCTGGATTACTTGTGGTCAAGTTGTCCACTTTCTAAAATTTCTTTACTTTTCAAATCAAACAACTCTTCAACTTGTCTGAATTAATCACCAGTTGAAGATAATACATGCATGAGTATGACGTTTTTGACAAAGCATATTGATTATTATACATTACTAAAAAAACTAATGAATTAACATATTCTTAGCTATCTTAGTGCTTAGTTATTGCCAAGACATTAATAAAATAAGTAATAAATTCAAATTTTATTTATCATAGTTTTAAATATGGTCAAGTACCATGTAACACATAGATAAAGAAAGGAAAAAATGTAATGTGGGTTATAACTTTGAGTAAAAGAAATTAAATATTGTATATCATAGCCTTTTATTCTTATTTTTGGAATTAAGTGACATAAGGGAACTATAATTAGTCTTTTTTTTTGGTATGGTAAATTTCTGAATATTATGTACTATATTTTATATATAACGAACCCTAGTTAATATAACTAGGTCAACATGCAACGTGCAATCTATGCTGTTTTTGAAAATTGTTTTGTCATACTATATATTTAAGAGTTACTAGAAAT
Organism: Osmanthus fragrans; assembly: GCA_019395295.1. Lineage (NCBI taxonomy): Eukaryota > Viridiplantae > Streptophyta > Magnoliopsida > Lamiales > Oleaceae > Osmanthus > Osmanthus fragrans. The sequence goes on along the minus strand of CM033347.1, from coordinate 13,730,955 downwards.
GTCACTAGATAGGTAATGTTTATATTTCGAATTATAAATATAAGATTATATGGTTCCCCTGTCAATCTCCCAATATTTTTAATTTTTGCACGTAATAAGTTGGTAAATGTAACTGGTCCAACAGAGGGCTGGGATCAATGAATCTCACTGTCAATTAAACTCTTCTTTTCTAAATTTAGCCTACTTCTGTCACTTTGTTAATTGTTTACCTTATAAATATAGCATTTCCTTTTGGTAGAAAGATAATACCACTGGATATCCCCCATAAAGAATCCCTTTTCACATTCATAAGCCAGAATCAAATCCTAGCAATTCTATCTATCACGTATTTGATTATCACAGGTGTTGGCGGTGATAATGAGCCGGACAATGGTTCACGGACCTAGTAGTACTTAAACTGGTGAAGATCACCATAAGTGATATAAAGCGTTATTCAATTCTAAATCGGCTATTATTAGTTCTTATTATTATCTTCAGAGTCCATAGAATATTCAACTTGGAGTATTTTTTGTGATATTTCACGACTTTAACATTCCTTGGTGAAATGAACTTGATAAACTCTTCCTAATTCCAATCAATTTTCAGGTAAAATCTATGTCAAAAAAATGGAATTTTTGTTGTGTAAAATAAACATAATCAAAATTTCCCAGGACTTGTTGGATAGTTGATTTTATTTTGCATTTATTTATCATTTTGATTTTTTTTTTAATCAGTTATTTGTATCTCCTCGGTGAGGTTATTTGGACTTTTATGGAGGCATAAGTTAGCCACCAACATTGAAACTCTATGATGCATCGACGCGGACATGTATGTTTGGGTGTTAAATATATCAACACAAGATTTTCTTAAAAAATATGATACAACACGTGGTCAACACGTTGATTAAATTCTTTAAAATTTTTCATTTATATAATATAAATTTAATTTTATACTTATTATTAATTTTTTTTGTTGAAATCTTTTAAATAAGAGTACATATTTATTATTTAATAGTAATATTGAGTTCAAAATATATAATATTTTTGATAAAGAAAAAAAATAAGCATGTCAGAATATTCGAAAAGTGTCAGAATATACAATGGGAACTTGTCTCAATTAGTTGCATGCAAATTATGTAGACACAATTTGAGACATTTGTCGCTGTCAATCAATTTATTTGCTTCAATTTTTGACTAGTAATTTACTTGTGACCTCGTGTTCGATAAATTAATTATTGTGATAGAGGGAATTCATTCTTTTTTTTGTGAATTTGGTTGAACTTTGAACTAATCCGAACCAGTTAGCCTGCTTGTCTTGACTTTGAAGATATATATTCATTCACGCATGACATATTCTATTCTATGTTTGAATACAATGTCTTTCCTAGATGATATAGGATTATTAATTTTCAATGAATATTTTCCTTATTTCATTTGCTGAATTAAATATGTTGGTGTTCGACAAAACTTTTATTTAAAAAAAAAAGAATCATAGGACTCAAATGAACACAAAAAAGTTTAAGCTCAGACATTGGCCGCCGTAATTTAAGGAATATCATGATTAATAAATCTCTACTACACTGCCCACTACAAAAAAATAACCGATCTTGCGACAAAAAAATATTGTCTCAAAAATTGAGATTTTGTTGCAAAAGTAATATAGCGACAACAAGATGCTTGTTGTGGGTATTGTCGCACTATATGAGTCACATATAATATTCTGCAACAACTTTCACTCATTCATCGCAATAATAAACTCGCAATATTATTTGTTTGACGTAGAAAATACATAATAGCAACACGATATTTGTCATCGTAGTGTCGTCGCAACTCATATTTGTTGCGAAAAATTGAAAGGGCGATAAATCAGTTTGTCGCAACAATTATACCAATAAAGTTTTTGAGAGAAAAATATTTATTTAAAATATTATTTTAAAGGTATAACTTTTGTTATCGATTTTATTTTGCAACAACACATGCTTGTAGCGATATATATTTAATAATAAGTCATGTTTGTAGCGAAATATGATTTACAATGCATTTGATATGTTGCATAATATATTTTAAGATATTCAACATTTGTAATACAAGTTATCATGTAACAACTGATGTTTGTAATTAAATTTGTTTCGCAACATATAGAGTTTGCGTGTCATCATTTGTGAGAAATTATGATTTCTGCCATATGCTTCCTCCTCTCGAGTTTGGTTAGCTTCAGATGACATGGGAGCACATAGATCTTCTAACATGTCATCATCTCATGATCATTTTTTGCTTCGTCCAATTAGATGTATTTCTTTTAGCACCCTCCGTATCATTCTTAAGTTCCACCCCATGAAAAATTCATCTCTCATAACTTGCAAAGATTCCAGTGTGATATAAATGAGATTCTACCACATTTAGAGACTAAGAATGCATTTTGACAATTTTGACATGTACAGCAGACCTCATTGTTCTCATCCAGTCATTGTTTTCCTACCTCCATAAATGAATTAACACCATCTAAATATTGATCACTTTATCTGTTACGAAGTCGCATCCAACTTCTATCCATCATGTATATTACTGTATTCACATAGATCATAGAAAAGAGAATATGTAGTTAGTAATTTTTAGTGAAAACAACAAACAATGTTAACCATAACATAAAAAAGCTACTGGAATGGATATTCTAAAAGTTAGATTCTTTAGAACACATTTAGTTTAGTGCCATTAGTTAACTAGCATGTTCACTTCATCAAGATATACTCATGAAACAAATTCTAATAGTCAACCTAAATACAACAGAGAATTTAACAGATGAGGATCTTGTGATGAAGCAGAAAGCAACAAGGGTGGAAATAATTGGTTCTCATGAAACCGGCCCCAACAAAATGCATCTGCATTATTTACTATAATAGGTCAGTTCTAGTATACATATTTTTCCTGTATACAAAATACTATACATTTTTTTTTTTTAGAATTAGTACTTCCCTTGTCCAAGTAATAATTAATAACTCAAATAGGAAAACTGCTTGCAATTACTATAATTGGTCAGTTCCTAGTATACATATTTTTCTTGAGTGAATTGTCCAAGTAGTCATTGAACTTTACACCATACTTTCATAGGGTCACTGAACTTTAAAAATCATTCAACTCATCACTGAACTTCCCAAAAGATTTTCACGGGGTCACTGAACTTAAAAAATCTTCTCGTTCATCACTAAACTTTGTAAAACGTTTTCCAGGGGACTAAATTAGTGATCTCTAGGAAACCTTTTGCATAGTTCAGTGACCCCATAAGAATTTTTTACAAAGTTTAGTGATAAATGGAGTGATTTTTAAAATTCAGTGACCCCGTGTAAATCTTATGAAAAGTTCAGTGATGAGTTGAGTGATTTTTAAAGTTCAGTGACATTGTGAAAGCAAGATGTAAAGTTCAGTAACTATTTGGGCAATTCACTCTATTTTTCTGTATACAAGTTTACTATACATTTTTTTTTTTTGTAGAATAAGTACTTCCCTTGTACAAGTAACGATTAATAACTCAAATAGGAAACAACTTGCAATTAGTAGGACTAATAAACTCATGGACAACAGAATTCAATCCTATTCCAGTAAGATTATATATAATCAACGAAATAAATAAACTTGCAAAGTTCAAATGGGCTCCAATATGAGATGACCACCTTCGACGAACTATGTATTCTATAGGGGTGAGGCGCCTCACCTCGATATCAACCGCCTCCTAGTATGACACATGGAAAATATGACGACATCGCCTATTCTTCAACTAATTACAAGCAAGCAATAATTACCCCGAGCCAGGTCGTCATTACATGATGTCATAGCTAAGGCATAGGCGTTACTCATCAACCAATCAAGGATCCAAAATTTCAGATAGTGACACATTTCTAGGTTGCTAATGTAGCTAAAAAGACCTTGGGGGCAAGTGGCTTGAATTTTCATCCTATAAATAAGGTTAAATGGTCCCCTCCTAAGGCATGGCAAAAAAAACTTAGGAAAAAACCAAACGAACATCATGGTTGACATCTTTGTTGACACCACACTCACATGGGACGCGTGGGTCCCGGTTGAATTTAAAAGCCGTCCTCCCATGTGTGTTTGGTGTCAATCCCGCGGTTATCCATGATGTTCATGTAGCAAAACCCAAAAACGTAATAGCAAACACTTGCAAAAGTGTTCTTTTATAGAATCACTCTGTATACCTTGATCTAATTACAACAATGCTCAATAAAATCTTCTTTTAAGTTGATTTAAATTTGGTACGTCATTTTTAGCCATCAACAAAATATATGAAAAAATGCACCATTATTCTCCAACCTATTTCTCTAGTACCAAGTTAGTCTAGCACCTTTAAATTACTTCTATTATATTTGATGGATCAAAACCTTCATTGTAATAATGCTCATGTAAATATGATTTGCTTTAAATCTTTAGAGTTTTTCTGAGTTAGAAAACAAAATCTAATTTGACAATACAGTTAAACACGTGAGATTATGTGAGAGTTAATGCAGGTTTAAAAGATGGCTTATTGGCACAAAACGTCCATACAGTTTGGCTTTTAGTGTGCAAAACATCCATACGTTTCAATTTGTTACATTTTCACCACTATTTCCAAGTTTCATTGTGGAAAACGTCCTTTTGTCCATCTATTGATAGTGCCACCGTTAAATGCACACATGGACTCAGTTTTATTTTAAAATAACAAGGGCAAAATGGTCAGGCTACTCAGAGAGAGAGAGAGAGAGAGAGAGTCTTCTTTTTGCCATAAACACGTTATTCGCAAGTATAAACAAAAAAGAAATTAAGCAGTAATATATCACGAAACTCTGAAATGGCAGTAAGTAGGAATATTAATCAAACAAACGAAGCAAAATCAAGTTTTTGAATTTGGAATGTTGTGTAAAATCGTAAATTTTAAATGCATCGTGTTTATTGTTTGAAGTCCACTATTCATCATCACGGAGGTTGATGCCTTCATTTTCTGTTGTGACTTCCAAGCCTGTTCTTATCCCCCGTTACTCTCCACAGAAAACTAATATAAAAAATCGTGAAACTCAGTTTTTTTGTATGTTGGCTAATATTTTTGTATTTGATCGATTTGAAACTAATATTCAACTATAATGAAATATTGGGAGCAAAGCTATTTGGAAAAACATGCCTATAGAGAAATATATTAGGAGGCCAAATATGTCTTTTTTTATTTCATATATAGTAAACATATTTACATCATGATTTTGTTAAATTTATCACATATTAATTAAAATAACGATCTTTAATTTTTGTTCATTTTTATACTTATATCGCAAATTTTATTTCATTGCATTATTATCTTTAGTTTTAAATTAATTAGCATATTTTATATTTGATTACGATTTTTGTCAAAATATTTTGTTAACGTGAAAAGAGTAATTTGTCGTAATTTTATTTATTGTTTATCTTGCTTATTTAAATATACGAGGGGTAAATAATTCTTTTTAATGTCTTCTACTCCATTTTTTTTGTCTTTACCAAAGAAAAGATGTGTTAATTAAATAGGAGGTTGATGACAACAACAACAACAACAACAACAACAACAACAATAATAATAATAATAATAACAACAACAACAACAACAATAATAAGTTTAGGAGGCAAGTGTAAGAATGAACAAAACTTGAGGACATTTATTGTGGTGTGAATATAACTAGTGGTAAGCACGTGCGTTACACGTCTTATGTATCGATGAATGATATGAATAATATGTTTGAAGTACTAATACTGTTTTTGAAAGTAGTTGAGTTAATGATATTGTTAAAGGGAAATTAAAATTGTTAAAGAGAATTTAGAGACGACATACTCGTGTTTGATATCATCGAGCAGCCTGATAAGGAAAGAATATGCAATTTTGTTTGCGCTCTATAGGAAAAGGAAAGAATATGCAATTTTGTTTGCGCTCTATAGGAAAAGGAAAGAATACGCAATTTTGTTTGCGCTCTATAGGATAAAGCAAAAATACCAGAATCAGTGATTGAACACTTAGAAACATCAATATCGTGAAGCAATGGGCAGTTTACCACCAGCGCCATTAAACTTGCATCGTTACGATTTTTACAACCATCAAGACTTAGTGATTCAACCATTACACCATGTAATTTAGCAAGGACAAATACTATTTCATCTGTCAAATTTAGGCAGCCACTAAGACTAACCTTAGCCAATCCTATCTGAAAGCTCTCCAACAGAGGCAGAAGACTAGAATCAGTTATTCCACAACGCTGTTGGAAATTGGTTTAAAACTTGAGAAAAATTGGTTAAGAATCGAAAATCAAACATTGGAAAGTGTGACTTCATGTCAACTTCGACCAAATACTCAGATCTGATTTGTTTATGTAAATGGTTTGACGTTCCATTGCTCCAAAATGGGGATCGACCTACGAAACTAATTTCAGATGAATAGGAAATTTTGGTCCAAAGTTGGAAGAAAATTTAGAGGAAGCTAAATAACATTGTCACTCGAGCGACATGTGTTTCGCTTGAGTGAAAGTGTCGCTCGAGCGACGTCGAGTGAAGAGTGAGCGACAAACTCTCTATAAGTGTCGTTCGAGCGAGATGACGGGTGAGAAGCGGAAGAAAATAGATTCCCAAGTCTATTGTGTTTTGGCTCGCAACATTTTGCACACAACCCATCACCCTCCATAATAGGACTCTTTGGACGTCCCTAATGCATCACATACCATTTGTGCATCAAGCATTACATTATTCTCTTGTCAAAACTCTCCCAAAATTATCCAAAAGTTCTTCCTTTGTAGAGAGGAAAATTCATCAAAAGTTCGCTGGAACTTGTAGTTTGCAGTGCTACCACCACAAGTCGAATTTGTTGTATCTTGGGAGACAAGTGCCGTGATTCATAAGCACCATTGCTGGGCAATATTGTGTTAAGGAGAAAATATCACCACTTACCTCGGATTGCCGTTTCTTCGTCATCTATTTTCGCTTTTATTTTTTGGTTTTGTGTGGTCACAATACTACACATCTTTATTCATATAATCGTGGTTTAATTAAGCTCGTGCGGGTTAAACTTTAGCCTTTTAATTATTACATATAAACAACCATTTTCCTGCGTGTTTTTACAACCCGGATCCAACAATCTTAAGACAATGTTCGTCGTTGGTTGCTTTTACTTTCAAAATCCGTTTGATCCATATATTTGAATAGTCTTTATGCACTATTCTTCCCCCACATTGTTGCTGCGTTAAACTTCTATTTGTGTAATAGAAATGAGTACCGTCGAGGCTACTTCGAGTTAAAATGGTACTCCGGTGTGGTTATACCTATGGCAATACCACTACTTAATATCGTGATCCCGCATGGGGAGAAACCGAAGAAATTCAGAGGTGTAGACCTCGAGAGATGACAACAAAAAATGTTGTTCTATCTTACTACTCTCAATTTGGCAAAGTTTCTAAATGAGACTACACCAATCGTACAAGAAGGAGAAAATAATCGCGAGTCCATTATCGCGTTGGATGCATGGAAGCATTCTGATTTTTTGTGAAAGAACTACATCCTTAATGGATTGGATATCACTCTTTATGAAGTGTATAATTTAAAAGATTCGGCCAAGGATCTGTCGGATTCATTGGAAAATAAATACAAGACCGAGGATGCTGGAACAAAGAACTTCATCGTAGGAAAATTTCTGGACTACAAGATGGTGGATTCAAAATCGGTGATAAGTCAAGGGCAAGAGATTCAAGTTCTCTTGCATGACATCTATGCCGAAAAGGTGGAATTAAGCAAATCCTTCCAAGTGGCTGCCATCATTGAGAAACTTCCTCCTATGTGGAGAGATTTCAAAAACTATATCAAGCACAAACAAATGAGATGAACTTGGAATAATTGGTCGTACGCTTGAGGATTGGGGAGGACAATAGGAAAACTAAAAGAAGGTCTATTTTCCAACTTGGAGCTAATTTTGTTGAAACAGAACTGAAGGTTGTCAATAAGAAAAGAAAGATCACCGACCGCGTAGAGATAACTCTAAGAAGGCCAAGAAATTCAAAGAAAATTTCTATAATTGTTGAAAGGCCAGACATCGTTCAAGCGATTGTCGGATACCTTTCAAGAAAATGGAAGAGACTCCATATGAATTATGAAAAGGTCATCCTTCGTCCTACCAACACTTAAAAGTGTGGGAGTGTTTAGCTAAGGTTGAAGTTCCTATATCTAAACAAGTGAAAATTGGACCCAAAATGATTGATTATATATTTATTGGATGCGCAAATAATAGTAGTGCATATCGTTTCTTTGTACACAAGTCAGAAATTCAAGATGGACATGAGGGTACTATAGTTGAATTGAGGAATGCAACTTTCTTCGAAAATGTGTTTCCTTGTAAAGAAAATGAAAGTATAAATTTAAACAAAAGAACTTATGAAACTACAATGAAACTTCAATTGAGGAAGAACCAATGAGTAGTAAAAGGACTAGAGCGTCCACGACGTTTGGTCCAAATTTTCTAACCTACATGGTAGAAAATGGCCCAATGACTTTCGAAGAAGTAATGTCTACACCGAAAGCACCGCATTGGAAGGAATCTATCAATAGTGAGATAGATTCCATAATACAAAATCATACATGAGAGTTAGTAGATTTACCTTCTGGGAATAAGCCTTTAGGGTGTAAATGGATGTTCAAAAAAAAAATTAAAATCTAATGGATCCATTGACAAGTATAAGGTTAGGTTGATTGTCAAAGGATATAGGCAAAAGAAAGGATTTGACTTTTTTGATACCTACTCACCCTTGACAAGAATCACTTCGATAAGGTTACTAATTGCGATAGCAGCAAATACATAACCTTTAGATTCATCAAATGGATGTAAAAATGACATTCTTAAATGGTGAGTTAGAAGAGAAGATATACATGGAGCAACCTGAAGGATTCATTTCTCCTAATAACAAACATAAAATCTGTAAACTCGTTAAGTCCTTCTATGGATTGAAACACGCTCCTAAGCAACGACACCAAAAGTTTGACAAGATAATGTTGTCAAATGGGTTTAAAATAAATGAGTTTAACAAGTCTGTATATGTGAAAAATACACCAAATACCAATGTGATTGTATATTTATATGTAGACAACATGTTGATAATGGCAATAATCACGAAATGTTGTTAAAAACCAAGAAAATGCTAATGAAGCATTTCAACATGAAAGACTTGGGTGTAGCTGATGTGATACTAGGGATTAAGATCTCCAAAACATTAGAAGGAATTTTACTTTTCCAATCTCACTACATTGAGAAGATACTTAAGTTTAACGTACTTGAGGAAAGTCCTGCGAAAACCCTTATTGACACAAGTGTACATTTGGTCAAAAATAAGGGTGAGTGTGTGTCACAACTAAGGTATTCACAAGTGATTCACAGTTTAATGTAGATTACTAAATGCACTCGACCAGATATTACGTTTGCTATGAATAAACTTAGTAGATTAACAAGTAATCCAAGCCATGATCATTGGAAGGCTTTGATAAGGGATCTTAGGTATTTGATGTATACCTTAACCTATGGATTACACTTCACTAGATATCTTGCGGTATTAGACGGATATTGTGATACGAATTGGATATCTGGTATGAAGGATTCCAAATCCACTAGTGGTTATGTATTTACCCTAGGTGGAGCTGCTACCTCATGGAAATCGTCAAAGTAAACGTACATAGCTCGATCAACGATGAAATCAGGGTTTATTGCTTTAGGTAAAGAGGGAGAAGAAACAGAATGGCTCCGTGACTTCTTAGAAGATATTCCATATTGGCCTATGCTGGTACTTGCAATAAGTATGCGTTGTGATAGCCAATCGGCTATTGGAAGGGCAAGAAGCAGCATGTATAATGGTAAGTCTAGACATATACGTCGTAGACACAACACCATTAAGCAACTGATTTCAAATGGCATTATCTCCATAGATTATGTTAAAGCAAAGGAGAACATTGTGGATTCACTTATGAAAAGCTAGCCTAAAGATCTATTACGTTGCCTATCGAGGGAAATGGTATCAAAGCCTACTACGTAAGAGTCCTTGTAATGGTAACCCTACCTTGTTGACTAGAGATCCAATGATCTTGGTTCAAAAGGACAACTAAGTTATGAGGATTCCATAAAACACTTAGGAAATTATTTCATAACTCATTCCTAGGATATTAAAGTGTTTTCTAAAGAGTGTTAGAGGTTAAGATAATTTTTTAATGATTCATATATCTTGATTAAGTTAAGTGGGGTAGGGCAAAATAATCTTTATTGGAGGTCACCTATGTAAATGTGAAGTGGGGCCACTTCAATGAGAATTTTCGAGGCTTGAATTCTCTTAATACTTATGTAATCAAGACAGGTTCAGGGCCGAAATGAACCAAGCGTAAGAACGATAAATGGATTAGGGAAGACATCTGTGTGAGTACTGTTGTCTTGGCTTACACTAAAGGCTGAATGGTTCAAGACATCGCATTCACTAGTTAGCTGAGTAAGTTTGATAGTATTTCACTAAGGAAGGTTCAAAGCCGCAAGCTACCTCGCTTGATGCAGCATTTTCCGCTCTCTCTCTACAATGCACCATGTTTCGCATTGCATGGCATATACATGTCCGAATTTCAATTCATCTGGGGGATTGTTGGAAATTGGTTTAAAACTTGAGAAAAATTAGTTAACAATCGAAAATTAAACATTGGAAAGTGTGATTTCATGTCAACTTCGGCCAAATTCTCAGACTTGATTTGTTTATGCAAATGATTTGCCCCTCCGCCGCTCCAAAAAGGGGATTAAACATTGGAAGAGTTGATAGTCCGACTAAGGATTGAAGAAGACAATAAGAAAACCGATAAAAGGCTTATTGTTCAACTTGGAGTAAACTTTGTTGAAACCGAACCAAAAGTTTTCAACAAGAAGAATAAGATCTCCGGTGATCCACCACGTAGAGACAACTCCAAGAAAGCCAAAAAGTTCAAAGAGAATGCTACAATTGTGGAAAGGTCGGACATCGTTCAAGAGAATGTCGAAAACCAAAGAAGCATGCACAATCCAACATGGTTGAAAATGATACCCTTTCTAAAGGAATTCAAGAAATGAGTTCATCCGCAGTTGTGTCTGAGTGCAACATGACTGAAAACTCAAGAGAATTGTGGGTTGACACTAGCACTACCCGTCATGTTTGTGTCGACAAAGGAATGTTCTCAACCTATCAAGAACTGAATGGAGAACAACTTTACATAGGGATCTGCAAGTTCCAAAGTTGAAGGATAAGGCAAGACCACTGTTCACGAAAATACGTTCGATTTAAAACTACCGCAAGTGTACGGTTCATTACAAGTAATAAAGTGGACTTTTAGAGTCCGGATTGTCGATCCCACAGAGATTGAGTAGTTCAATAATAATTATTTCGACCTTAACCGAAACTAGATGAGTTTTTGATGAATTTTGTATTAAATGCTAACCAAACTAAATTATGAAACTATTATGGATGAATTTGTTAAACTAAATGCAAATTATCCTAGAATGCAATATGAGAGATGAATGCAAATTGATTTACTTAAGATGAAAAAAACGTACTAGGATCACGAATCCCCATGCAACAATCCCTTTAAATCCTAATTTTAAACTTTGACAACACGATTAAATATTGAAGAATCAATGTTCCTATCAAATTTAATAATCTCTTTCGAGTAATATTAAACCTATTCTATCATGCGATTCGACTATATTTCTATGACGAATACAAACATAAAAGAACGCATTAACTTTTATGAACACTTAAAGATTCACATAGAGCATAGCGGTATATTTCTATCCCCTATCGGACCCTATGACAATTTATACTACGTCGAATCTATTTCCCTTCTTTCGAATGCATAAAATAGACCACCACATTCATACAAGTAATGTGCGCACAATAACCATATGGAATAAATACGTATAAATCATTCAAATATCCAAAAACGTGTTTTAATGTCAAGAATGTAAAACTAAAGATTCAAATATCATGTTACAAGGTTCATCGATCTCCTAGTACAAGAAAACCTAGCCTAACATGCTAAGGAAAGAAAAACAAAAGAATAAGTGAAGAAACGCCATCACCCGAATAGATATTCAATTAATTCCTTGAAGTGCTTGATGAATCTTCGCGTTATTCCCCGTGTTCTTGCTCTCCAATGTCAAAATTCTCTCCTAAAAGTGCGTAGCCCCCGTTTTGTGTCGAGTCTAGGGTTTTAAAGTCGTCCCAAATTAATTTCCATAAGAGTTTTACTTAAAAACGGAAACCAGAATTTTCTGTGTCGAAAATAACCATGCGACCGCATGGTTCAAGTGCTGGCTCGAGCTGACGTTCTGGTGAAGCCATGCGACCGCATGGATCATTGCACCATGCGGCCGCATGGTACAATCCGCTTCCACTTTTGTCGTTTTGGCCCCCGAACTCCGTTCTTCCTCATTTTGACTTATTTTCTTCATTCTCTTTCCTCTAATCATTCATTGACTTCGTCAATCTCATATTTAGTTCTTTTTCGTTCTTGACTTGGATTTCGAGTCAACTTTCGACTAATTGCAGCTCAGTCCCTAAACTTTGATTTTCTTCCATTTCAGTCCTTTCTTGCTCATATTCACTCACTTATCGTTGTTTCCATCGATATAGTCCTGCGAACACAATTTACATAGAATTAAGCCATATTTCAACATAATAGCAATCAATTGTCCATGTTTTGTGACCTAAATAAGTGCGTAAAATGCACTTATCAACCACTTTGAAGATGACATTTGGAAAAGATCTTGTTCTCAACAGTGTCCTACATGTACCGGACATACCAAAGAATCTAGTAGCTAGGTCTTTACTTTGTAAGAATGGCTTTAAGCTTGTTTTTGTATTCGATAAATTTGTACTTACTAAGAACGAAATGTATGTAGGAAAGGGATACATGTGCGATGGGATGTTCAAAATGAACGTTCTAACTATTGTACCAAGGCAACATGTTAATGAATAAAACTTCAAATTTTGTTTACATGTCTGAATTGTCTTGTTTATGGCATAGTCGATTAGGACATGTAAATTACAAGTCTTTGCGCAAACTTATGAATCAAAGTTTAATTCCGGTGCTTAAGATTGATCCAAATCATAAATGTGAAGTATGTGTTGAAGCAAAATTGGCTAAAACACCGTTCCATTCAATTCGAAGGAACACGATACCTTTAGAATTAATTCATAGCAATATATGGAATTTAAAATTCGTTCAAATTAGAGGTGATAAGAAATACTTTGTAACCTTCATTGACGATTGCATAAGGTATTGTTATGTCTCTCTTTTAAGAAATAAAGATGAAGCATTGAATGCCTTTAAACATTATAAGGTTGAAGTTGAAACCCAACTTGATAAATGAATAAAGAATAGTTGTAGTGATCGAAGAGATGAATATGGGGCACCATTTGAAGAGTTCTGTTCCGAACATGGAATTATTCATCAAACAACGACACCATACTCTCCTCAATCAAATGAAATTGTTGAATGTAAAAATTGAACACTTAAAGAAATGATGAATGCAATGCTGATAAGTTCGGGATTACCGCAAAACTTGTGGGGGGGAAGCTATTCTAACTACAAATAATCTCCTTTTTCGCATACCCCTCAAAAAATTGGAAAAGACTTCGTATGAGTTATGGAAATGATGTCCTCCATCCTACCAACACTTGAAAGTGTTGAGGTGTTTGGCTAAGATTGAAATTCCTAAACCTAAGAAAGTAAAACTTGCTCTTAAAATAATTGATTGTCTATTTATTGGATATGCCAATAATAGAAGCACATATTGTTTCCTTGTACACAAATCGAAAGTTTAAGATGTATATGAACACAACATAATGGAATCGAGGAATGCAACATTCTTTCAGAATGTGTTTCCTTGTAAAGCAAAGGAGAATACAAGTTCAAACAAAAGAACTTATGAAACTACAAATGAAACTTCAGTTGAGGAAGAACCAAGGCATAGTAAAAGGGCTAGAATGCCTACCACATTTGGTCCAAACTTTCTAACATACATGGTGGAAAGTGATTCAAAGACTTTTGAAGAAGCAATGTCTACACCGGAAGCACCATATTGGAAAGAAGCTATCAATAGCGAGATAGATTTTATAATGAAAAATCATACATGGGAGTTGGTTGATTTACCTCCCGGGAACAAGCCTTTAGGGTGTAAATGGATATTCAAAAAGAAATTAAAACCGAATGGATCCATTGACAAATGTAAAGCTAGATTGTTGCTATGTTCATAATTTGGTTGATTTTGATGTTTTTATGTTAATATTCTTGGTGAAAGAGGAAATAATTCATGGGAAAGAGGAAACAGATTGTGTTAATACATATGAAAAGTTAGCTTTGAATCAATTAAACCGTGTATGGAAGGTGTTTGATAAAAAGGATAATGTGAAAATGTGACATTCTGTCACTTTTATGAGAAATAGCCACATATATAATTGGAGTAATTAACTAGATGCATATGTGTGCATTTTTTGAAGTCTTTGAACTATATCGTTGAAGCAATGAACTCGATGAATACGTGTGCATTTTTTGAAAATTTGAACCTACCAATTCAAGCCCCGTTTTCTGGTAATACATATGAAAAAAGAAAACTTTGAATCAATTACATTGATGCATGCAAGGTGTTTGCTCAAAGAGAATGTGACATTCTGTCACTTTTCTCATAAACGGTCACACTATATCGTTAGAGCAATAAACTCGATGAATACGTGTGCATTTTTTGAAAAGTTGAGCCTATCAATTTAAGGCCCATTTTCTGGTAATATATATGAAAAAGAAAACTTTGAATAAATTACATTAATGCATGCAAGGTGTTTGCTCAAAAAGAATGTGACATTTTGTCACTTTTTCTCATAAACGGTCACACTATCTCGTTGGAGCGATGAACTAGATGAATAGGTGTGCATTTTTTTAAATTTTGAACATACCAATTCAAGCCCTGTTTTCTGATAATACATATGAAAAATAAAATTTTGAATCAATTACATTGATGCTGCAATGTGTTTGCTCAAAGAGAATGTGACAAAATGTCACTTTTCTCATAAACGGTCACACTTTATCGTTGGAGCAATGAACTCGATGAGTACGTATGCATTTTTTGAAAATTTGAATCTACCAATTCAAGCCCCATTTTCTGGTAATACATATGAAAAAGAAAACTTTGAATTAATTACATTGATGCATGCAATGTGTTTTCTCAAAGAGAATGTCACATTCTATCATTTTTCTTTTAAAAAGTGACAGAATGTCACTTTTATCATAAACGGTCACACTATATTATTGGAGCAATGAGCTCGATGAATACGTGTGCATTTTTTGAAAATTTGAACCTACCAATGCAAGCCCCGTTTTTTTGGTAATACATATGAAAAAGAAAATTTTGAATAAATTACATTGATGTATACAAGGTATTTGCTCAGAGAGAATGTGATATTCTATCACTTTCTTTAAAAAAGTGACAGAATGTCATTTTTCTCAAATACAACCACACTATATCGTTGGAGCAATTAACTAGATATATATGTGTGCAATTTTTTGAAATTTTG
This sequence comes from Osmanthus fragrans, assembly GCA_019395295.1. Classification (NCBI taxonomy): domain Eukaryota; kingdom Viridiplantae; phylum Streptophyta; class Magnoliopsida; order Lamiales; family Oleaceae; genus Osmanthus; species Osmanthus fragrans. The sequence continues at coordinate 13,715,372 of CM033347.1, read as the reverse complement.
AACATACTAATTCAAACCTCATTTTCTGGTAATACGTATAAAGAAGAAAAATTTGAATAAATTACATTGATGGATGCAAGGTGTTTTGCTCAAGGAGAATGTGACATTCTGTCACTTTTCTCAAAAAAAAAGTCACAGTATATCGTTAGAGCAATTAACTAGATACATGAGTGTGCATTTTTTGAAATTTTGAACATACCAATTCAAACCCCGTTTCTGGTAATACATATGGAAAAAAACTTTGAATCAATTACATTGATGCATGCAAGGTGTTTTGCTCACTTTTCTAAAAAAAAAAAAATCAAACTATATCATTGGAGCAATGAACTAGATGCATATTACTGTCACTTTTTTTTAAAAAAAAAAACTTTTCACACAATTTCTTTATAATCTTTTTGTAGGTATGGATAAAATTAATGTCTTCATTTGTTATGGAGGCAAATGGACCCAGGATAATAAATATACAACTGACAAAATAACCGAAATTGTTGTCCCGATGGATTGCATGTACAACCACCTTGAGTGCATGATATTTTCTATTATGAAACTAAGTGCATCAACACAGAGAATAAAAATAGAATATAGAGTGAAGGAAAACCTTCATTTGATGGAGATTTTGGATGATAGTTCTCTAACATTTTATTTAGAGTTCAAGAGGAAGGATAAAGATCTAACAAGCTTTCCATTGTGCGTAGATGTAACAACGGTATCAAAATGTCATGAAACTGAATTTTTTAATAATATACAATATTTGGAGGTTTCTGAAAAAAATGATATGATGCAATTGCAGTTTTGTGAAGCTGTAACTGATAATTCTGTGACATCAGATCAGAAATTACCTAGTATGGAAGAAATTATAGTTGATGTATATAATAGTATTTTGGGAGTTGAAGGAACGAGGAATGAATGAGGAAGTGATATTGTTTCAGCAGTCACTATGGATGGAATTTCAAAAGATAAAGTGTTCAGGAACAAGACATTGGTTAAGAGAAGTATTTTGATGTATGCTATACACAATAACTTTCAATTCAAGGTAAGTAAGCCAGACAAGAAAGAATATGTGTTGAAGTGTATTAATGATAAGTGTAAATGGACTTTTAGAGTTTCAAGACTTGGTGAAACAAACATGTTCAAGGTAAGGTACATATGATCATATATGCTCAATTAACATCATTTTAGCAGATCATCGTCAAGGAACCAGCTCAATAGTAGGAGAATTCATCATGTACAAGTATATCTCAACAAAAACAACATACACTCCTGCAAACATTATAAGTGACATGATGAATACATATGGAGTGTCGATGAGTTATGAGAAAGCTTGGAGATCTAAAGAAAAAGCATTGGAATTGGTGAGAGAAGATCCCACAGAGTCTATGAAAAGCTTCCACAATACTTGTATATGATAGAACAAACAAATCTCGGATCAGTCACAAAAATTGAGCCATACAAGGACAACAAATTCAAGTACCTCTTCATGGCATTATGAGCATCTATTCAAGGGTGGAAGTATAGTAGACCAGTTATAGTAATAGATGCTACATTCTTAAAAGGAAACTATGGTGGAACACTTTTCACTGCATGTATGCAAGATGCCAACAACAATATCTTCATATTAGCATTTGAAGTTGGTGATTTAGAAACTAATGATTCATGGTGGTCAGGGGCGGATTTGGCAGTGGGCTGCAGCTTGCCAACCAAGCCCAGATACACTAAAAAAATTGATTTTAATTGTAATAAATTAGCCCACTAACAAGTAATTTCAAAGGGCTAGCCTACCTCATTTCCTCATTTTTTTTAATCTTTGGCCCAATTATTTATTTAACTTTAGGCCCAATTTTTAGAACAATTAATCAATACCCATTTCTTCTAAATTCATTCACTTCACGTCATTTGCAATTTGAAAAGCCAAAATTGAAAAATTCCCAAAATTTTTAAACCCTAAATCTTCCACCGGGATCCGCCAATCGCCGATTACCGGCCACCAATCGCCGATTGCCGACCACAGGGTTTATTTACCCCCCTTAAGCTATGCTCTCATCAATAGCCGCCTTCTCCCGTCGAGGCGCCGACCATACCTATTTTAAATTGTAAGTATTTTTGTGTTTAGCAAATCTCAGTCACCACTCCCGACCCCAATTTATCCTCACATTTTTATTGTTTTACTCACCTCTTTCTATACGTAGCGTAGTTATAGTTGTTATTTGGAGTCTGGAGACCTCATCTTGTTCAGTCTCAGAAAGCAAAGAGGAACTAATTCTGGTAAATAAATACAAATTGGATTATTGGAGATATGTTTCATGTTTGTCAGTTTGTGTATATATATAATATAGTAATGAAAAGAGAGAACAGGCACAGCGAAAATTTATGACTTGATTTACTTGAATATTTCATATTTTATTTTTATGGCATAGGTTTGACTTGTTATTTGGTGACTTGTTGTTAATAAATGCTAAGCCTGAGTTAATGTACTGTGGTTATTGGTTAGGGTTTTTAATTTTTTATATAGTTGCCTATCTATGTAGACTAGTTAATTTGTGTGTTTGCTTGAATAATTGAATTGCCGGGTTAATGTACTGTGGTTATTGGTTAAGGTTTTTAATTTTTTATATAGTTGCCTATCTATGTAGAGTAAATTTGTGTTTTCTTGAATAAGTTCAAGTTTGCATAATTGGCATATAAATATAAGTTGCTTATTTTTAATGATGTTCATGAGTTCATTAGTTTATGGTTTTATCAATTTAGCATTTATCATTTATGTTTATGCAATTATGTCTTAATAATTATGGGATAATGGATATTCAAATATTTTGACTTTTATGCTTTTAGATTTAATATGGAAGAAGATCGACCTTCTTTCAAAAAAGGAAGAACCTTGTTATCTTTCTTTTCAAAGAGTAACAAATCCCAGAGTACTTCAATTCCTACGGCGCCCATTCCTCCAATTTCAACTCTTGAAGTTGAACGGGAACGACCTTCATCTTCTAATATTAATTTGGAACCATCTGATTCTATTGAATGGGACCCAGGAAAAAGAAAGCAAATATGTGAACATCAATTTAATGAACGCGATCAGATTAGGCGGGCCTATCTAAATGTTAGACCTTATCAGCCAAAACTTTTGAAGTATCAGAGCAAAGAATGTGGAAAGTAGAACCGTCGATTTCAGGAATGTTGGTACAATCAATTTCCTTGGTTGGAATATTCGCCTTCAACACATAAGGCATATTATTTTTACTGCTTTCTTTTTCTCAATGATAGCACTCCACCTAATATTTCATCGTTGGTTACTGTTGGATTTGATAGTTAGAAGAGAGTTAACCAAGGAAGTCAATGTGCATTTCTTATTCATATTGGTACAACATCTTCATCGTATCATAATAGTTGTAAGAGAAGAGTTGAAGATCTAATGAAACCAACTGAACATATTGACAAGGTAATACATTTTGTATCAAGTGAGGAAAAACAGAAAAATCGTTTGCGTCTAAAGACCACTATTATGAGTGTTAAGTGTTAGCACTTCAAGGTTGTTCCTTTAGAGGCCATGACGAATCTCCATCTTCACTGAATCGTGGGAATTTTATTGAAATGGTGGATGCATTTGGAAAAATGAATATTGAAGTAGGAAAAGTTGTGTTGGCCCAAAATGCTACATACACATCTCCGGACATTCAAAATGAAATTTTGAACATTATAGCCAATAGAGTATGACAAAGAATTCGTGGAGAAGTTGGGGATGCAAAGTTTAGTATTCTTGTTGATGAAGTACGAGATGAATCTTCACAAGAACAAATGGCTATTATCTTGAGGTTTGTGACCAATAATGGAATTTTGACAGAACGTTTTTTTGCAATTAAAAGTGTTAGCGACACTACCTCATTAAATCTTAAGAACCAGATTTTCTTGTCCGTTTCAACCTTCAAGTGCAAAACATGAGAGGCCAAGGGTATGATGGTGCTAATAATATGCGTGGTTCTTAGAATGGACTACAGGCATTATTTCTTAGAGATTGTTCATATGCATACTATGTCCATTGTTTTGCTCATCGTTTACAACTCACATTGGTTTCTACAGCTAGGAATGTCTCAGATATTAATTCATTTTTTTCTCAATTGGACAGTGTTATTAATATGATTACATCATCTCCTAGGCGCATCAATGAGTTGAAAAGTGCCCAAAGAAAAGAAATTGAACATTTGTTGAAAATTGGAGAATGAGAGTCAGGAAGTGGTGCTAATCAGATTGGTAATTTGCAACGAGCCAGAGGTACTCGTTGGTCTTCTCATTACAGCCCTGTAAAGAGTTTGATTGATATGTATGCTGCAACTTGCAAGGTGCTTGAGTATCTTAGTGATCATTCTCCAAATATAAGATCTCGGTCTGAAGCTAGTGGTGTATACAAAAACATGACAACATTTGAATTTGTATTTATCTTACATTTAATGCGTAGAATATTGGCAATTACAAATGTGCTTTGTCCCTTCAGAAGAAAACTTAAGACATCTTAACTGCTATGAGAATTGTGCATACTACAAAAACTATCCTTCAAGCATTGAGAGAAGATGGCTGGGAAGAATTTCTTAACGAGGTGAACTTTTTTGCTCAAAAAATGATATATATGTACCGGACTTTGATGGTTCGTACATGGTTGGTCGTTCTCATGGTCGTGAGTATCATACCATTGAACATCATTATCACTTTGATATTTTCAATACAGCCATAGATTTTCAGATGATGGAGTTACATACAAGATTTAATGAGACATCATTAGAGCTCATTTCTCTCAGTACGGCTTTGGACCCAAAAATTTCTTTTGAATCATTTAACATGGATAATATTTGCAAGCTTGTAGACATTATCCATGCTGCAGAGAAGTTTTATCCTGGAGATTTTACACAACAAGATATTTATTGTTTGAAAGTTGAGCTGCAACATTAGCAGAATGATGTGATTTCTGAACCTCGATTTCAAGTAGCTAGACTTTCTGATTTATGTCGGGAATTGGTTGCAAGCAGAAGGTCGGAGAGTTACGCCATTTTCACTAAATTGATTTGTTTAGTACTGACACTACTTGTTTCAACGGCGACTGTGGAGCGAGCATTTTCAGCGATGAAACATGTGAAAACGAAAATTTGTAATAAGATGGATGATGGCTTTCTTGCTGATTGTTTAACACTAAACATTGAACGAGAATTTAGTTTGAATTTAGATCTAGATTCTATTATAGATTAATTTTATTCTGTAAAACATCGTCGGGTGCAACTATAATAGGTATCTTGTTATATATAAATTTTATTCGTACATTAAATTTTTAACAAATTTAGCCCATCGTATCACTAATTCCTGGCTCCGCTTCTGATGGTGGTGGTTATTAACTACGTTAAAAGAAGCTTATGGTGAGCGAGAAGGGTGTGTATAATCTCATATGGACATGCAAGCATAAAAAATGCAATTTACAAAGTGTATGAGAATACAATGCATGGTCTATGTTCTTATCACTTGTTAAAGAACTTGAAGTTGTCTTTTGGTGGGAAGAAAAAGGGAAAGAATATTGCAGAATATTTCAACAGGGCTGTAAGAGTATATTCGAAGTAGGGGTGGGCGTGGGTCGGGTCGAGTCAATTTTTTTTTCAACCCAAACCCAACCCAACTTGGTCGGTTTGATAAAAAATCAACCCAATCCAACCCAATTATTGATTTAAACCCAACCCAACCCAAACCGATCAAAGGAAAGAATATTGCAGAATATTTCAACAGGGCTGTAAGAGTATATTCTAAGTAGGGGTGGGCATGGGTTGGGTCGGGTCGATTTTTTTTTAACCTAAACTCAACCCAACTTGGTCGGTTTGATAAAAAATCAACCCAATCCAACCCAATTATTGATTTAAACCCAACCCAACCCAAACCGATTTTGATCGGTTTGGGTTGGGTTGGGTTGTGTTGGTCGGTTTGGGCTTCGGCCCAATTAAAATTAGATTCAATTTATTTGTTAAATTTGGATAATTTTTTAGAATTTAAAATTACTTGAAAATCTATGCTTTTTAAATACACATCTAAGGAATTCTTTCAAAAAATAATATATAAATAAGTTTAAAATTTAAGAAGCAATTTCTTTTTTACAATTTTTTTGAAATTCAATCACTTCATTATCATGTCTTTAATTTTTACTTTAGCGTCCAATGACATTTCATTTTAAGTAGTGTTCATGTGAATTGGTCTATATGAAGAAAATTGACATTTATATATTATAAGTCATTATCTTATCTTTACTATTATGTCTATTTAATTTAATTTTTTATCTAAGATATTAATTTTTTTAGTTCATCGAGTTGGGTTGGGTCGGGTTGGGTTTTAATTCATAACCCAAGACCCAACCCAACCCAACCTTAAATTTAATTTTTCAACCCAACCCAACCCAACCCAATTGAACTTAAAAAATCGACCCAAATCGATCGGTTTGGTTTGGGTTGGTCGGGTTGGTCGGGTTTTTGCCCAACTCTAATTCTAAGAGTGATTTTGAGTTTCATATGAAACAACATGATGAAATCAATACATAGATTCGATCACATTTGGTATGTTGTTATTGTTGACTTCTATAATAACCGATATCACTTTTTTCACCAAGAGTGACAATGTCACTTTTTTGTTAAAAGTGACATGATATGTCACTTTTTGTTTAAAAATTTTGTAAGTGTTTATACTTTTTTTTAAAGGCGAATTTAAAAAAATAACAGAAAGTCACTTTGTCTGTTAACGGCTAAATAAATATTAATATTTTGAATTTTCTTTGTGCATAAATATATTGGTTGTGAGAAATGGTCAAAGGCTTACACAAACAACAAATTTTCTATAATGACTTCAAATATAGTTGAATCAGTAAATTTGGTAACAAAAGCAACAAAATGTTGTCCTATTGAGCCTTTATTGGAATCGTTAAGATACTTGTTATAAGAATGATTTGTGAAGCATATAAATGATGCACGGGCAACCTTCACAACACTTCCGTGGAGTCAAAGAAAATGAAGGTAAAAAGCTATAAATCCCCTGTTTGTTTGTTGTTATTGTATGTTAAGAATTTTCATTTTAAATTTTCCGTTAATATAAAATAGTGATAAATTTATTGATAGAGTATTTTGTGTTTTATTACGCACACAGGTATCAACTTCAAGTTCGATATTATACCAAGTTAATGATGGTTGTGCCTCATATTTGTTGAATATGGAAGAAATGACATACACATGCAACCAATTCCAAGTGGACAAGATTTCGTGTGCACACGCACTTGCAGTTATTGCAAAGATAAATGGAGATTCATATTCATATTGTTCATAATATTATACAACAGATATGTATATTCAAATATATAGTGGAACAATTTTTCCACTTGGAGATCACAATGACTGAAATGTACCGGATGAGGTAAAAGTAAGAATAGTTTTGGCTCCTAATCCAAAAAGAAAATCTGGACGACCTAAAGAAAAAAGAATACCATCAAAAGGAGAGAAAATCCAAAGTGCAAAATGTGGGAGATGTGGAAATAATGGCCACAATCGTAGATCATGTCAAAATCCAACAATGGCGAAGAAGAAACCACAAAAGAAAAGGAAGTTGGAAGACATATGAAGCTATATTATTTGATGTTTTCAAATCAAATATTCTAAGCAATGCTAAAATTTAGGCAGGTAACATCTCATTGTGAAGGTCATTGTGTATTTGACTTTGTTAAAAAAGTGACGATGAATTTTGATGGATGTGACTTTTTTGAAGAATGCTTTGTTATGTATGTGATATGGATGCTAAAAGGTGACATTAGATTGAAATTTGTCAATTTTTGAAGTTTATTGTGCATGTCTATATGACGTGGTACAAAAAAAAAGTGACATATCATTATTTGTTAAAAAGTCACATTTTAGCTCTTGAAAGAGATTCGTCTTTGGCTGCCAAGAGAACATTTTAGAGCTTGAAAAGAGTTCATCACGATATGTTTTAATATTGTGTTTAAGAGTTATCTCATGGTCATCAATGAAGTATCTAATAATTAGTTTATTAACTTTGGAACTGAGTTTGTAAAATGCAACTTGTGAGTGCCAAGCTATTGTCAAGCAACGTGAACCTGCTTGCTAAAAAAAATTTGTCAAATGGTAATTTTGAACAAGCTGTAGCGTCAATGGAAAATTTTCACCATTCAAAATGTAGAATTTTAAAACAGTAGATAATAAATAATTGACACTAATGTGTCACTTTTTCAGTTGCATCAAATTTACCTTATTTACACACCCAGAATATGCTAAAAATTTCACCAGCTTTGCAGCTAGTGGGAACTTAAGCACACGGGGGGAACTCAGTGACATTCAATAGTAAACATAAATAAATATATCTACACAATGCAGAATAAGAATGGCAATTACCCACCACAAATTAGGCTCAAATCCTTTCCAAATTATACCTTGGGTTTATAATATGTTGAAGAAATTATGTTCTCTTTCTTTGAAGAAGATTCTTCATCAACATTTTTTTCCTCTTCAGCCCACTTTTCCCAGACATTGCAACAATAGGAGTCCGAGTTGGAGTCGGCGTGGGAGTGAATATATTGGACTTGGAGTCGTATTTTTGATTTCGGATCCAAACAGATTACGGCTTCTGCTATTGTGATTCGAAATTGTTTGTGGCTGCTGTTTATGGTATCCACGAATAAGAGAATGAGAAGAAATAGGCGAACTTAGACTGATGAAAATGGCGGAAACGGACGGAGACCTAAGTGGCGGAAAAAGGCCAGAGTTAAAAATGGATTCGTGATTTGAGGAGAGTGTTTTAACGTGGAGGAGAAGTTTTGACGTGAAGTTTGGGTTGGACGTATTAATTACGGGTTGAAGGGTTTAGTTAGCTTTAAAAGGGTATTATTCAATTTAGTTAGCTTTAGGTGAGTATTGGACCTAATTTTCCCATTTGACAATGAGGTTGTACTTTTTGGCCCACTTGAGAAAGTTAGCCTAGTATACTTTATTGTCACCGGCTAAAGCACAATTTTTTTTTTACCATATAAAAAATGAATTAATCTACTTGTACATTTTTCGTGTGCAAAATGGGTTACATCCTCTCACATGGAGGGGATCCACGTATAATAAATTATGGACATTGCTACATCTACATCAAAATTTACATAAGAAAATACATCATTCCACATGACACTCTATCATTTGTCAGTTTAAAACATATTCAACTTTTCATTCAATTTTTTTCCATCCACTTCATTTTCGATAATCGCTTATGTACTATTTTTATGTACAACTAATAAAATCCATAAATTATATGTGAACCCCCCCTCCATGTGAGAATGGTGTAAAACATTATATACAAAAAAAAGTGTACATATAGTATGACTCATAAAAAAATATATAATTACCCTAGTTTTAAGATATACTTTTAAATAAAAATAATTTGTAGAATTCTTGCAAAAATCAGGAGATAATATTTGTGAGATCACCTAATAAAATTTTGTAATCCGTTAATTAATTAAATTGGTCAAAGATACAACTTATGATCATGATTACGCGCTAGCCACAAATCACATAATGCCACAATAAAAATACACAAACTATGGATCACAATTACAAATTTAATCACTAATCACACATTTGTTATAAGTTACAACTGATTAATCAGTCACAGTTATCAAAATAACTTGTCACAATTACTGTAGAGTGTAGATGGACAATAACCAAGGCGTTACCGGGCTCAGTTCCAATCAACATCACGTAGAATCACAAAAACCGACCCCTTCGATACTTTCTTCAATTGGTAGCCTTTCAATAGTACCCACTCACAATAAACCACACAGGAATGATCACGAAGAGAAGATGGTAGTATTTGTAGCACAAAGCAGGAGCAAAACCAAGAAGAAATCACGTAAGAAAACTCACAGAGAGTTGGAGGCGTGAGAGAGAGGCGTGGGAATTCCATGAAGAGAGGAGAGTCCAATTATATATAGCCCAAGTCCAAAATGGTAAGTTAGGTATAGGTTAATAGTTAATTGGGTCCATGACCCAATTAACAATTAAGGTAGGCTAACAAATAAGTAGGTGGGCCTCCAATTAAATAACTATCCAACTGAAAGAAGCTTGGACCATGAGCAACATTAATTAATTAGGCTGCTTCCAATGGCCTGTTAAATCTCTGGGATCGGGGCATTTCATACGTGGTGTTGATTTAACATTCAGTCATATGGTCGAAACCGACTGAAATAATAACCAAGTTACATTATTGCCCGGGGACAATGATGCGTTTAAAATGAGTGACACGGTCGAACAGCAAATTGTCCATTATTTTATTTGTGAAGTTAAAATCACTCAGTGTAAATAAAAATAACATTTATATATCATCCAAACATGGTCTAACATATTCTTATTTAACACATTATTTTATTTTTATTTTTTCAATTTTTTTTTTAATATATAATGCAAATTGGTATCAAAGGACCTGCAAAAGAAAACATAACCACTTATCACTAATAGTTCCAATATTCAAGAATGATAAAATTGGAAATTAATTACCTTCACCGATGTTTAGAAGATTTTTGCAACTTCTAAACTTTATACCAACGGTAGCACCTTAGTGCCCATGTCTGAAGGATTATACTGTGTATGTATCTTTTCAAGTCTCACCACTTCTTGAAACACGATGTCTCTTATAAAATGTAGTCTAACATCAATGTGTTTAGTGCGTTCATGAAAAACAGGGTTTTTACATAAGTGTATTGAGGACTGACTATCAGAGTAAACTACCACGTAATCATTCAAGACACATAGTTCATGAAGTAAGCCTCTAAGCCACATAGCTTTTTTAATAGCTTCAGTGGTAGCAATATACTCAGACTCTGTTGTGGATAGTGCAACAATGTGTTGTAATTGTGATTTCCAACTAACACAAGAATTAGATAAGGTAAACACATAAGAAGAAGTCGACTTTCTACCATCCCTATCCTCCGCATAGTCAGCGTCTACAAAACCTTTCAATTTCACGCCTTCTTTGTCAACACCAAACTTTAGACCTACATTACTAGTACCCTTCAAGTATCTCAGTAGACACTTTAAGGCTTCCCAATGTTCAGGACCCGGATTAGACATATATCTACTAAGGGCACTAACAGCAAAAGCTAAGTCCGGTCTACTGCAAACCTTCAAGTACATGATAGAGCCTATCACATTAGAATAAGGAATTCTACTCATGTATTCTACTTCATATTCATTACATGGAGCCTGATCCTTAGATAGCACAAAATGATTATCTAACGGTAATAAAATAGGTTTTCAGTTATTCATACCAAAATTTTTCAATATCTTTGAAATGTAAGGAGACTGATGCAAGAACAATGCGAAGTTTGACCTATCTCTTTCAATTTCCATGCCTAAGATTCTTTTAGCTTTCCCTAGGTCTTTCATGTCAAATTTGTCACTCAATTTTGTTTTTATATTGCTTATCCACTTAGGTGATGAATCAATCAAAAACATATCATCCACATAAAGCAATAAAAACAAATAGTTATTATCAGCACTACTATGCTGAAAATACAGGCAATAATCAAACTTGCTTTTTTGGAAACCTATAGTAAGTACAAAAGAGTCGAATCTTTTATACCACTGTCTAGGTGACTGTTTTAAGCCATACAACGAATTTTTAAGGCAACACACATGTTCAGGTTTCAACTTATCTTTAAAATCTTTTGGTTGATTCATAAAGATTTGCTCGTCAAGATCACCATGTAAAAAAGCAGTTTTTACATCAAGTTGTTCAAGTTCCCAGTCAAAATGTGCAACTAATGCAATCATGACCCTAATAGTAGTGTACTTAACAACTGGTGAGAAAATCTAATTATAATCAATCCTCTCTTTCTGCGTGAATCCCTTAGCAACTAACCTAGCTTTGAACCTTAAAGGTTCAGAAGCACTCGTACCCTCCTTAACCTTAAAAACCCACTTACAATCAACGATGAATTTATTCTTAGGTCTAGGTACTAACTCCCAAGTTTGATTCTTCTCTAAGGAGCTCATCTCCTCTCTCATTGCCTTGAACCATTCTTCAGATTGTTCACTCTTCATCGCCTCCTCAAAGGTTTTTGGTTCTCTATCAACTAGTTCATCATAACTAGCATGAGCAAAAGCTATCTCAGATTCATATCCGAATCTCCTAGGCTCCCACGTTTGTCTTCTCTCTCTATCTATAACTAAGTTATAGTTGGTCAAGGGATTTTCTTCCTCAGGATGCTCCTCTATCACTATCTCACTTTTATTCTCCACCTCGGGTTCCTGAACCTGAATCTCCACCTCATTCGGAGTATCAGGGATAGGTGTGCTAAGTTTTCCTAACCCATCTTAAACTGATTTCCCTCTTCACCCTGTTCTGAATCGCTCACAGGTTCAGGTTTAGATTCACTCTTAAGGCAAGACATTTCGCCCTCGTTAAACGTGACATCTCTACTCACAATGATTTTAACCCCCTTCTGGCTTCTATCCCATAACCTATATCCCTTCACACCAGTAGGATACCCTAGAAAGACACACTTCCTAGCTCTAGGTTCAAGTTTTCCCTTACTCTGATGGGAAAAAGCAGCACAACCAAAAGTTCTAAGGGCAGAATAATCACTTAGTTTACCAGACCACTTTTCATGAGGAGTATCACCATTTAATGCAGCAGATAGAGTCAACTTAATCAAATAACAACCAGTCATAACAGTTTCACCCCAAAATGACTTTGGGATGCTGAAACTTAACATCATACAACGCACTTTATCAAGTATGGTTCTATTCATCCTTTCCGCTACCCCGTTTTGCTGGGGAGTGTAAGGAACAATCCTATGCCTTGTTATTCCATTTTCTTTGCACATATGATCAAATTCAGTGTTACAAAATTCTAGGCCATTATTTGTTCTTAGGTACTTAATCCTTTTGTCAGTTTGGTTTTCTACTTGCCTTTTCCAGTTATTAAAGTTTTGGAAAGTATCGGATTTATCTTTTAGAAGATAAACACATACCTTTCTTGTATAGTCATCAATAATCGATAAGAAATACCTATTCCCACCCGAGGTGAGATTACTAGCAGGACCCCACAGATCTGAATGCACATATTCAAGCATGCCTTTAGATTTATGAACACTTGTGGAAATGATGTTCTATGATGCTTACCAAGCACACAATGATCACATAATGACAAATTAGACACATAGTCGTTACCAAATGCACCTTTTCCATTAAGAAGTTTAAGTCATTTAATGCCTACGTGTACAAGTCTATTATGCCATATATGAGTGTGATCAACCGTGGCAGAAGAGATAGAGTGTTTTAAACCTCTAATCACTTCTTCAGTAGTGACATAGATATCATTTTTCTTAGTTCCTTTAATGGAGACTAATGCACCCTTAATTATCTTTAACATGCCATTTCCATTTTTACCAAAGAAATCATCATTTTCAAGCCTTCCTACTAAAATTAAATTCCTAGACAATTCAGGAATATATCTAACGTCTTTCAAAGTGTACACAAAGCCAGTGTCAAACTTTATACTAATATCTCCAATTCCAGTAATAGTGTAAGCAAAATTGTCACACAGCACAATATGCCCCGTATTAGATTCATGCAAATTTTCAAACAAACTTTTTCAGACGTCGCATGAAAAGAAGCACCAGAATCAAGTATCCACTCATGCATGCGAGAATTAGCAGTTAGATTCAATTCAGCAGTAAAAGTAACATGACTTGAAATCTAATAGACTTCACCCACATCATCTTTGGAAGCAGAAGACAACACATTTAGCTCATCTCTCTCCTTAACATTTTGATTATCCTTAGTCTTACGACAATCCTTTATGAAATGCCCCGTATTCCCACACCCATAGCATTTCCTGATCCTAGACCTAGACTTTGATCTAGACCAACTTTTGCCCTTCTTCCTACCTCCATTACCCTTTGACTCGCCTCTACTTTGGTATCCATCATTACTATTTTGTCTAAACTGAGTCATACCCCGCATCATGTGAATTTTACCGCTCTTCTTATCATGTTTTTCAGCTTTAAGTTCCATCTCCTTACTTCTAAGTAAGTCCATGACAATTTCAGGTGTTAAAGTGTCCCTACCATACTTAATAGCATTTTTGACTTCCCTATATGAGTCAGACATAGAGTTAAGTAAAATTATAGCTTTATAAGTCTCAGACACTTTCTCGTCACAATTAACAATGTCTTGAACAAGTTTGTTAAAAACGTCTAAATTGTCGTCAAGATCCTTTGAGGGATCCATTTTAAAACTGAAAAAACGTTCAAGTAAGTAAAGCTTATTCGGGGTAGACTTAAACAAATACAATTCTTCCAATTTTTCCCAAAGTTCTTTGGTGGTTTTCAGTTTGCCCACCTTTCTTAAAACGGCATCAGACAAGTGTAAGATTATTGAGGTATAAGCAAGCTTATCGGCTTCTTCTTTTTGATCTTTTGAAAAATCAGCTGAGTAATTGCCATCAATGGCTTTTGAAACTTTTTGTTGGACCAAAATACCCCTCATTTTTTGTTGCCAGATTGAAAAATCACCTTTTCCGTTAAAAATTCCCAAATCAAAGTTGTGACTTGTCATTTTATAAACTAATCAAAAAATCACAGAATCACAAACACAAGAAACCACACAAAGCAGTCATAGGGTCACAAACAGTATACTCCGTTCTAGATTCCCAGGGTTTCGTAAGACTCGAAAGGTCTCAGATCAAGGGAACGTTCGAACAGGTAAGGTCAAGGTATTCTAACAGAAGTAACAACGCAGCGGAATTGACAATGCAACAAAACAGGTATATCCAATCACAGAAGATTCCAAATAGCGACAATTATATCACACAGCACAATAGGCCAATTCTATCAAAAGTTGAGATACAAAATCGTCAAGCAAGGGCAAGTAATCCTAAATTCTAGCACAAGCAATGGTTACCAAGCAATGGTAACCCCCAATCCCAATTATCACCCCACACGATGATCTGCTAGTGCGATAATGTAAATGATTCAGCCAATTTACCAGAGTGGACGTTTCTGAGTCCGTAGTTTACGAGAGATGCGAATTTGCTGCCTTAGGGCCACCATTATTCGCCCTAGAGGTTCAGCAAATGTATCGACGCGATCAGCAACTGATGCAGACTACAACGCAGGCGACTGTCTAGGGGCAAAATCGTCAAAATTTTCCTGCGTAACCTGAAACACTAAAAAAATATTATCAGTACGTTCAGCAGGTGAAAATAAAGATTCTGCCTGAAAAAAGCTCGCCGGAGGGCCGCTGCATGCGCCGTCGTCGGAGCAGTCGCTGGAAAAACGCGCTTTACTACTGGAGGCGCCTCGACCTGCTGAGTCTAGAACCGGTCTCCGTTCTTCCACCGGAGTTGTACTTTGGCCAGAATTTGAATATTAACGGTTCGACCCCCTCCAAAAATCGATCGTTTCTCGCGATTTTTGGATGAATCTTTCGCCTAAGAATGGAGCCCACGACCTACAGAGTCCAACGCCGGTCTTGGTTTCACTGGGTCACGCCTGGATTGGCTGAAAAACGCAGTTGAAGTTTCGGCCAGTAGAGAGGTTGCGCTTGGCCCCTTCAAAATCGGTCGATTTCTCCTTCAATGACTCAAACAATGCTGATACCAGATGTAGAGTGTAGATGGACAATAACCAAGGCGTTACCGGGCTCAGTTCCGATCAACACCACGTAGAATTACCAAAACCGACCCCTTGATACTTTCTTCAATTGGTAGCCTTTCAATAGTACCCACTTACAATAAACCACATAGGAATGATCACGAAGAGAAGAGGGTAGTATTTGTAGCACAAAGCAGGAGCAAAACCAAGAAGAAATCACGTAAGAAAACTCACAAAGAGTTGGAGGCATGAGAGAGAGGCGTGGGACTTCCATGAAGAAAGGAGAGTCCAATTATATATAGCCCAAGTCCAAAATGGTAAGTTAGGTATAGGTTAATAGTTAATTGGGTCCCTGGCCCAATTAACAATTAAGGTAGGCTAACAAATAAGTAGGCGGGTCTCCAATTAAATAATCATCCAACTGAAAGAAGCTCGGACCATGAGCAACACTAATTAATTAGGCTGCTTCCAATGGCCCGTTAAATCTCTGGGATCGGGGCATTTCATACGTGGTGTTGATTTAACGTTCAGTCATATGGTCGAAACCGACTGAAATAATAACCGAGTTACATCATTGCCCGAGGAGTCGTTTGACAATAAATTGCCTAACAACGACGTAATTAATTGATCACAAATTGTCTTCACAACCCCCCAAATTATCTTCACAACCCCCCAAATTATCTTCACAACCCCCAAATTATCTTATTGATCAATTGATACCAACGAAAATTTGTTCAGTGTATAAAAGTTTTTTAAATCTACAAATATTGCTATTTTTGCTCGTCTGGGTGCATCTTTTTGTTTTTCACATTATTTCATACATAAAGTATATTTTCTTAATTCGCAACATTTAAATTCATGAAAGGTTAACTCTTGCATGCAATCAAAGTTGAATTAATCTATTTGTACACCTTATGGTGTACCAAATAGATTACATTCCTCTCACACGGAGAGGGGCCCACAAATATTTTATTATGTGTGGTCCCCCTCCATGTGAGGGGGGGGGGGTGCAAGGCTGTGTATACATCATTATGTACACACAGCATGGTCCATCAAAGTTAAATTTATTTTTATCTTCCACAATCACTTATTTTAAAAGAGGGAGCATATTGTCCAATCATATCTTCCACAATCATTTATTTTAAAAGAGGGAGCATATTGTCCAATCATCGACAATGTCTTAATAGCCAATTGTCTCTTTCTCTATTAATTGAAATAACAAGTATTGCCTCTTTCTCTATTAATTGAAAATGACATGTTAAAAATAATACATAGAAGAAACTACTTCTGCACTCTTTGTGTACATTAACTTTGACATTCAAATATGTGTTATTTGGTTGTTTAAAGTGTTGTTAAAATCAATGTATATCAAATTTAATGTAATTGTAGCAAGACTGAGCGTTAAAATTGTTTAACACGATAGAATATTGGTGGATAGGAAAAAATATTGAATAGTAAATTACATCTATTGGAGGATAGGAAAAAGCAGATCAAGCCCTTCAATCTTTTAGGTGAGAAAGTTCTCCTAAAGGCAATGAGAGATCAAGTTTAAGTCATGAGCCCTTACACTTAAACTAGTAGCCAATTTCTAGCTCATCCAATGACAACGGTTAATTCTGCTCTAATTAATTCATTAAAAGGTTTGTCTCAGACAAATATGTTCAATAGTCAATATCTTTGCGCTTCAATCCTGATAATGATAGTTGTTGGAATAGCAGTATCAGTAGTTGTAATCAGATACCCCTTGTTTGTAGCAATAAGAACCCAATCTCCTTCTAGGTTGAGAGGTCAAGGTCTAAGGAGCTTTAAATATATTTGTATAATATATAATTTTTATAATATAACTCCAAAAAAAAATTTGAAAATATTGGGGTAAATTATGGCAAAGGTCTACAAGTTTTTATATGCACTTTCTTCCCAAACCTTTTTTCTGGGCTACTTTGTAAACCAAAAAAATAGAAACATTCATCCATTTTGATGAATTCCATTCATTTTTTCAATAGTCAATCCACTTTACCCACAAATTTAAAAATTAAGAATGGTTGAATTATCATTTTAATATTCTTAGCTAAAATATTAAGAATTTGAAAGTTCAAAATTCATTTAAAAAAAAAAAAAAACGTAATAATTTTCCTTCACCCACAGTCCGTCCCACCTCAAAATCACACTTTTATCACCACCATCACACCACTGCAACACCACACCGTCTAAAAACCAATGTTCTAAAAGTGTAAAGCGTGGTTAGGCGTTGAGTCGAAGTTTCAAGCTTTACGAGCTTAAGCGAGCCTAGGCGAATTTTAGACGTAAAAAAGTATTTTCTTATTTATAATATTATTTCAATTTTCAACTAGACAAGTCTCATTTAATATATTATAGGAATTTCATACATACTTTTGAAGTTTGTAAGAAAATGAATCTCAAGATCATAATTACGTAATGTAGATAACACCAAAACTTAAATCTTATTTAACTATTTAGATTAAGTCATTTTTAATTTTTGTATAGATAAAATCTTTTTGAAAACTTGAAATTAAAGTCAAATGAAAAGTTTTTTTTTTTTTAATAATAAGCTAAAGTCAAATAAAAGATTTTCAAAAAAATTAATAAAGTGCGTCTATGGGAGACAAAAAAATGAAGGAAAAAAAATTCAGTTGCTTAGAAATTGAAAAAAAAAAAAAAATACGTCTAGGCACGAAGCAAGGCATTTTGCCCGAGCTTCAAGCATAGACGTCGCCTAGACGAGTTTTTTAGAACACTGCTAAAAACAAGGTGGAGAAAATACCCTCTGCATTTGGGCGGATGAAACGAGGGAAGATCAATCCCCACATGGATTTCGGTGATCTGAAGGAATTTCTCTTCCTGTGCATTTGGCACTGATGGAGGTAGTGACAATAGCAACGACGTCGTGGAGTGCGTGGGTGGAAGAAAAAAAAATTATTTATTAATGTTTATTTAAATTTTTTTTTTCTGCCTTCAAATATTTTTAAATAAGAATAATGGAATGACAATTTTGCCTCTTTAATTTTTGAATATGTTGATCAAATGGGTTGACTAATGAAGAATAGAAAGAATTCATCTACTAGGATGAATCCTGCTTATTTTTGTGATGGTGAAAAATAAAGTAGACCAAAAAAAAAAAAAAAAGTTGAAGCCTTCGAATAGTTTGCCCAAAATGTTGTGGGAGTGTCCCCCCTCCCCGCGTGTGAGATAGTACACCACTATTTACTGCATCTTTAAGTCTAGTTGCAATAGAAAATACTACTTGACATATGACTGTTGGAAATATTACCTTCGAGTAGGAGAATAAACAAACCAAAATAGCAACAAGGAATCAAGAACAAGAACTTCAATATAAAGGCTCAAACGCGTGATCGCTGTCCTCAAACAATATTTGCCCCTTCTCCGGTAAATTCGAGATGCTTAAAGATTTTCCGGCAAATGGTTTGAAGGATTGATAAAGCCTTGTAGTAGAAATATAAAGCACAAAATATTTCTACCAACAAAACTTGAGAAACACAATAAAAATGAAGAATATGAGAAAGAAAGTAATTTGATCTTTGTATATGGAGATTGAAAATGATTTCAAAGTTTTTATTCATTGAACTAGACCCCTCTATATATAGGCCTAGTTCATATTCACAAAATGGTGCCAAAATCAAGTGAAAAGCCTCCAAAATTGAGTTCCCAACGGCAAAAAACCGTCCAACGGTCACAGATTTCGGTCGACCGGTTGGTCCACCGAACTTTTCCGGTCGACCGAATGATCAACCGAAACTCCATTTCGGTCGACCGAAAGGTCAACCGAAAACTCCTGCAACTTCTTGGTTGAAATCCTGCAGAGTTTCGGTCGACCGCAGTACAATTCGGTCGACCGAAATTGTCAGCACTTTTACACTTCTTCATTTGTTGATTTTTAACAACCAATTTCTCAACAATCCCCCACTTGTTCAAAATTAACAAGTCTCATATTCAACATGAACGATACTCATGCCTAAGGATTAGATATCTTTCGATTTGAATCTAACCATAGTGTAATTCTAACAAAGTAAAGTCGGAATCAAAGGTAGCTTGAAGCTTTGAACCAGTTATTCCATGTGGCGATACCGGTAAGAACACACACACGAGTACCATGTGTTCACAAGTTCCTCAAACTCGCTTAGCGCTTTTATGGCCTTGCGCTCATCCTTTTCGACAAACTTTTAAGAGAGTAACTCTAGCTCTCTATTGAGGCGGCACCACCTCGAAGTTTATCTAGGTGAAATTCTTCCAGCATCTTTGTTACTTTTAGAGATGCTTGTGCTCTTAGCACTGAATTTCATTAAGAGCTTGAAGCTCAACCCTCACTTCAGTAACAACCAGCATTATTTTAACTAGGATAGGGTTATCGCGGATTTGAATAATGCTGAAACTATCCACATATCAAATGACTTGTTGTTACCCTTTGAACCCGTGAATTACCTTTTGAGTAATGACAGGTAGGGTTGCTATCATTGGTGAATCTTTCTATTTTAAGAGTTTCAACCCCATCCTACTCGATGTAGATGTTACTAAATCTCGATTTAGAGGTTTAGTTAGAGGATCCGCTAGATTCTCGATAGACTTAACATAATTTAGGGAAATTATTCCATCTTTGATTAATTTCCTTATGTAGTCATGTCTTAGACTCATATGTCTAGACTTTCCGTTGTATACCTCATTGTATGCTTTTGCTAACGTGGCTTGACTATCACACAAGATAGATATTGAAGATGTATTCTTCGGTCCCAAAGGTATCTCATAAAAGAGATCCTTAAGCCACTCAGCTTCTTTCCCGGTATCCGATAATGCTACGAATTCGGATTCCATGGTCGAGTGCGTTATACATGTTTGTTTCTTTGATTTCCAAGAAACAACTCCTCCTCCAAGAGTGAACACCCAACCGGAAGTGGATTTATTCTCACCCGTGCTAGATATCCAACTAGCATCGGTAAATCCTTCCAATACAGCCGGGAACTTAGTATATTGTAAACCTAAGTTCTTGGTTTTCTTTAAATACCCAAGAACCCTTCCAATTGCCTTCCAATGGTCATTGCCTGGATTGCTAGTAAACCTACTAAGTTTACTAATTGCATATGCTATGTCTGGTCTTGTGCATTGAACTGCATACATAAGACTCCCAATGACACTTGCATATTCTAATTGAGCAATTGCCCTTCCATCATTCTTTACAAGTTTTGAACTTGGATCAATTGGGGTACTTGCTTCCTTTATGTTCAAGTGTTTGAACTTATTTATCACATTCTCAATATAATGTGATTGACTTAAATGGTAACCCCCACTAGTCTTTGTGACTTTGATACCCAAAATGGTATCCACTTGTCCAAGATCTTTCATCTTAAATGTGGAAGATAGAAACCTCTTTGTTTCCTTTATTCCATCCATGTGATCACTCATAATCAACATGTCATCAACATATAAACATATAAATATCACATAATCATCACATACTTTTGAATATAAACATTTATCTACACTGTTATGTTTAAAACCGAACGAAATTATAGCTAAGTCAAATTTCTCATGCCACTTTTTAGGTGCCTGTTTTAAACCGTATAACGATTTTACTAACTTGCACACTTTATGTTCATTTCCGGGTAGAGCAAAACCTTCAGGTTGCTCCATATAAACCTCCTCATCGAGATCCCCATTCAAGAATGCCGTCTTGACATCCATTTGGTGAACATGCAAGTCATGTATCGAAGCTAGTGCAAATAATATCCTTATCGATGTTATTCTAGCTACCGGTGCATATGTATCAAAATAATCTATTCCTTCTCTTTGTCGATATCCTTTAGCTACTAATCTAGCTTTAAAGGTATTTAGAGAACCATCAACATTGTATTTTCTCCTGAATACCCATTTACATCCAATAGGACCCGGGTGGTAAATCGACAAGTTCCCAAGTGTTATTTGACATTATTGAATCCATTTCATCTTTGATTGCATCTTTCCAAAACATGCTATCACGAGAAGTCATAGCTTCTCTATAAGTTTTAGGATCGGTTTCAACATGTAGAACAAATGGAGTTGTTCTTACTACATTCAACTCATTTCCTTCTACTAAGTAAAAAGAAATGCGTTGAGAATCAATTTCATCCGGTCCTAAAGACTTCTCAATTCGAGTTCTTTTGCTTCTTCGTGGCTCACTTGACTCATCAACACCTTTAGAAGATGTTTCATCTTGTGTTCCACTTGAGCTAGGGATATCTAAGAGATTTTCCCTCAATTCATTTTTCGAAGATAACGAATTCTCAAAGAACTCTACATCACTTGATTCAATAATCACATTGGTCTCCAAGTTTAATAATCTATATGATTTGCTATTGCTAGCATATCCAACAAAGGCACACTTAATGCCTCTTGGACCCAACTTGGTCCTATTAGGGTTTATGTTCTTACAATAAGCAAGACACCCCCACACTTTAAAGTATCCAATGTTAGGTTTTCTTCCTTTCCAAGATTCATAAGGAGAAACCTTAGTTTGTTTAGAAGGAATTCTATTCAATATTCTACATGCACTTAACAAGGCCTCACCCCACAAATTAAATGGCAATTTAGCATAGGTAAGCATGGCATTTATCATTTCAACTAAAGTTCTATTTTTTCTTTCAGCTAAACCATTTTGTTCCGGTGTTCTAGGTGCCGAACATTGGTGAATTATGCCATGTTGTTCACAAAATAAGTTGAAATCACTAGAAAAATATTCACCACCTCTATCACTTCTTAAGGTTTTTATTTTCTTGTTTAGGTGATTTTCAACCTCATTTTTATACACTTTAAACATATCAAAAGCTTCACTTTTATGTTTCATTAAATAAACATAGGTATATCTAGTGCAATCATCAATAAAGGTAATAAAATACCTATTTCCACCTCTAGTTAGCATACTATTTAATTCACAAATATCCGTATGAATTAGTTCTAAGATACTAGATGTCCTTTTTACACTTTGATAAGGCTTTTTAACCATTTTTGCTTCTACACAAGTTTTGCATTTAAAGACATCATTTTCATCATATAAAATTAAATCATATTTCATCATACGTTTCATAGTACTTTTTCCAATATGTCCTAATCTAGCATGCCATAATGAAAATAAATCAACAACATAAGCAAAGTTATTTTTATTATCATTCAAATTGTCAACAGTACATAATTTGACCATTCCTTCACTAGAATAGCCTTTTCCAACAAATTTCCCATTTAGGGATAATACAAGTTTTCCGGATTCAAATACACTTTTGATACCCGGTTTTCCTAAGAGATTTCCACTAACCAAATTTCTAGTCATGTCGGGAACATGTAGTACATTGGTTAAGGTAATGGTCTTGCCGGAAGTGAAGATAATATCCACACTTCCCTTTCCAATCACTTTAGATCGAACCTCATTACCCATTTGAATCTCTTGGTCTCCATCAACTTCGTGATAAGTCTTGAAAGAAGATTTGTCATATGATACATGTATTGTAGCACAAGTATCATACCACCATCCGGGAACTTTTCCCTTGATTGCATTGATTTCACAAATGGTGGCCACAATTTTATCCTCTTTGATGGAATTCACTTTGCCCTCGAAGTTGTTTTGTTTTCGGTGTCTACAATCCTTTGCATAGTGACCAGATTTGCCACACACAAAACAACCTCCTTTTGTCTTCTTCTTGAACTTGTTGAAGTTCGTTGAAGGCTTCCTTTTGTTGGACTTTGTTGGCGGTTCAGTTTTCTCAATTGCATTTGCTTTGGAAGTGCCTTCATAAGAGGTTTCACTCTTATCACACATTCTTGACTCTTCCTCAATGCGCAAATGTTTTTGCAATTGTTCCAAGGAGTGATCCTCGGAACTATGCATAATTTTCTTCCGGTTTCCTTTCCAAGTACCGGGGAGTTTAGCAATAATTGCCCCCACTTGAAAGGTCTCTGGGATTTCAATCTTCACCGCTTTCAACTTGTTGACTAGCACTTGCAATTCATGAATTTGGGGAAGCAAGGGAATGTTTTCAAGAAACTTAAAATCAAAGTACTTAGAAATTAAAAATTTCTTGGTACCTTCTTCCTCCGCTTTGTACTTACTTTCCAATGCATCCCATATTTCTTTTGGCGACGTTGTGTTGGTGTAGAGATCATACAATCGATCCGACAAAGAGTTGAGAATATGGCCGCGGCATATTAATTCATCTTCTTCACGCTTCTTTCTATTCACCATTGATTCATCGGTGTCTTTGTCGGATGGTTCGGGTAGATCTTCCAAGTTCGGATCAAGCACATAGAAGATCTTCAATGCCGTAAGGAGGAATTTCAGTTTGTCTTGCCACCTTGTGAAGTTCGTGCCATCAAAACGATCCAACCGTACCAAGTCTTGATTCATCAACTTTATGGTAGCCATCGTTGTTTCACTCTCCATTGCAAGAATATTGTTTGAGATTGTTGGAAATATTACCTTCGAGTAGGAGAATAAACAAACCAAAATAGCAATAAGGAATCAAGAACAAGAACTTCAATATAAAGGCTCAAACGCGTGATCGCTGTCCTCAAACAATATTTGCCCCTTCTCCGGTAAATTCGAGATGCTTAAAGATTTTCCGGCAAATGGTTTGAAGGATTGATAAAGCCTTGTAGTAGAAATATAAAGCACAAAATATTTCTACCAACAAAACTTGAGAAACACAATAAAAATGAAGAATATGAGAAAGAAAGTAATTTGATCTTTGTATATGGAGATTGAAAATGATTTCAAAGTTTTTATTCATTGAACTAGACCCCTCTATATATAGGCCTAGTTCATATTCACAAAATGGTGCCAAAATCAAGTGAAAAGCCTCCAAAATTGAGTTCCCAACGGCAAAAAACCGTCCAACGGTCACAGATTTCGGTCGACCGGTTGGTCCACCGAACTTTTCCGGTCGACCGAATGATCAACCGAAACTCCATTTCGGTCGACCGAAAGGTCAACCGAAAACTCCTGCAACTTCTTGGTTGAAATCCTGCAGAGTTTCGGTCGACCGCAGTACAATTCGGTCGACCGAAATTGTCAGCACTTTTACACTTCTTCATTTGTTGATTTTTAACAACCAATTTCTCAACAATGACTAGAATAATACCTGTCATGTAACTAGCACGAATCGTTGCTAAAATTTTAATCATTCGTTAGATAAATATTTTATGACTACAATATATTCATGTAAATATAGAGATGTCAAATGGGTTGAGCGGCTCGTCTCGTAAAAGCTCGGCTTGTCGGCTCGTCAAATGACGAGCCCGAGCCAAACTGACAGACCCTTTTGGCAAGCCAAACCAACTCGGCTCGCCCATGCCCATGAACCTAAAGTTCACGAGCCCACGAGTCGAGCTTGTGAGCTAGTAAAAAATGTGGAAAAATGTAAAAAAAAAATAATAATAAAAATTGTGAGCTCAGCTCGACTAGGCTCGTGACTCACGAGCTCGTGGGTAGATGGGCCGAGCTGCCATCCCTATGTAAATATTGATCATTCGGCTTTTTTAGTTAAAAATTTTAAACTTTCCATAATATTTATAGGCTTGTAAATTAATTTTTTATGACTGGAGACCGGTAATCTTAACGACATTCATGGACGTGAAAATATGTCATCATTGATCTATGTAAATCTAAACTAGAACAGATTTATAAACAAAATCATAATTATTGAGAATCTTTACAAGGAAACACCAAATAACGTAGAAATTCTCGTTCATCAGCAAGAAACTTGAATCTTAATTTTCTTCCACAATGTAAAGATTAAAAACAATCAAGACCATTGCTGTCTAAATAATTAATTAAAATAAAAATGCCCCTGAATTATTCCTTGCGTTATTTTTTATTTATCTTGATATATTATACGTATGGAAATTCAATCTCTTTTATTACTAGTAAATAATAACAGGTAATCCAGGTCCATTGGTGGTCCAACTGAGGTGCACGAATACATGGGATGATGTATGGTAACTGTACGAGGGCTGGTGGTTGTCTCATATGCAAATGACAGCCAATCTCTTTCTTTCCACTAATTGGATTGCTTTCGATGGGACTGCTAACCAATCTCGTTTGTTTCATCTGTATGGACTATGGACTGCTTTCGAATGAAACCTCTCAAGATGCTTTTAATGAGATCTACCAAATTTAGCCCCGTTTGATTCTCATTACATTACATTCTATTTTTCTCTGTCTTATTTTTAATCACGCAATTTTTAATAAAATAATAAAAACTTTTTCCTTACACATAAATCAAATTTTGAATAACGTATACCTTCTTTAATCACTTTTCTTTATTTTAATATAAATAATAGAGTAATGCCTAAAATACGCTTATGAAATTTCTTCCATCCAGTGGGTCATTGAATACCTATAATACCCTTCTAAAATTTCTGAATAATTGCATGGAATACAAGATGGCGAGATTCTAGTTGTGATTTTATATCAAATGAGTACTCAAAAATTTGATAGTTGTGAGTTTGAAGGTGATAAATATTATGATTACTGATAAGTCCGTTTTTGCGCACTTATTTAGGCCACAAAATATAGATAATTGTGAATAAATATGTTGAAATATGGTTTAATTTAGTATGAATTGTGTTTGCAGGACAACATTGATAGACATAACGAAAAGTATGAGAAAAGAGCGAAAATGGACCAAAATGGAAGAAAATGAAAGTTCAGGGACCAAAGTGCAATTAACCAAAAATTGACCCTAGGGACGAATCAAGCATGAAAACGAGCTAAGTATCAAATTGGTGAAATCGTGGATGCTAAAATGAGGAGAATAAAGAAAAGAGGTAAAGATGGGAGAGAATAAAGTCTGTGGATCAAAATGAACAAAATGAAAATAATCCATAGATATGACGGATGATGAAATGAAGATTAAAGAGTGTTAGAGATCAATCGGATGAAAAATAAGTCAAAGAGATGAAATATAGTCGAAATATTATCACATATCAACTTTCAGGCGAAAAAGTTTTGCTCCGGATTTTTAGTACCTTCTTAAGATCCATTTTTGGGATGGTAAAGGTTCGAATTGGAAATTATTTATTTCAAGACGAATTGTATATATTTGTGTTAGCTTTCCAACTCACTTTGAATCACCTCAATCGTACATTGGATGAGAAAGTTATGACCAAAATATTGAAATCTGTCCGGCGAAGAAAAAAGTTAAAACAATGTGGTTGCATAGTGTTAATTCCTTACGACCGTATAGACCATTTTAGAGATTTTTTTTTGCTGAAAATATTTGTTCTATGCGACAGTTTGACTTTATACCATGCGGTCGCATAGAAGACTTTCGGCGTGAAAATTCTGATTTTCTTATTTGATTCAACCTCTTATAGAAACCAATTTTGGACTTCTTTAAAACCCTAATTCCGTCCAGAACAAGGGCATGCCGCATTCTAACATATTATTGAAGGCTTGGAGATCAACAAGGAAGGAAAGAACGAGAAGATTGATTCCAAGATTCAAAATTTCACTTCAAGAATCAATTGGGTGATGTCTTCTCCTATTTATTTCTTTTGTTTTCTTAGTTCTATTATGCTAGGCTAGGTTATACTAAATGAAAGATGAACCATGTGATATGATATTTTAATTTCTAGTTTTATTTTGTTGACATTAAAACGCGTTTTGAATTATTGAATGATTTATATACATTACTTTTTCTCTACAATTATATACGCAATGATTGTATAAGTGTGGTGACTTATTTTATGCATTCAAAAAAAGGAAAATATGTTCGACAAGATATAAATCATCGTAGGGTCTGATAGGGTATAGAGATATACAACTATACCTTACGTGAATCTCTAAGTGTTCACAAAAAATCATGCATTTTTGTATATTTGCTCTCGTTATAAAGATATAGTCGGTGTCGTATGTGAAAATATGTTCAAACTTAATCGAAATAGAGTTTTGAATAAAAAATGAACACTGATTCTTCATCAATTCAAACGCGTTGTCAATTTTACAGAACTAGAGTTAAAATGGATCATTGCATGAGGATTCGCGATCCAGTACGTTTCTCATTTATTTGTTATCTCAACTTGCATTTAACATCAATTTGCATTTAATCATAAGTGTGCACTTAGTATAATCCTGCATTACATTTGGTATATTCATTCACAATTGCATAATTAGGTTACTTAGTTTATTTACAATTTAGTACAAAACACAAAACACATTTCTTGTTTCGGTTAATGTCGAATTAGGTAAAGTCAAACTATTAAATCTCTGTGGGAACAATACTTGGACTTGAAATCCACTTTATTACTTGAAACGAAACGTACACTTGCGGTGATAAAAATCAAACACATTTTCGTTTATCAATTACGTTTTACTAAAACCTTAGTTTATAACTATTGTTATTATTTGCTTTAATAAAGAGTTGACAGAAATATGAAATCGTTGAATGATCAATTAATTAAATTGAGTTCAAATGAATACTAGAGATACCTTGCTTCGTTAGTGATATTAGGTGGTACTAACAGTCGCCTATGATGACCGACAAGATGAGACGCTCCACGTCTATGTTGGGTCGTCAACCCCCATAGACGCTCTACGCCTATGCCGAATCGTCGACCCCCAGCTGGCGCTCTACGCCTATGCCGAGCCGTCAACCACTAGGAGACTGCCTACCACTATGAGGCCATCTACATTCATGCTAGACCGTCTACCACTATGAGGCCGTCTACATTTATGCTAAGCCATCTACCACTAGAAGGCATACACAATACTTAACGATGAAAAATCATTGGATTGGATATGAATCGTCTAACAACTAACATAGACACAACCAACCACTAGATAGATAGTGATTCTCCACCTAGAACGTGGTACGTGGAACACGTGGCACTATAACCGCCAGCAGTTACATGACCTCAGCCACCTATAAATACCCCTAAGGCGAGTTAGGTATGGATGGGGAAATTTTCAACAAATTATATTATAATTGTTGAATATAAAATTCAACTTTGATTACAAGATTGAAGAGTACAAGAATTTTTGAAATAAAAGCTTAAAGTTCTAAAAACTAATAAAAGATTTATAAAGCTTTCTTAAAGAAGTTTTATCTCCCGCTAAAACTCGCTTGCTTCCAACTGGAGACTTCATCCTCTTTTATAATCGAGAATTGAGGCTCCGAACTTGAAAATTTCTTGAGTTTGGTTGAGGAATCTTTGAAGGGCAATAATAATGAATGTTCTTTTGTCTTTTGTCTGCCCACCTGTATTATCATTTTGTCATATTGATGGGAATCTTCATTTAATAAAGATATTTTATTACAGTTTCTTTTTTTCCCTTGTAGGTTGGCAAGGCTAGCAAGAATAAGTTATTAGCTGGCAAGCACATTTTGAACATGATCTCTTTTGCCTTTTGAACACGATATTGACGAAGTTCATCCAAATAATTGGGTCCATGTAGTCATTTGGTATTCTTCAGATTTCTTGAGTAATTAACTTTGAGCATTATCAGCTTCTGAGTCAGAGTTTGTAGCATCACAAATAGTAATTTTTTGAAGAGGCTTCTACTAAATTAACATTTTTTTTTTGAAACAATAGTAAGTTCTTCTGAAGTTTTACATTTAGCATTGCCAACAATCTTGATTTTTCTATAAGAAAATCGACGGTCTTTTTTAGCTCTTTTTTAGAAAGGTTTGGAGCACCCATATTCATTTGCTCTTAAATCTATGAATTAATTGCTTTTGGGCAGCAATTAGTTTTATGAAAATTTGAACACCATTTTTGTAATCGCTTGGCAATCTTTTTGACATTATATTCTGAACTAGGATTTTGCATAATTTGATAATCCAAACAAAATATTCACGAGACTTTGAGATTCATTGAAAATTGGAACAAAAAATTTTCTTGAGGCTTCAAAAATGTTTTAACCTCTGTTTTGAAATATTCGAATCCTTGATGAGTAAGACTGGATAAAAATGTTCTCGTCAATACAAAAATATTCGAATCAGTTTTGAAACCATTTTGAAAAATTATTTGAACAAGCCTGGTTCAAAAGAATAAATCAGGAATGCATAACTGGTCTAAGGTTGAAAACTTTAAACCACGTATCTTGATAATAAAAATAATTGAAACGAGTTTCAAAAGAAACATCTTTTGATAGATTCATTTTA
Source organism: Osmanthus fragrans (assembly GCA_019395295.1). Lineage (NCBI taxonomy): Eukaryota > Viridiplantae > Streptophyta > Magnoliopsida > Lamiales > Oleaceae > Osmanthus > Osmanthus fragrans. The sequence goes on along the minus strand of CM033347.1, from coordinate 13,685,561 downwards.
TTCTCATTCCATAGGTTGGTTCCCCAGTTTTCATAAGCCAAAATCCTTCTAATTATTATTTTGAAAGTCAATTTAATTGGATTTTTGAGAATTGGGGGTATGAGTTATTATGACAGGTCCAATTTTAATAAGGATTGTTTCATAATAATCTCATCTTTTTAATATTTCGAGGCATAAAATTGAAAATTTGAGGGGAAAATATCATGAAGGCATTTATCAAGAGATGAAGATCTATGGATCCATGAAGTTTCCATTTCACAAATTGTTTCGACGATTTGTTTTGTGAAATAATAGAAGGATTTTTGAGGATTGATATCAAGTTGTTTTTCAGATCCTATTTGTACAACCTTTTTAAAATTTGAAGGTTTTGGTTCATTAGATTTTTTTTTGATTTTGGGTGGGATTTTGAAATAGAATTTTGAAGCTAAGGTTGTCTTTTGAGAATTGACTTGAGAATTTGAAAATGATCCATGAGAGTTTGAAATGTAATAATCTATAGAAAGCAAATGAATGAAATATTTATTTTTATTCTTCTTCTTAGAGGAAGAAGAGAATTACATACTCACAAGTGTATCATCACACTCAATTGTCTTTGTTTTGCAATAACTCTCTAGTTAACAAGTTTGCAAAATAGTTTGATTCACCTTGTATCTATATAATTTTGAAATCAAAGTAGGATAGAATAGCTTGACATCTTGGGAATATTTTTTTTCAAACAAGGTTTTTTATGCCTTTTGCAAGACGTACTTTAATGCTTTGTAATCAGTTTTTAAAATAAATTATTTTGAAATTTTGAAACACATAAAACGTTTTATTGATAAAATCTTTTTTTTATTGTTGAATAGTTCTTTTAAGGCCCAGTCCATACTCCACTATGAAATCTAACAAGTTGTTCTTGATTTGATGCTTTTAGAATCTGTTTTAGTACACCACCATACCCTATGTCAGACGCGTTAGTCTCAACAATAATAGAGGCATGTGGGTCAAGGATTGAAAGACATAGTATGCTTTTGATAGCTACTTTAGCTTTACTTACGGTTAAAGTATGCTCGTGACTCCATGGATCAGAATTCTTTTGTAGTCTTTTGAAAAGAGAGACAAATGTCAATCTACTATCTTTAATAAAGTCGATAACATAATTGACACAACCATGAAATTTTTGCAAACTAGATTTTTCTAAGACTTTATCTGAATAACTTATCAGCAAAATCTAGACTTCTTTGAATTGGTGTTATCTTTCCTAAATTAATATTATGACCTAGGAACCTAATACTTGTTTGACATAAAACAATTTTTTAGCAAAGAATACTAAACCATTTTTCTTTATGACATGAATGAATGTACTGAGATGTTTGATATGATGTTCTAAACTTTCAGAATATATTAAAACATCATCAATGCAAACAATAATGAAATTTTGAAAAGGATTGAAAAATGTCATTCATAATTTTTTGAAATTTAGAAGGAACATTTTATAGATCAAATGGGGTAACATTTCATTCGTATTGTACGAAAGGAACATTGAATGCAATTTTATAACTGTCTTCTTCTTTGATTTGAATCTGCCAGAATCCTAACTATCAAATTCTGAGAAGATGACAGCTTTGAATAATCTATCTAATAGATCTTTCTTTTGAGGTAATAGATACTGAATCCATTAAAGAGTTTTATAGAGAGACTTATAATTGATAACAAGACGAGTAGCGCCTCGCTCGATTTCAGCAGAATTATTGACATAAAAAGCATAGCAACTCCAAATAGATTTGTTAGGACGAATAAGACCTTTTTATAAAAGATCATTAATTTCTTTGATACAATGATCAAGTAAATCCTTGTTCATTTGAATAGGTCTTGATTTTGAAGGAATATTTGACTCATGAAAATCAGAATTGTAAGGAAGACTAACAACATGTTTCTTTCAATCCAAAAAGCATTTGGTATAGTTGAACATATTTCTTTTTCAATCTGTTTGTGAATTTTGAAAAAAAAAAATCTTTATTGAAGAATTTTGTAATTGTTTTTCAATTCTTTGAAATTTAATTTCTTCTTTGAAAAATTAAATATGATTTTTCTTCAAATCAATATTGTTAATAGTCTTTTATATTGATGCTTCTTTTGAAGATCTTACATCTTTATAAGAAGACGGATTTGTAAATTTGAAAAATATTTCTAAACCAAAAATATTTGTAGTAAGTCATTTCGAATCAATTTGAAAAGGATAAATTTGAACAATAAAAGGAGTACCAAGAATTACTTCTTGATCAAGATTCTTAACCAGATAAAATATGTTTTTGAAACAAATATTTGAACTACAAACATGAGCTTTTGGAAGTTTATATTGAATATTGAGTTTTTTTACCACACGCACCATAAAGACGCCCAGTAATTTTTTCAAAAAAATTTGTAGGGACAATCATTCCCTTATACAATTTTGATCAACTCTTGAGTCAATAAAAATTCTGGTAGTGAGTTTGAATTTTCTATTGACAATAATGGTCATATGACAATACCATTTTTAAAGTTGAATTCGGTTAATTACATTAATCTTTTCTTCTTTGATTTTCTCTTCTTCGATTTTCTTTTCATCAAAAGGATAATGAGAATGATAACTTGAATGATATGCATGAGAGGTATCATTTGAATTATCATCTTCTAATTCAGAAGATGAAGACTCAAGGTGATCAGAAGATTTAGATTTAAGAAGCACTACTTCCATTCGTACTTCTTTCATATGTTTTTCAAGAGTAGAAAATTGATATTTCACGGGTTTCATTTCTGATTTTAAATCAGAACTAGAAGTTTTTTTAAACGATTCATAACATTTTGCATAGTAAAAGGTTCGGGTTTTGATGTGGAACGTAAAAGGGTACTGAACTTGTTTTTGAGTTTGGGATCTTTAATTTAATCAATAACATTTTGAATAATCTCTTCTCATTTGGTAAGAACATTTATAGTTTTGTAACCACAAACTTCTTTACCTTGATTAGAAGAGGAGTAGTAAGAGACTCAACATCAGAATCTTCTTGATGTTGATAAATCTGTTCTAATTCAGAATTAGATTCTTTGCTAGAACTGGAATTTATGAGATTGAGAAGTTCAAGTTTAATTTCTTCATCAATTTGAAAATTATTAATCTTTCCCTTCGTAGGACAATTATTGGAATAATCACCCATTTGCTTACATTTCCAACAAGTAACATTAGAATTTTTTGAAAACTTTTTCTTTGAAAATCTATTTTTAGAATATCTTGGATAAGATTTTTGAAAATTCCTTTCCTTTGAATAAAATTTCTTTTTCTCTTATCTAGAAGGATGAACAATTTTCTCATAACCATATTGCTCACTGACTGATCCTAATTCTTTGCGATTATCAGATCTTTCCACCTTTAATTTGGCTTTGAACTTTAAATCATTATAGAGAGCTAATCCTTCTCTGTTAATAATAATAATGATAATTTCACCATAAGTAAGTTATTCATTATTATCATGTTCATTTTTAACTCGTTCAGCAAAAAGTTTAGGAAGTCCAAAAATAAATCTTTCTTTCCAAAAATATCGATCACAATCTTCTCATAATAAGACTCTTGTTAAAAACATGTTTTTATACCATCGAAAATCTTGTAAACTAGGACAATTGAGATTCATAAGAATTTCAGAATTTTTATTCATGATATTTGTGGGAACACCAACAAATTTTTTGACAATAATATACATAAGTGTCGTAAAACTATCATTGCTACATCCAAGCTTTGTAGTTTTTGCAATTTCAGTTCTTTCTGCTTCAGTAACGTAATTATACAACCAGTTTTTGAGTTGGCCAGAAAATTCGTAGATAATACATTGACATGCTTCAAAAGTATCAATATTGACAGATATATAACCATTGAACCATATGACCATTTTTTTTTCACAAATTTGAAGAATTTGACATTCAGTTAAACCATCAATATTCCATTCATTCATAGTTTTTCCAACAAAAGAATATTGTTTTGAATAGTTTTCTTCAAAAAGTAAATCTAGATGAGTATGTCGAGGAGAAGAATTGGGGAATTGGGGAATGTTTATAGTTTTGTTTACCTCTTATTATTATTAATATGAGGTAATTCATCATTAAGAAATTGAGATTTGATTTCATCAATAGTGTTGATATTTTTTTACGAAGAAACAATTTTTGATAAGTGAGAAGCAAATTCTTTCAGAACATTTGCCTCAATACTAAGATTGTGTTTTGAAAGGAGTAGTGGATGTATTTGGAATCCCATATAAAGAAGTTTTTTTTTCAAAAGATATCTTCTTTATGTTTCTTGAAGTAGTATACTGATCAGAATTTATCTCAATTCTATTGAGTTGAGAGCACATAGGTTGTTCTATCTTTAACCACGACGGCATAAACACAAATACATATATATATGGGATAATTGTAGCAAAAATTTCAAACATTTGAAACACTAGTAGACTTTCCCTAGAGCTTTGATTTGTTGTTGCAGTCGTCACGCCCAACCTTTCCAAATGATGCAGGTGAATTCTTTTTAGACGGTTTCCATCCACAATTCCGATAGTTAACAAAAAATTTAACTTTGACTGCATTATAATCAATTTCAATGAGGTTGAAATGGTACTTTCATAATTACCACATTAAATAACAAAACAAAACCAAACCAAAAACAAATGGAAAAATTGTACCATCATCTCCTCTCCCAACACAGTAGCTAGATTCACAGAGAGAAAGAGAAGGGCAATAGAAAATGGCCTTGCAATTGCAGGCTCTGATTGAGGCGTCACATAATTCCTCTTTGAAATGCTACTTTGCCCATTTGATTGATCACTTGATTGACACCCCCTTACATGAGTGTGTGGGTCCCGAGTGATTTAAATAATATTTCTCTCCTAATGTGAGGGGGTGTGTCAATCAAGTGGTCAACCAAGTGGGCAAAGTAGCATGACTCATTCCTCTTTAGCTCATACCGGAAATGTAGGCCTTAGGCTAAATTCAAATCAATTTGCACTCAAATCTTCGTTTTTTTCTTCATCTGTTCACCGATTTGCACTCAAATCTCCTGCTATGGCACGAAATTCTCAATGCGTGTTACGTTGAAACAAGCATATATTTGTCGTGATTACGGGTGATTTTTAATTTCAATTTTTGTTTAAATTTGTTTTTGAGATTTGAGTGCGATTTGTTCCGTTTTGGTTACAAAAGGAAAATGGGAAAAAAGCAAGATCATTGTTTTTGGGTTGGATAAAATCAGGTGGCTAGTAACAACCACAGAGGTGGAGGTGGAAATGGAGGTGGTCAATGACTGATTATGGGTTTGGGTGGCATGGGGGTGGGAAGAAGAAGACGATCTTTTTTTTCTTATTTTTTTAAAATTTAATTAGCTAATTTATTTAATATGATAAATAGAAAGTTACTCTTTTGCCATTTTTAAAATATTAAAAATGTGGTCAAAGATAAATTTTTGGTCAATTGACGGAATTGTAGATGAAAATTGTCCAAAAAGCCTGTACCTGCAAAATTTGAAAAGATTAGAGATGACGGCTGCAACAAGTCAAAGGTCTGAGTGCTAGTGATTAAAAGGTTTGGGACTTTTGCTGCAGTTTTATATATATATATATTTGATTTTTGTAAGACTCGTTTGATATGACTTTTGAAAAGTGAAAATGAGTTTACAAGATTTAAAAGTTGCATTTGGACATGTGTCTAATTTTATAAAAATGTTTCTTCTAATTAGTAAATTTTTTAGAGAAAGCTGGTTTATTAATATGATTTTCTCTAAAAATATTTTTTTAATAGGATTTTTTTTTTGAAATTAATTTTTAAATAGAAATTAAGGTAATTTCCTCAAGTAACTTTTCTACGTAAAGAGAAAGACATGTCAAACAATTTTTTATACAAATTTCTAGAGAATACTTTAAATACGCAAGTATTATTAATTAATAAGTCTACCAATATGAGTGGTACGAACAGTATCATCATCCTTGTGAAGCTATATAGGTCTTGTTTGAACCGTAATTTATTTATTATTATTATTATTATTATTTTTGGAGAAGAAAGATTTTCGCTTTTGTTTGGGCTCTATTTTTGTCAAATTATCTATATATTTTTTCTTATCTTTAACCACAAATTTTCTAATAAAATAATATACATATAAATTTTTTAAAAAAAATCCTTATTTTTAATCATACATTGTTCAAAATATCACTATTATTTCACCTGGTGATTAAAATTTGAGTTTTGGGAAAATTTGAGTTTAAAGAAAAAAAAAAAAAAAAAAAAGAGCTAAAACGTAGGATGAATGAACCAATCAATGCATTTGGTTCCTGAACCAAGCCTTGCCATCACTTTTTCTCCGTCATTATCGCCAGAATTCGCACATTCTAGTGGCTATCTTTTCTCAAAATTTATTTCCTCTTTTCTTTTAAACTACATATTCTTCAATAAAATAATATTAAACGCAAATCCAAATTTTTTTCTTAATTTTTAATCACATACTCTATCAATTTAAAAAATATATTTTTTTTTTCTTCAAAATAAGAATCAAACAGGCCTATAAGACATTTACTGCTACGTACAAATGTGGATGATGTCACGTCAACTAGATTTTTATACAAATTTCTAGGGAATACTTTAAATACGCAAGTATTATTAATTAATAAGTCTACCCATACGAGTGATAAGGATAGTACCATCATCCATGTGAAGCTACATAAGACCTTCACGAACAAATGTGGATGATGTCATGTCAAACAGATTTTTATACAAATTTCTAGAGAACACTTTAAATATTCAAGTATTATTAATTAATAAGTCTACTCATACGAGTGGCAAGGATAGTATTATCATCCATGTGAAGCTACATAAGATATTTACTGCTAAGAACAAAGTTTTTTGTGGACCACTCTGCTTAAGGTTGTCGATTGGCCATGTATTTATAGGCAATGAGACCCCGTCTGGCCTCCTCAAGTGGACCTCCAAAATAACATGCATAAACTTCTTCTTCATTTTTTTTCCTTTTTCTTTTTATTTTTTTGCCAAACATGCATAAACTTATAATAAAATTTATTGAACTTTCAAATTTAATAACGAAGATCATCGTTTGTGTAATAATATCTATTAATTCATACAAAGTGAGTTTATTGGTATACTTCATACATAGAAATATTTTGTAAATCTCATCGCCCCTATCTTGCATATAAATTTTAAATTTTAATGACGGAAAATTTTGTAATAAAAAGTCATTTTTAAATTATTTTGTCAAGAAATAGTCGTCCAAAGATTTTTCAAAACAAATACTTGTCCCTAAAACTAAAATTTCTTCTAGTACGTACCCCCTCCAAAGATATCTTTAAAGGTGTGTGAGTACCTTTTTTGCCTGATTACCAGGCCCTGTACAGGACAGACACATTCAAGGATATCTTTAAAGGTGTGTAAGTGCCTTTTTTGCTAGGACATCCAGACAAAGGTAAAGTATATTTGTGGTAGAGTGTAAGATGCTTGTGCACTAGTCATCCCTTAGTGTGGCTATTTTTTTCGAAGCCTATATATCTTTCACTGTGTATAGCTCTATAATTATGTAAATTATTTAAATATTCACCCTTAATTAATTGGAGCTATCTAAACTCAATGAACTCTTGTAATTTAAGCTCCAATGGTCCAAGCTCAATTGCAATCGATTGTTGACAACTTATTTAAGTTACACATATCCAGAACGTCTGTTGCAATCCTTAATAAACAGGCCAATGATACTAGCTTACAAACTTTACTAAATTACTAGACGTGATAAGTACTAAGATCAAACAATCTTCCCAAGACTCTATCTCCATTGAATGGATAATTCTATGATACAATGACAATTTTATGCATCTAGATTATATCTTTATCATCAAGTTGCCGGAAAGTAGTGTTATTTTGGTACTCTTTGGAAGATCAAATTATATTTGTGTTCTCTTCAGTGAAAATGCGAAAATTATATATTTACGTGCCCAAAAAAAATCTCTAGTGAGTGCGAAATTTATTAGATGGAAGAATGAATTAACGTGCTAATGCTTGATTATATTTGCATTTGTTCCGAGTGAAAGTACACAGCTAAAATATTTATCATATTCTCAATTATGATCGAAAGAAAAAAATTATTAATTTTAAACTTAGTCATCCTCTACACGAATTTTTTTTTTTTTAAATTATTTTTTTAGGTGAAAATGTTCTCACCTCTAGTCCTATATTTTAGCATTACATATCTATTTACTAGCACGTTAATTAGTAATTAAACTTTTGATGACAAATATTCTATAGATCGATTATTTTCGTTGGAAAACAAAAATCTTTACAATCAACTCGAGAAAATGTACCAATTCTCCAAGTTCTAATTGATTAAAATTGTTGTTTCTTCAACCAAGGACAAATGTTCAAGAATTGGTAGCTACCTCCATTCCTGAACAAAAACTCAAGTAAAGGTTGGTAGGATGTCAAAAAATTAAAAAAAAAATCATATTCCAACAATTGGTGGACCTAGAAATTAATGACATACGTAATATTCGTTAATTGGTAGATTTATAATTAATAACAATAATGACAATTTTGTTTTAATGGTTGAAATCTTTAAAATTTCAACTATAAAAAATGAAATATTTGTATGAAATTTACTTGACATTAGCAATATAATAATTATTGTTATAATATCAAAAATAATTTATCTCATACGCGGTTATTTTGAGGTTTGAACTTAGTCTGTTTTTATTTGGAGAAAGAATACTTATAGAGCTGCACATGCAATCAATTTAAAATTAGTTTTACGATCAAAGTATTTATTCTCGTTAGAGCTGCACAGGCGTGATGTCTGTTCATCCTGGCTCGAGTGATGATCTCCTAGCTCTAACGAGAGAGAGCAGCTCTCAATAGTTGCCTCGCTCGCTCGTGCTAGATCAAGTATTTAGACCATCTCCAACCTGCACCAAAATTTAAAGTAAGTTTCGCACTATTTGACATCAATTTTTGCACCAAACTAAAAGTCATCTCCAACCCATTACACCAAAAGTTGAACCAAATGAACATCTTTTTATTTATGAGATGATAATATCTTAGAAATAAGAAAGAAGATAAATGAAATGGTCGAAATCCAACAATTTGTCTTAAACTAAGAGGGGTAGATATAGCCAAGTGAATTAAGACACTGGATTGTGAATCCATCAATTTTTTCTTCATTTTTTTTTTCATTCTTAACAATTTATTTATCTAAAAATTATTTATTTATTTAATTTACTGCTACATAAATTACTAAATAAAAATTACGTTTCGTTTACGAAAATATGGAATTCATTTCTTGATTATTATTGTATAGCAAAAATATTAAACATTGAATTTGCTAACGAAATGTTAAACAATTAGGGGGCGTTCTCTTTACTATTTTCGGGCCATTTTCTATTTTCGATTTTTCAAAACATTGAAAACGCATTCTCTTTCCCATTTTCGAAAACGAGTTTTTGAAAACGGCTGAAAATTTTGTGAAGAAAACAAAAAACAAATTTTTTACGTTTTGGCTGTTTTCTTCACAAATCTGCCAAAACTCAAAAAACATGGGTTGAGAAATATTTTTTCAAAACGACAAAAAGAACGAATTTTCAACAATCTCAAAATGGACACCCAAAACGCAAAACACAAAACGAATTCAAAACACAAAACACAAAACTGAAATACGAAGAGAACGCCCCCTTACATTTCGTTAACAATTTTAAAACTTTTTAGTACATTATTTTAATCAATTTCTTGATTATTATTGATTATAGGATTTATTATTATTATAGTAGTATTAAAAAATTTAAAAAAATATTTTTATTATTAAAAAATTAAGAATTAAAAGTTATTGCATAACAAAAAAATTGAACACAAATACCCTTAACAACAATTTGGGGCAACATGAAAAAGGAGGACAAAAGGAACATTAACCATTTTTATTTTGATTCAAAATTGTGCAAAGTATGGTGTTGGGTTGGAGAGGGGATTGTACTAATTTTTTGCTAAAAAATGATGAAATGATTTAAGGGTTGGAGATGCTCTTATGCTTATTTTTTTAAAAAAAAAATAAAGACGTCAACATATCTTTAGGGACTTTTTAGAGTCAACCGAGGAAGGTCGATGGGGGTTATGGGTTCCCCAACCATATATATATATATATATATATATATATATATTATAAACATCAAGAATACATGGGAAGAGGGGGCATACGCGTGACCTCCGAAAAAGAAACAATGCAACGAGTGAATAAAAAAAATTAAAGCAATAAATAGGGAAGTACTACTTCCCTGTATAATAGAAATAATGCAAAAAATGGAACCTAAGCTACAAATCTCTAAAGTTAGGCAATCCATGTTTGTCTAGTTGCACAAGTGTCATAATTTGTTGTGGTAGGTCAAACGATCCATACTCCTAATAGTGTCGGTGATCTGTACCCTTTGAAGCAAGCGAGTCTGCAATTTGGTTTCCCTCTCTATAGACGTGGGAAACTATGTCTCTGTTGAAGGAGATAATGTCTCTGATTTGTCTAGGAGTGCCCTGAATCTTCTATGGTCCTCTGTCCGTGGTGATGTAGTGAATAACCACAATCGAATCTTCCTCAAACCAAATAGTTGATATCCTAATTCCTCTGGCCAATAGAATCTCATCCAGTATAGCTCTCAGCTCGGTCAAAATCAAACATGGGTCATACGATGATGTGGTCCTTAATGATACCCCACCACTCGCAAATTCATCATTGACGCATCCATTAGTGTTGATCTTGTAATATCTCATTGGATGCACCAAACAACCATAATAGGTGGGGAGAGAGAGAGAGAGAGAGAGAGAGAGAGTCATAGTAATACTAAATAGTGGTGCCAGTGTTAAGTCCTATAGTCAATGCACGGCTCTAAAAAGTCCTCCAATATGAAGAAAAGAGACCATGTGGCATACCCTCGACACGAACCCATGAGGGTTTTGTTTTTTTTGTTTTTTGGTTTTGAACTAAATAATTGAATAAATCTAAAAACCAATATTTTATTAGGTGAAAAAGTTCTCAACTCTAGTCGTATATTTTAGCATTACATATCTATTTACTTGCACATTAATTAGTAATTTAACTTTTGATGACAAATATTTTATAGATCGATTATTTTCGTTGGAAAACAAAAATCTTTACAATCAACTCGAGAAAATGTACCAATTCTCCAAATTCTAATTGATTAAAATTGCTGTTTCTACAACCAAGGACAAATGTTCAAGAATTGGTAGCTACATCCATTCCTGAACAAAAACTCAAGTAAAGGTTGGTAGGATGTCAAAAAATAAAAAAAGTCACGTACCAACAATTGGTGGACCTAGAAAATAATGACATGCGTAATATTCGTTAATTGGTAGATTTATAATTAATAACAATAATGTCATTTTTGTTTTAATGGTTGAAGCCTGTAAAATTTCAACTATAAAAAATGAAATATTTGCATGAAATTTACTTGATATTAGCAATATAATTATTATTGTTATATATCAAAAAATAATTTATATCATATGTTTTTTTAACTTATATAATCGATCTTAAATTTAGTAAAATTAAGACAAAATTTATGTTTCAATGGAACGATGGATCGTGATTTTTGAAAGTTGGGGGAATTACAAATTGTCCTACATCTTTCGAGAAATACTAAACCATTAAGACCCTAAACCAAACCAAAAGAAACTCTTGTTTTCCCTGTAATGGTTGAAAATTTCAAGTAGTGTCTCAAGAAAAAGTTTGACATGCCAAACTCTTTTATTAGCTCATCTACTAGAGTTGATTGTACGCTATTAAATAATATTGAAAAAAATAAGTTAAAATCTTCTTTATTATACCGTCCAATATATTTCTACGTACGAAGTCTTCTTGGTAGGTGCACCATGTTAAATCATTTAGGATTAGTCTGATTGTACAAAATAACCCTTTCAGAACTCTCACAGATAACTCACATGGGTAGGATCCATGTGAGTTGAAATATTGGAAAAAATAAACCACATATCCCCTAATGTGTCTTCTCTGTAGGTTTTATTTTGAATATCTAGTGCAGCCCCACCCCATGTAAGTTGAAATATTGGAAAAAATAAACTACCCACCCCTTTAATGTGTCTTCTTTATAGGCCTTCTGTAAATGTTTATTCTGTACATCTAGTGCAGTCCAATCATTTAACCTTTGTACTCGCAATTAATAGTATAAAGAACTGAGCTGTGTGTACATTCAACCATATAGTTCGATTGACAGTCCCCTCACATTTGGAGCTGGGGCCAAATCTTAAAATAAGATTAAAATCAGCTCGATCTCACCTCATGTGAGAGGGTTGTCTACCTGAATGTAGGAATAAGGCTGTTTGTACAGCCTTATTCATGGTATAGAATGGCCCAGGATAGCTACATACAACTCGCGTTAAAAGGACTACTGGGTGATGAATTGACTTTTCTACGGATGAACCACAAGCCATGTGATCAGTTAATGCTATTTCTTTTCTATTAGTTTTGGTTATTAAAGACGACAATGACTAGTGGCCCTGTTGAAACATGTCTAATGTTGTTTTTTAACAACACAAAAAAATATGTTTAAATATACTTTACCTTTCTTCCCGGCAACACGGAGCATGTTCTCTAACAAGAGTGATGTAATGTCATACCTGACAAGTGATGTCAAATAGAGGCAAGCACCAAAAATGTCGAAGAACTCTATATTATGTCGAGATTTAGAGTTTTGTCTTAAATAGTCAATCTTGTTAAATGGAGTAACTAAAGTCCTTTGATTGGTATTTAATATGTGATTTAGCAGCGGAAATTAAAGAACGAACTCATTGACATAAGGAGTTGTTTCACCAGAATAGACACCAAACGGCGTGATGTTTGTTCATCCTGGCTCGAGTGATGATCTCCTTGCTCTAACGAGAGAGAGCAGCTCTCAATAGTTGCTCAAGTGATGATCTCCTTGCTCTAGAGAGAGAGAGAGAGAGAGAGAGAGAGAGAGAGCAACTCTCAATAGTTGCCTTGCTCGCGCGTGCTAGATCAAGTATTTAGACCATCTCCAACATGCACCAAAATTTAAAGTAAGTTTTGCACAATTTTACACCAATTCTTGCACCAAACTAAAAGTCATCTCCAACCTATTACACCAAAGGTTGCACCAAATGAACATCTTTTTATTTACGAGATAATAATATCTTAGAAATAAGAAAGAAGATAAATGAAATGGTCGAAATTCAACATTTTGTATTAAACTAAGAGGGGTAGATATAGCCAAGTAGATTAAGGCACTGGATTGTGAATCCACCAATTTTTTTCTTCATTTTTTTTCATTCTCAACAATTTATTTATCTAAAAAATATTTATTTATTTAATTTACTGCTACATAAATTACTAAATAAAAATTACGTTTCGTTAACGAAAATATTGAATTCATTCCTTGATTATTATTATATAGCAAAAATATTAAACATTGAATTTGTTAACGAAATATTAAATAATTACATTTCTTAACAATTTTAAAACTTTTTAGTACTTTATTTTAATCCATTTCTTGATTATTATTGATTATAGGATTAAAATTTATTGCAAATGTACATAATAATAATAATAATAATAATAATAATAATAATAATAATAATAATAATGTTTTTATTATTAACAAATTAAGAATTAAAAGTTATTGCATAACAAAAAAATTGAACACAAATACTCTTAACAACAATTTGCTGCGAAATGAAAATGGAGGACAAAAGGAATATTAACCATTTTTATTTTGGTTCAAAATTGTGCAAATTATGGTGTTGGGTTAGAGAGGGGATTGTACTAAATTTTTGCTAAACAATGATGAAATGATGTAAGGGCTGGAGATGCTCTTATGCTTACATTTTTTTTTTTTTAAATAAAGACATCTACACATCATTAGCTACTTTTTAGGGTCCATCGAGAAAGGTCAATGGGGGTTATGGGTTCCCCAACCACATATATATAATAAAAATCAAGAATACAGGGAAAGGGGGCATAAGCCTGACCTCCAAAAAAAAAAATGCAACAAGTGAATAAAAAAGAAATTAAGACAATAAATAGGAAAGTACTACTTCCCTATATAATGGAAATAATGCAAAAAAATAGAACCTATCCTACAAGCCTATAAAGTTAGGCAGTTCATGTCTGTCTAGTTGCACAAGTTTCATAATATATTGTGGTAGGTCGGACGGTCCATACTCCTAATAGCGCCAATGATCCAAACCCTCTGAAGCAAGCGAGTCTGTGATCTGGTTCCCCTCTCTGTAGACATGGAAAGCTATGCCTCTGTCGAAGGAGATAAGGTCTCTGATCTGTCTAAGAGTGCCCTGAATCTTTCATGGTCCTTCGTCCCTAGTGATGCAGTGAATAGCCAATGGATAATTGAGTATGATTTAATTAATTATGATTAATAATTGACTAATTAGGTTGAATATAATGTGTATGTATCTTTTTAATTGGATTTTATTTAATTTTAATTGGGTTGGATAAATTTAGATTAATTTATTTTTAGATTTTTTTCATAAATAGTTTGCGAAATTTGAAATCTAAACAAATTCACTTCAAATTGATTTGGTATGATTCAAAATCAAAGCATTGATGGATTTACGTAGACCCAAACCAATAATTCCAAAATAAAAATAAAAAAAAATTTCGGTTTGATTTTGCAACGATTTAGTTGTTCAATCCTAGTTGACAACAAATTTCACAATATTCCATGTGGCAACAATCTACAACATTGATTTTAAACGCATCAATCTTGTCACTGTCCAGATTCCTTCCACCTAGGGGGGATGTCATCGTTGTGTTTACTAAGAATGTACATTTAGCTTAATTCATAAATTTTCTACTCTTTTACTTTTTGGTACAAATATCTGTCTATGATTCAAAAACTACCATAGTGTGAAAGGAAATAATAATTTCTAACCCATCAAGACCTATTGGTTTCCATGTTATAAGTATCATTAAATTGATTGCGTGTTTGGTAAAACACATGTTCCTTAATTCATAGGATCCAACGAAAACTTATCCATCAATTAGTTAAAATTTATCCATCAATTAATTGATGTTTCATATAGTATTGTATTAGGAAAAAATATCTTTTTTTTTTTAATACTCGTAAAATACAAACATATTGACCATCCCAAGCATCGGTAAACAATGGATAAACTACAAACAAGTCAAATGATGGGTGTTAATGATGTCGTACGATAGAGTAGGTGAGGCCATACAATGAGGATGGAGTATTAATGAGGGCCTACAATGATGACTTTGATTAACAAGAGGCTCAAGTATGATATTGTTTAATTTCTTTTGCAGTCTTAAAGTAGTTTATCGACATCAAGTAATAAGAGTAATGTTATTTAACATCAATTTAGGTGGTTACACTTGATAGATTCAACTAAATGAATCACGTAACATTACATTTAAGTGAATCTATCATTTAATGTAATGCAATTACTACAAACTGGCTCTTAGTACTAGTGGTGCTGAATAACATTACTCAAGTAATAATTTTTATTTTTGAAAATCTATTACTATGAGTATCTTGAAAAGATACTCTACATGTAAGATGTTCTCTATTTTAAAGACACGATGCTTGAAAATAAGTTTTGAAAGATTCTCTATTTTAACTTGTTAAAATATAAATTGGGTTTGACTTCACAAATTTGAAGAAATAAAATCACTCTATGTTGTTACTTTATAATGAATATGTTAATACTCTAGTTTTTAATTTATTAAAATCATATTTGAATTGGTTGAATTAGTAACATATAAAAAATATTTTAAATAAAAGATGAGTATAAATCAATATAAATTTTGTAGAAAAAGAAAAATGAAGAGCTAAAATAGTAAGTATTGTTGTATGGAATAAAAAAGTTTACTCTTTAAATTTAAAAATACTTTATTATACCTAGGATCTTCTTTATAAATAAACACTTTTTGAAGATACTGTTTCATATATTTACTTCTTCTCAAAGTATGTTTGTATCATTTTTGGTGCTCTCTCCGTCCACAAGAAGATGATGCCATCGAAGAAGTTCAGAGGTGTCAGGCAACGTCACTGGGGATCTTGGGTTTCTGAAATTCGCCATCCTTTGCTGTAATAACTCTCTCTCTCTCTCTCTCTCTCTCTCTCTCTCTCTCTCTCTCTCTCACACACACACACACACACACACAGAGTACGGTAATTAGAGATGTGGTAGTATGAAGTTCTTGAATTCAGAGCACGAGCGTTGCTGTTGGAACTGGGATGGAATGGAATCCTAATCCTCACTCACACACACACACACACAGAGTACGGTAATTAGAGATGTGGTAGTATGAAGTTCCTGAATTCAGAGCACGAGCGTTGCTGTTGGAACTGGGATGGAATGGAAGCCTAATCCTTGACGCACTTCCATGAGATGCGAAGAAACCTGCCTGTCCCCACCACCCAAGAAGCATTACTGAGAATCCTAATCATGAAATAACATTTGTTTGTCAAATTCAAGGGGCTTGGTAAATAGGAATATGGGAAGGAGTTGTCGTCAAAGTCCTTTTAGCTACTCTTTCAGTTAGTACAATCGGTCTTTGAAGATCTTTGTCGGGAAGTGAAGCGGACCTAACCTTGGTCTTTGACATAACCAAAACCTCCTGATCTGGTTTGTTCTGGTCTAGTACACTCGTTGTACTCAACAGGATTGAACAATATATCGAGATTTTAACTTCTTTTTCTTTTAACAGCATGGAGTCATCTTTTAGAACTTTTGAGGAATCACATTCGAGTATACGAAGATTCTAAAAAATGCTGATTTGAGATTTACAATAATGTGTGATAACAGGAAAAGGAGGGTATGGCTAGGCACCTTTGACACGGCGGAAGAGGCAGCAAGAGCATATGACGAAGCAGCCGTTTTAATGAGTGGGCGTAATGCAAAGACAAACTTCCCATTAACTCATTATCATCAAAATTCTGATGGAGAACCAAACACTAGTAATGATCAAGAATCACCAACAAAATTAGTATCTCCAAAACCCTTATCAGAAATTCTTCGAACTAAACTTCAAAAATGCAACAAGGCACCATCTCCATCTCTCACTTGTTTGAGGCTGGACGTCGAGAATTCCGGTATAGGGGTGTGGCAAAAGCGTGCTGGTCCATCATCAGATTCAAAATGGGTAATTAGAGTCGACTTTGATCAGAATAAAGAGAAATATTCAAAATCTGAAGAAGATAAAGAATTTATGTCTTCATCCAAGTCCCCAGCACTGCAGTTTCAAGGCTCGACCATGACAAGTGAAATGGAAGAAGAGGAGAGAATTGCACTGCAAATGATTGAAGAACTTCTTCAAACGTAAACAGATTCCACGAAGGTTTGTGTATTTGGGAAGGATAGAAAAAATAAATTCCTTTTCGTTGTTGATACAAAAATATAAATTAAATAGTTACACTGGAAAAATAAAACTGAAATACATGTTGCAAATATTTATAAGGAAAATTTTATGCAAAAAAAAAAAAAGAGTCAAAAGTAGAGAAAATGTGAATATGTTGATGACTTTTTTATCCTCGTGTTCCTTCTTTCCTCATTATAAATTCTTGCTCAATCTCTTTTTATAACTTATTTGTAGCGAACTTCTAAAATTCACTATAGAATTCTTCATGATCATCAGCGATTACTCACTTAAACCTTTGTAGATCTTCATAAATCGAGTCATCTGCTTTGTTCGTCGGGTGTTTCTACCCAATTGATCTTCAATATGTAATTTTGTACAATAATGATTTAGGCTTCACCCTTTCATCTCCCATAGCAAAGTGGAAGAAGTCTAAAGATAGTATCAAATTTTACTTCCCAAAAACTAGAAAGTAAAAATTTGAAGTTTAGTTACCAATGATTTGAACAAATTTTTTGTGGTCCAAAAATAAGCTACACTGGAAATATTAGATTATTCTGCTTCCTATAAGATGGGAAAATCCAGATGGCAGTCATCTTGGTTGGTAGGACAAGTGTGGTTACATACGAGGTTGGAGAAATTTTAACACCCATGTAAAGGACATTATTAATTACCAAAGTATCTAAAATTAATTTACTTGTGCAATGATGGTTGATAAAGTTTCTTGACAACTAGGAATGAATCCAAGAATATTTCGTGCACGGGCTAAAATTTAAAAGTCGATAGAATAAATTCATATATAAATCAAAGTCAAATTCATTTAATTTGAAGTTGTTCCTGATGAGGTTAAAAAAAAATCATGAATGAATGATATTGCTCTAAGGACAATCAAAATATAATTTATTAAGCCGACAAGACAACATTTCAACAATAATTAATTAACTAAGCATTGAACAATCTACCTTTCCAACAATTCACCCTCTTCAATCCATCAAGCATAAGTAAATATTTCTAGAAATACAATTAACAACTCTCTTTATTTTTTTTTCCACGTATTCCCAATCACCAGCTGCAAAGAGACAATATTTTGAACAATCACCCAAATGCAAATCAGGAATAATAAAATAAAATTCAGAGAAAAGCAAACAAGAACACCCACCAAAATACGCTTAAGAAAAGTACCATACAATCAATTAAAAATGCATAAAATTCATCAAAGTGCAATCACTGAGTAAAACCCATTTCCCAAAGCACAGAAATATACATGAATAATGTTAAAGAAACCTAAGGGATGACCTAAAGGTTGACATCCCCCTCACATGGGATGAGGTGCCCACTTGAATAAAATAACATTTCCCCCCCTCTTGTGTGAGGGGAATGTCATTCCCTAGGTCATCCCCTTGGTTACCATAGCATAGTTGAATATACATAACCCTTATTATACACTAGAAGAAAAAGGCTCTTCAATGAGGCATTTAATAAGGGCACAAACGAAACCGAACAATCCGTGTACCTTTTCCCCTTTTGTGGCCCTCTTCTCCTTTTTTATAACAGGTTAATAACTGAATTTGTGCAATGTTGGTTGATAAAGTTTGTTGACAACCAGGGACAGATTCAAGAACATTTTATTAGGATAACTGAACTTTTTGGAGGTATAAAACCTATTATTATCTTTCCTTAAGTTTAACTAAATACAGGAAATTTCCCACGTATTCCCATTCCAAATTACAAAATACAAGAAACTAAACTTCAAAATGGCAAAATCAAAAATATATACCACTTACCAGTTACCACTTGCGGATTGGTCTGATTGGAGGAATTGAATCGGTGGTACAGTGTATTGTTGGCTATGGACTGGACTCGTCATTCATGGTCATGGAAGAGATTGGGAAGGAAGCCAATGGATTAGAAATTTAGAATAGAAATAGAAGTGGTTTTATTAGGTTTGGGTTTGGCTTATATTATAAATGGGTATTCAATTTTAAGTTTTGTTTGGGCAAAAAAAATAAAGGAGTTGGGTCAATTACTTATTTTGTTGGATTGGAGTCATCCTTTTTTTTTTTTGCTGGACACGGGCTACTCATCAAAGTTAATGGGCTCAACAAAAGGGGGGGGGGGACTAATTGGATCTGGGCTTGGGCAAGCACGGACTGTAGTCTGGGCCAGCCCATGCCTGGATCCGCCCCTGTTGACAATGTTTGATGCTAAAATCTGGACAATTGATTTAAAAAATAAATTTTGAATTTTTTTAAATGGATAAACGTCATGATTGTCAATAAACATTGTTTATCATCACTGTACATTTAGTATGATTAAAAAAGAGGAAATTACATGGACACAGGTGTTTCAAGTTACCAGTGCAAAAGTCAGGTCCAAAGGTTTTTTATGCAAACATCATGTATTCAATCAAAAATTAAAATCAACATTTCCTCTCTCTCTCTCTCTCTCTCACTCAGTTTCTCTCTCACGCCTCTCGTTACCGCCGGTGCTCCCTCACGTCTCTCATCATCAGAGGCCACCGTCGGTGCGCCACTGCGACGATGACGAAGATATAGGAAGACAAGTGGAGGTTTGACTGTGTGGATCAGATACGAAGATTATAGTGTCTTGCACACATGTTGGCGACGACCGAAATGATGGAGGATTTGGTGGCAACGACGGGGATGGAGGTGGAGGTGGTAGCGGTGGTGGGTTTTTTGTTGGTGTGGTCTGTGTTGTTGGCGTTGATGGGTGGATCTGGTGGAGGTGACTCTTCACAGGCGACCAGATTTACCCATTCACTCCGATGACTCTTCAGAGGCGAAGTACCGTGACCGACTCTTCACAAAAATTAGTATGTGCGGTGGCTTGTTTTGGTTGTGGTGGTGGTGGATCTGGCGGTTTGGGGTGGGTTTTATTGAATTTGGCGGTGGCAGTTGGCAGCGACGGTATGTTTGTGTAAAGATTGTGGTGGTGTCGGTGTGGTGGTGATGGTGGAGACTGTGGCCGTGGCCTCTCTGGTGCTACTAGGTAACCTCCAGAATGGTGATCGTGGTTAAGTTCCTTGCCATAGATTGGGATTGATTTTGGTCGATTTGTGAGTTCCTTGCTGTGGTTGTGAAGTCACAGTGTTGATCTGAAGTAGATTTGGTGGTGATCTTACGGTTAGACTAGGTTTGGATGTTGTTGGTGTCGCGACTGTGGTGGTGAATTTGGCGGTTGGGCCGGGTTTGGTTGAATTTGGCGGTGGCAGAGGATGGTGGAGGTGGTGTGTTTGTGTTCGTTTTTTTCACCACCGGTCATTCCTTGCTATGGCTATCAAACGGTGGTGGTGCTTGTGTGAAGACATAGGTAGCAGCGAGTTTCTCTTATTGGTCGATATGTGACCAATTATTGGGGTCGAGATTCGGGATTTTTGGTGTATGTGACAAATTATTTATTAATATGTGACCAAATATTCAACTGTGACCTAAAAATTGTGACCAAGTACTCATTTGTGACCTAAAAATTTGATAATGTGTGATTGAAAAATTTCTGTGACCAGCTAATTGAAGAACTATAATCAACAAATGATCTGTGACTTGAAAGTAAATTGTGACCTATAAAAATTTTCTCAAAATAATCTGTGACTTATTAATTTGATAATATGTGATCAATAAATAATTTGTGACCTTAATTATAAATGTGTGACCAATAATTGTCTAATTGTGATTTTATTATATTTAATTAATTATAATAAACCTGATTTATACCTGATTTTTGAATTGGTGTAAACTATATACCTTAATTATGAATTTTTTCCATTAAAAAATATCTAATCATGGGCCTGCCTTTGTATGCTAACTCCCAAGAGTTAAGGTATATAGGACAAGGTTTATGACTAGACCTACTTATGGCATTATCAGTTAAAAGAAAAAGGGAAAATTAACTGTTTTCAACTTTACATAGATTAAATAGAATGTCCTTTTAATAGTAGTAAATGGAAATATTTGTCAAGTCATTGAAGAGATCGTGCTAGTTTAAAGAGTGACCGTTTCGTTATATTAGTTCAATGATTAACAAGAAAGAAGAAATCGAAGACGACGTAATGGACAGGAGGATTAGAGGATTTGGATGAAATTGATTTGTGCTATAAAATTTTGTATGATAGGAAGATTCCTAAAATGTTAGTTTTACAGAATAGTTGCAAGGCCTCCTGTGTTTTATATATTGAATATTGGTTCATAGAGAGAAAAGTGTTCATAACATGATCGTAGAGAAGGTGAGGGTGTTAAGATAACCTATTTTGTGTAGAAAATATGAGAAATGGAAATGAGCCGACAAAATGTGCTGTTTATTGATAAAAAAAAATTAACTCAAAAATAATTTGGTGATCGAATCATGTATTTAGAGCCGGCCTGCTTTGTGTGACATTTTAAAATGGTCTCCCTTATATATAATTAAAAAATATATTAAGTAAAAATATATATTTCAGTAATATTATTTCATTGCAAAAATATGATATTAATTTTTTTTTTAAATGTCGTGAATAAAAAAAAGTGCAAGTAAACCTCAACACACACCTCCCTAACTTCATCAATATTCATTTTCTCAATAAAGAACCATCTTAACCATTAACCCCTTCATGCAATTCCATATGAGCATACCTTGAAATTAAAAATAACAAGTACCATGTATAAACCTTGAAATGCAACAAATCATGTAAAAATATTTCTTCTTGCATTTTTAGAAACAAACTCACTAATTAAATTTTCATCATCAACATGCACTACAACAAAAATGACTTTTTGCAACATACAAAAGGCAACATTCGTTAATTAAATGTTGTTAAATAGGTCTATCGCAACATTATAATGCGTGAATGTTGTTATTGCTTAACATAATTGAGCTTCGACAACATTTTTAAGTGAGTGTTGCTAATGTTGCCTTTTTGCAACATTAAATAGGTGTTGTGAAAAGTTTTATTTTCCGCAACATTTATAAAACGTTGCAAAAAGATTTCTCTTTCGCAACGTTTATAAACCGTTGCAAAAAGTTTTCTTTCATAATATTTATAAAACGTTGCAAAAAGTTTTGTCTTTCGTCTTTTTGCAACGTTTTATAAACGTTGCAAAATGTTAAACATTTTAGGTGGGCTCGGATTTTGGGTTAACACGGCGAATTGGGGTTGGTCGATTCATGGGTTGGCCCATGAAAACGGGTTGAGGCTGGACCCAACCTGCATATTAAAAAAAACAAAAGGGCCTAACACATGCAATTGGTGGAAAAAAAAAAACAAAAAAGAAAAGAAAAAAGAAAGAAACCATTCGTAGAATCCCAAATCCAATTCCAAAAGAGGGCGATTTCATAGAAACTAGGGATGACAACGGGGCGAGGCACCTCCATCCCATCCCGCCTCGCCTCACTCCAACTCCGCCCTGCCTTAGACAGAACGGGGCGAGAATTTGCCCCGTTTAATTTTTATATTTATTTTTTACATTTTTAAAATTTCGAGTTATGCTATTATTCAAAGTTCAAGTATTAACCCAAAATCTAAAGGTCATTTCATAAATTTTAAATTTTTTTTCTAATTTTTTCGATCAAGATATTAACTTGCTTTGATTAATTTGTATAAATATTTCAAAAGCAAAGAATATTTATCTAACCTGCAGGCCGTGCGTACGTACACTTGCCAAATTCAACTACTGAAGTTTTTTTTATTGCACTATGCGTACGCACACCCAGACCTATGCGTACGCATAGGCAAAATCTGGAGCCAAACCCGGGAAAACACGAGAAACCCGATTTTGAATTCTTATTTCACCCCTTTTATTCCAAACCAGTTTTTCCTCTTTTCCACAATTAAAAACACCACTTGGGGCTCATTTCTAGGGCAAACAAGAAGGGAGGAGCCAACCACCAAAGGAGAAAAATTTGGGAGCTCCTTCTACTACATTGGAGGATTTTGGGGGAAGAAGGAGAAGGGAATTCAATTGAAATAGAAGACATCATCTTTCCATCTCTTCATCAATAAGATCTTCTTCTCTTTATCTTCATTTTCATCCATTTGTAGTATTATTTTGTTAGGTTTATGTAAATGCTCTATGGATAGATAAACATTTGTGATTGGGGGTTATTTTGGAACCCTAGAATGATGATTTAATCGATTTGTGCTTTATTGTGTTCTTGAGATTAATGTGGTTAATTCATTGTGCTTAATGTGTTTATTGTTATGCTTGATTATTTAGCGGGCCAACTAGATAATTGAGTTGTTTACAATATTGCTATTTTGGGATTTGTAGTCCGTAATTACTATTTATTCCAAAACCTAGTGGCAACTACATTTCAATTGATTATGTTGAATTTTCGATTGTATGTTTGTGGATTAACACTTAAGTTAGTAAACCGAGCTTTTGAGTTTGCGCTTAATTCAATTCGTCTCTTTCGGCGTAATGCTTTTGTTGAATTAAATCTAGCGAGCTTCTCCTAGGTTGTTTGATGAAAAGGGTTGGGTAACGATGCTTATCTTATTCAACTAATATGTAAGAAGAGATTGAGGTAATCGAGTTTGTGATTATTCTTGAATTGTTGTTGATCAATTGAACGAAAATCCTTTGCGAATGTCGATTAGAAAGTCATTCTAGTGGCGAAGAAATATCCCTCAATCACATTTCCATTACTTTGTGTTTTTCATCATTCTAGTTCTTTGTCTTTTATATTTTTCGTTTCCTTAGTTTAATTAAGCAACCAACCCCTCCATTTACTTTGTGCACATTTTTACTTTCTTATTGCAATTGACATAATTGAAAACAATCCTCTGTGGGAATGACCATTACTTACCATTTACTACTTGAACGACAAATTTTAGAAAAGTAAGGAAAATTATTTTTACGCCCCTTTGGTGGTGATCAGATTGGTATAATTTTCCACCTAATCCGTTTAACTTTGTTTTTCATGCAAATTGTTACTTTTTGGGATAAATTTTTTTACAATCTCTATTAAAATTTGTTTGGATTGCAAAAAAGTAAAACAATAATTAAAAAAAATTAAATTTTTTGTGTTCGTTTGACTTTATTTTTCATGCAAATGTCAATTAAATGGATAAATTTTTTCACCATTGAATTTAGAATATGTTTCCATTGCCAAAAAGTGAGAAGAAGAAGAAGAAGAAAATAGAAAACACTTTCCTACCAAATCCATGGAAAAATAAAAGGTGGAATTACCATAAGTCTTCCATGGACTTTCGTAGACTTTCAGACTTTCATTTTTGAAAAATAATATATTTGGCTAAATTGTAGTATTATTTTGTCAAATCATTAAAATCTTTTCATCAAGTTTACCGTGTAAAAAAGTAGTGTTCACATCCAATTGTTCCATTTCCCAATTATAATGTGCAACCAAAGCAAGTATAACCCTAATAGTAGTGTATTTTGTTATTGGTGAAACGATATCTTTATAAGCCATGCCCTTCTTTTGTTTCTAGCCTTTAGAAAATGACTTGGCCTTAAATCTTAAGCATTCATATTGAGTTGCCCTTTCCTTAACCATGAACACCCACTTAGAGTCCACTGTAGGTTGATTCATAAGTTTATGTACTTGTTAAGGGATATTATTCATTCCGTTACTGAAATTATATCAATAACTGTGTATTAGGGGCAGGAGGGGTCCTGGGAGAGTCCTGGACCCCCCCATTTTTTTGAGAAATTTTTTTTTCTTTTGAGTTTTTTTTTTTTTTTTTTTTTTTAAATTGGAAGGATTGAAGAATGGTAACTTCTATTTTATTACAAATAAACTTGCGAAAAAAGTTAATCTTATTTCTTTCACTTATTTTAGGTTAATTCTCAACTTATTAGTAATATTTATACTGATGTACTATCCGCAGAGAAGGTAAATGACTCAATTAGTGAGCTTTTGTTTCCTCTCATTTTTGTAGTTTCCTTCAAAAAAAAAAATTCGGGGGCAGCCGTCGGCCCCCACCCCTTCACCTATATATTTTCGAATCTAAACCCCCCATTTCCAATAAGCTGGCTCCGCCACTGATTAGAGGATTAACATTAGGAGTTGATTATGTTAGTTTCTTTGTTCGATGTATCTTTATCTCATAGGCTTTACCCAGGGACGAATCTAGGACGAGAGTTCAGCTAGGGCGGTTGATCGTTGACAATCTATGATTGTAATAATGTATGCCATTGCCGGCATGTATAGTTATCACGGAAGACATGAAATTGCTAGAGTAGTCACCAGAGAAATTATGAAAGTGAATAAAGAAAAGAAAAATAGGCAGAGACTTAAGTGAGAAATTGCAGGAAGTGCTGATATTATTAAAGGAGAGATTGGTTCAAGGTAAGTATGCAATGGTTATACAAAGGATTTTGCATTTTCTTACCAACCAAATTAACCCTATTCAACTCTCAATGCCTCTCTATGTATGTATATATATTTTCTCTCTCTAATTTGAATGGCTAATGATCATTAAATTTGCACCGGTGAAACTTAATTACATCTCCCCATTCCCCACCATGAGAACCTCTTCTCCATTGACATCAACTTCGAGATCACAATAGACATCCATTCCAAAGTAAAGAAGAAGAAAAAACAAAGCCCACCTCAAATTAACAAGCAAAATGGGATCATATTCTGGATTTGGAAGAGAACAAATAGAAATTAAAAATCATGCCCGTTAATCCGTTATCCTCTAAGCTCTAGCAATTAAAAGGTAAAACACATACCTGTTGGCCCCTGTGTTGTGTCTGTGCTGCTGTGAGTGAGTATGTGACTCACATCCCTTAACGTCGACGACCTCATCATCTCCTCTCCACCTTCTCCCCCAATTTTATGTTGACCGACACCAATTAATTGTCAATTGTTTGAATGGATTGAACCTCAAAATATATCCATCCCATCTAGCTCATTGGGTCATTGCCCATTGGGCCTTCTTTTTAAATAAGGCCCAAAACATGAATTGGTACCAAAAATAAAAATAAAAAATTGGCCCAAAACAACAAATTCACTCCAAACCTTGCTCTGCAATAGGCCAGCATCATCTTCTTTCTCTATTTCTTTCCCGGCGTACCTCAAGAAACAATCTCTCTAGGAATTCCTCTGTTAATTTCCTTCTTAAAAATACTCCACTATTGCTAGTACACATCACGCCACCGTCCCCAAATTCGTCACCAGCTCAACCACCACCTACTCTATTCTGTTGCCAATAATTTCCCAGATTCATCACCAGCTTCACCGAAGCAAAGGTTCCCACGGATCCAGGTAGAGCGGCCGCCCTAACTCGCCACTACCTAGATCTGCCACTGGCTTTATCCTTAATTATCTCATAAGCTTGTATAAATAGTCTGTATATATACTCCATCATTCATATACAAGAAAAAAGGAATTTTACTTTTCATTATTTTCCTTTACGTGGTATCAGAGCTGTGGCAACAATATGTCAAACACCTCAACAGCTCTTATTCTTCCTTCATCTAGTTCAACTTCTACAACATCCTCCATTCATTATTTTGCTATAAAACTTAAATTCCAAAAATTATTTAGCTTGGAAAACTCAATTTTTACCACTTCTCAATCATCAAAACCTTAAAGGTTTTATTGATGGAACTGAATTGCACCCCCTGAAATCATAGCTAAACCTAAATATCTTAACTGGTACAAAGAGGATGAAATGCTCCTTGCTTGGTTTTTGTCCTCACTAAGCGAAGAGATTGTTCCTCATACGATTGGACCCGATTCATTCTTTGCTATTTGGGATGCCTTATCAAAATCGTTTTGTTCAGTTTCACAGAATTGGCAACTTCAACTTCACATAGAATTACAAGAACTGAAGAAGCATGATTTATCTGTGTCTGCTTCTCTTCAAAAGGTAAAATCCCTAGTTGATGAACTCGCCACTGCTGGACCGAGATCTTATGAGGTTGAGAAGGAAGGACGCTTTCAGACGCGAAAGGCCGGATCCAGAAACCGTCCACTATTTCGCTAGCAGAATTCAATGCAATTATTTATCGCAACATTGGAACATAATTTCATGCCATCATAACTGCTCTTAATATGAGACCTAACCCTATCTCATTTCATGAACTCCATGGGCAACTTATTTGACACGACCCATCCTGAGTCATCCTAACGGACCCACCACCAAGGCAACTGGACCTTCTTTGACTGTGACATATTTTTAAAAGAATTTTGATAGAGTTTCCTTTGAAATAGGGAATAAAACCACCTGAATAAATCAATTTTTCCCAAACAAGGTCATATAATTTAAAATAAGGCACGCTAGTCCCTCCAAATACAAATTCCTCAAAATAAAATGTTGACAAATCAATACTTACTATAATTTATAAATAAGTTCCCAAAAGAAATATGAAATAAATAAACTGACAAAATGGGTCATGCAGCTAATGTAATGTGTATGTCTCAATCCCGTGGATCGATAGGCTCCAAGGCTGTTCAACTCTGCTACTATCTGTTCAGAAAAAATTATGAAATATAAGCTTGTAACAAAGTGAGTGGATAATTTTGTAAATAAATATACTTTCCTAGTTATACATCTTTCTGAAAACTATAATAAATCTGAAATCTGGTAATACTTTTAAGATTAAAGCATACTGGAACCACAAAATTCCTTTACAATACTAAAAACTGAAATTTTTAATCTGTAGACTGAATAAACTAAATTCTGTAATCTGAAATCTGATAGGCTGTATAGAATAACCTTAATCATGTATCAATTAGTACCGATAGACATGACAAAACTATCCAATTCTTAAATTCTGTAATTCTTAAATTCTATCATACGCGCGCAGAGCTATAATCTGCCATACACTATGGAAACACATTTACAATAGTACAGAGTGGGTAAATCACCATAACTGTCATAAACTGTGGAAACACATTCACACCAGTGCAGAGCAGGTAAATCACCAAAACTGTAATACACTGTGGAAATATATTCACGCCAGTGCAGAGCGGGTAAATCCCCATAACTCGTATACACTGTGGAAACACATTCACACCAATGCAGAGCGGGTAAATCACCTGGGTACTTTCTAGTGGTTTTAAAATAACTCTAAATATGCTGAAATACATAATACTCATATAACATGTCAATAAAATGATTTAACTGAGCAGAATTTAACTTTAAAAACGCTTGCTATAAACTCCACTTTATACTAAAAATCATGTTGTCAAATCAACTATAAATAATAATTAACTTTCAAGTCTAATATAAATTTAATAAATACTTATTTTTGAAAAGTAAGTTTTTTCACTCACTGGTCTATAGACATGAATCTGATTAAATTGACGAGTCTTCCCGAGTTTTCACATCACTACCTGAAATAAGATACCAGATAACCAATTTGACAGCCACACTATCAAGTAGCTGTAAATATTCATAATCAAATACTAAAACTTAATTCTTCGAGACTTGAATAATTTTTCCCAAATTTTCTTTACTAACTTGGAGCTAATTTCATTTTCTAGTCATTTCACTAAAGTCTAATTCATTAAAATAATCTTTATTCCAAACATAAAAATAATTCTCCATTTACAAACTAGTGAAACTAATAATCATAATTTAACCAATTTAATTTACATATAGTTCCATAAAATCATTCTATCAAGCATTTTATCACAACTATCATTTCCCTAATTTATACTTATTCAAAATCTCAATTAAAAATTCTAGGGTTTTGCCCAAAATTGATACTTCTCACCTTAGTGTAAATAGCATAGTGAATTGCTCAAATAGTCACTGAACTTTACACCATGCTTCCATAAGATCATTGAACTTTAAAAATCATTCAACTCATAACTGAACTTAAAAAATCTTCTCATTCATCACTGAACTTTGCAAAAAATTTCTCAGGGATCACTAAAGTAGTGATTTCTGGGAAACCTTTTGCAAATTTCAGTGATTCCGTGGGAATTTTTTACAAAGTTTGGTGACCCCGTGTAAATCTTTTGAAAAGTTCAGTGATGAGTTTGGTGATTTTTAAAGTTTAGTGACCTTGTGGAAGCATGATATAAAGTTCAGTGACTATTTGAGTAATTCACTCATAAATAGCATTCCCAATTCAACAATATTGGCTTGGAATCATACTCTTTTCTTTAATCCAAAATTTAAACCAACATTTAGAACTCTAGAGATTTCAACATAAATTATTTCTTTATCACTTGAAGCAAATAGATAAATTGAATTCAAGTTTGAAGAATCAACACTTACTTCTTCTTCTTCTCCCCTTTTTCCCTTTCTTTCTTCATTTCTTCTTTCTTTTTCTCCTTTTCTTTTCTTTCCCCTTTTTCCTTCTCTTTTTCTTCATTTCTCTTGATTTTCTTCTCTACCCGTCTCTATCGTTCTATGTGTATGTAGACAATTGAAAAATCAAAGCAATGTGATTAAAATAATGACATTTGGACTCCACTAACCCATCTTTTGCAAAGGAAGTCCATCTTCTTCAATGCAACATAACATTTACTCCTTTACTTCCAATGTTATATAAGTAGATCTCCAAAATTAAATTTTATCCATTTTAGATCCTCATATTTTATCAATTGCAAAATAAACACCACTAAAATAATTTATTCCATCTTGAACCTTCAAATATATTTAATTATAAAATAAGTCTCAACCAAATGATTTACTTCATTTAAGTCTCTATTTGACTAAGACTTTGATAATTCAACTCTTGACTTTTGACTAAAAAAAATAGGTTGTTACATTATTGCCCACGGATTCTCCTAAAAAGTTGTCGAGAATTACCTATTGCAAATCCAACCTATAAAGCCTCTTCCATGACACAATTGCCTGAGTCATCATCTTCTATGACAAGCCCCATATTGGGTCCTTTTCATCCTTCAATCCAGAGCCAGTTCCGAGAATTTAGAGACCTTAGGCGATTAATTATTATGAGGCTGTTCATCATAATATTTTATTTTACAAGTGTAATAATATTTAAATATTTAAATAATTAACATTTTTATATTAAAAAGAATACTTTATACAATTCAAAAGATAGAATAACTAAATAAAACTTCTCTCACAACCCGAGAGACTAGGCTAGCATAAGATTTGACCATCTCACATTTCGAGATGTAAAATTAGTAATCAAACTACGGAAATCAAGTTTTTCCAACATATTTTTTTTCAATAGGAATCACAACCAATTCATTCAATCACTCTTATGACATGGTTAATCAAATATAAGATTTAGTTAACTTCAACTTTCAAAAACTTCTTTCTATAGAGGCAACTATGACAACTATGACAGGAATAGTCAACAATACTCTATAAGCAATTCAAGCATTTGCAAAACAATAGTTCATTTGTGTTATTTCTTCACAAGAAGTCTCATCAAACTGCTTCTTTCTATGTATAACCCGATTTTCACGAAATATCGGTTCAATTTTTAATTCATTTGCAATCTCTTTAGCATCAACTATAGCTGATTCAAACTCAGATTCTATATAACTTTTGAAAAATGTAATGAGCCCTTTTAAATGATCTATAGCAACATCAATGTGCATGTTTTCTACTTGCAAATGTTTGCTTCCTCTGTTAACATTATTCAACACTTCATACCAAATAATCATCCTAAGTAAGAATTCAAAACTGTCAATTTTAGTTGTTGTCAAACACTCTGCCTCACTTTTTGTCTTAGGATCATCAACATTTGCCAATTGACGTAAAGCTATTTTTTTTAATCTTCTGAGCTTGAAATCTTATCGCTCTAACACTTTCAATTTGGCTTTCCCTACGAGTTTGTGACAAGGGCTTAAGGGTAAGACCATTTATATTCTCTTTGAAAAAATTTCACAGTTCAATAGATGATGAAAATAAAGTGTATATACGTTGCACCACCCCGAAAAAAAGATTTAACTTTTGAACAACAAGTGGTCATGTTACAAAGTGCAATATTAAGACTATGACAGCCACAAAGATTGTAGAATGCATTACTTCAAATTTTCTAGTAGACATAATTATAAGCAAAGAGCAGTATAACCTGATTGATGAGTCTGAATTGAAATTTCTCAAACTCCTCCAAAAAGAAAGGATTCAGCAATAACAAATGACCAACAAATATATAGTTACAGAGGATAAGAAAATATTTTGATTTGGTAATGAAAATAGTCATAGAAACATGGAGGGGTGAGTCTTTAGGTGAATGCTCATCATAAATTTGTTCACATCTATAGATTAGATTGGCTAGTCCTTAAAGACAGTTGTACCATTTTATTCTAATCTCTATAGTTATCAGACAGAAGTACCCACAAAAGAATAGCTATATATTCATACTAACTAAAACATTTGCTCAATACTTATCAAAATCAAGTGGAATATAACTATTGTTTGCATTTAAGTACACGTTCATTCTTCCAGCCAAATTAAAAAATTAAATTCGAAAATGCTAGGAAGAAACAATGAAAGACTTGTGAACAAAATCTACCTTAAGAATATATATGGTATAGTCAAATGGGAAAAATCAAACAATCGGCAAAATTAATGAAATTCCAAATATAAAAGACAGAATTCTATTCAAAGGGATAAAAATTAAATAGAAAAAGGCTTCTAAACAATATTTACCAGTCAAAAACAATATTTAAGTACACACTATTGCCTGCATAGATGTTTATTTCATAAGATAGAAGTTGCAAAATTTGGAGATGGTACTCACTTGATTAAGCGTCCATTTCAACCCAATGGCAGGTTAGTCCGATTCCGTGATTCATCAACATCTCCGGGGATAGGAAAGGTGGCAACGCTTTACTCGAAAGTCCATTGCTTAATAAATCAATTGGAGAAAGTGAGAAACCATACAACTCACATCTGCAACAAGAGCAACATAAGCATAATAAACCAATAAAAAAAACCCATAAGCATAAGAAGACGAAGAGGCTGACCTTGCCACCCTGCGGTTGGGTAATTGGATTTCTAGCCGAAAATTTCGTTGGCAGACTACCTTCGTTGGCTAACTGGTAGTTTTTAGGGATTGTGTTGGTCCCAAACGAATTTTAAACCTTCGATTTGTCAAACAATAACACAAGAATAACCAACAATAACAAAGTACAACACAAGAATTTTTGGCCCAAAGGCCCCAAGGTTCAACGACGTCTTCGGCGCCTAATCCCCGTTGAGCATCCGTTAAGATTAAGCTCAATCCACTAATACCGCCCAAAAATAGGGGCCAAATGGGTTACAAGAATACAACCCCAAAATATTGTAGAAACTTGACATAATATCCTTCTCACTCAACAAGAACCATGAAACTCATACAAGAGTTCATAAACACTCTCCTATCTCACAAGAAATCACAAAAAAATTGAGATATTGTCACTTTACAGAGAGAGAAGGAACCAAACGGGAAGAGAAGAAAAGCTACAGCCAAAATGAATTTTCTCACACTAAAAATGAAGCGGACGTCTTTTTGCAACAAATATCTAGGAAAGTTTTCTTTAATTGCAAAAGGAACCCTTGCACTATTTAAAATTTTTCACTTCTGGAGCTTTCTTCTTGTTGGATCAATAATTGGGCCAAAGAAAATTTGGGCCTCACAAAATCAGCAAACTTTTCAACAATCTCCACCTTTTGCTGCATTTTTGGGACAGTACTTATGTGGATTAAAACTTAAAACCAACTTCATTTGCTCATTTTTACCTGCACAAAAATAGAAAGTTTAGTATTCTTCAAGATTTAATAACCTTAAAGAATCTGAAAATTTATTTAAAGGTATTACCTCTGTTCCAGCATCAGCTGGATTTACCTGAGTTGGTATTTTTACCAACTTAATATCACCCCTATCAATTATATCTCTAATGAAATGAAACTTAACATCTATATGCTTGGACCTATCATGAAAAACTGGATTTTTACTCAAAAATATAGCACTTTGGTTATCAGAACATAGCTCCACCTGATTTTCTATAAGTTCTAATTCACCAAGTAAACCCTTCAACCATAACCCCTCTTTTCCAGCTTCGGTGGCAGCAATGTATTCAGCCTCAGTTGAAGATAATGCAACCACTTTTTGTAATTGAGATTTCCAACTAGTGCATGTATCATTCATGACATAAAAATATGCAGTAGTAGACTTCCTATTATCTGGATTTCCAGCATAATCTGAGTCTACATAACCTTTTAGTTTAAGCCCATTTTTATCACTTTTGAACATTAATCCTAAGTGACTTGTTCCTTTCAGGTATTTAGTCATATTTTTCATGCATTGCTAATGTAATTCACCAGGATTACTCATAAATCTGCTTAGCACACTCACAACATAAGCAATATCAGGTCTAGAGCATATATACGATCATATACATTACAGTTCCAACAGCATTAGAATAAGGCACATTCATCATTCTTTTAAGTTCATTTTTAGATTTAGGTGACGATCAATAGATAGTTTCATACTACCACACAAAGGCAGGCTAACATGCTTAACATCATGAAGAGAAAATCTTTTAACTACCTTTTCAACGTAGGACTTTTGAGTAAGAAACAACTTTCCATTTATTCTATCCCTTTTAAGTTCCATGCCTAATATTTTCCAAGCTGATCCTAAATCTTTCATTTCAAATTCAGATTTCAACTTCTCTTTAATCATGTTAAGAGTAACAGAATTATGACCAGCAAGGAGCATATCATCAACTAGGGCTGGGCATATCTCCCGAACCGAGCAGTTCTTAGTAACTGAAATACCCGAACGGGTATCTGAATCGAGAACTGACGGGTTCGGGTCGGTTCTCGACCTAGAACCGAATAACCATATTTTTTAAAATTTTTAAATTTTTATATATGAGAAAGATTAAATTATTTTAAATTTTTCAAAATAAATTAGCTAAGATAGAGTTTGCATTGAAAATACCGAGTTCTATGAACGCATTGAGACAGGTAATAAAATATATATTATATTTTTTCTTATTAAATCTTATTAGTGAACAATTTTTAGTTTATTTATGTTGGTTAATTGTGATTTTTCAAATTTTCTTTTAGAGTTTTTTAGTATCTAGTATGACAAGTCAAACAATTGATGG
Organism: Osmanthus fragrans; assembly: GCA_019395295.1. Taxonomy (NCBI): domain Eukaryota; kingdom Viridiplantae; phylum Streptophyta; class Magnoliopsida; order Lamiales; family Oleaceae; genus Osmanthus; species Osmanthus fragrans. The sequence goes on along the minus strand of CM033347.1, from coordinate 13,651,162 downwards.
TTAAATCAACTAGTTGGTACGTACTACTGTATTAACAATATTTTAAAATATTTTATCTCTACGAGTCTATGACTTCTAATTTATATGGATCACCGATATTTTAGTATTACTAATTTACTATCTATTTTTTGTTATTTGTATACATTGGTAAATTAATTTTATTAGACAACTTGTTATTTATATGTTATTAAATTAGAATACATTAATTTGTAAAAAACTAAGATTAAATATGTCAGACTGTAGTGTTGTTATAAATGTTAAAAAAATTAATTATAGTATGGAACCGAACAGACCCGAATCGAACCGAACTGAACCGAACCCGAACGGTTCCAAAATTATATTTGGACCCGACGGTTCCATTTACTTACAACCCGAAAATTTTCGGTTCGGTTCGGTTCGGTTCTGAACCGAACCGAACCGAACCGGACCGTGCCTAGACCTATCATCAACATACAAGAGCAGATAAAAAAATTCAGATTCTCCATCTCTCTTAAAGTAAAAACAGGGATCATAATCAGATTTCTTAAAGTTCAAACCTTGTATAAAAGAGTCAAATCTTTTATACCACTGCCTAGGGGCCTGTTTCAGCCCATACAGGGATTTCTTTAAGAGACACACAAAGTTCCATTTTCCCTTAACCTCAAACCCTCTAGGTTGAGTTATGTAAATGGTTTCATCTAGAGAATCATACAAGAATGCAGTCTTCACATCAAGTTGTTCTAACTCTAAGTCAAATTATGTTACAATAGCAAGTAAAATTCTGATTGAGGTATATTTAACTACAGGTGAAAAAATCTCAGTGTAGTCAATCCCTTCTCTTTGTGTAAACCCTTTTGCTACAAGTTTTGCCTTGTATCTTCTATTTTCATTTGACTTAACATCTCCCTCTTTGATCTTATATACCCATTTACAATCAATTACTTTGCATTCTATGGGTTTTTCAATTAAAATCCAGGTCTGATTTTTATAGAGAGAGTTCATTTCATCTTCCATTGCAGCAATCCACTTAGGGGATTCTTTACAAGAGATAGCTTCTTCATAAGAAGCTGGTTCTGTATCAAACAGATCAGGTTCAGATTGTTCAGACACAAATCAGCATACTGATACCTGGAAGGAGGCCTTATTTTCCTCCTTTTTTCTATCCCTAGCAAGCTGGTAGTCCTGCAGGTCATTTGCAGGCTCCAGATGCTGGTCATTTTCTAAAATTTCAACATCAGAGGCATTTTGTGGTTCCACCTCATGTGGCTCCACCTCAAACTGAATCTGGTCATTTTCAGCTTCCCTATTCAGATTTATTTCAGTGATTATAAAGTCATCTTTTCCTATCTCTTCATCAGATTTGTCACTAAGACAAGGAAAAACTTCTTCATTAAAGATCACAGACCTACTGGTAATCACTTTATAACCTCTCAAATCCCTTAACCACAGTCTATAGCTTTTAACTCCTTCTCCATAACCTAATAACACACCCTTCAAGGATCTAGGGTCTAGTTTACTATCTGTATGATGTGCATATGTGGCACAGCCAAAGGTTCTGAGATAGGAGTAGTCTAGTATTGTACCATACCAAATTTGTTTAGGAATTCTATTGTTTAGAGAGTTGGAAGGACACCTATTTATGAGATAACAAGCTGTCTTTACAGCCTCTCCCCAAAAAATTTTGGGAAGGCCAGAACTGATTAACATGCATCTAGTCCTCTCAAGAATGGTTCTATTTAATCTTTCAACAACTCCATTTTGCTGAGGAGTATAGACAACTGTTTTATGTCTCAATATCCCTTGTTTAGAGCAATACTCATCAAATTCTGAATTACAAAACTCAAGCCCATTGTCAGTTCTTAAAATTTTTATCTTCTTATTGGTCTGATTTTCAGTCAGTAAATTCCATTATTTGAAAATTGAAAATATATCAGATTTAGATTTTAATAAGAAAATCCATGTTTTCTAGAAAAATCATCAGTAATAAGAAGATAATATCTAAAACCAGATACAGTAGGTACAGGAGCAGGTCCCCATAAATCAGAATGTATGTATTCAAGGATATCTTGCGATTTGTGTAGACCTACCTTAAAAGGCAGCCTGACTTGTTTTCCCATAATGCAGTGTTCACAGAAAGTTAGTTTTTGAACATTGTCCTTTCCAAATACCCCTTGACTTGACAAGGTTTTTAAGCCTTTTTCACTCAAGTGGCCAAGCCTTTTATGCTATAGATCTGATTTATCGGGATGTGTGACAAAATTCACAGCATTATTTGGTGAAGTGATTTCAGCCCCTATAACATAAATTCCATTGAATTTAGGTGAACTGACAATAAGTTCTTTATTTCTGATTATATTAGTTGAACCATTCTTAATTTCAATTTGATATCTCTCATCATCAAGAACACCTAAGGATATGAGATTTCTTTTAGAGCTGGGACATATTTGGTATGTTTCAGAAGTAGGTGATGACCATTTTTGAATTTCAGCAACACATTACCAATTCCTTTAATTTGACACACCTCATCATTCCCAAGTTTTACTGATCTTTCATTAAGGTCAGAATATTCAGATAGGCAGGCAATATTGGGAGTCATATGAAAAGAGCAACCTGAGTCTAGGACCCAGTCATGTTCAGTATTTTCAGTTAAAGACACATATGCAACCCCAATATTGACTCCTGCTTCTTTACAGTTAGAAGTAGTGGCTAAAGAACCATTTTCAAAATTAGACCCATTCTTTTGGTCATTAGCCTTTTTAAAGCAATCTTTAATAAAATGACCAGTTCTACCATAGTAGAAACATTTCTTGTTATTGTCCTTTCATTTTAAAAATTTCTTGTCTTTTCCTTTACTGTTATTCCATTTTCTTTTGATAAAATTTTAATCCTTGTTAAAATTGGAATGACTGAAGTTACTCACACCCTTAGTATAGGATTTCTGATTTTTTTCCCACACCCTCAACATTGAACACCCCTTTATGTTCAGATTTCAATTGCAGTTCTCTGTTTAGAAGAGAACTGTGAATTATTTCTACAGTAAGATCACTTCTACCATACTCTAGAGCATTTCTTATATCTTTATATTTATCTCCTAGTGCATTAAGTAGGCCAACTACCTTCTGCTCATCAGAGATCTTTTCTTCACAGTTTGTTAAGTCTTGTGTGATCCTGTTAAATCTGTCCATATTTTCTTCAGCATCAAGACTAGGATCAAACTTAAAACTAAAAAATTGTCTCCAGAGAAAACATTTATTTGGTAGGGTCTTATTGAGGTACTGTTTCTCTAAGGCAGTCCAAAGTTCTACAACAGTCTTAGTTTCTCCTACTTTCCTAATCACAGAGTTAATTAAGTGCAGAAACAAAGTGCTCCAGGCCAATTCAACTTGTTCAGTTTTTCTATCCTCAGATAGATTTTCTGGCCAAGTTTCATCAATGGCCTTGGCACATTTCAACTGTAATATGAGGGGCTTAATTTTCTGGCGCCAGAGACTAAAGTCTCCTTTGCCATCCCAGATTTGAACATCTACCTTAGAAGTCATGGTGTGTAGCAGTGTGATTAGTGTACAGTTATGATATAGCCAACGATATTCTCAATACACAATGTCAGATGATCCAATTTTATAGGGCAGTAATATGCAAGAATAATCCACAGATTATTCAACAGAATTGAAAACAATATACAAAAATGCTCACACACAGTAAGCAGCAGGGGGTTCAAGAAATGAACCTCCAGCGAAGAACAATTTCAAAAACAATATTATCAACCCTGAACAGATCAATTCAAATGTTAGTACACGTCACAGTATATACAGCAAGTAAAACTAAGATTAAAGAAATCTTGATATATCCCAGTATCTACACAGTAGCAGAAAAACATTTTTCAAAAATTTTGAAAAAAAAAGGTTTCTTGAATCGAAGCCCTAATCCCCTCAGATTCTAGGATTTTCACAGGGACCCTAGACAAAGGTAGAGTTAGAGGAGATTCACAGTAACCCTAATTTTGAAGAAAACGTTGATACCAAAATTTTTAAAATGTCAGTTATATATACTGTAATACTTGACAACAAAGAAAAAGGACTCGTGTACACTGTAAATGACAAACTCGGTGTGACTCGGTGTAAACTCGATGTAACTCGGTGTGACTCGATGCGACTCGATGTGACTCGACGTGACTCAGTGTGACTCGGTGTTCAAACAACAAATCAAACGAGTCAAAAACGAGTTAAACAACAATTTCTCCTTTTTTTCGAATAACAGAGTTACCAGAACGAAGAATAGATCTTAAAATTTTTCGAACAATACAAAAAATGCAGATCTGTAAAATTTCGAACAAACGCCGATTTGAAAAAAAATACAGATCCAAAAATTTCGAAAGAAAAAAAATTTAAAAATTTTAATAAAAAAAGGGATTTGAAATTTTTTCGAAGATAATAGATCTGAAAAATGGAAGGAATCAGTAGCACAAAAAAAAAAAATCTCCACAGCTCTGATACCACTGTTCGTCCCAAACGAAGTTTAAACCTTCGATTTGTCAAACAATAACACAAGAATAACCAACAATAACAAAACACAACACAAGAATTTTTCAGCCCAAAGGCCCAGAGGTTCAGCGACGTTTCCGGCGCCTAATCCACGTTGAGCATCCGTTAGGATTAAGCTCAATCCACTAATATCGCCCAAAAATAGGCACCAAACGGGTTACAAGAATACAGCCCCAAAATACTGTAGAAACTTGACATAATATCCTTCTCACTCAACAAGAACCATGAAACTCACACAAGAGTTCATAAACACTCTCCTATCTCGCAAGAAATCACAAAAGATTTGAGATATTGTCACTTTACAGAGAGAGAGAAGGAACCAAATGGGAAGAGAAGAAAAGCTATAGCCAAAATGAATTTTCTCACACTAAAAATGAAGGGGACGTCTTTTTGCAACAAATATCTAGGAAAGTTTTCTTTAATTGCAAAAGGAACCCTTGCACTATTTTAAATTTTTCACTTCCGGAGCTTTCTTCTTGTTGGATCAATAATTGGGCCAAAGAAAATTTGGGCCTCACAAAATCAGCACACTTTTCAACAGATTGGTATTGTATTTTCTCTTCAAGTTTATCATTTTCTTGATTTGGTGAAGATGATTGGAATGGAGACAAAGATGGTTGTTTTTTCTTGGAAGGTAAGGTGCAATATGTGTTGACTCGCTCGGCACTTTGGCAGATCAATGGAGAGGGCTCTTGGACCCTTGTCAGTTTGGGGCACATCCCGCGGTTTATCTGGTCTGCGTCTTGAGGGGTCAAGGCATAGACCCCAAGATTAGTCGTCGAAGGTGGACACCTTGGTATAAAAAAAACAAAAAAAAGGATGATTGTTTCTTTCTATCTTCCCAAATTCTTTTTCAAGGGATTTGAGGGGTTTTGTATTTGGACGATTTTTAGGTTTTTTTTGTGTTAGAGGCACTTAAAATCTAAGGCCCAAGGCAAAGCCATTGCCTTGGGCCAAGGTTGGCCCTTCTTCAATCCCACGATGTGGCAAAGTTACATGTCAAATTTGTGAGTTCAAGAATCACATAGCAGATAAGTGTTGACGTCACTCTACCCCAAAACAGAATTCATCACGCCAGGCTCCTCAGGCACACATGATGTGGACGGCACCCTCTTCATTGTCAGTGTCGAACATTAAATTCTATCAAGGTAATCAATTTTTCCTTGGACACCAAACACCGGGGCACCGCACCATGTTACCCTAGATATAGAAAAATTGAGTATTGCTCATGATTACAAGGGTCTTGATCAATTGTGAGTTGCAAATGGACAAGGATTGCCAATAGTTCATACGGGTATTGCCACCTATCGTTCTTCAAATTGTGAATTTATTTTAAACAATGCTCTTCATGTTCCTAAAATTCAACAATCTCTTCATTCAGTCCAAAAATTCACCACTGAAAACAAATGCTTTTTTGAATTGTTTACTTACTTTTTTTTTTTTTTTTTGTTAAGACCAGGTGATCATCAAGGAAATCCAACTCAGATGACCAATTGAACATGGCATGTATATGTTTTTATCACCAAGGAAAGAGGTTAATGTGGCTAAGGTTCTTCCGTTCTCGACTTGGCATGAAAGATTGGGCCATCCTCATCACCGAACAGCTTCTTCCATTTTAAAATCCAATAATTTGTTGAGTTCTAGTAGTTCTAAATTGTCTCTGTGTTTAGTGTGTCCTTTAGGAAAGTTATCCAAAATTTCTCTAGCTTCTGTAGAATATAAAAGTAAGGTGCCATTTGAAATTGTCTACTCCGATGTTTGGGGTCTAACAACTATTTTATCTCTTTTGAGTCACATATACTTTGTTATATTTGTTGATGATTTTAATCAAATTTAGACTAAAATTCGTGTTTTTTCTTTCTAATTAGGGAGGCGAATATCAAAAATTAAATAAATATTTTACCCAACATGGCATTATACATTGCCTTGCTTGTCCATATACCTAAGGGTGGGTAAAAAAACCGATCGAACCAGACAAATCGTGATAATAGCACATTTGTTACGTTTTTCACCCTTTAATATTTTCATTTATATGATTATTTGACACTGAAATGCACTAAATGTTTCTATATCTTTGTTTAGGTGGCAAATGGGTGAAACAAGTGAAAAATGGGCTAAACAAGTGAAAAAAGCATAAAAATAGAAGAAATCGAAAGTTAAAGGACCAAATTGCAAATACCAAAAGATGACTCAGCAAGGAAAATGAAGATATGAAGATTTGAGAGTGTTCGGCATCAATTGGAGGAAGAAAGGAGTCAAAGGGGTGATATATAGCCAAGACATTCTCACACATCAACTTTCAAGCTGAAAACTTTTGCACCGATTTTTAGCCTCATCTTGAGACCGTTGTTTCACATGTTATAATATCGAATTTGAAGTTTACATCTGAATAAAAGTTGTATCCCATCGAGTCAGCTTTCCAACGCACTTTGAATCACCTCAATCGGATTTCGAGAGAGAAAGATATTGTCAAAATACTAAAGGCTGTCCGGCAGACAAATATTATAACTAAGCGGTCGCTTAGAGTAATTTGGAAAGCGGTCGCCCACAACCCTACCGAGAATTCAAAGGCAAATATCATTGAACAAAGCTACCGCTTGAATTTACACTAAGCGGTAGCTTAGTGATTGTTTCGGCAGATCTGTTCTAATTCCGGAAATAACCTAAACACCTATGGAAACGCGTTTTGCTTGATTTTCTTGACCTAAATAGATCAAAAGACGTCCAGAAGGGATTATTCATCATCTTGGAAAATTTCTTTTCACCTTGGGAACAAGAAAACTCCATGGAAGGCTAATCATGTGAAGCAAAGAAGGAACTCATCCAATTTTGGGGAATTCATGTCGATTATTCAAACATTTGGTATTTATTTTAATAAACACTTGTAGATCTGGATTCTTATCTTTATGAATTTATGAAGAATTTGATTTAACTTATATTAGGTTTTTCATAGGATTAATCATGTTCTTTCTATTGAATGATCGAAGTATTTGTTGAACCTTTCTTGCATTGATATTATTGATGTGATTATTTACAACTTTATGCTACATGTATATGGTTGGTTTATAATCTAATTTTAATAATTGCTTGTGGAAATTGTGAAATGAATCCTAAATCTAGAAGTACAATTGTGAACCATATTGATCTTAATTGTTAAATCTAGATTTTCATCTTTGTGAATTTATCTTGAAATTGGGTTAATGATTATTAGATTGTTCATGGATTTAATCATGTTTTCTCCATTGTTTAATCGAATTAATTATTGAATTTCAATTTCACGAATTTATTGGTGTGATTATTTACTGCCCTATGCTATAAGTATATGGTCATTTTGTAATCTAATTTCAATAAACAAATGCGTGAATTGTGAAGAGAATTTAGAATTTAAGGGTACATGTATAAATTATTTTGGTCTTAAACGATAAATCTTCCGATTAAAGTGTTGGGACGAAAGCCTTTAATTGTGTTATTAATTTGAATGATTGACATTGAATAATCTAATCTGGATGAGGGAATTCTGAGCTTCACCATTTAATTACTGAATTTTATCCCAAAAACTTTGATATTGATTTAATTTTCAACAACCAAACTTTCTTGTGAACTTTGAGAGAACAAATCACCACTTTTGAAACCTTTAATAATTTTTCCATCTCTCCGTGGATACGACACCCCAAAGCTATACTACAACACCGCGGTAAACTTTGGGTGTAATCAAATTTTGGCGTCGTTGTCGGGGAGACGGTACAATAAATTGAAGGATCTTCTAGCAAAAGGGTGACTTCGTTCCCTTTTTCATTTTCATTTTTTTTTTTTTTTGTTAGTTTATTTTCTCTCGTTATTTTCTCTTGTTTTTCACATAGTTCCATTTTTTTTTTCTTTTGCTCTGTTTATGAGCAGGGATCGAGGCGATATAGGAAGCTCTACCGAAGGATATCCTCCAGTGTTTGAAAATCTCTTTAACCCTCTTTTTGATACTGAATCTATTGGCACACTTAACACAATGACTGACAGTGAGCACGAAGAGGCACCAACTAGGACTTTGCACGATTATCTCCACCCCACACGCACATCTACACCGTCATGCATTATATTTCCACCCAATATGCCACGTATGGACCTTAAACCAGGAATGATCCAACTTTTTCCCACCTTTCATGGTCTTGAAAATGAAAATCCATACGTGCATATTAGGGAATTTGAAGAGGTGGTTGCAACTTTTCACAATCAACGAGGTACAATGGATGCAGTCAGGCTAAAAATTTTCCCATTTTCACTCAAAGACCGAGCTAAAAGCTGGCTATATTCATTGCGACCACGTTCGATTGGGACTTGGGCTGAAATGACTCAAGCATTCTTTGGCAAGTACTTTCCCCATCATAAAACAACTGCGTTAAAAAAGCAAGTTTCTACCTTTACTCAAAAAGAAAGCGAAACTCTATATCAAGCATGGGAAAGGTATAAAGAATTGCAAGCTTTATGTCCCCACCATGGTTATGAAACTTGGCACGTGGTGAGTTATTTTTATGAAGGGTTGTTACCTAGGGAGTGTCAATTTTTTGAGATGATGTGCAATGGTGAATTTTTGCAAAAAGATCCGGATGAGGCTATAAAATACTTAGATGAATTAGCTGAGAAGGCCCATACTTGGACAGGACCTAGTGCTACTGAGAGCACCAATAGAGCACGACCCGTAGGAAACCAATGTGGTAGTGGAATTTACCAACTTAAGGAGGAAGACAACCTTAGAGCTAAGGTAGAAACCCTCACCAGAGAACTAGAAGCCCTACGCACTAAGGAGTCAAAAACCACTCGACCTGTTTCCCGAGCTGAGACCTTAGAGCCTTGTTTTGTGTGTGGAAGAAGTGACCACCCTGCGCAAGAGTGTGCCACTTATGCTGAGATGAGAGGAGTGTATGAGGAACACTGCAATGCCTTAGGCATTTACCAAAAGTCATATGCTTCTTATTCTAAAACCTACAATAAGGGGTGGCGGAATCACCCCAATTTTAGCTGGAAATCTAACAATCAACAGCAAACCCCACCAAATAGGACCTACACTACACCCTCATCTCAACCTACACCTTCTAGGAACTCCTTAGAGGACACACTACATGCTTTTATAGAAGCATAGGGTAAGACCAATCACAAGTTTGAGACTATGATTACCCAGGTTGTTGAGGAGAGTAAAGAGATGAAAGCCCACATGTCCAAGCTAACCAATGCTCTAGTTGTAGGAGAGCGTGGAAAGTTTCCAGCTCAAGCCCAACCAAATCCCAGAGGGCAACATATGGCACAAGCTTCAAACTCGGAAGAAAACAACTTTAAGGAAGTAAATGCTATAACCACTAGGTCTGGAAAGACTATAGAGCCAACCAACAGGCCTAGGGAAGAAGAGAAAAACTCTAGCAATTCAGAAGAAGATAAACCTAGCGAGGATGTAGTGAAAATTCCTACTAGAGTACCTTTCCCTCAAGCCCTCAAGTCCACCTCGAAATCAACCGGTCAACAAAATGAAATCCTAGAACACCTTAGGCAAGTCAAAATCAACCTACCCCTCTTGCATGTGATTTCACAGGTTCCCACATATGCTAAAGTCATCAAGGACTTATGCACTGTGAAGAGGAAGCATCATGTTAAGAAAACAGCTTTCTTAACTGAACAGGTTAGCGCTGTAATTAAACAAAAGACCCCACCTAAGTACAAAGATCCCGGTTGTCCCACCATTTCTTGCATTATTGGGAGCCATGAGTTTGCACAAGCCCTTCTGGACTTAGAAGCTAGTGTCAACCTTATGCCTTATGCTATCTACTCATTGTTAGGATTAGGTGAGATGAAACCTACATCTGTAGTCTTACAATTGGCTGATCGGTCCACAGTTAGGCCTAGGGGAATGGTAGAGGATGTGTTAGTTCAAGTTGATAAGTTCTACTACCCCGTCGATTTCTTGATACTAGACTTGAAGGTTGATGTAAAGGTTGATTCCAAAATTCCTATAATTCTTGGAAGACCTTTTCTTGCCACTGCGAATGCTCTAATCAATTGCAGGAACGGTCTAATGAAGCTGTCCTTTGGAAATATGACTTTAGAAGTCAATATTTTTCACATTGCTAAGCAGCCACAAGAGGATGATGAGTGTCATCAAACATTTATGATTGATGCACTCACTCAAGAGGAGGCACCTGCAACTACAGATTTTGATCCCTTGAACTCATTCCTCTTTAATTCTGAAATTTCATCTAACTTTGATGATGAAGAGTATACTGATATTTGTGCTATTTTTGCAAAAATGCAGGATTATGGAGCATCACCATGGCAGCCCAAGTTTGAAGAATTGCCAGAAAGGAGTGGAGAACAACAACCATCAAGTATTGTGAGCCCCAAACTTGAATTGAAACCGCTGCCTCAAGGGCTGAAACATGAATTTCTTGGACCAGGTGATACCTTTCCTGTTATTATATCTTCAGAATTGAATGCATCACAGTGTAAGCAACTTTTACATATTCTGAATGAACACAAATCTGCATTGGGATGGACTATAGCTGATATCAAGGGTATTAGTCCCTTAATTTGCTCACATAGGATTCATCTAGAGGAGGGAACTAGTCCTAAAAGAGACCCACAACGTAGGGTAAACCCCACAATGAAAGAGGTAGTGAAAAATGAAGTACTAAAATTGCTAGATGCAGGTATTATTTATCCTATCTCCGATAGTAAATGAGTTAGTCCTACACAGGTAGTCCCTAAGAAGTCAGGAGTTACAGTGGTGAAAAACGAACTGGGTGAAATGGTCCCCACAAAAATAGTGATTGGATGGCGTATGTGCATAGACTATAGGAAGTTGAATGCTGCTACTCACAATGACCACTTTCCCCTTCCTTTTTTAGACCAAATTCTTGAGCGTGTGGTAGGCCATCCCTTTTACTGTTTTCTGGATGGGTATTCTGGTTACTATCAAATTGAAATTGCTTTAGAAGACCAGGACAAAACCACATTTACTTGTCCTTTTGGCACTTTTGCATTTCGTAGGATGCCATTTGGACTTTGTAACGCTCCTGCCACGTTTCAAAGATACATGACCAGCATGTTTATTGACATGGTAGAGAATTGCATGGAAGTGTTTATGGATGATCTAACTGTCTTTGGAACTTCATTTGATGCATGCTTGTTAAATTTGAAACGAGTTCTAACTCGATGTGAGGAAAAGGGATTAGTGTTGAATTGGGAGAAGTGCCATTTTATGGTACGTTCAGGAATTGTCTTAGGGCATGTAATTTCGTCTAAGGGAATAGAGGTTGACAAATCTAAAATTGAATTGATCTCTAAATTGCCTACACCTAAGACAGTAAAAGACATTAGATCATTCCTAGGCCATGCAGGTTTTTATAGGAGGTTCATACAAAACTTTTCATCTATAGCTAGACCATTGTGTAATCTTCTCATTAAAGATGTGACTTTTAACTGGACTCCTGAGTGCCAAGAGGCTTTCAAAACATTGACTGGAAAACTGACCTCTGCACTTATAATGCAACCACCTGATTGGACATTGCCATTTGAAATGATGTGTGATGCTAGTGATTATGCGGTAGGTGCTGTACTTGGACAAAGAAGGAAAGGTAAACCTTTTGTGATTTACTATGCTAGTAGAACTCTAAATAGTGCCCATATGAACTATACCACAACTGAAAAAGAGTTACTAGCTGTAGTATTTGCCCTTGATAAGTTTAGATCTTATTTGATTGGCTCCCTTATTACTATCTTCACAGATCATGCAGCTCTTAAGTACCTTCTTACCAAGAAGGATGCTAAAGCACGATTAATACGGTGGATCTTGCTTTTGCAGGAGTTTGATATCACCATAAAGGACAAGAAGGGTGTGGAGAACGTGGTAGCTGAACACTTATCAAGATTAACATTTGAAGACAACATGAACCCCATGCCAATTCGAGATGATTTTCCAAATGAGCAATTATTTTCTATTTCTTCTCTACCATGGTTTGCTCATATTGTGAATTATTTGGCTGCAGGTGAGATTCCACAAGAGTGGAGCGCACAAGATAGGAGAAAATTCTTGGTCGAGGTACGTAATTTTTATTGGGATGACCCATGTTTACTTAAGTATTGCCCTGACCAGATTCTGAGGCGTTGTATTCCTGATAACTAGATCTTAAGCGTGCTAAATTTTTATCATACCCATGCATGTGGAGGTCACTTTTCTATGAAAAAGACCGCTGCAAAAATTTTGTATGGTTTCTATTGGCCCACTTTATTTAAAGACACAAATGAGTATTGTAGATCTTGTGAACGATGTCAAAAACTAGGTGTTGTGTCCCGACGTAACATGATGCCCTTAAATCCCATTTTAGTAATTGAGATATTTGATTGTTAGGAGATTGACTTCATGGGCCCTTTTCCACCTTCTTTTGGCTATCTATATATTATTGTTGCAGTCGATTATATGTCTAAATGGGTAGAAGCGGCAGCTTGTAGAGCTAATGACAATAAAACGGTTGTAAAATTTTTGAAAGAAAATGTTTTGTCTCGTTTTGGTACACCACGTGTTATCATTAGTGATAGAGGCACACACTTTTGTAACCGTTCATTTGAGGCTCTAATGAAAAAATATGGGGTTATGCACAAAATTTCTACTGCTTATCATCCTCAAATGAGTGGACAGGTAGAGTTGGCGAATAGGGAAATTAAACAAATTTTGGAGAAAACGGTGAACCCTAATCGTAAGGATTGGTCCTTAAGATTAAATGATGCACTTTGGGCTTACCGCACAGCTTTTAAGACTCCCCTAGGCATGTCCCCATATAGACTAATCTTTGGAAAGCCATGTCATTTACCTGTCGAGCTTGAGCATCGAGCTTACTGGGCTATAAAACACTTTAACTTTGACCTAGAAGAAGAAGGTAAGCTTAGGAAATTGCAATTGACCGAGCTGGAGGAATTAAGGAATGATGCTTATGAGAGTTCTAGAATCTACAAGTCAAAAATGAAAGCCTTCCATGATAAAAATATTTCAAAGAGAATATTTGAACCAAATCAAAAAGTGTACTTATATGATTCTAAACTCCACAAGTACCCAGGTAAACTTCGTTCTAGGTGGACTGGCCCCTTTGTGGTAAAACGTGTATTTGAAAATGGGGCAATTGAAATTGAAGACCCTACCGACGGTAGAGTGTTCAAGGTGAATGGGCAGCGTCTTAAAATACTCTATGGGCAACAGGTACCTAAAGTGGAAGAAATTCCTCTTGCAGACCCTGTTTACCATCCTTGATTCTATCAAGTATGTTTTCTGCCTTGTTTTTTTTGTATATTAGTTTTCTTTCTTTTTCCATTGTATTTTTTTTAAGTAGGTAATTCGTTGTTTTAGTTTTCTTCCCCTTCACCTATGTTATCACATTGAGAACTTTCAGTCTCACCTTTCGTCACGCTTATGTTGGCTCACACCCGCATCCAGGTGATATCATTCTTTCCCTATCTAGTATTCATATTTTTGCATTGAGGACAATGCAATATTTAGTTGGGGAGAGAGTACTTTGGATCTTGTTGTAATTATCATGCACTCTTGTTGAAACTTGTCATGACTGGTTAATTTTTATTTTTTTTTTAAAAAAAAGGGTCTCTGATTTACTGCATATTTATGTTTTTGAATGACAAAATGTGCCACTAGGAGTTAATTTTGTAATGAAAGTCTAGACGTTAAAACACTTGCTAAACCACTTTTGTGCACACAAGCCTTGTGGTAAGATAGTTGTTTAACACATGTGGCTAGAGGAGTCTCTCGTTGAAGTTTCTTTATGTGAGAATTGGTGAGAATTGAGAGACATATCATACTACAAAACGGTGGTAAGCATCCATTGATCTTGTGAATTGGAAACTTTTGTGAGAATAACATTACATGGTCTGTGGTAAGATAGTGGATTACTTGGGATATGATAAACGTCAATTTAGGATCAACATTTGAGCCTCTCAAACGTTTTCTTTGCAATAAATACAGTCCCTAGTCGCCATTGTGAGCCATATACACATGTATAACCTTTCCCTTCTTACACATACATTATCCATACTTTTCTATACCGAAGTATATGCTTATTTTCCCACTTGTTTTACTTCCAAGTGTGTAATAAGTATTAAATGCGATTTGTGAAGAATAGAAGCAAGAAAAATGACAAGAGTTGGGGTGGATTCAAGTGAAAAATAAAAAATAAAATTGAAGATGCTCTACTTGATTGACTTTGGGGTTTGAAATGTCGACAAATGGTACCTATTGAAAGCTGTGATCAATTTGAAATGCCAGTTAGAAATGCTTGATAATGTGCTTGGTTGCATACTTGGAAGTGCTTTGAATCTTATACCTCTTAGCCTTATAAAACCCAACCTAAACTTCGTCCAACCTTTTGTATTGACCGTTTGGATCCCAAGTAGGCTGTGGTAAGAAGTTTATAGATTCTCATTTGAAAGTATGTCTATTACAGGATCAATGTTTGCTTATTACTTGTGCATGAATATTTAAGCCTCGATATTTGAGTGTATCTTATTCTCAGCTCCATAGAGAGAAATCCCGTACTAAACACTTTGATACCCGTGAGTTATGGAGCTGAATCTTTAACTCGAGATATACTTGATGTTGCATGTGTTAGGGTTAGCGATAAGATGGTTACGGCTTGACACACACTTACACATTTGGCATGTGTTTGACATTTTGGTGATCATGACACTATTGATTTCTTTGTGGTGTTGAGTTTGAAAAGAGCATGTATTGTGGTAAATTAGAACTTGATAATTTGACTTGCGACGTTGACTAGTCTTTGCTTGTTTCGTTTTGCATTAAATTGCTAGGGACTAGCAATAAGCAAGTTGGGGGGTGTGATAATAGCACATTTGTTACGTTTTTCACCCTTTAATATTTTCATTTATATGATTATTTGACACCGAAATGCACTAAATGTTTCTATATATTTGTTTAGGTGGCAAATGGGTGAAACAAGTGAAAAATGATCAAAATAGAAGAAATCGAAAGTTGAAGGACCAAATTGCAAATACCAAAAGATGACTTAATAAGGAAAATGAAGATATGAAGATTTGAGAGTGTTCGGTGTCAATTGGAGGAAGAAAGGAGTCAAAGGGGTGATATATAGCCAAGACATTCTCACACATCAACTTTCAAGCTGAAAACTTTTGCACCGGTTTTTAGCCTCATATTGAGACCGTTGTTTCACATGGTATAAGATCAAATTTGAAGTTGACATCTAATGAAAGTTGTAGCCCATCGAGTCAGTTTTCCAACGCACTTTGAATCACCTCAATCGGATATCGGGAGAGAAAGATATTGTCAAAATATTAAAGGCTGTCCGGCAGAAAAATATTATAACTAAGCGGTCGCCCACAACCCTACCGAGAATTCAAAGGCAAATATCATTGAACTAAGCTACCGTTTGATTTTTTCGGCAGATCTGTTCTAATTCCGGAAATAACCTAAACACCTATGGAAACGCGTTTTGCTTGATTTTCTTGACCTAAATAGATCAAAAGACGTCCAGAAGGGATTATTCATCATCTTGGAAAATTCTTTTCACCTTGGGAAAAAGAAAACTCCATGGAAGGCTAAAGAATCATGTGAAGCAAAGAAGGAACTCATCCAATTTTGGGGAATTCATGTCGATTATTCAAACATTTGGTATTTATTTTAATAAACACTTGTAGATCTGGATTCTTATCTTTATGAATTTATGAAGAATTTGGTTTAACTTATATTATGTTTTTCATAGGATTAATCATGTTCTTTCTATTGAATGATTGAAGTATTTGTTGAACCTTTCTTGCATTGATATTATTGATGTGATTATTTACAACTTTATGCTACATGTATATGGTTGGTTTATTATCTAATTTTAATAATTGCTTGTGGAAATTGTGAAATGAATCATAAATCTAGAAGTACAATTGTGAACCATATTGATCTTAAATGTTAAATCTAGATTTTCATCTTTGTGAATTTATCTTGAAATTGGGTTAATGATTATTAGATTGTTCATGGATTTAATCATGTTTTCTCCATTGTTTAATCGAATTAATTATTGAATTTCAATTTTACGAATTTATTGGTGTGATTATTTACTGCCCTATGCTATAAGTATATGGTCATTTTGTAATCTAATTTCAATAAACAAATGCGTGAATTGTGAAGAGAATTTAGAATTTAAGGGTACATGTATGAATTATTTTGGTCTTAAACGATAAATCTTCTGATTAAAGTGCTGGGACGAAAGCCTTTAATTGTGTTATTAATTTGAATGATTGACATCGAATAATCTAATTTGGATGAGGGAATTCTGAGCTTCACCATTTTAATTACTGAATTTTATCCCATAAACTTTGATATTGATTTAATTTTCAACAACCAAACTTTTTTGCGAACTTTGAGAGAACAAATCACCAGTTTTGAAACCTTTAATAATTTTTCCATTTCTCTGTGGATACGACACCCCAAAGCTACACTACAACACCGCGGTAAACTTTGGGCGTAATCAAATCGCCCAAACCGAACTGACCCGATTGGTTTGGGTTGAGTTTTTGGTTGTTTTTAAGTGGGTTTGGTTCTATAGGGTGTTGGCGGGTCGGGTCGGGTTATGGGTTAAACAATAAAACCCGACAAAAATCACCCAATCCTACCCGCCTACTTAAAAAAAGAAAAAAAGAAATAAAAGACACTTTTCTTCAATGTCTTCATTCGTAAACTAACCAAACGAACCCCGAAAAATCTCACTAGTCTCTCATTCTCTCCTGCTTGGCTGCTTCCACTTAAATCATCGACGGCGCTTGTAGCCATCTTTGGTTTTCAGTTCCCCACGCCAGTCATCGGACGTCTGGTGCAAGGTCAGACCTGAGGAGAGGCCTAAGAGGCCTTAGCCTCATGCCCAGCTTTTTAGGGGGCCCAAAATTATGTGTTTTCTTTTTCTATTTATTATTTTTTTTAAAAACCCCATTAAGCCTTCAAAAGGGCAAAAACAAAATGGCAAAATCCCGAGAAATCAAAAGGCCAAAAATCAAGACCAAAGAAGTAAGAACGACGATGCAAGTCGGAGATTCGAAGTTGATGTGGCCGTCATCACCATCAACAATACACCTCTCAATTTGCTCTCCATTGACAATGGTAATTTTTCCTCAAATTAACCATATATTGTATTTGGTGATTGATATGGATTTTCCCAAAGCATCTACATTTTTTGACATGTGTTTTATTTGAAAATTAGTGGCCTAAGGAATGAGATATGCATTGGCACGAGAATTGAGATTAAACAATTTGGTTCTAATTAATTTTACTTATTTTGAAAATTGCAGCCTCTGTTCTGTTTGAGGAGAAAAAGAAAAGGCTGAAAATCATAAACTTTTGAGTTTGGATTTTGAATTTCATGGATTTAGGAATTTAGCCTTGTGTTGGAATTAAATTGCATCATTGATATCAATTTGATTCCTAGTTGCTTTTTCATGTATTGAGCTGGACAGTGGGTAGGAAATAAAGCTTTATTTGAAATTTAAATTGCAGAGAATTTATAAGTTATTTCTTTTTGAAAATTAAATTGACTATAAATCGTTCCCAAATAGATTGTTAATATATTTTACAAGGTGTAAGATATTTCAGGTTTTATATTTATTTTTTCAAAACAAAATAAAAGTGTTGATGTTGTTTTCATCATGGTATGCTTAGTTAATTTTCGAGAGAAACTCGATTTTATTTTTGTTTCATTCTATGGTTAACTAGTTGATAGAGATGGGAGAAATTTATTTATTCATTTATATTTGTTTTCAGCAAGTTTTATATGAATAGAACATTGATTGATATTTTTGCCTCAAAAATCGCAAGATGAGTTGTGTTTAAGTGATCGTTTAGAATATTTTCGTATTGTTATTTGATTGTAATATAAATAATTTGAATATTTCATTTTTATTTGTTGCTTTATTATTGATTTTAAGTTAACAAATTTAGTACCGTAAAACTTTTATAAATGGAAAAAAAATGGATTGCTTGCTATGACTTAGGAGCCCAAGTTCCGGAGTTCGCCTCAGACCCTACGAAACATAGGTACGGCACTGGTCCGGTGCTCGAACATAGGTACGGCATAAGTCGATTTTGGAGTGATAACTTTATCATACTGGGTTAAACTAATTACTTTTTGGTTTAACATCTTCTACTTATTCTTGAATTTGATTTGTGGTTTATCTTCTATTTTGTGTAAAAATAGAAATGAATACGGTTTACAATACCGACTCCACTTCGAATGACACTTCGAATATGGAAACTTCGAAGGGAATTGGTCCTGCCAGTATGATCCCTCCAGTCGCGGTTGTCCCTACCATCATTCATACAAACTCCATCCTATATGGAGAAAAATCGGAGAAATTTATTGAAGTTAACTTCAAGAGATGACAACATAAAATGTTGTTCTATCTCATGACCATAAATCTGGCAAAGTTTTTAAATGAAAATGCTCCATTCGTGCAAGAAGGGAAAAATAATTGGACATCATTAATAGCATTGGATGCTTGAAAACATTCAGATTTCTTGTTCAAGAATTACATACTGAAGATGCTGGAACAAAAAAGTTCATTGTGGGAAAGTTCTTATACTACAAGATGTTAGATTCAAAGATGAACATCAGTAAGTACAAGAATTGCAAGTAATACTTCATGACATTCACACAGAGAACATGTCTCTAAGTGAATAATTTTAAGTGGCTGCAATTGTCGAAAAACTTCCACCCATGTGGAAGGATTTCAAGAATTATCTCAAACACAAGCGCAAGGAGATGAATATTGAGGAACTTGTCGTCCGGTTGAAAATTGAAGAAGATAACAGAAGTTCGGACACAAGTGTTGGAAACCATATGCCACAAGCTAATGCCAATGTGGTGGAATCAAATAACAAAAGTAAGAAAATGAAGCATTTTGTCGAACTTTCTAAGAAGAATGCAAAGAAATTCTAGGGCAATTACTACAACTGTGGAAAAGTTTAGCATCGCTCGATCGATTGTCGCAAACTGAAGAAGCAAGCCCAAACGAATATTACCAATCTGATGCTATATCTGATGGTATATCAAATATAAATTTGATGATCGTTATTTCATAATGCAACAATGTTGGAAATCTCATTGAATGGTGGGTAGATACTGGTGTTACCCGCCACAGGAATAGAAGGGTCGAAGGAGATGAAGCAGCCCGTTTCCCCCCTAAGTCCCCCTCGGGGGGAGCATGCTCGTACATTCTAGTATTAGTGTGTAAAAAGCGTGTGCCGACAAAGAAATGTTCTCTTCCTACACTCCTACCAAGGGCAAGAAGTTGTTCATGGAAAATTTCTCAAATTCAAAAGTGGAAGGACAATGTAAAGTAATCTTGAAGATGACATTGTGCAAGGAACTTACCCTCAACAATATTCTTCATGTACTGAATATTCGCAAAAATCTAGTGTCGGGTTTTCTATTAAGCAAGAATGGCTTCAAACTAGTCTTTAAGAATAATATGTATGCAGGGAAAGACTATGTAAAAGATGGACTACTCAAGATGAATATCCTTACTGATGTACCGAATAACTCAAGGAATAAAATATCTTAGTCTGCTTATATTCTTGAGCCATCTAATTTCATCACGTTTATAGATTATTGTACAAGATACTGCTATGTATACTTGTTGAAAAGAAAAGATGAAACTTTAGAAGTGTTTAAGCACTATAACTGAAGTTAAAAATTAACTTCAAAAACGAATAAAGATGATTCGTAGTGGTCGAGTTGGATAATATATCTCTCTGTTTGAAGAATTTTATTTACAATGTAGAATTTTTCATCAAACTACAACACCATATTCACCTTAATCTAACGGGGTTGCTGAACGTAAAAATAGAACCCTTAAGAAAATGATGAATGCAATGTTGATTAGTTCAAAGCTTACCTCAAAACTTGTTGGGTGAAGCTATTCTTTCTGCAAATCATATTCTTAATAAAATATCACACAAAAGTAAGATCCAATCATAATATGAGCTATAGAAAGGTCGAAAACCTTCATACAAATATATTAAAGTGTGGGGGTCTAGTAAAGGTACAAAAACCTAGACCAAAATAAGTGAAGATTGGACTAAGACAATAGATTGCAACTTTATCGGATATGCAAATAATAGTAATGCATATTGATTTTTGGTTCATAAATCGGAAATACTTGATGTAAATGAAGGTACTATCATAGAATCAATGAATACTGCCTTGTTTGAAGATATCTTTCCGTGTAAGGAAAAAGAAATAAGTTCACACAAATGAACTTATGATGCTGCAAATGGAAACCATCAAGAAGATGGCAATCTTCAAACAAATGAAGAACCAAGGCACAGTAAAAGGAAAAAGATTCATAGAACCTTTGGCCCAAAAATTCTAACAAATCTACTAAAAATGATCTAAGACATTTGACGAAGCAATGTCCTCTCTCGATGCTACTTTTTGGAAAGAAGCAATTAATAATAAAATTGAATCCATCATGAATAGCCTTACTTGGAAATTCGTTGAATCCCTCTGAGAAAAAAAGTTTTAGGCTGCAAATGGATCTTCAAAAGGAAATTGAAGTCGGATGGATCAACAGACAAATATAAGGCTAGATTAGTAGCCAAATGGTATAGACAAAAGGAAGGACTAGATTTTTTAAGTACCTATTCACCTGTTAAGAAGACCTCTATACGTGTGTTGATTACAATCTCGACATTGCATAATTTTGAAATACATTAAATGGATGTTAAACCTGCATTCTTAAATGGTAAACTAGAAGAAGAAATATATATAGAATAACTTGTAGGGTTTGTTGCTCCAAGAAATGAGAAGAAAGTGTGTAAGCTTGTAAAATCGTTATATGGATTAAAACAAGCACCGAAGCTATGTCATAAAAAATTGACAAAACTATGTTATCAAAAGGCTTCAAAATTAATAAATGTGACAAGTGTGTCTACAAAAAAAATACTCATAACGAATACGTGATTGTATGTCTATATGGTGATAATTTACTAATCATAGGAAATAACTCGAACACTATTTCCTCAACTAAGAGAATATTGATCAAACATTTTGATATGAAAGATATGGGAGCTGCGGACGTGATATCAGGGATTAAGATCTCTAAAACAGTTGATAGTTTGTCATTGTCTTAATCACACTATATTGAGATTATACTTAAGAAATTTAAGGCATATGTCGATAAATCGGTTAAGACTCTAGTAGACTTAAGTTTACACTTAGCCAAAAATACTAGTGACCCGTATCTTAATTGGAATATTCTCGTATTATAGGCAATTTGATGTACATTTTTAACTGCACGCATCCAAATATAGCATTTATATTCAACAAGTTGAGTAGATTTACAAGTAATATGAATATTGATCATTGTAAGGCATTGACCCAAGTACTTAAATACTTAAAACGCTAGAGGGATATATTGATGCAAATTGAATATCTGACACAAATGATTTAAAGTCAACTAGTGGTTATGTATTTACCATTTGAGGCGGAGCAGTGTCCTGAAAATCATCTAAGCAAACTCGTATAGCTTGATCCACGAAGAAATTTGAGTTTATTGTTTTAGATAAAATTGGAGAAAAGGCAGAATGACTTCGTAATTTTCTCGAGAACATTCCATGATGGGAAAACTGGTTCCTACAATTAATATCCATTGTAATAATCAATCGCCAATTGCATGGGCAAAACATATTTTGTATAATGGTAAATCTCGACACGTTCATCGGAGACATAATACTATTAAATAGCTGATATCAAATGGTAAAATCTCGATTCATTATGTTAAATCAAGAGATAACTTAGCGGATCCTTTGATGAAAGGACTTACGAAAGATCAAGTATACCATCTTTCGAGGGAAATGGGCGTAAAGCCTATCAAATGGAATCACCATAACGGAATCCCCAACCTTGTAGATTGGAGATCTCAAGATTATGGTTCAATTGGACAGCTAAGTTATGAAAGATTCAGCGTAAAGCACTTACTCTCATTCCTATAAACTTTAAGTGCTAGAGTTAAACTATGTATAAGGATAAGTGTATACTTTTAACGATTCCTACACTTTGGAAGAAAGGTAGGAGATCACCTATGTAAGTGTGAAGTGGACTACTTCTACGAAGAATTTGAGGCTTAAATTCTTTTAAAGCACTTATGAAACCAAAGGTTGTTCAGCGCCAAAATGAACACAACCCAAAGAACCGAATTGGTTAGATAAGTTATTGTGTTGGTACAGTTATTGTGATTTACACAAAAGACTGAATGGTTTAAGGCATCGTACTCACCAATTAGCCTAGTAAATTTGATTGTATTCAACTATGGAAGGTTCAAAGCCCCAAGTCGCCTATCTTGACGCTATAACTTGTCACTTGTACTCCTTTTGTTAGAGTCTACATATCATTTGCTTTGTGTATTGCATATTATGAAATTTCATTCATATGGGGGATTGATGGAATTTGGTTTAAGAGATTAAAACTTCTGGTTAAGTATGAAAACATGTGGAAAATAACTTTCGTTTCAATTTCAGCCAAATATTTGGATTTGATTCAATAGTCAAATTATGAGAATAAATAGACTAACTTGTTTTACTCATCGATTAGATCATCGTGATATATTTAGAATCTCAAAATAAATTTTGGATGAATGAGAAATTACGGTCCAAAATTGGGAAGAAAGAGAAAGAAAATAGGCTGGAAATCAACCAACTCCGCCGCCACCTAGCACTAGCCTGGTGCTTAAGCGACGAGGATATCGCTCGAGCAATAGGCAAGCAACGGGCTCACTGTTTTTATGCTCGAGCGAGGTTTAGGTGACAAGCGAGCGACGTCAAATGCTGCGACCCTTGGTAAATGTTGCTGACTTTTGGTCTGTGTCTCTTCACTCACTACATTTTCTCTTCTATGGATAGGATCTTGGGACGTTCATTTCTTCATCCCAACGATATGCAATCATAGCATAACAATATTCTCTTCTTTCTCAACCAAAATTATGCATAAACTTGCATAAATTCTGGTTTTCTTTGTTTATTCATAAAGGAGTACATAATCTGATTTTGGTTAGTTGATCTTGTGTTTTGGAGTGGTACTAACACAAGATGATAGTCGTTGTATCTTAGAAGTTGATTGCAATAAATTCGTAGGCACTGTTGTGAGGCAAAATCGACTTAAGGACAAAGAGTTCAACTATTACCTCGACTTTTGCATCCATTTCATTTGGCGTGATCTCTGCAACATATTTTGTGTTATTTTATAGAATAATTTTACTTATTTCATTGTCATTACTCTGTCCACATTACGGTGAGATTGGTAAAGTTGTATTTGGTTTATAAAGTCATCACTCTACTATATATTTTTCAACATTATATTCAACATAATTGAAAAGGAATTATTCAAATATCGATTTCTATTATTAAATTTTCAAATATATGTGTTGTTAAGTACAAGTCATTGTGTAACTATTTTTTGTATCCCATTTAAAAATGAAGACACCTATATTCGTTTAAAATTG
This sequence comes from Osmanthus fragrans, assembly GCA_019395295.1. Lineage (NCBI taxonomy): Eukaryota > Viridiplantae > Streptophyta > Magnoliopsida > Lamiales > Oleaceae > Osmanthus > Osmanthus fragrans. The sequence continues at coordinate 13,627,091 of CM033347.1, read as the reverse complement.
ATAAATAAAATAATATGTTAAGGAAGAAAAGGAAATTAAAGGCAAAGGACTTGTTTTATCCCCTATATCCTTGAGCATATATCCAAATTTTTTTTCAATTTTTTAAACTACATATTCTTCAAAAAAAATCGCTCTTCGTAAAGTCTATTTAAAAAAAAATAAAAAAATAATAATCTCGACTTATCATCCAGATTTTCCACAACTTTTAATTCCAGGAATGCCCTTATTTGCCGCCAAAGTATCAGTATGTACTATGTAGATTGTACGTAGCGTAATTGTGTAGGTCTTCTCGAAGCAAACTGGCATATTCCACATGTGAGATATATTATACCAGTTCACAACTTGGCTTGTGGCTTGGCTTGGCTTGGCTTGAGTGGAAACTTGTATTCTAGCTGTCGCGTTGGTAATTAATCAATAAACTTGCATCCTATGGTCGCAATTTTCTTATAGCGCTAATAAAAAAAAATTATTAGAAAATTATTTTCAATCTAAAAGAAAATTGAAAATTTGTTTACGGAAACAATAAAAATGTTTCATTTTATTTATTTCCAAGAATAAATGAAAATGGTAGGTTTGAACTTTTTGGATCAATAACAAAAATTTGGATAATCTAACATTTATTGTGTATAACTGTATGTAGTTTTTGTGATAGTTGATAAGTTGGATAAAAAGATAAAGTGTAGTTATAGGCAGTGGCGGAGCCAACTTGTTGAAAATTGGGGGTCCAAATTTGAAAATATATATGTGAAGGGGTGGGGGTCGACGGCCCCCCGAAATTTTTTTTTGAAGGAAACTACAAAAATAAGAGGAAATAAAAGTTCACTAATTGAGTCATTTACATTTTCTGCGGATAGTATATCAATGTAAATATTACTAATAAGTTGAGAATTAACCTAAAATAAGTGGAAAAAATAAGATTAACTTTTTTCACAAGTTTATTTGTAATAAAATAGAAGTTAACATTCTTCGATCCTTCCAATTTAAAAAAAAAAAAAAAAAAAATTCTGAAAAAAATGGAGTCTCCTGGACTCCCCCAGGACACCCCCTGCCTCCGCCCCTGGTTATAGGCATTAGGGTTGAACATTTTAATCAAAATCAAAATTTTCATTCTAATTTAGAAAAAATCAAGAATCGAAATTGAGAATCAAGAATGATTCTTAGTTCTTGAATCGAAAATTAGAATGAAAATTTTGATATTTATGCTCTGCTAGATATTTGATGTTTTGGTGCGAATATATCAACTTATAGGAGATTTGGGGAAAACAATTGGCCCTCAACTTGTAGGCATCTTAGCAACTTTATTACCAATCTTCTTTTTTTTGGCAGTATTGTTTTCAACATTTCAGTTACATGATAATATTTGTTTATCTCATTTTTTGTAGGGGTAACGTGGTCAATAGGTAAATGCTCCACATAAATAACTTTCTGCGCGACCGGTGATGGTGGAGGTGGTCGCGAGTACTCCAACGATCAAGTCAGTGAATGTTCAAGAAGGAATAAAATAACACACTTGAATTTCGAGATAATAGAGCTAAGTGTGTGTTAAAAGTGTATAAAATTGCATTACCTTTGATATGACGCTAAGTGTTAGTATTTATAGGGAAAGAGGTGGACTTGGAATCGTTGGATGGAGGGACAGATGGTTGTGTCTACTGGCAGAGTCGTACTCCCCTAGGTATCATTCAATCAATTCCTAGGTGGGCGGGAATTTAATACTCCCTAATAAGTGGATTTTGTGACTTGACATTTTGGTGTCTGCTACACAAATATCACATCACATCAATCGTATGAATCTTATTTTTGCTGGATTTTTGTACAAAAGATCTCCTATTTAATATAGAAGAGATGACGTGATAGTATTTTCGCAGTGTCGTTCCAACTTTTGCCACTTTGGCGTATGTCCTTCCTAGGCATATCACTTTGGTGCCTCGATCAAATCGCGAATATAAATGTGGACCACTTCACCTCGACACTCGATAGTGTGGTGGTGACATGAATTGCGGATCTTGTTGATTTGCTTAGCTGATTGTCACGTTGATGATGATCTGGAGCCTCTTCATAAGAGGCATAACAATATTAATTCTCAATATCTAGTCCATCGTTCTGATCATTTAACAAGTGAACCTCACATCTGAACTTTTAATACATAAATACGGTCTAAGAAAATATTCTCGAATAGTTAATAATATGATCAAGAAATGCGAATGAAAGGACTCGAGGAATGAAGTGATAATAAAATTTGAAATAAAGGGTTCAAGGTTGGTGGAGTGTTTGCCAGTTGGTGGTGGGTTTCCCATTATTATTATTTTTTCTTTTGTTTACTTTTCATTTTCTTCTACTATTTTATTTATTTTTATTAATTTTACTTTAATTAAAAGTAAGATAATTTTATTCCCACAAAACTTTTTAATATCTACACCACATTTTAATTACTAGAAATGTTTTCAATATTTGCTCAATTTTACTTTTATGTCCTCAACTTTTTTCTCGTCGCATTGTTGTTCTTAACCTTCAATTGATTAACATATTTTTCTTATCTCTAATCATATTTTCAACCAAATATTCTACTTACATGGATTGAAAATATTGACAAATATTTTGTTAAACTTGTATATTAGTTACTTATCTCGATTAATTAAAAATACAAGAGATAAATATGCCTTTTTGACCCTCATAACAAATATTTTAGAAGAAAATCATCTTTATAAAATAAATGTGAAAATTAATAGAGGGTTGATGATAAAAAAAATTAAAAATTAAAAATTGAGAATATAAGTGTATAAATAAGAAAAGTTTAGGGATATTTATTGTAATTAAAATGTAGTGTAGTTAACAAATATTGTTGTGTGAATATACTTATCCTTAAAAGTAGAGTATAATTGAATAACAATATCTTGACTATTATACACTTTACAAATTAAGCTTGTGTAACTAACTATTAAAATTACTAAAATAAGTATTAGAGACTATGTCACTGTTTGATGGATTTTAAAATCAAAATTTTTAAAAAAATTTGATAACATTTGAAGAAATATGTGATTGAAAAATTGTAGATCCCATAAAATACGTAATTAAAATTAATTGTCAATTTTAATTTCAATTAAAATCTAGATTTTAATCATTATCAAGCAAGGACTATATTACTGCAAAACTAATCGAAAAATAATAATTTTCAAAGAACTATATAAAAATATTTGTCTACATAGAGTTGAAATCCGATATCCAATTTTTTTTATTCACCAATTAATTATTGACACATCATTTTAAATTAACATGTTCAACTCCTTATACTTAAAAATATGTTGTGTCAATAATTAATTGTGAAAAACAATTTGAATAGCAAAAATTAGATAATAAATATATCAACTTGTCCACCTAACCTTGTTTAGGGGTCAACTTATTCTCTTAATTGTATAAGAATATTCCCCATAAATATTCTGTCCATTCAAAGTAATTAAAGCAATCTAATGAAGCAAAAGTCAAACATTCCTAACTACTTCTAGAGGGAAAATTAGAAAGCATAGTTGGCAATATAATACTCTTCTTTTTCATATATACTTAAAAAGTTAAAATTCTAAATGAAAATCATTCTTCATTTAAATTCAAAATATATAATATAGAGAATTATGCTATTTGTCCATAAAATAATATCTAGAAAGTGTGCCAGAAAATGATATTTAGTGAAATGATTGAATAAAAAAAATGGAATGTATTTTAAAAAATCTAATGATAAAGTTGTCATGTGATATTATAAAATTCATTATGTAAGGCTTGATTTACATGTAGTAATGTCCCAATATAAAAATTTAATTTGTAAAAATATTAAAATGTTACATTTTCTAAAATAAGAATTTACTAAAGTCCCATAAAAATGAAAAATATGACCGTTATCAATTACATTCAGCCACCATTTTTTACTTTCTATCTCTTGTGTGGGGTTTATAATGACTATATTTTTCATTTTCATTTTACAAATAATGAGAATCTAATGTGGCCTAAATAAGTAAATTTATTCATAAGTAAATAAAATAAATTCTATACCAAATATCTCTATTGCGAATTAAAAAATTGAAAATGCCCTTGTTTGGGCTCCATTATTTCATATTTTAACAAGGAAATATTGATTTTTTTAAAAAATGTGTGATTAAAAAATAAGATAAATTTTTAAATTTACGTGTAATATTATTTTATTAAAAAATATGTGATTGATAAGAAGAGAGAAAAAAATAAATTTTAATTTAATAGGACCAAACAAGACTTTGGGCATAATTAGCTCGAGAGAAAATAAATAAATAAATTAATTAATACCCAAATCTCAGCTCGCGAGTCTTGTGCAGTCCACCCAAAATGAAGCTCATGCCAGGTGTCATCCCATAAAAAACGAGAGAATAAAAAATTAATCGAGTCTCAGTCCTCAACAGAATAAAACCAAGAGATATCCTCTTTAGCAACGAATATTCCCAACTCTACCCCTCGCATATTCTCTCTCTTCCATTACCGTTATATCAAACCCCTTCCCCCCTCTTTTTACTCATTTCCTCTTCACATTTTACTCTTCAAAACAATAAGTTCAATCCATTCATTTTCTGTTTTTCAATCAAACCCATAATTTTGAATCAACTGATTTTGTGGTTTCACCCAGACCCGTAATTTCAATTTCGATTTTTGGGCTTTTAATCGGTATGAAGTTTGGCAAGAGTTTGAGCAATCAAATTGATGAGACGTTGCCCGAGTGGAGGGACAAGTTCTTGTCGTACAAGGAGCTGAAAAAGAAGCTCAATCTGATCGAGCCGAAGGGGCCATCGTCTTCGGCTGGGGAAGAGGGGACGGCCAAGAAGAAGCAGAAAGTGGACAGTGAATTGGCCGACGGAAGGGAGGCTATGACTGAGGCGGAGGCAAATTTTGTGAAGTTATTGGAGGATGAACTTGAGAAATTCAACGCTTTCTTTGTTGAGAAAGAAGAAGAGTGCATCATCAGATTAAAGGTAATTCTGCTATTATGCTATAAGCATATTCTATTATACCTTTAAATATGCCCTGCTACTCTTTTTGATCGAATAGTTCGTATTCATTTGAGGTGATTTGTTTGTCGAAGATTTTTTACTTGTTTATGTTAGGAAAAATACAAAAAGAAATCTGCTAGAATTATAAAATAATGGAAATAAATGCTATAATAAACAGAGTAACAATAAGAGAGACGAATTCTGGTTGTCTATGTAGTAGCGGTATTGAATCAAAATTGTTGTTACATCTCATACACCATTTAATTTATTTTTTCCAACAGTTTATTAGTAATCTTTTGAAGTTGGAGCTCTCTGTTCCTCTGAAGAATATTTGCAACTTGGCAATTTACTATTTCAAGGTTTTGACCACAATTTAATTTGGAATTCTTTCTTGGATCCTGAATCCGGTTTTCGTGATCTGAAAGAAGGCCAAGTGATTAACTTGTGGCTCATATGAGCATTTTCACTCGTGGTTTTATATGAAATCAGAACTTACAAATATATTTAGCATAAATCTTGCAAATATATTTAGTATAAATGACTGAGGTCGTCCATCATTGAAAATTTTGTGCAGGAATTAGGGATTTTGTTGGTTGCTTGTTGAGGTAAAAGATTTGAATAAATGAATATATTGCGGCACTTGAATCTTTAGTTGAAGTGGTTCATGAGGTACTGTCACGCATACAAGTATTGAAGCAATATCCCTAAGCTACTAAAATTATGGCCAAAAAATACTATGGTTATCAGTTATTGAGATTTAGGATACAGTAGAGTGACCATCCTTTCCTTTCACCTGATTGTTATGGTTTTTAAACAGCTTGTTCCAGTAATGTTATGATACTAACTTCGTCTCATAAAGATAGGTCTGTTTCTATTTCCAGACTGATTAAAAAAATGTAATTAATATAGGTGAAAATATGGTTTTTTTTTTTCTTACATTTTTCCTAATATACCCTTTAAATATGATTAGTTTATATTTGTTGATAACAATGTACATTAAATAGGGACATATCAGTAAACTTAAAAAAATCTATAATTTCAATAAGGAAAGTGACCTGTAATTTGGGACTGACGAAAAAGGAAGCCAAGTCTATCTTTATGGAACACAGGTAGTATTTAAGTTGTTGCTGGATTATGTACATCTCAGCCACAATGATATGAGCATAATGGCAGTGTATAGCCACTCCATGAGTAATTCTACTAGTTCATATCGATTAATCCACTACATGTTTAGTAGGATATAATTGTCATTGTGATTTTAGAGTTTAATGCATGTTTCTGGACTTCATTGGACGACTTTAAGAAATAGTATCTTCCTCTCGTGTCTAATATTGTATGCCAAAATGCTCTTATTATTTTGCAGTTACATTCTTTACTTTAAAATTAGAGTGAATATTTGGTTTTCATAGTGAACTTATATATTTTACATTATTTGGTGTAAAGGAATTGCAAGATCGGATGTATAAGGCCGATAAGAATGATGAGATGATTAAAATACGGAAAGAAATTGTCGACTTCCATGGGGAGATGGTTTTGCTGGAGAATTACAGTGCTCTTAATTATACAGGTAATAAACATTTGCATTTTTGTTCTGTTGGCTCTGGAATCTAATTGCTTTTGTTTTTGCTTTTGCATTAATGATGGCTCTAGAGCTACGAATTCCTCGATTTTCAAATATTGACTATAAAATAATTGGGTTAGAATATGAACAAATTAGAACTTCCATAACATGCTTCTTTTTGTCTATTGCTCTAAAAACTCATAGATTATCCCTTGTGGCATCAATAGCTAATTTGCATATATAAAAGTCAGAATAACAACTGCACTTCATAGCAACCATAGTTCCAATATTTTTCATTTTGATGTGCTGTAGAAAAGTGGGTCGATAAATAAGGCTGATACCATCCTTTTGGTGGAAAATTTGTTCATAAAAAATGGCAATATGCTCAAAATGTAGTATATATAATCCCCTTCAAGTGGTTATCTTTAAATTGTAACGTCTAAGATGAAACATTATTAACATTTAATTTTTATCACCTTGTGCTAAACAGGACTGGCGAAAATATTGAAGAAGTATGACAAAAGAACTGGTGCTCTTCTTCGCCTGCCCTTTATACGGAAGGTTGTTCAGCAGCCATTTTTTACCACTGACTTGCTGTACAAGCTTGTGAAGGATTGTGAGACAATGCTCGACCGACTGTTCCCAGTGAACAAACCCCCACCTGAAAATGATGCAGGTGATGGAGAAGAACCCTTGACCAGTTCCACAACCAACAATGAAGTTCTGCTCAAAGGCCCTAATGAACTTGCTGAGATCAAGTTCATGGAGAACCTGTATATGAAAAGTACTATATCTGCATTACGAGTTTTGAAAGAGATTCGCAGTGGAAGCTCAACTGTTAGTGTGTTTTCATTGCCACCATTGCAGCTTGGTGGATTAGAGGATGCTTGGAATAAAGTCCCTGCTGTAGAGCAAGTTGCTAAATAGTCGAATTATATGGAGGATGATAATAGGCCTTTTATTGCCACTGTGTAACTTGAATTTTGATCACTTTTGGTTTCTCTTCTCGCGCATTTGCTATGCATGTATTCTATCCTAACACGTGTAAAATGCATATATGATGATAGTTTCCATAATTTTGTGTAAAATTCTGATGGCACAAAGTCAATTACATCAAATCACATATGTTCGTGCTTTGATGTTTCTTGTTATATTTGAATCAATTTTGAAAGGGGTCTTGTTTAATTGATTGACACATTTTAAGATCCTTCCTACATCAAGACGAAGGTAGCGCCCACATATCAACTATAAGGTTCAGTAATCCTTGCAACAGATGAAATCTATATGCCTAGAAACATCAAAGTGGGATCTCCTTCCGTTAATAGTAGATTCTTTCAAAACCAAAGGACCACATCTTCTATCAAACTCTGGACTCACCACTATATACGACAAAAATGAATTTTTATTTTTTATTTTTTTGGAAATATATGATTATAAAGTAGGAAAAAGTTATGATTTCAAGAAAATTATTTTATTGAAAAAAAATGTAGTTAAAAATGAGTTTCGAAGAAAATAAATTTTAGAAATCAGTGCCAAATAGGGGCATAATTTCATGGGTTTTGTATGTCCCGCACATGCATACAAATATAGGCTGCCCATTTGAAAGGAGGGCTTTGCCATTTTTTTCCACTGTCAAATGGCTATGCCATGGTTTACTTCTAGGAATTAAACTACTTTACCCTCATAGATGACCTTAAGCTTGACCTCGACCCCATCACTCCCCTCACATGGAGGGAAAAAATATTAAATCTAATGAGGTGAGACCCGACCTCCATGTGAGAGGAGTGGTGGGGCCGAGGTCAAGCTTGAGGTCACCCATAAGGGCAAGGTAGCATGGTTGTACTTCTAGTTGACGACGTGATTTATCGACGGATTGGGCCCCATCTAGCATCCCGATGTCGATGCTATTCGGCAATTGAGACATCCCACACCTATTCACACGGAACGGAGTTTTAGATTAGGTATGACGTCATTTCTGTGACATATTTCAAGTCTCTCTTCAACAGGATGAAGGATTTAAATACCGCTTTCAAAGCAGCAGATCTAATTACAATTTGTTAAGAGTAAGCATATTCGCATGATCATTACTTCGCTGATCCTTTGGTTCTTATAGACTGCGAGGAATGATGTAAAGCCCCATGGAATTGCTATGGAGTCTTGGAGGATCATTGACATGCCTATCAGACTATCTCTTCTTCAAATGCACCGTTTATTTCAATTTCTACATTAGCGAGGGGACTTAAATATCATCCCTTTTTTCGATATTTGTATCACTCGTCACCTACCTACCTCCCCTTCTATTTTGATTTTCTAGCGTACTTCAGCGATGAGATCTTACATGATCAATACAAATTGGGTGCGTCAGGAAGAATTTGCTAGCAATGGGGTAAGAGTTAATATAATATTATTTATTATCTTGTGGTGTTTAAACTTAAAAGACATTTTTTATTCCAATATTTTAATTCTACAAGTGAATATCAGGATATTTATTCAACTAAAAATTGTACTCTAATTCATATATGATCGTATCTATATGAATATTTTTATTATATTTTAGTTAAGAAAAAGAAATTGTTTGACTTCTCTATAATATTTCATTAATTTTTTTAAAAAAATTAAAAAATTCGTGAGTTGGCTAGACTGGGCTCGGGCCAAAAAAGCTCGAGCTTTTTTTGACATACATAAGTGAAGAAATAAGAAATAATATGTGCATGCGTTTTTTTGTTTGTAACAATGTTGTAAATGAATGGATATGTGTGAATTGAATATACCATTGAACAAAGAAACCTTAAATTAGTAGCCAATATGGCAGGTTTGTTTCCAAGGTTTTCAAGAATTGTAATGCATTCTCGTTTTACAAAGTTGTCCCATAGGGTCGGCATCACTGTCTGAAATTGTTTATCCATCAATATAACATCTTAAAGAGAGGTTTGTGTACTAAAATGGGTTTAGATAATTCATTTTTATCTAATGTCTATAGCTCACCTATAACACTTGCAAGAAAGTTGAAAGATTGTATGAAATTACTGGTTGTAAAGTTGGTGTATTAGAAATCTTACTGATGTTGATGTTCTTATCCATGTGTTGCTCTAGTTCATCAGTAGAGTAAGTTGATATTGTGAGAAGAGGAAGTTCAAGTTGTTCTCATCTAGTTCTTCAATCTTTGTTCTTCTTGTTATTGTCCAATTTTTTTAATCAGCTGAGCTCTTAAACCGACCTTTGTTATCTTTTATTGTTGTATTCGAGACAATCTATGTTTTCCGAGTTCCAGCTGATCGTTATGTACAGTAATGTTTGTATCATAGAGTATTGCTATAATTTGATTACCCTGTTTAACAATAGAAAAAGTTGAAATTGTTTACAAAATATACATGAATAGTAAAAGTTAGAAATTATTGTAACTATTACTACTTATGTACCTCTAAATCCATGAGGGCAACATTCTGGTATCTGCTAGTAGAACCACGAGCAGTCTTAGGTGGTTGTTTTCCTGCGACGACTACTTTTAGAGACCAATTAGTCTCTGAAGTTGCAATCTGTGAGATAAATTTATAGACCGCAGCCATGTTTGATATTTGTGAATGACAGGAACAATAAGTTAAAAGTAAAGATAGTTGTAGGTATGAATGTAATATTCTAATTATAACTCTATAGAAGAAATGCAAGGAGATTGATAATGATGTGAAAAAGGAAGAAGGAATTTTAGTTGGAAAACGTAAAAATTGCCAGTGAACAGGAGATACAGTTTCTGAAGCGTTGGTAGCTGGAAATGTAAGTGTAATATGTGTTTTCTGTTTGCATGTTTCAACTTAAAGTATAAAGTTAAGAATTATGCTGCACAAATAGAGCCCTTTGACAGGGCCTTGTGACAGGGGTCGAGGTGGTGATTCGAAATTTCAAATTTTAAATCAAAGGCCCACATGCTACGTGAATGGGAGTGAATAATTTTCAAACAATAAGTTAGTAATTAATATGATTTGTAAACGAAACTAGTGATTTGAAATGCAAGTACCTTCTTTGAAATCTCAATCGAATATTTTTAGTTTGTACATAATAGTTACTTCTTCTACTGCTTTTCTGCATTGAAAGAAAACAAAAGTATTGAATTAATTATATTTGGAATTGTACTTATCTTGTTTAAAATGTTATAAGGCTATCATTTAAGTAAGTAGAAGAATGAAATTTACAATTGTTAATTTATTTTACTTGTTTCAAGCACTTGGAGCCACTAATGCTATCGAAGCAGTAAAAATGTTCAATTTGTAGCTAAAAAGGATGAGAACGAATAATGTAAAATGAATTGGTGATTTAAAAAAGCTAGAATGTCTTTCGCGTAGTTATGAACTCAGAGAAATGTGTTAGTAGCTTACGAGGAATTATGATGGTAAGATATAGTGAAATGAAGAATGTGTTGGTGAAATTCTGCAAAGAAGACGATTACATATAGTTAATAAAATTTTCATAAAAGAAATGATTAATTAATGTAATGGGAGCTTATAATTTATTTAATAACTAACATGAAGATGTTATGATCAAGAAGCACCGTCCAATGTGATAGGAGTTTAAAAATTAGTTAAGTAACATTTGTTTAGCTTGAGAATTTTATAATTACAAATTTTCTATAAAATTACATACGTATTTTATGTTATGTAAACACAATATGTACATTGTCAAAAGAGATAGAATAGCAAAAATTTACTCTTTGAGGAAAAAATTAAGCACTACAACTTCTTATATGATTTATGCACAGTAATATATTCAGAAAGTTATATTTGCACATCTTGTGGTCTGATGAATAAATTGAGTACCTGTATCGAATGTATGGTAAAAGAGCTTTGAGTTTCTTTATACCTTTAGGGGTACAAAATTTGTTGTATAAACATCATAGTACTTGACCTCCATGGTCTTCAAATCGGTGACGATTTCCTTGATAACCGATATATGATCTTTCAAAGATCCAGTTTCTGTCAAGCGATGAGAATACAAAAACTGCTTCAAGTGTAAATTACTAGTTAATGATCAACCACAATTTTCAAGAAGTGGGGCTTGTGTATTTATAGTAGAGAGGTATTGAGGTAGTATATGATAGATAGAACTCTTTAAAATCGTAAATTAGGGTTTCTCAAAAAATACCGTCACTCGAGCGCCAGTTGAGCGACAGGTTAGTGACAATGATTCTGTTTTGGATACTCGAGCATCAGCTTGGCAAAATGTTAACACAATTCAGCATGACTCTTTTTCTATGTTCCATACTCGAACCCAAAGACTCCTAATTCATCAATATAACATCCCAACAGACTCCTTGACTTTTACAACTCTTTTATAATAATCATTTTGTCTAAACAATAGCCAATACAATTAAAACGTAACAGGTGTCATGAGTATCAAAGATTTAGACATTAAAATTGAGTGTCCAAGTTGTAAGAAAACTCTAGGTAAAGTTATGAATGTCACTCTTACTAATGATGAATTGAGCTCCGATAATCAAAGTGAGAATTCTAATTCTGAGGAGGGTTAGAACAATATGGTCTTTGCTTATGTAGTTAAAAGTGAACGTGTGGTGAGGGATGAAAAAGTTGAGAACATAGAGCAGCCTTACTCTTCACAGGAAGAGTCAGGAGATGAAGGTGATATCAGGCATATGATCGGCTGTTTGTAGAGAGTATTAAATTGAAGAAGCTAAATAGGTCCGCCTTAAGAAACTGTATGATCTTGAGTTGAAAAAGGAGACACTAGAGGTTAAACTTGAGGAGGTAGCTAGAAGTGTGAATGAGTTGAAGATTGTGTAACAGTCCTTAGAAAATAAGATTAAGACTCTTGCGAGTGAAATTGAGAAATACAATACACAACGATATATGCAGGGTTTGACCTAAATTGGATCTGTTTCTAGAGAAGTTTTCGGTTTTCTAGTTTGAACCAAACAAGTTGGTTTGGTTTTTATATCGTTGCTTTAGATAAGATCCAAGTCATACTCACTAGTTCTTAGCTTTGCAAGTCCAAGATGCATTTCGGATTTGACTTTGGATTATTTGAGCTGAGTTGTCTTAACCCAATATGCAAATTGTAATTATCTTTGTATTCTTCGTTTAAAACTTAAATTATAATCATCTTAAACTTTAGTAAATAATAATGATCTATAAAGATAAATAATTAGTATGTTAGAGATATGCATGCTATTTTAATATAGAATAATGTTATCAGCCTGCAACGCTAAGAACACGTTTATATGCGTGTGGTCCATTACTAAAATTGCTTAAAATAAAAAGATAATTTTTATTTTACTTAAATATCACCCGCCTAAGCTAATAAAGGTATATATATATATATATATATATATATATATATATATATATTTTTTTTTTTGTGCGAGCTGGATGTTAGGTTGAGCTTCTCTTCTTTGTTATAGGTTTTTTCCTTGTTATAAACACATATTATTCTGGAAAAAAAATGCACTTAGATGATAAAATAGAATAAAGCTAATGTGAACAAGATGAAATATGTGGAAGGAAAATAGTTGAAAAGCTACAAAGGGACGTATAACGCGTAAATTGATAAAGCTACAGAATCAAAGAGGATATAAATGTTAAATCATGCACTATAAATTCCACTGAACTTAAAAGCCAAGAAAAGAATATGTCTCCAGTTTTTAAGGCCCCACACGTCTTACCCTCCACTATGTCCCACAAATCCAAGAATATAATTCACAGCCAACATTCAAACACAATATACATATATATACACTGATACAATTAAGGGATAAGCATACACAGAGCTTATAATAATTGGATATATTTTGATTCTTGGAAGTAAAGCAAAGTAATAATGGAAGCCGCGCATTTAATAAATTTTCGACTCCTAATTTGGGGAATTGTTATCATTCCTGCATTAAGCCAAGGAGGAATAAAAACTGGGTTTTATTCTTCTTCATGTCCAAAAGCCGAATCCATAGTCAGATCTACAGTGGAAGCACATTTCAGTAAAGATCCTACTGTTGCAGCTGGATTGCTTAGGCTTCATTTCCATGATTGCTTTGTTCAAGTAATGAATAATAATATGAATTTATTTTATTTTTTGGTTGAAATATTGTAGTGATTAATAATTTTCATTGATTTATATTTTTCATGCATGCACAGGGTTGTGATGGTTCAATTTTGATTGCTGGGGCTTCTGCTGAAAAAACCGCAAGTCCTAATTCTGGGTTGCGAGGATTTGAAGTGATTGATGATGCAAAATCGCAGCTGGAGAGTTTGTGCCCGGGGGTTGTCTCGTGTGCCGATATTCTAGCATTGGCTGCTCGTGATGCAGTCGACTTGGTGAATATTTCTTCCCCTCTTCTAACCACTTTATACTTTTCGTTATGTTTTCAATAGACTGGTAGGTGTCCTTGTCACACCTACATCGATTAAGAGCATCTTCAAAGCACTCTTTATTTTTAAAGAGTATATTTCGTAATTTAGAGAGCATATGTAAATTTAAAAAGTAAAATTTTTTGAATACTTCAACAACCTCTTTAAAATAGAAAGCATTTCATATTTAAAGAGTTGGTTGAAAACAAAACTCTCATCCACTTGACACCAAAACATGCAAATATGTGAGTTCCAAGTTTTTAACATTTTTCTCTTATGTATGTATATCCTAGAGTGGAGGTCCAAGTTGGGGTGTGCCTACTGGAAGAAGAGATGGTCGTATCTCTTCATCGGCTGAGGCCTCGAGTTTGCCTACGCCGTTGGATCCTGTTCCTACCCAGAGAAAGAAGTTTGCATCGAAAGGCCTTGATGATCATGATCTTGTCACACTAGTTGGTAATTACCCCCTTTTTTTTTTTTTTCTCGTACACAACATTTCGTGACACACTCATGCTTGTCTTTTTCTATTTCAGGGGCACATACCATTGGCCAAACGGACTGTCTTTTCTTCCAATACCGTCTATACAATTTCACAAGTACTGGGAATTCAGACCCAAGCATTAACCAAGCATTCTTGGCACAGTTACAATCTACTTGTCCTAAAGATGGTGATGGCTCAAAAAGGGTGGCTCTAGACAAAGATAGCCAGTTCAAATTCGACGTAAGCTTCTTCAAGAATGTAAAGGACGGAAATGGGATTCTTGAATCAGATCAGAGGCTCTGGGGAGATTCTTCGACACGTCGAATTGTAGAGAATTATGCAGGAAGCATAAGAGGGTTGCTTGGTTTAAGATTTGATTTTGAGTTTCCAAAGGCAATGATCAAAATGAGCAGCATTGAAGTTAAGACTGGTACACAAGGGGAGATCAGAAAGATATGTTCCAAGTTCAATTAAAATCCAGACAAGTGTACAACTTGTGTATTCCTGTGTCCTCTTTCACTTCTGTTATTAACGATATTGAATTTGTATCCTAAACTATAGTCTTTAATTTATAGGGTAAAAATACTAGAGATCTCCTAATATTTAGCAAAGATTCGTATTATATATAAAACATTTTGCCCTTGTTTGTGTTAAATATATTAATTTTGTATCAAGGGTAGATTAGTCATTTTATTTATTTGCTCGGACTATTTATAGTTTATTGTCCTTGTATTTTCATAAACTCAATCCATCAATAAACCCTAGCCTCCTTTTCTTTTCTCTCTCTATATTTTTGTATTGTTGGTTTAACATGGTATTAGAGCCGTCATCTTATGAAATTTGTCTTTAAAGAATTTGAATTGTTCGTTTAGAGTAAATTCTTGAAGGTTCGTTTGGCAAGAGTTCTTTTTGGGAGTCAAATTGGGCGGCTGCGGCTGATTTATTTATATATATACAGCATTCACAAAATAAACAGAAGAGAATTGCGATGCAAGATTGTCGCACGAAATCCCTCAAAATCAACACATAGGGCCATCAAAAACTGTACCAATCGTTGTTCTTCCCTTCGGGCGATATGGGGAGGAAATGCTTGTAAATCTGTAGATTCTGTGAGTGCCAATTGATCTCATAAATCTGTCATTACAAAGTAAAATTCCCGAGCATTCATACTTTTCCGTTGAAGGGCACGAATTAAATACAAGTGGGTGGCTGAATTATATATATATATATATATATATATATATATATTTATTTATTTATTTATACAAGTTGGCTGCTGCTGGAGATATACACAGACAATTGGAAAGAAGTTTATTCTAAAATAGTTGTGCTTTCCATGTCAAGGTTAGTTGCATACACAAGAATATCCATTTAAGCCTCTACAAAGATGGGTCAGTTCCTTCATTGAAGGATCTTTAGAATGATCATAACGTGAAAAAATACTATTTTTCTTAAGATGTTCCCCCCCAAACAACCCACCTCTTAGTCGAAAACCACCGCAAAGCCAAGCCTCACAATCCATTTCAACACCATTTCGGCTACACAACATTATTCAAATATATATATATATATATATATATAGTTCATTTGGTTTGTCTTTTAGTTATCAATTTTAAATTTTGAGAAATTATTTTATGTCGTTTTATTTTATGAAATTTGATTATTTTATTGAACAATTTAATGTTAATATATTATCAACATATATATATATATATATATATATATATTAAGGTTAGTAAATTTTACAAAAAAAAATGCTTAAAAAAATCAAATAGTAAGCAAAACATAGAAAATAAAAAATAAAAATCAATGATGTGTATAGAAATTTTTCACCTATTTTCATTTAAAAACATTTTTTTAGAATTTTTATGCATAGAGCCATTAAGAACTTGAACTATTTTTTTATTTTTATAAATTTTTTGAACTATTAATTTATTTTTTTATAATTTTTTTTAAAAAAATTAGAAAACTTTATATTTTATAACGTTAGAAATTTACTTTTTCATAACTTATTCTTTTATATTTTTATTTTTTTTAATAATTTTAATTTTTTTTTTCAAATTGTTTTTTAGAATTTTATTATTGTATTTTTCAGAATTTTATATTTTCATTTTTTAAAATTTTTTAATTTTTAGAATTTTATGTAAATAAAATTTTACTTAAACACTTATTTATTAGCGTTAAAAGTTTGTTTTGAATTTTATGCTATAAAATTGTTTTCGAAAATGCATTTTCGAAAAATAAGACCAAACAAGCTATGAATGTTCAGGAAAATTGAAAACGCAAATTAAACGTACCCTTACTCATTAAAATATTGTAAGTGAAATACTTCCATCTTCAAGTGAGATCTATATTTATGATATCGAAAATATCATATTTCCTCGGAGAGGATCCATATGAAGTTGCAATAGGACTTGCAGAATGTAAATCTTATCTTAATTAATTAGTTTGGGGTTACGCGTTCAATATTTTCTTCTTTAGTAGATCATTTTCTTAGTTATTAAAATTTTATCATTGCACTAAACATGGAATATTAGATTATTATATATCTAAATGTTGAATTTCCAACTGTAGCAACTACTAATTAATAGAGTAGAATGGCACCCTCTATTTGTGTGTCTTCAAACAAAAATTAAAATCACAAGCTTTATTCTTTTTAATTTGGTAAAATTAATAATATAATAGAAGATGTTTTCTTTAAAATTGTTCATTAAGGTTGTTTTTATATTCTTCCAACTAATTCAACTCAAAAATAAGTCCTCAGCACAAACTTGAATAAAGTTTAGCCAAAAGATCATCCAATGTTTTCACTAAGAATTTAGTTTATGAGACAAATGGAATCTCTTCATCACATTATTTATGAAAGAAACCATGATAATTCATTTTATTTCAATGGAAATATAGTATTGAAATATTTTGTGATTTTGTTAACATAATCATGAAAAAATATATATATTCTTATTTAATTTTTAAGGTATACAATGAAATCGTATACATAGTCAACGATCCTAAATGCGGTAAAATTACTTTTATAGAAGTATTTGACTACACTAATCAGAACATCTACAAGAGACTCTTTAAACAAAAAAAAAATGATCTTTATTTGAACGATTAAAGAGAATCTCCAAAATATTTTTTATTTATAAGAAGCATATTATTTATAATAGAGAGCATCTTTAATTATAGAGAATTAATTTTTTTTTTTTTTATGCACTCCAAGAATGATCTCTATTTTGAATATTTATTTTACTTTCTTCCAATGTATATTTATTGGTTGAGTAATGATATTCGTATTCGCTCACTACGGTAATCATCTTACACAGCATACACATAACAAATAATTATTTAATGTACTAATATAGTATTTTTTTTTTTTATTGACTCGTGCATCAAATAACTACCTACAATGTGTATGCCACGTAAGACGACTGTTGTAATGAGCGACTGTGAATAACATTATTCTTTATATATTAATGACCAATCAATTCAAATGTAAATTGAATAATTTAAATTATAGAGTAGTAAAATTTATAACTTATTAAATGCAATCATTATTAACTAAGAATAGAAAGTAAATATTGACAGTCAAACAACTCTTTATTTTAAAAAGTTAAAACAGAGAGTTCAAGCATTGAACCCCCTCGCCCCCCCCCCCCCCCCCCCCCCCAACCCCCCAAAATATAGAGCATTTTATTTTTAGAGAGTTTTTTTTTTTTTTGAAAATACTCTAATATTTAAAAATAAGTTTCAAATGACTCTATTTTAACTTTTGAAAATAGGGAGTGTATTTAACTCTCCAAATCTAAAATTCTAACACACTCACTATTTTTAATTACAATGATCACACTTAATAAGTCACAAATTTCCATACTCTATTTCTTAAACTATTCAAACCATATTTAAATTGATTGATCATTAACATTAAAAAAAATTATGTTAAATAAAATATGAGGAAAATTTCATAAACGTTTGTTTAGAAAAGTGAATGAAGAGCCAGGGTAAAGAATATTGTTGAAGTACATAAAAAATTTGACTTTCTTTATAAATAAAAACTCTTTTAAGATGCTTACAAGGCTAGCGGAGAAATAATACTAAAATATAGAAAAAGAAGATTTCTATCCCACAACGAAGAGTTTGATTTTAGATTTTCATATCGATTGACTATTCAACATAGGAAAAATTGTACCTTCATCCTCAACCTTCTATCTCATCAATTTTCTTAGCATAATTTATCTCCAATCTTTTAATTAGTTAGCAAAACTCTTCCTTCACTCTATTTTGGTCATTAAATGATGGATTTCCTTCTATTTAAATTCGATTTATTTGTACTTTTTGAAAATTTATGTGACTCCATTTGCAATTTTTTCTCTCTTTTTTCTGTTTGTTTTAATATTTTCTTTTATTTTTTTTTTTATCTAAAGAAAATGAAAAATATGTCATTTAATTGTCAAAATGGAGGGAAGGAAGAGTTTGCTAGTAATTGAAAGGTATGGAATGGATTGTGCTAAAAATAAGTTGCAAATAAATTCGTAATATTTTGTAAAGGTTGAGGACAAAAATGCAAATTTCCCTTCAAAATAGCAGAGAAAGATATGCAAATCGACTTGTACTTGATATATACTCCAATCCACCATTAAACAAGGAAAATATTCTTAAAGATCCACAAACCTATAGATTTTAGAGTAATTAAAAAAGGCATTTGCAGTTTATATATACATTCATTGCTCTTATCTTGTTTGAACTCAAGCTTAAGTTTCTGTCTATAGAACACTAGCCATTTCTTAATACACACTTGAAGTTTGAACTCATTCTTGTGATGGCATCCGTAACAATCATTTCACATTCCCGATTACCTCTATTCAAGAAACCTCAATTCATAATCTTGAATAAGCCTAATGCCCAGTTTTTGTCAATGCCCATCTCAAGGTTTTCCCAGAAGAAACCAAAAATGGTGGTGATTTCAGCTATGGGAGATGCTCAGAAGTCAAAAAAGAGGTATCCTAGAGAGGCTGAGGGGTTTGTGGATGAGATGAGATTTGTTGCGATGAAATTGCACACAAGGGAGCAAGCTAAAGAAGGAGAATCGAAGGAACCTGTTGGTCTGCCTATGGGCGAATGGGAGCCTAGTCTTGAGGGTTACTTGAAGTTCTTGGTGGATAGTAAATTGGTTTATGATACCATGGAGAACATCATGGACAAGGCCACTTTTCCTGAATGTGAGTTTGTTTTATTTATTTTTTACAACATTTCTTTTCAGTATAAGACTATTAATTGTTTATTTTCTATTACAATATCAACAAACTAAATCTTTTTTACAGTAGATTTGACATAAAAAAAAAAAAAAAACATGTATCCTTCTATACCAATCTAGGAAAACCCTGCTCAAATAGGGTTTTTTGTCCCGGGTCACCCCTGATTGGAGTGGGGCTTGACCCGGGACAAAAAAACCCTGTCCGCCTAAGGCGGTTAATCACCAATCTATATAATTTGAGATCCCATCACATGTTTTTTTTTTTAATAAAAAAAATAAAATAGCCTATCTGGAAATTCTTAGCATTGTGAGTTAAATTAGTTGGTAATATCATCGAGATATCTTTTGATTAACTCCTAATTTTATTATTTCTAGATACTTGATATTTGATAATAAAATTCTTTTAATTTATCCATCAACTTTAGTTAGAAATAAGCACAATCCAAGTTTGTCTGCCAATATTTAATAAGAAAAAGTTAGAATTGGACTCTTTAACCTTTCAAATCCTCTAACTCCACAAGTAAGTTTCTAGTTCCCAAAACTATTTAATCTATGAATTTGGATCCCCGCGCGACAAAGACGTCAATAATTAATGAGGTGTTTATAGGATTCAAATTCACATATTTAACTAATTTGAGACTCATACCTCACTTTTGAAGGTTTTTTACCCAATACCATATATAATTATATACTAATTGAAAGGTTACGGAACGTAACATGAATTTTTCCTAATTAATTTTTCTAGTCATTTAAATTTATAATCACTAAAATGAGCTAAATAGGGATCAAAAATTCTATGTGTACAGGAAATTTTTACCAGAATTTGGACAGGAATTTGAAATCCCACTCATATGGGAGTGGGTCCCATGTATAAAATATTGTAAAAAAAAAATTCCCCTCCTGAATGAGTGTTTTCGGTAAGTACAAAAATTTTAAACCCCTTTATGTGTAGATTGATTCAATAGGAATATGGTGTGCATGTGCTGTTCAAAATTCTAATATATAATATAATATCCAAAATAAATGACTCGGGCTATGAGCTAAATGGGGATCTGGTGAGCATGTGCTATTCAGAATTCTAAGATAATATAGAATATTGCTGTTTGCACACCATATACTGTATAGAGCATGGTGTAATGGTGTATGCATAGCAATATTCTATAATATAATATCCAAAATAAATGAGTCAAGCTATTAATTTCGAATCATACTACAGTATTCGAAAATGGTTGAGTTGACAGAAAGGGCAATCGAACTTCACAATGGCGGGGCCCACTTTTTTTTTTTTTTTTTTTTACTTTTATATTTACTCGGAATCCACGCACATGTGAGAGAATATCAACCATTTGATCACCCATTTTTGAGCAAAGTAATTTAATTCATTGATTTCAGATCCACTTCAATGATGCACTGAAAATACATGCATAGCACATTTTTCCACATACTTCATAGCTTGCATACCATTATTTAATTATTTACTACAGTATCCATTAAGGAATAGTCTTAGCCCATAATTAAAATCAAATGTTTTAATATAATTTGATAAAAGTTATGAATCTAATAAAATATGTGGTAAAATTATTTATTAACTTTAATTTTTATTAAAATCTGAATTTTAATTCTTACCATACAAGATGTTAACCTCCTATATACTCTCTCTCACCATTAACTCTCTCTCACCATGTTCGAATCTTACCATTAACTCTCTCTCTCTCTCTCTCTCTCTCATATCTACTAGTTTTGACCCTTAGTCGTTATAAGATCTTAGACTTTGTGTATGTTTGGCACTTGTTTATAATTTATTTATAACTTGACAAATCACTTTTTATTAATACACTTAATAAAATTCACAAGTATTATTTAATTATACACCACTTATTTCTGTTTAGTATAATTTAAATTGATTATAAATATCTCCCAAACATGCTTTTCAATAAAATATATAGCTAAGGTATCATTCCTTGTTCCATGACGACAACATCTTTTAAAGATTGTGGTTTGTCCCAACTGTATGTTGATAGCTAGAAGGAATAAACTATTTGTACATTCTTCTTTACTCTTTCCCTTACCCGACCTCACTTGCCCCCCTCACATGAGGGAAGAAAATATTAAATTTAATGAAGTGGGACCCGACCCCGTTTGAGTACTCGGGTGGGACCGTGTCAATCAAAGGGTGAACGGAAGTGTACACATAGCAAGACCCTAGCTAGAATTCTTGTAACCCTCCCACTATGTCAACGTGTGATCACGATCAATATTTTTATATATCTAATTTACTATAGCCTCTCGTTTCTTTAGGATATCCTTCAAACATGCAAATTTCAGTTAGAGATTCCCTCTTCTTTTTTCAACACTTGTTGGAAAATGCAAAAACGCATATTTCAAACTATGGTGCATGACAGTAATTCTTTAGGAGTTTTTAGAACAGATTTTGATGGTACCAAGGTTACAAAGTATATTTCAGTTTCCAAGGCCTATTCCAATAAAAAAAAAATCGGTAATAATGAATACTTTTCATTTACATAGAGTATCATGATGTGGTGTACCTAGTTGTTGTAAAATGATTCCTAACAATTAGAGATAATCAAACGCAAAGTTAGTTAAACCTTAAACAAATCAAAGAAATCGAATTAAAATATTGAAAATAGCAAGAACACTTTTCAATTGAAAAGCCACGTTCGGAATCAACAATGGAGTAAGTGTACTCAGATTTAACCAATCCAAGGCAACAAGGTAACATCGCATGCGATTGGACCCAAGAATCTCATTAGAATAAAAAAAAAATCAGCCATAGAACCAACCAAGAAACTGGGCAGAAAGCAGCCGCAGAGAGGGGCTGTAATAGGGGCGAAACCAAGGCACAAACGGGGGCCTACAAGTCGCTCAGGCCGGCGACAGACGCCCACTAGAAGAGGTGCAGAGGAAGTGCAAGCAGAAAGCACAAAGAGCCACAGATGAGCATGTTGGAAATTGGTTTAACAATTCGAGAAAATTGGTTAAGTATCGAAAACCAAGAAAGTGTGACTTCAAGTCAATTTCGACCAAATATTCAGACCTGATATGTTTAGGCAAAATAGTTTGCCGCTCCGTCGCTTCGGGGCTCCGAAATAGGGTTCGAACTGCCCGGTCAGGGTTGCGGGGTCGAGGGGGCAACGCTCCTCTGTTGCCCCCGAAAGGAAATTTTGATTTTCGTGTATATTTGGCATGTCGAAACCAATTTAAGGTGAATGAAAAATTGTAGTCCAAATTTGGAAGGAAATTTAAAGGAAAGCTGGATAACACTGTCGCTCGAGCGACATATTTTTTCGCTTGAGCGAAAGTGTCGCTCGAGCGAAGAGTGAGCGACGAAGTCTTTGTAACCCTCGCTCGAGCGAGAGCTTGACAGAGAGCGAGTGACAGTACAGTGTCGCGTCCTTTTGAAGTTTTTGCACGATTTGGATCCACACCACTTCATTCCCAACTCTTCATCATCTATATAAAGGACCATAGGGACGTCCTATTCCTCACACCAATGATATGCAAACATAAATATCATTCCTTCTTCTTCTCTTTAACCAAATTCTTGCATTCTTATTGCATAAATTCTGATTTTCTTTCATTTCATTTTGGAGTACAAAAGTTATTATTCTGATTCATTGTGCTTGTATTTAAAGTGCTACAAATACAAGTGGTAGTCGTTGTATTTTGGGAGTTGATTGTCATAAATCGTAGGCATCGTTTCGAGACAAATTCTACTTAAAGACAAAGTGTTCAACACTTGCGTCAATTTGCATTTTGATCATTCCTCTTCCAATTATCCTTGTCATTACTCTGTTCATTTGTCGGTAAGGGTTCTTACATATATTTTCTAGTCATTTGGCGTCACTATAAACAAAATTACCCATCAGAGTAGTCTTGCAACCGAGAAAAAAAGAGGTAGATGTGTGTAATGTATGTAATGTCTCTCATAGTGGACAAAGTCTACTTATATAAATAGAAATTAGGATGGGTCAAAATATAGGCCAAGTAAATACAAATGGGTCGAGCCCTAATCGTCCCTAATTACCACATGTGAAATTCTCAGTCCATTCTGGTTCCATGGATCGTCAATTGTAACATTGGGTCAATCGATATGTAATGTTCAATAATGAGCTCAAGGCCTATTAATTAATGTGACTCAATTTATCATCAATGTCCCAAATTTATTTGATATCACATATCTGACAAGTCTCCACATTATACCAAATACGCCTACAAAAAGAAGCAAAACAAGTTTAGTAGTCTCACAATGTGATTTCAAACAAAATTGAAATGTCACATACATTTACCATTTGAAATGTAAGATAGTTTTTAAACTTTACCGGGGGTACCTTAGTAGCCATATCTACAGGGTCATAATTTGAATGCACTTTCTCAAGTTTTATCAACTTTTGAGATACTACATCTCTAATAAAATGCACCATAATATCTATATGTTTAGTGCATTTATGAAATACAGAATTTTTACACGGATGAATAGTAGATTAACTATCAGAGTATACAACCACTTCATCACTTAAAACACCTAGTTCATTAAGTAAACATCTAATTCACAAAACTTCTTTAATAACTTTTGTGGCACCAATATATTCAGTTTCAATAGTGGATAGAGCAACAATATTTTGGGGTTAAGATTTCCAACTCACATGAGAGTAACACAGAGTAAACACATAAGAGCAAGTAGATTTCCTATTATCTCTATCGTCATTATAGTCAACATTGTGAAACCTTTCAATCCCTGTTTGGTGGCATTAATTTAATTTATTTCTCATACTCAGTTTCAACGACATTCACAAAACAAAATACTCTACACGTAAACCCAAAAAAAAAAATTCTACTTTTTAACCACACATTCTCCTAAAAAATTATATTCAAAACATATATATATATATATTTTTTTTCAAATTAAAGACCACCAGAGGGGAGCTAAGTTTCACATGCTCATTAGCAAATTTATAAACTAACCCCAAATCAAAAGTACTCTTCAAGTACCTAAGCAACCACTTTAACATTTCCCAATGTTTGGGACCAGGGAAATTAAATTAATCTAACATGTAATCCTGTCAATATGACCTAGTAATTTGAGTGTTACTGTAGCGTGAAGTTCTTACTCGTTTTGTTGTTTCTCGTACAGATGCAGAGTTTAAGAACACGGGACTGGAGAGGTCAAAAGGTCTTGCAAAAGATTTGGAATGGTTTAAATTGCAAGGTCATGCAATCCCACAACCATCTTCTTTTGGCGTTAGCTATGCCCAGTATTTGGAAGAGCTATCCAGAAAGGATCCTCAAGCATTAATTTGCCACTTCTACACTAGATACTTTGGCCATGCAGCTGGTGGCAGACTGATGGGGACGAAGGTAAAGACTAAAGAATATCTGTTTTTGAAAATGAACTTCAATTTACTCGTATTCATTAAGCTTAATTGTGAACTATATATATTCCAAATTATGTAAATATTTGTAGTTTTAATTAGTCATTTAGTAAAATGATCTAACTTCTTATACTCAAATTATGGCCTATTTCCATCAGGTAACAAAAAAGATACTTAACAACAAAGAGTTGGAGTTCTATAAATGGGATGGAGACCTGTCCCAACTCTTGCAAAACGTTCGGGAGAAGCTTAACCGGGTTGCTGAAGTAATGTGTTTATTGCCCTTATTTTTCTGAATTTATTGATTAATCTTTTTAACTATAGACCATTTTGGTAGTATAATTTTAGGATATGGTATTTAACCTATCATTTTATACTTTGATGTGGGAATTTTGCCAGACATGGACTAAGGAAGAGAAGAATCGTTGCTTGGAAGAAACTGAGAAATCATTCAAGTTTTCTGGGGATATCATGCGTTTGATATTGTCATGATGCTCAAAGTTGCAATTTCTTTATGTAATCAAGGACACAAATTTAACCATTATATCTTCATAATAATAATAATAATAACCATTATTACTATTTCAAAGTGTTTGTCTCTCATATTTCAAGATTTATGTTTTCTATGCATATTGCAATTTGAACGTATCTTATGTTGCTTCAATCATTTGAAGAGTATACGTACAGAAAATGGGTTTACAAGAGCCATAGAGAAAAGATACAATAGGGGGTGGGGGTGGGGGTGGGGGTGGGGGTGGGGGTGGGTGGTTTTTTTATAATAAAATATTCACATGGGGCCCACCCGTGTTAGTTCTTGTATTTTTTTTGTCAACCAAAATTCTGTACAAGCAGAAAACTTGATGTGGGCCAATTAATTGTTTTTCTTATATTTTGGACTTGTTTAAATCTTGTCATTAAGTGAGCGTCCACATTTAGAATATGCCACTATCTAGAATTGCTTTATATTAAAGAGTATTTAGTGAATGTATGTAGTTGGAACGTGTATTTATTATGCTTTTTGAGAAATATTTTTAGCATCTTCTACTTCTCAACTTTTTTCAAAAAATTTACTATCCAAGTTGTCCTTTTCTTGACAAAGGATTATAAATTTATAAGAGTTGAAAGATTAGTCAAGAGAGATGAAAAAAGGAAGGATTCCGGCCCTTTCAATTTTCATATCTCGATAAGAGCAATCACGACAAAGAGATAGTTAAAATAAAAGCATTGATTGGGTCACTATGTATCGCAGGACTAGGATTTCAATCTTAATGACAAGTTCAACGTGCAAAATGATCTGTTTAGCTTTACATGTTTCGGCAAACTCTATAATGTAAATGACGTAACTTGATAAATATAAATATGTGTTTGTGTATGGAAACTAAAAAGTTTATCGAGTTATATATGATTCATTAATATCTACATTTGAATATTAGTTACGTAATTTATTTAATTTTTTGTTTATTTATATTTGAAATAAAGTGATTAGTAAATGGCAAAACCACGCATGTGAGTGGGAATTAATACCATAACTCAAATGTGTTTTATCATGTATCATGCAGTAATGATTTTTGACGCACTTCAAAAACAATAAATTTGCCATTGAATTTAGAACAATAGAAGCCGAAATTGAATTTGCTATTGAAAATAAAAAATAAATCTAAAGATCTAATTTTTAAAGTTCACACACTTACGTTTCTAGTTAAGTAAAAATGTTACAAGTTCTTCTAAGCACGTTAACAAATTTGCGCACCCGACTTCCAATGCAGTTGCTATACAGTCGATAGTAGAACCATTAAAGCAAAATCAAAATTGAGAAGAAAATCGAATACTTATTTTCAAGTGATCAAAAGTCTGAATATTGCAAAGATTATTAAGTTCAACTAATGCGAATAAAATTCTTATGCTTCCACATAATTAAACAAATGAAACGAACAAAAAAAAAAGGTATTATACTTCCAACATCCAAAAAAATTTACAAAGTTCAACATAATGCATCTGAAAATAGTGGTGGATCCAAAATATTGGTAAGCTAGGGAGACTATTAACTGTTGACTGTCGATAGTCAACGGCCACAAGAATTTCAAACATAAAGTGAAGACAATAAACAAACTCAAAATCTTGCATAGTGCTCATTTGTCTTGTGGCCAATAATCTCTGCTTTGAATTTATGTCATCCTGTGATATATTTTCAAGAACATTGATGATATCATTAAACATATTAACAACTCGATTAATTGCGAGTAGATGTGAGTTCCATCTAATATCATCTGATCGTGCCAAACTTATTTCTTGAAACCTACTACTACCACCACAAAATTCCACAATATTAAGCTTCATCAAAACCTCCGAATGATAATTTGGTCAAAAAGTATCTACACGCTTACATAATACACCCACCAAATTTACAATAATAACAAGCATGTTAAATAAAACATCAAGCATATCATTCCTACGTGCCACAAGACAACTGTCAACTCAAGTTAGTGAGCAAAGTAATAAACATATAAAGCATATGGGTATCCCATAAAATCAAAAGTTTCAACCCACTGAACTCACCTGACATATTGCTTGCTTCATCATAACCTTGACTTCTCAAGTTAGATGCATTGAACCCATGTATAGAAAACATTACATCAATGGAATTCTTCGGTGACTAGGCACAAGGATCAGTGCCATGAAAAAGCCCAAAAAACACTCCTTCACTTGCAGACTTTTGTCCACAATCCTCTAAACAACTGGCATTTCTTTCCTTCCAGAATTATCACAAGACTCATCAACCAAAATTAAAACAAAGAATCGTGCATCTCCTTCATAATAACCTTTGTTGTCTCTACGGCGCAACAATTAACCAAATCCTTTTAAATTCTTGGTGAAGTCATTTTCAGGGACATTACTATATAGTACGGTGACTGGACATAAGGGTGCCATGAAAAAACCCAAAAAACACTCCTTCACTTGCCGACTTTTGTCCACAATCCTCAAAACAACTGACATTTGTTTCCCTACATAATTATCACGAGACTCATCAACCAAAATTTAAAAAAAAAAAAAATCATGCATCTCCTTCATAATAATCCTTGTTGTCTCTACGGCACAACAATTAACCAAATCCTTTTAAATTCTTGGTGAAGTCATTTAATCGTTTCCAGGGATATTACTATATAGTACGGTGACTGTGACTGGGCACAAGGATCAATGCCATGAAAAAGCCCAAAAACACTCCTTCACTTGCCGACTTTTGTCCACAATCCTCAAAACAACTGACATTTGTTTCCTTACAGAATTATCACGAGACTCGTTAACCAAAATTAAAAACAGAGAATCACATATCTCCTTCATAATAGCCCTTGTTGTCTCTACGGTGCAACAATTAACCAAATCCTTTTAAATTCTTGGTGAAGTCATTTGGTCATTTCCAGGGACATTACTATATACTATGTTCTTCACCTCCTCACAACAAGTTACATACCAATCTAGTATCAGGATCATATAACTCAATATGAGGACGTTTCCATGGATCATACACAAGATCATCCATATTGAAATGAGCTCAAGACTTCTTTATGTTATCAATGGTTAACAACTCGTGTGTTCAACTAGGAACATTGGCGAAACTAGATGCACCACTAGGAGAACTAGTTTGAGACTTTCATTTCAGTTGAAAAAATTATTCCATAACCTATATGAAAATTGTATGTAAGTAACATATTAAATATAAATTTAATTTAATTTTAAGCTATCATCAATTTCCAATTTTCAACACCAAGTAATCATTTATCAAAAATCACAAATTCCTTAATATATCATTTATCACAAATCACACCTTGACAAAATCACAAATTCCCCAAATTTCATAAATCATAGATCATCACAATTCACATACTAAATCACATATCAATGAATACATATAAAATATCCCTTTAAAAGTTGAAGTTCTAAATGGAAATTGCATCAAAAAAAAGAAGGGCCCACATTCACTGTGTCACAGCCAACGGTGGAGCCTCGACGTCAACGACAAACAGTGACAGAGGCTCGTCGTCGACGGTAGGTTACCACCACGCTTGGCTGCAATGGCTAGGGTTGGGCTGCACGAGAAGATCAGAGAGAATCAGAGATAGGGTTTGCTTTGTGTGTTTTTGCAATAGTCGGGCATTTTGGAATTGGATGAAGAATTCTTAGTGACCTCAACAGCAGGCCTTTGGGCCTATATGTTTTTTTAAAAAAAAAGGAAGAATTCACATTTCAAGCATTAAGTATAGCTAATTCAAAATTCAGGCCTTAAGATTTTAAAATGCAAAAACCATGTTTTCATTAATTAATTAAAAATATTTTATTAATTAATTATTTTAAGGTCACAATTATACAATTCATGGTTAAATTTACATAATTAAAGGTCACGACTAATTCATTAGTCACATTTTATCAAATTAATTGGTCACAAATTAAAAAATTTATAGGTCATAGATTATCTTGAAGTCACAAATTAAAAATTTTATAGGTCAAGTTTATTTTACTGGTCACAAATCCAAAAATTATAGTTCACAGTTTATCTGTGAATCACAGATTTTAAAATTTGTTGGTCACGGGTTATTAAATTTTAAGGTCACAATTTAATATTTGGTCACATATAACTAAATATTAGGTCACATACCATCGCCACCAACACACCACCACCGCACATATCATCACTATCATCAACCGCCTCCACTATCGTCGACCACCACCACCACCACCACCGTCAACACCTTCACCTGCACCACCACACAAAACACAACCACCACCACTCCAACAACCAAAACAACACCACCGGCATCACCACTACCCCAGCCACCGCACCACCACCAATCCATCCTCACCACCACCATTACCAGAGCCACCCATATCAATCGGTCAACACCACTCACACGGCCAGCAGTACACTACCGTCAAACCTACTAGACTGCACACCTCTACCACTTCTACCGCACCATACCTCCACCGCACTACAACCGCACCTACAACACCACAATAGCACATCACTACCGCACCACACACCTAAAACCTCCACCATTACCGCACCTCACACATCCACCACCGAACCACTCAAAAAATGGAAGAAAGTGAGAAGACAGTTGTGAGAGGTCGACGTCGAGGTAGAGGTCACAATCGTGTGACTAGGGCTGCTGTAAGAAGACTGTGCTGCCTGCAAGAGGCAAGATAGCGACCTCTGCCAGGAACGTCGCGTAGCGATTCGCTGCTGCAAGAAGACCGGCGACACAACTCGCGGTGATTCGACTTCATCGCCCCTCTTGCAGTCAGCACCAATCTTTCTGCAGTGACGTCGGTCTCGCATCGAAATCGGTGCTAGTGAATGTTGCTGGCGAGAATCTCCGATCGATTGTATGGAGAGAAGGGAGAGAAAGAGAAGAGGTTGGAGAGAAAAATGTAAGGAGGAAATGATTAGGATTTAGAATAATTGGGGGAAATAATTATTATATTGACACCTGATTTATAAATAATGAAACTTCATACCTAATTTTTGAATTGTGATCTTTAGGTACCTGGAATTATGTAATTTCCACTTAAAAAGGCCAGCTATTTAAAAAATAAAATGTGGCCCAAAATACTCATCTTCCTTACCTTCTTCTCTATGACGACTGGCAGCGAACGTATCCATTCTAGTCTGTAAATTTTAACAAAACTAGCACATGCAGCCACGCCGGCTTGCTAGATGCTGGCTCCGCCGCTATCTGAAAATTATTATATTTGCAGGAAGTTACCACTCTAGTGACATAAAACAATCAAGTACTAGATTTCGGCACTTTTTTTTATTCTCTTTCTATTTAAAAGGTACTATTGTCTTGCAAGTTCTCCGGGTGTGGTAACACCTTCCTCTCTTTAGCCCTTCCTAATTTCATTTTGGAATCTGGTAGCACAACACTACAAGTATTGTAACTCAAGGTTTACAATTATCATTAACAAAGAGGAGTTACAAGCCTCCATTATTTCAAATTTTAATGTGTGAAACAGTATTGGTTTGGAGAATAGGTGGTTGAAAATGAATAAAAAGTTTTCTATTTACATGTAATATTATTTGATAAACAATTGTGTTGTTAAAAATAAAAATTAATTTAATAGGACCCAAACGGGGCTGATTGAATTATCACAAGTCTAAGAACTCAGCATATAATTACAGCAAATGCTGCACTCCTATTACATGAAAAAATATGACAATTTAATTATAGAATGAATCATTACCACAATTGTGATTTAACATTAAATTACAGCAAAAATTACAGGCATTGTTACATTAAAAATTATTACAATTAAGTTATTAAATGAATTATTGTAGTCACATTATATGAAAATATATTATTCCAAACCTACTAACCGAATTGTTACGACTATAATTCAACACAAAATGGCAGCAACTGTGAAAACATTCAATATGTTCAAGAACAAAATTACTAGCATGTCTCATTGGCTAATGCACCACAAAAATTACGGTTCCCGTAGTATACCAACATAAATCGAACTTTGTAATTGTAAGTCACCAAAGAAGGCAGTAGAGAAATGAGGAAAAATACAGAGAGAATCAACAACGAAGGGATGCAACTATACAATGCATTTCACAGTAATTCAATTTAATATATACAGTGATGGTGCTCTTTTATACACAATCCTATAACAAAACTAACTGAAAAGATTCCTAAAGGATAATTACAATATAGATGTATTTACAGGGAAAATGATGGATTAATAAATCTATCCCTTTTTTCATTTAAGTAACATGCAGTGACTTCTTCTGGAATTTGGGCTGCTGGCATGGGCTAATTGTGGGTTGTAGTGTTTTGGGCTTGGGCTAGATGCATACTATGTAATAGCCCCCTGCAAGATGGAGAATAGAGATTCACTATTCCCATCTTGGAAAGATAAAGATTGAGAAGGTAAGCAGGCAAAGCTTTTGTAAGGATGTTAGCCACCTGAGATTGAGAAACAATGTGAAAAATTGTGATGCTACCATATTGGATCTTTTCTCGGATGAGGTGACAATCTATTTCGACGTGTTTCGTTCTCTCAAGAAACACGAGGTTTGCAGCAATATAAAGAGCAACCTGATTGTCAAAAAAAAGTGAGGCAACTTGTGGATGTTGAATATGCAAATCGGCTAGCAAATATCTTAGCCAGGTGAGCTCGGAACATGTTGATGCTATAGAACGATACTCAGCTTCAGCTGAGGATCGAGAGACAACTGATTGTTTCGTCGACTTCCAAGAGACAAGAGATTTACCAAGCAAGATACAATAGCCGGTTGTAGAGCAACGTGCGTCAGGGTATGAGGCCCAATTAGAATCACAATAGGCTTGAAGTTGTAACAGAGATGAGGATGACAATAAAATGCCTTGACCAGGAGCATTTTTGAGATATCGTAAAACCTTATGTACTGCTGAAAGATATGAGTTTGTAGGAGAATGCATGAACTGACTCGGGAGTTGGACAGCATAGGAAATGTCATCAACATTCGACCAATAAGTCGTCTATATGAACTAAGGTCAGATAAAGGGTGTCCAGAAGATTTATGCAACTTCAAATTTTGCTCAAGTGGTAGTTGTAGAGGCTTGCAACCAAGGGTTCCTGAATCTGAAAGAATATGTAAAGTGTATTTGTGTTGGGATAAATGTATCACTTTTGAAGATCTTGCAACTTCCAAACCCAAAAAATAACGCAAACACCCAAGGTCTTTAATTTTGAATTGAGTATGCAGGAAATGTTTAAGAGAGGCAATAGATTTTGAGCAATTTCCAGCTACAATAATATCGTCAACATAGACTAATAAAGCAGTGAAAGAGGTTATATTCAGCTTTTGATTGGTGGAAACCAAAAGCAATGAGGGAATGAGAGAATTTGGAATACCATTGTCTTGAGGGTTGTTTAAGGCCATAAAGACTCTTGGTGAGCTTGCATACCTGGTGGGGTGCACCTTTTTGGTAACCAGGAGGTTTCTTCATGTAAATTTCCTCGTCCAAGTCACCATGAAGAAAGGCGTTGTGTACATCGAATTGGTGTAAGGACCAACCCTTAATTAGTGCCACAAATAGAAGAACATCGACAGTGACTAATTTGGCCACTGGGGAAAAAGTCTTAGTGTAATCGATGTCTTCCTGTTGTGTGAACCCCTTGGCAACAAGTCTTGCCTTCAATCTTTCAATTGAACCATCATAATTGAACTTTATTTTGTACACATATTTACAATCAATAGGGTGTTTACCAGGAGGAAAATCAGTAATAACCCGGGTGTGGTTTTCTTCTAAGGCTTTCAACTTAGATTCCATGGCTGCACACCAGCCAAGGTGTTTCAAGGCCTGCTTGTAAGAAGAGGGTTGACTCATGAAAAATCACATCTCTAGAAACAAAAATGGCATTTGTTTCAAGGTCAAGGAGTTTATAACCTTTGACTCCAAATGGATAACCTAGAAAAACACATATGCGACCCCTAGGATCAAATTTTGTTCTACCAGGAGCAATGGTCGATGCAAAACATAATGATCCAAATATCGTCGAGTGAGAATAAGTAGGGGTGAGTGAAATAGAAGCTCATATGGGGTTTTATTGTGAAGTAGGGGACTTGGAGTCCTATTAATGAGGTATGTGGCTGTGAGAACACAGTCACTCCAGTATGTGAGGGGAATGACAGCTTGAAATTTTAATGCCCGAGCAACATTTAAGAGATGTTAGTGTTTTCTTTCTACAATACCGTTTTGTTGGGGTGTAGCAACACAAGTTTTCTGATATATATAATGCCTTTAGAATTGAAAAAATCAGTCATGTGGAACTCATTGCCATTGTCACTTCATAATGTTTTAATGGCAAGGTTAAATTGGGTGTGAACCAAGTTGGTGAAAGATTCAATACATTTCCTGGTTTCAGATTTATGTTTGAAAAAATAAAGCTATGTAGAACGGGTAAAGTCATCTACAATGGTCAAGAAAAATCTGGATCCATCATAAGCAGTGGTAGAACAGGGACCCCAAAGGTCACAATGTATTAATTCAAAAGGTTGAGAAGTCTTATGTTGACTTGTAGGAAATGGGAGTCTGTGCAACTTCGCTAAGGGACAAATGCAACAAGGTTTTTCATTAATGTTTTTGATGCTATTTTTTACAATAGGATCGGTAATTAAACTAAGACATGGAAAAGAAAGATGGCCTAGGCGACAATGCCAAAGGTCATTGACAGGAACATGACTCAAGACAGAAGCAGAAAAATTAAAAACTCTATGGGAAAGCTGTGCAACTTTTGTGAGCTAGGCTATAAGGAGAAACTTCACTATATAAGAGGTGATTTAAGCCATTCCTCACTTCACCCTTCCCAATCGTTGTCCAAGTGGTAAGGTCCTGAACAAAACAAGCATCAGAGAAGAAAACCAAACAACAATTTAGTGAAGAGGCAAGTTTCTTAGCTGAAATCAAATTAAAATGGAATGACGGAACACATAATACCTCAGTAAGACAGAGAGATTTAGTGAGGTGTACGGTGCGCATATGAGTGACTAGAACATTGGTGTCATTTGGTAATTTGACAGAGTGTGAAGTGTGTATGGTAATGGAAGTGAGTAAGGAGGGACAGCAGACCATGTGATCTGTTGCACCCCTGTCTATGATCCAAGAAAAATGGGAAGAAGGCTGTGATGTGTGTGCATGAGTGGATAAGCAAAAAGAAATACCAGAAAAATTTGATGTTGAAGAAACGTGATTAGTGGATTAAACCAATCTTATCGTCTCTGAGTGCCTCAAGGTGGATGGAAGGAGAATTGGTGGCTTGAGCAACAAAAGCAGCAGAAGGTTAAGGTTTACGGAAAAACTTATGGCCTGGTGGGTATCCATGTAATTTGTAGCATTTGTCAACCATATGTCCAGTCATGTGACAGTGGGAACAAACAGGAGCTTCGACATTGCCAATTTTGAAGCAGGAGTCAAGGGTATGACCTGCGATCTTGTAGTGAGTACAAAAAGGCGGTCTCTCTTTTGGGTTGGTTTTGGGTAAGTTGGAGTTCTAGAGGCAGAGGAGGGGAGTTGGAAGGCAAGAGCTATTAAGTCTGAGCTTGGGCTATGTGGGGAACAATGGAGTGGTGACGTTCTTGCTGTTAGATGAGGGAGAATACCTTAGTAACTAGGCGTGGGTTGGGTTGGGTCGGTTTTTGCCCCAACCCAACACGGTCGGTTCGATATAAAATCAAACCAACCCAACCCAAGTAAATGTTGAAACCCAACCCAACTCAACCCAATCAAGTGTCGGTCGGTTTGGCATAGGCACTTAAAATTCTTCTAATTCGACAAAGTAATTTCTGAAAAAATAATCCAAAGAAGTTTTTAAAAAAAAGTAACTTAAACATGTTAATATATGTATATATAAACATCCAACTTTCCGCGATCTCATCCAATAAGAATCCATATTAAGTTCAAGTCTCAAGCTTGATGTGCGACTCTGTTTGTACTTTCTCAATAAACAACAACTGCTTTTTGATGATCTCAATAGATGGTTGTTTTTTATTGCTAATTTGACGAACCAAAGAAAAAAAGATATTTACTTTTATATATTATCAATATCAGGTGCAATCACGTTGATATCGGTCAACAAATGTTTTCATTGTTCCACAGTAACAGACTGGAATAAGATCATAAATGGAAAGCTCATCACATAGTGTTTTCAGCTTTCCATAGTAAAAACTTACAGAATCGGTGTCTTGGAAAATGCCGGCAAGGGATTTCTTCAACTGAAAAATACGAGGTCCGTTCTGTTGGGAGAATCGGTCCTGGAGGTCAGTCCAAATCTCGTGCGCATCATCGACGAAAGCAACACTCAATTTGATGGAGGGGCTGATGGAGTCTTGAATCCATGACACCACCATGTCATTGTAACAGTCCCAGAGGTCGATAAGGGGATTTTCAGGATCTTTAGGTCGCAGAAGGTCATTGGTGATAAAACCCAGCTTGTTTTTGGCACGAAGGGCACGATGCATAGCCCTCGACCAAGT
The DNA here is from genome assembly GCA_019395295.1 of Osmanthus fragrans. Lineage (NCBI taxonomy): Eukaryota > Viridiplantae > Streptophyta > Magnoliopsida > Lamiales > Oleaceae > Osmanthus > Osmanthus fragrans. Next base: position 13,591,045 of record CM033347.1, on the reverse strand, counting down.
TGGGTATTTATCGGCGGTAAGAACATTAGTGACAAGGATAACGGTGGGGTTATCTCCGTTGTCAAGCCGATAAGGGTTGCTGGGGTCGTTAAAATTGGAATATGGGTTGGGGTTTTTGGTGTGAACAAATGACGCAACGGAGTGAAATGAAGAATAATAGGAATTATCGTGTTGGTCTTCCATGGAGATTCTCTCTCAACTCTGATACCATGTAAGTCACCAAAGAAGGCAGTAGAGAAATGAGAAAAATGCAGAGAGAATCAACAACGAAGGGATGCAACTATACAATGCATTTCACAATAATTCAATTTAATCTATACATTGATGGTGCTCTTTTATACACAATCCTATAACAAAACTAACTGAAAAGATTCCTAAAGGATAATTACAATATATATGTATTTATAGGGAAAATGATGGATTAATAAATCTATCCCTTTTCATTTGAGTAACGTATAGTGACTTCTTCTGGAATTTGGGCTGATTGTGGGCTGCATGATGTGATCGAATTATAACAAGCATAGTAACTAAATGCTATCATCTACGAAAAAAACTCCCACACCTACCATATTACAGTCATTTCTTCACAAACAACCCATTTGAAGTTTTGTTTAATAGATAACTAAAAACAACAAATTAGAAAACATACAATAACGCGTGTGGAGTAGAATTTTGATTACACAAAACAAGAAAACAATATCCTCTATAATTGAAATATGAAATACAAATAGAAGCATAATGTTCTTGAAGTTTTTTTTTTAATCAATTCCCTTCAATTCTTCATTTTTTGATGAATTTGTATTGGCCCGTAAATTTTCCTTTCTTGTTTATGGTGGTAAGTGATGGGGAAAAATAAGTGATTTGTGTGTAGATTATCAATTAACATAAACAATTAAAATAACAAAAACATAAGAAGGGAGTCAGAAAGCAATCTTTAGAGAGTTACGCCAAGAACTTTGTCCTAAAGTCGTGTGTCATCCTCTTCGTGCAGGTACTTTCGATACTATATGATTTCAAGTACTGGGGAGATGTGGACCTCGTGAGCTGGTTGTTTACGGAGGAGAGGGCTGGAGAGGTGGCGGAGGAGGGAGGAGGCAGCCCCGACGGGAGAGGACGGGAGGACGGAGGAGGTGGTAGAGGAGGGGATGAGGGAGGAGGCAGCCCCGACTGGGGAGGAGGGGAGGACGGAGGAGGTAGTTGAGGGGAGGGAGAGGACGTCGGCCGTGACTGAGGATAAGAAGCGTTGTGCTGACGTGCTTGAGCAGGTGGTTGGCAAAAGGCCTAGGATGCCGTCACATTACATTGTTTCTCCCTACACGGCTGAAGCCAAGAGGAGGACGTTCATTGATGGAGGCGTCCCGAACATGTTTAGGGAGGTTGATATCGCCAAATGGAGGGCGTTCGAGACGGAGTGGAGACAGTGGAGGCCCGGGTAAGTATTGTATTAAATTGGTTAGTGAATTGCGATACGCTTACTCGTTACATATTGTTTAATAGTTTTTGGTTGTCTACATTCAGGGTCCCTCGCACGATCTCGGGAAAGGCGATCCAGAACGTCTACAGCTGGTTCCATGACATCACTAGTTCTGATACTTGGCTCGCCGACGATGTAAGTGAAATAGTAATATTGTTATTTATTATATGTATATAATTTTACAATTAATTGATGAACTGATGTCTGTACTTCTTGATGCAGCACATCGACCTTGTCATGGATCTGCTGCGTGATCGAGCTGTGAGACTCCCGAAGTCCTTTTGCATCTCAGGCCAACTCATATTGAATATGGAGTTCTTTCAGGCCATTGGCATTGAGTACGAGTAGTTCAGACATCAGGGTGGCGACTACGTAGTGCCGGATTATTTGGCCGATTGGATTTTCGGGATGTCACTGAAGGTCGGGGGGAGGCTATGGACTGGTTGTACACATATGTACATTCCAGTCTGTGCGAACCATCACTACATTGCACTGGAGATCGTCTTTCCTAAGTCGAAGGTGTATGTGTATGACCCCGATCACTCGTGCTTGACACAGAGTCAGCTCGAGCAGATCTGTGAGCCGGTGGCTGTGATCGTTCCCCAGATGGCTAGACTAGTGGATATTTGCGTGTAGGACAGACTAGCCATCGTGCGGGACACGACTACGATGGGACAGATCATATCGTAGGTGTTTGTTATTTTTTTTTTAACTTCAAGACTTTCTTCTTATGTTAATTTATTATCACTAACCAATTATTGTTTAATTGCAGCGGTGATTGCGGCATGTACATGATCAAGTATATAGAGTTTTAGAGTATAGCTCAGAAGGTTGATTCTATCAACCAGTCATGGATTCAGAACTGGAGAAAGAAGCTAGCAGCGGATTTATGGGAATTTAATTGGAATCCATAAATTTCATTTTTATTTATTCTTTGTAATTTTGTAACTATTGTATAAGTGCGATTTTGTTATTTATGTACAATGTAATCATTTGTAACTTTGCATTTTTATGTTAGTAATGTAATTTTAAATTCTTTATATAATTAAAATATTTTTTGATTGTAAGTTAAAATTTAACTTAGTATATTTAATTAAATTTAATATTTCATTTATTCATTTACATTAAGTAATAAATATATTATTTATATTAAAAAATTAAATTCTTTATTTAATTATATAAATATATTAACAATTACACATTATAAATAATTAAATAAAATTAAAGAATATAAATATTTTTTAATTAATAATTAATTACCGATTTTTAATTAATATTACCATAAAATATATTATTTAATTAACATCGAGAATAATAATTTTAAATTTGATGATGACTAAAATTAAATATTGAATTTTTAATAACATAAATATTAAAAATCTTATTCATTTCATACATCGACTTACATGTCACTTAGGGGAATATGGCTGTTACAATTTTGACGAGTATGGCCTACGGCTCTGTACCTGCCACACCTACACGGTTGATGAAACTCTCCGGTAGATAGTATTTTAGACGTACGTGGACGTCCAGAACCACGCGGTTGAACTTCAGGTGGTAAAACAGTATTAAGGTGGATAATGTTGTTGGGAACTTCCCACTCAACTTCATTAGGTAGAGGAAATATAGTCTCTGCGTCCGCTGCTCTCCAAGAGTTAGCCGTGTAATAAGGAGAGCATAATGTTCTCGGTGCAAATCCTCGATATATAGCCACCGCGACTACATGATCACATGAAATACTCTCCAACTGAAATCGACTACAAGTGCATGTATTCTCAGTCAAGTCAACCACGTATGCTGTAGTACGTGCACATTTCACAAAGTATCACGACTCATTCAGGTGTTCCACATTCAACTTTCTTGCAACATTTACAAATTTACAGAGTTTCTGCTCTTGAGCAGGCTCTCGCATGCTCGAACAATTACGTGATTCTACACGTCGATCGTGAAACCACTACTGCAACTTGTTATGAACGTTCTCAATCAATGCAAGGATGGGTAACTCTCGATCCTTCTTGAATAATGTATTGAGAGACTCCACATTGTTCGACGTCATCATGTTGTATCGACGGCCTGGAAAGTGTGAACGAGCCCAATGTTCAATCCCCATTTTGGTTAGATACTCCCAAGCTTCGAATGATTTCTTTCCTATTTCTTCCATGAACGAGTTACACTCTTCAACACTGTACGCTTCGGCAGCTCTTCTGAACAATGAAACGATGCATTTGGCCCGATACCTGGTCTTCAGGTTGCCTTGTATATGGTACATACAATAACCATGATGTGCCTCGGGAAAAACTTCAGCGATACCATTTATCAAAGACTGTCCCCGATCAGTTACAAATACAAGCTCTTCGACTTCCCCGATTACTTCCCTTAACTTTGTAAAAAACCAACGCATCGACAATTCATTCTCACTATCGACTATGCCGAATGCAAGAGGGTAGATTTGGATATTGGCATCTTGATATGTAGCAATAATCAACTTGCCTTCGTATTTAGATTTCAGAGTTGTGCCTCGACTAGAATTATGGGTCGCATGGCATTTCGAAATCCCCGAATGCATTGTCCAAGAGTCATGAAGAAAAATTTGAAGCAATTATCACCCTCCGTCTCAATAAAATATGCCGATCCAGGATTAGTTCTCTCCATGTTGTGACAGTACCTGGCCAATTTAGCATAGTTCTCTTCAGCCGATCCCATTAAATCCTCAAATGCGCATTCTTTAGCCTTCCAAGCCTTTTGGTAGCTCAAGACGACTCCGTAATCTCTATGAAAGTCATTCCTAATGTCCGAAGGTTTGTAGATCGTCCGTGGGTCCTGATACTTGTGCATTATCTGCCGACCAATAAACCAAGCACGGGCTTGTCTATGATCACTTCGACCAATTCCCACTTCACAAGTATGTTCCCGTGCATACTTACGAACTATAAAACACTCATTCGTGTCCATCTTTGTTGCTCGCAAACGCCAACTGCAATTGTCGTCGACGCAGGCGATCGTCAACAACAACTTTGTTGACTTTTTCACTTTGAACTCAAAGTTGTGTTTCATTGCAAGTAGATGTAGAGATTCCTGCAAATCTTTCTTTGTTTGAAACAGCTGCGTGACATACAAATCATCATCATCGGGAACCACACGCGAAGAGTTAGATGACGGTCTACTCATTCCATCCATTGAGGTCCCACACTGCTCATGTCTTTGACGGTAAGCAAACAAATCCTCATTTGTAAAGTCATTCTGATTCTCACTGTCGCGAACTATGGATGGAATCTTGTGTGTAACGACCCAATCACGATGATGAACATCTGTCTCTGAAATAACCACATCATCCTAACGAGCTATCTCCACAGTATTCCAAAAATCATTACTCTGATCACCTCTATCCGAATGACTTTCGACGACATCCTTCCTCACTAAAGTCACACAAAGAGGAGTCGTGTGCTTTTGGTTCATAAGGAATAGAAAATTCACTTCAGCATCAGAATAAATCCTAATAGGTGATATGGAAATTGATTCGTGCTCATTGAATATAAATTTCAATTTCATATCGTACTGAGACTGATCAACATTCAACTTGTTTTGTAAATCACTATGCAATTCTGCATATGAGGTACTTGATGTTATGGCAACCGCGATAGTATCACGTCTTTCACCCATATATTTCTATACTCATCGATCTCTTTCATTTAGTTCGAAATCACCAAAGTAACAAACCGAGACTACATTCATATCTGCATGACGAAATATAATTTTTAGAAATAATCAGTAGCTACAAAAAAAAACAGCCGGCTGTTATTAAACAGGCCCTTTCGTAATGCATTTTTCATCAGATCTATTTTCTTCGTCTAAACGATGCAGATGAATTTTTTTTCTTCTTCATGCTTAAAAAAATTACACAATTTATTCATGTCCCTTTTGGGCAACAATTTGGTATACCATATATTTGCGAAGCTCTTATTCTCCTCCTACACATCCGCAAAGTCTTCTAAACTTTCTAAAATATCAATATAACATATTTAAGCATAATAAAATAAACATGTGAAATTTTAATATTGACTTTTAAGTAACATTTGAGAATATGCATATATTCAACTCTTATATTTCACGTACAGGTCTATTTAATTTTTAACACTTTTCAAAATTCGGTTTTACAGCTAAGAATAATAAAACATAAATGTATCTATCTAAAATTTTGAACACCCCCACATTCCAAAAATATTCAATCAAGACCTACAAACATATAAAGAAAAAGAAGATGAAGGAAAGATAACATTTTAAATGTAGGTGAATTACATAATTCAATGTATATAATTCCAATTATACAAGTTATGTTACGCGTTACTTGGAGTAGCATTGTACATGGCAATATGGCTTTGTAGCCCAACTTAAATCACTGCCTCCTCCTAAAAGCTATGAGAAAAACAATTATTAGAGATGCTTGTACAGCTTTACCAGATAGGGCAGGGAAAATACAGGAATCAATACTTCTTAGCTCCTAATTTTAAATGACATAATGCAGGAGAATGTAACAATGATCCTCCAATCACTATTACAAAGATGAAAATGGTGTTCTTAGAACCCAAAATTATTCTAGTTAGTTCTCTATTGATTCTGATGCTTACAACTCCATGTCAACTGCCACGCTAAATCCAAAACAGATTATTAGCTCCAGTTTCAAACATCTCATTTCATTCACGTTATCATTCTAACAATAATTTATCTACCATTCATACAAGACAATCAAATACTGATTAAGATTTGATATACTTGGAGCAGAATAGCTGTAATATTAATCCTATTTCACTGCAATTTTTCTTACTTCTTTTCATAGTGTAAATTCTATTATAAAAGTTGAAATTTCTTCTCAAGTTCTTCATCTACACTGTAAATAAATAGTTGGCAACGTATGCAGGGGCGGTTTTGACTTTTTTTTTTAATTGAGAGATGGATTAAACAAGAAATTGAGATAAACTTATCGACGTAAACTGAGGACTTAGGATTTTCAGTCATTAAGTAGAAAAAAACATTTCTGGTTCTCAAGACTTCGATTTGATGATTTGCAAGTGCTCTATATGGTATTTATACTGTTTACTTTTTCCTAAGGTAGGGAATTGAAAAACTTATAATCACTACCGACTTTGACTTTAATTGGCTGTCTAAGAAAAGCAGACTTAGAAACCAATTAAGTCCATAGCGTCTACCAATTTCGCCATATCCCCCTTCCCATAGAGGGCACCTAGTGGGAGGCTCGCACGATGGGCTATTAGCTCGCCTCTTCTTCTTTTTGTGCCACATTCAAGCAAGAAAAAATAGCTTCTTCCCTTAAGATCCTCTCAAATAGAAATAGAGAACGAAGTAACTAGAAAGATTGTTATAATCACCTTCTTATCCCTCTCTTTCCCTTTTTTGCCCCCATGTCGCCACACGGGGGGACATGGTGGATTGGATTTTACTTGACTGTCTACGGTTCCATTGCATGTGCTCGGGGTAGAAACTTGACGTCTCAACTTCATCCTTTGATCCGTCTTGCAAGTGCAGGGTAACCCTGGGCCGGATCTACTTATTTGGATGTGTATTATATATCACATGTGAGAAGAGAAAATTATTTACGCTCAAATACCAAAATACCCAACAAGCATTAGCTCTCCCTGAAAAGGAGGTGATCCAGCCGGCACCGGCCCCTACTGTTTCAGAAACGAAAGAGCGACTTTGGGACTTTCTCTCTTCCTTTGGATCTCGCCCCCGACCATCGGGTTAGATTGAGATGAGCACAATCAGAGAAAGATAGCGGTGAGCACGCGACTGGCCCAGTACGATGTCTCGAGCATGATATAAGTGTGATTTGATCGAGAATGATTGATGATGTTAATGATTCTATTTAATAAGGTATGAGAACTGGAAAGGATCGCTTGTAATAAGGTGTGATTGTGTTAAATTAAATATTGGTATTCAAATAGCTGGCTCCGCCCCTGGAACATATGTGAATATCATAGAATTTTTGTTTTCGTTATCCTCGACATTTCCAGAAAAAATCGCTATCAATTCATTGCACTGTTTGAGAACATTTTAAAGCATGCATGAAAAATTACTGATTCTTCAAAAAGGTGTTTTTTTTTATTTTTATTTTTTATGAGGTAGGTCCCACATGGGGGGCCAACCTCTTGTGTGTGTTCTGAGGGGTTTTGTGAAATCCCTCCTATACGCCAAGCAAAATCTATTGTGGGTTTCGTGCTGGTGGGAGAACTTTAGGTAGAAGAACGTTATTTTCTCTTTTTAATTACCATTTGGCCAATTTTTTTTTCATGTTCAGATTTCTGTTTATATAAATTGTCTTTCTATACCATTTTAATAGAATTTTTGGTTGAAAATCGAGACAGAATACTCTAATCAATAAAATAGTACGCTGAAAATAGTTTTGCTACACTACATTATGATTGACAGATTTGTTTATACTTTTTGACATAACACACAATTTTATCATTAATTTTAACAATATTTATTCAAATCAATGACCTTGATTTTAACACTTTCAAACTGGCATAATTTCACTGAAAAATCCCAAGAAAAAAGGTTAGTGAGGGACAAATGGGTGAATTGCACTAGAGGTTACTGAATTTTCAATATACTAATGGAAAAATGTAAACGAACACCCCGATTGACCACATGAATAATCACATGTGAGTGGTGCGAGTCTCAGTGAATAAAATAATATTTTCCTCTACACTCACATACGATCATTCATGCGGTCAAGAAGGGGTGTTCGTGTAGCAAGGTTCATATACTAATAGGTCAATAAACTTCAATTTGTGCAATCAAAAAATTAATAGATCAGTATTGGGGTGTAATTAAAAAAAAAAAAAAAAAAAAAAAAAAAAAACATTATACGTGCTTAGGAGCAATCAGGTCACTTTGATTTGATTTTACAACATCTGTCAAAATTAAATACATATGTGTCAGCTCATCTAAAATTGTACTACAGGTTAATGAACTTTAACTATACTTGCAACTATGACTGAATTTTATTTTGGTATAATCACACAACTATACTTTCATTTTCGAGTAATCGAATCATTTCATTTTGGTGGAGAAATTGGGAAAGATTTAGAGGTTTCTTTCATATTTTAAGCGACGCAATTTCTAACATCATAATGTCAATGTGCAATTTTGAAGTGAGATTGATCTTTAGAACATCATGGACAAATAATAATAATCAAAGTCATAGTTTTCGATGATGTGAAGGCATTTAGAGAGTATTTGGTGAGGATTAAAATCAGATTTTTAGTAGATTGTGATAGAAATTTTTGAAATATGTGGTTAAAAAGTTGTAGGACCCATGAAAGATGTGATTAATATTGATTGTTTGACTTTGACTTAAATTAAAATCAGATTTTAATCTAAAACAAACATGCCCTAATATTTTTGTCATAATTCTTTTTCCACGTTTTGCTCTCCTCTAAATTATTATGCAATAACAGAGTGTGTTTGATGGAGATTATTGAGGAAAAAATGTATTTTAAATAGTGATATAATGGGAAATACGTGATTGAAAAAGAAGGAAAAGTTATTGATGTGATGAAAAATATTATTTTATTGAAAAATGTATGGTTGAAAATGAGTAGAAGAATGAGAATGAAAAATAAAAATGTGGTCCAAACGGACCCTAATGTGCAGGGTTGATGGTAAATGCAAATTTTTCTCCTGTTATTAGCTCGAAGTTATACGGCAAATGGTTGATGCTTGAAATCTGAATTATCCAAAGATAGGGGTGAAAAGAAATACCTCACTTGCAAAAGAAGACATAGTATTTTGTATTTATATTCTTCGTTTATATTGGGTTTTTTCAACTACGCCTTTGTTTGACAACCATTATTTGGGTAAAATGGAATTTTAAATAGTGAATTTTTGGATAATGTGTGATTAAAAAATAAAGAAAAATTTTGAGTTTACGTGTAGATATTTTTTTGTGAATATGTGGTTGAAAATGAGTATAGAAAAAAAAAAGATTTAAATTGATTCAACCACTAGTGTTTGTTTGGATTTCATTATAAGTACAAAATTATAATTTTAAGGTCAAAATCAAATTTGAAAAAAATAATAATATATTTTGCAAGTTCCACACCTACAATCAAGTCATCGACAACTTGTTCCTACACATTGTTTTCATTAACTTATAATGAAATCCAAACAAAGAATAAGTCAATCATTAGAAAATTAGCTAACCCTGGTAGGCTTATCGTTGAAAGTCAAATGGAGTAACAAGGTTGCTCGTAAATTAAAGTGTAGTGTTAAATGGAGTAACACGGTTGCTCGTAAATTAAAGTGTGGTGGCTAGATTGTACTAAATTAAAGTTCAATGATCTAATTATAAGTATGATAAAAGTTTAATAACCTTTATTGCAATTTAATTGTTCCGATATACTAAAGTTAGCAAATATTATTTTATTGTTCTCGAATGCCTAAATTTGATGGCATCCATGTATAGAATGCCACAATAATAAAAAATAAACTAATGACTCATTAACCAACACAACACGACGTCGTAACGCATGGAACACACCACCTACTGTCTCTGCCGTGACGGATCATCTTCCGAACCTTCAATAAACAAAAGGGAATCAATAAACATATCCATATCCTTGAAGAATGGCCTCGTAGTCATTATCATCCACCACCAATTGACAAGCAAAAATCCATATCTTAGTTCAAACATATACATACACATAACTGAATCTATAGCCTCTAGCTTCACGACTACTCTCACTCAATACTCTTTATCTTGTTTGCACTCAACAATAACCCTTGTTTGATTTGTCCACGCCAAGTCATTAATTTTATATTAATCCTCTGATGGCTTCTATAACACCCATCTCACAATCCCAGTCCTTATTCAAGATACCTCAATTCACAATATTGAATAAGCCTAAGGCTCAGTTTTTGTCAGTAACCACCTTGAGTTTTTCTCAGAGGAAGGCAAGGATGGTGGTGGTTTCAGCCACAGCAGCTGCTGAGAAATCCAAGAAGAGGTACCCTGGAGAGGCTAAGGGGTTTGTCGAGGAGATGAGATTTGTGGCTATGAAATTGCACACAAGGGACCAGGCTAAGGAAGGTGAAAAGGAGCCCGAGGGCCAGCCTGTAGGCAAATGGGAGCCTAGTGTTGAAGGGTATTTGAAATTCTTGGTGGACAGTAAATTGGTTTATGATGCCTTGGATAAAATTATGGAGAAAGCTGCTTTTCCTGAATGTGAGTATGTTTTATTTACTTTCGGAAGCTGCTGTTTTTTGCTTTTTAAGTTTAAGGTTTGGCTTTGAATCTATTAGTGTTTTGTATAAGTTTTGTGGTAAATTTCATTAAATTGTGTTAGTTTTAGTTACCAGATAGCTTGAAAGACTCTCTCTTTATACTCGATTCCGGTGAACAATTTTTAGTTTCAGCAAGAAATCATTGACATTTTTGTGCTATTATGAGATAATAGATCCTCTGTTAATTCAGAAATTTTGTTCTGTGTCCGTGGAGCGTATGATAATATGATATTGATTGTTAGCTGTTATATCAGAACCAACACATCAAGATCCCTACCATTTTCTCAAAGTTAAAGATAATATTAAGCAATTATTAACTCATCAATATCCCACAACTAGAGAATGGCATCTCCATCACAATGAATCTCCCATATAGTTAGGGATATTGGTTTTTAATTACCATAGAGTTTTTGTCTTCCCTTATAACGCCCTGCCATTTACATGTATATTTATAACTACTCTCCTAATAAGAATTGAGTGTGAGCTTTTGCACATTATTTTCTCTTGTTTGGAACTCTTGCTTTACAAAGACTTGTAATGAAATTGCATCAACACTTTTCTTTATTGCTTGTCATTATCTCGTATCATCACAAGCAAAAATCTTAACCTTTATAACAGATTAATCTTTTAGATAAGGTGGTTAAATATGGCCTCTGCTTGCAGCAATGTGAATGCCATTTATCTTTGTGTCTGTCAATCATGTCTTCTACTCTTTGGAGCAAAGGTTCATTTGTTGTCTCACACGTCCATACTCACCATCAACTTGTTGATGCACATGTGAAACCTCTATCACATACCAGATTTTAGCTATTTTGTTCTAAGATTGTCGTGTCTAATAAGGCATCCATCTTGCTGGGGGCATAGTAGACAATCTTGATTAACGGTTGGAAATATGAAATCACCTACGTTTATGGGATTGCATCACCCTCACCCTAATTATCCCCACAAAATTAGAGATAATATCCATTATTCTGCCATCACGAACTCATCACTATCCTACAGCTAGAGGATTGCATCTCCATCACAATCAATCTTTGCATTTCATGCAGTTGGGACTAGTAATCTCTAATTACCATAGGGTCGTGTCTTCCCTTATGCCACCTCTTGCCTAGATAAAAATATAGATCTCCTAGGTAGAATTGAGTGTAAACTTTTGCAGTTTAGCATAATGTTATTCTAGCTTAGCTCTCTTGTCATGCAAATACTTGTAATAAAATTGCTGAAATATTTCATCATTTCTTGCCATCATTTTATATTGTATTGATGATCTTGACTCTCACTTTTCAATTCCATGTGCACAATAAGTAAATAGAGACTGCAATTTTGTTGGTTTTCTGGAAGCTGTATGAGTTAATAAGTTTTTTTTATTTTTTGGGAGGATCCCCCAACTTATGGATTTCTTAGAAAAGCATTCATTTCATAAAGTTTTGACTTGTGTATGATTTATGTCATACTTATCGGCTCCAATGAGAAGTCACTGCACTCCTCTGGAATATGAGCTTTTAATACACCTGAATAATATAGACTGCAATTGTGAGACTTATCTTTGTATACAGTAAATATATGTCCTCTTCCTATTGTGCTTTCCTAACCCTTGTAGTACTTACCTGCATCCACATATATACCTCATAAATGTCTCATTCAAACGTGAACCTAAATCCAAATGTTTAACTTCATTGACTTATCAAGAAAGTGCTTATCATTATTTAGAGAAACATGAGACCATTTCTTTTAGATACAGCAGAATGGTCTTTGGAGTGTGACATTGTTTTGTCTTTCACTCAAGTATTCACTCTTTTGCTCAGGAGCTGCATTCTTGAATAAGTTTCTAACAGTAGTAAAGAAAGTAAATGCACATTCTTCAAATTCTTTGTTTGCTATTTGCAAGTTAGTGATCAGGGGTTTTGTGAAGTTCTGATTAGTTTTGTCGTTATGAATTCAGATGCAGAATTTAGGAACACGGGATTAGAGAGATCAGAAGGCCTTGCAAAAGATTTGGAATGGTTTAGGGCGCAAGGTTATGCCATCCCAGAACCATCGTCTCCTGGTGTTAGCTATGCTCAGTATCTGGAAGAACTATCCGAAAAGGATCCTCAAGCATTCATTTGCCACTTCTACAACATATACTTTGCCCATACAGCTGGTGGAAGAATGATTGGGAAGAAGGTAAGCAATTTCAGTTTAAGAAAAAAAGGGCATTTTGAACTCCTTTCCCCCTCCCCAGCCATTTCATTTCGGGTTAAGAAGATGTGAAAGTGCGTTTATCTCTATAAGAACGGTGCGTTCTGAGGTGTGAAGTGGGAGAGAAGGGATGCGAATACATGTATATAAATGCAGGAAAGTTGATATACAAAGAGGGATTAGTTTAATTTTGTTCAGGAATTTCAAATTGCTATTAGAGTACATTTTTTTTTTTGTTATCTTTGGGATTAAAACGTTAAAGAGTGTATTTAGAATGAAAAGAGGAAAAAGAAAACGAACCATTTAGTTTGCTTGAAATGGATACGAGGTGAAATAGAATGCCTTTTTTAATTGAAGGTATAAAGTTTCTAGATGAAGTTAGTTTAGAAAGCATGCCCTGCAAAATCTACCACCCAATTGAGCATGGTTTTGTTTATGTTATTGGAAGGAGGAATCCTATTTAGGGGCAATGTTATTCTCAAATTTTGGCCTCTTTTCCATCAGGTAGCAGAAAAGATCCTTAACAAGAAGGAGTTGGAATTCTATAAATGGGATGGAGACTTGTCCCAACTGTTGCAGAATGTTCGAGAGAAGCTGAACCTGGTTGCTGAAGTAACTTCTTTAACACCCCGACTTGTCTTAACTTCTCAAGCAATCTTTTCAACTCTGTTGTACGTAATTTTGTTATATGATACTTGACCTCTTAATCTAATTCTTGGATGTGGGAATTTTGGTCAGAATTGGACTAGGGAGGAGAAGAATCATTGCCTGGAAGAAACTGAGAAATCGTTCAAGTTTTCTGGGGATATCCTTCGTTTGATATTGTCATGATGCACAAAGTTGCAGTTTTACTCATTTAATCGAATTCATTAAGTGTAACCACTGTTAATATTCCATACATTTTCCATTTCTGTTATTTAAAGGTTCATGTTTTATCTACTGTATTCTAAAAGATACTTTGTGTAGCTACAATCTTCCGAGGTAAGATTCCCAAAAACGTGCAATTCAGTAAAAAAAAAAAAAAAAAAAAAAGGCTACGTGTTCCCTCCTATCTTCCTCGTTTTGGACATAATTTTTATTCCTTAGAAGTTTCGGTAGAATTGATAAGAGCAACCTTTTCATTCTTGAAGTGAATGAACATGTTATTTATTGCGAAGAAGTGGAGATCCTTTCAAAACGTTGCCCAAGTGGAGTCTGAGCTTGATGCATTTTGATAGAGTTAGTACTTCAAACGAAGTGAAAACCAGTTAAAGTTTCAGTAAAACTGATCATAGCAACCTCTTCATTTTTGGAGTGAAAGACCATGTCATTTACTGTGAGAGAATTGGAGTTTTATCCGAAAAATAAGATTATTTATCTTATGTTAGGTACACGGGTTGAATTCTAGTGGAGCATGAGCTCGATGCATATTGACCTTTTGCTGTTGAGGAAAATCATCCTAGTTTCAAGAGAACCGGGCTTGGACACGCTTTTACACCATTATTGTTGTACTTATGGTTGAGCTAGCTAATATACGAGGGCTCAAAGTTGTTGGCAGGTTTATGATTTCAATCATGCTACATAGCTAGAGTCAGTGACAAAATTTCATTTCGAGACAACACTTGGCAGATTTTCAATTTTTTTTTTTTTTAAAAAAAAAAACCGGCTTGGACACACTTCTACGCCATTATTGTTGTACTTATGGTTGAGCTAGCTAATATACGAGGGCTCAAAGTTGTTGGCAGGTTTATGATTTCAATCATGCCACATAGCTAGAGTCAGTGACAAAATTTTATTTCGAGACAACACTTGGCAAATTTTCATTTTTTTTTTTAAAAAAAAAAAAAAAAAAACCAAATTATGGGCTCACATTAATCTTTTTTTTTTTCCCCTATTTGTTCAGCATTATTCTTGTGATTTAAGCACTTAGCTATGTTCGATAATCATATAATCTATCCGTCCCATTTATATAGGCTGATTTTATTTTTCGAACAGATTAAGAAATTTTATTTGATATTATCGAAAAGGCAATTTTTGTAAAGAATTTTCCTAGTTTACCCTTATTTAATTATCAACAATTAGGGTCCGTTTGATAGAAAGATGAAAAATGGATGGCAAATAAAATGTTTGGTAGGGAAGTGATTTGCCTAGAATTTATTTTAGAGGGAAGTGATTTAATGGTGTTTGATTGATATAATTTTCCACCTAATTCGTTTGGTTTTGTTTTTCATGCAAATGGTTACTTTTTGGGATAATTTTTTTATAATCTATATTAAAATTTGTTTGGATTGCCAAAAAATAAAAAAATATATTTTCATAAAATTTTTATGTTCGTTTGACTTCTTTTTCATGCAAATTGTCAATTAAATGGATAATTTTTTTTACCATTGAATTTAGAATATGTTTCCATTATCAAAAAGTAAAAAAAAAAAAAAAAAAAAACATCCAACAAGGTGGAAAATAATTTCCCACAAAAATCATAAGAAAATATTTTCCTACTTTTGTGCTTCAAGGGATTGTACATTAGAAATTGGTGGCAAACATTTTCCAGGGCAAATTTCGCGTATCAAACAGCTAAAAATAGGAACTAGGAAAATATTTTCCTAGTTTCATGACAAATATCGCGTATCAAACGCGCCCTTAGTAGTAAATAATAGTGATTAAATTATTTGTAGGAAATAGTAAAGAAATTGAATGATGAAACCCTAAGCCATAATTTAAACTTTTGAAACAAAGTGGATACTTACCCGCCACCTAAACCATGAACAATTTAAACTTTTGATCAAAATAAATTTTCATTTTGCAAATGCGCCAATTTTTAGGGATTTCTTTTTTTATTGGAATGCTAATTTTGTTTTCTAATTTTTTGATTGCTTATGATAAATAGAGACATGTAGATAGATTTAATCACAACTTAAAAAAATGAATAGTACATCAAAACATACCTTCACATAACTATTCACCTTTTCCACAAAATTTTCAGATTGATTTGAATCAATTTTCAGAAAATGTCGACTCTCTCTACAATACCGATACAGTATCTAACAATATGCATCATCCAAATAAGAAGAAAATTTTCTCTTTTAATAAAAAAAATAGCCGTTTTTGAAACGCTACTCCATGAAAGACAAGATGGAAAGTTAGCAAAATGAGTCATTTTGAAAGTTGCCAACTCCTTTTCTATATCTACTAGACCAGTTTCTAGAACTTGGCATGAAGGAAAATAATTTAGTACTACAGATAATGATGTACTGGTTATAAGCTATTGAATAGGAGATGTCGAAATAGATTTCGTGAAGAATATCCATTTTTGTCATCGAACAAATATAAAATCTTTATTGAAGGCTTTGGATATGTCAAAATCAGCTGAACATAGAAGAGTCAAAGTACATATTTGACCACATTCAAATCCGGTGAAACCATATTTGTTGAACGACAACAAGAAAGCAAGGTTGGAGTTTTGCCTATCAATGTTAGATGAAAGTACACTTGCATCTACACCTACTTTTGTTAACATGCACAACCAAATTCATAGTGATGAAAAGAGGTTTTTTATATATCTAAGACATCGCAAAAGTATTATTTTCATCCGGATGAAATGAAGTCCTTCCGCACATGTAGAAGTAAAAAACCTTATTACAAAGATAATGTTTCTGATTGACGTTGCTCGTCCATGATTTGATGCTACTACATATGAAGAATTCAACGGCAAAATTAGAATATGATGTCTTTGCTTATATCTATTGTACTTATGGATAGTGTCAGCTTGGATATTTGACAGCACAACTGACTCCTGTGATTTCTATTAACCTGAATATTTATGATATGATAGTTGTAATTGCCTAATTTTTAATTTCTCCACAGCAACTTCATTCTTATTCTTTACCTTCTTTTTGCAATCATAATACCTAGATGACCTACCTAATGAGAAATGAATGCACTGTAAATAGATCTAAACACTTGCGGAACATAGCTTTGTTTTCTATAAACATTCCTTCACAATTCTATTAATTTCTGCAATTTAAACACTTTCTAAATTAAAGAAAGTTCTTTTGAACACGTGATGAGATGATAGATGTTACCTATATATAATCCGTTTAAAGACATGTACAAAAACTGTGATCAAGCCTATCAATTTACAAATATTTTATGCACTGTTTTGACAAGCCTACGCATGCTATCAGGTAGCTTCAACAATTGTAGCTAGTATGAAATTGGGTACATTACTATCTTCATATATTTTCCCAGAAACACTGAAAAAGTATTTTAAAAAATTGTACTATAATGCAGCCTGGTACGTCCTTGCCGTCCTGATAACACCAAGATGAAATATTCAGAGGGGAAACCAATGGCACCTTATACTGAAATCCAACATTGTATATTATTCGTCCTGTGTGCTCAGGAAACCACCAACGAATCCCGCACCATTACAATTACCACACAGAATCTTCTTTTTTCCACTGCACGAGTTGACATGACTATACTGGTGACTGATAAGAGGTCGATAATTTCTGTCATAAGTGGAAGCCATATTGTCATATATGAACCCCAGACATAAGAATTTTTTTCTTTTCTAGGTGGAAGAGGGAGAAGGGGGATTTGACTTTACAGTTAACAATCAAGTTTACTAGGAAACTTTCCCTATGTTTTTCTGTAGCCAGTTCCGTGAAGGGAGGGGGTGCACTAGATTGCCATAAACTAACTAAGCCTTGTTCCAGATAAATCTATGGTCAACTATGTTAAATCATTTTGTAAATTACGTTGGGGCATCCCTTCCAAGCAAAATGTTGCATCGGATATTATGTGCATGAAAAGTGGGTAAGAGTTGAGATTTACCCCATATGCAACATACTTTGACACTAGAAGAAATTGAAAAGCAAGCAAGGGTTTTCATGCTCCGATGGACATGGATCGATAAACAAGTTAGTCCAAAATAATAGAATTACAATAGGAATTTCGAATACAAGGACATCAATAAGAAAATTCTTAGAACTAATAGAAGCGATGCATCTGAAGAAAATTAACGCAACTTGCAAAAAAGAGTTAGGAGGAAAGGTGAAAGAATTAGGAAAACAGGATATAAAATGTGGTATATGGACAAGGGAAAGAGTAGAAATTGGATTGATCACTGTACCAAGTTTAAAAGATAAACTCGTAGAAGTTACTCATAAAGAAGTTATATTAGTTAAATTCAGTTTAGAGAAATCTCAACTAGTGTTATTAGTACTTGTGCTCCACAAATTCTATAAAATAAAGAAAGCAAGCAATGCTTTAGCTAAAACATGGAAAAGTTGCACAATGCAATTCCCACTAAGATAAGATCTTTGCTGGATAGGATTTCAATGCTCATGTGGAAAAAATGTTACTCCATATGAGAGAAGTACAAATTATTTTTTATTGGGAGGAAGAATATAATATTATTTTCGAGTTTGAGAAGGCTTATAATTTAGAGTTAGAAATATATGCTTCAGACTCTTATTTAACAAATTTTAGGAAATAGGCAAACGAAATTAATATATCATTCTTACTAGGAAGAGATAGATCATTGTGTAAAGATTTTAAAGTAATACCTGATGAAGAGCATATCTGGCATGAATTGGTGATACTTGATGTATTTTATATATAAATTGACAATTATAAAAGAGGTTCAAGTTCACAGAACAAGATAGTGGAACTTGCAGAGTGAAAGACAAATAATATTCAAGGATAAGAGTTTTGAACAAAGAAAACTAGGATATAGAGGGAGATAGAAACATGATGTGGAATGATGTGCCTAGAAATAATTGAACTTAGAAAAGGAACTAAGGGTAGAAAGGCCGCCTAATGAGGAAAATGGTGCTGCAATGAGAAGGTAAATATTGCACTTACACTAATACTGAATGCTATAGAAATTTTTCTGAATAAAAAAATGCAGAGATTTCGAAACTTATAATTTAGCTAAAAAGAAGCTAAGAGGGTGGTTCATGCCTTGGCAGAAACATATAAATAGCATAGTTATCTTGGAACAAAGGAGGGAAGAAACTCATAGCTAGGTATCTTAACAAAGAGAGAAGGGTCAGAAGGATCTAAATCAAGTAAGCGGTTAAACATTAAAACTAAGAAATTTTCCTTTTCATAGATGTGAAGTTACAGAAATGTTAACTCTACTATCTGGTTCATATAGATAACAGGGCTGTGACGAGGCCAAGAGGGCGAAGACGAGAAAACCAATTGGTCTAGATAGAACTGCTAACAAAGTATAGAAGTGTCGTTAGAAAAAAAAAAGAAGCAAGATGGACACAAGAGAGTGAGCGTGTATTGAAATTTATTTAAGATAATTCATATTATAGTCGTATTAGGCTCATAAGTTAGATCTCAGAGAGAGAGAGAGAGGGGGGGAGAGGGAGGGGGAAGGAGAGGGAGAGCCTATAGTAAAGTGCTATTTAAGGGTTTTGTGGAACCAATCTTGTTTTCTACTATTAAGATCTGCCATGTAAGTTATTTTCATATATCAGAGGTCAATGAAACAAGAGAAACAAAATATAATGTAGTTTTTATTAATTCAAAGAAGTCTATGGTATGGTACCCCCATCAAAATGTTGTGATTGGTGCCAAAGAAAAATGAAGAAGAAAAAAAAAATTATATCTGGTGCATCAATATTATTAATGATACAAGTTATAGAGAAGTTATAATCGAGCAGCAGCAGTAGTAGAGGATTTTCTATTACTATATGTTTGCATTGAGGTTTTGTCTCAAGTCCCATCTTTCCGCTTCATGAATGAATGATTACAAGACAGATTTAAGATAATCCTTTTGAGTTTGTTATTCGTTAGTAACATAGTTTTAGTTGATGATACAAGTGGGATATAAATTGTAAGTTAAAAATTCAGAGAACTTTGAAAATTTTAAAGATTAGCAGAAATAAGATACAATATACAGAATGTCTTTTCAATTATAGTAACATTAAAGAAAACAATGGAGCCACTAGAGAGAATTGTTCAGTATCATAGAGGGATTGTTTTATTTAGGTGCCACAACTAATAAAGGACTTAAAAAGATTGTATAGGATTATAGCGGGTTGTATGAAAGTTTACTTTTATGGTGATTCTATGTAATTTGTTGAAATTGTGACATTTAGTTGTCACTCAAAAATGTATTTTAGATTTAGTTACATATTTGGTTGATATCTAACTCCTTTGATAGATGAAAGTTAGGCCTATTTTGTAAACTACTACAAGTAAAGTATTGGCTAGTATGGGTTAATATATTATCTTGCTTGTAAGTATGGTAATGTGTAAGAGTAGTATAGTAGTAGATAGATTAGTTGGTAGAAATATCTTATAAAAATTGGTCTATATATATGGCCATTGTTGTACTCGAAAATAACTAAGAAATATAACAAAGATGTAGACATTCAAAGTTCCTCTCTTCTACTGGTTTTCTCACTAGAAAACCAGAATATATGTATGTTTATATGCTTGTTTTTGTTATGCAAAAAATCTGTTTTCACCTCCTCCCATCGACCATAAACTCAACAAATATTTTAGAGCTCTAAATGTAGAGCTTTCGACCCATATTTCCAACAGTGGTATAAGAGCTCTAATGTTCTTAAGGGGCCTGAAAAGTCTCAAAAAGAAGAAGAAGAAGAAGAATAAGAAAGGGGCCACA
Source organism: Osmanthus fragrans (assembly GCA_019395295.1). Lineage (NCBI taxonomy): Eukaryota > Viridiplantae > Streptophyta > Magnoliopsida > Lamiales > Oleaceae > Osmanthus > Osmanthus fragrans. The sequence continues at coordinate 13,570,460 of CM033347.1, read as the reverse complement.
AAGAAGCTAAGAAAAATCAGAAGAAACTGTAAAAAATGGCAACCAAAAATATTCAAAAAATCCGGTTTAATAGCAAAGTTTCAACAGTAGCCCTGGGAGTCAAATTTGATCCTTGATGGTGATGAAAGTGGCTGAAAACGAAGCAAATACCGGCATGTTTAAATGGTTGCAAAATTACTGTGAAAAATGGTGAAAAGGGGCTGTTGAAGGTGCCAAAAAATTGATGAAAAACGGTTGCTGAAAAACTCGATGGAAAACAAATGTTGAAGGTGCTGTAAACGCCAAAAAAAACGAAGAGGTTGCTGTAAAATGGTTGAAGAAAGCAATGACAAAATCCAGTAGAAGAGCTGAAGAAGAAAGCAGATGAAAACCGGTATTGAAATGTTGAAATACGGTAAGTGAATATGCTAAAATCCGGTAAGCCATCAAATGCTGCAATACGATAAGTGAAGGAATATTCATTTTTCTCAAAATCGGTATTTCAAAACCCAATATCTGTTGTGCACATACGGTAAGTTCTAAAACTCAATATCCGGTAAGCTTAAAAACGGTATGCTGAAATACGGTAAGAAAAGGAATATTCGATTTTTTCAAAACTGGTATGCCAAAGCTGATATACGGTATGTCAATGAAATCCGGTATGGGAAGCTAAAATCCGGTAAATTCAATTTGCTTAAATCCGGTAAGCTCAAAGAAAATCCGGTAAGCTCTTCTAAAATGCTGAAATTCGGTAGTCTCAAATGACAACTGGTAAAGCTACTGTTGAGGAAATTAATGATGCAAGCCGAGAATTTTTCTTTGCATGTGGTGGTTCTAGGCTAAAAGAGTTGTCAACTAGGATGTAGAGTTGCAACCAAAGAGTCCTTTGATCAAATGGAAACAAGAAAATCAAAGCTTGTAGTCATCAAAAAATTGGTTTGAATTTGGTTATCTCATTCTGGAAAATCTGCCGAGGAAAATTGGTGCGATGAAGAAGTTGAATTCGTTTAGCGAAGAAGGAGTAAATCTGGTTGAAGCTAGTAAGATCGAAGCTCGGCAAGCTAAAGTCATATACCATGTGAAAAAATGTCAGAAGAATGAAGATAAAGGAGCTGCAAAAAATGCTGTCAAAACCATGTTTTTATAAGTGCTGGAAATGGCTGAAAAAGGGAAGTGAATCCAGTTAAGCAAGGTGCGAAATCTGATAAGCTCAGTCAAGCCAAAAATGGTTGGAAGAGAGCCAAAAAATAAATAAATAAATAAAAAATATCAACAGCAGTAGCAGCTTTTGAAAAATCTGATATTCAACATCAGCTTTCGAAAAAAATGGCAGCAGCGACCCCTGATTTTAACAACAGCAAATCTGAGGAAATGATGCAAGATGAATTTTTTTGGGTAAGGTTGATTCAAGGTTAAAAGAGTCGATTAACTATAACTATGAAAGAGAATTGCAACCAAGAGAGTTTGAATCAAATAAAACCAAAGGAACTCGAACTTGCAGTCACCAAACCAGAAAAATGAAAAAAGCGTAAGCATGAAGAAGAATGTTTCGATAGTTTCCAGCCATGGTGAAAAATTTTGAAGGTTCCAACAAAATATCATGGGGGAGTGTTGAAGTTGTGACAATTAGATGTCACTCAAAAATGTATTTTAGATTTAGTTACATATTTGGTTGATATCTAACTCCTTTAATAGATGAAAATTAGACATATTTTGTAAGCTACTACAAGTAAAGTATTGACTAGTATGAGTTAGTACATTATCTTGCTTGTAAGTATGATAATGTGTAAGAGTAGTAGTTAGTAGATAGATTAGTTGGTAAAAATATCTTGTAGAAATTGGTCTATATATATGACCATTGTTGTACTCGAAAATAACTAAGAAATATAACAAAGATGTAGACATTCAAAGTTCCTCTCTTCTACTGGTTTTCTTACTAGAAAACCAGAATATATGTATGTTTATATGCTTGTTTTTGTTATGCAAAAAATCTGTTTTCACCTCCTCCCATCGACCATAAACTCAACAAATATTTTAGAGCTCTAAATGTAGAGCTTTCGACCCATATTTCCAACATAATTGATAGGTTAAAAAACAATTTCTACAAAATGGCTATTAAATCAGCTATGATTTATGCTAGTGGGTGTTAAGTCATTAAAAGATAAAATGTCTATAAGACTCACATAGCGGGAAACGAAGATGTTATGATAAAAGTAGGTCATACTAGAATGGAAAACGAGAACATAGAGAAACTAGTGGTAGAAGCACTAATTGAGGCTAAGGGGCAAACAATTAGGCAGATTTGGGCGTGCCTTATGTATATGTAAAGATATCTTGTCGACAGACAACTTAATCTTCAGGAGACATATTAGAAGAGGAAGATATAAACTAAATAAATATGACTTGATGAGGTTGCAAAGGATTTGATTACTTTGGATCTCCTGGTAGATATAGTGATGGATCCAACAGATCAATGTAAACGGATTCATCTAGTCGACTTCAAATCTATTAGGAAGAATTAGTTTGTTATTGTTGCTGTAGTTGTTGGATAGAGTTAAGTAGGCATAGATTTAGAAATAGCTCAAGCAAGCCTCTTAAGAATCAGAACTTGACGAAAACCAAGATGCTCTACTGCTTATGTGAAGACCGACTAACATTCACTTTGAGGAGATATTAGAAAAAGAGAATGAGTGCCAGACAAAATTATACTATCTAATTAAGGGAAATGGAAAATGAGTGACGGGTCGCTTAGTACATTTTTGAAGCAGAATATGTAAACTTAAATCCAGTTGCATGAAGCAGTAAATCAAAAGCTTTGCTGTAATGTGAAATTTACCAAAATTCTAATATGATATTGCTTGATAAAGTGAATAACCTAGAAGTTACATTATAAAACAAGAAGACAAGAGCAATGTTATCAATGGTTCCCAGGTAACAAATGGATAATTTCAGAAATTCTATTTTAGCTCTATATGCAGTCAAGTTATTGCAAAATTCATGTTCCTCGTGTCCTTAACATTATTTTTCCATCTTTTATTATTTTTTTCTTGAGAACACCAAAATGTTTTTGAAGTTCTATGTATCCAACAAGCCAATGTGGGTGTCTAAAGGTAGGATGCTAAAGGCTGACAAAGTTTAAAGGTTTGAGATTGATAATTTATCAACTTAAATTGGAAATTCTCTAAAGCTTCAAACTTTTATAAATTGAGCTGGGATGAGAATGACGTTTGTAAAAAATATTGATACAAGAGTATTTTGGGTTCAATGTCAGAAGCTTGACAAAATGCAAAATTAACCAGCGAGAGTACCTGCAAAGCCAGCACAATGCTCCGGCTTTGAACTGCCCATTGAAGTGGTCTATAGAATTTATTCCAGAACCTTTACACTGTGAACAAGGTATAGCACCTGACAAATGTATATTGGAAAAAGAAACATTGTGAAGTCAATAATCAGATGATCAAGGAAAAAAAGTCACATAAGCATTAGGATGAGAACAAGGCAAGCAAAGCCAGCAGCATGCTAAGTTAGCCCCTGTTTGAGCCCCATTATTTTCAAAATTCATTTTTTTAAAACTCATTTTCAACCACATATTCTCCTGTAAAATAATCTTCCACGTAAACCCAAAACTTTTCCTATTTTTTAACCACACATTCTCCAAAAAATCACTATTCCAAAATACATTATCTCCCAAAAATAGGGCTCAAACAAGGGATTAATCTGTCAATTAACATTAGTCTTCAACTCCAGTAAAGTTTTAACAATTACTCATCCAACAACTAACGGGAAGCAAAAACCATACATAAATGACAATGCTTTGTGTAAAAGCTTTACTCAAGAAAACAAAAAGCATCAATTCCCTTCCAGACTTCATACAAATATGTTAAGATTAGAAATTCAAATTATCATATGAACGAGAAAAGCTTTTCTGGATAAAGAAAAATTGATCTGCATAGGTTGATCAGAAAATCAAGTCTCTGCCCAAGAAAGTATCAGAAGGGGAAAAATAGGAGAATCAATATAACAAGAGAATAGCAAACCAATCCAGCTATATAAGCGCAAATGATGAGACTATTACTCAAATGATCTCTGGTGCTCAGTAGGTTTGCATGGACAAACATCACTCAAGTATATATTAAGAATTATTAAATGAGTTCCTAGTGCAGTCCTATTGGGAATTGCTTTCATCCCGAGTGCAAAATTAACTAAAGTATGAAGCTAAAATGCTTCGAATACCCCCCCGATACCCTTAAGGGAAAAATATAAATGTCATACCATTTCACAAAAGGAGATGAATGAATGCCAATGATGTGACAAATAGAAGGACTGAAGTGACAATCAAGTTAAATAATTGATCTGTGACATATAATCTAATTGAAAACCATAATGGAATTTAAAATAATTGTTTTAAACTTTTGGTATTAAAATAACAACACAAACCATAAATTAACAACACAAAAATTTTGACACCTTCAAAAATGTAACCGCAAATGATATACTTTCAAAAACATAGAAAGTGCACTCTAAAAAACATTTGTCCTGAATATAAGATGCATAATTTAAATGACAAAGGAAAACTAATGGTGCCAGTCGAGAATATAGAAGTAGTCACTAGACTGTAATTCTTTAACTTACCATTACCCTCACAATCAGCACAAAGTATGCTATTTGATTTGGTGCTTGGTTTGTTGTCTGTAGCCTGTAGATTAAAGCAAGACTGAATATCAGATACACAATACATTAAAAACAAATATGATGGGAACATGGAGCAAGGGAAGAAAAGAAGTGCAAAAAACTCCTTAGCACAATCATAGGAGGTCTCAAATGCCTTATAGCCAAGATAACATTTTATTGTGTTTGGTTTAAGCTATCAACAATTACTAGGACTTTTGTTTTGCAGTTACATCTTCAATCCATGAAACAAATCATTAGAAATGTACGAGGAAAAAAAATGTATTGTTACTTGTAGTTGAGTAGTTATCACTCATTTCATTGGATTGAGCTTTATTTAAATTGCATATTGCAGAATTCTATTTTCTCTCTACATATATAATACAATTTTTTATTAATCGTTTATTTTTCCAATCCATCAATCAAAATGGAAACATGAATAATGTGAACTCAAATGTCCCTTGCAAGCTGTATATGTAGAACCACCACCCATGTCCATGTCTAAAAGCTTAAGCTGAAAATTTTATTTATTTAAAATTTGTACTCAAGCCCTATGTCAACAAATTATGACAAAAAGGTAAGGTATTCAAGTGCAAATGAACACTCACATTAACCTTTAAAGCTTCAAAATTAGCTTTTCTCCAACTGGTGGTGCAAACATTGATCCATCCAACCTTCCTATTAGGAAAATTTCCACTAATAAGCCCTGAAAAAATAATCAAGAATTCACATTAAAAATGATTTCATGTAAAAACAAGTAAAACCAAGAAGATCAAATACCCCTGCCCGGCAGCCCCCAATCCCATTTCCACAATTACAAACAAATACACGCACAAACACCCACCTACAGAGGTATACCCATTATAAAAATAAAGTGAATTCATAGAAATACAAGAGTTGACGTGCATATAAAGCACAAGTACCCATAAAAATATGTATGCATGAACATGTATAAGTGTGTGTAGAGAGAGAGAGAGAGAGAGAGTACTGGGTTTGTCAAGGATCTTGAAGGGATGTACGGAACAAAGAGAATTCGCCATTTCAAGTAAAAAATTAGAGCTCGAATTCCAGGGAAGTTAGCCTCCTCTTCTACAAACGAGATAAGGCTCTGTTTTCTCTCTCCCTACGTGACATATGAGAATTTTATTACTTTGGAAAAATTAAAATGTCTCCCTGAACTTTCAATTAGTATATGGGTTAGTCTACATGTACACCTCATAGTGTACATAATAGACTACACCCCCTCACATAGAGGAAAGTCCACAAATATTTAATTTTGTGTAGGTCCTCCTTCATGTGAGGGGATGTAGTCTATTATGTACATTATCATGTACATATAAACTAATTCTTAGTATATTTAAGTCTCCAACCTTAAAAAATGATGTTCTAAAATCTAACCTATTTAGATTTGTACATGACTTAAAATCGGATGGTAAAATTGTCAAACCACCTAATGTGCAATATGTAAAATTTGCGAGCAATTTTAATGTCCATTTCTTTCATGGAGAGATTTAGATTCGTATAATTATATTAGTTTAGGATCATAATCTTCATTTTTGAAGGTTAGGGACTCAAAACATTGATACCTAAAAGATTTGGTATTATTACGATATTATTATAATTTGAAGTATCCATCTACAGCTCTAGCGTGTCCTCCGAATAGGAAGTTGCGGTGCATCATCAGGTTATATATGGCTAAAGAGATTTTTTGGAAAGAAAACTTATTTTTTTCAATATCTAAAATTGTAATATGTATTTACATTTTCATTTTCCGAAGAACAAAATTGATTTTTTTTTCTAAATTCATGAAGTTCTTGTTTTACCAAAAGAATGATGTGCTAAACCCATTAAAATTGGTTTTAACTTGACTTTGGTGGTGTTGAAGTCCAAAAAAAAAAAAAAAACCCTTTCTTTGTAGAATGTGTATTTTTTTTTTTTTTTTTTCTAACGATGGAATAAAAATAATCATTAACGAGACAAATCATGACATGTTTAATTGTATGTTCAAAATTTTGTATTTATTGAATTATTGGTCCACATAAATTGGACCAACACGAGTTGTGTTGGTGAGTTGTATCAGACCACAAAAATTTTTATCGTGTCAAGCTAATTAAAAAACAATTGACAGTAAAAAAAATTAATAAACTCTTCGAACATATTGCTCTTGAGTTTCAAATGAGATCCAATCACTATTCCCCCCCCCCCCCCCAAGGGAGAAGTTATAGACATATTTTCATACTTTGTATTTGGAGTACTTCATTACAACGATTTGAATCAAGTGACACCATTATCTGTCCAACTAGGATCAAATCACTACAGAAATCTGCATGTATGGTTTTAGTTAGCAAGATTTATTCTTAGACTTCTCAATCATTGGACGAGTAGGATAAAACTTCATCAGGTGAGTCTAGAAGACAAGTAGGTTTTTTTCACTTGAAAAATAAGTTGAATAAGGTAACTTGGCTCCTAGTCAAGTCATGATACTAAATGACAAGTAAGCTTGTTCAACTAAGATAAGATATCTTTAGTCCCAATAGTAAACTTTTTCACTCAAAGAATATGTTGCGAGTAGAAACTTAACAATTGTTTCAGTGGTAGTATTCTAGGTCGAATAAACTTGTTTTCTTGAATAAAACAACTTGATTCAAGTAGTTGATATTGACAATAAAAAAGAAGACAAAAAACACGCGCCATTTTAAAACATAGGTTATTGTTTCAATCCATAGATAAGGCATTTGGAAAGTTCAGAGAAATGAAATCTGATTGGAAACATGTAACTCTATTAGTTTCCTCTCCTTGTGAGGAATACTTTGGTTTATTGGCCTAAAGAATTTTCTCCTTGACATAGGTGACAAAACTATTTCAAGTGCTTGTGTGGTTACCCTTAATAGCTATTTTTTAAATAAATAAATAAGTAAAGTCAGAGTCACGATTATCATGCGAGACCTACAATTTGTTTATTTGAGCTACAAAAAATAGTGAACTCCAGTACTTATAAACACACCCAAGCATGTGCTAAGTTCTCTCATAGAACAACTCCAACAAATTTCCTATGGATGGATACATACGTTTATAATGTACAATTGGACTAAGTTGATTACCACTATCTAGTTATAAAAATACTTTCAATTAGACAGCAACTAGTCTTCTAGGCAATACAAGTTTAAAGAAATGTGGAAAAATATAACGATAATCACCATAGAACGACGACAAAGGCGCTCCAAATTTTCTTCCAAGAGAATAGCGAAAAAGATAAAAAGTACACATCTAGATAGCAAACTTATGAGAACCGTAATAGTTAAATTTTAATGCTAAACACCAAGAATGGATAAAAGATCATACTATGTTCTTTAAGATTAGAATAAGAAATAAGAAATGCAATCACCGTGCTTTGTGTTGCAAGCCTCTACAAAATCTGAAACCCCAGCTATGCAATCCTCACCTGAACTCATAGCTGGACCTGAGGTGAGGCCCAAGATGCCTCCGCCTCAGGCCCAGCTTTTAGGGGTCCAAAATCCTTTTTTTGCTTTTTTTTTTTAAAAAATAAATTAATTAAGACCCACTAAACCTTTAAAGTGGCAAAAACAAACGGGAAACGGGGGAAGACAAAATAGCAAAATCCCTAGAAATCAAAATGGCAAAAATCAATACCAAAGAAATAAGAACGATGGTGGAGTTCGGGGATAAAAATGTTTTGGAAGCTCACAGCCCTTTCCGCTTCTTCACACGTAAGCCAAGAAAAATATCGAACCACATGTCATGTCGGAGTAATTTGAGATCATCATGAATTATAACATTCTGTATTTTTTTGGTTGAACTTGAGTTGTTATCTTCAGTATTGAAAAACAAAAGTCATTTATATGATAGAGTAATTTAAGGCAATAATAAGTAAACGAAAAAAAATTGGACATAGAAATGTTGGAGTAATTTGAGGCAATTATAAGATAAGAGTCTCGATTTTTGGGTTTTGATCTGTTCTATTCATCAGTGAAAAAGAAACCTGATATTTCTATGTTGGAGTAATCTGAGGCATTGATAAGTTTTGTATTTTTGGGCTTAATTTGATTTGTTCTCTTAATGACATTTAATTAATGGAAATTGAATGTTTTTTATGGTTCCTGTTCATTATTAAAAATGGTTAGTTAGTCGATTTGCTTACTTATTGCTCTAAATGAGCAACTTTGTCTGTTAATTGCATTTTGACTATTTTTTTTGCCTATTTTTATTTTGTACATTTGCTAACATTTTTAATGCTTGCTTTTAATTTCTATGAAGGAATTCAACTAATTCAAAGTCATTGTTAGCTAAGAAAATGTAACAAAAAAATGGTGAAAAACAATTTTGATCTCTTACCTTTTCTGCTATATTTTATATTTCACGAAAGAATTGCATAATTACTTCCTTGCAAGACTTGAACTTTGAAGTGCATGGTTTATTTCACGAAAAAAAATTAATTAGTTGCTTATGATTTATGGGCCAAAAATCTAAAGTTTGCCTCAAGTCCCGCAAAACACAGGTCCGGCCCTGCCTGAACTAACAACTTACATCGACAACCAGCATCACAAAGTCCTCAAACCACATGGTTCCAGAAAAATCTCAATTGATTATGACCATTCCACAACATACTGAGAACTCTGATATGTCAGTTTAATTCTTTTTCCTTCATGTCAAAATGCTTTTCAAAGAACGAAAATGTCAGTTTGTTTTGATGCAGTGTGTATCTGTAGCATATTGAGTGCATTGATGATAGCCCACACTGTGAAGAAATTCCCGATCTCTTTGGCACTGCTGTCGCTTGCTTGCAACAAACGCTCATCTTCCTCTTATATTAGGTAAGGGGCTTCACCTTTCTTTCTTGACAGCAATTTTGTCGCTCCCTTAAGCATGTGATACTCCCAGCCTTGAACATCTATTTTAAGCAAGAGAACAGGCTCTGACTCTTTTATCAATTCATCAAGGGGAATAGATCTGACTTGAAGTGCAATAGCTTCGTTTGACTTAAAAGCCATCTTTGCACCAACGGATGAGACCGCACTATTGTCAAGCCGAACAAACAGTAGTAACGACATCCAAACAAATATAAGTTACTGCCACAACAGTAAAACTTGTTACGACAAAAGATATTAAAAAATGTGGCAGAGCATTTCAGTTGTCATCGACACCCTAAATGAAAAAGATTGTTTCTTGGATGGTAAATGTGTTGGAAATTTATTTAACATCCATAGCGGAAAATTAAACAAGTTTCAATTTTCATCAAGGTTCTGCTTTGTGTTTAGATAGAAACTGTGATAGAAACTATACATTTATTCAGCTCTGCAAACTCATTTGCTATTCATATAGTTCTACCAATCCCGATCTGCCTCCTATAACTGTCCAATTGTCCAGCCTCCAATGAAATCCACACAGGAAACAAGATTGAAAAAAAATTAGGATTTACTTTTCTTATGCTAGCAAGAATAATGAAAATTCATCAACTGTTTTCAAACTCAAGCAACTTATTTATATAAGTACAAACGGGCTTGGCCCGTCTCTTAAACTTAACCCAGTCCAATATTTAATTAATCCAATTAATTAAATTCGGTCCATAAATCAATTAATTTAATTAATTAATTCGGACCTATTAATAAGCAACTCAATTAATTAATTATCCAACGATTGTCAATTAATTAATTGGTAAATCTCATTCTTCTAGTTCTCCTTTTGTGTGTGACCCGTTAGGTTCCCAATCACGATATCTAACGACGTGAATTATTATTTTGATCTAATCAAAATCGATAAACCAAAATACTCTTTTGATTTATCACTAATTCACATTCGTCATCCCAGAATGACATCTAACAATATGTCAGGGCTATACATGTGACGAGAAATGTCACGTGATATGACAAAACCAAATTCGTTCGTTTATCATGAAACTAAATTATTTTGTCAATATGATCCTATCAATCACGAGATATGGATAAGTGTCAATCTCAATTATTGATCATATCTTTCATTCCACTATTAAGTCAATGAAAGTCGAAAACTCATTTTCGACTTATGTGTATACGTTGGCCAAAGATTTCGTTATCAACTTAACTGGATGAAATGTAGATCATAAACTCTTACTATTTAAGAGTGACGAATCCTCTGTTGATCATTCGCAACCTTCATATGATTCTTGACATACCCGAACGACACCGTATTAGCGGCCCTTAACAGAGCAACTCCAGCATCACCAAAATATGACTGTCCCCACATAAGGTACTATGATGACCTCAAGTCGAAGGACCAATTCCACTACCGAACATTAGAGTTTAACCACTGACACTTAGATAGTTATCCATGTGAAATCTCCCAGCAGGTTTCCAATGTTTTGTTCTATACCAAAACATTCGCGTGTTCATTTAAGTGTCACTACACTTTAACTTGTGAGATCAACTACTTACTTCACAAGTAAACAATGTCACACGTGATGGTCTATCCGTAATAATGATATTTGTATCTCGTTACTACTTACGACCACAGATGATTTAAGATTCAATCATATTTAATTTGTATCTCATAATCACAACTCTTTGTGATTAACAAATTACCAAAACTTGAATTTACGGACTCTATTATTTAATATCATAATAGATCTTGTCAAAATAAATGTATTAAATATATATCAAAAGTGTTTATGCTCAAAGTTGATTGGACCTAGGGTATAACACTTACAAAATGGATCTTAATGGTATATTTAGTAAGACAAATTGGATGGTATTGGACTGGATTAAGAAAGAAAAAAAGCTAAAATCTTTTTATTTTGTCGTCAAGTCCTCTCTGCACTTCATACCAAATGTGCAATACAAGATCCAGGTCATATTGAACTTAATGGTGTCAATCACGTAGAAAGATTTCATAAAATTAAATTTACAAGAAACAGCTAGAACGTCATATTTCAAGAAAAATGATGAAAGGGAGGAAGGAAAAAAGAAAGGAGGAATCTATATTATGGCATGTTAAATATGGTGCTCGACAGGTGAACACAACAGAGTAATAATGCGACATTTTCTAAATTCATGAATTACACAATTAATAGTGTCAGCAAAGTCAACTTTCCAAGATGAAAAACAACTTCAAATTTTGGAGGCAACGGAGTATAGTTACATCGATAAGACATAAGGAAGATGAAGAAAGAATGATTAATTAAAGCGAATCAAAACATTTCTTTTCTTATGATTAGAGGGAAGGATCACTCCTAAAATCCACAAACTTTCCATCAGAGGATTACTATTACTATATAATTGTAGGAGGTGGCACCACTGATTATCCGTTGGCTGCCAAGAATAATAAATAAAATTGAAACAAGATAAAATCGTATATCCAAACGACTTTTGGCACGTGTACTCCCCGCCCACGCCCAGGTCATAGCTCTTGATGGCCGTGGAATGGATTAACTGGTTCTAATTCCGCCGCAAGCCATCTTCCTATCAAGGTTAAGAGTCAACTGAGCATCTCAGCAACTGGATTGAAGCTTTGAAGAATACTAGTCGTTGTCACGTGCGTTGCACGAGTTTTGTACTTATTCAGTTTCTATTACCGTATGAATTTTAAATTTTCTAGAATTTTAGGGAAGAAATTGGGGCTGGCAACATCTAGGAATTTTGTAATTAATGCAAATTATATTTGAATAAGAAATGAGCGAGTTTACATTGAATGATTTGCTGGTATAGTTGACATGTTTGAATGAAGAAAAATTATATATAAGCGGGCTCCTGATTTGGTTATGTTTCATTTTTTTCAATCACATTTTCTTCAAAAAACATTAGGAGTGAAGACGGGGGCAGGCCGCCCAGGCTGGCTCACTCGGGCCTTTAATTCTTTGAAATAACAAAAAGCCAAATAAAGAAAAATTAAGGAAAATAAAATGTGGGTTATGCCCGCATAGTTCGAAACCCTGTTCTTGTTCTTGATATTGAAAAACCTCTAGCAATTTGACGAGATATGAACCACTATAATTTTGTGCTTGTGGTTCTGATTTTCACTTCGCTTAATATTACTATTGTAACTTGATTTATTCTGTAACAAGAAGAAATTCTTAAGATGATAGAAATAGGAGTTGTGATTTTATTCATTGAAAAATAACATATTTATAGTACAACTCAATAAACTAAATATGAGAAGATAAATAACAATTCCTAAAATTAAGCAACTAAATATGAGAAGATAAATAACAATTACTAAAATTAAGCATATCGTCATCAATCATCTTGATCAATTTGTTTCAATGATTCCTTGATTTCCTCCATCATATATTTTTGTGCAAATCTTCATAATGCAAGTTATCCATAATCATCCCTTGATTTATTCTCTTAACACTCCCCTTCCATATTTTCTCCACTGTCAATATTTGTTGCTGTTAATACCCTCCCTCAAACTTTGTCGGAGTTGGAGGCAAAGTTTGTTGCAAAAAATGAAAGTTGTTTTGGACATGTTGTGGTGGTGTGAATTCGCTTTTTTTTTTTTTTTTTTTTTTTTTTTTGCGAATCTTGTGTATCCCATATTGCATGGGTTGTGTCTCTGAGAATCAGTTCAGAGAATGTTTCAATGATTCGGACTTTTGATAGGCAATGAATTCATAAGTTGATTTGTGGTATGAATTTTTGTTGTTGCTGTGTTGTTTGAATTTGGTGCGGGTAGGATATTGATTTGTATTGTCTGGATCTTGAATGATATATATGGTGGAAAATAACTTGAGAGAAGTGAGAATCAAATTGTTATGTGTAGGAAAGTGAGATCATGAAGACAAAGAAAAAAAACATTGATGGATGAGCATTTATTTTTAAAAAAATAGAAGAAAAAGGAAGATGAAAAAGTTGGCCGGACGAGCGGCACTAGGCCGCTCGCCGGAAGCGGAAGCTTGGAACCTGCTCTGATACCAAGAAGAAAATGTGAAAATGATAGAAATGGGAGTTGTAATTTTATTCATTGAAAAATAACATATTTATAGTACAACTCAATAAACTAAATATGAGAAGATAAATAACAATTCCTAAAATTAAGCAACTAAATATGAGAAGATAAATAACAATTACTAAAATTAAGCATATCGTCATCAATCATCTTGATCAATTTGTTTCAATGATTTCTTGATTTCCTCCATCATATATTTTTGTGCAAATCTTCATAATGCAAGTTATCCATAATCATCCCTTGATTTATTCTCTTAACACTCCCCTTCCATATTTTCTCCACTGTCAATATTTGTTGCTGTTAATATAACATTCTTAACTAGACTACGATTCTTTGCAGGGTTTGTTAATGAACCTTGGACTCTATATTCAAAGTTGGTTTTGGAGTGGACTTAAGTTGCCTCGGAGGATCAGACAAAGAAGGAAGTGAATTCATAAAGGCTTTTGATGATTCAAATGAATTGACATATTGGCGTTATGCTGATCCATTTTGGAAGTTTAAGCAGTATCTAAACATTGGCAGTAAAGCAACCCTCAAGAAGAACATCAAATTCATCCACAATTTTGTTGATGAATTGATCAGTACCAAGAGAAGACAAATGGAAATGCAACAGCATTGTGTAAGTGTTTTATTTTATAAACAAATTAACCAGGAAAGACAGGACATTTGTTTGCAACAAGGACACTCTTATCCAATGAAGATACTGGTGCATTTGGAGTTATGTGCTGAGTTTTACTAGACCACCATAAACTTGTTTCATTAAGCACCTATATGTACAATTGACACCTCACATTTAGGAGAAGTGCATGCCTCTTTACGCATATCCGCGTATATAATCCATAATGAGAAGTCACAAAATTAGCTTAAGTTTAATGATAGATTTTGATTGACTAAGCAAATTGGCTTGGCTCTTCAAATCTCTATCTTTCACAGAGATCTATCTTAATTGCTGCTTCAAGACTGTCCAAAGAGATCTCAAACCTTTGAGGTGTTAGTCATAAAAACAAACATTCTTCATGGTAGTGTAATCCTCAGACACGATCTACAATTCTTATTCAAAACCCAAAATAAAAATTCTTGAATTAAACATACTTGGTGGCGAAGAACGTACCAAGAAAGAAGAAATAAAGAGAGAAAATTGGAACCCATTTTGCAGACATTTTTCCATAGCTTTTATTCTTCATAATTTCTTTCTTTTCCACATCAATATGAATACCAAATTCCAGTTATATAAAAGTGTATTTGTATACAATTTTGTAAAGTAGAAAAGATATAAATGTGAAATGGGGCGACGATGGAGCTGAACTATGGATTTTTCTTCACTTTTCCCCATTTCTTGTGGTAGTGTGGGTTAAACTCGTCGGTGACTAAAAAAAATTGTAAATTGGAAGTCAAGTTTTACTGATTCAGGGTTTTTAATATGCATTTATATGTGAAAATTTCACCAAAAATGTTAAAGATTTAAAATTTGAAAGTTTGTTCGTTTCTGAGTATGGATAAAAAGCATGAGGTCAAGATAAGTATATAATTATTGACTTGTAATTTTTTGAAAAATTGGGACCATGGTTATAATTAGTTTCTTATTTTTTTTTTCATTTCATTTCATTTCGTTTTATTTGAATAGGAGGGTAAAATTATCAAAAATGGATGAAAAAGACCTCATGTGGAATAAAAGGCTAAAATATGGGTGAAATGTCAAAAAATAAAAGGTATGACGATTTTCACAATGACATTGAAAGGGAAGAACGTTTTGTGCTATTTATCCATGAAAAAAGCCTCAAGAACAAGCGTTTTTCACAGGCTTTTGACAGTGTGCTGTCGTGGCTTTTTTTTTTTTTTTTGAATCTTTCAATGAAAACTTGTCAAGTGTTATTTCTGTAAAATTTCTGTTGACTTTTTCTGTACTTATAGCATTGTTGTACTTGTTCATAGATAGAATCACTTGTACAATAATGATAAAGACACTACCCATCCTCTCCTATCCCTCTTTGCTTAGGCCTTATCAATATCATAAAATTTACAAGAAATTTTACTTCTAACTATGAAAACTTCTGCTGGGCGATCATTTCTTGACAAATTAATCCCATTCTCCTCATTTTTATGTTCTAAAAAGAACACCATATTTCACACCAAAACTTGGTTTGTTTACTCTAAAAAAGATTGTTATTACCAAGATGATAATTGTTGTGTGATGATTTTCCTACTCTAATTAGATTAATGCACTTTATAAGATTGGAAAAAGCAAAGAACTTATTGTAAATTGTAATCTAATTTAAAGATTGAGTTTGTGAGGATGATGTGATTAGTTTGATCACCACTTTTTTTTTATAATAATTATCATCGTATTATATTTTTATTTGTCTGTGCTATTATTATGCATGATTGTGATCGTTTGAATTTTATTGGATGTCCCCAGATGGACAATTTCCATATATAAGTAGTATTATTTATTTGATTTTGTAAAATGAAATCTAACACTATAAGAACATCGAGAATGTGAGGGCTTTACATTAAATTAGACTTTTCGACCCCCAACTTTTGTAAAATATAACAAAACTACCCTCAACTTTTTAACATAATTTATTCTCAACCTTAAATAGCAATGCTTCATTCTAGATATATTTTTGATAATTAAATGATGAATTTATCATTCTCTTTAAATAACAAAAATAAAAGTTATGAAGAAAAAATTGTAAATAGGTCCAATAATTTTCAAAAAGTATAAATATATCTATTTAAAATACTTAAATGTATATTAACACATGAAAAAAAATAACTCTTTAAAAAAAATCACATTCCTGAGCTCACCGATCAATCCCATAACCATGGGTATTTCAAAGCTTCTGATGCAGACGTCGTTTCTTTGTGTTTATTTCAAGCAGATGGTCAGCAAAGTCAATGAAGCCTTGGTCTCCCATTGGCAACCGATGTCTTAAAGATGACTTATTGGGTATCAAGTATTCCAGTCTGTTGGAGTCCTGAGGAGGATTGAAGAGGAGAAATGAGCTTCAGGTGGAGCACTATCGATTAAATTCAGAAAGTAGGTAGTAAAATGTCTAAGCAACCAATGAAAAAGTTCCAAAACAGATATTATGTGGTACATGCTTTGGAAATGAAGGCCAGGGGAATGAGTACCATGAAACCTAGTCTTCAGACATAGAGGTGCTTTCTCAATGGAAACTATAGAGAGTTGTTGGGTAAAGCTTATAATTTAATCTTGTCAAATATACTTTTTATCCATATATTTTGTAGGATCCATAACTTGCTACGTACCATCATCCTATAAGATCCACAACTTACAACCAGCTTAAGAAGACCATTGGACGACTACATGAAAGAGTGTTGGTTCTAATATCGGAAGTTTATGGCAATTGTCCTTCGAGAATAAAAAGTGAAAATGTAATAGCATCAATTCAACTAGCACCTCCAAATAAGCCCGTGGCCAGCCTAACTCTCTCATGAGAATGTTGTTGGGTTCTATTTTATTAGGCTCCAACTCTGCTAGACCTATCTTAATATAAGTAATTCAAAAATGACAATAAAATTATATGCCATGTAATTGTGATGTGTTGCATCAAGAGTATGTGTAGATTGAAGATAAACGATAAAACAAAAACAGAAAAAAGAACACTACATGGTTCCGTTCATAAAGCATATGATTTTTGGTGAAATATTTGTATGTATCTCGACCTTTTGCAAGCATCTCTTGATCAATGGGGCCTATGATTCCAGTCACTCGAGCAAGTAAAGTAGCAGGAGAATCATTTTGGAAGAGGACATATATGCACAACATTGTTTATCTAATTTACTCTAAGGGTCCGTTTGATAGAAAGATGGAAAATGGATGACAAATAAAATATTTGGCAGTGATTTGCCTAGAATTTGTTTTAGAGGGAATTGTAATTAATGGTGTTTGATTGGTATAATTTTTCACCTAATCCGTTTGGCTTTGTTTTTCATGCAAATGGTTACTTTTTGGGATACTCTTTTTACAGTTTGTATTAAAATTTATTTGGATTGTCAAAAAGTAAAAAATAATAATAATTTCATAAATTTTTTATATTCGTTTGGCTTCGTTTTTCATGCAAATTGTCAATTAAATGCATAAAAAATTTTACCATTGAATTTAGAATATGTTTCCATTGCCAAAAAGTAAAAAAAAAAAAAAAAAAAAAAAAAAGGAAAAAACACCCAACAAGGTGGAAAATAATTTTCCACCAAAATCATAAGAAAATATTTTACTACTTTTGTGTTTCAAAGGATTGTACATTGAAAATTGATGGCAAACATTTTTCAGGATAAATTTGGCTAATCAAACAGTCAAAAGTAGAAATTAGGAAAATATTTTCCTAGTTCCATGGCAAATCTCACGAATCAAACACAGCCTAAAATTTACAAGATGTATAGATGGAAAAAATGGCAACATAATATTGCAAGTTTCAATATACCAAAGACAAGAGGAACAAATAACAGCAAAATATTCATTGAAGAAACATGCAATTAGTTACCGAAGTAGTAATTTTTACCATTATTCAACATGCATAATACATACACAAAAAATGACAGAAGAAAAAGAATTTTTGGAAATGATAAGGGAGAGAAGTGTGTGATAAGAAGTAAAGAGGCATGGATGTTGCGTAAAAAAATGGAGAAAGTGGGAAAAAAAATTGCGCAAGAGAAAAGTGAAAAAAAAAACAACAAATTGAGGTTGTACAGTACAATGAGTTTGAATTAATATTGCATCTACAGTGATCCTCATTGCCTTTTTTTATTTAAGGTTAGATATATGTCATTACGTGCGACTAGCTCCACCTTTAGTCAAAAGGTATATCACATAGGAAGCGCAATCAAACCCATTATCACCCACAATCAAACTGTTACGAAATAGGCCTATCCTCATGTTCAAATGAAGCTGCGCAGCAAAAATTCTCTTCTTTATTTATTATTTATTCCCAATAAAATAAAAAATTTGAAATGCAATCATGCAGGTGAAAACCTTATAAAAAAAAAAAAAAAAAAAAGGAAGGAAACCTCCACACATTAAATTGGTGATAACGTCATAGGTGTCTTCAGCTTATTACCAGTGATTCCATGATCTTGATAGAACATGGTCAGTGAAAATGATTATTGAAGAAACAAACCAGCTAGTTTTATCACACAGACAACTATTCAAAAGTCTTAAGGGTCCGTTTGATTGTAAGGGTGAAAAATGGATGGAAAGGAATTGGATTCTAAGGAATTGAATTGCTTGAAATTATTTTACTGGGAATTGAATTAAAGGTGTTTGATTGGTATAATTTTCCACTTTTCTATTATAATACGTTTGGCTTTATTTTTCATGCAAATTGTCAATTAAATGGATAAATTTTTTTACCCTTGGGGACAAAATATGTTTAGATTGCCAAAAAAAAATTAAAAAAAAAATAAAAAAAATAAATTTTTATTTTTTATTTTTACGTTTGGCTTTGTTTTGTATGAAATTTGTCAATTGAAGGGATAAATTTTTTTACACTTTATCTTAGAATTTGTTTCTATTGCTTAAAAAAAAAAAAGTTGGAAACCAATTCTCATCTATATAGCAAGTTATTAAATTCCACGGAATCACGCTTCAAGTGATTGTACCTTAGAATTGGATGGAAACCAATTCCATGAAAAAAAAAACGCTATCAAACAGCGCAAAAATGGAAGTTTCTGAGAAAATAAACGCCTATCAAAGACAGTAATTGAAATTTATATCTATCATATATGGACCCGCTGCCGCTAGCCTCTAGGTAATGCACTATCAACAAATTACTGCTACTTTGACGTGGACATTTTTAACCAATGGATGATTTAAGTTACAATCAAGCATCATACATGTTCACACTTTTTGTATATTAACAGAATTAAAAAGCTTTGTTTGTCCAGTGGATACTAATGAAGCTGCAGGATTAATATGACAAAACATGTATTGCACTCAATAGAACAACTTTGTCCATTAGGCTATTATAATGCCTTCTGAGAATCAATACATAAGACTTGTTATCATGAAACGATAATCAACTTAAAAGATGGTATGCAAACAGAAACACACTTAAATTATTCTCACAGATTAATAAATGGACCATGCTATATGTACAAACTTTTTTACAAAATTCCTTACTTACTACACACAATAGGGTGGAACCATACAATTGGTATTTTTGAATTCACGTGGGGTTCGCAGTTTTTGTAAGAGTGAGTACACCATTTTGTACAAAATGTGTGAATTAAAAAATGTCGGATGTGTGGTCTCCACCCTATTGTGTGTAGTGAGTAGGAAATTTTGTAAAATAGCTTGTACATATAGCATGGTCCTATTTGTAATATAGCATGTAACATGTTTTTTCTTAGCGATTTAATGATCCACTACAAATTTTCTAATGCACTTCACATATTAAACCTTCCAAAAAGCTCCTTATTTTGCCATACCCAACTCTTCATGGTTACTGAAACATAATTTTCAACCTTGTTTTTCAATATCTGTTAATGTCATTATTGCATTGGTTATTCTTAGGAAAAAGATAAACGAACAGGGCCACGAAGGCCATGTCCGTCCAAGGGGCGAAGGGGGTCTGCCGGCACATTTTTTTTGAAAACTCAGAGTCACATATTTTTTCAATAAAATAATTTTGTATGTAAACTCATAATTTTTCCAAACTTTTTATCCATCCACTTTTCAAAAATCTCACTTTTCAAAAAATCTATTTTCAAAAAATTTAGACTACTCAAAGCTTGTAGCTCAACTAATCTACTCTCACTCTGAATCACTTGACTCACCTGGGATACGTACATTCTTGCTCATTGGCGCTACTTGATACCACAATATATCAAATCGTGTCCTTAGACATCCTAATGTAATCACATAACATCGACTTGAACTCAATTATTAAGGAAAAGCCTATTGAAAATTGCCATTTCATTCCGGGATTCACAACAAGTAGTTGTTGCATAAGTTTTAGATACAATAGGTAAGCTCTTCTTTAAAATCTCATTAGTGGTATGCCATGGCATCATGCTGAAATTTTTTCATGTGGGAACAATTTAGTATTGTTCAACTTAAGGATTTCGTTCGGTTACAAATCTCCTCTTAGACTAATGATTAGACTCGTCTCATCTGAATCTAATCAATCACCATCGCATTACATATGCAATTCTCTAAGCATGTCCTCATAATAGAAACTTTCTATGCATAGGAATTCATATTAATTTGTCTCTTGAAAGTTGAAAGCCGGCAAAATTAACAATAGTTTCGACTTTTTGTTTTTTTACATTTGTGTTCTTTACTGCTTGGCCAACTTCCCTTAGGCTTAAGCATCAACATAATCCCTATCTTTGTTATTCCCATTTTGTCTTTTCCTATAAAGTATATTTCATTTGTCTTTTCTTGATTATTACTTCCCTGAGAATATTATCATTGATCCCTAACAAGTAACATCTATACTCTTACACCCGGTTTGATTTTCATTTTTGTGAAAATACATTTTTTTAATTTTTCTTTTCAACCAAAAATTCTTCATTAAAATAATATTTCACGTAAATAAAAAAAAAAAAAAAAAAATCAGAATCTCACTAACTTCCTCATCCTCGTCAAAAGCTTCACCGGAATCTTTTCGGACCCCAGCTCAGTATTTGCTGATTAAAATTGAATGGCCTCCAGTCACCAAAATGCTATTCATCTTCTCAGACACTCCATCCACTCCCTCATCCGACCCCTTAAACCTTCAGTCACCACCTCCAATGCCATCCACCGCCAATTTTCCTCTCTCCAAAAACCCATCGATAAAAGCTGGGAGAAAGAAAATAAAAGCCCTTCTTTGCCCATTTATAAAAACTCATCGAATGCCCAGCTCATTTACTTGTGTGAATGCCCAATCTATAGTGGTGGTGATCGGAGGTTTTGTTCATTTACCCGTGAGAACCATTTTTTGGTTGAATTATTCTTTAAGTACATTTTGACACTTTCTTTGACATTGTACTCACAATGCATGGGATCCACCATTATTTTAATTGTGAACTCCACCCTTTGATTGTGAATAGAGTGTCAAACTTAATGTCAAAAAAAGTGTACTTGTAACAAAACTATGGTTAATTTTGGTTGGGGTGAGTGGATAATATGATTGGTTATTAATTTAATTCTTTTGTTTTAATTTTTATATGAAAAATGTAAAATTATCCATTGGCTAGATCTTTAATTTTTGCTCAACTAACAGTTCAGCTAACGATTTTTGTCAATTTGGACTCCGGTGCGAGGTTTTTTTTTTTTTAAATGTACAATTTTAAAACAAATAATTACTTCAAAGAAGAAAGCCTGAAATATAAAGTTACAAATTTAGTTATTTCGAAAGTGAGATGAAAAGTTTATTTTATTAAAAATAATTAACTTCTAAATAAGAAAAAATTAAGTTATCCAAGAAAAAATATTTTGATAAAAATCTTAGCCAACAAGCCCCATATGTACTGCCGTCCGTTCTCTCATCTCTTTTGGTATCTAACGTAAAGTCACTACCATTTAAGTTTGTCGTTAATTACAATTATAAACACAGACATTAATAATTGTCAAGATTCTGTAAACTCTTCTTATTAATATTCCCCCACCAAAATTTTTCTTCTCATTAGTTCTCAGTTCAAATTCTTGAGAGTAAAAATGGAAGTGATGAACAGATTCATAGCCATTAAGGCTTCCATAGATGGATTTCCTCAAGAGTCTGAGTTTGAAATCAAGACCGAAACACTTTCTTTATCCATTGGGGCTGGTACAAATCAAGTACTTGTGAAGAATCTGTATGTATCAATTGACCCTTATCAACTCAACCGCATGAAGAGTCAAAGTTCGTCACAGTCAGCTATAAATTTCGCCTCCGCCATAATTCCCGGTGAAGTAAGTTATCAAATCGATCAATACAATTGATCAAATTTTAACTTCTATTTTCCGTCTTCAATATTATCTTCCGGACTTTTGATATTGTATCGTCCACTGTACCAAATAAACATTTCGTATATATGGTTCTCTTGGACTAGGCATTTTATTTGATAGCAATTGAGGGGAAGGGATATGAATACAATGAACAAGTTTCAAATTTTGTGTTTGCATTGATTTTTATGCACTTATGGCATGTTTGGGAGAAAAATTGAATAGAACTTGACAACTTTTGTGCATACCAAATATGTACTTGATGTTCCTAAAAGATCGTATCTTGTTCAAACCAATAAATAGAAATTGGTCACGTCATAATTAAAGTGCAAGTAAAAGTCAATTGATGCAATTATTATACTCCAGATTATGAACACACGATCGGATCCGTCAAGAACGCACTGACGACTATAGGGGTAATGGTAGTTTCGTCATCAGTTTCCCCGACTAGACCTTTAGGCATTTCTTGATGTGCTAAACTATATTGAACTAAGCACAATTAAACTTGTTGATTGTTGTATCCAATTTATTCAATTCCTTAAACTTGTTCATGGACATTCAGAATTTTCTTTGATCATTGACAGGCAATTGATACATATGGTGTGGGAACAGTTGTGGAATCTGAGAAGCCTGATTTTGAAAAGGGTGATTTGGTTGTTGGGCTTCTGACATGGGGAGAGTACACCATCGTAAAAGAAGGTGCACTCTTAAATAAGTTGGATCCCATGGGTTTGCCCTTGCCTCACCATGTAGGAACTCTTGGTAAGTGTCTCTAATCTTATTACCGTCTCTTTTTTTTGCGATACGCATCATGAGATATACTTCATAACACGTTTTCTCGATGTAAAATTTTTATTTTTTTATTTTTTTACCTGATTAAGACATATTTGATACGTAAAATTGGACATGATTAAGAAATAGAAATATGTGAACTGTTTGTTTGTTACCTTCAAAGGTCACATAACTACCAAATATCCCATTCTCATATATTCTCCGCTAAAAGAGATGGATTCCTTATTAGAAGCAGCCAAAATATACATACATATGTAAATAACCTTATAATGAGCATCTCAAGATAGTATGAAATCACATAAATTGTCTTCGTAACAATTATTATAAGCTCATGTCAAAAAGACTACGCCAGTTGTGATGTCTTTTCAAAATTAATTAGTCCGGAATATTCCTCTGTGGCATGAATTATGTACAATTTTCTTATTTTTATTCATGTGGAAGTCATTTCAAATTTTTATTTATTTGTTAAATTATTGTCGTCTCCTCACTCTCTCTTCCCCTTTCCTTTCCTAAATGATTCTCTTTTCTCATAATGTTGCTATTTATCTTTATTTTCTTATATTCGACACGTGCTATCGTCCTCTGTGTCAAGATTTTCATCGGCGAAGTATTTAATTGCAAAGAATAATCACAATTATTTAACAGCATGATATAACGTACACAGCAACGTTGATTTTGCATGTGTCCTAGGAGTACTCGAACCGCACCTCAATTTTATACTAGGATCTAAGATATTAACAAAGACCCACAAAATTTATGGAACTTAACCAAAAGAAATGTCGACTTTCATTAATGGATTTCTCTCTTGCTATTTGTCTAAAACATCGTCAAGAATAGCCACTAAATCTTTCATCTTATATTAGACAATTTCTTTCACAGGATTTAGTGGACTTTGTGCTTATGGAGGATTTTTTGAAGTGTGCAAACCTAGAAAGGGTGAGACAGTATTTGTGTCTGCTGCAGCTGGATCCGTGGGATGTTTGGTTGGACAATATGCTAAGCTCTTTGGCTGCTATGTTGTTGGCTGTGCTGGTACTCGTAAAAAGGTTTTATTTATTTTATTTATTTATTTATTTTTATTAATCATCATTTTTGCCCTCTTTAATTTCATTAAATTTCTCTAATTTTAAAAGTAGATAACTAAAAGGTTAATTGGATTATAGGTTGATTTGCTCACGCAAGAGCTTGGTTTTGATGATGCATTCAACTACAAGGAGGAAACTGATCTTAACTCAGCTCTAAAGAGGTTAGATTTTCTGTTTTTATATATGAAATTCGACATGATTTGACATTACAAGAGACAAATTTTGTAGCTTGTTTCTCTTTCTCATTGTTGTCGAGTACAACAGTACCAAATATGTCTTTGAAGATTACAAAAGTATTGATACAAGTAGTCTTATAATTAATCGTGGCATTTGAAAACCACAAAAACTAGTTTTAGCAATTGTGCGTCTTGTTGTGGACACACTATATGCACTCTGAAACAATTGACAAATTGTCACGTGCCTCTCTTTTATGATACTATTCACTTTGAGTCCAATTGAAAGATCTCATTAAATCATCTTTGGTGTGGCACAACACTAGACTAGAAATAAAATTGTTAAATATTTTTTTCGTTAATCGTATCGAGTATTATCCAATTGAGCACATTCAAATTCTAAACGATGTTTCTAATAGACTATTAGAACATGTTTGACACATCAAAAGGAACATGAGGTAACAAGATTAACAAAAGGATGTGATACAATTTATAGTTTTCACGTTCAGTCTTATTCAGTACATGTCTTGTTGGCACAGGTACTTCCCCGATGGTATTGACATATACTTCGATAACGTGGGAGGGGATATGCTTGAAGCAGCAGTTGACAACATGAATACATTCGGTCGAGTTGCCGTTTGCGGGATAATTTCTGAATACATAAATGATGGCAAGAGAGCTGCCCCAAACATGCTAGATGTTGTGTACAAGAGGATCACAATCCAAGGATTTTTGGCTAATGATTACATCAAACTGTATCCAGATTTCCTTTCAACGACGACGGAGAACCTTCGAACGGGTAAAATGAAGGCCCTTACAGACATTTCTTATGGTCTCGAAAATATACCATCTGCTTTCATAGGACTCTTTCGTGGGGATAATATTGGGAAGAAGATTGTCCAAATTGCAGATGAATGAGATTTTTGCTAATTTTGTTAAGTTTGAAACCAAGTTGTAATGCTATCAATTATTACTCCATACAATCTAAGCAATGAGTATTTCCCATGTTCGAGCATCATTAGTCATACGCAATTGTTGAGAATTAAAAACCCTAATTTTATACCGTTATAAAACGGTAATAAAGAAAATAAAGACACAAAAGAACACGTAAAATTTATAAATGTTCATCTCAATGTAAGATTATATTCTCGTTAGCTAATTCTGTAATTCAATGTGATGAAAATAAGTATATAAGACAAAAATCGCATACCATATTTTCTCTTGCCTCTTTTTTTTTTTTATGATGATGAAATATACTCTAACCGGCTCCTTATTTATAAGAAAAATTTAGGACAAAATCGAAATTACAAGGTTGACCTGCACGCATGAGAAGTTTGCATAGAGTCAATGACTAGACTCTATAACTTAACAACACATCAATGAAACAAAAAATTTGAATAGTTTTGCACCATTTGCAGGCACTAAATGAATTGTTTAAAACATTGCTGGATAATAATAAAAGTTAAAGGAAAAAAGTACTTGATGTGATCTATGGAACGAAGGTAAGTTCAGGAAAGGATTTATTGATCATTGAAGAAGGTCATATGACTAGGTCGTGAGCAAAAATGGTTAAAGAAGGGATGAGACTATTTCCTCAAGCCACAGTGGATGAAACATTGATCATGGCAAGCAAAGAAACAAGTTTCTTGTTGGACTCGGACGAAGACACGAAGTGGATCAACTTGATTCAAACAATGGACGGAGGGGCCGTGCAAGTAGATTATACGACCGCATAGTTATACTATGCATGCGGTCACATGCATTCAATCAGAGAATCCATGGGCCTTGTTAGAATGATCTATACAACCGCATAGACTTTAACTATGCGGTCGTATAGTACAAACTGTGCACGGAATTTTTCAATTTCGCGAAATCTTCTAATTATGTTAAAACTCTATTTTTTTTTGGTATCCTTTGTAATATTTAGACTTAAATTCCATGTCAACTAGGGTTTATTGAGTTCCCTATAAATAGGACTCATCTTTTCATTGTAAAGAAAATTAACTTTTGAGAAATATTATTGAGAGGCATAATTACTTTCAATTCTTCGTTCTTCATTGAATTAATTCTGAACTAATCAAGATTTGTTTATTGTGGCGTTCAAATAATCCGGGTGAAATTCTTGAATTTTGTGATCACGGGGTTAACATATTATCGGCGATTATGTTGATTCTTTGATTCAATATTTTTGGGTCAAATTCTAAACGTTGATTCTTAAGCTTTCTAGGGTTCGAATAAATCTTTCGTGGGTTTCATAGTTTTCATTGCTACGTGAGTTCGCATCAGTCGGTATTAAAGTCAGGCTCTAATAATCAAGGTTATATCATTTTCCTTTTTATTTTAGTCTTTTGTTTTCTTTCCTTCGCATTCTTCGTCTTTTGAGTCTTTAATTCAAAAAACACCAAAAAAAAATTAAAATTTGTTTTTTTTGTTAATTTAGCACCCAAATTAGATTAATTTCTTTTGTTAGCATCGTAGTTAAATTTTTGGGCAAAAAAATCGAACTAAAAAAAAACCAAAAATTGCCAGCAACTTAAAATCACAATTTTTTTGAGTAAAGAAAAAGTGGGTGTCCAATCAAATTTCAACAACCACTTTCTTAAATTACTATTAGTCCTCATTCAAAGTGTCAAATTCATTTTCTTCTTTCTTTCCTTCCTTGAATTTTCTAAATTACAATTTCTCACTCACATCCAAGTTTGAATTCTTCAAAAATAAGACTTGCTTGAGTTCGAATTAATTCTTTGACTGAAAAAATGCAAGAGTTGTGAGTCTAATAGTGGAAAAAAGTCAAATTTGAGTGATGCACAAGCGTATACACGTGAGTCAAATCTTACTTTAAATATAGGATGTTTAACAAAGAAGATTATACTGCAAGTGAGAATAACAATCAAGTCAACATGTCAGATGAATTGATATGACGACTCAAGAGGTTGTTTGAAGATGTGAGAGACAACTTGGATAGGCAAGAGGCGTGGATGGGGAGGTAAGACCCATTGATTGCTAATTTACATAGAGAATGACCTAGAAGAGTGCCCAATGCAATGAGGCAAGGTAGGTGGGAGCCTAGGGTTGAGAATCGTGGTGAATATGAAGCGAGTAGTGACATTGATGAAGGAACATTAGTGGATGCCGAGTTAGGAAAAATGAGGAATAGAGAATGTATGCATGAAATGAGAGGTAGAGATCTTGTTAGAGATGGAGTTGATAGAAGTATGGGCAATATCAAAATGACAATTCCTTCATTCAAAGTGATTCAGAAGCATACTTGCAATGGGAAAAGAAAATAGAGTTGATATTTGATTGCCACAATTACTCGGAGGATAAGAAGGTAAAAATCGCGGTGCTTGAATTTACCGACTATGCTATTACTTGATGGGATCAAGTAGTGATATCTAGGATGAGGAATCATGAGAATCCTATTAATACATAAAAAGAATTGAAGGCTATCATGAGGAAGAGGTTTGTGCTTAATCATTACTATACGGAGTTTCATAAAAAATTGCACAGCCTACACCAAGGTTCTAGGAGATGAGAATTATCATAAGGAGATGGAGATTGCTATGATTAGAGCGAATGTCGAGAAGGACACCATGACCCGATTTTTCAATGGTTTGAATAGGGAAATAGCTAATATAGTATAATGTTGTAGAGGACATGTTTTATGTAACTATGAAGATGGAGAGACAATTGAAGAGGAAAGAGACATTTTGGTATCCATCGGGTTTTAATCATTCTTGAAAACCAAAGTGGGATAACAAGAAGAGAGATGAAGCTATTCCAAAGGGCAGAATTGAACTACCAAAAGGAAAAGAGGAAAGTACTGGCAAGATCACATCCAAAGTTGAATCACAATCATCTAGGAGTCAAAACATCAAATGCTTTAGGTGCATGGGGTCGAGACACATTGCTTCTCAATATCCAAACGAAAGAGCGATGATTTTACGGAACAATGGAGAAGTGACGAGCGATAGTGAGGATGACTATGGAGACATGCCGGAATTGGATGAAGCTAGTGATGGTGAAAAGGTGGAGTATGTAGTGGACGAACTATTGGTTACAAGATGAGCTCTTAGTGCTCAAATTAATGCGGATGACTTGGAGCAATAAAGTGAGAACATATTCCATACGAGGTGGCATATCAACAACAAGGTATGCAACATGATTATTAATTGGGGTAATTGTACCAATGTGGCTAGCACTACACTCGTTGAGATATGATCCGGCATAGAGTTATTTTTGGGCGATTATTTTCTATTTTCGCGAGAGTTTTATTTAGCCTAGAATTCTTATATTTTGGTAACTTTCCATATTTTATTCCGTTTTTAATTAGTTTCTAGGTTTCCTATATAAATAGTTTTTTATTTCATTGTATTAGACAAGCTTTTGATTATGAATAAAAATTGAGAATTTTCTCTTCAGTGGTTCTTAATGAACTTTTCAAACTTATCAAATATATCGTTATATTTGTGGCGTTCAACTCTTAGAACTTATCAAAGAATTAGGTACCCTTTGTGGCGTTCGCAAATCTAGGTTCGTTCGTTTTGTAATCAAGAGGTCATTCAAACTTCATTTTTGTTTGGTTGTTTGGTTCAATAATTTGCGGGTCGAGATTCTATCGTCTACAACCTGAATTTGGATTTTCCCGACATTTTCAATTCCTTCCGCGAGTTTCATACGATTCCCCTACTCGGGATCTCATCACATGTTAAAACATCCTAAACCTTACACACTACAATAGTTGAATGAATGTAGGGAGCTTAGGGTGAATAGGAGAGTGTTGATGAGTTCTCAATTGGGAGTTATCTTGATGAAGTCATGTGTGAAGTAGTTCCTATGCATGTCGGGCATATTTTGTTGGGGAGTTCATGGCAATATGATAGGAATGTGGTGCATAATGGGTACAAAAATAGGTACAATTTTTTCAAAGATGAAAAATCTATTACTCTTGCGCCATTAACATCAGCACAAGTATATGAGGATAGAATTAAATTGAAAAAAAGAGTCCGAAATTACAGAAAATTTGAAAGTGAATTTCTTTTTAAAAGGGAGTGAGTTGAAGAGGGAAATAATTGAGAAGCAACCTATGATCCTATTGGTTAATAAAGACTCACTCCTCAATTTTGAGGAATCTAACACACCCCTCCCTAATTTGGCTACTTCTTTATTGCAAGATTCGAAGACATGTTCCCGGAGAACATGCCTATTGGGTTACCACCCATTGGAGGGGTTGAACATTGTTCGCTAAAATTATAAATCGCAAGTGCACGGGTCGCATTCAAGTAATAAAGTGGACTTTTAGAGTCCGAATTGTCGATCCGTCGAGGAATTTATACTTTCGATTATGTAACTTTAATTAACTTAATTCTAACAATGAAAAGAAACACATACAATTAAGATTATAATTTTGGAAAATAAGAAAATATTAACTAAAAATCTACAAACTAAGAAAATAAAAACACTTTAAAATTTTGGAGGAAAACGTGGTTAGGATCATAGTTTTACTTAACCGTCACCTAATTAATTTCTCTACAAGTCAATTAACAAATTACTCATTTCTGATGTTAGACCCAATCTTCCAATTTTAGATAATTACCTCTCTCGGGCGAAATTAACCCTAATTAATTGATTTAACATACTACATCTCTATATTGATTAAAATCAAACAACCACATTAAAGTTTTGTGAAAATAGCTCATTGGGTCACATAAGGTTTCTACTATTTGGTCTAAAATGCACAATCTTCTCTCAAACGATATACAATTTACTAAACACAATCATTCATTGGCCACATAAATGATAATGCGATAATCACAATAATAGAAATACATTGAAATAAATAACTTTAACATTAAAGAGCAAATATAGAAATTAACCAAGGTTAGGTTAAACTAATACTATAAATCCCAACGCATATAACTAGCCCATTTTATACAAATGATGAAAATGAGAATATTTTATAAAATCCATTAGAAATATGGAAAAATAATTAACAAAATGTAAATTAATAAATAAAACCGTATTTTGAGCTTGGCTTTGATTTTCTCTAACTATTTCTCCACCTTAATGAAAGAAAATGAAAGGAGAAAGAAAGAAAAATTAAAGAAAAGAAAAGAAAAGAAAAGAGAAGGAAATAGAGCACCAGCAGAAGCCCCAATTTCAGGTTTTAAAACCTTATTCAGAAATTG
The DNA here is from genome assembly GCA_019395295.1 of Osmanthus fragrans. Classification (NCBI taxonomy): domain Eukaryota; kingdom Viridiplantae; phylum Streptophyta; class Magnoliopsida; order Lamiales; family Oleaceae; genus Osmanthus; species Osmanthus fragrans. The sequence goes on along the minus strand of CM033347.1, from coordinate 13,539,706 downwards.
CAGCTCAAGCCCCCTGAGTTTTGGAAAGTGACAAAATGGTCCTCGAATTTATTTTTTCGTTAACAGCAGCGCTGCAACGTCGGAACAGTGGCGCTCAGCGCCTGGGTCTCTGTCAAGCAGGGGAAATAGGTTTTGTGGAATTTGTACATTTTGATCCTTAAATAATTACATGTCAAGTCCCTCAACTTTGAACTTGTACATTTTGATCCTCAAATTTTGACTTTCATTTCAATTTTACCCTCCATAAATTTCATCTCAGATCCTCCAAATTTTTGGTTTGTTTACTTTGGTCCCCCACTTCACAATTTTGTACGTTTTTAGTCCATTTCTCCTCATTCTGCTTGTTCTCTTTCTTTTAGTGATTTTTTTTTCCTACAAAAGCAATAATTACATAATTATGAGTAGAAATTCGCTCATTTTAACCAATAATAAGCTTGTTTAAGTATTAAATAAGTGTACAAAAATACACTTATCAAACTTCAAATTGATTTCCTACCTGTAGTTGTCATTCCAAACAAGCCTACTTACCATCTTGAGGAGATGAAGGAACTTCAAAGGCAATTGGAAGAATTAATGAGCATGGGGTATGCGAGGAAGAATATGAGTCCATGTGTCGTGTCAGTGCAACTTGTGCTAAAGAAAAATATAACGGTAAAGTATCGTCATCATATTCGTAGGTTAGATTATGTGTTAGATGAGTTACATAGTTCATGCATATTTAGTAAAATTGATCTTAAAAGTGGTCACCACCAAATTAGGATGGGTGAATGATGATAAGTACGTTTTACACACTTATTTAGCCGAAAAAACATGTCAAAATGTGAACGTATATGTTGAATTATGGCTTAATTCGGTATAATTTGTGTTTGTAGGACTACATTGATGGATAGAACGAAAAGTATGCGAAAACAAGTGAAAAAAGGACTAAAACGGAATAAAACCAAAGTTCAGGGATTAAATTGCAACTTTCTAAAAGTTATCCCGAAGATCGAATCGAGCATGGAGATGGACTAAGTGCAAATTGGTGAAGTCATGGGATGATTGAAGAAAGAAAATGAAGAAAAGAGGAGAATGAAATTTGGGGACCAAAACAAAGAAACTTGGAAGTTTTCATTCCAAGCGGTCACTTGGAACAACCGCAACTGGTTGCTAACTTACCACCAGGGAATCCAGGAGGCAAATTTCACTAACCAAGCGGTCGCTTGGCTTATAACCAAGCGGTCGCTTGGTTCAATTCTAGCGCGAAAAATTTAGTTTTCTTATTTCTTTCAACCACTTATAGAAACATATCTTGGACATCTTTTTAACCATAATCACGATAAAAAAAAAAAAAAAAGGGTTACGCATTGTTCTACTACTTGGGATATATTGGAGAGCAAGAAGAAGGCGAAGAACGAGGAAATTACTTCAAGATTCAAGATTTACCACTAGAATTAAAATAGTGATGTCTTCTTCAATTAGTTTTCTTTCTTTTCTTAGTTTTCTTAGTTTTATCATGTTAGGCTAGATTTTAATGTGCTAAGTGAACGATGAACAATGTAATATGATATTTTAATTCTTAGTTTTATATAGTTGACGTTAAAACGCGTTTTGGATTGATGAATGATTTATATATATTGAATTTTATTCATAATTATTGTGTAAATGATTATGTGATTGTTGTGGTTTATTTCATCCATTCGAAAGAGGAGAAATAGATTAAACATGGTATAAATCATCATAGGATCCGATAGGGGATAGAGATATACCGTTATGCTTTACGTGAATCTCTAAGTGTTCATAAAACTCCATGTATTTTTTTATATTTGTTCCTGTCATAGAGATATAGTCGGTGTCGTATATGAAAATATGTTCAAACTTAATCGAAAGAGAGTCTTGAATAAAAGAGGAACATTGATTCATCATAATTCAAACGTGTTGTCAAATTATAAAACTAGGGTTGAAATAGATCGTTACATGGGGATTCGCAAACCTAGTACACCTTTTATTTGATTATTATCTCAATTTTGCATTTAGTTATATCATTGCACGTAGTGACCTTTGCATTTACTTCATTAATTAATTCACTTTTGCATAAGTAGCTTCTAGTTTAGTTGTAATTTAGTTATAAAAACTCAAATAACGTCTTTAGTTTCGGTTAAGGTCGAATTAGATCGAATTAAACTAATAAATCTCTGTGGGAACGATACTTAGACTTAAAAATCTACTTTATTACTTGAAACAAATCGTATACTTACAGTTGAATACGAATGTCATCCAACTCTTCCAGAATGGGCATCGATTTCACGGGATGGCTACTGAAAATCCACATGCACACATATCGCGATTCTTGGATATGTGTCAACACTTCAGGTATCAAGGAATTTCAGACGACGTTATTAGAGTGAGGTTATTCCCACACACCTTGCAAGATAAAGCTCTGGAATGGCTAGATTAACTTCTTGTTGCAAGCATAACCATTTGGGATGGGCTAGCTCACTGATTTTGCACAAAATTCTTCTCACCAGCCAAGGTAGCAAAGTTGAGACATGCTATATCGATATTTGTGCAAAATGATCCCGAGTCCTTCGATGAGGTTTGGAACAGGTTTAAAAATATGTTACGAAAGTGTCCTCAACACGGTTTCAACAAGAAAACCCAGATTCGATTATACATGACTGCTTCCATCTGTCAGAAGCATAGTAGACTCTTCATCCAATGGCTCATTAACAACAAGAACTATCGACGGAGCATGGGAATTGTTTGAAATGATGGCAGATACTTCAACAATGTGGTCGTCTAAGCGGGTAGTTCAGAATAAATCAGTAGGTATCTACAAAGTTGACCCCTATTCGATTTTATCTGCTAAAATTGATTCCTTGTTTCACAAGGTAGAAAGCATGTCTCATTCAGCAAATACAGCACAAGTAAGAAAATCGAATTGTGAAGGGTGTGGGGTAGAACACAGAACTAAGGAATGCCCAATTCTTTCACAAGGGGCAGAACAAGTCGATTATGCACAGTGGGGTCAACACCAACGGAACAATCCTAACTCTGAAACTTACAATCCTGGGTGGAGAAATCATCAAAATTTCTCTTGGAGAGGAGATCAAAATAAGGATTGGAGAGGAGACCAAAACAAGTTCTAAAATCATAATAGACCTCAGGGGCAGTTTCAACAAGAAAATATGGTCCAGTTGGAAGAGATGTTTGCAAAATTCATGGAGAAAACTGAAAAGTACATGAAAAAGACAGAAATAGCTCTCCAAAATCAAGGTGCAGCAATTAAGAACCTAGAGACTCAAGTAGGACAGATAGCACTGGCTGTGAATAGAAGGGCACCAAGTACCTTGCCAAGCAATATTGAGGTGAATCCCAGGGAACAATGTCAAGCCATTACTACGAAAAGTGGGGTTCAGTTACCAGAAATCAAGGTGAAAAGATTGGATGCAAACAAAGAAACATCTACAAAGGAAAGTTCAGATACATCACAGAATAACGCACCTACTCCTGTCAATCCATACGAGCCACCAATTCCATTCCATCAGAGGTTGAAATAGCATATATGGGAGCAACAATACAAGAAATTTCTCGAAGTCTTCACGAAACTCCATATAAATATTCTATTTGCGGAAGCACTGTTCAAAATGCCTAACTACGCCAAATTCCTGAAATACATTCTGTCAAAGAAACGAAAGCTAGAGGAACGTGAGACAGTGATGCTAACACAGGAGTGCAGTGCAATAATTTAGAAAAAGCTTCCACCAAAACTGAAAGATTCAGGGAGTTTTACTATACCTTGCACTATTGGTGAATGCTACTTTGATAAAGCTCTATGCGATCTTAGTGCAAGTATTAATCTAGTGTCCCTTTCTATTTTCAGAAAACTCGGTTTGGGAGATTCCAAAGCAACCATGGTGACATTACAATTAGCTGATCGATCATTGGCACATTCGAGGAGGATAATTGAAGACGTGCTAATCAAGGTAGACAAATTCATCTTTCCGCCGATTTTCTCATTCTGGATATGGAAGAAGACAAGAATATTCCACTCATCTTAGATAGACCATTTCTAGCTACCAGTAGAGCTCTGATAGATGTTCAAAAAGGGCAGTTAAATCTGAGACTTGGCGAGGAACAAATCACTTTCAATGTTTTCAAGGATATGGACTTTCATACCGAGTCAGATAAGTGCTATCAAATTGAAGTGATAGAGGATGTGGTGCAAGATAAAACTGTTTCTCAAGACCATTCAAACATTGCTGATGACCATAATGTGCATGCTCAACCCAATTAAAATTATGAGAAGCAAGAAGCCTACATTGTAGAGTTTGAGGCAGGAGATGAGGAGAAATCAAATGGCATGGACAAAGATAAGGTTAAAATTGGGAGGAAAGCTGAAGTAAGAAAGAAATTTTCGTTGAAAAAGTTGTTCTCACATCACCAGAGTCACACTAATACGGTATAGTCGAGCTATAGCTATAAACTAGCACTGAATGGGAGGCAACCCATCATCTCTTCCCTTTTATTTATTTTACTTTATGCATTAACTTATGATTTTTTCATAATTTTATACATTTTGGTAGCTTTTAGGTTATCGATCACCTAGGTAGTCCACAAAATATCTTTTCATGGTTCACACAAGGTCTAAATATATTTTGTACGCTTCCCGAGGTATAAAAATCAAGTATAGGAGACTTGGAGTTAAAATCACGTATTTCGAGGCAAAACGAGCTTTTTGGACAAATTTTCGGGCCAACAAGTGATTTTATGGTTCAAAGTGGTTTTGAATATTTTTTTTAATGTATTTGCACTTCCCGTAGTTTAAAATGTGTTTTAGTAAATTTTGGGGGCGTCTAGTGGTCGAGTGGATTTATAGATCAAAAGTTAGAATTTTGGGGTAAAATGACCAAAAATGAGTTTTTAAGGCGTCAAGTACATTTTGTAAGATTTTTCATGTGCGTACACCCATTACACTTACTTTGACTTGCTAAGCACGAGAATCGAGGTTTCGAGTGTGATGTGGTCAAAAGAGTCAAACATTTTGAAAAAGATGAGATTTTATGAGAAATTGACTAAAAACAAGTTTTTCAAGAGTTGAGTGAATTTTAAAATTTTTACATGTTGCATACACTCACCACACTCACTTTCACTTGTTCGGCACAAAAAACGAACATTGGGTGTCGGGATGGTCGATCGAGGCCAAGAATTAGGAAATAAAATAAAACTACCCAGTTGGTAGTCTACGCGGTCGCTTAGTGCAACCAACTGCTCGATCGCTTAGCCACCCACCGAATTTCAAGTGGCCCAAATTTTAACTCCAGGCGACCGCTTGAAGTTACTCTAAGTGATCGCTTAGAGTAAAAATCCAGGGACAACATGGGCCACTTACACGCACAGCACGGCACTCTCACGACATTCCCACACACAACGCCCGGTGATTCTCGCACACTTCCTCTAATCTCACAGCATTCACTTGACACACGACCTCCAAATCTCATGCTACCGTCGAGCAACATACAAAGATCCTCTATTCACACTACCCACTTCAAGATTTCAAGGTATGCAACTCTCTTTCAACCTCAGTCTCCTACACTCGTTTGGTCTTTTGCTCGATTTTGTTGCTTAATTGTTGAGGAGTTTGGGGATTAGGTTAGTACGGTAGAGGATTGAGTTGATGAATGTGATTTGTGACTTGAAATTGGGGGTTTGAGTAACTACAAATTTGCTTGCCAACTTTGCATAAATTCTATGTATACCATGTGTTTGAATTAATGTCCCTTTGAAAATTCTTGTGTTTTAAGGTGAATTTTGAATTTCTACTTGAGGGTATTTGCTTTACACTACTTGTTGTGATAAAAGTTATCACCATTTGCATGAAAACCACCAATACCCATCATGGCACATGTATGCATTTCTTGTCTAGGTATCACCGCACCTCACGACACCAACTTTGTCACTTGGTTTCACGACTAATATGACTTCTGAATTGCATGAATTTTGGATATATGCTAGATGACTATGATTACTTTTATATGCCCAGAAGATGCCCTAGAAAATTTCGATTTTTCTTGACGATGTCCGGGGTTGAACATGCTAGGTCACACATGCCTTGATTTGGAAAAAATTGATAATTTGACTTCGTTTTTGTTTTGTGCTTGAGCCGTTACACTTTATGCACCCATATTCACAAGTCATTTCTCATTTACTCGATCGATGCTCGGTCATGTCACCCTTCACGTCACCTCTTTTGCCTCTCGATTTCCCTATCCATATGAAGTCCGACTGGTCTAATTTTCTTGATATCTGCTAGTTCATAGTGAGTAATTTCACATGCCCAGAGATTGCTCGGGATAATTTCGATTTTTCTCGGTGGTGTCCGGGGGTGCAACTCGTTGGCTGAGCATGTTACAATCTATCCATATGCATGAATTGAAGAAAGTTTGGGGGATTTGGGAATTCCAGTGCCATTTTTTATGCCTTCACTGATTTCTTCATTTGTTTTCTTTCAAATGCCTCCAACACAGGACTATACCACTGTAGGGCCCAACTCGTTTCCATCATCTTCACCACCGCCTCCATTCTAATAAGGGGAGTTTTCATTCCCCCATGTTTTATTTTGTTTGAGTTTTGTCATTCAAATTCTGTAGTTCACTCTTACACTTTCCACATTGGGGACAATGCTCAGTTCAAGTTTGGGGGTTGGTTTTGTATGACAAAATTGGTGAACGTTTCATTACTTTCATTATCCATCGATATTTATATGTTTTAATATCCACTGCGTGTTTTACTGCTTTCCGCGTGATGTTGTAAAAAAAATCGTTTTTACTTATTTATTTACCTTGTTTTGTGTGCTTGTGTGGGTTTGATGGCCTTGCCAGCAATGATGTGATTAGTAGAATTATTATGAGCTATGAATAGTAGATATTGTGCATGTTAGGTTGATCAATCATTGTCTATGTGTAAACTTTACACTTCTTGCGCACGACACTCATGATAGGCATATTAAGATAGTGATTGGGTTCATGATTTATACAAGAATTGAACATGATAGATCAAACTGGAAAACCTCTATTACACTTATCGATAAACCATTGTTTTAGTAGTTTGGAGATGATTTAGCTATTACAGGGGAGCACTGAGATTAGTAGGGATTCCATGCATGAAAACTATGTTGTGTGGATTGTTTAGACCAATGAGATGAAGATGAGGTTAAAGTTTTGAGTTAGAGGTTGGTTTTTGAAACTAAGTGTCTAAAAAATTAAGGGCATGACACAAATTTTTGTGAGAAAACACTATTTTCAAGCCTTTACGACTCGAGCAAGTAAGTCTGTAAGGGTGAATAAAAACTTGATGCCCTAAAGTCAATTGACTTGGGAGTCATCGTCCTAAAGCTTGCTACAGGGGTCATATAGAAAGCAGGAGGGCAAGAGTCAAAAGAAAATGAGTGAAAATACATATTCTCGAGTCTTTATAACTTGAGTAAGTAAGCTTGCAAGGGTGATTGAAACCTATTGCCCTAAAATCAACTGATTTGGGAGTCATCAGCCTAAAACTCAATACATGGGTTATATAGAAAGCAAATGAGATATGTTAAAAGAAAGAAAATGGAGTGAGATCTGATTCTGCACTGTTGAAACTGTTCACTATGTGATTACTAAATTCTGATTCTGAGACACGACAGACTGTTAAATCATGTTTTGTGTTGAGTTAAGTCACCATCTTGTTTGAGGACAAACAATAGTTCAAGTTTGGGGGGTTTGATAAGTGCGTTTTACACACTTATTTAGGCCACAAAACATGACTGATTGTCAATGTATATGTTGAATTATGGCTTAATTCGGTACAATTTGTGTTTGTAGGGCTACATTGATGGATGAAACGAAAAGTATGCAAAAACAAGTGAAAAAATGACTAAAACGGAAGAAAACCAAAGTTCAGGGACCAAATTGTAACTTTCTAAAAGTTTCCACGAAGGTCGAATCAAGCATGGAGATGGACTAAGTGCAAATTGGTGAAGTCATGGGATGATTGAAGAATGAAAAAGAAGAAAAGAGGCTAAGACAGGAGAGAATGAAATTTGGGGACCAAAACGAAGAAACTTGGAAGTTTTCATTCCAAGCGGTCACTCAATTACCTCCAGGGAATCCAAGAGGCGAATTTCACTAACCAAGCGGTCGATTGGTTCAATTCTGGCGCGAAAAATTTAGTTTCCTTATTTCTTTCAACCACTTATGGAAACATATCTTGGACCCCTTTTTAACCCTAATCACGACCAGAAAAAAGGGTTGCGCATTCTTCTACTACATGAGACATGTTGGAGAGCAAGAAGAAGGCGAAGAACGAGGAAATTACTTCAAGATTCAAGATTTACCACTAGAATTGAAAGAGTGATGTCTTCTTCAATTAGTTTTCTTAGTTTTATCATGTTAGGCTAGATTTTAATGTGTTAGGTGAATGTTGAACCATGTAATATGATATTTTAATTCCTAATTTTATATAGTTGACGTTAAAATGCGTTTTGGATTGATGAATGGTTTATATACATTGAATTTTATCCATAATTATTGTGCACATGATTATGTGATTGTTATGGTTTATTTCATTCATTTGAAAGAGGAGAAATGGATTAAACAGGGTATAAATCATCTTAAGGTCCGATAGGGGATAGAGATATACCATTATACTTTACGTGAATCTCTAAGTGTTCATAAAACTCCATGCATTTTTGTGTATTTGCTCCCGTCATAGAGATATAGTCGGTGTCGTATATGAAAATAGGTTCAAACTTAATCGAAATAGAGTCTTGAATAAAAGAGGAACATTGATTCGTCATAATTCAAACGTATTGTCAAATTGTAGAACTAGGGTTGAAATAGATCGTTACATAGGGATTCGCAAACCTAGTACGCCTTTTATTTGATTATTATCTCAACTTTGCATTTAGTTATATCATTGCATGTAGTGACCTTTGCATTTACTTCGTTAATTCATTCACTTTTGCATAAGTATCTTCTAGTTTAGTTGCAATTTAATTATAAAAACTCCAACAACGTCTTTAGTTTCGTTAAGGTCGAATTAGATAGAATTAAACTATTAAATCTCTGTGGGAACGATACTTGGACTTAAAAATCTACTTTATTACTTGAAATGAACTGTTTACTTGCGGTACTATAAGTCGAACACATTTTCGCGTGTCAAATGAGATTAATGAAAAATCGCTTTTAAAACTAAATATAGATTGTATGAATGGTTAGTCATGCCATTTGGAGTTACTAATATACCTAGCACGTTTATGTCATTAATAAATCATGTTTTGTGTGCATTCATATGTAAATTCGTCGTAATTTACTTTGATAACATTCTGGTATATAATAAAGATTTAAATGAGCATATAGGGCATTTAAAATGTGTATTTGTGGTCTTAAGACAAGAACAACTTTACACTAATTTTAAAAAATGTACAATTTGCATAGAAAAATTGTTTTTCTTGGTTATATTGTTAGTGTAACGAGGATAGAAGTGGATGAGGAGAAAATCAAGGCTATCAAGGAATGACCAACACCTAAAAGTATAACTAAGGTAAGAAGGTTTCACGGATTGACTAGCTTCTATAGGGGTTTTGTTAAAGACTTCAGCATAATTGTCACACCACTCACAGAAATTGTTAAGAAAAGTGTAGGATTTTAATAGGACGTTGAACCAGAACGTGCATGTGACACTATTAAAGATAGGTTGTGTAAGGCACCAATTTTAGCACTTCCTAACTTTAACAAAACTTTTGAGGTGGTTGCACGACCTATCTCTAATAGTGTTAGGAAAATAAGTCCTACTATGCATTTGAGGGGTCAAGGTAAGCTAAACAAAAGGCATGCAAGGTGGATGGAGGTCATCAAGATATTTCCATATGTCATTCTATATAAATAAGGTAAGAAAATGTGGTGGCAGATGCTTTGTCAAGAAGGTACATACTTCTAACTCCTTTAGGTGCTAAATTGTTGTGATTTGAATATGTTAAGGACATATATGCCGTTGACCCAGATTTTTTCAATATATACAAATCATGTGATAAAGATGTCGTGGATAGATTCTTTAGGCATAATAGGTATTTATTTCAGGAAAAATAAAATTGTGTGTTTCTAAATGTTCGATGAGATAATTATTAGCAAGCGAAGCACATAGTGAATGTTTAATGGGTTATTTTGGGGTTCAGAAGACCTTAGAAATGTTAAGGGAACATTTTTATTGGCATAAGATGAGAATTGATATTGATCGGGTTTGTAGTAGATTCATCACTTGTAAAAGGGCCAAGTCTAAAGTTTTACATCAAGGTTTGTATATACCCTTATCTGTTCCTGGTGAACTTTTGGTTGATATACCTATAAACTTTGTATTGCGTTTACCTAAGACTAGGAAAGGAAGAGATTTCATATTTGTAGTGGTAGATAGATTTAGTAAGATGGCACATTTAGTTCCATGTCATAAAATTGATGATGTCACCAACATTGCGGATCTATTCTTTAAGGAAGTAATGCGCTTACATGGGATTCCTAGGAGCATTGTATCGGATAGAGATGTTAAATTCCTTAGTCACTTTTGGAAGATTTTGTGGAACAAGTTAGGCATCAAATTATCATTTTTCTACTACTTGTCACCCACAAACCGATGGACAAACTGAGATTGTTAATATGACAATGATACAATTGTTACGTGCTATAGTCAATAAGAATTTGAAAAGTTGGGAAAATGTTTACCATTTATTGAATTTCCATATAATAGGGTTAGACATTCTATTACTTCTTTTTTACCTTTTGAAATTGTATATGGTTTTAATCCACTAACATCTTTTGATTTAATTCATTTACCTGTTATTGAACGATGTAGTTTAGATTGAAAGGAAAAGACCGACTTAGGGAAATCACTCCATGACAATGTAAGATTGCAATTTCAAATGAAAAATAAGCACTATGTTTCTCAAGCAATCAAATGTCAGAAGAGCGATACATTTGATCACGGAGATTGGGCTTGAGTACACTTGAAAAATGAATGTTTTCCAGAAAAAAAGAAAATTAAAGTTGCGGCCATGGGAAGATGGTCAATTTCAAGTCTTTGAAAGAATTAATAACAATGCCTACAAACTAGATCTTCCTGATGAGTATAATGTTTCGGCTACTTTTAATGTGTCTGATCTTTCTCTCTTTGATTTATGTATAGATTCGAGGTCGAATCATTTCAAAGAGGGAGACGATATAATCCATGGAATGAAGGCAAGTTCGGGTAAGGATCCATTGATCATTAAAGAAGGTCTTATGATTAGGTCGAAAGCGAAGAGGGTCAAAAAACGATGTGGCTACTTGCTCAAGTCATGGTGGACGAAACATTGATTATGACAAACAAAAACATAAGTTTCATGTTGGGCTTGGACGAAAACAAGAGGTGGATCAACTTGATTCAAGCAATGGATTGAGGGACAATGTGAATATACTATGTGATCGCATAGTTATACTATGCATACGGTCACATGCCTTCAATCAGAGAATCCATGGGCCTTGTTGGAATGATCCATGCAACCACATAGACTATAATTATGTGACTGCATAGAATAAACTATGCAGTCACATAAACATGGCTCATCTATACTTAAATTCTGTGTCAACTAGGATTTATTGAGTTCCCTATAAACATGGCTCATCTTTTCATTGTAAAGAGAATTAACTTTTGAGAGATATTACTGAGAGACATAATTGCTTTCAATTCTTTGCACTTCATTGAACTAATTTTGAACTTATCAAGATTTGTTTCTTGTGGAGTTCAAATAATCTGGGTGAGATTATTGAATCTTGTCGTCACAGTGTTAACATATTGTCGACGATTGTGTTGGTTATTTAATTCAATATTTTTAGGTCAAACTCTAAATGTTGATTATTGAATTTCTTGGGTTTGAATCAATTTTTTGTAGGTTTTGTAGTTTCCATTACTACGTGTGTTCGCATCAGTACTAAAGTGATAAATATTGGGATGACAAACCTTATCAAAAGTATTCCTCTACTTATACTACGGAAGTTGTTAGTTCGATTTTCTCTTCTGCATTAATTGAGGAAGATGATGTGTAGATTACAGTGAGATGTATCAAGATAACTTAGTAACTCAAACGAATGGAACTGTTATAAATTGAGATAGTATGAACAGAGTCGAACACATCGATTAATTATGAGGTACATAATGAGTTTGCAAGGGGTTGTGATTAGGCATCTCATGCTGTCTAGAAAATTCCAACTCCAAAAATTATATATATTTTTTATTTTTCTTATCAGTTCTTTATTATAGGGTCAATTTAGATTTACTTGTTTAAGGTAGAAAGGATTTAGAATAATTATTTTTAAAAAAACTTTGTTCTTGCCCTTCCAACCACAATCGAACAGACATTTAAATTACATATTACTTTTCTTCATTCAACACAGAAAAACGTTACACGTAAAATAAGTAATACTTACTTTTAATTTTGATTATGGAAATTAATTATTTGCAGCAAATATATAAACACTCCATATAATGTCAAAAAAAAAAATATATACAGAAGCCTCCCAATGTTTGTTTTTTTTAACATACTTCCCCAACAAACTGAAAACAATTATGGAAATCCAGTTTTACCTTTTTGCTTCATGTTATACAACCACCAAATCTTTTTTGTCTTATCAGTTCTAATCGATTTGAATAATAGTTGTTGGATCAATTGTGCCAAGAATTGTATGTCAGGTAATTAGGACAGGAACCTAAGTCATGAGTTATCAAAATCTTCTCGCTGTCAATCATCAAAATTCTCCAATATGATTTTCATGAACTTGAAGTTGCTCCTTTTAGAAATGTAGGTGCGCAAGCGCACATTTTTGGGAACTAGGATTTCGAAATTCATCTGCAAGAACAAGATACAACAAGAAAGCAAAAAAGGTCAAATTATAATAATTCATGTTGCTACCCCTGTCAATAACTAACTTGCATGAACGAGAATTGCATGGGATGAATGTATGGAAAATAAAAGTACGTTTCCATGAGTCAGAATTGATAGGGGTGGAAATGATACATCTCATAACGGATACAACAGCCATATCATCCTCATAACACTCAAATTGGTCAAGATCCTCATTAAATGGTCAATGGGGTCAACTATAAAACATGCATTCTCTGGGGTTGGAAGTAGGGGTTCCTGTGCAAGGGTGAGGATACGATTGGGACATTGAGAGGCGATATGACCTCGAGCATGACAGCAATGATATATAATTTAAAAGTTAAGATCTCGAGTGGTGGTTGGAAAAGCAGGTTGACCCATAGAGGTGTCACGATGAATAGGAGTAGAAGAAGGTTCAACATTCGAGCGGGTCTGGGTCGACGTAGGGCTACTAGTTGGAGCACCGGTTAGAGGAGGTCAAGAGAGACGACGGCCAGGTAAAATGGGAGGGCCATTCCACGAATATGAAGTACGAAAGTGTCTCTCGTGTTCGAGTTCCTTGTGAAAAGCATATTCTAGCGAGTCAGGATTGAGTACAAGGACTTGATGTTTAAGGTCTGATCGCAAGCCGTTAAAGAAGTTGCATTGGGAGGTACGATTGGATGGAAATGTAGTGTGTTTTTGAATTTGAGAATGAGAGATGTAGACCAATGGAAATCGCTGGCTCTGATACCAAATTGATTTCGATTGCAATAAACAAACAATAAAAAAAAAGAGAAAGAAAGAAGTAGGAAGATATAAATAAGGGAAATGATGTAAGTTTAACCAATATTCAAGTGTCTTCTTACAATCAGAGAACCTCAATTTATAGGTTCCAAATAGTAATGAAAAGGACAATTATGATAAAAAGCGAAAACTAGAATTTCCTTTTAAAATGAGACAAATTTACTATTCTACCAAAAACAATAAAATGCAATAATGAAGATTCAATATTTAATTGATTTGATTTCGTTTACGCCTAGAATATACTTTCCAATTTACATCATAGCAACATCCTCAAATCGTTATAAAATTATTACAATTCATGAAGCAGACAGAGAATGTGTATGGTTGAAAAACATGACCTATCATATCCAAGAATCATATGGATTAACTTTAATAAAAGCTAGTCCAACAATTTTGTATAAAGACAATGCAACTTCTATTGTACAAATCAAATGAGGTTATATCAAAGGTGACATAACAAACATATTTCTCCAAAATTCTTTCATATACATGAGTTTCAGCTGAATGGTGATATTGATGTTCAACAAATTCGCTCAAATGACAATACATATGATTTATTCACAAAAACACAATCGACATCTACATTCAAGAAATTGATTCATAACATTGAAATGCTGTCGACTCAAAGATTTTCAGTGATCAACATTAGGAGAAGTAGTTGTACACTTTCTTCCTTCGCTTAAGTTTTATCTTACTGGATTTTTCTAACAATGTTTTAATGAGACAGTATTTACTTTTAATACTCCAAAATAATTATACTCTTTTTTCCTTCATTTACTTTTTTTGTCATATTGAATTTTTATCAAACAATATTTTAACGAGTCAGATATTTTGTAATGTGTCGTTCAAATAGTGTGTTGTAAATAGTAAGTTTATTAGTCAATGACAATTATACTCCTAAATCCTACAAATTATTTTCATTGTATCCCTAATCGTTCTCTATAAATATGGGACTTTGGATCTCATTATAATATACACAAGTTTATTGATTTTTATTCTCTCTTCTCTTTTTCTCTCTTCTCTTTTTCTCTGTTTTCATAACAATTTTCTAATTTTATATTTTTTTTGAATTTTACTTTTTACTGATTTTATTTTAGATTTATTAAATTTGACCCTTCAAATAAAAATAGAATAAGAGTAATTGCATTTCACGCGTAGAAAACTAATAACGATTTTGGATTGAATCCATTCCAAAAAGACTTAATTGTGCCAAGAATTCAAAGTTTTGGAACCATTTAGGTCAAGATTTTAAAGTTTAAATTAAGTCCTTCTTTGACAACCATTTTTTTTCAAAAAAAAAAAAAAATTTATTTTCATCTTCAGTCACTCATTCTCACAATAAAATATTATTTATGTAAACCCAAATTTTTTTCTTATTTTTAAATCACACATTCTCCAAAAATTTACTATTCAAAAACTCATTATTTCCCCAAATGGAGGGGGGGGGGGGGGGGGGGGGGGGGGGGGGGGGGGCTAAAATATAAGATGGAAAAAAGTTTGGGACCATTTACGCCAATCTCATTTTTCCAATCAAACTCGGACTGAAGACGACAAGTTGGACCAAAAAAATAAATACATACAATGACCAATGTGCTAAACACCTAAAGTGTTAAGGACTAATATTTCAAGAGAGGAAAAAGTTAAGGCCCCGCTTGATTGTGATGGAATTGGGTGAAAAAGAAAAATATTTTCCTTTTCCACCCTTAAATTTGGTGTTTGATAACATAACTTTTTCATTAAATTCATTTTCACCCTTTTTTAGGTACAATCATTAAAATACATTTTTCATTTTTTATTTTCCTATGGATATGGTGGGAAAATATTTTCCATCTTTTTTTTTTCAATGGAAACATATTCTAAATCCAATAGTAAAAAAATTTATTCATTTAATTGATAATTTGCATGAAAAAATAAAGTCAAACAAACACAAAAAAATTTCAAATTATTTTTTTACTTTTTTGTAATTCAAACAAATTTTAATATAGATTGTGAAAAGATTTATCCCAAAAGATAATAATTTGCATGAAAAATAATGTCAAATGAATTAGGTAAAAAATTATATCAATCAAACATCATTAATTACAATTTTCTTTAAAACAAATTTTATTCAATTCAATTATCTGTCATTCATTTTCTTTTCACTCATTTTTCAGCCAATGCTAAGAAAATTTCCCTCAACTTCCAAATAGTCAAATAGACCTTCCGTGTGCGAGTAGGGGCGTGGAAGAAAGAGAGACTACCACTATCCGATCTCTTTCGATTTAATCGATCTTTACTCTCCATAGATCATCATATAAAGCGTCAATCTTCACCTCTTTTCTTATACATAAATTACATACAGACATAGAGGATGGATGGAAACAAAGACGAAGCCTTGAAGTGCTTGAAAATCGCCAAGGATTCAATCGAATCGGGCGATAGAAATCGTGCTATCAAGTTTCTTCATAAAGCTCGTAGATTGGATCCATCAATTGAAATTGAGGAGTTTTTATCGAATCTGAACAATTCGCAACCGGAAAACACAAACCCTAATGAACCCACAAATGAAAATCCCCAAAATTCATCGAAATCTGGTGAGAATGGGCCTCGCCGTAGGGTTTCAGCAGGTGAGCCGTCGTCTTCGTCGATTAGTTCGGTGGGTTATACAGAGGAGCAAGTCACGATCGTGAGGGAAATTAAGAGGAAGAAAGATTATTACGAGATTTTAGGGTTAGAGAAGAGTTGTAGTGTCGACGATGTTCGGAAGGCGTACAGGAAGTTATCGTTGAAGGTTCATCCAGATAAGAACAATGCTCCGGGGGCTGAAGAGGCGTTTAAGATGGTGTCCAAGGCTTTTCAGTGTTTGAGCGATGAGGAGAGTCGGAAGAAGTATGATGTTGTTGGGTCAGAGGAGCCTGTTTATGAGAGGAGAGGTGGTGGTGGTGTTAATGGAATGAGAGGATTTAATGGTTTTTATGATGGGGAATTCGATGCAGATGAGATTTTCAGAAATTTCTCTTTTCGGGGGAATGAATCCTGCTGCTACGGCTAATTTTAATGGATTCAGGTTTGGACCTAGGGTAAGGGTTCAAACAGGTGGCGGTGATCATGTGTCTAATGGGTGGAGGACTTTGATCCAGTTATTGCCTGTGATACTGGTTTTGTTTGCTGAATTTCTTGCCATCGTCAGAGCCAATTTATTCTCTCCAGAGGTCATATTCACATGAGCATCGGTTTACCACGCAGAAGGGCGTCAATTTTTACGTGAAGTCCTCAAAATTTGAGCAGCAGTATCCGCCTAACACTCCAGAACGAATTACACTTGAGCATAGGATCGAGAATGATTATCACAATATCCTTGTGCATAATTGTAGGCTTGAGTGGCAGCAACTTCACTGGGGCTACAGGCGGGAAACACCAAGTTGTGATGCATTAAAGAAGTTTGAGGCTCTGGCTCAATGAGTGTATTAGGTCCAGTTCTCTTCCTATGCTTTCTTTGGTGCCATTACTATATTGGAGTTTTTCCTGTTTGCCGTTTCTGTTGATTAACTATGTTTCCATAATTCCATCCATGGCATAAACATATGTCGGCTAAAGCTTTGAGCTTGTAAGATTGTGTAGATCTCATTTGAGAATGATTATGTACTTCTTTCAGTTGATCATTGGGAAATTTCTTAGCTATGACAAAGTATTTTTGAAAACCATTCATCATGTTAAGTTTGACATCTTCAATGGATATTTGTTATTTTTCAAGATTGATCTGCTTCTGCATCCCTCTTGTTACTTAGGAATATGATGTTATCGATCAGCTCTTGTTAATCTTGTGCTGTCATTGAACTTAATGGTCAGCTCTTCTTGAGTACATGCTGCAAATACTTCTGGTATTTGCCCTGGAATTTTTGTATTATGGCCAAGCAATTTACAATATTATTGACTTGCTGATTTCCTGTTGTTTTGCACATGTTACCATTCAGTGGTGACTGAACTTGGGTAATATTAAATACATAGGATTCTTTTGGATTTTTTCATAATAAATTATTACAAAATGTTTCTCTGAAGATCTTATGTTTTACATTTACCAAATTTATGATGTAAGACCATATTCTGGTATACGGAGACCTATTTTATTCTTGACTAAAATGCATGGAAAAATGAATCTGTGTTTCTGTTTTTGGACACAGCATAGAGCATCCTGGTAGTTGACTAATGCTGGAAATTTCTCCAACCCTTACTGATGATTACTTGGGTCCTTTTTATGACTCAGTTATGCTTTGCAATAGCTTAGATGTGTACTATTTTTGTCATGTTCTCTTCTAAATAATAACACCTGCCAATCATGTTAACTTAATGAACCATGCATATATGTGTTTGGAATATTCCATCTGAGAGAGTTGACAAAGCGCTATCTATTCTCTACATGTGCTCTTTTTGAACACATTTCTTTGGATACAGACTGCATTTCTTTTTGAATGAAGTTATGATAATGATGTCTTTAGCAAATTTGAACAATAGTACTCCTGTATATGGCTATAAACTTCTTCATATCTTTTTTGGCTAGCTTTGAATTCGAACACTAATGATTGCTGATATTGACCTCTAGCTATTGAGTTCATTTTAAGAATCAGGGTCTTCTCCAATTTTACTTCACAGGAATTAAAGATCTATTCTCATTGGTCCTATTGTCTGGCACTGTTAAGTGGAATTTCTTTAAGAACTAATACGAAGTACCAACTTTTTTGGACAATCTTAAAAGGAAGTCCGAGGAATGGATATATTGAAGCTTCCATATAGTTGATATTATGGTTTATGGCTATGCTCTGATGACTTGAATCAATTATATTTCTCAATGTGCACCTAGGAAATTAGAAACAAATCCACAGGACGAATAGATCTATCTCGTTATATGAATTGATTATTTTGGCATTAAGTTGATGGATGCCTTCAACTTTGGATTAAAAATTATGTAAATACTCTTTTAGTTTTCCAAGGTCATTAATCTGATTTGATTTCTAATAAAAATTTAGCACGATACTTGGTATGATGTGCTGAATATGGTATGGGAGTCCCCTATTGTTGAACAATGGAAGCCTGAGAAGGACTTTTTGTGTGCGTCCATGCATACAAGCAATTAGACAAATATAATGTGGATATCAGGGGAGAACTGCAGGTGCTTGAGAGTGATGGTAGCATTGGGGATGGTGGTTTTAGACTTTTAGTCACCTCATATTGGACTTGTCAGTTATTATTATAGAGAATGTTGCATGTTTGAACGTGCTTAAAAGTTAGTCAAACTTATTTTGCCATATAATTTCGAAAGTTACACTTTTAACTAAGAAACTTGCTTTCTTGGAAAGCAAGTCTTAACTTTCTAGAAAAGTAACTTTTAAGTACGGTTAAACATGCTACCTGTCAAATTCTTCGAAGAACGAGAAAATACATCTGTTGTCAAGTGTCGTACATTTCAAGTATTTTAGACTCTTTAATGGCTCTACATCAGGCATCTCATCTCTTGAAGTGTGTCATGCATGCTGCGTATGTCTCTTGAAGTTTAGTGTATTGTCTCCCCGTTGTTATGAATTATGAGTGGTTTTATATTAATCATTGTGTTTAAACGCCATGCATGATTAATGTTGTAAGTTACTTTTTACCAATTGTTTTAAGCTTTTCCCCTTCTTTGTAGTGCATTGATGCATAGGCATTTATACTGTATTTCATCACAGATCCATTGGCGACGTGCAATTTTATCATCCTTACTGAAAAACAACACGGCAAATCAGAATTCGGTGCACGCTCTGAAAAGATGGAGATGAATAAGTTCGCTTTTTTTTAAGTTGTCTTGCCCTAAATGGCGCTTACATAGGCTGCACGCACTTTGGATTCCATGCGTAGAGATTCTTCTTTCCTTGACAGACTCGTTGAAAGTTCATTTAGGGAGCTTTAAAACTATATAGTATTTATGAGATCTCCTACAATATTTTACATTTAACATTCAATCGATGTATTTGATAATATTACTTGTGTTGAGCCTGTGGCTGTACACTTTGTTGGTCTTGTCATATTTGCCCGACTTTATTTTCATATGCTTTGCTCTTGATGCCTGTACATGAGAGATTGTTTTTCTTGTAACAGTGATTTTTTTTTAGAATGTGTGGTTAAAAAGTAAGTAAAAATTTTGGATTTACGTGTAAAATTATTTTATTGAGAGAATGTGTGATTCAATATGAGTGGAGAAAAAATATGAATTTAGAGAATGTATTCAAACTGGGATGAAATATAAAGCAATAAGTCCATGCGTACAGAAATTATCAATCGAACTGTTACAGAAATTTGAAAAAGCTGACTTGGCATAAAAATTCTCATTTTTTAAATGGATTCAAACTGGGATGAAATATAAAGCAATAAGTCCATGCGTACAGAAATTATCAACCGAACTGTTACAGAAATTTGAAAAAGCTGATTTGGCATAAAAATTCTCATTTTTTAATTGAAAAAATGTGAAAGTCCAAAAATCCGGTTTTTTTGGACCCGGTTATCCCCTTTGGTTGTAATTCATTAGATTGTTTCATCCCCCACCAAATCTCCCCCATTTACCCCTTCCAAATCTCCCCCGTTTCGAGTTCACAGAGGAAGATCCAGAAATCTGCTCGGATTCCAAATCTTCCCTATTTCCCCCCACCAAATCTCCCCCATTTCGTACGTTTCGAGTTCACAGAGGAAAGCCTCATTTCACAGAGGGAAGGCCCATCTTGACTTCGATGGCGCATTTTTTCTAATTTTTTTTTTTTTGCAATCCCTTCACAGCCCAGGCATCAAATCACAAGGTTTGTTCTTTAATTTATCATGCACTAAATATTTCCGAACTGCTGAGATTGATCTGTGATTCTAGGTTTAGAATAGTTGGTCGAATTTTGTCTGGGATTTGCAAAGTAGTCCCATGATTTGTGATGTGGTAGTTGTGGGGTTTAGTCTTCATATCCTTCTCAATGGCGTTATTTGAACTTTGTTAATGGGAAAAAAATGGGGGGATATCCGAACATACATATTTGTGCTATGGATGGAAAAATTCAGGTTACACCTAACTACTGTGGAGTTCGAATTGAAGGGTTAAAGCGTTCACAATAGTAGTAGTATTGGACGACTGAAAAAAATGGTTATGATGTATTCATTGTGTAATTCAATTTTGTTAACGGCCATAACTACTTTATTTTCTTCTAGTATTTCATGCGTATTCATGTGGGTCTACTCTGTGTTTTCAACAGTTGCAAATTATAGAATGAGAGGAAGGAATTTCGGAGTTTGTCACGGCTGTAGAAGTACCACTTACTACTTTGGACAATGCAAAACGAAATGTGTCTGCCCTACGTGCAAACGCGGATTTCAAAAATGTTTTGAGGTCGAACGGGATACTGAAAACAAAGGGCGCTTGTTCTTCACGTGTAGTAATCATTGTGGATACTTCGATTGGGTGAAAAATGAAAATTTAAGCTGGGAATCAAGTACCGTTAACGAAGCGTTGAATCATGAGTCCAGCGAGGAATATGAAGAATTGCCAAGAATATTTGAAAGCCTTGCTCGAATTTCTGCGAAAGAAAATGTTGACATATCAGTGGAAGTAAAATTTCGCAAGGGAAAAGGAATTTTAGAATGTGATGGAAAAGGAAAGGAAGTGCCTTGAACGTTTAATGTCAACTTATATTGGTCATATGCTTTGTTTGTACTATGACAATTTATCGTAGTCGGCTATATTGTGTGTAAGTTTAATATGTGTTGAATCGTTGTAATATATTAATTGCGTGTAAGTTTAATATGTGGCGAATCGCTATAATATATGAATGACTTGGATATACGTGGTTTATGGGCCTTCCCTTTATGAAATGGGGCTTTCCTCTGTGAACTCGAAACGTACGAAATGGGGGAGATTTGGTGGGGGAAATCGGGCAGATTTTTGGGCTCTCCTCTGTGAACTCAAAACGGGGGAAATGGGGAAGATTTGGTGGGGGGGGGGGGGGAATGGGGGAGATTTGGAAACCAGGCAGATTTCTGGATCTTCCTCTGTAAACTCGAAATAGGGGAGATTTGGAAGGGGGAAATGAGGGAGATTTGGTGGGGGATGAAACAATCTAATGAATTAAAACCAAAGGGGATAACCGGGTCCAAAAAAATCAGATTTTTGGACTATCACGTTTCAATTAAAAAATGAGATTTTTATGCCAGGTCAGCTTTTTCAAATTTCTATAACAGTTCGGTTGATAATTTCTGTACGCAAAGACTTATTGAATATAAAGGGAGAAAATTTATTTTCAAATTCTGGTTATTGTGATTGAATTTTTGGGAACTTGGTTTACTTTTATGATAAAGCTCCAAGTAGAGGAAATTTTTGACAGAATTGATACCGACGCTGATGTGGCCAAACTTGATTGGCCTTTCGTTTTTTTTTCTTTTTTGGGGTTTTTCCCATCATCCAATGGTGTCATATCAAGTGTTGTTTATCAAATTTTCTATAAAAAAAAATGTTCTTATAACGTTACTTTCAAGGGGAATTTAGTCCAACTTATAGGGTACGTTTGATAGAGAGAAGAAATTTGGGTGGAAAAAAAAATGAATTACAGAGAATTAAATTACCTAGAATTTGTTTTACTGGAAATTGTAATTAAAAGTATTTGATTGGTATAATTTTTCACCTGGAAAATATAATACTTTTGGTGTTCGTTTAGCTTTGCTTTTTATGAAAATTTTCAATTAAATGAATAAATTTTCTTACCATTGGTGACAAAATTTGTTTAGATTGTCAAAAAAAAAAAAAAATTGAAAAATTCTTGGTGTTCGTTTGACTTTGTTTTACATGAAATTTGTCAATTAAAATGATAATTTTTTTTTACACTTCATTTTAAAATTTGTTTCTATTGCTTAATAAAAATAAAAAAGTGGAATTTCAATTCTCACTTAAGTGGTAGGAAAATGAATTCTTTGAAATTAAGAAAATTTTCAAAAGTTAAAGAACAACTTCCATAAAAAATTTGGTCAATCAAACAAATCAAAAATGAAAGCTGGAGTTCGAATTCCAAGTCCCAGAGAAAATATAGTGCTATCAAACGCACCCTTACTAAAATGGTCATTTGCACATAAGTGGTAAAATTAGGAGTGGGCAAAAACCCGACCAACCTAACCCAAACCGATCGGTTTGGGTTGGATTTTTAAGTTCAATTGGATTGGATTGGGTTGAAAAATTGAATTTAAAGTTGGGTTGGGTCTTGGGTTATGAATTAAAATCCAACCCGACCCAACCCAACCCGATGAATTAAAAAAATTAATATCTAAGATAAAAAAATAAATTAAATAGACATAATAGTAAAGATAAGATAATGACTTATAATATATAAATGTCAATTTTCTTCACATAAACCGATTCACGTGAACACTATTTAAAATGCAATGTCATTTGACGTTAAAATAAAAATTAAAGACATGATAATGAAGTGATTCAATTTCAAAATATTGTAAAAAAGAAAATGTTTCTTAAATTTTAAACTTATTTATACATTATTTTAGAAAGAATTCCTTACATGTGTGTTTAAAAAACGAAGATTTTCAAGTAATTTTAAATTCTAAAAAATTATCCAAATTTAACAAATAAATCGAATCTAACTTTGATTGGGCCGAAACCCAAACCGACCAACCTAACCCAAACCGATTTTGATCGGCTTGGGTTGGGTTGGGTTGATTTTTTATCAAACCGATCAAGTTGGGTTGGGTTGGGTTGGATTTGGGTTGGAAAAAAAATCGACCCAACTCAATCCACGCCCACCCCTAGTAAAAATGGTCATTTTCACCATAAGCCCTCCTTTGATTTCTATTATTTTTAAAATATATATTTTTTTATATCTCTTATTTTTAATCACATATTTTTTAATAAAATAATATAACACACAAATTTAAAAAATTTCCTTATATTTTAACTACACATTCTCCATAAATCTATTATTCAAAAATGTATTCTTCAATCTAAATATGTCTGCACTGCAATTTTTGAAAATTCCACCATATGATTATTATAGTAATCTTAATTTTTGCTCATTTTTACATTTATATTTCAAAAAAATTTGTCCTATTTAAATTTCAACCTTATTTTAAATAAAACATCTTGTTCCGATGATGGTCAAAAACCCGCTTGGATGAAGTTAAATAAACTTATTTACCCTTTCAGTTGTTTAAATGAAAAAATAAACAGCAAGTACGTAAGTTTGACAAAACATATTTGTTAACATGTTATTTGAAAATGGGTAATTGGCACAAAAAGTACCTAACTTTCAATGTTATTGTGTAAAACGTCTACACTTTTTATTTTTTAGTATTTTCACTCCTACTTTCCACATTTTATTGCATAAAAGGTCATTTTCATCAATTTTCTAATAAATGAATATTTTACCCTCATATTCAAATAAAACAAAAGTAAAAGAAAACAAAAAATATATAACTAATTACAATCTTAGTCCTAAATTTGTAAAATTATTAAAACTTAGTCGTAAATTCTCCACTACCACCGCTTTCACAACCCTACCAAATCGCCACCTATTGATCCACA
This sequence comes from Osmanthus fragrans, assembly GCA_019395295.1. NCBI lineage: Eukaryota > Viridiplantae > Streptophyta > Magnoliopsida > Lamiales > Oleaceae > Osmanthus > Osmanthus fragrans. Next base: position 13,515,434 of record CM033347.1, on the reverse strand, counting down.
TAGTACCACCTTCTGGCTACCATGCTCGTCGAACTCCACCCCCACTAGGGTTGTGATGGTGGTATCAATTTGCAGAAATTATGCCAAGAAGTTAAAGGAATTGAACTAGCAGTTATCGGTTTGTGAAGAACATCATTTGACTCCAAATTTAGGCAAACAAATGATGTAATTTCTGCAATTGAGCAATTACACAATGCTTTTTTACCCTGAATTTCATTTTCTCCATGTTGATTTGTGTATTGAATCACATTTGAGCCATGAACTGATTGAAGAAAACCTCCTTCACACGAGCGGTTTGTTCTTGAGTCATGATGCAACGCCCCAAATTGTTTTTTAAAAAGTTTAATTGTTTTATATATTATATTTTACTATTTTGAAAGTTGAGATACTAAAGTGAAATATGTTTTAAAATCTTATCTTTTTGGGTCAAATATTTAGATTTTGACATAGTGATGATAAGCTTATTAATATTGTACTCGTTGGATAGCTCGTATTTAATCATGTATTTTAGGTTCGAAAAAAAAAATTGATTTGGATAAATTAGATCCAAGATACTGAAGTTTAAAGAAATCATCATTTATTAGTATTTTATTCAAATTGGAAGTTGCTAGGGAGTTAGCCAGGTGTAGGTATGTGCAAATTCAACCTTTAGATGTTAGGTATTAATTATATTCCATTTCAAATACCACTAGTTGTTTCCTCCTTAATGTACTTATGATTTTGTCTCCTAGACCACATCTCACTTAAATAAATTTTTGCTAAAAATAGATAGGTCATAATTGCATGCCATGCTAGCATATACATATATACATCCCATTCAATGAAAACCAATTAACATTGGTCCACGTGCATGTTCTATGTAGCCTATAAAACAAATTAATAAGTTTGATGTTTTATCTACGTATTGATACCTATTCTAACAAATTTGCATGAAACACGTATTTTAATTTTACAAAACTCTATTTTTCCAACCATAAATACCAAGTAATATGCCTCATTATTGACCACACAAAAATAATAATACCCACAAATTATTACGGTGGCAAAGAGAGATTTAGGAAGAGAATTTGAAACGTGAATTCATATTTAGTTCAACAATTTGTTTGATCTCACGAGGTAAATATTTTTGTACAAATGGATGTTTCTGTATACTCTTATATTCAATAATTTATGCATGATTTGTCAATGGACCTTTAAATTCAACCTAACAAAATGTGAACTCTTTTGAATTCTTTATAACGAAATGTGAAATCTTTCGGGAATTTAAAGTACAATTGATGGGTGTGTCGCTTGGTCATCGATATACTCCATAAAATATGTGGTATGCAGTGTTTAATTTATTGTTATATAATTGTCTATGAAAACTGTACGTATTTTACTGAGTATTTTTAAATACTCACTTACAATAATTTTACAGATTAGTTTGAGTCAATTAGATCTGTGGCACGATAGTGATGTGGGTTGTCAAGTAGATCGTGGACAAAAATAAACATTAAATTCTTTTTTGACGTCAAATTCATTTGTTAGTTTAACTTGTTCAAAAATCGGTTTATTAGCTAGGTGATTATGATTTTTTTCCATGTTTAGTTTAAGATAATTCAGTTATATCATTTTTAAAGAAATTTATTTTTATTCGATTTTGCCATTAATATAAGGAAAAGAAAATTTTTGATAAAACCTCAAGATACAATATTTATGAAAATTGGGGTGTAACATATGAACTGCTATTTGAGCCATGAACTGTCACTTCTAGCGCAAATTGGGGACGATCCATATGTTCATTGGACACGCCATGAAGAATAGGTGCTTGTAGTGATGGTCCGCGATCATGGGTCCCACCACCATCGTCGAAAAATTCATCTGAAATCTCACAATCGTTGTGTTCGAAGCATAGCTTGCTGGTTTTGATTCTATGCATTTATAAATGATTGGTGACCATGGAAAGGGGCCCCTTGATATGTATAATTCACTGGAATGTTGAACATGACATGCGTGTCAAGCCGTAAGTGATTTTTTTAAAAAAATTTGTTTATTTAAAATTTATTTGTATTTTTTTGAAAATTTTGGTAGTATTGTATTTGTTCTTTATTTTTGTTTTAGTTAAATAAGATGGTATAGCTTTTAATTGAAAAAATGGATGAAAATGATGATTTTCGTAATGAAATGTGAAAATAAGGGTGAACATAGCAAAAAAGAAAGGTATGAACATTTTGCACAATAAATATTGAAAAGTAAAAATGTTTTGTGCTAATTACTCTTTTAATAATTTATTTGAACTCATTTGTAATATTTTTAAAAGTTTGGGAGTATAATTACAATTTGTCTATAATTTTCTTTCCTTTTTTTTTGTTTTATTTAAATAGGAGGGCATATTTATCATTTTACATTTTTTTTATTGAAAAATTTGATAAAAATGACTTCTTTCGTAATAAAAAGGTGAAAATAGGGATGTCAAACGAGGGCTCGGCCGCTCAACTCGTTAAAATCCGGCTCGTGACAAGCCCAAGCCCGAGTTGAACCAGCTCGGCTCGTCCACGAGAGAGTGGCTCGTGAGTCCTAGGCTTGTAAAAATTGTGAGTAAAAATGTAAAATTAAAAATTAGGAATAAAAAAAAAGAAGCTCGTGAGACTCGGCTCGGCTCGTGGGCTGAGTAGAGCTCTGCTCTTGCTTGAATGGTAATAATGTTTTGCATAATAACAATGAAATGTAAAAGATGTTTTGTATTAATTACCATTTTCCAGTACTTGAATAATTTACTACAGAATTTCTAAAAATATTATTAATTTTTCTAGATCACAATTAATATTCTCTTCGAGAAAAGATGTGAAATTAAGGATGAAGATATAGATTAAGCAAGCAAAAATGTCATTTTACATTACACCTACTTCAATTGTAGCTATTCCCTAAGAAGACCACTGGACTGGTCATACTTAGGCCCTGTTTGATTCTCATTTTAATTTTCATTCTCATTCTTCTACTCATTTTCAACCACACATTTTTCAATAAAATAATATTTTCTATCACATCAATAACTTTTCCTTCTTTTTCAACCACACATTTCCCATCATATCACTATTTCAAAATTCATTTTTCCCAAATAATATCTATCAAACACACTCTTAAGGCTGATAATTGAGCTTGTGAATAATGAGGTCAGCTTCCTTTAGAAACTTTTCCAACTGAGAATTATCTAAACATGTTCAAAAACAGCTTTTAGCTTTTCAAAAATCATGTCAAATGGATCCTAAGGATGATTCAGTTCCTATATGGGGTTGGGAAGCAGGGTCGGATTGCACTGACGAGGGGGTGGCCTGATGCATGTGGAGAATGGGTTGGCCAGAAAAGGTATGCGGATCGAAGGAAATGAAGGATGCTGAAGTTAGATGGATATGAAAGAAGAAAAATCTCATTTTCTGAAACCAATACTATTATAGTTACAGTTATAAAGCACTTCGAAGTATGAAATTCATTCTGAGTCATTCTAAGTTCAATGAGAAAACTATACTATAAGGTGGTCATAAAAAATAAATTAATTGTTACGCCTCCGCCCACGCGACAACTCACGTGACAGCCAGTTAAACCAAAGATCACGCAAGGTCAACACCACACTTCGCATCGTCTCTTCCACATATGCCTTCCGATGCGATAAGTTCAAGTCTTTGGAGGCCTCGCACAGAATGTTATTGTCCGAGGCGAAACCCCACCTCTCTGCTGCAGCACATATCCAAGGCTGGTTCTGCTTCCTAAACATTCTTAAAGGGTATATTCAATTTCCTAGACGTATTACATTTTTCATTCTTCGCCTAGTCCTTAGTAGCCTTTCCAAAGTCAACCTAAACGGTTAACTTTGGAAAGGCGCTGAACACACCCATATGTTCACCTTCTGCGATGTGCAATAATTACCTATCACCCTGAATGTGTAAGGATTGAGCTCATTTTCAATTAGACTCGTAAAATGCTAGAATCATATTCGCTAGGCAATAAATCTAATGGAAAACAAAACAAAGAAAGCTAGCTAAAGCCTGACTTGAGATTAATGCGGTTTTAAATAGACTGTTAATATTCTTCTTAGCCAAGCTCGTCTCATTTAACTATCAAATAAAAAGTATAAATTAAAAGAATCATGCTAGGTGAGTTTCAATTTCTATCAGTTTTTCAAACCTTCATTAAGAAATCAAATCCTTTTCGATCATGACCTACCTCATTTACTATGTTCGCATACTGAGAATGTTTGCTAAGGTAGACTAAACACTAAACTCGGAACCCAATCCTGTGTAGGGATATCGTGACCGTCGATTTTGGATAGAGGTGCAAACTAGAGGGCTAACTATACCAACCCACGCATTTTCAGCGCAGATGGGATTTAGCATCTAGACTAACAGGACTCACGTATAATGCGAGCTATAGAATATTTCCATGACTCAAATGCAAAACACGAACCAGCAATTGCTGAATAATGCTTGTACCACCAAAGTTACACCTCTAGTTAAGGATCGTGGGTTCCCATCATCAGCAATCACTTTGTTCTCGTGTTTTATAACTATTAGGCCATTAACAAAGATCACAGACCTTCTGACAATAAATTGAGATCATAATCTGCAATTTCAAAAATCAAAATCTACTACCAGCTTCAATAAGCAAGAAAATAAGAACCAACGAAATCACAAACAAAAAACACTCATTAGATTTTCAACAAGAACAAAAGTTGGAACAAATAACATTATATTAGAAAAGAGTTCAAGACAATGAGCCTGAATTCATTCTCAATTCAGATACATATTTGGGCAGTATGAGAAATCATAATATCCCATTATGTAAATATGAACTTATGAGGACTAATAAAGTAAATGAACCATAAACTAGCAAGAGAAATAGCTAAGATATTGAAGGAATTCCTAAGATCACATACCGAAACCGAACCTAATCCATTCATCGATCTTCAACATCTATAATCTCATCTTTTACTCGCCCTTCTCATCCTATCAAAAACAGCATCTCATAGCATATTAAGTATGATATCAATTCTGTGAATCATTCTTACTTGTGCCATTATTCTCTTCTTTTTCAGCCAACAATTTTCCAGACTCCTCATCAGTCTGCTGAGCCTTCTTCTGTGCATCCTTGGCCTTGAGCGCCTGCAACTTCGAGTGATTATAGTAGGCCACGCCCAAGAAAGCCAAGGCGTATCCAAACAGATTGATTGGAGTAACAGTGTCCTTAATTACGGACCAGGAAAAAGCAATCAAGAGCCAATCTTTAACCACACCAGCAACATTCATGGTCAATGCAGATGTCTTCCCAACGAGCAAGAAAACTGCGAGGTTAAGTGCAAATGCGCAGAGAGAATTGGTCCCGAAAATCAGAAAATCGAAATGGAAGCTGGAGGTCTCCTTCAAAAGAGGAAACTCGACGAAAACCCAAGGGATGAACAAGAAAACCAAGCAGCAGGGAGCAACATAATAAAGGGATGTAATGGGATTAAGAGTAATTCCCTTGGAAGTAAGCAAGATCTGGATCATGACAAGCCTTGTGGCCTCAAAAGCCACAGCACCCAGTTGAAGAATCACTCCCCATGAGTCAAATTTAGCCTCTCCATAAGCGGCCACGCCAACCCCAATAGAGATCGAAATCATGTTCGTCATCGTCTCTGATCTGAAAGTCTCCTTCTTGAAAATCACTCCAATCGAATAAACCGCCACCGGCATAAGGGCCTTGAGCATTTGAATAAACGACACGGAGAGATAAATATAAGCCGAATTCGAAAGCCAAAGCGACACAGAATAAAGCAGCCCAATAGGCACCACAGATTTGATATACAAATCCCAAGACATAGTCACAGGCTCGACAACCTTAAACACGCGAACAAGAAGATAAGCCAAGGACGAACAGAAACTCATATGAATCATGGTAAGAGAAATCGGGTACGGCCAGTTGTACATCTTCCGATCCAGAATATACTTGTTGTAGACAATAACGGTAAACGAAAGGAAGATCCATATGGCTACGTAAGTGTATGAAAGCACGATCTTCTTCAACACTCCTTCGCTCAACTCTCCTCCTTTCCCCATTGCAACTATTCGTGCTGGATTCAGATTGAAAAATGAGAATAAAGGAGTGATTTTTCTTGGCTTTTTGGTGAATTGTTTGAGGATTGGGTGGGTGGCGTAGGCATGGGTGCGTTACACACAGGAATTAGATGAGAAATGAATCGGGAGAGGAGGGAGTTCTTATATGGAGTAAGTGAAGGCAGATTGATTATGTGGGATTTGACTGAGTAATATTAAAATAATTTGAAGTAGAATAATAAAAGTAGATTTGGCGAGTAACAATTCCTCGATACATTATTGAAGAGAATTGATTTAGGGAAATTTTCAAAAATGTCACTAAATTTGAAAATGCACACAAAATTTTTATTGACACTTGATTTGTTCAAAATTGTCATTTTTTTGGTGTGAAATGATCAAATTACCCTTTGACTCACATTTCTAGAAGCATTTAATGATCATTAATGATTGTTTTCAATACCATTAATGCTTTGATGTGATAATTTAATTTGTATATTATAAAAATTTGATAAATGAATATTATATTGGATAATATGAATTTTGTTAAAAAAAAAAAAGATAAAATAATTTGAAAAGTTAACATAAACAAATATTTTCTTCCATTAAAAAACCCTAACTTCCTATTCATCTTCTTCATTCCTTAATAAAAAAGACATTACTATTGGATTTATCATCCACTTTGAGAGGTTAGCATTTAGAAATTGTTTATATTTTGATCTTATAGCTTACTAATTTTTAAATATTAAACACAACATGGTCATATGTGTTTGAAATTTGTGAAACTATTATTCATTGATTTGTTTGGTTTCTAAAATATTTTTGAAGGGTAAAGATCATTTACCCTTTGTGAAAGATTCCATATTTAATGAAACATTTATTTACTTTTGCAAAGATGTTGTCATGTTGTGAACGAAATTGATTATCATCATTAATGTTTTGAATAATTTCTTCCAATCAAACCAAATACATGTTTTGAAGGATTTCGTCTTTAATGAATCTACTGTTCAAAATATTAATGATATGAACCATCGAATTAGATCGTCAAGTTAAACATTTCAACCGTCGAACTCGACAGATGAAAATTGTCGGGATAGACAATTTAACTGTCGAATTCGACACTTAAAATTGCTGAAATTCATGATTTCACCTTTTGATATTGTATCCCATTTAAATTTTCGAAATTGCAACTTTCATGGTATTAAATGCCTACATATTGATTATACAGAATTCTTACCGTTGCAATCCCAACATTTCAAGTATGAGTACTTATTTGAGGTTCATCGTATTGCATTGGTGAAAGTTTGTTCATGCGGATGACGAATGAAAATAGAGATGGGATAAAACCACTTCCATTTTAGTGCCGATAAATATTATCATATTCGGACTTGTGTTACGGTTAAATGATAAACTTGGTATTTTTTATCACTGCACTAAAATTGAATTGAAATTCAAAGTCTCGAACTCGAATATACCCCCGACCGAAATATGCGAAGAGAAAAACTTAAATTGGTACATATCAATTCACAAGGAAACTGCTATCTGCATTACTATTTTGGAAACGAAACTCATTGTGGTAGAGTTGGTGATAACCGGACCACGTGTTCGAATCTCATTGTAACACAACTCGTGTAAACAGGCTTTTGTTCGATAGTGGTCGAAGTTGTATATTAAATGTTCATTCGATAGGTTGTACTTCATGAAGTTATATTATAATTTTGTTTTCATTATCGTTTACAGACATTAGTGATTCTTATGTTCGGAAAAAAAATACAGATCCTTATGTCGAAGTACTGCATAACATCCCGACAATTCAAATGTCGGTTTCGAGAGATGGTTGCTGTCATTCTCGACAGATGGTTGCAAAGTAGAAAATTTCACTTCTTTGAGTTGAATTCGAGTCGAAAATTGCATTGAATGTGAACTTTTTGTCACCAACAGATACTGTATCTTTAGAAACTTTTTTAGCTATCTGAAAACCACATCCACGATAATTAGTGGGTCTTAATCTCGCCACAACCTATCGAAAATAATTCCAATCACTAATCTAAAATTTTCAAATGCAAAATTCTAACATTTAACTATAAACAAAGAAAACAACTTAAATTAATAAATATATTAAAGAACAATTATTTCAATTTTACATATAATAAGATTAAACGATGGTGGAAAATAATTAACTATTAGTTTATTAATAATCACAAATTTATGCTCTCTTATTCATTCGGACCATATTTACAGCTTTATATGTTTTCTACTGAATATCTAGACATGACAACCCCCCCCCCCCCCCCCCCCCCCCCCCCCCTTCTTCAACCCAGTACCACCGTAAATCTATACATGACAAACTAAGAATCATCAGCTAATGAAACCTAATATGTACAAGAGAACCACATAATGAACAAATTACTCATTTGTTATCAAATATGCATACCAAGTATGACACCTCTGGTAGCTAAATATATTGCACGAGAAATCATGTTAAAAACAGCATCCTTTTGCGCCTGATTTTTGGCAAAAATTCTTGCCATAATTTCCTCCATTGACTCGAGCTTCATGCCAATTGACTTCTCCACTTGAAGATTATAATTTGCAACTGTTCGGTGGACAACTTTTTTTGAAATGGTTTCAAAATCGTTTCATTTTTTGATAATGGGAAGTGAGAGATTTCTCTTCTTGCAGGGGAGTGAAAGGCGTTGTTTGGGTTTTTCAATTTTTTTGCCAAAACTTTCAAGTACAATAGTGAGATGATTACTTGTCATATTTTGTACAACTTTTTCACTTTTTGTACAATTTTTTATGTTGTCAACTCAAGGAAGTGTATGATATTTAAATTCTTTAGAGGGGGCAAAAATGTCCAGAAATGACAATTATGCAAATACTCTAAAAAAATCACATTTTTGTAAATGACAAGCCAAAAATTGACATCTAGTGTAATTTCCTCATTGGGGATTTATTCCTTTATATTTACTTGAACATGGATATAATAATGAAGAGAAAGTAATATGATGAGTATTGATGTTCATTTTATTAAGTAATTAATAATAGAGAAATACAATTTCAAAATTAAGAAATTTGTTTTAAAATTTCAAAAATTAGGTCACAATTAAATGTTATTAATCAAATAGATAATTAAATATATTGTATTAATTAAATATATTAATTTCACAATATTAAACAGTTTATGGTCAAAGTTACTTACTAGTCACAATTATAGAACGTCAAAGTTATAAATTACAAATTTTATAGGCAACAACTTATTTATCGATTACAAATTATCAAATTAGTTGGTTAAGCGTTATTTCTCGATCACAAATCACAAATTTTATAGTCAAGATTTATTTATCAATCACTAATTATTAAATTAATTAGTCACAATTTAACAAATTGTAAATCACGATTACAAATTTAGTCACAAATTTGGAGTTTATTTGAGTCTTATTTTTTGGGTTAATAGATTTTGAAATAATGATTTTTTGAAAAATATATTGTTAAAAAGTATGAAAAAAAAATTGAGTGTACGTGAAAAATTATTTTATTTGAAGAATGTGTCATTAAAAATGAATTTAGGGAAAAAAAAATGAGCTTTTAAAGAATGAGGCTATAATAGGAGCTTAATTCAAATATTGAGTCTCATCATAAATTTATCCGTAAATGAATCAATATGTCAAATAATCAGTGTTCACCATAAGATGAGTACCGATATACATTAAATCATTCATAAGATGAATGTCGATGCTCATTAGATTATTCCTCATATAATAAACATTGTACATAGTTTTAACTAATTAAAAATAATATAAAATTAATTAAAGAACTCCACCAATACTTAACATGCCACGAATCTTCTTAAATGAAAGGGATGCATTTGAGAACGTTGATATAAGTGGTGCATGATCAATATCAATTCGTTTCATGATGCGCAAATTCCTGCATTAGTGTCCAATTCCTGTATTTAGTTGTTATCGTTGAATTTGAAATTTTGAACATTATCGAAATAAGCTAAAAGAAATGAGAGAGTGACATCAACCCTTTGATCCTTGAACGATATACATGATATATCTAATTGTGACTTATAAGTGAAAGCTAAAAAAAGGAAAAGAAAATACTTCTTATGGCTCATTTTAAAAAAAATATATATATAACCCATTTATCTTTTAAAATAAATGTAAATGATGGACATTTATCTTAAAATTTTATTATAGCAATTAATAATAAATTTTTTTTGGTAGAAAAATCAAAATTAAAGATAGTGGTCCTTCAATAATGTAGAGAGAGAATTGTCAAATGGACATGTGGCCCCCTTCAATTAGGGGGCTCCCGGGTTTGACCCCGAAGAAAACCCCATGTCCCTTCAGAGATCCCTCCAATCTGGGGGCTCACGGGTTTGACCCGAGAGAAAACCCTCATCCCTCCAGCATCTCTGAAATGTTATTGACATTGGCCTCACGTGGTGATCAGACTAACCGGACTTGGGATTTGCCCAAATCTTTAATTTATAGGCGACGTGCCCTTTAATTTACAAAGTGCACTAAGGAAGTGTTTGGTGTTGATTTTGAAAATCAATTCTCATTTTCAACCACACATTTTTCAATAAAATAATATTTTTCATCACATCAATAACTTTTCCTCCTTTTTCAATCACATTTCCCATCATATCACTATTCAAAAATCAATTCTTACCCCAAAAATCAATACCAAATACCCTCTGAATAGTTTAGGGACATTGAGAATATGACAAAATTCTGGAATCGAACTTATTGAATACAACCCGGAACTGAATCAAATCTAGTTATTCTTCTTAAATTAAATATTCGAGTATTTGAATCGAGAATCGAGAAATTCGATTGAATTCTCGATTCTAGATCAAGAACCAAAAAATATAATAAGAACTTAATCTACCTAAATTTTTTTAATTTATTTATTTTAAATAAGTCAAATTATTTTATTTTTTTCTAAATAAATTTACTAACTAGTTAATTTAGCTCAAATTCAAAAATACGATTTTTCTATTTTTAATTTTCAGTCCACACCCAATTTAATCAAATTGACATAAATTTTACTCAAATATGTTATTCTATCATAGTGTCGTTTCAACTGTTATAGAGAAATCGAATTAAAACTCGACAATGACACTCTTAATTATTATGAGCTCGTTATCTTTCTCTTCTTGTAATTTTAACAATCAAATCTATAAAAAATTCAACAAAGAAAAATGCAAAAGACACATAAGATTAAACTATGATATTTTGTAAGATCTAAAATTGAAAAAGTTATTAGTTGAATTAATGTAGTTTTGTAAATATTAAAAAAAAAATTAATTATAGTACAGAATTCGAGAATCGAATCGAAATCAAGTAGTTCCATAATTAAATCTGGACCCGACGGTTCTACTTATTAAATACCTGAAATTTTTGGATCAAGTTCATCATCATTAGAATCGAATCGAATCAGACTATATCCAACTTTAATTTTGATATTTTTTTTATTCTTACTTTTGACCACAAGTTCACGTCATTTTCTCCAAATTCATTTTTATCATACATCCTTCTAATAATTTTTACATAAAATCACATCAATTTGAAAAGAGATCTTTTATGCTTCGTCCGTTAAGAACATCTTCAAAAGTCCTTTTGAATAAAAGATGATATTTATTTTAAAAAGACAATGTTTAAAAATAGCTCTAAAAGATTATCTATTCGAATTTTTTTTTTTTTTAAAAATAGACAGTAAATTTCTTAAATTATTCAAATTATATTTGAATTGTTGATCATTAACTTATAAAATACATTAAAATAAAAGATGAAGAGAAATTAATAAAGTTTTTTTTTTAGAAATTAATAAAAAAACTTAAGAGTCAAAATAGATATGAGAAATTAATAAACATTTAAAAAAAAATTAAAATGAATAGTCAAAATAGATATTATTATTGTAGTGTACACATAAGATAGTCTTTACAAATAAAAAGTCTCCATAAAATGCTTTATGCTCATTAATTAAAGTTAAATTCTCTTTTTTGCTTAGCACACTCCATCCAGAAACTAGTCTATGCTTTGCTCATTTTATAAACTATTTATAAACGATCAAATCACTTGTTATTTACACATAGAGGGCCCCACAAATACTAAAACTATTTATCATACATTCCTATCTATTTATAATTTAAACAGTTTATAAACACTTCTTTCTATCTTTATGCATTTGTCATTATATAACATTGTCATAGTTTTATCAACTGATGTATGGTTTGATTGAATTGGTTTAAAGAATAAAAATGTGGTTAAGTATAACTTGAAAAAGTGACTCGGTGTCAACTTTAATCAAATATTTGGATCTGATCCAATGGTCAAATTAAGAATATAAATAGACCAATTTATTCTACTGGTCGAGTAGATCGTCGTAGTATATTTGAAATCTCAAAATCAAATCCGGATGAATGAGAAATTGTAGTCCAAAGTTGGACAGAAATAGAGAAAACTGTCTGACTGAGCATGGATATTTCGGTTGATTGTCGCTCGAGTTACAGTCCAATGAGAATCAAGCGAAAAAGTGTATGCTCGAATTTTGACACTCTCGCTCAAACAAGACTTGGGCGAAAATCTAGCGACGGCTAGCGTTGCTTCTGTTTGTAAGGTTGCTAGGTTTGACTCGTAACACTTCGTCCACAACCCTTTATCCTCTATAAATAAGACCTTTGTGACGTCTTTTTCTTCATACCAATGATATGCAATCACAAGCATTCATTCTCTCTTCTCTCTCAACCATAATTCGCATAAAAGTTGCATAAATTCTAATTTTCTTCCATTTGCATAAATGAGTGTATATTCCAACTTCGGTGTTCTTTTGTGTTGAAGTGCTATTTATACAAGAGGATGATCATTGTATCTTGAGAGTTGATTGTTATAAACTGTATGCACCTTTGTGGGACAAATTCGACTTAAAGACAAAGTATTCAACATTTGCCTTAACTTTGCATCCATTTTGGCATCATTTTGTTGCATTTGTTGGAGTTTCCATTGGGGTTTATTGATTCATCTATTGTTATCCAGCAATTACTCTACCAGAATTTCTGCAGAAGTTGAGATCAAGTTTTCTTTAGGCATTGCTTGTCACTCCGTTCACCATATTTCCAAAAATCTTAAGTCGATTTTGTTGGACTGACACCTCTCTTCTTCTACTAGTCTTCTATTTTGGTTGATCTTTTGTTTTGTGTAAACAAAAATGAATTTAGTTTTCAACACTGACTCTACATAGGATGAGAATTCGAACATGAAAATTTCGGAAGGAATTATTCCTTAGCGATCCCAAATGGAGAGAAATCGGAGAAGTTCATTGGGCTGATTTCAAGAGATGGCAACAGAAAATACCGTTCTATCTCACGACCCTCAACTTGGAAAAATTCTTAAATGAAGATGATCCCGCCATACAAGAAGGAGAAATCAACATGTCATCTTTAATTGCTATAGATGCTTGGAAACATTCATATTTCTTGTGTAAGAACTACAATTTGAATGTCCTGGACAATACATTATACAACGTATACAGTTCCAAGAAATCTGCTAAGGAACTATAAGAGTCCTTATAAAAGAAATACAAAATTGAAGACGTTGGAACGAAAAAGTTCATCATGAAAAAAGTTTTTGGACTACAAAATAGTATATTCAAAGACGGTCATCAGTCAAGTACAAGAGTTGCAAATTATTCTTCATGATATTCACGTGTAGAATGTATCTAAGTGAATCATTTCAAGTGGTTGCAATTATCGAGAAACTTCTGCCCATGTGGAGGGATTTCAAAAATTATTTCAAGTACAAGCGCAAAGAGATGAACATAGAAGAGCTTGTGGTCCGATTGAGGAATGAAGAAGACAACTGAAGTTCGGACAAGCATGTTGGGAATCAACCACTACAAGCAAAGGCAAATGTGATGAAATCGAACAACAAAGGAAAGAAGATGAAGCATTTTATTGAACCTAAGAAGAAGAATGCAAAGAAGTTCAAGGCTATTGATATAATTGTAAAATGGTTGGACATCGCTCTGTCAATTGTCGCAAACCAAGGAAGCAAACCCAAGTGAATATCAGCAAATCTGATGCCATATCAAATGCCGATATGAATTTGTCGGTTGTTGTCTCAGAATGTTGAATGGTAGGTTGATACGGGTGCAACATGTTCGCTGAAAAATGTACCGCAAGTGCACAGATTGTGAACGAGTAATATAGTGGACCTTTTAAGTCCGAATATCGATCCCACGAGGAATGTTACTTTGAAATTACATTCTCTAATCGATTTTAGTTCTAACAACGACTGACACACACACACACAATTAATATTGAAATTAAATTATAAACTAATAACTATAAAACTAAACTAACAAACTAAAAAAACGTAGTTGCATCTTTGATTTGAAAAGCGGTTGGAATTTATGATTTCACTTAACCTTTATTTCATTAACTGATCAATTCAATAACGTACATGCAAATTACCAAAATTAATAGTTAGTCCCGATTTTTCAATTTTAAATTAATATCCTCTTTCGAGCGATATTAACCCTAATTGATTAAATTATACCACATATTTCTATGTCGATACAAAATTAACCAATTGCATTAAATTGCTATGAAAATACTCAACGGGTCACATAGGGTAGATGTCTATTTCTAGATCATCTAAACGCGTATAGTCGGAACCATACAAACCTATGGTATTAATTATTTCAGCCTAATCAGTACATCTATTTAATTGTCAGATAAATAATTGTACAAATTAACGAAAGATAAATATTGTAATTTCAACCTAATAATCAATACACTATTATTTTGATAACAAATGCATTTCTAGTAACATATATCAATATTAATGAAATTAAAGTTAAGATTCAGCATAAACTCCAACACAAAATCTTTAACTCGTCATATATAAATTATAACAAAGGAAATCATGTTTATATAACATTACAAACTTGAGATTTAAATGAAAGAAAAACAAGATATAGATATACAACCCTTGTAGAATCAAGCCTTGAATTCCTTCATTTTCACCAAGTATTCCTTGTTGTTGATCACCTTGTTAATCACTTTTCATCCCCAAGATGAGCCAAAAATCAAAGAAACAACTAACTAAAATAAGAAAATGAAAGAAAATAAAGAAAAGAGAAGGAAATCTAGAGAGAAAAACTATCTAACTAACCTAAGCTAAACTAATCTCCTCTAACTTACGAGGGAGAGAGGGATATATGCTATGCTATGTGAGACGCCACAAATATCCCAAAATATCTCCTTTAAAGAAGTTCCAAAATATTGCCAAAGTTGACCAAAAAACGCGTGGAAAGAAAATAGACCGCCGTTGAATTTTTACTTCTATGCGGCCGCATGGTTATAATCCATGCGGTCGCATAGGTAAACCAAAATAATGGTTTGACGTCTTGGATCAATCCATGCGGTTGCATGGATTTTTTCATATTTGCAGCTAAGGTCCTTGAACGTTTTCTCCTTACCGATTTCATCTCCCATCTTTGAATTAGTACAATTTGGTCCTCATATTTTGAACTTTCTTTCATTGAAGCCCCCACCAAATTGCAGTCACAGCCCTCCATCTTTCGGTCAAGTGCATTTCAGTCATCAACTTCACATTTTTGTGCAATTGAAGTCCTTTTTCACTCGTTTTGCCTCCGTTTCATTCCAATTCAAGGTTTTGACCTATAAATACAAAAAGTACACAATTATGGATAGAAATATACTCAAATTTATCAACAATTAAATCCCAATAAGTGTCCAATAAGTGTGCTAAAGCGCACTTATCACAACCCATTACATATGTGTTGATAAATGAATGTTCACTACCTATACTCCAAGCGAGGGAGAGAAACTATGATGTGAACCCCGTAATAACGGTGACTACGAAACCCATAACGAGATTGACGCGGAACCCAAGAACGCCAATAAAATCTGGGTTGGACTTAAACCCAACAAAGTGAACCAAAAAACTCAACGATAACGATGATGCGTTGAACCCCTTGATTACACATATGCAGAACTCGCGAACCGATTTTGAACACAGAAGAAGTGATCTTGGAAGTTCGATTTGTTGTTCAATGAAGAACAGAGGAAAAATAAAGCTTTCAATTTTTATTCAATATGTCAAAAGTCCCAAAATAACAAAGTGTTTAGGTATTTATACTAGATATAGGGTGACGATACTTTACCGTTATGTTGTTGATAACCCTGCAATCCACACACATCCTTCAAGTCCCATCCTTCTTTGGTACCAATAGAACAGGTAACGCACATGGACTCATACTCTCCCTCACATATCCTTTGCTCATCAACTCCTCCACTTACTTTTGAAGCTCCTTTGTCTCCTCGGGATTACTTCGGTAAGTGGGTCGGTTCGGAAGGGTAGCTCCTGGTATGAAGTCAATCTGGTGTTCAATACCTCGAATTGGTGGCAATCCACTTGGCATGTCTTCTGGAAATACATCTTCGAATTCCTGTAATAAGGACTCAACCAAACTAGGGAGGGGTGTGTTAGATTCCTCAAAGTTGAGGAGTGATTCTTTATACATCAACAACAACACTGTTCTTTTATTAGTTATAGGCTTTTGCAACTCACTCCCACTAGCAAAGAAGTACGCTTTCGGCTTTTCTCTCCTCTCAACCGGCTCCTGTTCTCTCCCCTCATGTGGCATCTCTCTCTTCTCCCCACTCTCGACCCCCTCTCCATTTTCTCTCTTACTCACCAACTCACTGTTTTCTCTCCTTTTTTCCAACTCCCTTGCTCGTTTCTCGTCAGATTCTCTCAATTGAATTTGGTATTCATAAGCTTGAGCCGGTGTTAAGAACGCAAGAGTGATAGACCTACCCTCATTGACAAAGCTATACCTATTTTTATACCCATCATGGATAACCTTTCTATCATACTGCCATGGCCTACCCAACAAAATATGACCTGCCTGCATAGGTACCACATCGCATACAACCTTGTCACTATAGCTCCCAATTGAGAAAGGAATCAACACTTGTCTATTTACCCTAACTTTTCCACTATCATTCAACCATTGTAATTTATAAGGCCTAGGGTGTTTAATTAGTAGTAACCCCAATTTCTCAACTAAGGTTGTGCTAGCTACATTGGTACAACTACCTCCATCAATGATCATACTACATACCTTATCATGGATGTGGCATCGTGTATGAAAAATGTTCTCCCTCTGCTGCTCTGTATTATCTGCTTTGACTTGAGTGTTGAGAGCTCTCATTGTGACCATTAACTTCGCCGCAGGAGCAAATTCCACTGTATCCCCATGCTCACTAACATCTTCCAATGGTGGCATGTCTTCAAATTCATCCTCCCCGTCGGTTTCTACTTTTCCATTGCGTAGAATCATGATCCTTTTGTTTGGGCATTGAGACGAGATGTGTCCTTTTCCCAAACACCTGAAACACTGGATATCTCGATTTCTGGTTGGCTGTGAGTCTGCCTTTGGTGTTGTCCTGTTAGTATCTTCAGGTCTTCCTTTCTACTCAACCCCATCCCCTTTGTTATCCCACCTTGGTTTCCAGTTTGAGTTGGAGCCCGAATTACCGAATGATTGCCTAGTTGTTCCCTTCCTCTTCAACTATTTCTCAATTTTCATGGCTACATGCAACATGTCATCCAGCTCTACATAATGCTGCAATTCCACTACGTTAGCAATCTCTCTGTGCAACCCATTCAAAAACCTAGCCATATTAGCTTCTCGGTATTCCTCTACATTTGCTCTAATCATCAAAGTCTCCATCTCTTTATGGTAATCTTCCACACTCTTCGTCCCTTGATATAGACTTTGCAGTTTTTGGTAGACTTCCCGGTAATAATGACTAGACACAAACCGTTTCCTCATTACTGACTTTAGTTCATCCCAAGTATTGATAGGATTCTCCCGATTCCTACGCCATGAAATAACTATTTGGTCCCACCAAGTGATGGCATAGTCGGTAAATTCCAACACATCAACCTTCACCTTCTTATCCTCAGAATAGTTATGGCATTCAAAGGTCAACTCTAACTTCTTCTCCCAATCTAAATATGCCTCGGGGTCACTCCTACCCTTAAATTGTGGAATAACCATTTTTACATTTCCCAAACCTCCATCAACTTCACCACCATAATCATTCCTACCCCATCGTTCAAACCTATCTCCTCTATGTCTTATTCGTCCCATTTCAACTCCTCCGCCCTCTTCTTCTCCCCATTCGCTACCTACCTCATGTTCATCCAGTCTAGGATCCCGCCTACCTATTCTCCTGGCAGGAGGTACTTCCACGGGTTGTTCCCTATTATTTACCATTGAAGTTCTCAATTTCTTCATCTCCTCCCCCATCTCCATCAATAATTGCTCAAACCTATCCATTCCATCATTCTGTTTATTGGGTTGATTATCATACCTGCTGGAATTTGATCCTTCTATGTCAGACATTCTCTCGATTTCTGCCTCACCAATTTTCGCTCGAAAACACTCAATTGGCTTTTACCCTCTAATAAGCTTACTCTCTGCCTTTTACCACTCAATTGCTTTTCCAAAGTGTTTGCAAAGTCAACAAAGAACTTACCGGACCAAATTTGTGAATTCAAAACAAATACGATAAGGAATGTGAAACAAGGGTAATATGAAACCTATAATTTAGGTTGAAAGGAACTAAGGAACTAGATGAGAAATTTAGATAGTGACTCAAAGTGTATAACCAATAAAAGTTGTTGGTAGCAACTCAATCAAACAATTCAATTTTTTTTATACTGGTACGAATGAACAGTACTGTACGGATGAACAATAATTTTTTTAACAACTCAAGAATTCGATTACAAGAAGGACAAAGAAGACGGAAGTTGATTTGGACTCCAATTGAGCACAAAAATAACTTTTTGAATTTTTTTTTTTAGATTTTTGGATTAAAGACTCAAATAACTTACTGGACATAAGAACACGAAAATCTCCTAAGAAGGAAGACAAAGACTCAACAAAAAATAAAAACAAAGATAGAACCTGATAAAATTGGAGCCAAAGCTCTGATACCAACTGATGCGAATCCCGTAGCAACGGTGACTACGAAACCCACAACGAGATTGACGCGGAACCCAAGAACGTCAATAAAACCCGGGTTGGGTTTAAACCCAACAAAGTGAACCAAAAAACCAAACGATAACGATGATGCGTTGAACCCCTTGATTACACATATGCAGAACTCGCGTACCGATTTTAAACACACAAGAAGTAATTTTGGAAGTTCGATTTGTTGTTCAATAAAGAACAGAGAAAAAGCAAAGCTTTCAATTTTTATTCAATATGTCAAAAGTCCCAAAATAACAAAGTGTTTAGGTATTTATACTAGAGCCCTAAATCTAGTAAAAAACGTGCACAAGGTAATAAATATTGTCAAAATAGGGAAATAAAGTAGAATTCTAAGGGAAATTGGTTTCTTGCCAAAATTAAAATTCTCGCTAATTTTTATAACCAAGCGGTCGCTTGGAAGGTCTATTTCGCCTCCTTGGAGTTTCGGTAAGGACTGAGCGACCGCTTGCCCATTTAGCCTGAGCGGTCGCTTGGTTATTCCGACAAGACCCTTTCTTCGATTGCTTGTATCGTGTTGATCCACTTGGTTCCCGACCTCGACTCCAACATGAAACTTGCTCCATTTTGTGTGCCGAACATAGTTTCATCAATAGTAGCTTTGACGAGCATCCCCAACGCCTCTTTGACTAGTTTTGCTCTCGATCGCGTCATTGCCCCTTCCTCGATAATCAACGGGTCTCGGTTTGATCTTGCTATGGGTACTCCCGCATCCTGGCTCATATCAAACTAGTTATGGGAAACTCCTCAAGTTCAAAAGTAGAAGGACAAGGTAAAGTGATATAAAATATGACATCAGACAAGGAACTTAGCCTCAACAATGTTCTTCATGTGCCGGATATTTACAAAAACTTAGTGTCGGGTTCTTTGTTAAGCAAGAATGGGTTAAACTAGTCTTTGTATCAGATAAGTTTGTACTTACCAAGAATAATATGTATGTAGGCAAAAGCTATGTAAAAGATGGACTATTCAAGATTGAATATCCTAACTGTTGTACCTAATAATTCAAGATATAAAATATCATCTTCTACTTATATTCTTGAGTCGTCTAATTTATGACATCATAGATTAGGGCATGTAAATTTCAACTCTATACGAAAGTTGATGAAATTGAGTTTACTTCCAAGTATGCATCTCAATGAAAGAAAATACGAGATATGCATAGAGGCAAAGTTCGCTAAAACGCCATTTCATCTGGTTGAACGAACCACGACACTTTTGGAACTTGTTCACACGGATGTGTGTGACTTGAAGTTCATACAAACAAGATGTGGTAAAAAGTAGTTCATCACGTTTATAGATAATTTTATAAGATACTGTTATGTATACTTGTTGAAAAATAAAGATAAAACTTTGAAAATATTCAAACACTATAAAATTGAAGTTGAAAATCAACTTAAAAATGAATAAAGATAATTCATAGTGATAGATGTGGAGAATATATTGCACCTTTTGAAGAGTTTTGTGCATGATCTAGATTATGCGTCAAACTACTACACCATATTCACCTCAATCTAATGGGGTTGCGGAATGCAATAATCGAACCCTTAAGGAAATGATGAATGCAATGTTGATTAGTTCCAGCTTACCGCAAAACTTGTAGGGGGAAGCTTTCCTTTATGCAAATCATATCCTTAATAAAATATCACATAAAAGTAAGGTTGAATCACCTTATGAGTTATGAAAAGGTCAAAAACCTTCCTACAAATATCTAAAAGTGTGGGGGTGTTTGGCAAAGATACAAATACCTAAGCCTAAAACTATTGATTGTGTGGTTATCTAATATGCCTTCTTTGAAGATATCTTTCTGTATAAGGAAAAGAAAACAAGTTCATATAAACGAACGTACAATGACACACATAAAGATGATGACAATCTTCAAGAAGATGAAGAGTCGAGACGTAGTAAGAGACAACGAATTCATAAGACTTTTGATCCAGAATTCAATACTCATCTATTAGAAAAATGATACTAGGACATTTGATAAAGCAATGTCCTCTCCCGAAGCTCCTTTTTGGAAAGAAGCGATAAATAGTGAAATTGAATCCATCATGAGCAATCATACTTGGAAATTGATTGATCTTCATCCAGGTAATAAAGTTCTAGGCTGTAAATGGATCTTCAAAAAGAAATTGAAGTCGGATGGATCAATAGATAAATACAATACTAGATTAGTAGCCAAAGAGTATAGATAAAAGGATGGTCTAGATTGCTTCAATACCTATACACATATAACAAGGATCAAGTCTATACGTGTCTTGATTTCAATCGCGGCATTGCATGATCTTGAAATGCATCAAATAGATGTTAAAACTGCATTTCTAAACGCTTAATTAGAAAATGAAATTTATATGGAACAACATGAATGGTTTGTTGCTCTGAAAATTGAAAAAAAGGCGTGTAAGCTTGTAAAGTCGCTATATGGATTAAAACAAGTGTCGAAGCAATGACATGAAAAATTTGACAAAAATATATTGTCAAACGACTTCGAGGTCAATGGACGTGACAAATGTGTCTACATTAATAACACACCTAATGAATTCTTAATCGTTTGCTTGTATGTTGACAATATGCTAATTATGAAAAATAATTCAAACGTTATTTCCTCAACTAAAAAAATATTAATAAAACATTTTGATATGAAAGATATGGGAGTTGCAAATGTGATATTAGGGGTTAAAATATCTAAGACAAGTGATGGTTTGTCATTGTCTCAATCACATTATATTGAGACTATACTTAAGAAATTCAAGGCGTATGACAATTAACCAGTAAAGACATCAGTCAACTTGAGTGCACATTTACCCAAAAATACTGGTGATCTCGTGTCTGAATTGGAGTATTCACGCGTTATAAGCAGTTTGATGTACATTACTAACTGCACACATCCAGATATAGCATACATAGTTAACAAGTTGAGTAGGTTTACAAGTAATCCAAACATTGAACATTGGAATGCATTAAATTGAGTTCTTAGATACTTAAAAGACATACGGTTGGATATTGATTACACTACTCGAGATATCTTGCGGTGATAGAAGGATATCCCGATGCAAATTAGATATCTGGCACAAATGATTCAAAGTCTACCAATGGCTATGTGTTTACCATTGGAGGCGGAGCTGTGTCCTGGAAATCATCTAAGAAAACTTGTATAGTTCAATCTACAATAGAGTATGGGTTTATTGCTTTAGATAAAGCCGAAGAAGAAGTGGAATGGCTTCGTAATTTCCATGAAGAAATTTCATGTTGGGAGAAACCGGTACCTGCGATTAACATATATTGCGATAGTCAATCGACAATTGCAAGGGCACAGATCAGTATGTATAATGGTAAATTTCGATATATACATCAGAGATATAAACCCATTAAACAGTTTATAGCGAATGATATAATCTCGATTCATTACGTTAAGTTAATAGAGAACTTAACTTATTCTTTAATGAAAGATCAAATATATCATCTTTCTAGGGGAGTGGGCCTAAAGCTTATCAAATGGAATCAATATGGCGGAAACCCAACCTTGTAGATTTGAGATCCCAAGATCTTGGTTCAATGAGACAAGTAAGTCATAAAAGATTCATAGTAAAGTACTTACTCTCATTCCTAAAATTTTGAAGTGCTAAGATAAATGTGTATAAGGATAAGTGAAAACTTTTAATGATTCCTATACCTTAAGGTAGAATATCACCTATATAAGTGTGAAGTGTGGCCGCTTCTATGAGAATTTGAGGCTTAATTCTCTTAAAGCACTTATGAAATCAAGAGTTGTCTAGGGCCAAAATGGACACAACCATGAGAATCGATATGATAATATGAGTTATGATGTTGATGCAATTTTTTTTAATTTACACGAACGGCTGAATGGTTCAAGAAATCGCGTTCACCAATTAGCATAGTAAATTCGATTGTGTTCAATTAAAAAAGGTTCAAGGCCACAAGCTAGCTATCTTAAAGTTATGACTTGTCACATGTACTCATTTGTCTGCATTTCATTTGCATTTTGTTGTGCATATCGAAAAATTTTCATTCATGTGGGGGATTGATGGAACTGGTTTAAAGAATCAAAATGTGGTTAAGTGTAACTTGAAAAAATGATTCGGTATCAACTTTAATCAAATATTCGGACTTGATCCAATTGTCAAATTACGAATATAAATAGATCAACTTATTATATTCGTCGAGTAGTTCGTCGTAGTATATTTGAAATCTCAAAATCGAATCCAGATGAATGGAAAATTGTAGTCTAAAGTTGGACGAAAATAGAGGAAACTGTTTGATTGAGCATGGATATGTCGTTCGAGCGACAGGGCCATCACTCGAGCGACAGTCCAGTGAGAATCGAGCGAAAATGAGTCTGCTAGAATTTTGGCATTCTCGCTCGAGCGAGAGTCCGACGAAAATCTAGTGACGGCTAGCGTTGCTTCTATTCGTAAGGTCGCGAGGTTTGGCTCGCAACATTTCGCCCGCAACCCTTCATCCTCTATAAATAGGACCCTTGTGACTTTTTTTCTTCACACCAATGATATACAGTCATAAGCATTCATTCTCTCTTGTCTCTCAACCATAATTTGCGTAAAAGTTACATAAATTCTAGTTTTCTTCCATTTGCATAAATGAGTGCACATTCCAATTTCTGGTTCGATGTTCTTGTGTGTTTAAGTGCTACTCACACAAGAGGATAGTCGTTGTATTTTGAGAGTTGATTGCTATAAGCATGTGGCACCATTGTGGAGCAAATTCGATTTAAGGATAAAGTATTTAACATTTGTCTCGACTTTGTATCCATTTTGGCATCATTTTGCTGCATTTGTTGGCATTTCCATTGGAATTTATTGATTCCATTTATTGTTATCCTGTCGTTACTCTGCCAGAATTTATGCAGAAGTTGTGATCAAGTTTTCTCTAGGCATTGCTTGTTACTCCATCCACCATATTTCCAACATAGTTCTCCTTTAATCAGTCTTCTAAAAGGCGTAATGCGTGATGATATATGGCGGTCAAATTATGGTCCACGCGAGTTTAGAAGCGGCATAGGTGTAAAAAAGCTTAAAAAATCATTTTCTTATTTAATATTTTTTCAAATTTTTAATCGATCGAAAAATTATTTAATAATTGAAAATAATACCTATCAAACATCTAAAATAGATTTATAGAAACTTTATACATTTTTTTTCAAAATTTCCAACAAAATGATAAGTTTCAAATGTAAATACTAAATAGTAAATAGATGAAAATTTTTGGGTGTTTTCTTTTGCTCAAGACTTCAAGCGGCTGTTTTGAATTTATGGTAGACGAAGTGAAAAAAATTAGCATTTAAGCTTTAACTTAAAAGAATTGTAAAAAATTAAAAAAAAAAAAAAAGAAAGAAAAGAAGAAGAAGAAGATAATAATAGGCACTTAGGCTTACATTAGCGGTCAACAGGCTAAATAAGGTGTCATTTCGCTGCGTATCGCGTCTAAGCTCATCCTTTAGAACATTGTCTATAATACATGTGCTTACATAATTTAAAGTCACTTTGATTGATTCTTTGTTACATCTATTTTAGCTCTTATTTGGTAAAGCTTTTTTTTTTCCAGACATACATTTCGTTAAGTACACAACATTTATGTACTTTCTGTAATCGTATTTCATAGAATGTGACCAACTTATAAACTCAAAAAACTTTGTCAAAAATGGACTTGAGGTCTATGGAAATTAAATTTTATATATAACTATAAGAGATCATTTCTATAACGTGTCATCTTCATCTCTACCATGATACACATATAAATATAAAGTAATATTACGTATATTTCACTAGAGGTCACCCAGCTTACAAGTTTGTTTCATTTTGATCACTTCACTTGTACTTTTGTTTCAATTTGACTGTTATGTATATTGCCATTACCAAAACTAATAAAAATCGCAAACAAAGAAACCAACATAACTTCTGACCCCAAACTATAAGTTGGATAATGTCTAGTGATTATTTCTCGATTGGCTTCTCCAAATTAGGACAATGATCATGGAAGTCAAAATTTGCTAAAGAGGATAACAACTTCCATATCAAATCAACTAGTCCCCAAAATGAAAAGCGTTGAAGTGCATGCTATACTGACTATCATGGCAAGCATCGAGCCTCGATGGGTGGTGATTGCTGCAAAACCTTTGATGCGAGCTGTCATTAGTATAGATCTCGATGACAGTAGCAACTATTCAGATGAGAACTTGGAAGGCCGAAAGAAGGGATCAACAATATGACATGAAATTTAAATAAATATTATGTATCGTAACTAAATAAATCTCATAAATATTAATATGCTACACAAGTTGGTTCAAGATTTGACCTGTTATAGCGTTTGTGACCTCGAAGGGTCATGTCTATTCCCAAATGACTCCTGCTCCATCGGGGGTTTATCCATAATTATTGTCAGTGATGCTTCGAATAGAGTAAATTTGCGTGAGACACTTTTGCCACTTTTGGTTGTCGATCGTGCACTTAAGGACTTGTTCGGTAGAGATTAAAATTCAATTTTAATTGAAAATATAGCCGTTATGTTAACTTTCATCTCACGCATGAGACCCACTAACGGCTAGTTTTTCAATTAAAATCTAATTTAAATCTCCACCAAATACACTCTAAAATTGCTGGTTTATGCTTCCTGAAGTTCGCATATGGTTTAATTCTTAATATGGTTCGCATAGTAGTGGTACGAGTTCGCTGTTATTCCTTCAAGAGTTTTTTGCTGTTGTGATTATCGAAGTAAATTTGTGATTATCCAAGTAAACTTATAATTAAGGAGTATAATTTCCATTTTTTAATGAATTGGATCTCAATATTCACATATATCAATAATCAACCATTCTGGTTTACTTATTAAACTTTTAATACTTATTAGCATGGGCAATCAAAGATTGTTAATCCTACGGAAAGTCTGGATATAAAAAGAATTTGATCAATTTATAAGCAATTATAAATTTTACCAAACATGCACGTATCAATAGATTTTTTGAAGTGCTATTTGCATCCCTACTCTACCTTATTTAGGCGATTAAACAATTATTGTGCCAATTATAAGCTGAAGACACCCAGTAAAAAGCGTCTATTTCCCACCCTTATGACCATTAATCGTGTTCATAATACTATCCAGTATCTACTATTGTATACCAAACCGTGATCATCTGTGTGATGACATGTTGTGACTGTATTATATAGGTTGCATGACACTTTATATACAACGATGACAGCATGGAATCCCAGAAATTACACTGAAAAATTGATATTATCCTAATTTCTCATGTTTAGAGTTGGGAAGAAATCCTATTCAGAAGATAAGGAGAAAAGGATCATTCATCTTTCTGAATCATTAGGGAAGTCATTACCAGGAAGGGCGGAACTAGAAAATTTTGTTCCACGAAAAATGAACAAAGATACATGTAAAAAAATTTCATAATCTGTTTCATAGAGAAATCTATAATTTTATTGAACACTCATGCGTAATAAAGAATCAAGCACTTTAAATAGTTCTTGTGCCTTTGGATGTAAAAGATCATCAGCAAAGAACTCTTCAACAATGCCATTAACTTCAATTGAACTGCACCCAGGGATTTTCTTCATCCTTCTCTCCTTAATCATTGTCCTAACACTCTCTGTTTCAGCTTCCAAGCCAGCTTCCTTGTACATATTATATGAAAGCACGTGAGTTCCATAGTCGGGCACTCCCTTGTTAACTAGTTTTCTCCACACTCTTTTCCCTATATCAACCTTCCCATGAATCCTACAAGCTGCAAGCAAAGCTCCCCATACATTGGCATCACCTTCACCAATGTTTCCCATTTTCTCTTCAACGAATTTCTCAGCCGCCTCTAATCTACCAGATCTAGCTAAAAGGTCAACAACACAAGCATAATGCTCGATCTTTGGTTCAACTCCGTAAATACTGCCCATAATTTCGAACAAGGAAAGGCCCCTGTCGACCAAGTTTGCATGAGTACAGGCAGTGAGAACAGAAACAAAAGTGGCATCAGTAGGTTGAATCCCACTCAACACCATCTCATCAAACAATTGAAGTGATTTTGACGCCCCTCCGTTCATCGCCACCCCAGATATGATTGCATTCCAAGCTCTACTACCCTTGTCAGCAATCCTTTCAAAAACTGATAAAGCCAAGTCCACACAACCACATTTTGAGTACATGTCTACCAATGCAGTGGCTAATATAGGATTTGAATCAAATTTAAGACACTTAGCATAAGAGTGTAACCACAAGCCTTGTGCTAATGCACCAAGATGAGCACACGCAGTAAGAGCACTCACAAAAACCGACTCATTAGGCTTCATATTTACTTCTTCCATTTTTTTAAACAAGCTTAGCACTTCACTAAAGTCACTGATCCACGAATATGCTGCCATTATTGCGCTCCAAGAAATCACATTTTTCTCAGGCATTTCTTCAAACAACCCCCTTGCATTCCCAATGTCCCCCATTTTCCCATACCCGTCAATCATCGCCGTCCACAACACCACATCTCTTTCCGGCATTTCATCAAACAAGACTCGTGCTTTCCCCATATCAAGATTCAACGAATAGAACTCGATCAAAGCGGTAACAATAAATTGTTCACGATAGAATCCTAATCTCACAACATGTCCATGTACTAAAAAACCCATGTACATAGACTCATGTACAACCATAGAACACGCCTTGATTAATGGCGTAAATGTATAGTTATTCTTAATAAGACCATCCATTAACATCTTTTTATAGCAGAAAATCGCTTCTACGGCTAAATTAGACTGTACATATCCTCTGATCATGTTGTTGTACAGGAAGGTACTCCGGTACTGGAGCTTCTCAAAAATGGTGCAAGCATAGGAAAACAAGGTGGGATTGTTGGCGGTGGCGGCATATGAGAGAAGCGGGGCAACTATTGATGGGTTCTCAGAGAAATTGATTTTCAGGAGGTGGGCATGGATTTGTTTGAGTTGATCAAGACTTCTGAATGTGAGCGCCGATGTACTGTTCGTTTGGAGTATAACCGTTCTTTGAATCATTCGATTGGGTGGAAACGTTGCTGGTTTATTTGGAAATTATACTTTCAAGGCATTATTTCCATCTTTTCTACCTATGGCTAAAATTTTACACATAAGAATAGTGATGTAGAAAATATTCTGAAAAACCAGAAGAAAAAATCATAAAATCAAATAAGAGATTAAGGAAGAATAAAACCACTGGCATTCTATTATACCTTGAAGGTGTTACAATTTACATGAATCACATGTTTGCCAAACATCTTAATTTTGACAATCATAAACAATTTCTAAACCATAACTTTCGTTCTAACAGATACCAGATCGCCAAGCACTGAATTGACCCTTTTTGTTCCGATAGTACTTCCAACTCCAAAGTCCTGTCTTGCGCCTACTATGAATGGATGCGATAACAACTTCTCGACTGTCCATCTTTTCGTCCAATCCTTTTGCAGACAACATTCGATAAAATCCTTAAAATCTTCGGATGCATCTTTAGGCATGCATGGAGGATCTTCGAAACATATTTCCCACATCAATGCCGAATTATCGGCCGCCTTTTGCCCGGGTTGAACGTAAGGATAATGTCCAATGTACAGCTCCATCAATGTTAAACCAAGACTCCATACATCTCCAAGAAACAGATCAAAATCTTTGCCTTGTGAATTGAACTTCTCTGGACTCATATATGCGCACGTACCCACAAACGCGTTGCATGAATTTTCAGAACCTGTGATGATCTTGCTGACTCCAAAATCAGCAATCTTGACTTTCATCTCACGTGTAACGAGAAGATTTGATGGCTTTATGTCACGATGAACGATACTTTTACTATGGAGATAGTCGAGTCCCTTCAATGATTGATAAGCTATATTTGCAACAAGGGTTTCAGAAAACGAACCAACTTTCTTGGCAAGAACATCCAGGGATCCGGCTTCAACGTACTCCATCAAGATCGAAATATCACCGAAGGCCTCCTCGAAGATTGCATGACATCGCACAGTATTAGGAGAATCCATACGGCGGAGAATTTCAATTTCTTGAAGTACTTGATCAGTGGCACCACCACGGATAACCTTCAAGGCGTAAACCTTAGAAGACTTCTTGTGACGAACTCGATAGACAGTCCCACCATTGCCAGAGCCAAGAATCTGCAGTTTCTCAAGATCAGACACACATTCAACTTCTTGCGTCGGCAGAATCAATGGATTAATAGGGATGCATTGCGGGGTTTCGGCTGGTTTCGGCAACTGAATATGCAGATTAAGACGAGGACGTTTTCTCGACAGGGACATTTTTCTAAGTTACTGGGTGATTTTGAGGCAACAAAAAGATTAATGAAAGGTAAGTAGAAAGAAGGAAGAGAGTTTTTTGATTCAGAGATGACAACGTAAGAGTATCATGGCCAGTATATGTATATGTAGAATACTAAGAAAAGGTATCCGTTGTAAAATCCTTGGCAGGCCAGGAAAAGGAAATTTACCATATCTATTCTGTTTGAAATTTAATGAAGTGAATAAAAAATTACCATATCAACGCTGTCGATATTTAATGAAGTAAGCGCAAATATGGAAATTAGTAAGATTTATGGAATCCCAAGCAACTGAAAAAACGGTAAGAAATATTTTGAATTTTTAAGGTGCTTTGTCGACCATATTCTTGAATTACAACAAAGTTAATTTAGTTAGAAGTAAATACATATAATTTTAAACAATTATTTGTTTTCACAAAAGTAGAAAATAAATAAGTTATGTATTTGTTCTTTCGATCCCCTATTTGGTTCAAATTGTGTGTTTGACAGCCTAAAAATTTTAGATTATTTGCTACAGTATGATTCTCCACCACACATTCACATAATAAAATATTTTACGCACAAACCAATAAAGTTTCTTTATTTTTTAACCACATTCTCCAAAAAATATTATTCAAAACTCTTTAATTTCCCAAATAATGGGTGTCAAATAGGGCTAAATTTTTTTTTTTTTTTTCCAAATTTATTTTCAATCACATTATTTTAATAAAATAATTTTCAAATGAAGTTTTTGACTTTTTTTTATTTATTTGACAATGGAATAATCTATTACTACTATCAAATGACATGGTACGTGGCCGAGATATTTGAATGGTTCAATCGAATAAAAGGAATTTATTCAAGTGAGAGCCATTTTTGCCTAGACCATTCTGTCGAGGGGCCCTTAATGTTTGGATTTAAGAAGTTGTTGGATCTATTAGCATATTTTTAGAAAGTTTCGGGATCTAAGTGCAAATTAGCAAAACTATCATGTTAGTTGAGTATATTATCAGAGTGTAAATAATAATATTCAGAAATTGTTACTTGTAAAAATTCGAAATTTTGAGTAATTTAACGAATTCTACAAAGTTTAATGATTAAAATGAAAATTATTGGAAAGTTAAAGAATAATGATTTTAAATCTTCAAGATGTAGCATAATAGATTTTGTGAGCTTAAACGCGAGATTGAGCCCTAAATGCAAAATTTGTAAAGTGTAAGGACTAAATTACAATGATGAGAAATATATTTTTAGACGAGAACGTGACAAGTCAAGATTATTCATTGATGAGAAGGATCAACATATTTACATTTAATTATCATGGTGAAGTTGTGATTTAAGCACTTTTTTGATACTTTTGAAATGTTAAGGGACTAAAGTGAATAAGTTTTGAAGTTAATAATTTATTTCGACCAAATGTAAATTTA
The DNA here is from genome assembly GCA_019395295.1 of Osmanthus fragrans. Classification (NCBI taxonomy): domain Eukaryota; kingdom Viridiplantae; phylum Streptophyta; class Magnoliopsida; order Lamiales; family Oleaceae; genus Osmanthus; species Osmanthus fragrans. The sequence goes on along the minus strand of CM033347.1, from coordinate 13,484,536 downwards.
TTGGAGGAGCGAGAGTTACCCCGAAGAATATTGAACTCATTTGAAGCACGCATTAAATGGTTACTTAGGGCGGTGTATTCAATTGAGACTTTTGAAGACTTTGGTGGATTTTTTTAAGTGATGACTTTCGTGGATTTCGTGGGTTTTTCATAGATTTGCATAGAATTATTAGAAGTCTTTCGTAGATTTCTGTAGACTTTCATTTTAAAACTTTTGTAGACTTCTGTAAAATTCAAAAGACTTTTAAAGACTTTCATTTGAAGTAGAATTCACGTGGATCATATAGTTTTCACAATTTTCCTTCTACTTCCCCTCCTCTCCTCATATAATTAAAAAATATTTTCAAAATAAATAAAAATTTAAGATCTTAATTGAATAAATAATAATAAAAAGTATACATATATATGGTTTTTAATAAATTTAATATTCAATATTATTAATATAATATAATGTTAAAAATAAATAGAAATCAACATATTTACATTTAATTATCAATTTGTCATATAAAAATTTATAATTTAATAAAAAAAAATTTATAATTTTCACAAAAAAAAAATGAATGAAAAAAGTTACATCGAATCCAATGCATTTTTTTTCATAGAAAATTTGGAGATAAATGATTTGAGAGAGAGGGAGAGATAATCAATCTAAAAAAATTAATTTTAATCATACATCTAATGTTCGTAGAAGTAAGAAAAAGGAAAGAAATATTGAATTTTTTTTTTTTTTTGTAAAAGTCTCCCAAAATCTCGTGATTAATGAGAGACAATTTTTGAGATTTTATATGAGTACTTTCTGCTTAAAAATTAGTACTCCAGAGACTTATAGAGACTTATAGAGACTTCCAAGAAGTTTTAATTGAATACACCGAGATTTTTAGAGACTTTTTAAAAGTCTATAAAAGTCTCAATTGAATACACCAAAATTTTTAGAGTCTTTAAAAATACATTGAATACACCTAAACTTTTTAAATCTCAAAAAGTCATTAAAAATCTCAATTGAATACACCCCCTTAATGGACTTGAGAAAAAGTTAATTATAGTTCATTAAAGTAAATAACTTTGTGGGTAATATTAATTCCCAAATTATATTAAAGTATCATAAAAGTATTGGACTCATTGGTAACTCATAATTAATTATGTAGATTAAACTCGAAAAAAAAAATTAAATAAGCTCGAACTTAATTAAAGCCGATCCGAAGAAACTATTGTTAACTGAATGTAAAGTTTTGGCTGAGAAAGAAGTGCTGAGAATGTGCTAGTAATGGTTAATTAAGAAATCACATCCAAACATTTGGAAAGGAATCACATGCAGAGACACTTCCCATCTCACGTTTTCTGTATATCAAGTCCCTTGTTTGAATAAAAATTAGATTTATTTATTTATTTTTTTTTTTTTTCAGATTTAGATAAAAATTGGTGAAATATATAGTTAAAAAATTGAAAAAAAGTTGTGGATCTCATAGAATATGAAATTGAAAATAAATTTAGTAAAAAGGTGAATTTTAAAAATTGAGGTCAAACAACATAAAAGTAAGCAAGGGCGAACCTATGATTGGGATGAGTGTGTGCCATCGGAAAAATTGCATTTTCATTCAAAATTTAAAATTTTTTTCCCAGTTTTTTTGAAATATTTTTTTTTACGTAATTGTATCTAACACCCATTGGAGCATAATCCTGAGTCCTTATGAGTAAGAATACAAATAAGCACTATTATAAGTTTGTGTGTGTATATGCAAGTCGTACCCTATATAAACTCAAAGCTAACACTAAAATTAACATATAGCAACCATACACGCTGGGTCCAAATTTTTTTTATAATAATTTAAAGCAGCAGCGTGTTCCCTCCCATTCTCAGCCTAGCTTTGTCCATTATTATCAGGATTTTGGAGTTGCACACTAGAATTTCAATTTCTGCTCTTCAATTCCAAATTCAGAATCCAAAATTTATTATTTAACAACTTCAGGTGAGGTACTCCTTTTTCGTGTCTATTCAAATTTGTCATTACGACTATATTTTTCATTCTCATTTTACAAATAATGTGTATCAAACGCGCGTGTCTATTCAAATTTGTCATTATGACTATATTTTTCATTCTCATTTTACAAATAATGTGTATCAAACGGACTTCATTCTCATTTTACAAATAATGTGTATCAAACGAGCCCTTTTGATACACATTATTTGTAAAATGAGAATAAAAAATATAGCCGTTATGAACCCCACACAAGAGATGTAAAGTCAAATATGATGGCTGGATGTGATGGATAACGGTCATATTTTTCATTTTTATGATAAAAAAATAGGAATCAAACAGAAGCATATGTGAATTTAATTACATCAGTCCAATGTTCATTCGGGAAAAATCAGGAAACAATTACAGGCTTACCTTTGGAGTACAGTTTCTAACTAGAAATCTTCATTATTAGAACAAGTTTAATTAAGGAAGGTGAACGATAAATAGAGTCGCAAGAAAATTAGATCTTCATCTCCATATTCACATTTTCACGGGGCTAACATAAAGAGTCTCAGCTATTGTACTTGTTGGATCCAGAAAAAAAGTAGACTTAGCAATGCGTTTCACCTCAACTAGAAATTTGAATAAAACAAAGCAAATGGTGAATAAGATGGAAAAAATAAAAATAAAAAATCTCATCTTTAACCCTGCCCATCATCATCTCCACCTCTTGCCTCTGCCGCAGCTGCCATCAATTCGTCAAATTTATCCGTCTTCCCCAGCACTATCTCAAGCTATAAACAAACAGCAACGAGACCATCATCAATGGATAAATACGTAAAGCATTTGTTATCATAACCCGGCCACTCCACACGCCCAAAAGGAAAAGGAAATTGAAAAAATATATATATAGAAATATGAATCAGTGGAAGAATGTGTTTCGCACTGATACATCAACATTGATAAGTGAGTTTTTTGCCAACAATTAGATTACAAACTTACTTTAGCTTTTGTCATTTTCCGTCCTCTCATTTCATCTTTAATCTCAACAGTAGACGTCATTATCTCTGCAGAGTGTTAAAAAAAAAACTCCGTTTAATATGTGAAGAATAACAGGATATCGTGGTTATAAAGGAAGATCAATGAATTTGATGATAATATGACGTAAACTGTAAAGAATAATAAATTGAGAGCTGAGAGCCCTACTTTTCTCAATTGCAAATCCATTATTCTTCAGAATTTCGGCCACACTCACAACTGTTGAAATAGCTGCAAATACAGGAGAGTAATCAATAACACTAAGAATTACAGAAGCTACTAGTCCAGGGCAGAGACTAAACGAAAAATGAAAATATTACAGATGTAAAATATACAAAAGAAAAGAAATATTACAGGGCATGGATTAAGCTACAGGTAATCTAAAAGTCGACAACCATCAAAAATAAAGGATTATCATCAAATATGCTTTCAATGGCGCAATCTAACTTCTGTAACTCTTGATCACAAGTGAACAGAACATGGAAAATGGCAGGGTGGAACGAGGATCATCAACATAAAAAATGTCCCACATGACACTTATAGTAATGAACCTATGGCATATACCCTAATTTCCACCCAAACACACTCAGAATGAAATATGAAAATCATTGCGACATCCTGATTTAGTACACAGCTTCATTTTCATTTTGAAACAACCATATTTATCGCATCTGTATATCAGGAGACAATGCTCTTTCACCACAAATAACTACATTAAGGGAGTCCAAATAACTAATTGAATGAAACCAGAATTTCTTCATGCACATAGGCAAGGGAATTCGGTCATGAAAGTAAAGGCCATGCCACATGGAAAAATATAGCTCATTATGAAACAAGTCATTTTCTTATTGAGGATGCAAAAAAAAAGTGCATGTCATCTGACACAAAAAACGTGTATTTGACACCTAAGATTTGTAACCCTTGCAGATCCTATTGTTTTTAAGTACCCACTTTATTGACTTCTTCAACCAAGGTGCAATTAAACAGCAGTGAAAACACATATTTAACTCAAATCCAGTAACAAGTCCTTACAATAACTAGTTTAGCATTTTACTTAAGCTTAGCAAAAATATGCAAAGCACCCAATCACGAACGCGGTACAGACATAATTTTTAATAGATCCTTTTAGACCCAATTATGCAAAAAACTGAAACATAGAATATTTCTTAAATACGCCACAAATCATACACAAATCAGTACATCAATCAATGCAAAAAGACTGTTGACTACAAAGCCACATTATACCGTATTAATCAACCAAAGGCAGCTGCAAGTGAAAAACAGCTATATTGAATCCCACAACAAAAATAACAGTCACCAATCTAATGCTTGTGTGTGTGTGTGGAGACAGAGAGGTGAAACAATACCCATCCCAAGAGCAGAAAGTTCAACCTCGTTGTACTGCTGCATATATCTCTGCGCACATAATTTATATATATTACACCAATTTCAAATCAAATCAATCAAAACTAAGATTTATATACACACACACACATACGCGTTCATACAAATATTCATACATGTATCGCAAAAAGATAGAGATTTCAAAAAAAAAAAAAACAATAGGAAGAAATTGAAACAGAACACCGATACAATTATACAATCAATAATTACCTTGGCGAGGCCAACGTAAAAGAAGAGGGGCCTTTTAGTGTTGGAGACCTGGATTCGGTTCTTCTTGTAAGAATCTCCATTGATATTAATGTTGTTCACTCCATCTGTGATTTCCTCCATTGATTTACCAATTTCAATTACTGAATCACCGTTGCAAGTTAACAACTCTATATCCGAATTAATGTGTGTATTTAATGAGAGGAACAACAATTAGGGTTTCTTATTATTTTTTTTATTAAATTGCATAGGAGACCTCAACTTCTGATACCCTTTACATTTTTAACTTTATAAATAATTTTCCTTTAGAAGTAAGGTCTCAACTCTCACCCTTTCATTTTCTGATGAAATTAGTCCATAGATCATACTCACTATTTTCATTCAAAGGGATAAAAAAATAACCATTATAATGAGAACTTTGGGTAAAATGTATTTTGAAATTGTAGTTTTTGGGAGAATGTCTTGTTAGAAAAGAATGAAAAGTTTTTTATTTACGTATAATATTATTTTATTGAAAAATATGTGGTTGAAAAAAAGAAAAAAAAATGTATTAAAATTTTAATGTGAACCAAACAATGAAACATATTTTTATTATTAGTTTATATTAATTGGCACATCTTGTCAGCTTATATGATTTGTTTATCATATTTTTATATAAACAAGATGAACAACAAATTCAAAATTTCTCCCCAAGTAATAGAATAATTATATAGAAATAGTAATTAGAGACTAATTAGTTGAAATTGGTGAGCTAGTAGCTCATTTTCTATTTTTTAATTCACACAAATCTATTTCAGTGGCTAAACCGGTTTGACCCTATAGAATTCAGTCTGGAATAAATCTCCACAAATCTCCCCGTCACTTTCCCATTTTTTCCCCAAATTTCATTTCCCTCCCATTTTCAACATTTCGCCCTCCGCCTTCGGCCCGAGGCAAATCCAGCATCGCGATGACATTCTCCTCGCCGGTCGGCGCAAGCTAAGAGGACATCCCACCGATTTCACTTGTTGCCTTTTGACGCGCAATTTTTTTTTCGAATCTGCGATTTGGCTTCCTCCCTGCCCAGGTCGAAATCAGTTCACTAGATTCATTCTCTTACTTGATCGGTAACATATATTTCCGATCTCATGAGTTGCATGTGTGATTCCTTGGGTTTCGGAATGAAGATTCTTAGTTATTTGCAAAGTAGTTCAATGATTTTTGATGGGTGATATAGGTCGAATGTTCTGTTATTTGCAAAGAAATTGAATGATTTTTTGTGGGTGAGTCGTTGGAAAAACAAATATAGAATTTCAGAGTTGTATATGTGTTGGCTACAAATTTATAGTTTCAGAGTTTTTTTCTTCTTAAAATGATTGTGGTGGAGAAATTCCTGTATGTTTTACCTCATTATTTTCAAACTTGGAAGTGAAAGTCTTCAAATTGCGTAGTTGTAGTACTGACTGTAATATGATGGTTATGATTTGTTCATATTCGGACTTCAATTTGACAGTATCATCCATGACTAGTTTTTCGCTCCTTTCATGTGGGTTTCTTTGATTCTTCAACAGTTGCGTAGAATGTGAGGAAGGAATTTTGGAGTTTGTTATGACAGTAGAAGTACCACTCACTATTTTGGACAATGCCAAACAAAATGTGGATGCCCTTCGTGCAAATGCAGATTTCGAAAATGTTTTGAAGTCGAACAGGATACTGGAAACAAATGACGTTTGTTCTTCACGTGTAGTAATGAATGTGGATATTTCGATTGGGTAAAAAACGAAGAATTGACTGGGGAAATGAGTACCGTTAATGACATGGTGAATTACGAGCCCAACGAGGAATATGAAGAATTTCCAAAAATATTTGACAGTCTAGCTCGAATTTTCGAGAAACGAGACGTGGAAATATCATTGCATGTAACATTTCGCAAAGGCAAAGGAATGTTCGAATGTGATGGGAAAGGAAAGCAAGTGTCTTGAAATTCGATTGTAAACTTGTATTAGTTACATACTTTATATGTACCGTAAGAACTTTTTGGTAATAGTATGATGCAAAACTGATGCTCAATTTTGTGAACGTTGTTCAAGTGTCGGATGTAGGTTTAATATATTTTGTGAATCGTTGTAATATAATGTGCCATGTGAGCGTTGGATGTAGGTTTAATATATTTGTTTCTCACAATTTTTATATGCTTTACTTGAACCATTTGAGAACCTGTAGCAGCCCCTCTGAGACCCATGGCACAACACAATTGTCCAGACGTTCAATAGTTCATTTTTACATATTGGAGATGAAATTAAGTGATATGAAAGATCATCTTTCTTATATGTAATCTTGAGTGAATGGTTTTGACCTTGATTTGATCTGTATTTGTAAACAAGGAGCCTTTAATGTATAGGGAACTGAAATGCCATAGTCTCTTTTGAATTATTCATAAATATAAACACTTTCACCAGGAAGTAGAAAACTAATTACACACACATTGGCCCGGTATAATTTTAGAGTGATGGCGGAACAAAAAGCTTGCATAAAGAAATATGATAAAAGAAATTAACTGTTAAAACAAAGAAAGCTCTCGTTTAGTGTACAAATTAGAAAGCTCTTGTTTTCTTCCGAATTGAAACGACTCTCAAAGGTGCTACCAATTTTGTATGAGACGTGGAACGAGTTTTTCAGCTAGTTGTTCAAGTACTGTGGTGGCTGCAAAATAGAAATTACTTCAACAAGTCAAATATGTAGATTAACTAGTAGCTTCATGGCAATTAGATTATACCAGCTAACATAAATAAGTAACCTAATATAATCCTAGAATTACTAAGTGAGAACCCTGACTAGGTACAAGCCGGATAGGAAAAGCTCAAAACATGTGCTTGTACATGCAAATACTGATGCATCAATGTTAAAATAATTACACTCAAGGTTTAGATGTGGCAGAATTGGTCACTTTTGATTCCTTGTAATATCTATTTTGTGACGTCCCAAACTTAAGTTTCGAGTGTCACGTACTAAACGTAATAACTTCTGCATTCGCTACATGTAAATACTCTTAAGTAAAAGTATTACATGTTAGAAACTTATTTTCAATCTGGTAAAATATCTCTCATAAAATATAATTTCCAGCAGAAGTGCATGTCGACATGAGATTATACTTTACCAAAACGGACTCAGCACTGCCACGGTTAGTTAGGGCAGCAAGTTTAACTATTTTTATAAAATTCATCCCAACTCCTTTTTCTATGAAATTTGTGGCATTAGAAATATATTTTCAAGTAGTTTTCTAAGTTAAAATATGAAGAATTTCCAAGATCATAAGATATGGGCATTTTACTGAAAATAGTGAGGTACTGCACAGAAAATATGAGGAATTTCCAAGATCATCCCAACTCCGTTTTCTATGAAATTTGTGGAATTAGAAATATATTTTCAAGTAGTTTTCTAGGTTAAAATATGAAGAATTTCCAATATCATATGATATGGGCGTTTTACTGAAAACAATGAGGTATTGCACAGAAAATTTAGATTGACCCTTCAATGCTTAAAAATTCATATCTCTGGCCACGGATATCCAGAGTTATTCTTGCGCCCATATTAAGACAACTCAAAGAGGAACGCATCAATATTTTTAGAGTCTCAAATAGACGTTTACGAAGTTAGAAATAATGTTTTGAAATTGACCCAAAAACTGTCTTGTTTCTGCCCTTTTACCACTTGCAAGAAAAAGTCTAATAAAAATGTCTTTTAACGTAACATGGAAGATATAACTACATAATTTACTTCCGATACCATATTACATAATGTCTTATACATGTTTTCATACAATACCATAAGAAAACCTATGGAAAGCAGTCGAACAAAACATACAAAAGGAAACTTTGATGCAAAAATAACATTTGTCCTTAACCCATCATCGATTATGCCAACTGACTTTCATCAACTCAACGATCATGGATCTGAAAATTTAATATAAAATACTATGAGTATAAAGAATACTCAATAAGATACCATACTTGGATTTAACATGTTAATACTACACAAAAAAATGCAATCAAACACATACTTGCACGTTTCGGCTTGCTGGTGTCCTTCGGACTTGTCTTAAGGCATAAATAGATATCTAACTTTGTGAACTTGTCCACCACATTCGTATTATGGTTTTTCATGCATAGCTTAAGCATAAATATTACCATGAAATCCTACCACTTAAGCATAGAAAATATCTTATAATAAAACTTGAAGAAATTTCGGTTGAGAGATGAATTGAGAGTGCTAGGCTTTGCTTCTTTTTTCTTCCTTTCCTTTTCTTTTTTTTTTTTTTCTCTCCTCACATATTCACTGCCCTCTCTCCAATTTTATTACAAGAAACTCTCTGGTTGAAAGAGATAAAATGCAAAGAAACATCCTTTATTATATATAAAAGCAAGGCAAACCAATGGATTAAAAAAAAGGGTGACTATTCCAACACTTGCCTCCACGTGTGCTGAATTATCCTCACTTCATGTATGCATTCAACACTTAAATTCAACACCTCCTACTTGCTTAACACCTCATGCATGCTTACCTTAAATGCCTCAAGCTTTGGTTGAAATAATAACCACCCTTGCATGCATAATATTCAACACCTCATGCTTGCTTGTTATTTTACTACAAAGATACATTATACTCTCGGTTTGGGGTGAGCTAATGTTTTGCAAATGAATTTAGTTTTGTGTGTGTTGTATTTATAATAAGGACAATAAGTGGCCACCTTATTTATCATTTATCATCACACGTGGGTTGCATAGAAGCATTTCATAAATTTAGCTAAGCATCTCATGCTTAAGATAAACACCTCATGCTTGCCTTAGCCATTTAGTCCAAACCCCTACAAAGATACATTCTCGGCCAAATGGAAAAAAAAAATGCTTAACTATAGTTATTAGGTGTAAAATTTGACATTAATCCCAAAAGACCTAATTAACTAATCTTGGTAAACTTTTATAAATCGACCAATGCAAATTTGACAACCATTAATAATTTTGGCCATACTAAATTTTGAAAAGTTAAATTGCAATCCTAAAAATTTAAACAAGCATAAAATTTCGGAGTATTACATATTTGTTGCATTAACTAATGATGTTATTATCATCTAAATCATTGTCATATCTTACAGATCACCATAGATTGCCAGATTAAATTTCTACCTAGTACCGCTCCATTAGAAACTACATACAATTATGCAATTATTAATCCATCACTGTGGAAATAATTATACTTGAGTTTTAAACACATTACGCAATTGGGAGACACTATTTCTTCCCATTAGTATTTATTCGTTGCATAACTAATGATTGTGTTATCATCTAAATCATTGCCATCTCATCATGAATTGCATAGAAAAAAAGACTCAGATCACAGTGAATAAAAAATCCTACCAAGTGAATAATATATATTGCAAAAAGCAGAATAAACATTTACGATAGACTTCTCTGGCTAGAATCACAAGCTTGTGCCACCTTGCCCGGGAAAATGTTGATAGTAGTATGACATAGCATGACCTGGAGTAGAAGATGAAAATTAGATACGCTTTAATTAGCCAAAATCACGAACTACCTATGTTTTTACCTTGAGAGTTCACAATGTGATGCGGCAACCTCATTGGCGTTGTTACCCTACATTAATTAAATGACGCCCTGTTTAACAGTCCAAAAAAATTAGAGTTGTGTATGTGACTGGGATTGGCATAGAACATTGTTGTAGTCGAGATGCCTGGACATCAAGGACGACGGCCTCTGTATTACTAGGCCTAGTTCTAGGCTTCTTTCCCGTGCTTGACCCTGATGTGGACTGCAATTTCAACAACTCAAATAAGAAATTTGCTGAAAAATTCTCATATCAAGTTTTGCTTGGCATGGACTCCAGTTGCATTTTCTCCAAAGTTTCCTCAGCGCGCCCTTTCTATTTGACGATTTCGGATCCAATATGCTCATACTGCCAGTTTGTTGCGAATCGTTACAAGTAGAGGGTGATATTATAACATGTTACGAAAAGGCGTTGCTTCTACTACCCAACTTTGACATCCACATATGTTCTCCTTGGATTTTTATCCATTCCATAATAGCACGTGACCATGCCTTATCATTTGCAGCGAGATCTGCCACCTCCGTGAAAGCCTGACACATATCGTTGTATCTCATCTATCCCGGAGTACTGCCTAACCCGTCATAATTGACTTTAACCCTTGTTGTGCTCTTTTGACATCTCGCCTCCATCTCCGTAATATGTATCGTTCAGGCATTGACGTGATGTTGTTGCAGACCAATACTGTGATCGCATGCCTACAAATGATTCCTCGAAACTCGAACAAAGGCAACTACAAATGCATTCGCACGTACCCTTCTGAAATGAGACGCAAAATATTTTTTTCTGCCCGTGTTCACGAACCTCATAGTTCGTCAAAAAACATTAATCCTTCTCAAACATGACATCGCAATAGACATTCTTGGTGAACTCATTTTGTACTTCCTTGAACTTTGAAATGGTGTACGCTGACTGAAATAGTTTTTACTATTTGCGAAAATGACTTGAAATCAGCCTGAAATTCTTTCTCAACCTTATTTCGTAGTGCTCTTTCATACTGTTCGACAAACTACTTCAACAAGGTCTTGGTAAAGCACATATCCATCGAAAAAACGTTCATACTCTCACTTCGTTGTGTTGTGGACATCCCTGCCCAAAATGTGGTCCCCAAAAAATAAGAAACCCAACGAAATTTGTTATCGTACAGGCATGACAACCAGTCATTCTCATACAAGCATCACCCTCCAACCTTGCTCGAATTCTTCAACAAACTGTAAATCGTATACTAGGTTGCGTATTGCAGCAAATATGGACCCCTTGTGAACATGGTTGCCAAACGTTTTTGGCAACTTCTTCAAAATATGCCACAAACGCCATCTATGCTTCGTATTTGGTAAAACAATCTCAATCGCATTTTACATTGTCCTGTCTTGATCAATAATTATTCTGTTGGGAGCTTTATCATTCATGCACTCAAGCCATGTCCTAAACAATCACACAAAACTGCATGTGTCTTCATTCGCTAATAGTCCAAAACCAAGCAGTGTCGATTGCCCGTGATGATTTATGCCAGCAAAATGTGCGAATGACATGTCGTACTTATTAGTGAGATACGTAGTATCAAAAGTGACGACGTCACCAAACTCCTTGTACGATTGCCTACATCTATTATCTGCCCAAAATACATTCTTTAGTCGTGAAAAAAAATCCTGAGCATCGTGCTTGCATCTTTGAAAAGTACGTCTGTATTGCGATGACATCTCTTTCACCAAGTCGTAATCGTCTCACTTGTTCTATATAGTTTCGACAATCCTTCTCAACGAACGTCGTATTCTCATATCCACCTGTTGCCACAACTGCAGAGTTAAAACTCTTGTGCAAGGGTATTCCTGTCATATCATTTAGTTCAAGAGTTCGTACTTGCAGTCAATTTTCGGTTGCAACGATACAACCTCAACTTAGAATGACTAGTTTTATGATTATGCTCGAGGTAAAATTTATTAATTCTCCATATTCCAGGAATATCTAAAGATGCAAATATTCTTACTATGCAATCTGTCTGACTTGTTGGCTGCGGCTTCAAAGAACCGTCTGTAGCATAACTTCTTCAACCTTCACGACTACATGTGAACGTCACGTATCTCATAACTCCATCGTCCCCCTTTTTCGAATTTCGTTTCCTCACTGGAAAACCTACAGCGTAAGCATATCTTTTGTAGAAGTCCAACATTTCATTTTCACTGTTAAACATCATACCCACCTCAGGCTTATTCACAATACCTCCTAATTTTTCGTTATCCACTGTGTTCGAATTAGCAGTTACATCCTCGTTATCACATTCTACCAAGACATCGTGATTTTTATCTTCCATAATTTCTTTTCCTTTAACAATTGGAGATATTTTTTTAGAAGTTGCAAACCAAATGTAACTAAAAGCAAAATTCTATGACTAAAAGTCGTTGACATGCTGCGACTAAAAGTAGTATCTTTCAAACATATTTCAATGAATGTTAACATTCGATTCTAGCATTGCAATTTTCTAGTAGTTGTTTACATCAATATCCTAAATCTATTTCAGTTAGCCCAGTCCACAAACCATTTATGTACTACATTCATGCACTAAAAGTAGGAAATTACTGTCAATTGAAATATAATCTAGCAAGAACATATTTTAACATAAGTTGGCACCAAACAAAATCCTTTGAATTCCATCCACTAGACAACCGCATTTCTCGAATTTCGTTAACACTAACTCGAAGAGAGACAGCTTACATGTGCATTCAAAAACTAAGAGCATTTCTACATAGACTAATCCACGTACAACCTAGAAGTATTTGTCCAAATATCAATGGCCTCATCTATTTAGAATCAAAAATCAAAATACCTTTGTCCATGTGAACTGATTTCGACCTGGGCAAGGAGGAAGCCAAATCATAGATTCGAAAAAAAATTGAGCGTTATAAGGCAGCAGGTGAAATCGGTGGGATGTCCTCTTAGTTTGCGCTGGCCGGCGAGGATAATGTCATCGCGGTACCAAATTTTCCTCGGGCTGAAAGCGGAGGGCGAAATGTTGGAAATGGGAGGGAAATGAAATTTGGGGGAAAAATGGGAAAGTGATAGGGAGATTTGTTCCATACCGAATTCTATAGGGTCAAACCGATTTAGCCACTGAAATAGATTTGTGTGAATCAAAAAATAGAAAATGAGCTGCCAACTCACCAATTTCAAATTCCTGTATGTATTCTGTGGAAAAAATCTGTACCTATAGACTTATTCTTATTTTTTTTATTAAATTGCATACGAGTCCTCAACTTCTGATACCCTTTACACTTTTAACTTTAAAAATAATTTTTCTTTAGAAGTAAGGTCTCAACTCTCAACCTTCCATTTTCTGATGAAATTAGTCCATAGACCATACTATTTTCATTCAAAAGGGTAAAAAAATAAAAACAATTAACATATGTTTGATAACTATTATTACTCTTCCAAACTTCTAGCGCATCTACAAAACTAACTCTGATCGGTCAAAATGGAACCGATCTCAACCTTACCACCAATAGTTCAGCATACCAAGCTCGTGTAGCAGATTTTCCAATAGTGTTGTAAGTTCAGCACCTTGACAAAAAAAAAAAAAAAAAAAAAAAAAAAAAAAAAAAAAAACACGACTTTCGATGTCAGCATATTAGTGCCATATACGAGGAATGGCATAGTTTCCGATATCTTTTGGCAACAAAGCGACCAACCCTATCTCGTGCAAAACCAAACACAATTGGAGATCATCATAACTAAAGTCTATAGAGACAATCAGAGAGACGAGGAACGTTTTGCTGCACAAGAAGCCCACAAAAACGCTCGTGTACACAAACTCGCACACGCGCACGCATATATATACACCATGGTACTTGTTGTAGTAGTTGGAAAGTGTTGCTCATTCTGTCTCTGCTAATGTTCAACATTCACAGTATATCTCAATGTTATTCCTTGTAACTAAGAGTGCAAGCTTCACTAATTCTGCTGGTAAACCAGTTTCCATTTCATGGTATGCTACAAAACTGTCTGCAAATTGATCAGTATTAAATGAGTTAACAAAGATTACAGACAAAGCATGCAACAAATAATATAAAGAAAAATTTAGATATACAATGTATTTGATGTAATACTAGAATAATGCTTTTTCCCCATTTTCTCTGTGTTTTCTAGTTTCATGTTACAACTCCTGCTTGTTAAGACATTCTAGAATCAAATATCAACAATGAATATCCTGATGTCATGAACCAGCATGAGATATGATTGATGTGTTCTGCTTAAAACAAAAGAAGAGAAATTGAACTCGGGCAGCAACACTATCTCCAATCTGAACAAAACAAAATGAAATTGATAATAGGATTTATGAATTGTTCTTAACTATTTATTCAGATTAATCTACTACTTGATGCATATGTTGTTGATCAGTGTTTGATGAGTTGCCATGCCTCGTATGATGATCATGATTGTGAAACGAGTAGGCTCTTTTCTTCCTCCTCGAGTCTTTCTAACCATCTAAATACAAGATCACATCCAGATTTGGCAGCTATCTCGAATTGTTCTCTTGCCATATCAACTGGATTAAATTCGGGGCTTCGAGCATTCTTCCTCGATTTTCTGTTGGAGGATCCTCTTTTTGCATTGAATTTGGTTAGTAATTCAGGAACTTGAATACCTAAAACATTCATAACAAAATACTAATTCACAAACCTAAAAAAACAAAAAATTATGAAAGATTAACAATGAACACTTGTAGAAAATTGAATATAACAAGCTTCAAGGAGAATAAAAACACTTAATGAAATTACGAACTGCCACACCATGAAAGAACAAATAGCTAGATGTCCTCAATGCATTAAGGACACACAGTAGTGGATAGGACTGGACATTACAATAACAAGATTTTTAGCTTTCTTTTTCTTCTTCAATATTATCCAATACAATTGAGTCAGCCTACCAAACATGCCATAAATGTTAATTGATGTTCAGCTAGTGAGCAATGGCATCTATGGTTAAAATAAGTCATTCATTTTTTGGCTTTGTAAATTAATGTAAATACACTACAGTAGCCCTATTCACTCCTGACTCCTTTATCTGGAAAATTTTGAAAACCATAGAAATGTTAATTAACAGACTTGAATTTGCTATAACTAAAACCTCCTATAATTATTCAAACACCTTTTGAGATAGTAATTAACAATGCATTTGAAGCTACAAAAAAATTCCCTTTCCTATCACATATCCGGTCTATTGGTTATATATCCAACCTACAGATCAAATGCCCTCTGGTGACAAATGAGGCAACTAAAATTGGCTAAATATCCTTTTTCTAAAGTTTGAGACTTATCCCCACAAGCCACAAGCAGTTCTGCTGCTGAATGCACAAAGAGAGAGTAAAAAGAAATGCACAAGAACAACAAGATGTATGACGTGATCTTTGATACATCAAACGGAAAAATATCACTAGATATGTGATACAAGACTCCAAAAACACTGAAATCTGGGATCCATAATCATTAGCTATAGTATGTTTATAATCCGATCCTTATTGGGATAAGACTTAGTTTGTTATTGTTACTATTAGCTAGTGTAATATAACGAAACGATAGAGTTTAAGAAACAGAAAAACAGAAATGAGTTGATGAACCTCCCAGACAAGATTATAGTTCTTTTTATCATGAAGTTGATACGTGAAACATCGAACTGCAATGAATCTAGCTGCTAAGATAGATGATTCTTTTATTCCTTTCATTTGACCAGTATATTATAAAGTTCAATGCTGCTTCATCTATGGCACTTTAATCAACAGGAGAAAAAATGGGAAATGGATAATCTATTTATCACACATTATGTACAGGTTAAAGTTATAAAGGCTAAGAATTTTCGTTGTTTTCAATAGAAACTAAGTGAAGACTTATCATTTTCCACTTCGAAATATCTTCTGTGCAATACCCCGAACTTAGGGTTTCTTTAAGAAATACATTTTCCCTGTATCATTCATGTTAATATTGATGATAAAACCATATAAGAAATTGATGGAATATTGGCTCAAAGAAAAGGAAAATGATCTTACCGGATATCAGTTCATCTACCGGACTTGAAAGAGGCTTACCAGATTTGAATGCACATACCGAATTTAAGCTTAATTGAAAATACCGGATATGGAGTGCGCATACCAGATATCAATAACTTTGAGAACTTACCGTATATGGAGTTATACACTTACCGGATATGCACAACCAATATTGTATTTTCAACAGAGCATACCGTAATTGTTTTACTTACCGATTTTTGAATTAAACTCACAAAAATTCGGTATTAACAAAGAAATGGATATATATATACACAATGAAAGGAAGAAGAAAAACTTATATTAGACTTCTTAATAACGAAGATACATGACTAATGTATATATAGTCAAACTTACATACAAAACAAAAGGCTATTAACCTTTAATCATGCCACCTACAATACTTGACATTAGTACTTAACATAAAGGAGGTAAAAAAGCTGTCTAATTTCTATCATTACATAAGTTAGACTAAACTAAAAAACATGTAATCAAATGATAAACAAAAAAAAATTAATTAAGTGACAACAAAAGTGTCACAACATTTTGTTCATCACTCCTCCTTGACACTTTTGTTGGAAACACCAAGACTATCTCTTAATGTTTCAAACCTTTCCTTAGGCAAAGTTTTGGTTAAAATATCAGCCACTTGTTCTTTAGAACTGCAATGCTTCAATTCTACCTCTTTTCTTTCTTGAGCTTCTCTGATGAAGTGATACTTGATTTTTATGTGTTTGGTTCTTCCATGGAATACTGGATTCTTCACCATTACCACGGCAGATTGATTGTCACAAAATATATTTGTTGCATCAACTTATTTAAGCCTCAGATCACCCAACATTTTCCTAAGCTATATAGCCTGATTTGTTGCCTCAGATGCTGCTATATACTCTGCTTCAACAGTTGATTGCACCACTATTTTTTGTTTAACGGAATTTTAACGGAATTCCAGCAAACAATACTTGAACCGACATAGAAAACATAGCCAGAAGTGCTCTTCATACCATCAATTGATCCAGCCCAATCACTGTCAGTGAAACCAGTTAAAAATCGAGTTTCTGATTTTCATCTCCTTTGTTCCTTTGATGTATCTCAGCATTCTCTTGGCAGCTTGGAAATGGTTTTCACTAGGTTCTTGCTTGAATCTTGATAGCATATTTACAGCAAACATTACATCGGGTCTAGTGGCAGTTAAATATAGCAAGCAACCAACTAAACTTCTGTAAATTTTCTCATCAATCTTCTTTGCTCCATCCTCTTTCATCAGCTTTAAATTCTGAACTAAAGGGGTGTTAACTGGTTTACAATTTCCATGTTAAACTTCCTTAACACCTCTTTAGCATATCTCTTTTGGCAAACAAAAATTTCATCATTTGATTACTCAATCTCCATTCCAATGAAGTATTTCATTTCCCCCAAATCTGTCATCTCAAACACCTTCTTCATTTCATCATTTGCCATTTCAATCAAAGCTGCATTACTGTTTGTGACTAGAAGATCATCAACATACAGAGACATGATGATCAAATCCTCATACACTTGCTTAATGTAAAGTGTTTGTTCATTGATGTTTTTGATGAAACCAAGGCTGCTCAAGTATTCATCTATCCTGCTGTACCAGGTTCTTGGGCATGCTTTAAGCCATATAAGGCTTTCTTCAACAAATACACTTTATCCTTCTCTCCAGTTATAGTGAAACCTTCAGGTTGCTCAATAAAAATTTCCTCATTTAAGTGTCCATTCAGGAAGGCTGATTTTACATCCAACTGATATAACTTCCAACCTTTTTTAGCAGCAATTGTAAACAATAACCTTATTGTTTCAAATCTGCCCACATGAGCAAATGTATCAGTAAAATCAACACCATATTGCTGAGCATAGCCTTTCACAACTAGCCTAATCTTGAACTTGTTAATAGAACCATCAACATTCATTTTGGTTCTATATACCCACTTTACTCCAATCACATTTTTGTTCTTTGGTCTGTTAACCAACATCCATGTTCCATTTTTCTCAATTGTCCTAAGCTCTTCCTTCATTGCATCTATCCATGCTTGAGAATCAGCTGCTTCAGTATAATTAGAAGGTTCCAGAATTGCTGTATTACATGTAGCATAAATGTCTTCAAGTGATCTAGTTCTGATCCATTATTAGATTCAGCCTCAGCTTTAGCTTCTTCTTCATTGATATCAGCATCCTCACCATGTGAAGTAAGCTTTAGAACATCAGTTTTTATTCACAGAACTTGATTTCCAATTCCAAGAAGAGTTTTCATCAAACTCGACATCTTTGTTGAAGATCATTTTCTTAGCATGATGAATATAGATTCTATATCATTTTTTCATTACCACAGTATCCAACTAAAACACCAAGTTCTACCTTTTGACTTAGCTTATCTCTTTTTGCATCAGGGATGTGAGAATAGCATATGCTGCCAAACACTTTCAAGTGCGACACATTTGGCTTAACTACATACCAAGTTTCACAAGGAGTTGATTTGTCTAAGGCTTTTGTTGGTAACCTCTTGAGAAGATACACAGATGTATTCACTGCCTCAGCCCAGAATTCCTTTGGAACATTCTTCTCTAACATCAAGCATCTGGCCATCTCCATAGTTGTTCTATTTTTCCTCTCATAGACTCCATTCTGTTGAGGTGAGTAAGAGATTGTTAGCTAATGTTTAATCCCTACTTCCTCACAGAATTTGTCAAACTGATTTCTGGTATACTCAGTCTTATTATCTGTTCTTATAGTCTTTATCTTGCAGTCACTTTCGTTCTTCACAAGGTTTTTAAACCTTTGAAATATTGCAGGCACTTCTGACTTCATTTTGAGAAAGTAAACCCAACACATTCGAGTTAAATCATCAATGAAGAGACAAAATACCTACTGTCATTCACAGTTGAAGTTCTCATAGGGATACAAACATCAGAGTGGACTAAGTGAAGTTTGTTTTGTTCTCTTCTAGACTGATTTATGTGAAAAGGCAGCCTAGTTTGTTTTCCCAGTTGATAGACATTACAAACACAAGCATCATCATTCACTTTTGGCATATTTTCGACTAACTTTTGTTGAAACAAATTTTTTAGTGAGGTGTAATTTGCATACCCAAAACGTTTATGCCACAAAGTAGACTCATTCATAGTACTAGTAAAAGCATGTGAGTTGACATTTTTCCACTCCAAAGGGAAACTCTTGTCTCATTTCTACTATCATTAACTCAAAATTGTTTGAATCCAATATAGTGCAACTACTATCTTTAAATATCAAGGTGTAATCCTTCTCAATCAATTGGCCAACACTAATCAAATTTTGATCAATTTTAGGCACATATAGAACATCATAAATAAACTTGATACCTGATGGTGTTTGAACTGAGACTTTACCAATTCCTTTCACCTCCACATACTCTCCATTTCCAACTTTCACCCTTGATCTGTAAGAATCATTCAACTCCACGAAAATATATGAATTTGATGTCATGTGATGAGTGCAGCCACTGTCAAGTAACCAGGTTTCAATCTGGCTGGAAGCTGTAAAGTTAATAGCAGAAAACAGGTGTTCTGCCTGATCTTCAGCAACTTTGGCCAGCTGCGGTTCCTTCTTCTCCCTTTGTATTGCATACCTTTTCAACATGACCAAATTGTTTACAAGTTTTACATTGCACACCAGGTCTAAACCAGCACCACTTGGGAGTATGACCTTTCTTTTTGCAATGAAAAAAAAGAGGATAATCAACATTCTTGCCAGCATTTTTGTTGATTTCAACCTTCTTCTCATGTTGTAGTTTCTTCACTTGAAAACCAGTTTGAGCCTTATATTTTCCTTTCGTAAACAAGGCTCCCTCAGTATGTTCTTTTTGCCTGAAAAATCTCCTATGTTTGGTGGCTTGAAGAGCATTTACAAGTTCAACCAAAGAAATGCTAACCAAGTCTCTAGAGTCCTCAAGGGAAGAGATCTTGGATTCAAATCTTTCTGGCAGACTTATCAACACTTTTTCCATGATCTTTTTATCTGGTGAATCATCTCTTAACAGCCTTATTTGATTTACAACCTTCATCAATTGATCAGTATATTCCTTCACTATTTCAGTGTCTTTCATTTTCGAGGTTTCAAACTCCCTTCTGTAGTCTAGCACTTTCATCTGCCTTGTTCTGTCATTGCCTTGGAATTCTTCTTCCAAACGATCTCAGGCCTCTTTTGCAGTTTCACAGGTTATGATCCTAGTGAAAATGGCATCTAAAACAGCAGATTGAATGCAAAAAAGGGCCTTGAACTTTTTAGCTATCTCTTCACTATGCTGTTTCAACTGAGCAATAGTTGGATTAGCTCTCAATGGTGGTGGCTCGACTCCAGTTTCAGTAATCTCCCAAAGATCATAAGCTTTCACGTATGCCTTCATCTTTGCAGACCAGAAGTCGTAGTTTTCTCCTGTAAATGCTGAAGGTAAAGGGGCAGAAAAACCACTTGAAGCCATATCACTCACTCACCAATGACACTCGGCTATATATGAAGGTTACTTACTGGTTTTTTCTCTCAAGACTGAAAGTATTTTTTGATTTGTTCAAAGATCTCTAACGCTCTGATACCACTGATGGAATATAGGCTCAAAGAGAATGAAAATGATCTTACCGGATATCAGTTCATCTACCGGATTTGAAAGAGGTTTACCGGATTTGAATGTACATACCAAATTTAAGCTTAATTAAAAATACCGGATATGGAATGCGCATACCGGATATCAATAACTTTGAGAACTTATCGTATATGGAGTTAAACACTTACCGGATATGCACAACCAATATCGTATTTCAACAGAGCATACCGTAATTGGTTTTACTTACCGGCTTTTGAATTAAACTCACAGAAATTCAGTATTAACAAAGAAATAGATATATACACAATGAAAGGAAGAAGAAAAACTTATATTCGACTTCTTAATAATGAAGATACATGGCTAATGTATATATAGCCAAACTTACATACAAAACAAAAGGCTATTAACCTTTAATCATGTTACCTACAATACTAGACAATAGTACTTAACATAAAGTAGGTAAAAAAGTTATATAACTTATATCATTAGATAAGTTAGACTAAACTAAAAAACATGTAACCAAATGATAAACAAAAAACATTGGTTAAGTGACAACAAAAGTGTCACAACATTTGGTTCATTAGAAATCTAAAGATGTAAGAATTTGCTGAACTATGAAGACTAATATCTTGATAAATAATATTAACTATTTGTATATGTTTGATATGAAAAATCTTTTAGATAGGAATAACATTGACATTTGTATTTTGCCAAGTCACTAGAAAAGGTACAATGTTAGGCATTTTGCGTAAGGGAAGAGAGACGTCTAACAAAAATAGACCCATAGGCTATATCAGCACCAGCATGGCCCTGCATGAATACTCAAAGCATGAAGAGAGTTCTGCAAATGTAAGTTCTCTTACTAGAACAATATAAACGTTCAAACATTCAATGGCTGACTGATAATGGCACAAGACTCAAAACTTTTACAAATTCCATTAGAGCATATTTGGCTAAGTATAAAGTTCCTCCTATGTAAATATTTTTATCAAACACATTCGAGGTTTTATAGAAGTTAGTTATTTTGGATTTTTTTAGTTCAAAAACTTAATATTTCTACAAAGTAAATATGGCAAAGCATGCTTTTAGTACCACTACAGTTCACCAAGGAAAAAGCATCACTGATTGAAACCAGTCAATAATCACGTCTCAACAAGCAGCAAGGAAATAACTTATTACTACCTTTTCAGATGCTCTATGGAAACACCACAACTCCGAGGCGTCATCTTTTTTTCACGCAATCCCGTCAAATATATAGCACCTAAAATGTTGAGAGCACTCGGATGCAGCTATAACATAACAAGTTTTGATAAAGTATATGTTGGAATATATTGGCTCGAAATCTTTATCAAGAAAGCTCTAATTTGAATATCGAGGAGGAAAATACCGGAAATGAACTCGCCGATTTTTACACAAAAACTCTGCTGTTTTTAGACAAACAAAACAGAGGAGAAGAAATGCTTTCATATAACAATTTCATTCAACATTTTCTTCTAATAATAATGGATATACATGACTCTATATATAATCAAATTTATACACAATTTTACATGACTATTCTACCAACTAATCTATCAACCATCACTCTACCATGCTTTACAAGCTAGATAATTGTATTAGTGTTGGTAATTTAATTCATACCTAAAATTGAAACAAATCTAGATGCAAACATCATAGATCAAAATGACAAAAATCTTAGGATCAACATCATGCCAAAATATTAGGATTCGTGGATTCAGATTATATACCTCGATCCATTATGAACGATTGTCTACAATTGCAGAATTACTACAACAATCAATTACGTACAGATGAACACAAATGAAAGGGAGTGGTTTGTGATTTTCCTCAACCAAATAGCCTTAATGCCTCAATGAGACCATCGTCTCTCTTTCAGATGGGGAGAAGAGAAACTATGTGTGATTTAGTGTATTGGGGACCATAACCAAAAGGGTCTTTATATATTGCTTAATCAAGGTTCCCATTATCCCCTAATTATAACAATATTGGTATCTACTCAATTAGCCCATATTTATTAAATAGCTAATATAATTGTACTAAATATGTTGCCATTAAACAGAAAAATCATTGGTTTTCCTAACCTCCTAAATATTCAGGAGAACCGTTGGTTGTCCTAACCTCCTAAATATTTAGGAAAACCAACACAATTAGCTCATACTAGACAATACATTAACTTGTAGTAGCTTCAAACATAGCTTAACTTTACATCATTACTTGAGTTAGACATCAACCACAATATGTAATTAAATGAAACACATATATATATGTTAAGTGACAACAAAATGTCACACTAACTTCAACACTCTCCCTTGACTTTTTCTTGTAACCATCAAGACATTCTTTCAAACCCTTTTTTTTTTTTTTGTGACTACAAGCTTGAAGTATTTTTTTTGTTTTTCATTTGATCGAAGCACCAATGGCTGCAAGTCTATATCATAGTTGACAACTCTTTGCATTCGGATCAACTATAGACAAAGAAACTCTCGACATTCATTTTTACTTCATCAAAAAATTTTACCAGTTTGAGCTTACCGAATTTCATTAGGCTTACCGGATTTACTCTTTTCTTTGCATACTAGATTTACACTTTGCCTACTGAATTTCACAACATACAGGATTTGGCACTGAATTACCGTATTTGCAAGAACATGAGCTTACCGGGTTTCCTCTTTCCTTGCAAAATTTCACTACACATACCGGGTTGCACTCAGCTTACCGTATTTCACATGGCATACCATTTTCTTAAGCACATACCAGATTTAGAAAAAATGAGCTTACTGTATATACAATACACCTACCGGATATGCATTCCACTAACCGAATTTTCACTTGCATATCGAATATGTTCACTTCCTCTCTTACCGTATATGCTTTGCATATCGTATTTGCCCATTATTCAATCTTACGGATTTACTCACTGCTTACTGGTTTTTTTTTTTCATTTTTTCAGCTTTTTTCTGTCATTTCTAAGATCATGAGGGCTCTGATACCACTATTGGAATATATTGGCTCGAACGTTTTATCAAAAAAAAACTCTAATTGGAATATCAATGAGGAGGAAAATACCGAAAATGAACTCGTTGATTTTTACACAAAAACTTTGCTATTTTTAGATAAACAAAACAGAGGATAATAAATGCTTTCATATAACATTTTCATTCAACATTTTCTTCCAATAAGGACCGATATAAAATGAATTCAAAAAAGGAAAGAAATGATTCCTAACACAGCTTTACATGCACCAGGCACCTAAGAAGCATGGATACGGATACGGATACGTAATTTGGATAAGATACGATACGGATACGTCGATACAACCTTTTTGAAAAAAATTAGGATACGCTGATACGTGTTATAAATATCAACATAATTTTATAAATATAAGAAACATTGATACAGAAGCTTGATAATAAAAATAAAAAAATACTAAAACATTTTATCTTAATCATTGTAATTAGGAGAGAAATTTTTTTTTCATTCATTCTAGGGGAAGGCGCGCGCGCGCACATACACACACACACACATATATATATACACATTGAGAATTCTATATTAAGAAGGATCCTAAATTCCTAATTATGAATCCTTATAATTAAAGGATATATATATAAAATTCTTCAAACTATACATTCTATAATGCTTCCCCTCAAGTTGGAGCATAAATATTAATCATGCCCAACTTGTTACAAATATAATCAACCTGAATCCCATTTAGAGCTTTTGTGAAAATATCTCATAGTTGTTTTTTAGTTTTTACATATCCGGTAGAGATTAAATTATGGTGCACATTTTCACGAACGAAATAGTCGTAATCTCAATATGTTTTGTTCATGAAATACAGGATTATAAGCAATATTAAGAGCAGCTTGATTGTCACTCCACATTTTTACTGGTATTGAAACTTTAATTACAACTTCAATTAAGAGCTGATATATCCATATTATCTCACACACAGATTGTGTCCTAGCTCTATATTCTGATTCTGCACTGGATCGGGATACAACATTTTGCTTCTTATTTTTTCACAAGACCAAATTTTCTCCAACAAAAACACAATAGCCAGTAGTGGATTTTCAGTCAATCTTAGAACCTGCCAATATGCATCTGAGAAGCATTCGATGTAGGTATGCCCATGATTTCTATGTAGTATCCCACGTCCAGAAGCTCTTTCTAGATAACATGGGATCTATTCTAAAGTTTCCCAATGGTGAAGTATTGGAGAAGATATGAATTGACTTACAATACTGACAGGATATGCAATATCAGGATGGGTTACTGTAAGATAGTTCAATTTCCCAACCAGTCTTATATATTTCTCAGGATCTTCAAATAGGTCACTATATTTTGGTAAGTTGCAAATTAGGAAGCATTTGAGCACTGCTTAGCTTACCTCCCAACTTTCCTGACCCAGTTAATAAGTCAAGCACATATTTTCTCTGAGATAAAAAGATACATTTCTTGCTTCTTGTCAGCTCAGCTCCCAAGAAATATTTCAACACCTTTAAGTCTTTCGTGTGAAATTGGGTGTGAAGAAAAGACTTCAAAGATAAAATTCACATAGTATCACTGCCAATAATAACAATATCATCAACATATACAACAAGGAGAATAATGTCGATTTCAAACTAACGTTTACCTTTGCAAAGAGTGATAGGTAGATCAAGATCACTAGACATTAGATCTAATGCCAGAGAAGAGTCAGGTGCCAAACATGCATCAGGAGGGTTTCGTCATCTGGAATATACCTGGCAAATAGGTGGTGGTGGTGTGGAAGCAACAGGTGTAGAAGCAACATTAGTTGACTAGTAAGTGGCATGATAAACCAATAGATCATCATCATTCCCCTTATTGAAAGAAGAATAAGACGTGGGAAAGAAAGGAATATGTTCCAGAAAGGTAACATCAATTGACACATGATACTTGTTAAGACTCAAACAGTAGCATCGATATCCTTTTTGTAGACGAGAGTAACCCAGAAAAATACATTTTAAGGATTTGGGGTCTAATTTAGTTACCTAGGGACGAACAACACGAGCATAACAAGTACTACCAAATATCTTAGGTTCAATAAAGAAAATGGTTTAGTAGGAAAAAAAACACTATAAGGAGTCTCACCATGAAGAACAAATGAAGATATTCGATTAATAAAAAATAGGCCATAGAGATTGTATCAGCCTAAAATTGTTTAGGAACATGCATTTGGAACAGGAGTATCTTGACTGTCTCAAGAAGACGTCTATTTTTTCTTTCAGCCACACCATTCTAAGAGGGGTGTCAACACACGATGATTGATGAAAAATACCATTCTGAAGCATGTAAATCTGATAAGAATCGGAGAAATATTATTTGGCATTATCACTTCTCAATGTATGTACAGAAGCATTAAACTGTGTTTTAATTTCAGCACAAAAGATACTAAAATGAGAAAATAATTTAGAATGATTCTTCATTAAATAAAGCCAAGTCACACGAGAAAAATCAGCAACAAAGGTAACAAAATACCGAAAACCAGTTTTGGATACAATAGGACAAAGACCCCAAACATCTTAATAAACTAACTCAAAAGGAAAACTAGCTCTTTTATTGACTCGGGGAACTGAGGATAGACGATTTTGTTTCGCAAACTGACACGACTCACAATCTAAAGACGATACATTCTGAAAATAAGGATATAATTTCTTCAACAAAGATAAAGATGGAGTCTCAACCGACAATGTGCTTCAAAAGGAGTTAAGACACCTAAACACCCAATGGACTTGGGCACCTAGGTATCTAGAATATAGAGACCGCCTAATTTATATCCATTACCAATAATCTTCTTCATCATAAGATCCTGAAAAAGACAGTAATCAGGAACATCTTCTTGTAGAGAACCTATAATCACTTTCATGTTTTATTCTCAATCAGATAATCTGTTCAGCACATTCTTATTTTGCTCATCGATATAAGATCTCACTGAACTTAAACTAGTATCCACATAAGATTGCATGCCCTGATAGTGGCGTTCTTGCCATTTTTGTTGCTCTTAGAAGAATTGTTTTTAGTTGTCAAGAATTGTCTGGTAATGAGCTTCTTATTTTTTTTTTAATTCTTCGACAATGTGTGCATTAAACAAACTTTGGCGCAAAGCTGAAATATCCACATAAGATTGCGTACCAGGTTGCATGTGATCTTCTTGCCATTTTTGATATTGTTCAAATAATTTTTTATTTTTATTTTTAAGAATGACATAATAGTGAGCTTCTTGTTTTCTCGATTCTTCAGCAATGTGTGTCTTTAAGTTGTCGCACAAGCTAAACACATCTGACACTACATGTTGTCTATACATACTCAATATTTATTCTATTTGTTCTTTGGTTATGTAGTTAGAGCCGTCAAAAGCAAAACTAGATCCAGCTCCAATTGAACTATATGTACAGGGAATAGTTGTTTGTTGCACATGGATGTTATTTGAAATTTTTTGTGCTATATTGTCGAATTTCCCATTCAAAACATTTTAAATAAAAATAAATAAATTATGACAAATAGAAAACAATTAAAAATCGTAAAAATAATAATAATAAATTAAATTAAATGCAAATTAATGATCAAAAATATAAAAAATAAAGCACGAATATTAGTATTTTAAAATGAAAAAAAAATTACAATAAGAAGAAAAAAATTATTATTATTTTTACATTATTACCAAAAAATATTAATAACAAAAAAAATTATACAAAAGGAAATTCTAAAAATTAAATAAAGAATATAATTATTGTTTAATTGAAATTGGAAAAAAAAATTAAGTGCTATCATAAAAGGAAAAGAATTCTAAATTGAATTTTTTTTTTTATAATATGAAGAAAACAATTAAGAAATTTTAAAACTATGTTGAAAAATATATATATATATATATATATATATAATAAAAAAACAAAAGAAAATTATTAAAATTAAATAAAGAATATAATTACTATTTTAATTAAAAGTGAAAAGAAAAAAATTAAGTGTTATCATAAAAAGAAAAGAATTAAAAAGATTTTCAAATTGGGAGGAAAAAAATTATCTATAATGTGAAGAAAACAATTAAGAAAATTTAAAACTATTTAAAAAATTGTATTAAAAATAAAACAAATAAAACAACAGGAGATTATAAAAATTAAATAAAGAATATAAATATTATTTAAATAAAATTGAAAATTTTAAGTTTTATCATAAATAGAAAATAATTAAAAAGAATTTTAAATTGAAAAACAAAATGAAGAAAAAAAGTTAGGCAACCCAAAAAAAAAAAATTACTATCAACCTGGCCGCTCACCATTCTCGTTGGAAATCACCAATTTCAACGAGAAGAAGGTACTTTATGTCAAAATAATCTTTTAAATCACGTCTACACTCAATAATATATCTAAATAATGAAAAATAAACATTATGAACATCATAAATCCATAAATTTTAGAAAAATAATAAGTGAAAAATTATCTCATAATCCAAAATAATAATAATAAAATTAACTTCGTTGAAGATAATGGTTGGGTTGTGTGGTGGTCGGCTTTCGGTTGACTGTGAGGATGAGTTCTTCGACTGGACCCTGACTATTAGACTGTGTGAGTTTTTTTCGAAATTTCTTTATTTCTCTCCACTCAAATACTTGATTGAAGATAATTGTATTTTTGGGTTTTGGTATTTAACTTAATCATTTTAGCTTTTAACCCTGGTTTTTTTTTTAATGGCCAAAGGTCATTATAGAAATATGGTGGGGCCAACCAGCGATTTCCTTGTATTTCCTCAAATCAAATGTGAATGCCTAGAGAAGAACAATATTCATTATATGCATTTAGAACATATATTTATTTAAAATGAGAAAAAAAAAAAAAAAAAAGTAACAGGGGAATTAAAAGTATTTTACTTGACAGTAATTGCAAAAGTACCAAACTAATCAAAATTGTAGATTAATAAAATTTAAATTTCAAATTCCTTTTGGTTGCTTCCACTTGCATTCTCTCTTCTCCCTTCATAACACAGTTATTTCCTTTCTAAATAAAATTTCCTTTTTCCATAAAATAAAGATAAATATAGAATTAAAGATAAAGTTCTTGATTAAGAAAGATGCTAAGACCGTTAAGACCAAATAATTATTTTTATCTAGGCGAAGAGCCAAAGAATAATGTCTTTAAATTTTCATTAGTTGTTCTTAATTGTATTTAATATGAACTCTTTATAGAAAATGTTTACATGTTGTAATATTATTTAAATATTCTATAAATTTATAGGAAAAAATAAAGAAAGATAGTTTAAGTACCATAATAATAAATTGAATAATAATTTAAAGAGTAATCGATTGGGAACGGAAATAATCTTTTTTTCTCTTATTGATAACAGGTAAAGTTACAATATATATATATATATATATATATATATATATATACAAACTAGGAATTCTATATTAGGTAGGTTACCAATTAGGTATTCCTATAATTAGGCATATATTTATTTACATTCTATAACACTCTCCCTCAAGTTGGAGCATAGATATTAATCATGCCCAACTTGTTACAAATATAATCAACCCGAATCCCACTTAGAGCCTTTGTAAAAATATCTCCTAATTGTTCTCCAGTTTTCACATATTCTATAGAGATTAAATTCTGCTGCAACTTCTCACGAACGAAATGACAGTCAATTTCAATATGCTTAGTTCGTTCATGAAACACAGGATTAGAAGCAATATGAAGAGCAGCTTGATTGTCACACCACAACTTTGCTGGTGTTGAAACTTTAAGACCAACTTCAGTTAAGAGTTGATATATCCACATTATCTCACACACAGACTGTGCCATAGCTCTATATTCTGATTCTGCACTGGATCGGGATACAACATTTTGCTTTTTGTTTTTCCATGAGACCAAATTTCCTCCAACAAAAACACAGTAGCCAGTAGTGGATCTTCGATCAATCTTGGAACCTGCCCAATCTGCATCTGAAAAACATTCGATGTGAGTATGTCCATGACTTCTGTATAGTATCCCACGTCCAGGAGCTCCCTTTAAATAACAAAGGATATGTTCTAAAGCTGCCCAATGGTGAACTGTTGGGGAAGACATGAATTGACTTACAATACTGATAGGATACACAATATCAGGAGGAGTTACTGTAAGATAGTTCAATTTTCCAACCAGTCTTCTCTACTTCTTAGGATCTTCAAATAAGTCACTGTCTTTAATCAGTTGTAAATTAGGAAGCATTGGAGCATTGCTTGGCTTAGCTCCCAACTTTCCTGTCTCAGTTAATAAGTCAAGCACATATTTTCTCTGAGACAAAAAGATGCCTTTCTTGTTTCTCATCACCTCAACTCCTAAGAAATATTTCAACACCCCTAAATCTTTCGTGTTAAATTGAGTGTGAAGAAAGGACTTTAGAGATGAAATTCCCATAGTGTCACTGCCAGTAATAACAATATCATCAACATACACAACAAGGAGAATAATACCAGATTCGGACTGTTTGTAGAAAACTGAGTGGTCAGACTTGCTCTTTCGCATTCCAAACTTTTCCACTGCCTGACTAAATTTTCCAAACCAAGCGCGTGGACTTTGCTTCAAACCATATAAGGATTTTCGAAGATGACACACTTTTCCATACACCCCCCTGAGCAACAAACCCAAGAGGTTGCTCCATATAAACCTCCTCCTGGAGATCATCATGTAGGAATGCATTCTTGATGTCCAATTGATGTAAAGGTCAATCATGAGTAGCTGCCAGAGAAATGAATAAGCGAACAGACGTCAATTTAGCTACAGGAGAGAAAGTGTCAGAATAATTCACACCATAAGTTTGAACATAGCCTTTAGCCACAAGACGGGCTTTAAGCCTAGCCACCGATCCATCAGGATTTACTTTGACTGCAAACACCCACTTACATCCAATAGCCTTTTTTCCGACAAGTAAATTCACCAAATCCCAAGTATCATTAACATCCAAAGCATTCATCTCCTCGATCATAGCATCACGCCAACCCGAATGGGATAAGGCTTCATGAATAGTGTGCGGAAGAGTTATAGAGTCAAGAGAAGCAACAAAAGAACAAGAAGATGAAGACATACGATTATAAGAAACAAAAGATGAAATAGGATAAGTACACTGACGTTTACCTTTGCGGAGAGCAATAGGGAGATCAAGATCACTAGATACCGGATCCAATGCCGAAGAAGAGGCAGGTATCGAACATGCACCGGGAGGATCCCGTCGTTTAGAATACACATGGCGAATAGGTGGTGGGGGTGGTATGGGAGCAACAGGGGTAGGAGCAACAATAGTTGACTTGTAAGTGATATGATAAACCAACAAATCATCCTCCTCCCCTTTACTGAAAGAAGCAGAAGAAGTGGGAAAGAAAGGAATATGTTCCAGAAAAGTAACATCAGTGGACACAAGATACTTATTGAGACCCGGACAGTAGCATCGATACCCTTTTTGTAAACGAGAGTAACCTAGAAAAATACATTTTAAGGATTTGGCATCTAATTTAGTTACCTGTGGACGAATATCACGAGCAAAACAAGTACTACCAAATATTCTAGGTTCAATATGAAATAAGGGTTTAGTAGGGAAAATAACACTATAAGGGGTCTCACCATGAAGAACAAACGAAGGCATACGATTGATCAGAAAGCAGGCTGTGGAGACTGCATTAGCCCAAAATTGTTTAGGAACATGCATTTGGAACATGAGTGCACGTGCTGTCTCAAGAAGGTGTCTATTTTTTCTTTCAGCCACACCATTCTGAGAGGGTGTGTCAACACACAAGGATTGATGAAGAATACCATTTTGAAGCATATAAGTCTGAAAAGAATCAGAAAAATATTCTTTGGCATTATCGCTTCGTAATGTATGGACCGACACATTAAACTGTGTTTTAATTTCAGCACAAAAAGCACTAAAATGAGAAAATAATTCAGAACGATTTTTCATTAAATATAGCCAAGTCACACAAGAAAAATCATCAACAAAAGTAACAAAATACCGAAATCCAGGTTTGGACACAATCGGACAAGGACCCCAAACATCTGAATGAACTAACTCAAAAGGAAAACTAACTCTTTTATTGACCCGAGGAACTGAGGACAAACGATGGTGTTTTGCAAACTGACACGACTCACAATCTAAAGACGATACATTCTGAAATTGGGGACATAATTTCTTCAACAAAGATAAAGACGGATGTCCCAATTGACAATGTGTTTCAAAGGGAGTGGAGACATTCGAACATGCAATGGGCTTGGGCACCTGGGTATTCAGAATATAAAGACCGCCGGATTCATGTCCTCTACCAATAATCTTCTTCATCATAAGATCCTGAAAAACACAGTAGTCAGGAAAAAATGAGACACGGCAGTTTAATGTTCGAGTAAGTTTGCTCACAGACATCAAATTGAAAGAAAATTGTGGTAGACTTAAAACAGATGATAAATGAATGAATGGAGTTGGACTAATAGTACTAGAACCGAGAACAGAAGAGGTAGAACCATCAGCTAAAGTAACATGGGAAGATGTTTGCGATTGAAACGTAGAAAAGAGACTAGGATTACTTGTCATATGATCTGTGGCACCAGAATCAATGACCCATTTTGAAGAAGATGAGAGAAGACACGTAGTAGGTTTACCTGTCTCAGCAATGGCAGAGATAGGGTGAGGTGAATTCTTCAATGCGTCCTGATATTGAGTGAATTTGGCAAATTCATCTGCAGAAACTGTAAGGACCTGCTCAGAGGATGAGGTGGGTATAGTAGCGGTAGCAGCTGCAACATGAGCTGAGTGAAACCTTTGAGATTTATTGTGCAATTTTCGGCACGAGTTTCTGGTATGACCCGGCTTATGACAGTAGTAGCATACAACTCCCCCTTCATTCTGACTGCGATTGATTCGGCTACCTATACCCCTGCCTCTTGTATTACCTCGACCACCTCGACTGATAAGAGCACTAGAAGACTGACCAGATGAAGTAACATAAGCACTAGTGTCTGTGCGAAGTACTCTAGTAAATGTTTCTTGCAGGGATGAAGTCTCAGCACTGGAGAGAATCTGGGATTTAGCAGTTTCAAACTGAGAATTAAGACCAGCTAGAAAACTCATCATAGCCATTTGCTCCCGCTGAGCGTGTTGAACTTTCACATCTAGACTAAAAGGTAGCAAGACATTCAATTCTTCATAGATTTTTTTAAAATTCATAAAATAAGTCTGAAGAGACTGATCATGTTGCTCAGCACGGTAAAAACCCTTACAACTTCATAAATACGTGACACATTCCCTTTCCCAGAGTACATAAACTCTAAATATTCCATCAATTCTTTAACATACTCACAGTGATTAATCAGGCCGATGATCTCTGTATCAATAGAATTACGAATCTGTAAGAATAATCGAGAATCATCTCTTAGCCAAGTGTGGCGAGTATCATCCATTGGTGGATCTTCTGTAAGATGATTGGCCATAGAGATACTCCGCAAATAGATCCGAACTGTCTTACACCAATCTAAATAATTTGAACCAATCAACTTATGCTCCGTGATTTTGGACATCACTGGAATTACATCAGTCAGAACTAAATTCTTTTGCTTGTCAGCCATAGAAACAACCACAAGATCGAAATAATAATTCAAAGAATGAGCCCAAAATAATAGGCTCAAACAACCAAACGTGAAATAGTTAGGATTTTAGCCTACAATTTGGAACAACGGCCCAGCCCACTGCACAGATGAATTGGACAACTTAACCAAACTATGGCCCAATTAAATCAGTCCAACACGCAACAATAATCCAATTAGCAACAATGACCCAAAGTCCAACAAAAGCAGCCCAACAGTAATCAAAGTAAGATAAACCCAGCCCAATTCCAACAACTAATGAGCCCAACAACAGATAACTAAACAATTCAATAGCCAAGAAAGGGAAAATCAAACCTCAGTGAAGTCGAGGACGAAGACGACTCCAAAGATGAGGATGACAGTGATGACTTTGACGATGAATTTGATGAAAGTGATGAAGAGACCCCAAAGAAGGTTGAATCTAGCAAGAAAAGACCTGCAGAATTCATGCCAAACAACGCGTTGGGAAACTGAGCAGCAAACTCGCGACGGCAAGTGTGGAACCCGACGGCGATAGCAGCACCAACAAGTTGCTACAACCCACGACGGTGAACTCAGAACCCACACAAACGCAGAACCCCACTTCGACAGCACCAACAAACTGCTGCAACCCATGAAGAAAAATGGAACAGAATCGGCAAGGAGTGATTGTGCGACCACCGAAGAACACCGACTTCTATGACGACGAGAAACCAACCACCAACCACTCGAAGCAAAACACAAGTTCGAGAAAAAAAATTAGGGCTCTGATACCATGTAATCGATTGGGAACGGAAATAATCTTTTTTTCTCTTATTGATAATAGGTAAAGTTACAATATATATACAAACTAGGAATTCTATATTAGGTAGGTTACCAATTAGGTATTCCTATAATTAGGCATATATTTCTTTACATTCTATAACAAAGAGAATTTTTTTTTAACATACTCAAATGTGTAGAGACACCTAGAGATGTTCTAAAGATATCAAGTAAAATAAAATAAATATATTTACTCTGCGGTGTACGCGCTACATGCATGTTCCACATTTCGCATTATGTAATTGTCATATAGTCCAACATGCCAAGCATTCTATTATAGTACAACAAATATAAGAGAAAAAATCTGTCAAACAAAACCGCAAATTCAAAATGTTTCGACAAAAACGAAAAGACCAGTGGTAAGTATGGAAAATCTAGGTTTATTCCATAACAAACTTTTGATACAATAACAGGATGGATGTACAATGAATCCATTACTTCAACGGTCGATATGCTCTCCCTTTACCAGAATTTTTAACACAGTATACGGTTGTAACTATATGCATCACTACGTCTGGGAAGCAAAACAAACATGGTAATCTTGTCTAGCACCTACAGGCACATGCTAACATCTTTTCTCCTACAAGAACAGCCTTTATCATTGATGGCCTCCTTAGGCTCATGTATAATTACGATCTTTAAGCATGAAGTACCTGGCTGTGAACAATGAGACTTTTGAAGCGGTTTCTACCCGCGAGGTTTGACAAAAAATTCGTCACTAAAGTCTTGAAATGCCCTTTCCCTGCGATAGTTTCCCACAGATGCTCATCAGTCGAGCTGCTACCATGGTCTGATTTCGAAACGTCGACTAGCGAAATACTCATGTGTTTTCGAATAATGCATAACTTCCCGTTGAGAGGGACAAGTGCTGCAGCCTCTAAAGCCTTTGAGTTCCCTAAATGCATTTTACTGTCAATCTGTTTGCTCCAAGAACCAGTTGATTCATCGTATACTCGAAGTTTTGCAGCCATCTTTGCAGTCCAACGCATAAAGATGGCCATTAACTGTAGTACTCGGGCTCCTCCAACCTGCAACCAGACCATCATAGATGGGGCACCAGCTATCGGTTTCAGGTTGGTAGACCTCACTCAAAACCTGTCGGTGAGAACCTATCCCCTTCAAGAACCACTTGCCTTCGTAAACAACCCCTACAAAAGGCACCATTGCAGTGCTCATATCAGAAATGAAGGACCACCTGTTCTTGTTAGGATCATAAACTTCAGCTGATCTTAGAGACCGGTGGACGCCCTCATTCTCCCCACCAGCTACATACAAACAGTTGTTTATAACACAACAGCCAAAAAATTGTCGCCTCCGAAGCATGTCAGGGGCTCGATGCCATTTATTAGTGCGTGCACTATAAAAAAAGACTCTCCTCATTGAACCTTTCACTGGATCTCGGCCACCAAACAAATAGAGGTGACAACCGCTAAGGACAGCACACCCGAAACCATGGGCTTCAGAATATTCTTTGGGAACAGGAGGAAGAGGCTGCCAAAGCTGGTATATGGGGTCAAAGGCATGCCATGATATTTTTCCATCTCGATCTTTCTTCATAACGTATATCCATTCCTCTGTAATTCCAAGATTCTTCCGGAGTGAGTAAAAATAATTACCTGCCAAAAGACGACCCCATCTCTTGCAGACTAACCGGAGCTTTCGATGCTCATTTCTTGGAACACGGATCAAGCAAGCAATGGCAAGATCATCTGGAAGTCCAGGAAGCAGTGGGGATTGACTCCTGTTTCTGTCATGTGGTGGCTTCTGTCTAGTGGGATGAATAGAAGGTTTGATGTCAGGTCGAAGACAAAGCTTTGAACCCGGCACATACTTTTTAGCACCAGCTACGGTTTTGAGGCCTGCATCTACCCGACAAAGGCATGCTGTTGTGTCTACCTGCAAATGAGTAAGATTACCATTGAAGTATTGTATCTTACAAAAACAATTACTAGACGAATTGTTT
The DNA here is from genome assembly GCA_019395295.1 of Osmanthus fragrans. Lineage (NCBI taxonomy): Eukaryota > Viridiplantae > Streptophyta > Magnoliopsida > Lamiales > Oleaceae > Osmanthus > Osmanthus fragrans. The sequence goes on along the minus strand of CM033347.1, from coordinate 13,448,293 downwards.
GATGCAAGAGCATTGACGATACCACATCAGGCTAACACCTTGTGGACCCAGAACAACAACAAACTACAATATCAGCCTTACTCATGATGTATTTATTTTCGGCTATCATTGAAGAAGGAAAAAGATTGGAAAATAGGGGGAAAAAAGGAAAAGAGAAACCAATTTGAGTTACACATGAACGCGCCATTGGTTTTGCACTATTAGTACTACAGAAATCTGCTATAATGAAGTGAAAAATTCCAATCCACCCTAAAATAGCAAGTAATGGTTAAAAGAAGACACGCTAGTTCAGTCAGAACAGAATTTTTTTGTTTTTTATTTTTCCTATATCTGAGTTTACACAGCTAGAACTTTGCTGATTGTGCGTGGAGAACATGATAAGATTATATTGCCTACATCAGCAATGAACGTCCTCAATTCCTTTCCAGGACATCCACAAAGGATGTCCTCCTTCCCAAAATAGCCATGCACTACCAGGAAAACCTCACTTAGACCACAAGACGAAGATCTTGGCTGCAATTCTTAAGGTTAGAAATAAAATGCTAAACCACATACCCATTTTATAACTCTTAACCAAAATTTGATGCCATGCTAAATCATGTGTAGAAATTCAAATGTGGATGGAATACAGCATGTGATCATTATTGGAATAAATAAATCTTATTGTTATAATGTCAACAAGAATTTACTTACTTGCCTATGAGACTTCATTAGAATCCCAAATATTACAAGTAACACAACTTAATGGAAAAAAGTATTTTACACATTTTTCCCTAGTTGCCCATAGCTCCCATTGCTGTGTTGAAAATAGACAATTAACTTCTAGAGTTTCCTGAAATGCAACTAATAGCTTGAAGCTATTAACTTAATGATATTATTATTTTTTAACTTCTTGTGTGAAAAAAATATTCGTTAATCCAGAAAACAAATTTGTAGTTCTTTTCAACTCTCACCTTTCTTCTCACTGCAATTCTACAGTTTCACCACATTGTTTCTTAAATCACATCCTGTAAATGCTACTAGAACTGGAATACTTTAAGAAAGACATTCAGGACAAAAAAAAAAAATATGTATATACTTTTAAATTCTAAGCAACAAATTGATTTCTTCGACTTTTGTAAATAGCACAGTTTCTATCTTGATATATTTTTCCGGCTGGCCTATATTACTCAAATAGTCAAATGTTTAAGGTCATACTCCATGACACGTTATGTTATTTCCCGATGGGGGAAATCCATTGATGTGTAGTTATGAGATTTTGCTTCCTAAATCCTCCATCCTTAGTTGATTATTGAAAGTGCTGCCTGTAACTTCATAGCAGATGTCAATTTATGGCTCCTGTAGCCTCTTTTGGTCCAATGTTTTAGAAGGCATTTGAAGCTTAACTCAGGGCTTGATTCGTGAGAATGGGATTAAAGCATGCTGCTTGATTAGGCATGCCTTAATGTTAGCATCGAGCAACTCTTTGGGTGGCTCAATTATGTCATGTGATGTTACATTAGCTAAATTTCCTGCCAATTGTTCTATTCAGCATAAAAATGTATAACCAAACGGCACGCACCACATGCGCAGGCTTTTGATTCAAAATGCCTAACAATGCAAAAAAGCACCACTAAGGTAATCAAGCATTCTCCTTTCACCTCATAAAAGCATATGTCAGGGCATTAGAGTGAAGAATAGAAATGCTCATAAGGAAAACCAAGCTACTGAGATGGCGTGAGTAGCTGGATTTTGGAGAACCGCTGTGGGTTATTAGTGTACTTCTATTTCACGGGGCTCGGGGGGTAACCAATAGCATAAGAAAACAACAGAGGATAAAATGCTTTTTGCCCTGGAAGAGAGGAATTATAACCAGGAATAATCAAACTTTAAAATAATTTTACCACATATGTTGGTCCTTCAGCTTCACTTAGCACCATAAGTACTTAAAATCAAATCTACTTTGGTGAAAGTTTTTGATAAACTCTAGTTCAATGATCCAATTTCATATATTCAGTCTTTTATATAACCACGCCTTGGGTAATTCAGTCAACAAACAACTCAAAAGTTAAACCATAAAGAACTTTTGACAGAGATCGTAAATAAAAATAATTAACTACAGTACCCCCACAAAGTCTTGAAATCAAAAGGAAGAAAGACATTTATCTTCCAATGCCTCTCCCGTGGAGTGGTTCCTTGAACCACATGTAGCAATGATTAGTAACTTGAAACAACACTAGGTTTAAAATTTTACTCACCCATGATAAAAGTTTACGAGAATAAACAAAGAAAAACAGAAGAAAACATAGAATAGATTAAAGTTGACAACTGAAGCAAGAAAGGGGGCAGAGTTTGATATTTAGCAGAAAGTCAGTATTTCAAATAAAGATGAAAGATGATTTTGCAGACATGTCAGTATTCTACTAGATATTACAAATGAGAAAATGTGAAATTCCCCATTTCTAAATTTAATTTCAGGGTGGCAACTATGGTTCCACACTGTCAGCCCTCATGGAAGATTTAGCAGAATGTTATTATTTGTACTAGATATTATGAATCTTAATAGGTGATATTCCCCTCATCTAATTTAGTTTCTGGATGGCAACTAAGGCTAGACAATATCAATCCTCATTGATAACTATATAGTCTATCTTTGGCTCACGTTTATAAACAATGTTCTAAATACTCAAGCCACTTTTTATCCATGCATTTCAATGGACCTACAATACACCCACTTATATTACCACTTGTTTCTATCTATTTATAATTTAAACCGTTTATAAACACTTCCCAGAATGCTTTTGCTTACATGCCTAAATTAAATTTCAACTTATGGCTATCAGCCCCAAGTGGCTAATAAAATTGATCAATGTGTTGGCTTGTCAGCAATCACAATTCAATGCGTGTGTTCCAATCAACAGATTTTGATAAAAGAACATTAGCATTGAATATAGTCATGGACTTGCTATCCTTGGTTGACGATCCTCCAATGGAAAAAGAAACATAACTTAAAGTCTTTTACCCAGGATTCCCTGCTTCGTTAGTATAATGCTCCCTCAAATTTGTAAGGGATTTCAGAAAAAGCTTGCAATAATGAATAACATAAGAAAGTAAAAGGTTGCTTCACTCATCATATTACTCTGGTCACAACTTGCCTTCGTCCATGCCCTGAATAACCCTATTGACAGCTATTTCCTTGATCTATACTAATCTTCCTTCAAAGAAATTGTACATTTATTTTCCCAACTTATCTTTCAAAACAAATTTGCACCTCAATGTGCTAAATGACCAGTATATAAAATCAATTGATTTCCGTTACATAGATATTCATGTTCCCATAACATGCTAGCATGGTTATGTACTATACTCTTCAATTTCACCAAACTTCACACTACCAACATAAGAGACATAGAAGCACTATAAATCTATTCATCTATAATTTAAGAAATTAAACACATTTAATCAATATTAAATGCAATGTTCTTATTAGAATAAGTTCGATATGCTGAAGAAAATACAATTCTGATTTGCAAACCCTCATTATAGTATCAAATTATAGTACTTAAATCAGAACAAGAAACATAAAAGTGGTTAAAGGCGAAATTGAAAATATCAGATACTTACCAAGGGAGGCTGAATCACTCTGTCCATTCTTGACAATTAAAGTACTTGCCAATTCCAAATTTGTCTCAGTTCAGAGCTGAACTGGAAAAGTTAATTCATATCTCCCCAATCATCAGATCCAACGAGCAACTTTATGCTACCAAATGCACAAATTAACAATGAATCAACATATGAAAAATTCACCAATTACATAAAAAGATTCATATCTGAAAGAAGAAGAAGAAATTCTGACCTTAAGAAAATCAAACTGAAATTTAGACACGCTTCATTCCGATGAAATGAAAACGAATATAAAACAAAAACTCACCACCAAAAACTTGAAGATCAACTCAAAGTACAGTCTGAAACGATACACAAATTGAATCCATGTGCAAAATCAGGAACCCACAAGTAGAAACTTGATAAATTTGAATTGTCAAGGATTATAGAGAAAGGAGGAAAAAATTGAAAACCCACAAATGTCTTATCCGGAAAAAGAAACCCTTAAACCCCCAAATTGCGAGACAGCAAGAAAATGGGGGCAAAAGAGAAAAGCACTGAAGAAAGAGAGAGACCCCTCTCAATTCTCCTTCACCATTAAAACTCAGTGGAAAATTGGGCCCATCAAAAACCCATTAGCACAATAAACCAAGCAAAAGAGTGTTTTCAACAAGAGACCAAAGAATGGTGCAAAAAAGCAAACCTAAACCATTAATTGCAGCAAAATAAAGTAGTTTTGAATTTGAAAGGCAAAGAAAATAGGGAATTGCAAGAACAAGAAGTAATGGTGAAAAACCTATAGGTCAAAATGGGTAATGGAATGTAATGCAATCTTCCACAGCACAATATACGTTAGAATTAAAGTAGACGTGTAGAGACAAACATTCAAAACATAAATCGTGGGACCCATATTCCCTCAGTCCTAACAAATCTGCCTTAAAGTAGGAGAAATTTTCCAGTGGCTGTTGGCCCACATTGATGACACTTTAGACTTGAGTTAGGATTGACTTGCTTATTTTTGTTCGGAAATCTCTGTTTGTTCAGCGTCTTGATTGTGAAATTGGTCTTTTTGGAAAATTACAAAATACTGGTAACCAGCAAACCAATGTTTATCAACTTATTTTTATAAAATTTATTTTTTCTTAATTTCATTTCACGTATTTCACATGACTCATAACTTTTATCAAATTTTCAATTTTATTTTTCATATTTTTTTTATAAACATCTGCTAAAATTTTGATTTTTAGCTGAACCAAATTGATGACCAGTATTTAGAACCCAATAACTTGTCACCAATCTTACGTGGATTACTTTTCGTCATTCTATTTAGTTGTATGATGAAGTAATGGTGATGGTTATCAAAGAATCAGTTAATAATGATCAAGATTAGATTGCAATGGATCATATTGTGGTGAAAATGTCTTGAATCAAAACAAAACAAAAATGTTGCGACCTTCCTTGTTGGAGCTAGCAAATTTAGCCCTTTTGAGTTTTGATTTTAAAAAAAAAAAATATGAAAATATAGTTGAAGATTTGATAAAAGTGTTAGTCTCTTAAAATATTCAATTAAAAAAACTAGAGCAAAAAGAATTTTAGGAAATGAAGACCAAACGAGACTCAAAAATGCTCTAAAAACTAGAAAGAGAACAAAGTTGAAGACTTTTCACCAAATACATCATTAGTTTTGTTATTGACAAATATGTCCAAAAATGCAAAGAAATAAATGTTTATTGAAACATTTGTAAAATTAAGAAAATTTATTTACTTCACAATTTAAATGCATACAAAGTTAAACCAATTCACTTTGCCTTACTTGATTAAAGGTTCATTTGATATGATTTCGATTTTTATTTTTGCTTCATATAGAAGAGTTTTTGAAGTAAGTTATCTTAATTTTTGTTTGAAAATGAAATGAATTTTCAAAAGAGATTCATATTTCGAAAATATTTTAAAGAATGTCACATGGGATCAAGTTTCTCTAAATTAGCCAAATAGTTTCAAATGCTCATTTTGACTTTTCAAAAATCATATTAAACAGGCCTAGGAGATGTACCAATCACTTTGCCTCAATTGACCTCTCTTGATTAGGTGCCAATCCTTAAACCATAGATCTCAAGAAAAAGTTGAGAAGTGTCATTTTTTTATGGCTACCTTGCTTGTTTGCCATTTTTAACAATTCAATTGGGACTCAAAAACACAAGTTGTCTCTCCCTTAATTTATTCGTCCATAATATTTTTGTGTTTGAGAAAAAGAGATTTGAATACGATATTCTTGTACGTTGATTTATCAAACCAATTCAGTGAGGCACTCCATTACAATAAACTTGGCAACAAAACATAAGTGGCTTGATAGACTTCTAAAAGACTCTTAAGCCATTTTAGTCGAGATGTCGAAGAAGTTGGACAAACAAGTCGAAATTTATCTCAATTTTCATTTTTTTCTGTGAAAGTAATTTTTCCTTCAATTTTCTATTCTAATTTTAAAATTGACTTTAACGTTAAATATCCTTTCTAATTATCATATAAGCATCAACTCTATGGATCGTTATTTAATGGTTTTTAAGATCATACGTTGTAAAGTTGTGTTCAAGATCAATTTAGAAGGTAATAAAGCATTTATTTTTTGGAAAATAAAAGTGAGACCAGCAACATACATAGGTGTTAAATGAAAATAAAATTTTAGTAAATAGCATTACCAGTCATTAACTCATCTTATCCAATAATATGTGTCACCTTCCACATAGCGAAATTTAATTGGAATGTAATTGGTGGATGGAACACAGCCTTCAAATATGGACTTTTGGTTTGGTTAGGGTGAGTGGGAGAATTTTCAAAATTGAAAGGTATTTTTGCCTTTTTCACATACATATTAATTTTGACTCCTAGTATAGTGGATATAAAAAGGTGAAGAGTTTTACTTTTAGTTCAAAGATTTTTCTAGAATAACATTTTTATTATTCGTGCATGTTTGTTAAGTTTGAATTTAAGTTAGTTAAACATATTTTTTATTCACATTTACGTAAATTTTGTTGGTGTATTGTGTGTGCATTTGCAAATTTAAAATTGAAACTTAAAACAATACTAAATGAAAGTAAACAATTTACTTGGAATGAAACAAAGTTACAAAAAATCAAGGAAGAAAAAACGAAGAATGCAATCCGTGGCAAGTATTCAACACTTTGTCACAAAATCTTACATTAATTACTTTTCGCCATTTTGTTCAGTTGTGTGATAAAGTCTCGATGATGATTATCGAAGAATCAGTTAGCTAGGAAATTTAACCATTTTTTAGTTTTGATTAAAAAAAAAATCAAATTTTTAGTAAATTTTGAATAAAAAATGATGACAAATGTGATTAAAAAGTTGATAAAAGTGTGAGTCTCTTAAAATAGCTGATTAAAAATGGATTTGAGAAAAAAAGAATTTTAAGAAATGAAGACAAAACGGGCTAAAAAATGGCCAATGTTCTAAAAAGTTAACCTAGGTGGTGCCAACCGCTTGGCAGTTGGCACCATCTATACTTGAAGTTTGGGCAAAATGCTTTGCTTCGTCCCTAGGCTTTTTTTTTTCAATTGGCAAACAGTTGAATTTTTTTCTTCCCATCTTTTGTTGTTTCGAGGCACACTTTATTAATTTATAATTTTTTTTTTCAATTATCTTTTATTTGACTTTAACTTATTAATTTTTTTGCTTTTTAAAACACTGTTCATTTGATCTTAATTTAAGTTTTTAAAAGACATTATTTTTATAAAAATTAAAAATGACTTTATTGGATAAATAATTAAATAAGATTTAAGTTACAGTACTATCTACATTATATAATTACAATTTTGAGATTTGTTATTTTGTTGAAAACTTCAAAAACATGTATGAAGTTCTTATAAATCTATTAAGTATGAGTTGTTTAGTTGAAAAATGAAACTATGAAAAATAGTCTATTTTTGCATTTCGAAAATTTGAAAATTGTATAATTGACTAATTATAGTAATTATTAAGTAAATAGAGTATTTTATTATTTTAAATATTTAATGTGTTATTTTAATTATTAAATAATATTTAAAAAAGTCTCGCCTAAATTCATAAAGGTTGAAACTTTGAATCCACACGCATACTTTACGCTTTTTAAAACATTTTAAGAAAGAGAACAAAGTTGAAGACTTTTCACCAAATACATTATTATTATGGTTATTGACAAATATGTCTTTAAACGCAAAGAAAAAAATGTTTTGAACTAGTTGTAAGATAAAGAAAAGTTATTTAGTTCAGATTTAAATGCATACAAAGTTAAACCAACTCACATTGCCTCAGTTGATTAAGGATCTTTTTGGCATGATTTTTACTTTTATTTCTGCTTCCTTAGAAGACCTTTTGAAGGAATCTACTTTAATTTTTGTTTGAAAATTAGTTTATAAAGAGATTCATATTTCGAAAGTACTTTTAGACTAAGTCAAATTTGATCAGTTTTTCTCTTAAAGTTCTTCTAACGAAAAGAAATATTTTCATAACATTAACTAAACAGGTCCAGAAATAGTTTTTGAATCTTGAAAGTTCTTTTTAACTTTTCAAAAGACATGTCAAATGAGCTCTAAGAAAGATATCAATCACTTTGCTACAATTGACCTCAACCAAAGACCTCAAGAAAAAGTTACCATAAAGGTCAAGCAAATTTAACTATGAGAAGCATCATTTTTATGGCTAACTTGCTTGCCTGCAATTTTTACCAACTCAATTGGAACTAAAAAACACAAAACGTGTTTCTCTTCCTTAAAGGTCCGTTTAATATGACTTCTACTTTTATTTTTGCTTCACATAGAAGAGTTTTTGAAATAAGTTATCTTAATTTTTGTTTAAAAACGAATTTTTGAAAGAAAATCCTATTTCGGAAATATGTTAAAAGAATTCACATGGGATCAAGTTCCTCTAAAAGCTTCTAATTACTAGAATAAATACTTTCATAAATTAGCCAAACGATTTCAAAAACTCATTTTGACTTTTCAAAAATCATATTAAACAGGCCTAGGAGATATACCAATCACTTTGCCTCAATTGACCTCTCTTTGATTAAGGTACCAATCCTTAAACCATCGACTCAAGAAAAAAAAGTTACGATAAAGATGAAGGAAAATTAACTTTAAGAAGTGTCATTTTTTTATGGCTAACTTGCTTGTTTACAATTTCTAGCAGATATAGAATAAATAGTCCACTCATTAGACTTTGTAAGATGTGTTAAAGTTTTCAACCCAATTTTGAGGGTGGTTACGGGACTAGCAAAAATTATCAAGTCATTTAGCTTAATCAAGAAAATTTAAAATATTTCTTATTATTATAACTGTTGAATCTTGAATATCAAGAATTAGACTCTTAAGCCATTTTAGTCGAGATGTCAAAGAAGTTGGCCGAACAAGTCGTAATTTATTTCAATTTTCTTCTTTTTTTTCTCGTGAAAGTAATTTTTCCTTCAATTTTCTATTCTAATTTTATAACTGGCTTTAACGTTAAATATCCTTTCTAATTATCATATAATCATCAACTCTATGGATCGTTATTTAATGGTTTTTAAGATCATACGTTGTAAAGTTGTGTTCAAGATCAATTTAGAAGGTAATAAAGCATTTATTGTTTGGAAAATAAAAGTGAGACCAGCAACATAAATAGGTGTTAAATGAAAATAAAATTTTAGTAAATAGTATTACCAGTCATTAACTCATCTTATCCAATAATATGTGTCACCTTCCACATAGCGAAATTTAATTGGAATGTAATTGGTGGATGGAACACAGCCTTCAAATATGGACTTTTGGTTTGGTTAGGGTGAGTGGGAGAATTTTCAAAATTGAAAGGGATTTTTGCCTTTTTCACATACATATTAATTTTGACTCCTAATATAGTGGATATAAAAAGGTAAAGAGTTTTACTTTTAGTTCAAAGATTTTTCTAGAATAACTTTTTTATTATACGTGCATGTCTTTTTTTATTATTCGTGCATGTTTGTTAAGTTTGAATTTAAGTTAGTTAAACATATTTTTTATTCACATTTACGTAAATTTTTTTGGTGTATTGTGTGTGCGTTTGCAAATTTAAAATTGAAACTTAAAACAATACTAAATGAAAGTAAACAATTTACTTGGAATGAAACAAAGTTACAAAAAATCAAGGAAGAAAAAACGAAGAATGCAATCCGCGGCAAGTATTCAACACTTTGTCACAAAATCTTACATTAATTATTTTTCGCCATTCTGTTCAGTTGTATGATAAAGTCTGATTATCGAAGAATCAGTTAGCTAGCAAATTTAACCATTTTTTAGTTTTGATTAAAAAAAAAATCAGATTTTTAGTAGATTTTGATTAAAAAATGATGAAAAATATGATTAAAAAGTTGATAAAAGTGTGAGTCTCTTAAAATAGCTGATTAAAAATGGATTTGTGAAAAAGAGAATTTTAAGAAATGAAGACAAAACGGGGCTAAAAAATGGCCTGTGTTCTAAAAAGTTAACCTAGGCGGTGCCAATCGCTTGGCACCGTCTATACTTGAAGTTTGGGCAAAATGCTTTGCTTCGTCCATAGGCTCTTTTTTTTCAATTGACAAACGGTTGAATTTTTTTCTTCCCATCTTTTGTTGTTTCTAGGCACACTTTATTAATTTATAATTTTTTCTTTTTTTTTTTCAAATATCTTTTATTTGACTTTAACTTATTAAATTTTTTGTTTTTTAAAACACTGTTCATTTGATCTTAATTTAAGTTTTTAAAAGACATTATTTGTATAAAAGTTAAAAATAACTTTATCGGATAAATAATTAAATAAGATTTAAGTTACGGTACTATCTACATTATATAATTACAATTTTGAGACTTGTTATTTTGTTGAAAACTTCAAAAACATGTATGAAGTTCTTATAAATCTATTAAGTATGAGTTGTTTAGTTGAAAAATGAAACTATGAAAAATAGTCTATTTTTGCATTTCGAAAATTTGAAAATTGTATAATTGACTAATTATAATAATTATTAAGTAAATAGAGTATTTTATTATTTTAAATATTTAATGTGTTATTTTAATTATTAAATAATATTTAAAAAAGTCTCGCCTAAATTCATAAAGGTTGAAACTTTGAATCCACACGCATACTTTACGCTTTTTAAAACATTTTAAGAAAGAGAACAAAGTTGAAGACTTTTCACCAAATACATTATTATTATGGTTATTGACAAATATGTCTGTAAACGCAAAGAAAAAAGTGTTTTAAACTAGTTGTAAGACAAAGAAAAGTTATTTAGTTCACGATTTAAATGCATACAAAGTTAAACCAACTCACATTGCCTCAGTTGATTAAGGATCCTTTTGGCATGATTTTTACTTTTATTTCTGCTTCCTTAGAAGACTTTTTGAAGGAAACTACTTTAATTTTTGTTTGAAAATTAGTTTATAAAGAAATTCCTATTTCGAAAGTACTTTTAGACTAAGTCAAATTTGACCAGTTTTTCTCTTAAAGTTCTTCTAACGAAAAGAAATATTTTCATAACATTAGCTAAGCAGGCCTAAAAATAGTTTTTGAATCTTGAAAGTTCTTTTTAACTTTTCAAAAGACATGTTAAATGAGCTCTAAGAAAGATACCAATCACTTCGCTACAATTGACCTCAACCGAAGACCTCAAGAAAAAGTTACCATAAAGGTCAAGCAAATTTAACTATGAGAAGCATCATTTTTATGGCTAACTTGCTTGCCTGCAATTTTTACCAACTCAATTGGAACTAAAAAACACAAAACTTGTTTCTCTCCTTAAAGGTCCGTTTGATATGACTTCTACTTTTATTTTTGCTTCACATAGAAGAGTTTTTGAAATAAGTTGTCTTAATTTTTGTTTAAAAACGAATCTTTGAAAGAAATTCCTATTTCAAAAATGTTTTAAAGGAATTCACATGGGATCAAGTTCCTCTAAAATCTCTTCTAATTACTAGAATAAATACTTTCATAAATTAGCCAAACGATTTCAATAGCTCATTTTGACTTTTCAAAAATCATATTAAACAGGCCTAGGAGATATACCAATCACTTTGCCTCAATTGACCTCTCTTTGATTAAGTAAGGTACCAATCCTTAAACCATCGATCTTAAGAAAAAGGTTACGATAAAGATGAAGGAAAAAAAAATTTAAGAAGTGTCATTTTTTATGGCTAACTTGCTTGTTTACAATTTGTAGCAGATATAGAATAAATAGTCCACTCATTGGACTTTGTAAGATGTGTTAAAGTTTTCAACCCAATTTTGAGGGTATGTTACGGGACTAGCAAAAATTATAAAGTCATTTAGCTTAATCAAGAAAATTTAAAATATTTCTTATTATTATAAGTGTTGAATCTTGAATATCAAGAATTAGACTCTTAAGCCATTTTAGTTGAGATGTCGAAGAAGTTGGCTGAACAAGTCGAAATTTATCTCAATTTTCTTCTTTTTTTTCTTGTGAAAGTAATTTTTCCTTCAATTTTCTATTCTAATTTTATAACTGGCTTTAACGTTAAATATCCTTTCTCATTATCATATAATCATCAACTCTATGGATCGTTATTTAATGGTTTTTAAGATCATACGTTGTAAAGTTGTGTTCAAGATCAATTTAGAAGGTAATAAAGCATTTATTTTTGGAAAATAAAAGTGAGACCAGCTACATACATAGGTGTTAAATGAAAATAAAATTTTAGTAAATAGCATTACCAGTCATTAACTCATCTTATCCAATAATATTTGTCACCTTCCACATAGCGAAATTTAATTGGAATGTAATTGGTGGATGGAACACAGCCTTCAAATATGGACTTTTGGTTTGGTTAGGGTGCGTGGGAGAATTTTCAACATTGAAAGGGATTTTTGCCTTTTCCACATACATATTAATTTTGACTCCTAATATAGTGGATATAAAAAGGTGAAAAGTTTTACTTTTAGTTCAAAGATTTTTCTAGAATAGCTTTTTTATTATTCGTGCATGTTTGGTAAAATGTCTTGAATCAAAACAAAACAAATTTGTTGCGACCTTCCTTGTTGAAGCTCGCAAATTTAACGATTTTTTAGTTTTGATAAAAATCAGATTTAGTATATTTTGATTAAAAAATATGAAAAATATGATTAAAAAATTGATAAAAATGTGAGCCTTATAAAATATCATATTAAAAATGAATTTGAGAAAAAGAAAATTTTAAGAAATAAAAACCAAATGAGCTAAAAAAAATGCTTAGTGTTCTAAAAAATTCACTTAAGCAATGCCAACTGCCTGGCACCGTCTACGCTTGAAGTTTGGGCAAAATGCTTTGCTTTGTCCCTAGGCTTTTTTTTTTTTTTTTTTTTTTTTCAATTCCTAAACAGTTGAATTTTTTTCTTCCCATCTTTTGTCTTTTCTAGGCGCGCTTTATTAATTTATAATTTTTTCCTTTTTTTTCAAACGTCTTTTATTTTACTTTAACGTATTAAATTTTTCATTTTTTTAAAAAACTGTTCATTTGATCTTAATTTAAGTTTTTAAAAGACTTTATCTGTATAAAAGTTAAAAATATCTTTATCGGATAAAGAATTAGATAAGATTTAAATTATAGTACTATCTACATTATGTAATTATGATCTTGAGACTTGTTATTTTGTTGAAAACTTCGAAAACGTGTATGAAGTTCTTATAAATCTATTAAATATGCGTTGTTTAGTTGAAAATTGAAACTATGAAAAATAATCTATTTTTGCATTTTGAAAGTTTTAAAATTGTATAATTGACTAATTATAGGAATTATTAAGTAAATATAGTATTTTATAATTTTAAATATTTAATGTGTTATTTTAATTATTAAATAATATTTTAAAAAAGTCTTGCCTAAACTCTTAAAGGTTGAAGATTCGCATCCATGCCATACCTTACGCTTTTTAAAACATTGCAAGAAAGAGAACAAAGTTGAAGACTTTTCACCAAATACATTATTATTATGGTTGTTGCCAAATATGTCTGTAAACGCGAAGAAAGAAATGTTTTGAACTAGTTGTAAGATAAAGAAAATTTATTTAGTTCACGATTTAAATGCATACAAAGTTAAAGCAACTCACATTGCCTCAGTTGATTAAGGGTCCATTTAGCATGATTTTTACTTTTATTTTTGCTTTCTTAGAAGACATTTCGAAGGAATTTACTTTAAGGCCCTGTTTGATAGAACATTATTTTTCTAGGAAGTACTTCCATTTTTGGTTTGTTTGATTGACCAATTTTTCATGGAAAATGTTTTCCACATTTTCCTTTTTTCTCACTTTGGTGGGAAAAGCAATTCCATTTTTTTTTTTTTTTTTTGTGGCAATTGGAACAAATTTTAAATCCAATAGTAAAAAAATTTATCCCTTTATTAGACAATTTTCATGAAAAATAAAGTCAAATGAATGATATTCGGTATGATATTTTTTATTTTTTTTGTTAGCAATTGAAACCAATTTTATAGCCAATTGTAAAAAAAAAAATATTATTCCTTTAAAAGATAATTTCCATGAAAAATAAAGTCAAACGAATACCAAAATATCCAAACTTACTTTTATTTCTCTGTAATTCATTTTTTTTCCACCCAAATTCAATCTTACAATCAAAGGGACCCTAATTTTTGTTTGAAAATTAGTTTACAAAGAGATTCCTATTTCGAAAGTACTTTTAGAGGAAGTCAAATTTGACCAGCTTCCTCTAAAAGTTCTTCTAACTAAAATAAATATTTTCATAACATTAGCTAAACAGATCTAAAAACTTGAAAGCTCTTTTTAACCATTTAAAAGCCATGCCAAAATAACTTTAAGAAAGATACCAATCACTATGCTTCAATTGACCTCAATTGATTAAGGAATGTACCAATCCTTAAATCATAAACCTAAAGAAAAAGTACCATAAAGGTGAAGTAGAGTTAACCATGAGAAGCATCATTTTTATGGCTAACTTGCTTGCCTGCAATTTTTGCCGACTCAGTTGGAACTAAAAAACACAAAACTTGTTTCTCTCCCTTAATTTATTCGTCCCTACTAGTTCTGTGTTCAATGAAAAGAGATTTAAATACATGATACAATATTCTTTTACGTCAATTTAACAAACCAATACTATAAAACACTCCCTTACAATATACTTGACAACAAAACATAAGAGGCATGATAGACTTCTAAAAGTCAAGAATAATAAAGCATTTTAACTATTAGCAGATATAGAATAAAGTGAAATGCTAGAGGTACATAAGGGACACATAAGGGTGTCCATTATGGACACCTATAATGGATACCTTTATGTAAAATATTGTGTACCATTTCCCTAGAATAAATAGTCCATTCATTAGACTTGCAACCGACGCCCCCAGATGTCCATTATGAACACCTTTCTGTGAAATACTATGTATTTCCCTAGAATAAATAGTCCATTCATTAGACTTTGTAAGATGTGTAAAAGTTTTCAACCCAATTTTGAGGGCGTGTGACATGACTAGCGAAAATTATCAAGACAGTTAGCTTCATCAAGAGGATTTAAAATATTTCTTATTATTACAAATGTTGAATCTTGAAAATCAAGAATTAGACTCTCAAACCATGGTAGTCGAGATTATTGAAGAAGTTGGCTAATCCAGTAGTAATTTATCTCAAATTTTAATTTTAAATTTTTTTTTTTGAAACTAAATTTCCCTTCAATTTCTAATTTTCTAATTGATTTTAACGTGTTATTTTTCTAATTAGCATATAATCATCAACTCTATAGATCGTTAGTTAATGATTTTTAAGATGATACACTGTAAAGATGTGTTCGAGATCAATTTAGGAGGAATAAAGCTACTTTATCAGAAGAATTTAATAGAAAACTTGATATAATTGTACGTGGAATAGATGATTGAATAAAAAAGTTGATTGTGTTTTAAACTGTCAAATGATATATGACATTATGTCAAGATTTATGTTAATATTGATGTTCATGTAGCATGATTAATTGATACGACGGGGTATAACACATTTATTTTTCAAAAAAAAAAAAAAAAAAAAAAAAAAGTGAGTTATATATGTATTTAATGAAAATAAAAATTTAGCCTCTGTTTATCACCTATTATTTTACATTCTACCACTTTTTTTTTACAATACTCATTTTCAACCACACATTTTCATTAAAATAATATTACATGCAAACCAAAAATATTTCCTTTTTTTTTAACCATACATTCTCCATCAATCTACTATTCCATAATACATTTTTCAAAATTAAAGGGTTCAAACACACTCTTAATAAAGAGCCTTACCAGTCATTAACTCATCTCATCCAATAACTTTCCACACAGCAAAATTTAATTGGAATATTGGTGGATGGAACACGACCTTAAAATATGGACTTTTGGTTTGATTGCATAGGTGGGAGAATTTTCAAAATTTAAAGGGAAATTTCACATACATTTTGACTCCCAATTTAGTGTATATAAAATGGTCAACAGTTTTACTTTTCAAAGATTTTTCAAGAATAACTATTTTATTAATCGTACATTCTTGGTAAAATTTGAATTTAAGTTAGTTAAACATGCTTCTTATTCGAAGCTTAAGTTTGCAAGGTCACAATATGTCTGATATATTTTAGAGTTAATTGTAGCAACTAAGAAAATGAGACGAACCTTTGGCTTTTCGTTTTGTAAGACAATTTGAGACATTTTATTATATCGCTGGATCCATCCACATTTCAGAATTTACGACCAAATAAATTATTATCAAGCGCGTACAGTGTGAACATTTTTCCAAGGGAAATTATACGAATGCGTGTCTTTTTCAGTTGGAAGCTTCATCTTATTCTTTTGTGAAATTTTTTAATATTAAATTATTAAATAAAACATTTTACAGTCTTTTTCTAATGCACGTCAAGATTTGAATAATTCTTACTTTTGGAAAATACAATATGTTCATGACAGTGAATAAAAAATTTAAAAGGAAGGAATTCTATTTCAATTCTCTTATTTGAAGGTATATTTTAATATTACTAAAAATGCGTTTGATCTGTAATTTTAAAAATTCATTTTTCAAACTAGAAAATTGAAAACATTTTTGGTTTGAGTTGTTGAAAATTTGTTTTAAAACATTTTATTCCATTGAATTAATTATTCAATATAATAGAATAATTTTATTTTAATATATTATTAAATATTATACATTTTAAAGACGATGAATCTTTATAATATTTTTTTCACTATAAAAGTAAATTAAAATAAAAAATAGGTAATAAAAAATTATTGAACTGGACTACAAATTTTATCTTTCTTTGTTTAATATTTTTTTAAAAATTTCGTTCAAATAATCAACAAAGTTGTACAATTTTTATTTCTTATTTTTCTCCAAATTTTTTTTTTTGAATTTTTTTTTTTAAAAAATTAGAAATTTAGAATTTATATTTTCAAAAAAAATATTTTTTAATAATATTTTTGAAATTTTCATTTTTTATTTATTTAAATGCTCATTTCCATATTTTGAATTAGGGCTGGGCATATATCCCGAATCGAACTGAACCGAATCGGATCCGAACCGAATCGAGCGATTCTTCGTAAGTAAAATACCCGAACGGGTATCAGAATCGAGAACCGACGGGTATGGGTCGGTTCTCGGTTCTAGACCCAGAACCGAAGAACCGAATTTTTTTTAAATTTTTAAATTTTTATATATGGGATAAATCAAATTATTTAGTTTTTTAAAAATAAATTAACAAATATAGAGTTTGCAATGAAGAGACTGGGTTCTATGATGACATTGAGATATGTAATAAAAAATATATTATATTTTTTCTTATTAAATTTTATTAGTTGAACAATTTTTTGTTTATTTATGTTTGTTAATTGTGATTTTTCAATCTTTCTTGTAGAGTTTTTTTAATATCTAGTATAACAAGTCAAGTAATTGATGGTTAAATCAAATAGTTGTTAAGTAAGTACTACTGTATTAGCAATACTTTAAAATATTTTATCTCTACGAGTCTATGACTTCTAATTTATATGGATCACCGATGTTTTAGTATACTAATTTACTATCTATTTATTGTTATTTGTATACATTGGTAAATTAATCTTATTGGACAACTTGTTATTTATATCTTATTAAATTGGAATACGTTAATTTGTAAAAGTTAAGATTGAACATGTCAGACTGTAGTATTATTATAAATGTTAAAAAAAATTAATTATACTATGGAACCGAACAGAATCGAACCGAACCGAACTGAACCAAACCCGAACGGTTCCAAAATTATATTTGGACCCGACGGTTCCGTTTACTAACTACCCGAAAATTTTCGATTCGGTTCGATTCGATTTGATTCTCTTCAGAACCGAACCGAATCTAACCGTGCCCAGGCCTATTTTGAATGTTTAAACACTTAGCCCCTGTTTGAGCCACATTATTTCTCATTCTCATTCTTATAATTATTTTCAACCATAAATTATTCAATAAAATAATATTTTTCATCACATCAATAACTTTTTCTTATTTTTTAACTACATATTCTTCATCACATTAACAGTAAAAATATATTCTTTTTCAAATAATGTGGCTCAAAAATATCAGATCAAATAAGTTTTGGGTATTTTTCAGAATTTAATAATTAAAAATAACTTGAAATTTTCAGCAAATCAAACACCTCAAACTTCTGAAGCTTTTAGTATTTTAACAAATATAACAATAAACTGCAGACTGTCGTAAAGAGATTCGTAGGAAAAGGGTGAAATCAAACGATAACAAAAGGCATAGTATTAAACTGATAATTCTGATAAAAGCGTGTTACAAATGTGTATATCACTATGCATACGATTAACAAGTTTCAGAAAAAGGATGAAGACTATCAAAAGCCATCAAGTTATAACTGATAATTCCACTAAAAGCATGTCTCCTATATATGCATATTTCACTATACAAAATGATAATTGAGTTCCAGAAAAAACATGAGCTGAACACCGTATAAAATTAAACATCAAGTTATAACTAACAATTCCAATAAAAGAACATAACGCGCGCATATTCACTATGCAAATGATAAACGAGTTTCTAAAACACGAGTAAGGGTAAATAATGCACCAAAAGGAATCACCTTATATTCCAATAAAAGAACGTCGTGCATGCATATTCAACAGACAGCAAAACAACGTCAAACTAGATTCCATCTTTCTCGCTAACATCAATATTGAACAAATGCATCACGTACTAGGAAAACAAACTTTTATCTGTATTTTGTATACCTCTTCAACTACGTCAGTTACGACATATGGTCGTCCAATAGAATCCAAAAACTGCTAATCTGTACGAAGTAAATCTGTTTGTGGCTTGAACGTTCCCAGAACCAAATACGGTACAATGACCATGCAAGCCATGAATAGAGTGAACTGCCAATGAAGAAGATAAGTAGGTAATTAGTAATCCTTCACGGGCTATCATAACATGCCTAAACTGATAAGAAAGCATACATTATAACATTAAAGATTTGTACACTAGTCAATTGATAAACAGAAAAATCCAATTAGAGATGTTCTCATACAAGATTCTCATTCATAGAAGAAAAAGTAGAAGACATAGTTTTGTCATACTCTTTGAATTACTATATAGAAATAAGAAAATCAAACCTTCTATTATGGAGGAAGATTACAGTTTCAATATATGTGAATCCAAGCAACTCAATTTGAGATGAAATACAATTCTACACTTGTTCATAATTGGTTATCCATAATGAACCCTTCTTCCAAGACACTAGATTTTTAGTTTCTTTATTTGATTAAAAATCAAGATAAAATTCTATTATCCAAGTCTATGCAGTACGAAGACTAATGCTACGGTGGAATGTCCGTGTGGAACGACGACAAGTCAAACACACCATGCTGCTTTTCTTATATATATATATATATATATATATATATATATATTTTTTATTTTTTTTTTAAAATTTCAGACGCCTAAGGAAACATGTTCAACACACCATATGAGATGTTTCATATTTTTAGGCATGATAATAATAAAAATAAAATAAAATGCTTTATTCTTAATTGTCACAATTTCAATTTCTTCAATATCACCAACATAAACTTCTTTATAAATATTAAATATAACATTTATCAAATCTGACTCATGTAATAATAGATTATCAACCTCAAGCAATCCAATACTTTCAAGAGTATCGAATGAATCTCGGACAATGTCCCACATTTTGAATTTTTCTCTTTTGAATAGAGATTTAATTTTCTTAATAAAAGACGTAGATTGCTACGAATGAAAACTAAATCATTAAATATAAAGTGGAGTTTAATTATATTAATATATAATTTCTTAACACGATTTTACATGTATTGAAAATTTTAATACTATTGTGTACTTTTAATAAAAAACTTTAGTTGCCAAATTTAAAATAATAACAATAGTTATCTATTAAGTAAAAAAATTCTTCTATAATAAAGAGTTTTAAAAGAGTTTAAAATCAATAAAATTCTTCTTCATGTGTCATAACGTATCCGAGACCTATCAGAAATAATAAAGAAAAATAGAATAATTAAAAAATACGTATCGATTGCTAAAAAATTTCCGATACATATCAAAGCATATAGGAGAGTATCCAAATTTGGATACATATCAAATATTGGTACGTAATAAGTCTACAAGTATTCGTGCTTCTTAGATTCTAACACAAACGGACAAATTCTTTTTTAGATTCTTCTGAAATTAATGACAACTGTCTTACTTGACCATCTAAGCATTGTATAGAACTTTTAATAAAAAACTTTAGTTGCCAAATTTAAAATAATAACAATAGTTATCTATTAAGTAAAAAAATTCTTCTATAATAAAGAGTCTTAAAAGAGTTTAAAATCAATAAAATTCTTCTTCATGTGTCATAACGTATCCGAGACCTATCAGAAATAATAAAGAAAAATAGAATAATTAAAAAATACGTATCGATTGCTAAAAAATTTCTGATACATATCAAAGCATATAGGAGAGTATCCAAATTTGGATACATATCAAATATTGGTACGTAATAAGTCTACAAGTATTCGTGCTTCTTAGATTCTAACACAAAAGGACAAATCAAAGACATACAAAGCACTATTTTATGATATTACCAAACTAGTATATAGTTTAAACCAAGAATTATCTTATGTGATTCAAAAGATTTCACAATACAAAGAAAAGACAACAAACAATACGTTGACAGTTGAAAAGGACTAAAAACAAAAGAAAACAAGTACCCAAAACCATAGGCGGACCCAGGGGTTTTCCAGGTTTTTTTTTTTTGTGGTGAAAAACCCTCCAATCCATTTTCTGTACTTTTGTATGTTATAGACGTGAAAGACGTAGTTTTTAATTATCATTTTTAAGATATTAACTGTGATTTGGAGGTGAAGAACATTTATATGCACTTTTGAACTCTCCCTTGTTCATGTTGTGGTTTGTTTTTGGTTGTTAATTATAGAAATTGATAAAATTGACTAAATAGATTTCATATGATATGGCTAACTCAAATATTATATTTGTTGCGGTTGCGTCTCTACTACTTACTATATAATGGGGAAGGAAAATAAATCGTCTACGCAATCGAATCGGAATTCAATGGTTGAATGATAGTTTGATTGCATATATTGAGAAAGATGTTTTTGCCAAGATTGAAAATGATGTAATTCTGAAGCCTTATCAAAGTATGAGAACACGTAGAGAACGATTTTAATAAAATATCTCTTACTTTAAATTTTTTGGCAAGTTTAAGACATTCATATATTGAGTTCTCTTACTATTTCCATTCTTATCTTTGAGTTGTACCGAATTTATTTTAATTGTACAGGTTCTTTAATCATTATGAATGTTTGTGCTACCCTGAACTCAAAAAAAAAAAAAAAATTCGGGGGCAACCCCCGTGCTCCCTCCCCCTCCTTCATCTCAATATCTGTCATTTTAGGGACCCCCAACTCTAGCATCCTAGGTCCGCCTATGCCCAGAACAGAAAAGTGAGTCTCAAATCAAAAAGTTCCAAGGGCAGCCAAACAAGCATATCACAGACAATTCGACAAGCCAACCCACACAACACAAGAGACCTGTCACCCATAGTGACTCCTAGTGAAAGGTGATAGTTCCCATTACTCTCCATCTATAAATGTCTCCAAAAAAATTTCTCTTTAGTAATCACATCACGTAATCTATGAAATATACAATGAACAAAATTCCTTTTAAATGCAGTTTCTCTCCATTTCTCCAAGTCAACTAAGAGGCATATGTTTTTTAGTAAACTAGGAGGAAGAGGAAGAAGAGGATGACCATATTCCTATCTCCTCATGTTGGTGTCAGATTTACCAACAAATTATGAATGTTAACAAGTTATAATACGAAATTATATAATAAAACACAGAACGTACTGCATATTGGCCATCTTTAACATGTTCTATTCCAAAATCTAAATCGGCACAGGAAATTAACTATATTACTATGGACAGTGTTCTTAAGCGAGGGCATAGGAAACTCATGTCAAGTAAAAAAGTTAAGGGAATTGATTATGCCCATAGAACATAATTTTTGGCGTCAAGTTATGCAGTTAGCTTTTCAGAGAACATGTACATATATTATACAAAAGTATTCCTTTAGAAATCATACAAAAAAGAAGTAAAACTATGCTTGCCCTTGTATCAACCATTTCTCAACAGGTACAAGAAAAATTTCAGAGAAAATCAATGAAACATACCACGAGAGGTAATGTCAAGAAACTCCAAATTGGCCATAAAGCATAAGAAAACCTGCATTAAAATTTTATTTAATGCAAGAAGGGAAATTTTATGGATGTGCAACAGTGCAAGTATATAAAAATGAAATGAAACAACATTTATGGTTCTTCTTACAAGCAAAAGGACAGAAGCCCAAGAACAGTGATAAATGGCAGAGCAGCTGTACTTGAAACCTCCCACTTCTCACTGGACTTTCGGACTCCCCAAGCTAGCAAACTCATATACAGGAAAAAGAGAACATTTAAACTGACACCTAGCATCCCCAAATACAATGGTATCCTGCAGCAATGAATTTTGGCAACTGTAATTGGCACAAAATTTATAAAGGGTCCACTATCCAGTATACAAATAAATCCAACTTCAAAGAAGCATTATTACCACAACAAGTCAGTCAAGTTCTTTAAAGCATCAAGGATTCTAACAGCTACATTGAATATGCATATCTTTATCCATGGAGATTCACATAACCTCAAGGATCATGTTTCAGAGGGACAAATTATTCTGAAGAATAAAGATTGAGGAACAACTAAGATTATTTGATATACTGCTGCTCAAATCTAATGGATGGAAAGTACTAAATCTATAAGAAATTAATTTGAAGTCCTTTAGCAATTCAAAAGACATAGACCTATAGGAAATTTTTTGATCACCTACGTCTCTACTTGTCAAAATATATTTTTATAGAGGGCCTAATGTCTAAAGGAAGCATATCTTCGTTCCACTTTTACCCTCTGCGTTTAATTAAAGAAAATGAACAAAAAACAAATTTTCAGGACAAAACAATTTGATTTTGGGAAGTTGAAAAATAGAGGTTTCTTTTGGCTCTGGGAAATTAGAGAAACGTGGTGAAGAAGAAGTACTGTTAGGATTTGATGTTGTTTTAAAGACTATAGAGAATGATTTGTATAGCTTGCCTGGCTCATATTTGTTGAGTATATTGATGGTTAGGCCTAGTCAAACCATGTTAATTCTACTTTATTAATAGAATATTGGTGGTTTTTGAAAAAAAAAAAAAAGTGGGTGGTGGGGGTGGCGGGGGGGGGGGGGGGGGGGGGGGGGGGGGGGGGGGGGGGGGGGGGGGGGGGGGGGGGGGGGGGGGGGGGTGGTTTAGATGTATTGTTATTATGGCATTGAATTTTAAAACGATTTCTACCCAAAAAAAAAAAGGATAAGTATGACATATCCCCGTAACCATTTCCAAAATTTGGATCCTTTTAATTTTAAATCATATCCTAATACCCTAAATTTTAAAAGAAGGATCCAACTCCAAGATATAACCCGTATCCGACACATGTACTCGAGTCCGAGCAACATAGGTCCACACAAAAATAGTTACTAAGCCTCTGAAAATATTATTCATTAGTAATTCAAATATCAAGCTAAATTCACAACATTTTCTTGATGGTCTACTAATTAATGAAGAATGCAAGAGCACTGACTCATTTTTTAGATAGCGATTCTCTGACCTTTAATTCTGATAAATTACTGCCATTTTCAATGTCAAGTTTAATTTAGTTAATCCCTTTTCAGAACATCAGAAATATTGAATAGCAATAGGCTACATCTCTTATTTCCCTTTTCTAGAAATTCCAGTAAATTGCATTCCTATTGTTCTGCAAGATGGAGAAAAGCAAAAGTAGGCAACAAAAAAACTTCAAGAGGTATAGTGAATGTTGAGTGTGAGTGCCAAACTTTCTCCTGGTCTATAAAATGACTCAATTTCAAGATTGTGTGTGAGGAAGTTTAAGTAAACCACTAAATTTAAATCTGTTTCTCATTGTTGGCTGACAATATAACGAGTATAAAGGCTTGTTTTTGAACTTAACAGAGTGAAATTCGAGGTAGGGGCTGTGGAGAGGCATGAGAGTTGAAGTTTGATTAAGGGGATTGTTGAATAAAATAGCCAAAAGTAAATATGTAGATCCCAGAAAGTCAAAACAGTCTACCACTGCATGGCATGCATTGAGTCTGAATAGAATGCAACAGTATTAAGAGATATAACCCACTTTTTACATACAGTTTCAGTTCTTACAAACATGGTTTTCTATCACCCATGTCAATGGACAATTATAAAAATATCAGTAGAAGAACAGATGGATTGTGATGTATATAGAGTATTACGTCCCCCCCCCCCCCCCCCCCCCAAAACCCAGCAAAAAGAGAAGAATAAACCTCGCCTAAACTCAACAAAACCTCGTTCCATATTTGTAAGTCCGGCCGCTAGACGGATACTTATATAATGACTACAAACTTGTTTCATTCTATTGTTTATGTATATTCTTCTCGTATTATATATATATAAACAATTAATAACGAATCCACCTGCTTTTCATTAAAAGAATTTGCTAAAAATGCTATTCTCCTGATCTTAAACAAACTAGCTAACAAGTGCTTCGCCCCGGCCCCTGGTTCAATCCAATCTATCACCTGCTATTTCAAACAATCACCAATATGCAAAAACTAAATAACAGAGGTCTTCCCATATAACGATGAGTAGCGATCGTCAATTATTCAAAAGCAGTCTCATTGTACATTTATGGTAAAATGTAGAATAATTTTCCCACATTCAATTCATGAAAAAGCCCTTTCAATTCACTCTCATATTCATCTTAGCTTAATTCATGTAACAGATTATCATCAATAAGTTGACCAGGATAATCAAAATTGGTAAAGAGCAAGAGCTAGTAGTCTTACCTTCTAATCCGATCATCATGCAACAGGAGGTATATGAAATTTGAGTTCCTGTCCCCATAGTACACGATAAAAATGGCAGAAGCAATCCAGAGAAAATTCTCCAAAACTTCAAACCATGTCCTAGTTCCTGGTAACGAATGAGGTTGAGACATTGCCCTTGAACATGCATCATCTTCAAGGTCATCACCACTCGAGGCATATCCTTGACTATGCCTCTGCCTCATGCTTTTACACCCAAATGACCCAACAGGTGTTCCGCCAGACATAGCTGCAAATCAAATACTCGGATAATTCACGCCAGAAGTCCTCTCTTAACACAATTCTAGAAAGCAAATCCAACTCCCCAAGACGTCCAAAAATGAATAATCTTTGCAACCCAAAAAACTTGATCAAAGAGTGGCCCAATCTAAACAACCAAACAATGCTACTATTGTATTGTATCAGTTTCTCCGTGTCACTTCAAATCAAAGGGAAAGAAAATCTCTGGGCAGAAACTTCACAGACCAAGAAAGCCCCCACCACCCAAAAAGAATCATATATGAGAATCAATAAACAACACCAATCTCCAAAACCTATATCAAAACACATAATTCTTACAGAACCCACATTAAAAAATCAAATATTTAACAAAACCCACAAAATAATTCCAGTAGTCACGAAATTTAAAAACTCAAAAGCCTTAAATTATAGACACCCGCATAAGAATCAAGAAATTTTGGGGAGTGCTCAACAGACCAGACTCTTTGGTTTCTCAAATTGCACCAATCAATGTAGAATTAATACACCCAAACGGACAGATAGAGGGAGGGAGATTGATGTGAGAAATTGTGAGTTTTATAGTTTTGTTTTGATGGGTATCTATGGGGCGGTGGCTGGAGCGTGTACTATCAAGATTGGCAGTTGGAGCATGATTCACGCCACAGATTCCTTTCTTGTTCCTTTTGAGAATGTTTTGCAATTGGAAACTTGCCTTTTTCTTCCCGTAATTATTCAGTTATTAATTCTTTGATTAATTTTAATTAAATATACTTAACTTGGGTCATTTAATCTATTAATTTAATGCCATGTTAACGTTCAGTTAATTCCAATGAGACCAAACAGCATTATTCTTACCGTGCAGATCGTGCCGTTTAAACTTTTGCATTTACAAGGAAAGTTACACGCAAGGTCTTCTATTTTTGCATAGTGAAACAATTTAGTCCTAACTACATTTTATTTCGTAGCACACACGAGTCTCCCCAAAATGCACACCATCATTATCTCCACTGATAAGTAAAAAAAAAAAAAGGTACACTACTTGCACTTAAAATTACGAAAATTATTTTCCATCTTTCCAATCCTTCATTGCTACTCATTGTCCAATCCCACACTCAAATTGCCGTTGGAAACTCGGAGTTGAGTGGGAGAAAAGAGGGGTTGAGAGAATACAAAATGGAAAAAATAGTAGGGTTTTGTTATTCCCTTATTTTTTCCTTTATTAAAATTTTGACACGTCATTAGATCTGATAGTATTATAGTATTAGCAAATAGCAGAATTTTATTTTAAAATGATACCACTTGTAGTGTAATGTGCAATCTTGTTATTTGCTAACACTAGTTGATATATTGATGTACTAAAATTTTAATAGAGGACATTTAATTGAAGGAACAAGAAAATAGAGACGGGATATCTCAACTCGAAGAAAACTGAGGTGGTGGACAATAGGAGGGGTATATGAATTGAAAGAAGAGTTTTTTGTACTTTATTTTCCTTCTTTTTTTCATATAAATATGTGTTTACTCCTTCTGTTCACGAACTTAATTCACATAGTGCATGTATCATTTTAACACTAAAACTTGTGAATTTAGTCTATTAGAAACCCAAATGATTATAGAATTTAATTTAAAAACATCGAGGATCGTAATATCAAGAAAAATTATGTTAGGGACCAAGAGCTAGATTATGTGGTCCATTTTATTTATTTATTTATTTTTTTGTTGACGGGGGAATTCACAGTCGCTACTCTTTGGGTGCGCATTGGGTAAATCATCAATAATAAAGTTTGAGAAGGTGAATTGTATATTCTTCTTCTATCAATTACATAGATTGCGTAAATACTTATATGAAAGTTTAAGCTATACATGGTAAGTAAACTCTTTAATGGAAATAACCTATAGATAGAAAATATTGACGTGAATTATGTAATTTGCTTGATTGCTGTGATATATGATGTAATACTCCCCCTCAAGTTGGAGTATGGAGATCCGTAATGCCCAACTTGGAGCGAAAGAAGACAGATAATTCACGTCCCAATGATTTGGTGAAAATATCAGCTACTTGTTGAGAGCTTGAAACATAAGAGGGAGTAAGGAGACCAGATTTAATTTTCTCACGAACAAAATGACAATCCAATTCAATGTGTTTGGTCCGTTCATGGAAAATCGGGTTGCGAGCAATGTGGATGGCAGCTTTATTGTCACAGTGAAGCAGAACAGGTTGCGGATGTGGAACAGTGAGTTCTGTGAGAAGAAGACGAAGCCAAACAAGTTCACAAGTTGTGGTAGCCATTGAACGATATTCAGCTTCAGCAGAAGAGCGAGAGACAGTAGTTTGTTTCTTAGTGCGCCAAGAAATGGGGCTATCACCCAATTTGATGATGAAGCCAGTGGTGGAACGGCGTGTGAGGGGACAACCTGCCCAATCAGAATCACAGAAGGCAGATATCTGAAAGCTACAGTTGGATGAGAAGAATAGGCCAAAATCGGGAGTAGTTTTCAAATAGCGGAGCAAGCGGTGAGCAGCATGAAGATGAGGCTTGCGAGGAACGTGCATGAATTGACTCAAAATGTTGACAGCAAAGGTTATATCTGGACGAGAGATAGTCAAATAGATCAAACGACCAATCAATCGTCGATATATGCTAGGATCATCCATAAGATCACCATCGGAGTTATTAAGTTTGCAGTGTTGTTCCATGGGAAAATGAGCCGGACGAGATCTGAGATGACCAGAATCAGAAAGAATGTCCAAAGTGTATTTCCTCTGATTGATAAAGATGCCTTTAGGGGATCGAGCAACTTCAATCCCTAGGAAATACTTGAGATCACCAAGATCTTTGATTTTGAAAGTCTCTGCAAGATGCTGTTTGATAGAATTGACGGCAGATATGTTATTACCAGCAACTAGAATATCATCAACATAAATGAGAATGACAGTAAAGGTTGAATCCTCAGTCTTGGTGAAAAGACTGTGATCAGCTGCAGATGGATTAAAACCTGCAAGGATGAGAACATGAGACAATTTGGAATACCATTGACGTGAGACTTGTTTGAGACCATATAATGATTTGTGTAGACGGCATACGCGTGTGTCCCCCTTACGACAATATCCCGGTGGTGGTCGCATGTACACTTCTTCATCAAGATCACCATGAAGAAAAGCATTGTGAACATCTAATTGTTGGATTATCCAATGTTTGGCTGCAGCTATAGCAAGGAGACAACGAACAGTAACAAGCTTAGCTACAGGAGCAAATGTGTCAGTATAGTCAAGACCTTCTACCTGAGTAAAGCCCTTGGCAACCAAACGAGCTTTATGACGTTCAATGGAACCATCGGCACGCAATTTTGTTTTATAAACCCATTTGCAACCAACGGCTTTCTTACCAGAAGGGAGACGTTCAAGGGTCCAAGTGTGATTTGCTTCAAGAGCTTGAATTTCAGAGGTCATAGCATGTTGCCAATGAGGCTCAAGGATAGCGTGAGAGTACATGACAGGGTCTTGAACATTTTTGGAGACAGATGAGAGAAAAGCAAAATGTTTTGGACTAAAGAAACGATAAGAAAGGAAATTAGGTAAAGAGTGAACCGTACCTGAGAAAGGCTGGGGGGGGAGGCGATGAACGTGGGCCTTCTGGAGATAGATCTGAGCAAACGTAATCCTGAAGATATGTGGGGCGAGTGATGGTGCGTCGAGGTCTGGATGGCGGGGGTGAAACGGTGACGGGTTCTTGGGAATGGGTAGGGCCATCATCATCTGGTGGTGCGAGTAGAGATGAATCAATGATTGGTGGGGATGGTGCTGGAGGAGAAGAAGCATGGGTGTCAAATGTATCGTGGGCTAAAGGGAGGGTAAAATGAATTATATCGAGGGACTATGTGGTGTCTGGCAATTTGTGTGGGGAAGGGGTGGCCAAAGGTTGCATGGTAGTAGCAAAAGGAAAGGTAGATTCTACAAAGCGGACATCACGAGATAAGAATGTCTTCTTAGTTTGCAAGTTATAAACACGATAAGTGTTTGGCGTTTGAGAGTAGCCTAGGAATGCGCAAGGTGTGCTACGTGGAGAGAACTTGTCGCGATGAGCAGTTAAAGTGTGTGCATAGCAAAGACATCCAAAGACACGAAGATGATCATAGGTAGGGGGCTTGTTGAAAAGAAGGTCAAAAAGGGGTTTTACCATTAGGGGAGGGGGTCGGAATCCGATTAATTAAATAAGTAGCAGTAAGAATGCATTCACCCCAAAAGGAAATAGGTAAATGTGCGTGAAAACGAAGACATCGAGCCACATTTAACAGGTGACGGTGTTTTCGTTCAGCTACTCCATTTTGTTGAGGTGTTTCAACACAAGTACGTTCATGAATGATGCCACGATCGAGAAAAAATTGTTGCATACGATGGGAAAGGAATTCTTGACCATTATCAGACCGAATGTGTTTGATAGGGTAATTAAATTGTGTGGAGATCATTTTAATAAATGTGGTTAGGCAAGTAAAAGCATCGGATTTAAAATGCATGAGGTATACCCAAGTGACACGTGAAAAGTCATCAACAATTGTAAGAAAATAGTGTGCACCAGTTAAAGAAGGTGTGGAATATCCGCCCCAAATATCACAATAAATTCGGTTAAAGATAAAAGTGCTTTTATTCTCGACCAGTCTAAAAGGGAGGCGTGTATGTTTGCCCCGAATACAACTGTCACAATCTTTAACTTTATTTGAATCGCATAAAATTTTGGGAATGCAAGAATTTGAAGGGTGACCTAAACGAAGATGCCATAGGTCTGGTATTGGTGTATGGTTGGCCGCAATTTGAAGTGCAACTGGATTGAACGGTTTAAAATGGTAGAGGCCTCCACATTCTTCACCCATCCCAATCAGCTTCCTCGTGTGTTGGTCCTGAAATAGACAAATAGGGGGGAAAACATGATAATACAATTAGACAATTTAGTGAGTTGACTGACTGAGATTAAATTATAATTAAAATTGGGAATGAAAATAACATTATAAAGGCACAATTTAGGGGAAATATAAATATGACCCATGTGTGTAACTTGGGCCGTGGATCCGGTGGGCAAGGTAAGAGATTGGTTATGGGCCCAAACATGTGTGGCCTTGGATAAATTCGAAATGCAAGAGATGTGGGCCGAAGCTCCACTATCAACGATCCAAAGAGAGGGCGGTTTGGGGGAAATACCAGAGAAGGTAGACAACGCGTTGGTGCTGGGTGGGAATCGGGATTGCAGAATTTCCATCAATTGGTGGTACTGCTCGCTAGATATGCCAGGGGCTGCATTCGATGTGGAAGGAATTGAGGTATTAGACACCATATTTGCAGTGGGTGCTCGGTTACTGCCGGAATCATGTGGGCGATTTCTGACAGGGGCGGATCGCAGGGGTTGTTTCGCCCAATTTGTGGTCCAGTGAGCAGGATATCCAATGAGTTCGAAGCAACCAGACTCGGAATGGCCGTCCTTTCCGCAGTTGGTGCATTTCTTACCATTGCGAGGACGGGTCCCATGGGTGTTCGAATGGGGTGTGCGAGTGACGGCCATGGCAGTGGTTTCGGGGTTAGGCAGTAGGGGAACTTGTATATGGCGTTGGGTTTCTTCTTGGTGTATGGTGGCATATGCTTTGGAGATGATGGGAAGGGGCTCCATAGCTAGGATTTGGCTTCTGATATTGGAGAATGAATCGTTGAGGCCCATGAGAAATTGGAACAATCGCTCAATGTTGATTGTTTCTTCTGCCTTTTTACGGGCATCACAGCTGCAAGAGTTGGGTTCGGTCAAGGCGGTTAGCTCATCCCATAAGCCTTTGATGGAATTGTAGTATGTGGTGACAGACATGGTCCCTTGTTTGAGGTTCACCAGGTCACAATGAAGACGATAAAGACAAGGGTGATTACTTTGAGAGAAACGGTTATCCAAATCGACCCAAACATCAGAAGGTTGGGTGCAGTAAATTAGGCTTTGTCGAAGAGGTTTATCAATGGAGTTTAGTAGCCATGACAGAATCATGTCACTGCAATGGTTCCAGAGAGTTGCAATGTCGGTTTCTGATGGTTTCTTTAGAGTACCATCAACAAAGGTAAGTTTATTTTTGGCATTGAGAGCCATACGCATAGAGCATTTCCAGGCGGCATAATTTTCTCCAGTAAGAAGGTCTGGTACCAATACTGCACCGGGATTATCGGCTGGGGTCAAGAAATATGGGGATGTGAGATCATTGATTAGCTTTGATGGGGTGGAATCAGACATGGTAATTGTCGTTCTGATGTTTGCGGAAGCCAGAAGAAGATTAGAAGAGGTCGCAGTGAAGGAATGGCTCTGATACCATAATAAAGTTTGAGAAGGTGAATTGTATATTCTTCTTCTATCAATTACATAGATTGCGTAAATACTGATATGAAAGTTTAAGCTATACATGGTAAGTAAACTCTTTAATGGAAATAACCTATAGGTAGAAAATATTGACGTGAATTATGTGATTTGCTTGATTGCTGTGATATATGCTATAATAATCAAGCTGACATAATAGCCTACAAATTACGTCAATCAGGTTAACCACACTAGGCAAGTCCGATACGACAAGCTCGACCGAAAAAATATTGGTAAGGAGAATCAAACTCGTGACCAAAGATATCCGCATTCATATAGTCTACCAACTCAGCCACTCATGAGGGGTTTATGTGGTCCATTTTATTTTATAGTTGGGCGAATTTTTCGTTCTCAGCTTTTAGAATGCATATTTTTTCTCTTCACATTGACAATATTGATGTTACTTTTTACAATCTTACTTGTATTTTACTATTTTTAGAAGAAAATTGCCACTCTGCCAGGCCTTTTAAAAGGCCTGACAGCACTCCCCCCTCACATGAAGTGGGTCCCATGCGGACCCACCTCATTAAAAAACTCTCTCAAAAATATCCACCCCCTATGCTTGTGAGAGGGCCTGTACATGGCCTGTGAAACAGTGCCGTGTACAGGCAACACCTCTCTTTCTAGATATAAGGCTAAGGAAACCGTCTTTAAAAGCTGGATAGTTCTATATTATGAAACTAATAAATAAATCAGAAAAAGCAAATGATATTTGAAAACGGAAAAAAAAATTGATGAGCACGTTTATGAACTTTCTTGCTTTTTCATCGTTTTTTTAGAATGTTGTGATGTTATTAGACTAATTTTTGTACTATTTTCCTTTTTATTTAATCCCTTTTATTCGTTTATGTATTGTGGTCACCCCCCCCCCCCCCCCCCCCCCCCCCCCCCCCCTCTTCTTTCCTGCCCCTTCCCTTTCGGGATCAAAAACCTCTAATGAGTTTGACGAGGAATGGTATTTGAATTTCATCTGCTTGGCCCAACCAAGAAGACTAGATGGGAAAATGGCGAGTTGCCGGAGAATCAAGCTCGCTTTCACTGCTTATAGATAGACACATGGATGGATTAATAGCTTTTTCCCATTAGTGAAAAACATTGATGACGCTCTTTAACAAAACAGGGTGTGCTGCAAAAATTGATATGATAGGTCGATCGAAAGTTTGTTCACAAATATGATTTTTACATATATGAAGCTTGATCATTGAAATGTAATTTCTTACCTTCTTCAACTCGCTTGAAAGAGATGATTGTGAGCAAGCTTCCCTTGAAATGTAATTCTTGACTCCAAAAATATGTTAAACAATATTGCTTGACCTTTAGTCCGACGAATATTGTTTCTTCTTCTATTAAGAGATGATTAATAGGTTATTAGTGTTAAGGGATAAATTCAAATCCTATAAATATAAAATGAACACAAATGTATTAATAAAAGAATATATATATATATATATATATATAATGTTATACAACCTCTGAAAATGGCTAATATATTATGCTATTTTGCAACGAATTACGTTACTTACCTCTAGAAACAATATAGGCTAATAATTAAGGCCTTTTCTCCCTTATGCTAACAACAAATAGCTTAAGATTTAACATATTTCTACAATTACCGGGAAAAAAGAAAAAAAAAAAAAAAATTCACCTTGTTTCCAATCAGTTCACCTGAAACGCACAAACTTTGAAAACTTGACTTGCAAAAATCATGTTCTTTAAAAGAAAGAACACAATGGGATAAATATTAGGACTCTAAATTGTACCAAAAATCATGTATTTTAGAGTGAAATTGTGTCTCTCTCTTTTTGTGCACTGGTGAGATTTGTCCATGATCTGCGACACAATGCACATAAAATCCTGCAAGAGATA
Source organism: Osmanthus fragrans (assembly GCA_019395295.1). Lineage (NCBI taxonomy): Eukaryota > Viridiplantae > Streptophyta > Magnoliopsida > Lamiales > Oleaceae > Osmanthus > Osmanthus fragrans. The sequence goes on along the minus strand of CM033347.1, from coordinate 13,414,767 downwards.
CTAATATTCAACAATCATAGGTAGCAGAAGACATTCAGCTCCCTTTTCACATGACCCAAAAATTCAGAATTTTCAAGATCGGTATAATATATTCTGCAAGCCATGCTAATTTAAACTGCAAGAAACAACAGAAACAAGCAGGACAAAAAAGAAAAAGAAAAAGAGAGGCATAACAACCACTTAACAGCATTATAATCCTACACGAACCATGTACTTGTAACTAGACCCTGACGAGCAATCCCCATCACGGTAAAGGTCCATAGTCCAATCGGTCACATTCTCATGGATATGGCCAGAGAAGGAAGTATTCATTCTAACAACTATAATTCAGTACATACAAGGACAGGTTATTTTGATCCCAACAGTGAGGATAAAACTTTGCATTGAAATTGTGAAAAGATACATCCTGAACAACCAGCATTTAGTTGATGGAAACTAAGCTGACAAGCTTAACCTTGTGCACTGCACAAAAATCAAGCAAACTTGCTAGTCAAGTTTGTAAATCAAACAGTTCTATGTTCAAGTGCAACACAAAAGTGCCCAGAATCATTAACAGCTACACAAGTTCACAAAATCCAATAGAGTAGAGTACAACACATCCAGAGATAAATGACCTAAAAATTTCCTGCTTTCAGATTCACCAATTGAGAGGCCAGGATGAAGTTTGAGATCCTCGGTTAATCCATCATCCATCATCAACCACCATGAGATGCATCCCATGGTATCTTCGGGGTCTACATAAGCCACCAGACTAGCTATTTCCCCATGATCCAGTTCCAATGCCAACGATAAGAAGTCTCTTTTCACTTTAATACCGACACTGAGGGCTTCCTCATGAAGCCACTGAATAACTTGACTAGCAACCTTCAGTATAATTTATGACAACATTAATTAAAGCAATGTCCATATAACATTAATTTTAATAAGTTCAATTAGTTGAATAAAGAGGTTACGCATTTCATAAGCCCAACAAAAATGTTGATACATAGCTGCCTGACAAATTTTTTTATTTATATTTTTCCCCAGATTGGACCTTTCGGAGTATCCATCTGCCCAAACTCCACAAATGGCCGAAATGACAAGAATATGCCATTCTGCCCTATTACATTTTTACTTTTACTTTCTTTATTTTATTTTTTTCCATTTCCTTCTTTCTTAGAAATCCTGTAGTGAGACGAAGAACTAATCCACTTATTGTAACAAAAGTACGATAGCAGAAGGCCTATTTCAAGATCATTCATATAAAATCCTTGTGTGTCCAATAATAAGATATATAAACTAATGTTATAAACCTAAGTCAAAAATAAAGAAAATTGAAAAAGGTGAATTATACAGCTAAATAAAACAAAATATGATCAATTAATGTCACTTTAAGTGTTCCATGCATCACCTACAAAGTGCAAGAGGCATAAAGGATGACTAGTTAGTTATGATATAAATAGAGGTATTGCATATGCAACGATACACCTTAATATAAATCACTCTAGAAAAGTGTATGATTCAAAGCTTACCTGCTGCAGGAGTATTAGAGGAAGATCTGCAAAGTCACATTCATATCTGTTGATAGGACAAGTGCTCTCGGGCTTTCCATTAAATAGGCCAACAATGTTAGGATTACCTTCCCCTTCCACACTAATAGATTCATCAATCACCACCACCTTAGTCCAAAACTGAGATTTTACGTTCTTCACGTTGCTAGCGCCAGATGACTGAATTTGGCTTCCAGCATGAAGAATCGACTGAGGAACCTTCATTGATAGAGTCCATGAAGATGTCCGCGAATGCCAAGTGGGGTGAGATATCAACTGGACATACGGAGTTCTGCAAACCTTCAAGTTGTGGTAATACATCCACAATAAATGTCATTTCCAGATAAATATAAAGAGGCCAATTATAAAATCTAAAAACCTTTTGTAGGGAAATCTTGTTTTGTGAATAAAATGACAAATCTTCTCAATTAAAAAAAAAAAAAAAAAAAAACTCTTAATTTCTTCTGATACATAGAATACATCAATAAGGAAATCAAGTGCATACCAGATTTTCCAGCTCTGACAGAACTTTGTTTGAGAATATTCTGTGAGCTAGAGACATGCAGAAATGATCCAGAATATTTAAGTTGTCCTTTGATAGCTGACCAGATATCTGACTTCTAACAGAAGACGTGGTCTTATTTTTTGCTTTTACTAACACATATTCATGAAACAGTTGTTGCAAATAAATCTCGAAACTAACTCGATTTGGAAACCCCAATTTCTTCACGTTATCTTTTCCTTCCCCAAATTTTGACCCATCCAATAATTCAGAAGGTAAAGTTTCAGTCTCTGAACTGTTTGTGCCTGCTCCACGATCTGTCTTATTATCTTGAGTAGATAGCAGAAGTGAAATCGAAACAGATGCTCCTTGATTAATGCTCAAGCTTAGATAGTTTTCTTGTATCCCAGTCAGATTTACACTTGGAGATGAATTACATGCTTCGCGACTTATCAAGTCAAACACCTATAAACAATGAACCAAGCATATGGTCAAATTATTATATAGATGCAAGGAGGACAGAAATCTTTTCCTCACAGATAGATGAAGAATGGATGAAATGGATAGAACTCATAGATGTATCTAAATATACAAGGAAAGGGGAAGGAGGAAAGACCTATTATACCTGCTCATCAAAGATGGCTCGATGAACTTCACGGAGGAGTGAATGTGTTTCCCTCACGCATTCATCATCATTAGCATGTTCTTTCATAGTTTCCGTGGAATCCTCAGACAAGGCATGCATGTTGGTCTCACCAGATCTTCTCATATTATTAGCAGAATGGGAACCAAGAAACTCAAATCGAAGAGACCGGCATGAATTTGGAGGCAAATTCACAGCCAGCACTCCAGCTGTGTCATGCTCAATAGGAATTGTAGACATAGAAGTTGGGCGAAGTGAAACAGATGTATCATATAATATATTGTAAAATAAATCAATGTAGAATCCCTTGTTGCCAGAGGCAGCAGCCACCAATCGATGTCGTTTAACTTTCCAATTTTGCTGCAATCTATTTGCACATTTATAAGCATACGGAATAGAGTAATATTGGGTAGAAAAAACAAGTGATCTGCAGCAAGTATGATGTATCTTATGAGAGACCCAATAAATCTACAACCTGCAAAGGCATGCACGCTCACCTAATGAGAGCACCATAAAATCTTGCTTCTCTAGCTACCTGCTTTTCTAATGCTGTCACTGATTGCTTGAAATATTTTCCTAGATGCTGCAAAGTAACATGTAAGACCTCGTGCATTAGTACCAGTCATTAACCAGAAATTCTATATGATAGTTCGCCAGAAAATATATACACTACATTTTAAATGAATAAGACATTGTCACTGCCTGTCAATTGTGTAGAGAAAGAAAGCAAAATACACGGAAACACAGTAGCTTCGTTGCAGTAGATACAGCCAGGTCAGACAAAATCTCATTAGGTAACTGCTTTGGCCTGGTCATGCCCGCAACCGTCACTGCATCATTCGCCTCTACCTATATGCAATTTATGAAACCAGTAAATTAGGAATGTACCTTCAATTTTTTTTTTTTCCATTCTTCAGTTTAGCATTATTTCCTTTCTAATGGGTGTTTTCTTTCATAGCCAACGAAAGTAAACCAGAGTATGGAACAAAAGAACAAAATGAAACATGCATAAAGTAACTCGGTCACTTATCAGATGATCCAGTTATGTCATAGTCAATCTAGAATGCTGCAGGATAAGTCAATCAGAACACTTATCAGATGATCCAGTTATGTCATAGTTAATCTAGAATGCTGCAGGATAAGTCAATCAGAATCTGAGGTTCCTAAAATATCTGTCAACTTCATCCTAGTCAATTTATCTGGTACATAAACTAGAAACCTGATGAGTGTCCCAATATTATGTATTGAATCATCATCTAACAGACATGGGCATGGAGTACAAAGCCAAGTGGTAATGATGTAGGCAACAAAAGGATCAAGAAAAAAGTTAATAAAAGGAATATTATTTGGCAAAACACAAGCTCTTTTGGAGATATTCTAGCCCAATCTATTATTGGGGTACACTTAAATCTGCACTAGATCCTATTTTTCAAGTTTCCTTTTCTATCCCCCGTCGGCCGTTGTGATATTTCATGAAATATGTATCTTCTTGAATTTCTGGATTAGGTACTTCAATTAGGGGTTAAATCTTACTTTATTTGAAGTCATTAGTACTAGTTTCTTAGGTATTTATTGAGTTCTCATATTGAAAGTTGGATTCCTTTTGGGTTTAGGGAGTCCCTGGAGTTTGTATAAAGCTTCTACTTGAAATTTATAAAATAGAGATGTAATTGTTGAGTTTTACAGAGCTTGAGTAACCATTTGGATTGAGCGCTGTAATTCCAACCCTAGTTGTGATTCCTGTGGGGACAGCGGGGTGAAGTAATATTTTATTTCTTTTCCTTCTATTCTATTTTTTAATTCTCAAGAATTACAAAATTTCCCAAGCTTCGAAAATACTTCATCCAAAATCACTGAAAAGATAAACAATCCCAAAGTTCTACTAGATCACTAGTTTTCTGTTGTCCGTGCAAATAAATGATGACCAAAAATGTTAATAATCAGCGAGATGAGATTCTTTGAGTAACATTTAACTTCAAAGGCAAAAACAGCTGAGTAATATACTAAACAAAGCATGTTATCAAGGACAAAGGCTGAAGAAAATCAAGAAAATGAGCTTAAAATCTAAACAGAAACTGTCATTGATTACTCAGAAAGGAGGAGTCCAGGATAGAAGTTGTGTGATGTAGTACCAGAGGAACTAACAAAAGCTGATTTTTGGAAAACTGTTGTCATTGAAGGTCAGTAAGCATAAGTACAATACTTGCTTGTGTATTAAAAGGAAAATCATTCAACGTCTGCTACCAAAGCAAAGTGCTCAAGGTAGTTCAAGTTTTCATTAGCATAGATGATGATTAAATGTCACTATTCCAAGTAATGGAAAGTTTTTGTTGAACCACTTCTAAAACTTAACTACATAAGTCATTGGAGATGAAGAAATTTTATTTCTTTTGGAGATGGGAAGCATCTATTTTTTTGTATTTATGCCTTCGTTTGGGAAATGTATGCATCTTTTATAAATTGAACAAACTTCATTTTCAACCACACATTTACAATATACCCACAAGTACTATCCACTTATCCTTCAATCATTTAATCTGATTATAAATCAAACCATTCATAAATTCTTCCCAAACGGAGGTTATATATTCTAAATTTTGATTTATTGACATCATTTAAAAAATGAACTCAGGTTGGCAAGTGCAATGATTGTTACTAGTGATGTTAAGGATATATCCATCAGTGGGAGCAAAATATCATTTTTTGACTGAAAATGTTGAAAGTAAATTACACAAGAGGGCAATTCTTAAAGATTCGGTTAGGGTGGTTACATGGCCACCACAATTTTCTTTTGTTCCACCAATTTTTAGTTGCACTATCAGTCCCCAATCTCTACTTATGTCGCACTTCTGTATCCATGTTGTTTAAGTCGCATTCTTATCATCAATCTCCCATTAATTAGCACATCTGGTGGTCCTGAAGATTTGTTCAAATATTTTGTTAACGTTTAGTGGAAGGGCTGAAGCCCAGAATTACAAGCATACATATCTGGGGAGTGACACCCCTATAATGTCATGACTTAGCAACGGCGGATTGGATTGGTGTGCGCTGTCTGATTGAGACAGTTGGTTTTGAGCCAAGTGAGGATATCCTCTGGGGGTCTTTATTTAAGATGATTCAAATCGTCTTCTTATTCTCAAAAAATTATTCCAGGCAGGAGACGCGCGGGCGTGACGTCCTGGAAGCGAACGTGTAAAGCATAGCGCTTTTCGCATATCACTTCTCCCGGTCACCCTTCCATCCAGAGAACGTAAGTTCAAAGCTGATAAGGTTTGGCTGGGCTTTCTCTTCTTCTTGCTTCTGGGTTCTTGAGAATGGTCTAAGGTTGGTTCTAAGGACGCAGCTGGTAGCCGCCCTTCCCTTGAACAGGAGCTTCAGCTTAAGTAGCCGCTGGTGTCGAAGCTGAAACTGCAGGATCTCTTGTAGACGCAGGAGCTTGTCTCATCTGAGGATCCTTCTTCCTCTAGATCCTTGTCAACAATAGGAGCAGATGGAAGGTCAACATGCACAGGGGAAGCAAAAGGGGCAATTTTTTGTCACACTTTTGTATTTGTTGATTTTTTGCTTATTTAGAAATATGAGAGGCAAATAAATCTTTATATGCCTTCTAAAGGATATTTTAAATGGAAATCTCCTTACGGACAAGGCGTCTTAATTAGTCAAAGGTTGATGATAAGAATGCGAAAAAAGTTGGTACATAATTCCATGTTTGGTTTGGATAAAAAATATTTTTTTAGTAGATTTTGATAAAAGTTGGTGAAATGTATGGTTGAAAAGTTGATAAAAGTTGTAAGTCCCATAAAATGTGTGGTTGAAAATGATTTTAAAAAAATGAGTTTTAAGAAATGAGGGCAAAACAGGGGCTAACTACAACAATGAACACATGTTGGGGACATTTAGGCCTATTTAGCATGACTCCTATTTTTAATTTTGCTTCTCATAGAAAAGCTTTTAGAGGAAGCTACCCTTATTTTTATTTGGAAACTAATTTTTAAAAGAACTTCCTATTCCAAATTTTTTTTAAAGGAAGTCATATTGAACCAGCTTCCTCTGAATAAGCACTTTCATAGAATTAGTCAAACGAGTCCAAAAGCAGCTTTTGGGTCTTAAAAACTTCTTTTGACCTTTAAAAAGCCATACCAAAAGTGCTCTTAGGGTCCGTTTGATTGCAGGGTGGAAAATGGGTGGAAAAGGAATTGGATTCCAGGGAATTGAATTGCCTAAAATTGTTTTATCGGGAATTGAATTAAAGGTGTTTGATTGGTATAATTTTCCACATTTCTATCATAATACGTTTGGCTTTGTTTTTCATGCAAATTGTCAATTAAATGGATAAATTTTTTTACCATTAGGAACAAAATATGTTTAGATTGCCAAAAAAAATTTTAAAAATAATAAAATAATAAAAAAATTATTTTTTATTTTTACGTTTGGCTCTATTTTGCATGGAATTTGTCAATTAAATGAATAAATTTTTTTACACTTTATCTTAGAATTTGTTTCTATTGCCAAAAAAAAAAAAGGTGGAAATCAATTCCCACCTATATAGCAAGGCTATTGATTTCCACGGAATCACGCTTCAAGTGGTTGTACCTTGGAAAAGGCTGGAAACCGATTCCATGGAAAATAAAGGCTATCAAACAGCGCAAAAGCAGGAAGGTGGAAAACGATTCCTAGTTTCCGGGAAAATTTTGGTTATCAAACACACCCTTAATGCAACCGGAAAGCAGTAGAACAAAAGAAAATGTGGTGGTTATATAACCACCCATTCAATTATAGACAGGAAGTGATCCCATAGAAGATGTATAATAATTTATGAACATGGGAGCATTTGGACATTCAATCTAACTCGTGTCTAGGATCAAACCAAGAATGAAATTTTTGTTATTATGTTATCAAGCCAGAGAAATTACATGATACAAGAAAAAGAAAATTTCTGATCTTTTTATTGGTACTTCAAAGAAAAAATGGTATGCTTCCTCTATCTTTTCCCAGGAATGGTTGCTAGTTCAAAAAATTATGGATTCTCACAAGTCAAAAATTCCCGACTTTTCAAATAGGGGCAATGATGTAGGCAGAAGCGGATAAAGAAAATACTAATTTAAATTTAAATTTTCTGGCAAATTATAAACTCTTTTAAAGATATTCTACAGCCCAACCACGCCTTGAATTGCATATACTTTAGGGCATTCATAAATATGCTTTAGATCTGTAGTTTTCAAATTAATATTGGGTCAAAAATACTTTTCATGACAGAATTTGAATCTTCTTAGAGTTTCTGGAATAGGTGCTTTACATGGGGAACGTTTTGTGTGAATTTTTAAAAATGTTAAATTGGGTACCAAGTTGTTTTACTTTCATGAGACAAGGCATAAGCCTCTAGATCTTTTGATGCACAACCTTAACACAAGCCAATAAAATAATCAAACCATTTTGAAAATTCATTTTAATACCATTAACAAAATTAAAACTCTTAACTTGTCAATAAAATAACAAATGATGAATAGTCAAATTAGTAATGACATACAAAATTGATTGTCCACTGCTAGAACCAGAAAAAGCCTAAAGGTCTTCTATATCATCAGTACTAATGGGATCTTTCCACATCACTTAGTACTAAGATCTTCAAAAAAATCACCAGCATAGTTAATTCCCCTAACATCCTCTTCATCACATCAATTTCTTCCCATTCTTTTTCTGTTATCCTCCACTTGAAGCAGTGCCTTACCCTTTCCCTTTCCTTTTAATGTAGACAAAAGAAAACAAAAGCATGGAGACGACGAAAAAAAAAAAGACTATACTTGATGTATCATACACTTGTTCACTTGCTCTCTTTTCATTTCTCCTATTCTTTTTATTCCTAGTTATCAAGGTGGCATTGTCTTTAAAATGGCCCAAAAAAAACTTAAGACGTTCTAAGCTATAAAAAGAGAAACCTAAACATTGAGGCTGGTAAACAGGAGCACAAAAGGGCGAGACAAACAGGTAAGTAACTCAGCCACCCTGAGACTTATGCCTAGGGCTGTGCACCTCAATAAACCAAGGCATAAGCCTTGACAAATGGCACTAAAGGCATAAACTTAAGGTGCTTAATGAAGTCCTCAGGTGAGCCATGGCCCATGGTGTAAGCTTCGGGCACTTTCTAAGACAATGCTCATGTCATTCTTTATTTAAAGTTATTAGTTAATTATTATCTTCAAGAATCCTACTAAATTTAGGGGTCCTCGAGTCTTCGTAAAGCATTATAATGCTTTTAATTCATAACTAGAAATAAGATTATAGAGTTTACCATGCTTTTGATTTCATGAAGCAATTCCAGTAACTTAAATTGTCAAAGCTCGAATATTCCTTTATAAAACCCCACATGTCAGATCATCCACGACCTTGAAATACTTGGAACAGGATTCAAAAATTCAACATATTTAAGAACAACCTAAATTTTAGACAATTCAAGTCCAGTTAATCTCTCTAAAAAGTTTGAAACTAAAAAGTGGCCCTTCATATTCACTTTTGCTCGATCCTCTTGTGGTCCACATCAAGAAGCTTACTAAAACATGCTTCAATGTAAAATCCAAACTAAACTGAATTCAAAATCCAAATCAAACCCAAATTTCCACTTAATAAGATTTCTTCTTAAATACCTCAAAAAATCACATAATAAGATAATACTTTTGTAAAATATAAAAATAAGTTTTAATCTTTCAACCATTTAACTTTCAGTTTTAACAAAAATTAAAAACCCATTAATGTTATAGTGTAACTTATATATAAATTGGATTTATTTCCATGAATGTGGGGTTTGAAATTTTCTCTATAAAAGGGGTTGATTTTCATACAACTTGATATATAACTTGAAATACAACTTGAATGCACAAAATCCTTCATATACATTCTATTTATATATTTTTGACAACTTGATAAAGGTTCGTTCACTTATCTCCCTATGGTAGTGCTCCCCAGAAGGAGAACCGGCTCTAAGTCATATAGGTTTTATCTTGGAGCCGTGAGTGTCGAAAGTACCCGCACAAATGGGAGATAACGCGACTTTAAGAAAGCATCTTCGACGTGACTCCTAAGGCTTGCTTTCAAAATCTCTTCTCTATTTTATGTTATATTATTTTTAAATTGTATTTGTTATTTTATTATGTTAATTGATAATCAGTCTACACACAAATCAACCATTTTCCCAACAATCTAAAGTCACGTTGAATGATTTGTGTGTAAATGAACTTTTCTCATGGATTATTTTATATGATTTTTGAAACCGTAAGTGGGCAATTTTGGAATTGAATGTCTTAGCAAATATCTTGTACTAAGGTGTGTAATCTTCAAGAGGTAAAGTAATTTACCATGTTTTGATTCTTCGCATATATTTGTAGAATTGTACTATGACGGAACTTACACTTAATGTACTAGTCTTAGCATGACTACTATGAAATAATCTATTTCTGTTTTATTTGTGAAAGAAAATAACCAAGTGACATTTTAACTTTTGATGTGACCCTGTTGTGTAAATAAAAAAAAAAAAAAGATTATTCACAATCAACTGTAAAACTTAGTCAGCCACTCAAACCTTATAAGTAGCTGTCTATGTATCCACTAATGAAAAATTATTGCATACAATAGTCACACACTGATAAACACATTAAGCATTTTTTTTCTCCTTTCCTGTTTTGTACCTTCCGATGAATGAAACAATGATTAGTTTAGCTGATTCATCGGCACAATAGTTTAAGTCAGCAAGGCAATCGTGTAAACCTTCAAATCACTGGTCAACTGTTAGCAAAAGTTTCGTGTGCGTGTTATATGTAACTATTTTTCACATCATTTCTGGTGCATGGTATTTTAAAGTTTGTCATTCCTTTTATATCGAGTCTACATTACTTTTCTTCCGCTACGTACAAGAAAGTTTTAGGTTGTTTCTCTCCTTGTGGAACTGTGATTTCAGATTGCTGAGATTGGATCTTTATGTGTGTATATAAGTGAAAAAATAAAAAGAATAAAAAATAAATCTAATTCTTAATCGGATCTTTCCTGTGAGTTTGATATTACAAGTTTATTCTTCTTTCAGTTATTTGAGAAGGAATTTAGTTACCTTTCATATATATGGAGATTAATTCTGCAGTTCTCTGTGCCTTGCAATCTGGTGACTATTCCGATTTTACATCATGTTGGATTCTTCTCACACCTGATTACAACCACTAATTGGATTTATGTTCTTTATTTTGAATAAATGGCACAAGTAATAATGTATTGTTACGACAAGAGGGGTTGTGATGCTTCTTTGACTGCAGTATATACAATTTTCTAATTCCTGATGGACATAGGTTTTGAAAATTAAGCAAACTTTTATTTTTTGAAAAGTGTTTTAGGCATACAAACAGCATCTAGTTGCTGTTTACATAGATAAGAAATACATGTGACATGTGCTGGTCATTGTATGAAACCTATGGAGCGGTCAAAAGCATCTTCGAGCCAACTGCAGGACAACACTTCTCCATTGCTGTGATTCTATGGTCATTCTTAATTGTGGAAATTTTATGAGCTACAAAGGGAGTAAAATCTTTCAATCTATTCTCTGTTTTATATATATTAATTATAGATAATGAGAATAACAGCTTTGTGTGCAATATATTTTGTTACAAAATAAACTTGGAAAAGGAAGAAAGAAAACTGAATCGCATAATTTAGCAATGTAATTATTGGTTTTAATTGCATTTGTTATTTTATTATGTTAATTGAAAGTCAATATACACACAAATCACCCATTTTCCCAACAAATACCATAAGAACTAAAATACAAGGTGATACTAATTGAGAGCTAAAAAAAAAATCACGGAGAGAGAAATTGCTAATCACATTCAAATGAAGAGAAGTAAAATAACTTACAGTATTGATGAGATCGACGATGACAGAGAGCTCTTGGTGAGCCAACTGAAGATTTTCCACAAGGCTCTGCCATTGCCATGGTTGCTGATTGGTGGTTGTACTATCCTTATAAGAAGTTGTACCTTCACTCTTCTGCTTCTTACTGGGATCTTCCCTCTCCAGTGCCCACCCAAAGTCTATTCTCCTTATCAAATTCAGCCTATTATCATCATAATCCACATCACTGCCAAATACATACAAATGCATTATGACAACTATGAAATACGTATGTATACATAAATAAATGTGTGAATATGTAATAAGAGTACATACGAATGAAAGCGTTCGGTGCCGTTTTCTTCAATAGCATCTAGGCGTTTGATTGGCAGCTTGTCGATCGATATTTTAAGATTTCCTCCCATTGTTCTTATTAGAATTTCTGGGGGAATGTGAATTGGAGCCTCCTGCGGCTGCCGGCGTTAGACGGAGATGTTGCAGGTGGCCGGTCGGGAAATAGACCGGTGATTTTGGACGGAGAAGTTGGGTTTTTTTCTTTGGAAATTGGGATTTAGGCTGAATTTGTGTTTGGGCTGGAAATGGGTTATAATCGGGCTGGGCTGGGAGAAGGGTTGTAATGAGGTACTTTTTAGAATGGAAATAGTGGAAATTACAAAATTACAGGGATTTCAAGTTGTCATTTCAAAATTTAGGGTCGAAGTTTATAAATTCAAAAATCAGGTATCATTATATACAAACCTAACCCTAAATCTCAATTCTCCACTTTCTCTCTCTACACCACAACATTTCTCCCAAATCCTATCACTCTCTGTTTCTCGACTCTCTCTTTCCTAGAATTTGCGTCGACGACTCTCTCCACAGAAGTTGCGCCGCTTGATTCGCTTCGCAGCAACGAAATTTGAGAAGCAAATCCGCGACCAGCGCGAAGCAGATGGTGCGATGATTGTGGTGGGGGATGTTGCAAGCGGTGGATTTTGTTGGTGTGGCTGTGGCTGTGGCGGTGGCGGTGGTTGAGGATTTGCAGGCAGGGGATTTTGTTGGTGTGGCTGTGGTGGGGGATTTTGCAGGCGGTGGATTTTGATGGTGCGGCGATGGCGGTAGTTGCTGGGGGATTTTGCAGGTTGGGGTGGTGGTTGCTGGGGGATTTGCAGGCGGTGGTGGTGGGGGATTCTGCAGACAGTGGATTTTATTGGTATAGCGGTGGTGGTGGTTGTTGGGGGATTTTGTCGGTGTGGTTGTGGTGGTGGTGACAGCTTTCATGCATTGGCGGTGACAACGGTGACGGATGAGATATCTGTGACCAACAATTAGGCGTGTGACCAACTATTTGGCTTATTTGTAACTAAAATATTAGGTGTCTGTGACTAAAAATAATTTGTGACTAACAAACTGTGACTTACGTGACTTATAGATAAAATGTGACCTATAAATTGAATGATATGTGACCTACAAATTTTTTAATCTGTGACCACGTAATAACATGAGACCAATTAATTTGACTATATGTGACCAGTAAATAAAATTCATAACCTATAATTATGAATATGTGATCATTAATCATAAACTGTGACTTTATTATTTTTATTTAATAAATATTTTTAATTAATTAAATTCATACCTGATTTTTGAATTTTTAAACTATTTACCTTACTTTTAAATTGAGGTAAAGAATACACCTTAGATATAAACTTATCCAATGGAAATAATATATAAATGCTGCATAAAATAAAACTCCATAAAACTTTTCAAAAATCAAGTGATAAATCAATTTATTAAATTTTATTGTAATATAATATTTAATCACATCAAATTTCAAATCTAAGTCATTCTCTTTCTGTCTCTACTCTCTATTATCTCTCTACCCTTTTCTCTCCAATGGAGGCGGCCATCTGCTTCGGCGATTACTTCGACGACCTCTCCTGTTATCGCTCCGACAACTGCTCCGGCTTCGATGATAGAAAAATCTCCAAAAATTGAAAAAAAATTATCTATCTGTACTTCACTATAGAAAAATCTCCAAAAAATTATCTGTGATCGGATTTATTGTTCGTGACTATACTTGTGTTTTATGTCACCAAATTTGTATTCAGTGTGACTATTTGTGACCAGATCAATCTTAAATGTTACCAAGTCACAACCGATCACAATCAGCAAAATATTGGTCACAAATAGTCACAACAAATACATAATTGGTCACATGGGGGTCACCACAAACAAATCTGCACATACCTCAGACCAGTATCACAATCCACTATCGTTCACCACCACCATCACCTCCAATACACCACCACTACCACCTTCAACTCAAATTCACGGCCATAAAATACTACCTTCACTGGTTTGTATTATTAGTGACTTACTGTGACCAAGTTTGTGTTTAGTGTGACTGGTTATAACTATGTTGGTCTAATATGTGATTGTGTGTAACCAAGTTACATACAGTCACAGTTAAACACGGATCTGGTCACGAAGAGTCACAATGAAGATAGACTCGATTACACCAGGTTATCGGCGCCGCCACCACTCCCAACATCGTCAAGAACCAAAAGCACCATTTGGAAAACACCAATAACCATCCCAAAACTCTCGCTAAATAACAAATTTGATAAAACAATCACCCACCACATCTAATCAAACGACCGCATACACCACCACATCAAACAATATATCTTATTAAACAACCACACCACCAAATATGGCTAAACAACAGATCTGATAAAACAATCACCCACAACATCTGATCAAACAGTCGCCTATACCACCACATCAAACAACAGATTTGATCAAACAACCACACCATCAAATCAATTTCAACCCCTCAACAAAAATGACAACGCTCACCCTTGAAGCAGTGGCGGCTTACTGCTAACTGCTGCACGCAATGGTTTTCGCGTTGTGATGGGATTCCGGGTAAGGGAATCCCATGAAATTCACGAAATTAGTTTGAAAACGTCGAGAAAGTCCAAATTCAGGTTGTAGACGATATGATTTAGACCCGAGCCTCACAAACCAAGTACATTAAACTTTAAACCTATTGATGTGCGAAAACACGAACTACGATTTGCAAACACCACAAAGGTTGCCTAATCCTTTTATAAGTTCTAAGGGTTGAACGCCACAAATATAACAATATATTTGATAAGTTCGAAAAGTTCATTCAAGAACCAATAGAGAGAAAATCTCAATAATTCATAATCAAAACTTGATGTGATCCGGGTTGTGTCACAAACTCACAAAGGTTTGGTGAACGAGCGAAAGATATCTAAGTCAAGTTCGGGTCTTCAAGGAATCAAAAAAAGTCGTACAATTTCTTGTTCAAGTTACGAGACACTACATGTTGGAGGCGACGCGCCAAAGATCAAATTTTATGTCGGGGTCAAAGGCCGAAAAGACTTGGGGCAACGTGATAAAGCTGGCCGAAGACGGGAGCAAGATTCTGCCAAACCGGACGACCGGACACATCCGAACGATCAACCGGACGTTCGAAAGGTTGTCCAGTAGAAACGTAATTTTTCGTGTTTTCTTTCTATTTGACTAGGATTCGTTATTTTTGGCAAGTTTTCTTAATTTTGGACTCTAAAACTCGTTTTTTACCCTATTTCCTTAATTTAGTATAAATAGGGTTTTATTCTTCATTGTAAAACACTTTTTGACATTTTTATTGAGAATTATATTATTGTAAGTTTTATTCCTCCATGTTCTTGGTAATTTAAGGTTCTAACTTGAACTTATCAAAAGGAGATCGCAATCCTTATGTAACGTTCACACTTCACGGTTCTTGTTCCGGGTAATCAACGGGTTAGATTTCTTGCGTGTAATCTTGGTTCTTGGTCCGGGTCAAACAACGGGTCGGGTTGTTCTTTGCGCGGCGTGATTTCTAACTTTCTTGAGTTTGTTTCATCTTGTTCATGGGTTCTCAAACTTGTTCTTGGTCGGGTTCACATCAGGTGGTATCAGAGCACAATTCTAGAATTTAGGTCATCTATCTTTTTATTTCTTTTGAGTCTTTGTTTTCTTTATTTTCTTGTGTTCTTCGTGTCCAGTAATTTTTTTGAGTCTTTGATTCAAAAAATTCCAAAAAAAAGAGTTAAAAGTTATTTTTGAGCTAATCTAGCATCCAAATCAACTTCCGTTTGTTTTGTTATTTTTGTAGTCAATTTTCGAATTTACTAAAAAAAATGTGTGTACTGTTCACCCGCGAATTTTATTTTAAAAAAAATCAGTTTTTTTATTCTTCTTGAGTTAGAGTCATTCTCCTAGTATAATTGTAATTGTTTAATTGCCTCTAAATTCTTTGTTTAGTTTTTATTGAATTTCATCAAACAAAAAAAAGTCTCTATTTCTTGTGAACATTTAGAGGCAATTCAAAATTAAAGTTTGAGTCTTTTGTTGTCTTTCCTTGCATTTTGAGTTATTTCTTCAATCCGTGTAATTTGTTGATTATCCGAGACTTGTGCTTGCGGTGGTGCTCACTATGAAAATTGCATTCAAATTTATTGAGATCGGCTATTTCTTGAGTCATTGAGAAAGGAGGACGAGCGGTAAAAGGCAAGAGTGGTGAGCTTATTATCGGGTAAAAACCAACTTCGAGTGATACACGAGTGCAAACACGTGAGGTAAATTATCTTATTTTTCTTGTTCTTCATTTTTATTAATTCCTGGATTTTATTTTGTGGTTGCAATATATTTATATACATGGATGAAAATATGAATAGAGGTAAGGAAGAGGCGGTACCTAAGGGATTTTATGTAGAACTTCTGGATAGTATGCGGGCTATAAATCTTAAGTTTGATCAATTGGATATGACAGTTGAACGTATTAGTGGCGATGTAGTTAGGCATGAAACTTTGATGGATAGTCATTAGCAAAAGACGCCCAAAGGATTCCTCGAGGGGTAGAGGAGATAGGCGAGGGCGGAATCTAATGGCTAAACTTGATGAGGAATACGAGGCGATGAATGCAAATAGTGATGATTATTATCTGGAAGGTGATATGGGTCGAATGAGGAATAGAGGAGATAGGTTTGATCGATGGGTTGATAGAAATCTAGGAAGCATTAAACTGAATATTCCAGCTTTTCAAGGTAGGAGCGATCCTAATACTTATTTGGATTGGGAAAAGAATGTGGAATTAGTGTTTGATTGCCATAATTATTCAGAGGAGAAGAAGTTGAAGTTAGTTGTAATGGAGTTCACTGAGTATGCTATTATTTGGTGGGATTAGTTGATGACTAGCCATAGGAGGAACTTGGAAAGGCCGCTTGAGACATGGAGAGAGTTCGCTTGTATGAGAAAACGGTTTGCACCTGCACATTATTACCGGGACCTTCATAAAAAATTACAAACTCTTTCTCAGGGGTTTAGGAGCGTGGAGGATTACTATAAGGTAATTGAGGTGGCAATGATTAGAGCGAACCTACAGGAGGATCGGGAGGCTACCATGACTAGGTTTCTAAATGGGTTGAATAGAGACATCGCCAACGTAGTGGAGTTACAACACTATGTTGAATTGGATGACTTAGTACATGTAGCTATGAAGGTGGAGAGGCAACTTAGGAGAAAAGGGGTAGCTAGACTTACTACAGAACCCAAGTGAAGTGATGGTGATAGGAATGATTGGATGATGACTTGGGAAAAGGTTGATGTGTATAAGGTTAAGGAGGAGTTGAATAAAAATAAAACAAACACTGAGTCTCAAACTGGTAGGTCGAGGGATATTAGATGTTAAGTGTTTTGGTGCGGTGTATATTACTTCACAATGTCCAAATCGACGAGTAATGACCCTTAGGGACAATAGAGAGATTGAGTCGAATGATGGGAGTGATAGTGACAGTATGCCTGGGTTGGAGGATACTAAGGATGAAACTTGTGTAAAGTACCCAGTTGGGAAATCATTAGTAGTGATGCATGCTCTTACTACACAAATGAAGGTAGATGGTGAAGAGCAGCAACGAGAGAATTTATTTTACACTAGGTGTCATGTTAAGGATAATGTGTGTAGTTTGATTATAGATGGAGGGAGCTGTACAAATGTGGTTAGCACGACCCTTGTAGGAAAGTTGGGATTACCTCTCATAAGGCATCCACAACCTTATAAACTGGAATGGTTGAATAGTTGTTGAGAGGTTCAGGTTACCAGGAGGGCATTGGTGAACTTTAGCATTAGGCGGTATAGTGATGAGGTGTTATGTGATGTGGTTCCAATGCATGTGAGACGTCTCTTGTTGGGTAGGCCATGACAATACGATAGGAGGGTGGAACATGATGAATTTTTTGTACAACTTTGTGAATGGTGGAAAAACTATTACACGTATTCCTTTAACACCACAGCAGGTCCATGAGGACCAATTAAAACTGAAAAGTGAGCGAGAGAATAAAACTAAAGAGCAAAAAATGAGAGCATGAGAGAAGACAGTAAGGTGACTAAGAGTGAGACAAAAGGAGTAGAGCCACAAAAGAGATAGACAAGAGAAAATTCCAAGAGGAAAGAAAATTCCAAGGTGAGTTTGTATGCAAGAAAAGTCGAGTGTGAGAGGACTTTAGTGAGACCTAACAATCCATCCCCCAATTTGGATCTCTCTCTTTTGCAGGAATTCAAGGAGTTAAGCCATGGATGGATGAGTCACGGGGCACCATGCATTGATTATTCACTTGACGCGAGGTACATGGAAAAATTGGTAAGTAACAGTGGAAATGGATGTACTCTCGCCAAGGTAACTTATCACAACCCTATACCTAAGCTAGGATTTGGAACAATTTTTGGGAGTAGTATTTTGCATAAGTTATGCGGTCTTAAAATTGGTGATGCAATTGATAATTCTATGTGTAGAATCAGTCCGGTGTCACATGCATTTATGAAAAATTTCTTGCTTGTCTATGATATGCACTTGTTATATTACGAAGTTCTAGCGTGCTACACTGAGTTAATCACATGTGCTAGGCAATTAGCTTGCATTATTGGGAGTTGTATGCAAGTGTATTTGAATTCCTATTTTGATGTTATTACTTGTCCTATGTTGGATTTATGGAATGTGTTAGGAATATGTTTAATGTCTATCATTTCCATTCCACGTGTCCATCTAGCGAGTGGTTTTAATCTACTAACTTTGTTTAATTCCATTACTTTATATCTTGGTATTAGTAGTAGCTATGGTGAAAAGCATGTGATCATTATGCCATCGAATACAGTCTTATTTGATCCAGGTGATGATAGTTGGGTGAGCCTACCTACTAGGTGAAAACAAATTCAAATGAGATCCAAGCTACATCCTAGAGGATGAGGATCTTTTCATATCCTTGCTATGCACAAAATCAATGGATATGGTTTGATTCTTTGGGGGTAAGTTGGTGTTCGTTGGCATTTTTGAAATTTTTAATGTTGCTTCGTTTTGTGCAGGTTCGGATTCGAGGTCGAATCATTTTAAAGAGGGAGAGGATGATGTGATCGGAGTTGCGTCACAAGCTTACGAAAGTTTAGCAAAGAGTGGAAGAGATCGAAGTCGAGTTCGGGTTCGGGTCTTCAAGAAATCAACAAAAGCCATACAATTGCTTGTTCGAGTTACGGAGTACGACATGTTGGAGGCGACACGCCAAAGACCAAGTTTTATGTCGGGGTCAAAGACCGAAGAGACTTGGGGCAACATGATAAAACTAGCCAAAGACGGGAGCAAGGTTCTGCTAAACCGGATGACCAGACTTTCGAATGAAGTCGAAGACAGGAGAGCAAAAAGTTTTGCCAAACCGGACGTCCGGAAGGTTGTCCAATAGAAACATAATTTTCCGCATTTTCTTTCTATTTGACTAGGATTCGTTATTTTTGGCAAGTTTTCTTAATTTTGGACTCTAAAACTCGTTTTACTCTATTTCCTTAGTTTAGTATAAATAGAATTTTATTCTTCATTATAAAACACATTTTGACATTTTTATTGAGAATTACATTATTGTGAGTTTTATTCCTCCATGTTCTTGGTGGTTTAAAGTTCTAACTTGAACTTATCAAAAGGATATCGCAATCCTTTTATGGCGTTCCCACTTCACGATTCTTGTTCCGGGTAATCAACAGGTCAGATTTCTTGCGAGGAATCTTGGTTCTTGGTACGGGTCGGGTTAATCTTTGCGCGGCATGATTTCTAGCTTTCTTGGGTTTGTTTTATCTTATTCGTAGATTCCCAAGCTTATTCTTGGTCGGGTTATCATCAAAACTTCTCCAATACAATGAAATAATAAACTATTTATATGAAAAACCTATAAATTAATTAAAAACGGAATAAAGTCCTAAAATATGGAATTCTAGGCTAAATAAAACTCTCGCGAAAATAGAAAATAATGGTCCAAAAATAACTCTATGCCGGATCATATCATTCACTCTCTCTCTTCGAAAGAATTCGTCCTCGAATCCACACTTTATGATCGCGTAGGGGATAATCAACCTGCCACTAGTTTTATTATTATATCACCCGGATCAAATGAAAAACTTTTTATTTCATGCTAGAGGATCAACGCATGGTACCCATCAACTTTGTAGATATGTATGCATTGCAACAAGAACTCAATCAAATCATCTTTGTTGCTCAAACCCTCGCATATGAACTCCTTCCATTGTCCTTGAAACTTCTTCGTCTCCTCGGGAATCACAAAATCAACTTCAGAAATCAAGTCTTCAAAATCCTGCAAGACATAAGTAGCAAAATTAGAGAGGGAATTGTTAGTTTTCACCAAAGTCCTCTCAACTCTACTCTCATTTTCATTTAAGCTCACTTCTGAACCTTCCTTTCTCTCCAAAGACTCTTCTTCTTTAGTTTGTTCACTTTTCCCAATATCAACTATATTTTTCAAATCACCTTCCTCCACCTCAACCTTCTTATCTCTAGGCTCCTTTCGCAATTCAACCCCAGTGTTCTCTTTTGGTGTGGTCATCTCCCTCTCTTTCTTTCTCTTTTCTACTTCACCCTCACCTTCCATCGGTCTACAAGAGATTTTCTAATGTCAAGCTAGTTAGAGTGATCTTTTCCCCAACCCGAAGAAATCTATACATGTTTCTCTCCTTATCATAAACAACCTTCATTTCATACTTCAACGTCTCCCAAACAAGATATGAAAAGACTTCAATGGTACTACATCATACCAAACTTCATCACTATATCTCCTTATGGTGAAATTCACTAGAACCCGCTTAGTCACATCTATCTTCCCACATTCCTTCAAACAATTCATCCTATAAGGCATAGGTGTTGTAAATGTAATCCTAATTTTTCAACTATGGTGATACTAGCTAAGTTTGACATGTACTCCTTATCAATAGCCAGACTGCATACCGTACTATCCACAAAACACCGAGTTTGAAAAATATGTCATCAATCACCATTCATGCTTAAATTGTTTTTGGACTCAAAACAAAAAATAGAAAATTGCAGGAAATTTCCGAAATTTATAATAATTTTTTTTTCATATTTCTTTTTGAATTTTTTTAATTCTGAATTTGTTTTGCTCAGGAATTCGACTACAGGTCCAGCGAAACAAACGAAAATTAATTTGGACTCTTGAATAGCCTGAAAACAACTTTGACTCTTTTTTTGTAATTTTTTTGGATCTAAACTCAAAAACTATTTCTAACCAGAAGAATACGAAGAACATAAATAACAAAAGAATAAGAAAGATATAACCTGAATCTGGTATCCAAGCTTTGATACCACTTGATGGGATCTCAGGTAGGAGAATCACATGGAACCCGCGAAATTAGTTTGAAAACGCCGAAAAAGTTCAAATTCAGGTTGTAGATGATAGGATCTCGACCCGAGCCTCGTGAACCAAGAACCTAAGGTATATTAAACCTTAAATTCGTTGATGTGCAGAAACACGAATCTCGATTTGCAAATGCCACAAATATTGCTTAATCCTTTGATAAGTTCTAAGAGTTGAACGTCACAAATATAACAATATATTTGATAAGTTCGAAAAGTTCATTCAAAAACTAATAGAGAGAAAATCTCAATAATTCATAATCAAAACTTTTCCAATACAATGAAATAATAAACTATTTATATGAAAAACTTAAACTAATTAAAAACGGAATAAAGTCTTAAAATATGGAAAGTTATCAAAATATAAGAATTTTAGGCTAAATAAAACTCTTACGAAAATAGAAAATAATCATCCAAAAATAACTCTATGCCTGATCATATCACGTTGCCTCGAAAAATGGGGGGTTAGAAATAGGTGGGTGGGTGTGAGAAGTCGTCGCTGCTACCTATGTAGCAACTATAGCTCACGGCAAGAAGAAATCATCACTACACCGTAGTGGATCGTCGCTGAGTGGGCGGGCGGGCGGGCGGGTGGGTGGGGTAAGAAGCTACTGGCTGCTTTGAGAAGCACTCATCGTTGCCTGCTGTAGGAGCGACGGAGCCGAATAACGTAGAGTTAGAAAGGAGGTGGGTGGGTAAAAAAAAATAGAGAGGAAGAAGAGTGAAAGTTTGAAAATGAAATTGACTAAGACGGGTAGGGATGGAGGAATAAAGAGGGAGATGAAAGAGAGAGGAAAAAGACTGAGAAAGTTTGAAAAAGTAATTGGTTGGGACGGTAGATTATGTTTAATTAAATTTGTATTAATTATAATTATTAAAATGTTATTATCATTTGATTTATGAAAATAAACTAATCTCTCTTGTTTATGAAAATTAGTCTTTAAATCTAAGTTTCTAGGTAATTTTTCCTTATAGAATAGCCAAGTCAGACGGGTGTTCACCACTTTGACCAAAATTTTTTTGTCATTCACCACAATGGTCTTTTGATGCGGAAATGACAGTATTACCATTATGTATATTGTGTAATTACAAAAATATGTTAATGTTTAAAAGATAAAAATACCCCCTTTGAGTTACAAATAAATCCAAACATCTCACACTTAAAATTTGAAAATCAAATCACTTTCATTTGCTTCAAACTTGAAAACTCATAAAATTATCAAAGGTTGAACAAGAAAATATTTCTTTTATAGCCATCACTCAGAATCGGTAAGTACATTCACGTATTTTTCATTTCGTTTTAGTTAAAGTAGTATATTGTTTGAATTTTTAAACCTTATTTCGACGTAGGCAGATAAATTTTTATAATCTTGAACGGATCTATAATTTTTATTAAGTTGTAAGGAGAAAAAAATTCATCTGCATAATTTTCAAGAAAAATTAATTGTCGTCTGTAAAATTGAAGAATTAAATTTTAACAGCCGACTCAGATGTGGGGACCGGCTGTTCTAGCTATTATAGGCATGTTTTTTCCTTATTTTTTTCATAATTATAATTTGTTTAACAAATTATGTTTCGAAATGCAGATATGGGATCGACTGTAGTATTAGCTTGTTACTTTGATGAATTTGAAATGAATGAAAATAATCGATGGGTGTGGAAAGGGACGAGTGAAAGGCCTGGTTGTACCGCAATTGTGATAAAATCAAGTACATCATATGCAAAAATGTACCATGATTTACAAAACATGTTCAAAGTCGAATCCTCTCAATACGACATGGAAATTGAGATTTCTATTCAACGAGCATACAACCATTTCAATTCCACCTGTAATGGTTACTTCTGAAGCTCAAATGAATGTTTTAATTGAATTGAACCAGAATCGCTTAAGTCCTAGTTGCGTAACTTTAGTGAAGAAGAATGTCCCCGAGAGTGAACACGAAGATTTCGATGAAGGTGATCATAATGTGAATGATTTTTGGGAGACAGTGGAGATAGCCCATGAGAATAATGTGGTTATTCCCGATACAGTTGTTCTGTACCATGGTTTCATTGTTATGTACAAAATTTTCTCGACAGTTGAAGACAACGAGGATGGAAATGTATTTACAAATGAGGATTTGGTGACTTTATCCAGTTGGAGACATGAGTCGAGTGGGAGCTCATGTGTTGGAACGAGTGCACGGCCCTCTAATTGTACGCGTATAATTCCCGACGATGAAGATTTATATGTCGAGCAATTGTTTGAAACAAGGAAAGATTTGTCGAAAGTTGTGCATCAAATTGCTTTGAAACACAACTTTGAGTTTAAAGTGAAGAAGTCAAACAAGTCAATTTATACAATTATCTGCATTGACAATAGTTGCCATTGACGTTTGTGAGCGATGAAGATGGACACGAATGAGTTCTTCGTAATTCGTAAGTATGCACAGGAACATACTTGCGAAGTAAGTATTCATCGAAATGTACACAGGCAAACCCGAGCATGGTTCATTGGTCGAGAAATAATGCACAAGTTTCAGAACCCACGAACGATCTACAGAACTTCGGACATCATTAATGAAGTCCGTCGAGAGTACGAGGTGGTTATGAGCTATCAGAAGACTTGGAAGGCCAAAGAATGCGCATTCACTTGCCAAGTAAAGATAATGGAGACGAGTTGGAATCTTTGTTGACTGTAAGTTTGTCTTGCCGAGTATACTTTCTAGTTAACTACATCATTAAGTAGTTAAAAGAATTTTTTAAAGAACATTGGTTCATGCGACAATTAAATTAGAATGTGGATGGGTGAGATGGGATATTGTTATTACTCTTGAGTTAAAGAAGGAAAATCTTCCTTATTCATCCATTATAGTAGCATTTTGATAATTGAATAGTTTAAACAAACACACTACTCTCAAGATAATTTAGTTCATTGTACTTCAACTCTCAGACCTTCGTATATAAATTTTTTTAAAAAAAAATTGGTGAGATACATATGTTTCATTGGCATTGAATGAAAAATTGTGTTCATTGAGCAAATGAATGTCAATGAGCATGTTTCGAATAGGTACTCAACTGACTTTAACATGACCAAATATTAGAACTTAGAATCGTTGTACTCTAAAACTCTATTAGTTTTCGATCCGTCTGGTATTTCACTTCAAATCATTGTATTCTAAGACTTCTAGCGAATTTTATATTTGACACAAAAACCCTATAATCTTCAAATTGTATTGAAATTGATACTCGAAATATGGAGTAAAAGGGCTTGAGATGTTAAAATAATAAGAACTCCAAGGGATGATTTGAGTTACCATAATTTTGATTTTGATTTTGAACAAAGGAGGTACTATGATTTGGGGGGATTTTGGATGGTTCCATGTTAATTTGGGATTTTGGAGGATAAATTTGGTGTGTGTCACGCATTTTATGTAATGTGAAATTGTCGCAAGTGTATGGTGTCAAGTTTTGTAATATAATAAAAAAGTTAGGATGTCGAACTTACATGGATTGTAATTTAATTCCACTAAATACTGTAATTATGTAACTTTATTTTATCGAGACGATCGAATAGTTGAATACTTGTTTTAAATAAATCTAATGTGATTGGTTGTGACAAGTGTATGAATGCAAAGTATCAAAATGATCAAGATAAGAAAGTTTGAGGAATGATTTCATCTTACTCTCAATTATGATTCAAGGATTTTCAATTATTCTATTTAATTTTCCCATATTTAAAGGCAAGAATCCTAATATAATTCTCTCCACTCTCTCGAGTGCCGGCTAAAATTTAATCCTAAATTTCAATTTCAATATCTCTATTCCGAATTAAAACCTATAATTTACCAAAGCTTTGATTCTTTTATGGAGTAAGCCTCATAGATTATATTCTCTCTCGAAACTCATAAAACCTACGTCGTGTCAATCTTGTGATCGCGCCTAAATTCCCCTCTCCCGAGTGCCGGAATTGACTAGCATCTAATCATTCAATTAGTGGCCAATTAATTGAAAGTATTAAAATGATTACACAATTAAATAGAAAGGAGAAAATCAAATAGAAATAATCATAAAATCATCAATCCATGATATCAAGTTCGGCTACATCAAACTTTAGATAATTTTTTTAGTTCATAACCATCATGAAAAACATATTACAAAAGGTATGAAAAAGAAACATGAAGAGGAAAGGAATAAGAAAAACTGAATTTTCTATTGTTGTTGCTCGATTATTCCTTCCAAAAGTTGTTGAATCTCTTCTTGTGGTTGTTTCTTGTTTTCTTTTTTTCTCCAGCCGTCGTCATTCTTTTTATGTCTTTTTAATTTGTATTTATACATCCCTAAGTTTGCAAAACAGATTGGGATTGGACTGGGCCGAAAATAGAACTAGAATTTATTTATTTTTTTGTTTCTTACTGATCCTGGACGCCGTGACGCCCGGAGTTCTGCTGATTTCTCTTTGCTAGGTGCCGTGGTACCCAACTCACTGCTGGTTTTGGTCTCGATTCTTGGGCGTCGTGGCGCCCATTGACCTGTTTCACTTCGTTTTACCAATCTTTTCAGCTTCCTTTCCACTTCATTTTCATCTCTCTCGTCTCCAATTCACGCCTCATTTTATGATCCACACTTTAGGCTGTGTCTGGTGCAGATTATTCAGCCCCAAGAAATAGCTTTTCCAACCATTGGAGTACTGTAGCAGCCGCAACAATGGACTCTATGTGTCACAGGTGGGTCCCATTTTTTACTCAACGGTCCATTTCTTGGTGCATCAACGGTATGAATTTTAATTGATAGCTCCCCCAGACAGAGTCTTAGCTTCATCCACACTTTAAAATCATGTCATTTTCTCCCAAGTTGTTTAATTACAAAACAACATGAACACACACATCAAAACGCTCAAAAGTGCCCAAGAACAAACTGAAAACAATGGTTAAGAGATATTAATTTAATGAGTGAATTACACTCACAATGTGTTTGGAATGATACAAATAGGTTAACTGATTAATTATAGGAGTTAAGTTATTTATGACATTTCACTTTTTATTTATTAAAATGCAAATTTATAAGATAAAAAATGTGAAAATTTAATTTTTGAATTATTAATAAAATGGTGTAAGAGCATCCACAAGAGACTCTATAAAATACTTTCTATTTTAAAGAGTCAACTCTTAAAATTATGTTTTAAAAGAATATTTAAATTAACATTTTAATTTAGATAGTGAACCAACTCTCTATAATTAAATGTATTTATAGTATTTCAATTTTTAATGGAGGAAAATAATATCATATTTTGGAGGGGAGTAAGTGAAAATGAAGAATATGGAAAATAATGAATATATTTTGATAGTAATAAAATTAAGGGTGCGTTTGATTGTCAATATTTTTCATGAAAAATGTGTTTTTCCATTCAAATTCCTACTTTTGTGCTGTTTGATTGATTTTTTTCATAGAAAATATTTTCCTACTTCTGATCACGTGACCATGTTTTTCTCTAAATTATGGAAAATATTTTCTTTAGGGGGAGTATGATTTTATTTTTCAAGAAATTCATTCTCTTTCATCTATCTACTCTCTATCATATATTCACCAATAAAAATAGACAAATATAATATTTCTAGGTTGAAAACTAAATCAATCAAATAAATATAATTAATAACTTTCATACAAATAAATTTTAAAAATTATTTTCATTCCATACAAATTTCATCATCACAATCAAACGCACCATAAGTGCTAAATATAATTTTTAATCTCTGAATTTATGGATGTTCTTTAAATTATAGAATATGCTCTTTAAAAGTATGGAGTCTCTTAAAAATGTCGTAAGGTATGTAATTTTAACATCAATTTTTTGAAAATAAATAATAAAATTGGATCCAATGATACTGGGCCAATGAAAAGCATATGGACCCAGTTTGGTCCATTGGAGAGCCCATTTGATTTTCTGCCCTAATTACACTTTCCAAAACGAAACCCCCGACCACACTTCGCGACAATACATGAAACGGCGCCGACTGACTGACTAATTTTCAAATCTAAGCATAGACGGGCAAATTTCATCTGTGACCACTGTACTTTCATAAATATTTCGATTAGGTCATTAAATCTCAATATAGTTTCGATTGGATCACTAGACTTCAATTTTATTTTCAATTTCACCATTGTCACTTGTCATAATCCAAATTGATGAAAATTGCTTAGTTATTAATCGTATAGCAACAATTTTTCTACATATTATGCCAACTTATCGTTGCACCATATTATTAAAATGTAATAAAAAAAACTCAATTTAGCTCCTACTCGGACCTCGGTACCAATTAAAATCTAAATTTTGATATGAGTCAAAGTTAACAATTAATTTTAACCATATATTATATAAATTTCACATATTTTCAACCATACATTTTATTAAATTTTATCAAAATCTACTAAAAATCTGATTTTAATCTTTACCAAACAATGGCTTAATCAATTAATCTAAAGCTATTGTTAAAAATTTTGTATTCATTTTTTGGTCGTAGTGTAACCATTACGTAGAATATCAATAGCAATCAGTCAAGCATTTTCATCAATTTAGCGGATGCTAGGTGATGAAACATGATCATCTAAAATTGAAATGAAATTTAGATTTAGTGATTTAATTGTGTTAAATTAACGTATAGTGACTGAACTAAGAATTCACTAAAAGTTCGGTGACCGTGGATAAAATTTACCCTGCACACATAAAAATTAAAATTCCCGGCGAATATTAATCTGCCACGTCAGCGCTTGAATAAAAATTCTCTATATATGTCACTGTCACCCAATATCTCCCCCTTTCTGTCTCTAGAATTGCAGCCAGCCACCAAATAGTTCCTCAATTCGCTTCGTTGATTTGAATACTAAGTTGAAACGGGTCAAAGGTAGAGCTGTTCTCAGCTTTCCAATCGATCTGCTGAGCTTCGGGTAATTTTTTTAAAAAATTTATTATGATTTAAAAGCTTGATTTGGTTTTTTTGGATCTGATCATTTCGTGTGCGTGGAGCCTTGTTCTGGATTGCAGTTTTGTTATGCTGGAGATCGATTTCTAGATGACTATTTTGTTAGTTTAGGGTTTGTATACTTTTGGGGAAATTATGTTTGGTAATAGGATATAGTTTCTCTAGCTAGTTTATTTCGTACAGTTTTGAATTATAGCTGGAAGGTTATTTAAAGATGCCGTCTTGGGAAATTAAGAAGATGTACACCTTTTTGCTTGCTTTATTTTTATATTTATGGTTATGCTATTATATTGATATTTGATGAATCCCGATCATTTCTTACTCTTTAGTTTCCTTTCGTTTCTGCTTTGTGTTGAAGTTCGGATTTAGTTGATTGCATAAGCATTGATGCCTTTTCCTTCTTCCTTTCTTTTCCTCCCGACTGCTTTAATTTTTTCGTCGTACAAATATCTTTACTTGTGTATTTATCTAGAATTCTTGGGCAACGATGTTGGTGCCTGTCATTGTTGTAAAGAGTATAGCTAGACTCACAGTTTTATTATGTTAAGGGTCTAGTGCTTCAGATAACACACGTCTCATCACTTTCGTCCTCAGCTCACTGTTTCTTTGTTTTCTTGCTTGTTTTCCTATTCCCCTGTTTTGGCCCCTCCTCTTCCCCAAAACTTTAATTAAGATTTACTTGAAATGAATACAATTTGAAGTTGGTGAACTTCAAAATTTCTGCAATTATCTTTTCATTAGACTTTGCTGAAAATGTTCTGTTATATGCTGAAATATGCCGATATGCACGCATGCCTGGATTTCTCTCTCTCCCCCCAGCCCAGAATTTGCATGACTTTTGCAAAATGACGTCTTTTTAATGAATTTGGATCAATACTTATATTTTTCAATTTTATAAGCCTCAGTTATGTTCTGTGCTTTAACTGAGACTTCACCGTACCTTGGTAGGCTATGACACTCAATAACTATTGTGTCTATTGAGAATAATGTTTTTTCTCTCCTAATGAATTTTATATATGTTGGGGTTGATTTGTATTCATCTATAGAGAAGTTGGTCTTGATTGTGGGTTATGTTGGCCCATATACTTCAGTTTGGGTCTCTACTGTTGAGCAGACTTTCAGAACCTACTATTAACAGACTTTTTGGTTGTCAATAGATACATTTGTATCAGATATAAGCTTAAGTTTTGTGCTCTGTAAGTTAGGCTACCTTTACCTTATGAAAATTTCTATCTTCACTTTTGATGAATTTTTCATGAAATATTTGGTGGTTTGAACTTTTATTCACGTTTTTTGCTTGAATTTCACAAAACCTTTTAAGCTACTTCGTAAATGGAATCAGTAATATTACTTGGGAACGACACTTAGTTTGCAGTTTTGTTTATAATCTCAAAGTTCTATTCCCTTATCGGATGCTGATTTTATGGTCAAGTCTTTTTAGATGTGGGATGGAAAGTTTTTCCAAGTAACTAACTTCCCTAAATATCAAAGGGATAGGCCAGCTGGGAAGCAGGATAAAGTTTTTTTATTTTTTATTTTTTTGCAATTTTGTTGCACTTGTACTATCTTAAAGTTCTCTCTGCAAAATATCAGACTAGCATCATTAGATATACTCATTTCTAGAACCAATACAGTTGAATTAACAACTTAGTTGAAAATGGGACTGTGTATGGATAGATTCTCATTAAATAAAAACGAAAAAGTACTTTGAAGTGCGAGCTCATTATATCTAGGAAGTAGTCAAAACTGAAGAAAAATGATTGAATGTGTGCTGGATTGTTTAGTGAAGTTATTTCTTTTACACATTCTATATATATATATATATATATATATTTTAGTGAAATATCTCTTGGCATTACTTATTGTTTAGCACTGAACAAATTTTCCCCGTAATCGTTGGTTTGCATCTGCAAGTATCCTATTTTATTAGTTCATGTGAAAGAATATGAGGTCATTTGACCGTAGTCAAGCTAATAATTTCAACTGGAAGTATGTCTCCCATTACTTAGTCATGCATGTGCATGGGACTTTGAAGATAAACGAGTAGTTACATTTTGGTGGTGGAATTCTAGATTAAATTTAAGCTGTTGTAGCTTTTAGTTGTCTATTTTTATAAGCAGTATCTATATATGTCTGGCTCTGTTTCATTTATATTTGACGGTAGTTCCAATTATTCTGCAGCTGTGGAGAGGAAAGAGTTAAGTGTTTGTATTTGTGCTGTTGTATTTGTATCTGAACATGCCTAAGGCAAGGAGAGAGCGTTCCCTTTCATTTGATAGGTCAAGGGTATCTCCTTTTCCCTGCAGTTCTAGTCGTTCAAGAGAATCATCATTGCCAAAAAACCCTCTAGAGGATGACAAGAATATGAAAGAATGGGAAGATGCCCGATGCCCAGTTTGCATGGAACATCCCCACAATGCGATTCTACTTTTATGTTCGTCTCATGACAAAGGTTGTCGCCCTTTCATGTGTGACACGAGCTACCGCCATTCCAATTGTTTTGACCAGTTTCATAAGTCATTTGGTGAAGCTACGCCAATGATTCAAAGACCAGAAGACACACCAATCTCAATCTCACCCATGATGACATCTGCAACAATGATATCAGAATCCACGGTCCTTGATTCAGAATATGAAAGAAGTGGGGAAGCATCTATGTCAGTGGAAGACGTGTCGGTTGACATCCAAGAGAAGCCAAAGCTTGTATGCCCTCTTTGCCGGGGTGTGATAAATGGGTGTGTTGTTGTGGAGTCTGCTCGTCGTTTCATGAACTCAAAATCAAGGAGTTGTGCAAGTGAAACATGTGATTTCAGTGGCACTTATACAGATATTCGGAAGCATGCAAGATTGGTGCATCCACTTGCTAGGCCAACGGAAGCCGACCCAGAAAGGCAGCGTAACTGGAGGAGATTAGAGAGACAGAGGGACCTGGGAGATCTACTTAGCACACTTCATTCTTCCTTTGGCGAAGAGAGGATCGAGGACAGCAACACTTTGACCATAGATGATGGTGGCTGGCTGACTGTATTTTTCCTTGTTCGATTCATCCGACCGGGGAATACTTCAGGTCGATCCATTACTTCAAGAACTCGTGCTCAAATCAGAAGATCATCAAGACGACTTTGGGGTGAAAGCCGTGATGGAGAAACCGATTCCAGAGATGTTGACGAATCTTCCGACAGCGGGCAAAGCCAACTGGTGCATTATGATAGGAGGCATCGGCGTCGATCAACACCAGAAAACTAGTAGTCATTGCTGCAAGTGTCGGGTTTGCATTGTTATTTTTCCTTAAAACTCGACAATCCTTGAGACAATTATAAATTTTCCAGCTTTTCATTTACCAAATTACCTTGATCTCTCCTGGGTGAAAAAGCGGATGTGTTCGGATATGTTCCACCTTCTGAAACTTAAAAAGTTAATAGGGGAAAATATATTTCCTCAACTGTCTCCGGCCACAAACGCGTAATTGTTCCTTATTGAATTGAATAAATTGTATTTACGTTGTTTTGTGAATCAGTTGAATGTATAGCAGAGTGTTTATAGGTTTTATTTGTGTGTGCTGGAGCATTGCATTGGGTTTTTTTTTATAGTAGAAAGGAAGATGAGTTTCTTCTATTTTTTGGGCATGTGATTATTGACATTTTCTATCTCCTACCCAAAATGGTCATAGAATAGAATTCGTTACCTCCTCCAACAATGCTCTATGGGCGGGACAGCGGGAGAACCTCAAAGTTGGGGTTCAACATTTATATAGAATAGAATTCGTGTTTGAAATCTTTGGATAATCTGAGTTGACAACTACATTAAGTACAAATATATTTGAGAATCTAGTTGCTCATTAATTTGTGCTCCGAATATAATAAAGTGGTGAGAACCCAACTTTTTAATAAATGTGGGTTTTCGAATTATCGAAATGATTTTTAGTAATCTGTAAATACGCAGAAATTAGGTTTTGATGAACACTAATTTTGTATGGAAAAAGAGGTTTTTATATTCACATATAAATTTCTTTTAACTTAAAATGTGAAATATTTACTTCTAATTAAAATTTTAAGTTATATGTAACTTTTAAGTTACAAGTAAAAATATTGGAGTTATAAGTTAATTTTGTACTTATAAATAATTTTTTAAACATAAATGAATTTTTGCTTATAAGTAACTTTTTATATTTTATAAATTATTTTCTCTTATTAGTAGTATTTTCTAATTATAAGCAATTTTTTACACAATTGAATTTTTACCTTATTAGTACATTTTTAGTTATGACTTTTTTTTTTTTTTTTTTTTTTTTTTAGGAATAAATTTTTAAGTTATTGTATTTTTATTTACAAATTGGTTTTGAACAAAATATTTGGGTAGAAAAAAACTATTTTATGGAAGGTAAAATTAAAAGAAAATTTGAAGACCTCTCGCTGTGGGGCCGACGTGGCCTTGTTAGTATAACACAATTGTTTCAAAAGAGCACTTTAGCCGTTTAGCCCTCCTCCACCCTACCTCATAGCTACTTTGTCCCCACAAAGAACCACATAATAGAATTCGAAGCTTATTCGATATGGCCTTAGCTTTTTTGATAAGACACATTTGGTGTACAGAAAATTATTTTACAGAACTTATACATACAACTGAGACAAGAACAATAGTGGAAGTGGATGGGTATTTTTTGGATAATAAAATACTTACATGGGTCCACCCATATTAGTATCTGTAAAAATTCTTTTTTGATAGAATTCATGTCTAGAATCTTTGGACAAGCTGACCTCACAAGTACATTAAGTACAAGTACACTAAAATTAGACTTTTTAGTAGATTGTCATGGAAGTTTTTGAAATATGTGATTGAAAAGTTGTGGGACTCATGAAATATGTTGTTGATATTGATTATTTGACTTTGATTTAGATTAAAATCAGATTTTAATCATGTCCAAACAGGCTCTAAAACTTTGGCCTCCATTTTTTCAAAAATTCATTTTCTATTATACATTCTCTCGTAAAATAATTTTACACTTAAATTGAATTATTTTTTTTAATTTTTAAACAATACATTTTTCAGAAAATCACTATTTCAATATTTTTCTTACAAAAATGAGGCTGAAAGAGTTTCTAAGTACAAATATATTTTAGAATCTAGTTACTTATTAATTTGTGCTCCGAACATAATAGAGAGGTGCAAACTGGAAAAAGCAATTTTTTTTTTTTTTATATACATAGAATTGGGTTTTGGAATTTTAGAAATGATTTTTAGTAGTCATTAAATATGAGGGAAATTAGGTTTTGACGAACGCTAATTTTGATATGAAAAAAAAAGGTTTTTATTTTTACATATAATTTTTTTTAACTTAAAAAGTGAAATATAACACTTATGATTGAGATTTTAAGTTATAAGTAAATACTAGAGTTATAAGTTAAATTTGTACTTATAAATATTTTTTTACACATAAATGATTTTTTACTTATAAGTAACTTTTTATATTTTATTATAAATAATTTTTTATATTATTAGTAGTATTTTTTACACAATTGAATTTTTATCTTATAAGTAAATTTTTAGTTATGAAGTATTTGTTTTGTTTAGAAATAAAATTTTAAGTTATCATATTTTTATTTACAAACTGATTTTAAACAAAATATGTGGATGGGAAATAATTATTTCATGGAGGATAAAATTTGAAGAACGGTCAAAAGTCATCGACTTGTGTGTTGTAAAACATGTCCCAAATTACACTATACTAGTTTTGAGTGATTTTTGTGCTCTAAAAAATTAACAAGCATCGATTTTCCCAAATCTCTAATAAATGGAGCCACCAAAAAACAATCAAAACCAGTAAAAAAAAATCCACAACAGGCCCTAGGTTCTGCGATGTAATGTTTTGAAATTTTTACAATGACTTTATAAATAAGTGATCTTGTACAATTATGTTACATGCACACTCTCACTTACGCCTTAATTTACACTTTTACATATGACAATATCTACACTCTTAATCTTAAATTCATCAATCACATCATTGCACTAATTTCTTCTACATATGGGGAATGTCATATAAATGATAAGGGAGGATGTACATATAGCATTATTCGATATTTGTACTAGTGCTATGATTATAGTCTGTTGAGGAAAGCTGAAGCTCAATGGGGATGTTAGAGATTCATCTTCGAACCTAGGGGGAAAACTATTTGTCTTCTCTTGTTATTTAGATTTTGTTTGATAGAGAATTTTTGAGAAGTTATTCTTTGAAAAATGTTTTTATTTTTATTTTTTTTTAAGTTAATGAGTGATTAAAAAATATGGAGAAGTTATAACTAAAATGTGAAAATTGGCAATTTTGGAGAATGTGTGGTTAAAAATTAGTATATGAGATAACTAATTCTAAAACAACCAAAATCAAACAATAACTTAATTTTCTTTGTATTGATTTCGACACATCTTTGATTTAATTATGTGGAACTTTCACTGTTAAATTAGAATGAGGAATTTAAGGTTTGTTTGAGCCCCATTCTCATGAGAATACATTTTGTAATAGTAAATTTTTTTGGAGAATGTATGATTAAAAAGTAATAAAAGTTATGAATTTACGTGTAAAATTATTTTAAAAGAGCTTCCTAATTAAAAAGGACTTTTAAAATAAATCATGCTGGACTAACTTTATCTAAAAGCTCTTGTAACTAAAAGAAAAAATATTCATAAAATTAGTCAAATGAATTCAAAAATAATTTATGTCTAAAAAATTCATTTTAACTTCTAAAAAGCCATACTAAATATGCCTTTCATATCTATGTTGAATATGAGCTTGTGAAGTAGCAGGCCAAATCATATTCAGTGTTCATTGAAAAAAATAAAAAAAAAATAAAGTAAGCAATTTTTTAATGTGTATATATATATAAACTGAATGTTTCAGGATAGGTGATCAGTGCAATTCGTGCATCGAACAAACGCCTTTATTTCATAGTTTTTGGTTTGTTCGCGAGCACTTTTGAATGTTTTGATGTGTGTGTTCATGTTGTTTTATAGCCTAGATAACTTGGAAGGAAAAGACACGTTTTGGAGCCTGGAATAAAGATAAATGGTTAATCACAAAAAAAGGAGCATGGAACAATGATAATGAAGAGAAAGAAAGGTGGAAAAATAGCTTGAAAAATGGGCTAAATGCAAGGAGATAGCAATCTTGGTGCCAAGGCGTGAGAAAATGTGGCCAAAACCAACAGAAAACTGGGCACCAAGACGCCCAGTCTGGACGCCAAGATGTCAGGAAAAAGCACAGCAATCGGCAGGAGTCATGGCGCCCGG
This sequence comes from Osmanthus fragrans, assembly GCA_019395295.1. Lineage (NCBI taxonomy): Eukaryota > Viridiplantae > Streptophyta > Magnoliopsida > Lamiales > Oleaceae > Osmanthus > Osmanthus fragrans. The sequence goes on along the minus strand of CM033347.1, from coordinate 13,379,224 downwards.
TTGCGGGCTTCAGATTTATGCTATTTTTAACATTCTTTTTCGGCCCAAATCTGATAAAAACTCTCCCAAAACTCGACAACATATAAAATGGAGTATCTAGACCTAGTTTAGGAGGTTGGGCAGTCAAGAAACAAGAAGAAGAAATCAAAAATGATTGCTAAAAATTCTTTGGACTGCTGAGGCCAATTCTGGACGACTGGAAGAAGTTCTTGAAGATTGGAACATTAAGAATTGAAGAATCAATGGATGAGAATGTGAAGAATCGAGGGGGAATACCTTAAAACAATTTTTTTTTCTCTCTTTACTCTATGTTCTCTATTGCAAATCAAATGAATCTTGCCAATTTACTTATGAGCTAATTCTTCAAATTTAGGGTTTGATTGTAATCGACTTGAGACATGTTTTGATGTTTATTTAATTATCTCCTTTGGATTTTCTGTGGTCTATTTATATTATTGTGTTTAATGCATTCACTTACCTGATCAATAAGTGAATGATTTGATGCTTGAATTTTGACGCTCGAGAGGGGAAATTTAGATGTTATCTAGAATAGCAAAACCTAGGTTTCGTAGACTTCGAGAGAAAATACGAGTCTTTGAGGCGTATAGAGAATTAGAACCATGCATGTGTAATTTCTATACTTTTAATTCGAAATAGAGATATTAGGATTAAATTATAGAATTGGTTTCTATTTATCACTCAAGAGAGGGAATATGATCACTTTAGAGGTTCTTGCCTATAAATTGTAGAAAATTTGATTGAGGTAACACGATAGGTTGAGAAATATTGTCGAGAGTGCGATGAAATCATTCCCTAAGCATTTACAATTTGATGACTTCTTTGAATTTTACTTCCACCTAATCCTATGTTTTATTCAACTTTCACTAGTTTAAAACAATCATTCAACCATCAATTGTCCAGATAAAATAAAAGTTAAATAATTGTAGTACTTGGTGGAATTAAATTACAATCCCTGGGTTCGACATCCTAATTTCTTTACTATATTACAAAACTTGAACTGTACACTTGCGATATAATCACGTTAAGAAAAACGCCTATCAAGTTTTTGACGCCGTTGTCGGGGATTGATTTATTTGAATTTTATTGATATTATTACCATCTAGTTTTTATTTTAATTTAGATTTTATTTTAATTTTTTTTATTCATTCATTTCATTTCTATCCTTAATAGCTTCTGTAATCTTGATTTCAATTGTTTATGCGAAGGGCGAGAAACAAAAACCTACTACCTACAAATCCTGAACCAGAACACACATTTCGCTATTTAAGGAAGATACACAAAAACGAACGTGAGACAATGGCTGAACAGAATGCAAGAGTAGCTAATGAAAATAATCAACAAGGTGCTATTCATGAAAATCACCAACAAAGAGTTATTCGGGACTATGTTAGACCCATTGTCAACGAAAATTATTTAGGTATCACACGGCCCGCTATAGCTGCAAACAACTTTGAACTGGAGTCGAAGCGGAGCTAATACACATGGTGCAACAGAATCAGTTTGGGGGAGTTCCAACAGAAGATCCAAATGCACATCTAGGATCTTTCTTAGAAATTTGTGACACAGTGAAGATGAATGGAGTCACCGACGAGGCAATAAAGCTTTGCCTATTCTCTTTCTCCTTAAGAGATAAGGCAAAAGCTCAGTTCCATTTACTGCCATACGGGTCGATTACAACTTGGGATGACTTAGCTCAGAAATTCCTCACCAAGTAATTCACTCCTTCCAAATCAGCTTAACTTCGAAGCGAGATTGGTCAATTTAGACAATCTGACTTCGAACCCTTTTATGAAGCATGAGAACGATTCAAGGACTTGCTTAGAAGATGTCCTCAACATGGTTTTCAAAGCTAAATGCAGATTGAGATCTTCTACAACGGGTTAAATGGACAAACAAGAACCATAGTAGATGCAGCTGCAGGAGGCATTCTAATGGCTAAAATGACAGAAGCTGCATATTTCCTGTTGGACAACATAGCTGCAAATAGTTACCAATGGCCAAGTGAGAGATCAAGAGTCAAAAGAGTGGCAGGACTTCATGAAGTGAAACCCATCACAGCATTAGCGGCTCAGGTCTCATCACTTACTAATCAGATAGCTGTATTTACCATTCAAGGAAATCAACAGAAATCTGATTCAGTCATGGTTGCATACGGGGATTGAACAAGCTCAGCATGTGAACAACAGGAACTACAATCAGAGAGGAAACTACTCCTCAAACCAGTATCACCCTGGGCTGAGAAACCATGAGAACCTGTCATATGGCAACAACAGAAACACCCTTCAACCTCTACTTGGGTTCAACACTCAACAATATGAAGGGAAACCATCTTTAGAGGACATCCTTAGAACCTTCATCTCAGAGACAAGATCGCGCTTCAACAAGGATGAGACACGTCTGGATAACATAGAAACACATGTGTCAAACATGGGAGCTACAATGAAAAACCTAGAGGTTCAGATGGGGCAGCTGGCAACTTCAATGAAATCTCAACAACAAGAAAATTTTTCAAGTGATACAGAAATCAACCCAATGGAGCATTGCAAGGCTATTGCATTGAGGAGTGGCAAACAAATTAGAGGAGATAAGCCCGAACCAGTGACAGATCCTACACCTGATAAAGAGGCAGATCAAGTAGTAGCAGAACAAGATGCTGAAGGAGCAAAAAAAGGCTCAGAAGCCTTACTTCATATCCTTCCCCGATAACCCCCAATCATTAAACCACCTTCCCCTTTCCACAGCATTTTCAAAAGAAAAGGTTTGATGCTCAATTTGATAAATTTTTAGAAATTTTCAACAGAATTCATATCAATATTCCTTTTGCAGATGCTTTGGAACAGATGCCCAACTACGCAAAATTCATGAAGGAAGTGATGTCAAAAAAGAGGAAATTGGATGAATATGAAACAGTAAAGTTAACAGAGGAATGCAGCGCTATCCTTCAAAAGAAACTACCTCAGAAGAGAAAAGATCCGGGCAATTTCACCATTTCATGCACCATTGGAGGATCATCTTTTGACAAAGCCCTATGTGATCTTGGGGCAAGCATCAACCTGATGCCTTTGTTTGTTTTCAAGAAGTTGGGCCTTGGAGAAGTAAAATCGACAACAGTAATTCTGCAGCTAGCTGACAGATCCCTCACATACCCAAAGGGAATCATTAAAGATATTTTGGTCAAGGTCGACAAATTTATTTTTCCAGCGGACTTCGTAGTACCGGACATGGAAGAAGATCAGGAGGTCCCACTAATTCTGGGTAGGCCATTTCTAACAACAGGAAGGGCCTTAATCGATGTGCAAGGAGGGCAGTTAACACTAAGAGTGAATGAAGAAGAGGTAATGTTCAATAGCTACCAGACAATGAAATTTCCAGATGATAACGACACCTGCCACAGAATTGACTTCATCAACTCTATAGTGGTAGTAGAAGATGTTCTCATAAATGATCCATTGGAGCACTGTATGATAATGAGCAAGCATGATATGGGATGACGTGACTAAAACGGGAATTACATGGGTAGTAAAGACTTGGTTAATTCCATACTATCTCTTGAATATTCACCAACTGCGAAAAATCCATCACAGAATGAAGAAATTCAGCAACCAACAGAATCAGATGATAAGAAACATGGGGAAAGTAGCAAGGTGGAATTAACAACTTCCAAATCACCTTCGATATGCATTCTTGGAAGGAAACTCTACATCTCTAGTGATCATCTCTTCCTCACTCACTAGGGATGAAGAAAACAGACCGTTGGATGTGCTGAAACAACACAAGGCCGCTCTGGGTTGGATCACCTACAATCTGCATGCATAAAATCCTCATGGAAGAGGCATACAAACTATCTATTGAACATCAGAGCAGATTAAAACTACTAAAGGCAGGGATCATATATGCTATTTCAAACAGTGAATGGGTGAGCCCAGTACAGGTTGTGCCAAAGAAAGGCGGGATGACAGTAATCAAGAATGACAACAACGAGCTAATCCTAATAAGAATAGTAACTGGCTGGAGGGTCTGCATTGATTACAGGAAGTTGAACAAAGCAACTAGAAAGGATCACTTCCCACTCCCATTTATTGACCAAATGCTGGACAGATTAGTAGACTACTCCCACTACTGCTTTCTGGATGGTTACTCAGGCTACAATCAGATTGCTATAGCACCAGAAGATCAGGAGAAGACAACCTTCACCTGTCCTTATGGGACTTTTGCCTACAAACGGATGTCATTCGGGTTATGCAATGCACCAGCCACTACATAATGGAGGTATTCATTGATGACTTTTCTGTTTTTGGTACCTCCTTTGATAACTGTCTTCACAACCTCTCCTTAATGTTGTAACGCTGTGAAGAAAAGAGTTTGGTTCTCAATTGGGAGAAATGTCATTTTATGGTGCAAGAAGGGATTGTGCTAGGCCACCATGTTTTAGCAAGAGGACTTGAAGTTAACAAGGCAAAAATTGACATAATAGCAAAACTACCACCACCCACCACGGTAAAAAGTATTCAGAGTTTCTTGGGGCACGCCGGATTTTATAGGAGATTCATTAAAGACTTCTCAAAGGTATCTAAACCTCTATACAACCTTTTGGAGAAGGACACTACATTCGTATTTGATGAAAACTGTTTGAAAGCATTCAAAACAATAAAGGAGAAGTTAGTTACAGCTCCAGTAATGGTAATGCCAGATTGGGATCAACTATTTGAAGTTATGTGTGACGCCAGTGACTACACAATCAGAGCAGTTCTAGGACAAAGGCGTGAAAAGATCTTTAGATCAATTCACTATGCCAGTAAGACTATGAATAGAGCTCAACTGAATTACACAACAACAGAGAAGGAAATGCTAGCAATGGTTTTCGCATGCGACAAGTTCAAACATTATCTCATTGGTACCAGGGCAATAATTTTCACAGATCATGCTGCAATCCGACATCTATTCGCAAAGAAGGATGCCAAGCCATGTTTAATCAGGTAGGTCTTACTATTACAAGAGTTTGATGTGGAAATTCGGGACAAGAAGGGTTGTGTAAATGTTGTTGCAGATCACCTCTCGCGGTTAGAAAATGAAAAAGTGGCAGACAACAGTCAGATTCTAGAAACTTTTCTTGATGTGCTTCTTTTGGCAGTCTCCTCGAGAACACCATGGTATGCTGACTTTGTTAATTACTTGGTGTGTGGTCAAATGCCACCAAACTTGAACTCTCATCAAAAGAAGAAATTCTTACATGATGTCAAATCATATATGTGGGATGATCCATTATTGTTCAAGAGATGTGCTGATAGAATGGTCACGAGATGTGTCCCCATGGAAGAAACTCAGTCAATCGTGGAACACTGTCATTCATCATCTTATGGGGGTCATTTTGGTTCTACACGTACTGCCGCCAAGGTACTACAATCCGAATTTTATTGGCCAAGCATATTTAAGGACTGTGATGCCTTTGTGAAAACTTGTGACCGTTGCCACCGCACGGGAAATATCTCACGGCAACACGAGCTCCCGATGACCTACATACTTGAGGTAGAATTATTCGATGTGTGGGGTATAGACTTCATGTGTCCCTTTCTACCATCCTTTGGTTAACTATACATTCTCCTTGCAGTAGATTATGTACCAAAATGGGTTGAAGCCATTGCCACACCAATAAACGATGCAAAGGTAGTTGTAAAGTTTCTACAGAAAAATATTTTCACTCGATTCGGTACGCCGAGAGCAATAGTAAGTGATGAAAGTACGCATTTCTGTAATAAGCTTTTTCAATTCCCTATTGGCTAAATATAATATCAGGCACAAATTGGCACTTGCCTATCATCCCCAATCAAATGGACAAGCAGAGATATCCAACCAAGAGATTAAATAAGTTTTGGAAAAGACAGTGAACACCAACCGCAAGGACTGGGCTCGTAGGCTGGATGATGCACTGTGGGCGTACCTAACAGCCTTTAAAACACCAATTGGAATGTCTCCTTACCAGCTGGTATTTGGGAAGGCTTGGAACACAAAGCTTACTGGGCTGTGAAGAAACTGAACTTAGACATGAAATTGGCTGGACCACAACGCATACTACAACTTGAAGAAGAATTTTGGAATGATGCCTATGAGAGTGCCAAGATTTACAAAGAACAAACAAAGATGTGGCATGATAAGAGGATCCTAAGGAGAGAATTCAAAGTAGGAGAACTAGTTATTCTTTTCAATTCTCGCTTGAGGCTTTTTCCGGGCAAGCTCAAATCACGATGGTCGAGACCATTTGTAATTCAAAAAGTGTTTCCTCACGACACGGTCGAATTGGTGAGCAAAGATGGAACCACATTCCAAGCAAATGGACAACGCCTAAAACATTACTACAGCAAGGAAGATCGAGACGTGGATGAAATATAGCTCAATGACTCAACCTAGAATCTTCATCCACGTCCAGCTAACGACGTTAAAGAAGCGCTTTTTGGGAGGCAACCCAAAGTCTATCCCTAATATCTCATTTTTCTTTTGTTATTGTTCACATGTTAATTGCTTTTGCACTAATCTTGTCTTTTTGTTTGTTTTTAGAGATCTATTTCCGAGTTGGGGAGCATCAAACTTCAAGAGATAATTGGAAAAATCAAAATGGGGATACAGGTAAAAAATAACAGTTCTGCAAATTTTTTACAGGGAACCGAATGCCAAAGCGTCTACAGTTGGCGCCAGTCCTTTTATAAAAAAAAAGGGTTTGAAACGTTTTGTTTACAGGAAACCCGACGCTAAGGCATCCATTTCCTCACGCCTTGGATTCGGTTTCCCCAATTAAAAGGGCTAAAGAATTTTTTTACCCTACCCTACCCCATTCTCACCTCTCTTCCTCCCTCCCTCGTGACCCATCCCTTGTCTCTCTCCCTCTTCCTCGCGACCTTCTTCCCCAATTTCACCCAACAACTCATCTCAAGCTACTCCCCACACCACACCCTCCACTCAACTCGACACAAGGAGCCCCAAGATCCCACTCCCTCTCTTTACACAGGGCGACGACTGAGTGGCCATCACACATTAAGTACCCATTCCGAAATATACCTCAACAATTCTTCAACTATGAGTGATACCCACCTTGCTCTTGTGCTTAAATCATATTTCTATATTCTTGAGTAATTTGAGGGCTTCCAATGGTAGTTTGAGGTGATGTTGGTATGATTGGGGATTGTGCATAGAAGGCGTTTGTGAATTGCTTAGCTATGTTTTTGGGAATCTTCTGCTAGTTTTGTTGAAGTGTGAAGATTGTGTTTTTACCTGCAAGCACCAACTTACTGGTTAAGTTTGAATCAGACAACTACATTTTGGGATTCCTACCGTGTGTGATACAAAGTGAGCTTGAAAATGCCACCAAAGAAGAAGTCGAAAGTCTCCGACTCGACAAGTTCCACACCTTTTGACAAAAGGCGATTTGTTAGTTCTGCAGCTGAGGAACGCTTCCGACATATGGTCATACACCGGAATTGTATTCCGGAGCGGGGCTTTGAAATTCTGCCTGACAAAATTAACAGTTTCGGATGGAATAAACTTCCGAAGCAACCGAGCAGTGCCTCAATTCCTTTAGTCAAGGAATTCTATGCAAATGCTATAGAACACGTCGATTTCAAAGTATTTGTGCGTGGATTTTGGATAAAAATTGATAGTACCTCCATCAATCGGTTCTACAACACCAGGGATATCCCGAATGACGATTACTCCAGAATTCGTGAGGAGGGCGTTGATCCCGATGTATTGATTGACACTTTAGCTCGCCAAGGCATCGAATGGAAGAGGTCTACGACCAATGTGACGAACTTCCCCACATCTGGGTTATACCGAGACTACAAGATGTGGCACCTTTTTATTTGTGCTAAACTGATGCCAAGTAGCAATCTTAGCGAAGTAACAAAAGAACGGGCCATCCTCAACTATGCTATTCAGCGGGGTTTATCTATAAATGTCGGGTTGGTCATTCAGGACAGCATTAGGCGTATCTTATCGTCGAACACTAGGAGTTTGGGACACCCTTCACTCATACATGATCTTTGTTTACAAGTAGGTGTCCCCACTCGAGAATCAGACGAGGTCCTACATCCCACCAAACCACTCTCACGGGAACTTTGTGATCGACCTCCGACACATCGGGACAGTGCTAGCGCCTCTCGACCTACTCCATCAGCACCACCTACTCTCCCACTGCCGCAGGATGATGACATCACCAGGGCCATGCTTGGGCAACTTGCGTTGCTGAACTTGAACATGAACCAGTTGCAGACTGACACAACCCGTTGGCGGGATGACATCACTAGTTGGCAAAACAGAATAGACACACGGGTTGACTACTTATAGTCCACTATCTACACTCAGTTCAACTACCAGAATGCACACAATGCAGCCATGGCCTCCGTTCATCCCTATATCACATTCTCTCCAGCACCGCCACTACCATCACTGCCCCATCCTCCAGCTCCACTGGGCGACGATGAGGACAATTAATGTCCTCCCTGAGGTACTCATCCTTCCCTTATTTCACTTTGTGAACAATATGTTATTCAAGTTTGGGTAGGTGGTACATAGTTGTATTTTATTTGTTTGTGTGTTTGCATGCGTGGGTGGGTAGGCTGGATAATGTTGTTGGCGATGATGCACATATTTGAAAACGGGAATCGATTATGCCTTATGAATGGTTATTTGTTTGAGTGAATTCTTATTTACATTGCAAAGCATGTCACCCTTAACGCACGAGAGTTACGTACACCATTGGACTGAATTGTGTTGATTCATAAATGAAGTAAGTTGGATTAGTGAACTTAGAGATCAAATCCAAACAACCTATGAATATCACTATACCCTCGAACCAAAATTAGGATATTTGGATGGTTGAACTGTTTTAGGGAGACATGGAGATAGATGTGGATTCCATGTGTGAAAAAAATTCTATGTGGATCGTCTGAAATCAATAGGATGAAAATTAGGTGAAAACCTTAAGTTAAAGGGTCTATTTTCTAGAATGAGTGTTTAATAAGAGGCATTGCACTAATCACTACAAAAAATCTCAATGAAGACAACTGTAAAGCGTCTCTTTGTACCCTTTATGATTCGAGTGAATAAGTCTGCAATGGTGTAAAACCTGGTGCCCTAAAGTCATCTGATTTGGGAGTCACCGACCTAAAACTCGCTACATGGGTTATCTAGAAAGTTTAATAAAGGGATGACAAAAAAAAAAAAAAAAAAAAAAGCAAGTGCATGAAGCAAAAGATTTACCCCATGAAGTGATTAAGCCTCGAATGCTTGTTTTAGAGAATTAGACTTTTGATGAAAGGTTAGTAACTTGGTTGAGTCTTGGAGGTTGAAGTAGTCAAAAATAAGGAGAATCCACATTTATCAACACGTTGAACTGCAATTAGCGAAACATGACAAAACTTGAGCGGTGTAAGGATTAGTATTGAAACCAAATTAAGAATACACCTTGGAAAGAGAAAAACAAACATGTTTGGGGGTATTTGTTAATCCCACGAGCGACGTAAATGAATAATTGACTTTTAAGGTCGGGAGTGAGTCAGTCTATGATAGCTCAACGTTATATCTAACTCTTTACACATCTACACATCTGCTTGCATTGGAATGGTAAGGACTTCATTCCTACAGTATAACTTTGAAGTAATTCATAACTCGACATCATTTAGTCAATGTTGAGCCGTAGAACATGTTATCCAGCCAAATTTCAATATTATGTCTAGTTTGTGTGTTTTGATTAATCATGCTTTGTACGTTTTTATGTTTGCTCGAGGACAAGCAAGGAACTAAGTTTGGGGGTGTTTGATAAGTGCAATTCGTACGTCGAACAAACGCGCTTTATTTCGTAGTTTTTGGTTTGTTCGCGAGCACTTTTGATCATTTTGATGTGTGTGTTCATGTTGTTTTATAGCCAAGATAACTTGGGAGGAAAAGACACGTTTTGGAGCCTGGAATGAAGATAAATGGTTAATCACAAAAAAGGGAGCATGGAACAATAATAATGAAGAGAAAGAAAGGTGGAAAAATAGCTTGAAAAATGGGCTAAATGCAAGGAGACAACAATCTCGGCGCCAAGGCGTCATTCTGGACGCCAAGGCGTGAGAAAATATAGCCAAAACCACTAGGGAACCTGGGCGCCAAAGCGTCAAGAAAAAGCACAGCAACCGACAGGAGTCATGGCGCCAATTCTGGGCGTCAAGGCACCCGGTTGTGGGTTTCAGATTTATGCTGTTTTTAACATTTTTTTTTTGGCCCAAATCTGATAAAAACTCTCCCAAAACTCGACCACATATAAAAGGGAGTATCTAGACCTAGTTTAGGAGGTTGGGCAGCCAAGAAACAAGAAGACGAAATCAAAAATGATTGCTGGAAATTCTTTGGACTGATGAGGCCTATTCTGGACGGCTGGAAGAAGTTCTTGAAGATTGGAACATTAAGAATTGAAGAATCAACGGAGGAGAACATGAAGAATCGAGGGGGAATACCTTAAAACAGTTTTTTTTCTCTCTTTACTCTATGTTCTCTATTGCAAATCATATGAATCTTGCCAATTTACTTATGAGCTAATTCTTTAGATCTAGGGTTTGATTGTAATCGACTTGAGACATGTTTTGATGTTTATTTAATTATCTCCTTTGGATTTTCTGTGGTCTATTTATGTTATTGTGTTTAATGCATTCACTTACCTGATCAATAAGTGGATGATTTGATGCTAGAATTTTGACGCTCGAGAGAGGCTGTGATCTAGAATAACATAACCTAGGTTTCGTAGAGTTCGAGAGAAAATACGAGTCTTTGAGACGTATTGGAAATTAGAACCATGCATGTGTAATTTCTATACTTTTAATTCGAAATAGAGATATTATGATTAAATTGTAGGATTGGTTTCTATTTATCGCTCGAGAGAGGAAATATGATCACTTTAGAGGTTCTTGCCTATAAATTGTAGAAAATATGATTGAGGTAACATGATAGGTTGAGAAACATTGTCGAGAGTGCGATGAAATCATTCCCTAGACATTTACAATTTGATAACTTCTTTGAATTTTACTTTCACCTAATCCCATTTTTTTATTAAACTTTCACTGGTTTAAAACAATCATTCAACCATCAATTGTCCAGATAAAATAAAAGTTACATAATTGTAGTACTTGGTGGAATTAAATTACAAGCCCTGTGGGTTTGACATCCTAATTTTTTTTACTATATTACAAAATTTGACACCGTACACTTGCGGTATAATCACGTTAAGAAAAACGCCTATCAAGAGGAATATTTACATTACTACAATGTTTTGAAGATGTATTTTTAAAATCAACAAACTTGTGGATTTTTTTCTTTCTAAAATCACGTGGTCACAATTTGTGACACCTAATAAAAGTTTGTGACCTATAATTTAATTAATTAAGTTATGGTGACAATGACACACAATTTATGGTTATAGTCACGTACTAATCATAAATCACACAATGTTATGATGACAAAGATGCAGTTTGTAATTTACAATTATGTATTTTAGTAACAAATCATATATTTAATATGTCACATATTATTTATTAGTCACAAATGATCGAAAGTCATTATTACAAAAACACAATTTGTAGGTTACAGTTACGTATTTTAGTTACAAATTACATATTTAATAGATTACATTATTTATTACTCACAAACAATCCTGTTCTCCTGCGCATGGCGCGCAGGAGAACAGTGTAAGCTTTTAAAACACGCAAGGCCTGTTGGCCTTGCGTGTTTTAATGTATGTTGTTAGCCCCCATTTTGGGGGCTAACAACATATTTTTTATTTTAAATTTTTTTCTTTGATTATTTTTTTTAATCCTGTTTGGTAGTCATTTTTTTTAAAATACATTTTTCTCTCTTCTTTTTAACCACATGTTTTTCAATAAAATAATATTGCACACAACTTTTCCTTAATTTTTAACCACACATTCTCCATCAATCAACTATTCAAAAATGCATTTTCTCTCCAAAATTGGCAACCAAACAGGGACTTAGCATGCAAAGCAAAGCTAATTTAACACGCAAGGCCTGCCAGGCCTTGCGTGTTAAATTTATGTTGTCAGCCTAGCAGGCCTTGCATGTTGAATATTTGTTGTCAGTTTTTTTTTTTTTTTTTTTTTTTTTGTCTTTTGTTAGTTCTTTACCTATAAAAAAAAGTGGCAAATGTTTCATACTTCATATACATTGCACAATTGATACGCAGAAAGAAAAAACACTTCATTCATATACACTTCACAATTATTTTCCGAGACTTGTTTATATATTTCTATTGAATTTTCTAGTAAGTCTTTTTCTCTTATTTTTTCTTAAATGTGTTGTGTTATATATAAATGTTCATTTTTAATTTGTTTAATTTCGTAACATAGTTTTAATTTTATTTTTGTTATAATTATAGTAAGTTTTAAACATGTCAATGTTTAAATTATTTCATAAACTAAATAATTTTTCATATTAATTTTTAGGAATGGAAGGGGATGACAATATATTTATTCCACAAGTGAATGTTGGTGCGATTCCGATATTTGGGCATGAATTTAAAACGCTTGATGATGTGTATAATTTTTACAAGGAGTATGCGAAATTAGCTGGTTTTAGCATACGTATTGGTAGTAGCCGAAAGAATCCACAGACTAATGAGCTTGTCTGGAAGTCGTATGTTTGCTTTAAACAAGGTCAAAAAGATGAGACATATCAGATGAAACTCAAAAATTTGGTGGCCCGTTCTGGTGAACGAAAGCGTGGGAACTCACGTTGTGGATGTGACACAAAGTTAAGAGTTGTAAAACATCAGACAACGTCTATGTGGGTTGTAAGCCATTTTGTCGAGGGGCACAATCATGCACTATCTACACCAAGCAAAACGCACCTACTACGCTCACATCGACATGTTTCTACAACCAAAAAAGTGCTTGTTGACCAATTTTCACAAGCTAATATTCTTAGCTGTCAACAGATCCGACTTATGGAGATAGATGCTGGTGGGCCTTCTTCATTGGGCTGTAATGAGCAAGATATCAGGAACCATCGACGAGATCGGCGACGAGAAGCCATTGGACGTGATGCAGAAACATTGATTGCGCATTTTGAGTTGGAAAAAAGGAGTCCTAGCTTCTACTATGCCTATGAGACTGACGAGGATGGTGTGTTTGCTCGTTGTTTCTGGGCTGATGCAGAGTGTTCTTATGTTTACTTCGGAGATGCTGTGATTTTCGACACAACATATAACACAAAAAAATATTCGATGGTGTTTGCACCATTAGTTGGAGTAAATCACCATCGGCAAACTACTATTTTCGAATGTGGCTTATTGAGTGATGAAAAGATCGATTCATTTATTTGGTTGTTTTTGAAGTTCGTCGAAGCAATGCCCACCCAACGAGCCCCCGGGGTGATTATTACTGATCAAGATGCTGCCATTGCTAGAGTAGTTGGTGAGGTTTTTCCTAACACAATTCATAGATTCCGTCTGTGGCATATTCTAAACAAGTTCTCAGAGAAGATGAGTCCCGTGCTATACAAGGAATTATACCACGACTTGGTGAGTATTATCAAGTAGTCGGAGTCCCCAGAGGAGTTTGAATCCCGTTGGTGATGTGATGGAAACTAGTGATCTTGGTGATAATGAGTGGCTCGCCAACATATATGAAATACGAAATCGTTGGGTACCTGCGTACGTGAAACATATATTTTCTGTCGGGATGTCAAGCAGTCAACGGTCAGAAAGCAACCACGCGTTCTTCAAAAGATATGTCAATAAGACGGATACACTAATTGATTTTATCACACAATTTAGCAGTGCTCTAGCTCACCAGCGACATAGCGAATTGGTTGCCAACCACACTGACTTGAATGAGGTACCTCGTATGATAACAACATTTGTCATGGAAACTCAAATAACATGTATTTATACAAAGACAATTTTCCTGTTGTTCCAAGAGGAATTAGCTCATAGTAGCTACTACATTTTCTCAAAGAAATCAACATACGAGGGTGTCAAAACGTATATTATAACGCATTTTGATACCGAAAAAACACATCATTGCCACCGTGAGCTGACCTACTTCATGGCTATGGACTTCATAGCATACAGCTACAAAACATTTGAGTTTGAAGGATATCCATGTCGTCACATGCTCGCATTTATGCTTAGGAAACATGTGATGTTGTTACCAGATCAATACATTGCAGGTCGGTGGACCCAAAATGCAAAAGCAACTCTAGTCTTCGAACCAACAACGACCTCAATGGGTGGTCAATCATTGATTTCTCGACATGGGATGCTGGCACACACGGCAGCAGAGTTGGTGGACGAATGTTCTTTGACTGACGCTCGTACGACGTTAATAATGGATGGATTTTAGAACTTGAAAATACAGGTAAAAGCTATGGATAATGGAGGAGATGTGGGAATGAGTAGGGTTATCAGCAAGAGCAGCGAAGGTGCCCAACTCGTGGTTGATCCTACTCCGGTTAGGACAAAAGGGTGCAGGAAGCGATTGAAGTCATCCAAAGAAATAGCCATGTCTCAGTCGAAGAGAAATTGCCGTGTTTGTGGTCACAGTGGACATAACAAAAGAACTTGTCCGACATTACAATCGAGGTTCGTTGATCGATAACTATTAATTGTTGCCATTATTTTGTTTTATTTTCTACTATACTTATATTTAAATTTATTATATGTGAAACACCTTTAGGAGTCAGCTGGTGGACGAACCGTATCATTCACAGTACTCTTGGGACGATACTCAGGAAGATAGGTACACTGGTATTGCTAGCAGTGATTATGGTGTATTCCATGGGTTTGACGATGATGACGACCATTAAACTACTTATTGTTGTACTCGTTCGACGAAATTTGAAGAAAATTTATCTAATTTATGCAATGTCTATTTTATTTTGTTTAAATGTGTTGCAATGTTAGTACAAATATTATATGAAATTTGCGATTTTATTATTAATATCAAAAAAATGTAATATACGTATATTACAAATTATTAATGTAAAATAAAAGATAAAAATAATACATTACAAAATAATCAAAATATAAAAAATACTAAACAAAACAATTAAACGAAAAAAAAAAGACAACCGAAAAAAAATATTAAAAAAAATTAAAAATATATATATGTTGTCAGCCCCCAAAATGGAGACTGACAACATACATTAAAACATGCAAGGCCCGTTAGTTTTGCCTTGCATGACCAACGACATGCAAGGCAAAGCTTACACTGTTCTCTTGCGCATGGACACTATTAATTGATTATAGACACTATTCTCACACATTCTATCCCACCTTTACGCCATTATTGCACCTTCATCGACAGCCAATGGTTTTCTTCTTACCCAATCTCACAACATCTACCACCATCGGCAACTAGAGAGGTGCAACGAAGCATTCAAAACATCCCATTTTAGTTCTAGTAATACTGTCGATAACGACATCAAGCTTTTTCGATGAACTTGTGGATCTGAGCGCCACTACAGTGCCTCCACCATCAACCTCTAGATCTATAGCCACCGCCATCTTTATCATCGACTCTAACAGCCACTGCTTTGTAATCAAACCATAACCCCACTTCCACCCTAAACAAGCACCACCCCAAAGTCGTAACCAACCACAGACCCAACCATTCCCATCCAGCTAAGTTGCAGCGTAGATTGTCATCCATTAATCTAGGGCATAAATAGCGATGGAGTCACAAAATGGGCTCATTGGCGGCGATAGGAGGAAGACCTAGATACTCATCTGTGCGGTCATCAACGGATGCAAAGATACGAAGTAGCTACAACACCTCGTCGGAGGAAAATAGATTTGATTTTCGCAAAAATGATGTAGTACTATAGAAAGAAGAAGCTATTAATTTACCCAGCATAGCTTTGTCGTCGGCAATCTTCAATGTATTTCGATGGCGATGGTGGGAGTGGTTGTCGCGGCGAGCGACAATGAAGAGATGTTGGGTATGGATATGAGAAATTGGGGGAGAAATAGATTAAAAGCAAAATTGCAGCAGCGGTCCCTAATCTTTTCCATTTTTGCATACTTTATCCTAATCTTCATTTTGTGCTAGTGAAGATCTCTAACCTTTTAGAAATGTGTAGCTAGAGTCCAAATGGCTGGAAATCATCCATTTGACCATTAGTTGATCGAAAAAATTTATTTTGACCAAATTTGATAAGGACAAAATGGTAACTTAGTTAAATCCATATTATTTAAAAAACCAAAAAATAAGATTAAAATTTTTTTATCCTTCATTTCACCCCATGTCACCCCAACCTACTCCACCCACCACGGCCTCGCACAGGAAAATCAACTACCAAGATTGCAACCTAATGCATTGAACTCCAAATAATTGTTTACCCAAAGTAATATGACTTTCAATTGAAATCCCCACGATTGAATTTGTAGAATCGAGCATCAGAGCCCCGTCAATTGAATGATGGTTTTCGCCAGCGCATTGTGTGCGAACGGCAAGAATGGGTTGCATAATCTATTGAAATTGGTGGGAACTCATGGTGTCAATAGGTGCGTCGTGATATGGGGATGTTGGGTCGGGATGACGACGACCATGGGCACTATCGTCGGTGCTAAAAATAGTGTCTGAATGTCGCGTGTTCGTTGGGTTCTAAAAATAGCGAAGCAAATTCTGATTGTGTGTATTTTGTGATGATATAGGACCATGAGTAGGAGCGGCTTGGTGAGTATGATCGATCGTTGATGTGGTAACGGCATGGGTATCGCTGGTTTGGTCGAAATCTCCATACCCAATGATTTTGAACAATTTCCATTTAGAGGTAAGAGAACACCACTTCTGATTTTGAGCAATTTAATTAGGTTTCAATTGTTCAGAGGCGAGGGAATGCAATTTCCTTAGATTTCAACAATCTCCACACCCTACTGCCTATACTAGTGTTTCTACCACCATGTGCATCAATTGTCCTTGATTTTGAATGGTTGGCCAACTAATTTGAGAAGTTAGGTAAATTCTGTGAATGCAGGGAAAAAAGAGGGAGTTTTAGAGAGGTGGAAGTGAGTTTGCATACTTTATCCTAATCTTCATTTTGTGCTAGTGAAGATCTCTAACCTTTTAGAAATGTGTAGCTAGAGTCCAAATGGCTGGAAATCATCCATTTGACCATTAGTTGATCGAAAAAAATTTATTTTGACCAAATTTGATAAGGACAAAATGGTAACTTAGTTAAATCCATATTATTAAAAAAACCAAAAAATAAGATTAAAATTTTTTTATCCTTCATTTCACCCCATGTCACCCCGACCTACTCCACCCACCACGGCCTCGCACAGGAAAATCAACTACCAAGATTGCAACCTAATGCATTGAACTCCAAATAATTGTTTACCCAAAGTAATATGACTTTCAATTGAAATCCCCACGATTGAATTTGTAGAATCGAGCATCAGAGCCCCGTCAATTGAATGATGGTTTTCGCCAGCGCATTGTGTGCGAACGGCAAGAATGGGTTGCATAATCTATTGAAATTGGTGGGAACTCATGGTGTCAATAGGTGCGTCGTGATATGGGGATGTTGGGTCGGGATGACGACGACCATGGGCACTATCGTCGGTGCTAAAAATAGTGTCTGAATGTCGCGTGTTCGTTGGGTTCTAAAAATAGCGAAGCAAATTCTGATTGTGTGTATTTTGTGATGATATAGGACCATGAGTAGGAGCGGCTTGGTGAGTATGATCGATCGTTGATGTGGTAACGGCATGGGTATCGCTGGTTTGGTCGAAATCTCCATACCCAATGATTTTGAACAATTTCCATTTAGAGGTAAGAGAACACCACTTCTGATTTTGAGCAATTTAATTAGGTTTCAATTGTTCAGAGGCGAGGGAATGCAATTTCCTTAGATTTCAACAATCTCCACACCCTACTGCCTATACTAGTGTTTCTACCACCATGTGCATCAATTGTCCTTGATTTTGAATGGTTAGCCAACTAATTTGAGAAGTTAGGTAAATTCTGTGAATGCAGGGAAAAAAGAGGGAGTTTTAGAGAGGTGGAAGTGAGTTTGCATACTTTATCCTAATCTTCATTTTGTCCTAGTGAAGATCTCTAACCTTTTAGAAATGTGTAGCTAGAGTCCAAATGGCTGGAAATCATCCATTTGACCATTAGTTGATCGAAAAAATTTATTTTGACCAAATTTGATAAGGACAAAATGGTAACTTAGTTAAATCCATATTATTAAAAAAACCAAAAAATAAGATTAAAATTTTTTTATCCTTCATTTCACCCCATGTCACCCCGACCTACTCCACCCACCACGGCCTCGTACAGGAAAATCAACTACCAAGATTGCGACCTAATGCATTGAACTCCAAATAATTGTTTACCCATAGTAATATGACTTTCAATTGAAATCCCCACGATTGAATTTGTGGAATCGAGCATCAGAGCCCCGTCAATTGAATGATGGTTTTCGCCAGCGCATTGTGTGCGAACGGCAAGAATGGGTTGCATAATCTATTGAAATTGGTGGGAACTCATGGTGTCAATAGGTGCGTCGTGATATGGGGATGTTGGGTCGGGATGACGACGACCATGGGCACTATCGTCGGTGCTAAAAATAGTGTCTGAATGTCGCGTGTTCGTTGGGTTCTAAAAATAGCGAAGCAAATTCTGATTGTGTGTATTTTGTGATGATATAGGACCATGAGTAGGAGCGGCTTGGTGAGTATGATCGATCGTTGATGTGGTAACGGCATGGGTATCGCTGGTTTGGTCGAAATCTCCACACCCAATGATTTTGAACAATTTCCATTTAGAGGTAAGGGAACACCACTTCTGATTTTGAGCAATTTAATTAGGTTTCAATTGTTCAGAGGCGAGGGAATGCAATTTCCTTAGATTTCAACAATCTCCACACCCTACTGCCTATACTAGTGTTTCTACCACCATGTGCATCAATTGTCCTTGATTTTGAATGGTTGGCCAACTAATTTGAGAAGTTAGGTAAATTCTGTGAATGCAGGGAAAAAAGAGGGAGTTTTAGAGAGGTGGAAGTGAGTTTGCATACTTTATCCTAATCTTCATTTTGTCCTAGTGAAGATCTCTAACCTTTTAGAAATGTGTAGCTAGAGTCCAAATGGCTGGAAATCATCCATTTGACCATTAGTTGATCGAAAAAATTTATTTTGACCAAATTTGATAAGGACAAAATGGTAACTTAGTTAAATCCATATTATTAAAAAAACCAAAAAATAAGATTAAAATTTTTTTATCCTTCATTTCACCCCATGTCACCCCGACCTACTCCACCCACCACGGCCTCGCACAGGAAAATCAACTACCAAGATTGCGACCTAATGCATTGAACTCCAAATAATTGTTTACCCATAGTAATATGACTTTCAATTGAAATCCCCACGATTGAATTTGTGGAATCGAGCATCAGAGCCCCGTCAATTGAATGATGGTTTTCGCCAACGCATTGTGTGCGAACGGCAAGAATGGGTTGCATAATCTATTGAAATTGGTGGGAACTCATGGTGTCAATAGGTGCGTCGTGATATGGGGATGTTGGGTCGGGATGACGACGACCATGGGCACTATCGTCGGTGCTAAAAATAGTGTCTGAATGTCGCGTGTTCGTTGGGTTCTAAAAATAGCGAAGCAAATTCTGATTGTGTGTATTTTGTGATGATATAGGACCATGAGTAGGAGCGGCTTGGTGAGTATGATCGATCGTTGATGTGGTAACGGCATGGGTATCGCTGGTTTGGTCGAAATCTCCACACCCAATGATTTTGAAAAATTTCCATTTAGAGGTAAGGGAACACCACTTCTGATTTTGAGCAATTTAATTAGGTTTCAATTGTTCAGAGGCGAGGGAATGCAATTTCCTTAGATTTCAACAATCTCCACACCCTACTGCCTATACTAGTGTTTCTACCACCATGTGCATCAATTGTCCTTGATTTTGAATGGTTGGCCAACTAATTTGAGAAGTTAGGTAAATTCTGTGAATGCAGGAAAAAAAGAGGGAGTTTGAGAGAGGTGGAAGTGAGTGAATGTTGGTGCGTGGTCGAACCGAAGGTGGCCTGTGGTCGGTGGATTTCCCTAAAATGGGTAGGTGGGAGTGGATGGGGAAGACGATATATATATTCTTTTTCTTTTTAGTTTTTTGTCTTTGTTATTCAATTCTTTTATGTGAAAAAATAGCAAAGTTATCATTTTGCCCTTATCAATTTTGGTCAAATAAACTGTCAACTAGTTGGTTTCCATCTATTTGGACTCCGACTACACATTTATGAAAGGTTAGAACCTCCTCTGGTACAAAATGAAAGTTATGGTAAAGTTTGCAAAAATTAGAAAGATTAAGATCGATGTTGCAATTTTTCATATATTAAATGATAGGTAGGGTAGGGTAGGGTGAAGTAAGGTAAGGTGTGATATATACCTAAATTTTAAAAAAATAAATTTAAATTCTAATTTTTGAAAAAGTTAGTTAGAAAGTAGGGATTGGGGTAATTTTTCCTTTAGGATAAGCTATAGCTCAATGTCGAAGCACTATAATCCTCACCTAAACTTAAGAAGTCATGAATTGGCCGAATCTAAAAAATTCAAATAATAAAATTAATCAAGTATAAATTAGTTGAATTTAAAAATTCAATTGTCAAGTTGACCACTTAATGCTCGACTAGATATGCCTTTACTAATTTTATTTTTAAACCTTTTATTTGACTTTAATTTAAAGGTTTTAAATGACTTACTAATTAGGAGTGCTTTTGAAAGGGTAAGTATTAATTAGGTTTTATGTTTTACGTATTAATTTTTTACTATGATATAATTCCGCAACTCCTTTCTTTGTAGTGAATAAATAATTACTTGAATATGCTTAGCTCCATTAAATGTATATTTCTTTTTTTTATTATTAAGAATCACACCAAAATAAGAAATAGACTTGACACTACAAGATTGAACAATTTAGTTAATGAACAAGAAGAAGATGAAGGGCGAAATAGAGATTTTATTAGCAAGTGATGTTATTAATGCACATTTTTGAATTATAGAGGGCTGTGATAGTGATGAGTAGAATGATGGGGATGAAGAATGATGTCTTACAACCTACAAGACGTACTAGAAATTTTTGAAATGAAATAAAGTAGTTCAAGGAGAAGGATTTTGTGTCGAATGTAATGAAAGACGAATTAGATGAAGAAAATAATATTTAATTGGAGTCCAACAAACAGTTGGATAAGATTTAAAATGATTTCCTATAAATAGTTCAAGTATGACTTGTTTTAAGTGAAAGTTGAAATTATGAAAAATAGTTTAGTTTTTGCATTTTGAAAACTTGAAAACTATATAATTAACTAATTGTAAGAATTATTAAGCATAGAAATTTATAATTTCAAATGTTTGAATGTATTATTTTAATTATTAAGTAGTTTTTAGAATGAATAGAAATTTAAAATAATATTAATTAAGAAAAACACATTTTTAGCCTTGACTTCTAAAGTTGAAAACTTGACCTTTATGCTTAGCCACACTTTACAATTTTTAGAATATTGATAAAATACATTCATTCATTCAGGGATTAGGATTAACAAGAACGAGCTTCGTGAAAGGAAATTTCATCTCACCCCTCCAACGTTGTCATTGGTGACTTAAGCTGAGCTATTAATACAATTCATTAGACATTTCCGTAGGAATAATGTTATCCACAGACACTCACTATAGCAGTCATCTTACATGACATACACATGACAAATGATTATTTGATTGATGAGTCAATTAAAAACTACCATATTAATGAATTAAATAATCACTTATCATGTATATGTCATGTAGCACGACTATTGCAATGAACGACTGCGAATAATCTTACTTATTCAATAATTATTATGCGACGATAGTTGATTATGATCAATTATCCACCCCTTCTCGACTCTACATTACATTCCCCCCCCCCCCCCCCCCCCCCCCCCCCCCCCGCCCCTCGCCGGGGGAAATTACATCCAAGCCTCGAGGCCTAAAATGAACTTTTCCAATAATTGAATTGATAGCACGATCTAAACTCTCTTTTCTGTCTGGTTTCAGAAAAGTTCGAACCTTTTTCTCTGGCCATTTATCTGAGAGAGAAACTTCCGATTCAAACCCATTTATCAATCTCTAAAGCTTCCGTTTATGTAATGAAATCGCACCCACAAATTGCATTCCATTTCTAATTTCAAACAAACATTCATCAAAAGGGAGAAAAATCGAAGAACATATAAAGCATCAAATGGGGGAAGAAAACGAGGCCTCTAAGTCGAACCCCGAACCAGATGCGAGCAGCAGCAGCAGAAGCACCAGAGAATCCCAAGTGATATTGAATGTATATGACCTTACACCTGTAAATCAGTACTCTGTTTGGTTTGGTTTTGGCGTCTTCCATTCTGGAATTGAAGGTGAGAAATCAAGAAACAGCTTCTCTTGTCTTCAATATATTTTGCATATGTTTATATAAACGCGTGGGTATATGTGTTAGCGTGGATTTAGGCCCTCGGCTCGTTTTCTGATAAAACATGAGATTGAGTTTTCTATTAATTTGTTAAAATGTTGAGGTATGTGGAAGAGGATAATGGGGAAATTCTTGAAATGGGAATTATTTTATAATGATGATTTTTATCAAGGTGAGTTCGAACTTTGATTCAGATTTCTTGCATGAAAATATGAATTTGGTTATTTCTGTTTCTGTTTCTTTAATCTTTTTACCGGATTTAGCCACAGTTTAATACCAGCTCAAATCTTGTTTTCTTGATTACCATCTTGTGTCATGATGATTTGAGTTCTCTTCTTGTTTTCTAAAGCCAGGAGTGATCTTAGATTGAAAAAAGTCTCAATATTGTTTTTGTCTAGAAGAAAAACAAAAATTGCCTTTTTATTATGGTCTTACGGAAAGACAATTAGTTAAATAGGTTTGTATCTCCAGAAAAGCTAAGGGATCAACGGGTCAAGTTTTGCTACATTTACTTGAAATTCGTTTGGATAACATCCTTTTTGATTGGATTTGGCTTTAACTATTCCTGCAGTCCGCCAATTAGTTGAACATAGACATTTTAGTTTATGGGCGTATAGTAGAAATACCAATTATCGCTGCAAAGATATTATTATGACGAATGATGGAAAAAATTCAGGACTCTGATTAATACTCTCAACTCATCCCCTCACGAGGAATTGCCAAATCATTTGACCCTTTACCCATTCCAATGTAAAGGATTATTCACTAAAATAAATATATCGTATATCGGTAGGTTCGAGAATAAATGAATTGCTACTTGTAAAATATTAACTTAAACCTAAACTCAAATAATATGACAAGGGTTCGGGCAATTTTCTTCCCTTTGATCTCTTCTGTGGCGTATGATATATATGCTAACTTAGATCCACAAACTTTGGTGGAAGTTTAAAACAGAATATGATGTGTTCAATTAATAATTTCCAAAATATGAAATCAACAAGTGTGGGTAGAAATGTCGGACTCATTAATTTTTCCCTAATCTGTTGCAGTTGCTTGACATGTTATTTTTTTTTCTCCATCTTTCCCTGCCATTCTTTTATAATACTACATTAGTAAAGATTAAGTTTACATCGCTCATGGCACCCTGATTAGATTAATCTGTCTCATGAATATAGTTTCTATCTTAAGATGTGCAAGTTTGCATAAAGAAATATGCATGTTATAACCGTGTCTCATTTTAATTTTTACATGCTATAGTGCTGTCTGATCATCCCAAGTCGCAAATACGTAGCATAGGTTTCTGAGTGGTGCAAGATCATAACCCCGAGCATTTACTAAATGAGTGCATCCTGAAGGGCATACATGTGGATTTTAAGTTATAATTATTATAGTCTATATCTGCCATACATATATTAAGTTTTATTCAAGAAAAAGTTTGTTAAGGACATGTCGTTTGTGCTCTTGGCATTGAGGAGATAAAAAGGTGTGAAATGCAAGTTCCTTTACAAAAAGAATATGCCAGTTAGGTAGTTGTAAACTTGTAATTAAATGGGAATCTGGGCGATCACTGTTGGAGCGCTGATCATTTATAAGTATGGGTTAGGGTAAGATAATTTTTCTAGTTAAAAAAAGTAAAATGAAGTATCTAATTTTTAGGTATTACGTGAATTTGATCTTTTGGGGTGGAAATTTGAATATAGTTGAGTAATAGATAATGATTTAATACAGTCAGCACCCTCATGGATTCTGTGCCTGGGCTTTTAAGCATCAATTGTGTATGATGTATGCAGTTGTCATGGTCACATCATCATCTTTTGGATTCTGTGTTCAATTTCATTATACGTTTTTGGGATCATGATTTCTCAATTTGCTGGGTCTGTAGTTACAGAAGTGTAAAGGTTTAGTAAAAGACACTGACAAGCTGTTTCTTTTTGATCTGCTAATGTTCATTATGTCATGCACACATGGGCAAGTCAAAATGACAAATTTTGATAATTATAAAATCTGAGTGATGACATGATCTGTGAATGTACGTCTAAAGCAATGTGCACATGATCCATGCTTCTATATATCTAGATAAATGCATCTTCCCTTGGGTTAATTCTTATGCCTCATTAAATGATTCTTGTATTATTATGCAGAATTCGGTTGTTTATGATCTATTCAGATTATTGAGAAGCGTATGAAAAAGCAAGGCAGGAGAAGAGTTCACACATCCAAAAGCTAGGACTTTAAGTATATAGTGCTCAGTGTTTGTTTAGCCTCAAAATTCATCGAATACCACTTACCACACGTACACGTGGACATTCTGATAGCTGAAAAGATAATAAAATTACGGATGCATCAACTCGGTAACTTTCAACCTCCCTGGATGCTGTGCGGTAGAAATGGGAGATGAGCTAGATGCTAGGGACATAAGTTCTATTTGGGCAGTAAATTTGTGACTTGAGGCTTAGCCAGGGAAGATGTCTTTTGAACATTTCAAAACAGACAAGTTCACGCGAAGTGTTACAAAAAGGAAAGAAAAGTAAAGGAAAAACGATGTATGAAACAGAAAAGGAGGGTGAGATTATAATATGCAGCTGGAGATGGGTGGTGGAATGGGGCTTTGGGGGTGGGGCATCAATTAAACTTCTCTCTGTAGTGTCATTCATCTGATTCCTAAAGTAGATTTGAGAGATGCACCCTACATGGAAGCAAATGCCCCGGCGTATCTATTTCCACCTTGGTTTTAGTGTCTATACTTCAATACTGTTTTAATTCGTTTTTGTTAAGTTCCCTTGTAAAGTGCCTTTTGAACATCTATAGCAGTGCAATATAATTCATAATGAACAGGAGCTGCTCCCATAGCTAGATGCATTTGTATGTGCAGACGCTCATGCTAAACACATACCACTCAAACCCACACACCCCCAGGGGGGGGGGGTATCTTTGTTGCGTACTATCTAACCATTACAAAATTGTACAACTGGAAAACATGTAATGAGTTGGAGCTAATGAAGATGTTGGATTTGGTGAATATCTGTATATTGCCAAAAGCTCACCCAAAACTTTTAAATTTTTTTAAACACTCAACAAGATTTTAGTAATCTTACTGATTGTAGAACTAGAAAGTATATAGCTTTTTTTGCATTTGTATACGAGTCCCTTATAATGAGGTAGGCAAAAGCTTTAGGCTTATTTTGCTTTCTGATTACTTAAGCTCGGTATGTTGCGGAGATGGACAAATGCACTATCTTGATTTGTCCGGTTACGGTCATTATTGGCTTATGATCTTGTAACTATAGTGTAGTAAATAGAAATCTTTTTCGAGGGGTAGGTGTTCATTATATGAAGTAATCAGTGCTTATACAATCTTCATTGTTCTCTTGTCATTATATTTACGTGCATTATTTCATTAAGTTAATTATTATGTGACAAAGACGCTTGTAACAATAACCAGAACTATAGAAAGAATGGCAAAAGGGAGGAGAGAAGAAGAAGAGAAAGAGGGAGAAGATAGAAGAAAGGGGAGAAAAAGAGAAGATTCTTCAGAGAGGAGAGAAACTGGAGAGAGAGAATTATTTTTATTCAATGCATAGATCCTCTTTATATTGGGTTTCTAGTAGTCTAATTAAGTTAGGATAACAACTAAAGCAATAACACAAAATACGAGAGTGTCTTTAAAACTAGACCCTAATTACTTTTCTTAAAATAAGTATCTACAAGTTTTTTGGCAAGGATAATTAACTGACAAAAATGTAAGGATTATTCACCTCCCAGCGCAAAGACATGTAGTCATAAGCTCATGTATTATTCTTTGTGCTCTTTATCTTGCATAATTCCACTGGCTGATGATTTAGATCCAAACAATTTCTTTCTGATAACTTGGTACATTCCTTGATTTTATTTTCCTGAAAATTTTCAGTTCATGGTAAGGAATATGGTTTTGGAGCACATGACTTCCCAATCAGTGGAGTGTTTGAAGTGGATCCTAAGAGCTGTCCTGGTTTCATTTATAGATGCTCTGTCCCTCTGGGTCATCTTGAAATGCCTCCCTTTGAATTTCGTACATTTATTGAGGGTGTAGCTTCTGAGTATCATGGGAACACTTATCACCTCATTTCCAAGAACTGCAATCATTTTACAGATGATATCAGCAAGAGATTGTTAGGGAAAGGGATTCCTGGATGGGTGAATCGGCTGGCACGGCTAGGTACAAAGTTCTTACTTGAATATAATTTCAATCACATTTTGTTGTGGTGGCAGCTAGAATTTCTTATGCAATTAGTAAACGAGGAATCTTCGTAAAAAAAATTTATCACAGAATTCGTTATGCTGATGTTTCTCACAACAAGCATAGCTTATCTTGATTGTTCAGAGGATTGGTTATTTTAATGCTTCCTAAAACAATAAGAAATTAACCTTATTCTCAATAAATTTGACGGAGTCTACATGAATCATTTTCTATCATTTTATTCGATCTAGAGCTCGAATTTTTAAATATCCAAGAAAATCAATTTTTTTGCAACCAATTGAAAAGCCTTGTTAATTTTGGTCCACCTCTCGTTTTTGACATATTTTGCTAGGGTTACATTGTATTTGTGATGAGATTTTCTGTATATCTTGTCACAAGTCACAACCATCTAGATGTCGACGTCCCTTAACTTATAAACAATTAGTGTTGCCTCCACTTTATTGCGTATGGTCTCAGTTCTTATTTTATCCATTCTAAGTGGTTGCATATTTATCTTAACACCTTCTTTTCTTTTGCATGTCTTTTATGACATTTTGTCTTTAGTAAGATAACAAGTATAAAGCATAGACGGTGTAATAATTGTTCTATAGAAATTTTATTTTATACACCATTAGTGTTACCTCCATTTGTTTGCATATGGCCTCATTTCTTATTTTATCCGTTTTAAGAATATCTTCAAGAGACTCTTTAAACATAAGATAATTTATATTTTAAAGAGTCAAACCTTAAAATTATGGTTCAAGAGACTCTTTAAATTAATATTTTAAATTTGAAGAGCTAAACCCGCTCTCTATAATTAAATGTATTTAAAGTATTTCAATTTTTAATGAAAAAATAATACAATAATTTAGTGGGAAGCTAATGAAAATAAAAGATAGGAAAAACAATAAATAGTTGTAAGGAGTAGTAAAATTAAGTGTTAAATATAAAGAGCCCGTTGGAGTACTAAAATTTTTTTAGTCTTTAAGTTTATAGATGCTTCCTAAATTACAAAATATACTCATTAAAAATAGAGTCTCTTGAAGATGATCTAAGTGGTTGCATATCCATCTAACACCTTCATTTCTTTGCATGTATTTTATTGACATTTTGTCTTTAATAAGCCTACAAGCTATAAAGCATAGATGTTGTAATAATCGTTCTATAGAATTTTGTTTTACCTTGATAGATATCTTTTGGTCACATAGAATTACTGTAGTCTTTTCATAATCTGATTTTGACTCTCTCTTTATCCTTATTCCTGCAATGACTAAAAAGTTATTCTGTGTATTTGGTATTAGTTCTAATTAAAAAAGATCTTGTATTCCAAAGTGCTCCAATTTCCTTTTAGAAGCTTCGTTTAGTTTTACATTTGTGATAGTTCCCTCGTACATGTCGTGATCCTCATATAATAGAAATCGTTTTCTTTAGCATCCATTGTGGCACTTCCCTAAGTACCATATCATGTTCTCTTTCCATATCACTGGATAACATATGCATGTCTTATGTTCTCTATAATTTACTAAGCTCTAGAATTCACGGTAAATCTTCGTACCATAAAACCAGATTACCTGTGTGAGACTTTCAAACTATACAAATATGGGCCCAGTCATCAACTCCCATTGTTTCGTAGTATGACTCGTAACATTATCTCTCTATAGTTTGTGCAATCTTGAGTTTCTTACATTTATAGGGTCTACATCTTTCCATTTACTAGCCATCTTTTTATGCTCAGAGATCTCATTAAATAATGTTCTCAACCATAGAATTCTCATTGTGCCTGGGATATTGGGTCCATCAAATTTGATTGCTTTTCTCTTCTTAATCATCTTCACAACTTCACATATTTCTAAGATCACTATCCACCTAGGAACATGCCTATTTTTAATAAAGTTCGAAAGATTTACAAGATACACCGTATGCATTCCGTTAAATAACTTGCAGAACTAATTCCTTTAAATTTTGTGATCTCATCATTACAAATATGTTTCTGATTTTTATCTTGCACACAACTTGGTTAAGATCTCTGTTCTCTTTTTCTTTTACCGAGATATCTTATTCCTCCCTATAATTGGTTCCAAGATGACTATACTATATTCTTCTTTGTGTGACTCCCGATATAATCCTTTTTTCCTTCCCATTAGCTATCTTAATCTTTCTGATAAGCCTCCTTGCATTTTTGTATTTTCGCAAATTTTCAGATTTCTCTTAGCTTTAACTGTCAACTGAACCTTCTGCCCATTGCCCCATTTGGTTATTGGCTGGGCTCTACTTTAGACTGTCTTTCAATACCTTATTAAAAAATAACTAACCACCTTTTTCCATATTCATTTTTATTGCATTTTCTGTCCATCAAAATGTTATCATTAAAAGTTACTTTTATTTTACTTGGCATGTTCTGTTTCTTGTACATTTCCATGTCTTAATGACCATGTGAACAGTTGCTAACCTTGGTCAGTTGTTGCTCATGCAAGACGTTATGGGTGCAATAGAGATCAGGAATCTGTGCAAGAGTTTGGTTGCTCAAATAAAATAAAACAAATAAATAGCACTTCTACCTTTTTGGCATACTTGTTTGGCATTGAGGACATTCCCCGTATTTGATAAAAATAGTTTGTATAGTTGGAGCATTTCAGGATTTCCAACGATATTTGATGGTGTGGAAACAATTGGGTTGATGATTGTCACACTTGGAAATTAGTTTAATGTCATACCTGAATTTCGTTATGAAAGATTCTTGCCTCTAACATGCCATCGCCAATATAAAACTCGATATTTTTTTCTGAATCTCTCTCACATGAAAACTTTAACTTGCAGGTGCTTTCTGTAGCTGTCTTCTTCCTGAAAGTCTTCAAGTATCAACTGTAAAACAGCTTCCTGAATATCACGCTGCTTATACAGGCAAGCCTTCTTTTTTTTTCCCCTGCTGCTTCAATGCAGTTTTGTCCCCCCATATTTATCTCTTTCTGATTCCCCTTTATGATGATAGACTAATCATTCCACGAGAAATCTCTTTTGAGAGTATTATCACTTCTTCATGATTATCTTTTCACTACATTCAGAAGAAGATGGTAGTGATTCTTTGTCTAGTGCAACACCACATGAGCCAACAGAAAGTGAAGACGGAGATCAAGATAAGTTGCTACCACCACTAGGTGGGGACGTGGCGTTTATAAAAGAGGTGCCAAGGTGAAATTTGGTTGTCGGATAGAATGGTGAAGTAAGTATTTGTTTATTGAAGGGTTCCTCCAATCGTGGTTGGTTGAAGAAAATTCGCTGACCATTGAGAGCTAAATTACCACTAAAATTCTTGATTTAATGCTTGTTTGATATGGTGTTTTCATCTTTCTTTGTTTTCCCCTCACTGCTGTTTCTTTTATCAAAACTAAGAATTGTGCCATAGTAGCAGATACATTACCAGTGCTTTTGGAAAACATTATGTAGACGTTTCTTGCTTGGGAAGTTGGAGATAGCAAAAACTGCTCCAAGGAGATGGTTTTAAGATGCTTTGTTTGATGTTCTGAATTGAGTTGCTGCAATTTGGTTCCCTTAAGTTGGGATATCTGTTTTCTAGCATACTGACTCTCTGTTAATGAGTTTTCTTCATTGTATGTCTTTCGTGTATACTTTCAGAAAAAAACTTAT
Source organism: Osmanthus fragrans (assembly GCA_019395295.1). Classification (NCBI taxonomy): domain Eukaryota; kingdom Viridiplantae; phylum Streptophyta; class Magnoliopsida; order Lamiales; family Oleaceae; genus Osmanthus; species Osmanthus fragrans. The sequence goes on along the minus strand of CM033347.1, from coordinate 13,348,851 downwards.
TTTGTTGTATATTTTTGCATTCAGATCAATCATGATTATAGTGTTCCATATCTTTATCTTTGTATAACTTCCGCTTAAGAGCAGACATTTGAAATTTTGCTCCTTTTCTACTCATATTACTCGAGAACAAGTGTACAATATTCTGAAAAGATTAGGACTATTATTATTATTATTTTTTCAATTTCATTTTAAATTACACTCTCAATAAAATAATTTTGTATGTAAATTCAAAAAAAATTCTTACTTTTTATCCGCATTTTTTTGAAAGAAACAAATAATTTTTTTATAAAATTCATTTTAAAAAAAATATAACTCAACCAGGGTCTAAAAGTCTATCATTTTACGTGATGGTCTGCCTATTTTCATAGCTGTTTTCAAGATCCGGCAAAGGAAGATGGTTGCGATAACTTGACAGGAAGTGTAAAAATTGATCATAGCTGTTTTACATGAAGAATTTGATTTGCGGTGACAGGAACCATGAAAAGAAAAGCTTGAGTATCAATGAGCGTTCAAATAATTTCTATTATCCTTCCATGCCCAATCAACTTTACTTTTGTTAGAAATCACATATTGAATTCAGCACAATCTTGCAAAGAAATAGCCCAATTGTTTCTCAAGAGATAGAAAACACAATATCATTTGATTGTAGAATTTGGTTTTTTTGGAGTGGTAGTGAAAAAGTTGACATACACTACAGAACTGTACATGAGATTTTCACCTCATACAACTACTCGTTCAATTCGGCGCACACGGTGCTTTTTTGGCATTGGTCGAAAGCAATTTAAATAATCATATTGGTTTTCAAAAATAAGTAATAAAGTAGGCTACTTTAACTAGTAACATTGGCAGATCAACCGGGTAGATTCGTCATCGTGACCCACTACTAGATTGCATATTTCAAAGCCATGCCCCCAAACTGATAATTAGCCAACTATGTCTACAATCAAGCAATACAGTGTACATCAGATAGCACCAAGCCACACAATAAAAATGGTGGAAGTTTATCTGTTTAGGCCAAAAAAAGTGACATTTAATAATAGTCCATCAAATTCATTGTATATTACTCAACAAATATATAATAAATCCCTCCATGTACCATTGCTCCACTCGAGCTACTTTAAAACTTGCACTTTTCTGTGTCTTCTCATGATGTCCCCTCCAGGCCAAGTTTTGAAGTTAGCCATACACAAAGTTCGTTCATTTCTTCGGGGATAGTATAGTGACCAAGCCTGTTAGGTGGAATGCTCAGTCAATTAGTGTCGAACTAATGACGAAAAGCTTTAGTAACAGTAAGAAAAATTACATACGAAGAATAGGATTTAAACGTCGCGTCTTGAAATCCACACGAAGACAACTTGTGTGCAGACTTCTCACCAAATTTATGAGCAACCACATCATCCCCTGCATCAGATTGTACTGGTATCATCACCATGTACTCTATCAACTACCAAAGATAAATGCACTAAAACTATGGCAACAAGCGTTCAAAAATAAACTATATGACATGAATCTTAGTTTCCTCGTGTTAAACACTTGACAGAAAATGCTTCGTCTTTGCAGGGAAAATAAAGGAAAAAAATGTAAAATAGATAGATTACTCCCTAAATTCTTCTCAACCAGAAGAAATACCAGTTCCTCCATCCACTAAAGCTATATCCTTGGGATTTATACCTTTTCCATGACAAAGCAGAATAGGCAAGGATGCAGCACGGCTGGCAGCCTCATTTAGCCCTTCGATTTTACTATTTAGCTCCCTGAAGAAACATAGCGGTGACGATAGTATATCAAAATGAACAGAACAAAATTAAGATATCATTTCTGATAATAATAGTCAGGAATCTGACTTTGCGCATGGAAGCCAGCCACTTAATCCAACAACTGCACTCAACTTAGCAGGGTATGGGCTGCCATTCTCATACTTTCCTAGAGCAAAGCAAGTTGCCGAGTAGAGGGCGATTGCTGCACCCATACTGAAGCCTCCAACACCAAGTTTGACTGTTAAAGATGTCAACAGAATTAAGAGTAACTGTTATTGCTTAGAAGTTGGCCCAAGCTAAAAACTCCACAAGATGGGAAGCTCACTTGTAAAAGAAAGAAGAAAAAGGAAAGTTGAAACGAAATTAACTCGAGGACGGATGTTATTTGTTGTCCTATTTTATCTGGATCCCAAACTTGTTCATAAAAGTTACATAGAGTAAGCACATCCCAATGTCTTAAATTGTTTCCTAGAAGGAATAACAGAAAGTTCATGCTTCCTTATATGTTACAGAATGAAAACATGACAGCACTAAGACAACCTACAAGGTGACATCAAAGGCAGTTCAGTATTAGTATAAAGAATACAATAGCACTACAAAGGGATCACATAGAAACACATATACATGGTGCAGATATATGCATGTAAACTCCAGTAGAGCCTAATAGAGTAGGACGCTCTTGTCCAGTGTTGTAGCACTCTCAGATGCAAATAGACCCCTCTATTAGAAAACTGAAGGAGCACACAAAGCATATGTGACTCTCCAAGTATTATATTATGAAGCAAAATAAATGAAGACTTGTTGGATGTCTCCTATCATGATTCATGCTCCTATCATGATACATGACACTTATCCTTGAAGATGAGAAACAAGTATGACATTCATGTTGCCGGAGAATAATATTAACATTCTGCAGTCAGAATAAGGACCGACCCTTGGTGGTTCACCATGCGTCCTTAAGCAGTCAAAGGATGTAATCCAGTACGTATCTCCTAATTTCCATTTTGGCAGTGACAAGGTTTTAGCATTTTAGATACTGAAACATAATATGCAGAGAGATTACGCACATAAAAGCTGCAAGAAGGAACTAACCATTTGGGGGTTCATTGGCCAATAAGTTCGCAACATATGCTGCTGTAGCATCCAAACCTTCTATATCATCAATAGCATTTTCAGAAAGTTCATTCACATCAAACCCTAATAGATAGCACAAGAAATAACATTGATAATTAATGGTTGGAGAAATTCTCCTACACAAATTTAGAAGGGGAAGGGGGTGGAGGTACATGGCCATGACAAGTCACAATACAGACAGCTTTTAGACAAACTATAGTCATAAGGCTTTAATTATAAGCTAGAAATGATTGTTTTTTCGCCTTCTGTTGAGTAACATATACAATAAAAACAAATTACTCAAAAAATTAAAAGCCAGTGAGCCTGTTCATGAACCAGCAACCAGCCATTTCAGACTTGAGCTCAGCAACACTATAGATGAGCAAAGCTCAAATACTATGTTGTGTTTGTTTAGCAGTAATGCTACAATGTACTAATTTTTTTTTTTTTTTTTTTTTAAAGTAACAAAAGAAGAGCTTCTGCTTGGGTTCAAATTATATTCAAATCAAGCTGAAGCTTGAGCACAACTCATTTTATATGATCAAGCTAAATATTGAACTTCACCTTGGACACTATTGAATTTGATCCTAACATAATACATTAAAGTTTGAGCTCAAAAATTCTACAAGCATTCAGCTTCTCTTGGCCAATTTGCACCCTTTACCATGTTGTATCTCTTCTGCATGCGTAACAAACATGATATAATTTCTTTAACTCACAAGCAGTTGAAGGAAAGCCTCCAAATAAAGTTATTGGTTGTTGCGGAGCAGTTGGGCAGATCCATTTGATCTGTGAAGGTATAGTGAATTAAAACAGATCAGAAAATCAGTGATCCATATATGAAAAGAATATTCGTGAACACATTATGGAGCAGTAACTCTCATAGGTGGATGCTTAAGTAAAACACAATTGTAGACTTACATTTGGGAGAGGAAGGGTCTCCAATAGACTGGACCAGCTGCCACAGAACATGAAAGCAAAAGGGTTGGAGTTGGCACTTATAGTAAAGTGTGATTGCAAAATGCATTACAATCGCCATCCATATGGTAAATGGAAGAAAAGTGCAAAATTTAATCTAGTCATTACATCCATTTAGCAAAAGCATACATCTACCATACTCTCTGTCTCTCACCATTAACGGTTCAAATAGCATTCTATTCTGTTCAGAAGTTCTGGTTGACAAGGTTCAATACAATGTTTTGCTCCTTTTTTTATTTTTCGAAATCTTCCAAAGCTACTGCACTTGGAATCAAATTAAGAGGCACATACAGGGTCAGATAACAAGTCTTTTTTTAGGTCTAAGTTGGAAAAAAGTTACTTATTCTAACAATAATCCCACTTACAGTCAAATTAAGTAAAGTTCTTACTTTATAAGAAAAACAATTGCCAATAAGCACCACCAAACTAAGAGAACCAAATATTAATAGTTAGTTCAATTGTCATTTACGTAGGGGTATTATGGGGATTTAAAAGTTGTATAGGCTTCTCCCTTTAAATAAGGGAGGGTAGTTCCAAATTAGATAGGCAGAAAATCAGGGAATCAATGTGGGAGAGAGTGAGCCTCTCGAATGCTCACAATCTAGTGAAATTACTTTCAATTTCTATATGTTTTTCATTCAATATATACACCAAAAATACATTACAATTTAAGTACCATCAATTGGTATCAGAACATCGATTCTAGGGCAATGGCAACAATTGGAACAAAGAATTAGAGAAGACGGAGACATTTATAGAGAATCATGAGAAATTCTTACGGGTAATGCAAGAATTCACAAAAGAGAATGATTGTGGATTGTTGGGTGTTCCGCCTTGAGGATTTTCTCCATGAATTGGTTGTCCGAGCGGGAAAAGGTTGAAGCCGACGTCGCTTGCTTCGATGGAGAGGCATGGGCACGGTTCCAATTGATTTCTGGTTGCCATCCAATTCAAACTTGAGAAGAATTGAAGGTGTTGATGTTACCTCGATTTCACATGAATGAAGTCTCCATTGGTGAAGAATTTCCAGCCAGGAAGCGTTGGGATTTGGTGAACTTGGTGACTACAGTGAAAGAAAAAAGTGTCAATTGCATGTGCTCCATTGCCATTGTGAGAGGAGGAGAAGACGTTGGAGCACATAGTGGAAGGGATCTCTATTAATAGGCTGAATCAGGAAAAGGTGAAATATGAGAAATTGTTGAAGCTAGTGGTTTGGGCTATAATATGGAGATGGCCCAACAAGTGGAGGACTGCAAAATTTCACTTAAGCAAGTCGAAGTCAGAAAGAGCTTGAATAAAAGTAAAGGTAAACGGCTCAACAACTATTTGCACCCCCCAAAACTAATCAGATCTCTTGAATTTCAAGCTCCAATTACACCAATCTACTGCAATCAAGTACTAACTTCAATTCAGCTCCGTCAATTCCAAAACCAAGTTCCACTAATTTCAAACAGTTTTTCTGGTGCTAAATTTCAAAAGAAGAAGAAAAGTAATTCGAATCTCCAATAGGATGGGTACGAAACCATTGGGCAGTGAAGCAAAAAAGGGGGAAAAAAATTTTGAGTTACGAGAGCTGGTCAAAGGAGAAATAGTGATGATATTGGATTTGGATGGGTCAGTGGCGGCAAAGGGGTAGGAATTTTTTCCACCGTGTGGAGGTTGGTGATATGGGATTTTTAATTAATTCGAGGGTTAGATTAATGGCGCCAGACCATAAAAGTGCAGATGGCACGACAAGATGAGGTCTATGTTGATCGGTTGTGTGGTTACCATTATATTTTGATTGGTCGGGTTCATTTTTTGGATAACCCACAAAGGGTGCGACAGGTTATGAGGTTTTATAGACACTATATTAATGGTAGTAGATCCGCTAAATAAGTTAGTCAACGTCCCTGAACCAAGAGATTCAATGTTCGCATCACCTATGACTGGGGTGTTTGCAAACGAAATTGTTAGATTGTATAATATTTAAAAAATTGGAATTGGCCAGGATTTTCACCTTGAGGACAAGGAGAATTTCAAGGGCAGGGTATTGATAGAACCCCAAATTAATAGTTAGTTCAATGGTCATTTAAGTAGGGGTATTATGGGGATTTAAAAGATGTACAGGCTTCTCCCTATCCAAATTAGTTAAGCAGAAAATCAGGGAATCAATGGGGGAGAGAGTGGGCCTCTCGAATGCTTACAATCTAGTGTAATTCCTTTCAATTTCGATCTGTTTTTCATTCAATATATACACCAAAAATGTAATACACTTTAGGTACCTATCAATTACTTAAGTTACTTAACTTTTAAGTTAGCCAAACATGATGTATGGTCAACTTTTATTTTAGGTGCTTTACTTAATTGCACGTGCCTAATAATATGATTGATTTGGTTATCAAAAGAGTTCTCCAGACTTTCTTCTTATCACTAGAATGCATAAATTTTATTTCTCCAAGAGGTCATCTCAATGAAAAATGAATTTAGCTTTCAATTTTCTAAATGATTGTACGCTTGGAAGAATTTTTGATGCATACTAGTGAAGATAGTTTTTGAATTCAAGGAGAATCCAAAAAAGATAGGTAAAATTACTTTTGTCCAACCAAAATAATATGCTTCCTTTTGGTGGGAGAATCCAAAGAGACCAAGTACTTGCAGTGTGAAAGGCATGATCAAAGCTTAGGAAAAAATGAAGAGGTAACTCAAGAAGGCTTCCCAACCAAAAAATTATAAACTAGACACTCACTTTGAAGAATGGACAATGGAGTTTGAATGCCTGATGTTTAAGTATGACATTGCAGAACCGCAAGTGCAAGCAATAATTTATTATCACGGTGGCTGAAGGATGAATAAGAATTGTTATTAGTTTTCAGCCCTACTGGACATTCGATTATGTGAGTAAGCTTGCACAGGTAGAGAAATAGCAAAAAGAGGCAAGAATGTCAGACAGGATAATTCTTTGAACTGGGAAAACAGCTCTCCATTTAAATCGGTATCAATATCTTCAAATGTGAAAGAAATGGAAATGTTATAGGTGGTTCTAAACACACATCTAGCTCGAGATGGGATAATTCTTCCAAGAAAGATTCATGAATTTTCTTCAAATACCGTAAATATGGGCCTTCCATCTGTATCGTCACTTTGCTGGAGGAGTTAATAGAGTGGACATAAGATGAACTGGATGTGAAGAAGATAGATATGGCACAAGTTGATGAATGAGAAACTTTGATATTGCTCTGGAGGATGAAGATGGACCCGACGCAGATAAATATTTTTCTTAGCAGGTGAATTATCATGGAAAGGTGATGTAGCATGGGAAAGAGAAAGACATGGAGGGATAACTGGGGAATTGGGAGAAAAATGAAGAGAAAATTTCAATGTCACAGATATACCAAATCGATTGTCTATATTATGGAGAAATACTGGTCCAAATTGTTATTTCTAGAAAAAATGGAAAGCCGCCAAAATAAAAATAAAAAACCAGAAAATTTCCCAACCAAAATAGATTGTATCGTTGAAGACAAAATTTAGGGAGCTGCAGCCATATGGTGGCATCAATTGGATTAGACAGAGCTCTTGCTGGCCAAGCAAGGTTCACACTTGGCCAAGCTAAGTTAGTTTGAGAAGTAGTAATCACTATGCCAGAGAAACATAACTACATATGAATATATAGAGCCTTAAAAAAATCTTCCTGGGTTCAAAATTACCGGAAAGCCAAATATGCATATTACATTGTGACTTATTATGCTACTGACCACATACCTATTGAAATGGCAAATTACATTGACACATAACCGTACATTAGATAGCGAGTGGATAAAAACTAACCATTTAATACAATAATGATTGTTTTAGCTATAAATTTTAGCTCTTTTCATGGTGGGGGAGAACATGAAAGCAAAAACCGTTCTGATTTTCAACCAAAGCAGATTTTTGGGATGTCGAAAGGGGCAAAGTAATAGGATAGGATAGTAGAACGATTATTTTTATCATTTTCCTTACTAAGTGTTAATTCTACTACAAAATGTGCATTTAGGTTAGCTAGAAAATTTCTTCTGATCAGTTTTCAATTTTAGGTTTCAAAAGAGAAGCCAACATCATATGCTTGAACTTGAAGACTCAATGGTAACGGTATGATTTTTCTCCCTACCGTTGGGCTAAAAGAGATGTATACAAACTACCAAAACGAAAAAAAAGGGATAAACAAGAAAGGAACATTAAAGAAAGAGATAGAATGTAAGAACAGCTAAAACTTTAGACTAATGTTCGCTCCGCCACTAAGCCCATGTTTGGCCCCCATTTATTAAAACTCGTTATTTCTCAAACTTATTTTCAACCACACATTTCTTGGGACCCACAACCTTTATGAACTTTTCAACCACACATTTCACAAACTTTTACCAAAATATACTAGGGACTAAGAATTATGTCTTTCTTATCAACCTGAAAGCTTGAAATGAGGCATGCACCACATCTTAAAGTATAAAAAAAAAAAAAAACAACAACAAAAGGTGATAGTAAAGTATTATCTCATTTGTTAAAATTTATTTTGCTGTCATACATATTGAATAGATGTTTAGTGGACTCAATTAAGCAAATAGACGACACTAATAAAAACTTGTATTAAAAAAAGGTGGATTTCTCTCTCCCTCTCTCTATAATTGCGTTCTATAACTCTGAAAAACGTTTTAGTCCAAAAATATATGATTAACTATTACATTGTCATGCATTACTTCATGGGTTAAAACATCACAAAGATTTCATCATCAATTGGACAAACTTCGTTTTTATCTTATTTAATCAAAATAGTGGACATTAAGAATAGAACATGTAAAGAAAGTTCAATAAATATAACAACATAATGCAAGTTAAAGGGGAAAATCTTAGCCTAAATAGGCACGGAAGCCCCCCGAATGTTGAACTCAGCAACTTGTTAGGCAGTATTAAAGAATAAGTTCATTTCCCAGATGAAAGAATTAGAAATGGAATTACCTATTGCCATTATCTCCAAGGCCATGTAGCCAGACTATAGTAGCCTGGTGTTTACCTTTAGGCCTCACCACATACGTCCGTCCAAACTGAAATGCCCTTCTAACGGGTCCTGCATTTGGTTTACACACAGTTTGATCCATTGAGAAAAAAAAATATTACAAACAAAGACCAAGCCACGTTAAGCAATCATATGTCACTAGAAGATGCTGGGAAGTAAAAGATTTTCGCTTAAATTGCTATTTTGCAATATAAATAACTAGAACTATTTTATCAGCTTTATTAAAATTGCTGTTTTATGAATAAATTTGCTAAGTAGCAATTGAATGCTAGGATCACAGCAGACCAAACACACATAATTACACTCAACTGCTCTAAATGGAAAAAGAACTGTTTTTGCAAGTTTGCTTATTCACAATAAGAATCATTACATCATGGTACGATGTAACTCAACCAAAACAAAATATAGAAACAGCTCAACTCAATTTCATTTGCATCAGAATACAGGAAATTAACTAGAGGAACAGATAGAAAGAATCACAAACTAACCAGAACCGATGGAAGGGCCAGCAAAACTCATATTCGTACCAATAGATAAATCTGCAAACGCAATTTATCACATATACATTATATCTAAGGATTTCAGATATCTCGTAATTACATTGAGTAATATATACAATTGAGTTAAAATTCATCAGCTTCGAACTAATGGGTAATTTGAAATGGAGATTCAAACCCACATTTTAAATTACAAAAATAAGAAGAAAAAATCATAACTTGAAAATTGTGCCTACTCAACTAGGAAAAATCACTATTGCCCCCAATTTACCCTACAATCCGGAACAAGCAAATAACAAACCATAAAAATAAAAATCGATAGTAGGAGGAGTTGATTCAGGGATTAAAATTATAATTATTGAAGATATTATGAATGAATATTTAGGTACAATGACTAAAGGAAAATGAAAAAATAAAAATAAAAAATCAACCACGGATATCATTCCTTGCAGTAACAATGTAGTTTGAGGATTTTTATTCGACGTGAAAGCTTGTTACCTGAAGAGGATGTAAAGTCGATTGCTTCAATATCCTCTCCACAGATTTTCTCTGACGAACATACAAGCACCGCTTATCTTGTTACAGGACTCGAACGATGGAATTACTAACACGATGTTTGGCTAGGCTTAAAATTTTACTTATAAGTAAAAAAAAAAAAAGGAGTTTTAGACCCGTTTGATCCACATTATTTGTAGAATGAAAATGAAAAATATAGTCATTATGACTTCACATAAGAAATGAAAGGTCAAAAATGGTGGCGAAATGTAATTGATAACGATTATATTTTTTATTTTGATGGAAAAAAAAATAGGAATCAAACGCGATCTTAAAATAAATATTTTATATTGGTAAATTTTTATTATTTTTTTCTTTTTTGGAGAGGGGGGCGGCGGGGTGTGTGTTTATCACCCAGGGTGTAATTACACTTTTAATATTGTATTCATAAATTTACAATTTACATTATATAATGCCCTTGTATGGTAATGGTTAAAATATTATTTTTAGTAAATTTTGATAAAAATTGATGAAATATGTGAAGTTAATTGTTTCAATACACACCGAATTTTAGGTAACGTCACGTTTCACTCACTGAACTTACATTTGCACCTCATTACTTACCGAACTTTATAAAGTTGCATTCAGTTACACACAGAGAAACTTCCGTCTTAAACCCTTGCCTACGTGGATGACTGATTGTACATTTGGCAATTAAATATTTCCAACTCAAAAATTAAATGACAGCTCATTAAATCTAAAACACCCAAACACGCCCTAGCCAAATTTTCAATTGAAAAGCATGAAAAATACTTCAAACCGTGTTCTTCCATTATCTATCTCTCCAGACAAAATTTCATCTTCCAAATTCAAAATCGCTAAAAATTCTAACCCCCAAATCAAAACTCCATCACAATTGGAGGCCAAATGCAAAAAGCACGGCTTATATCTTAGTAGAGGTAGCATAAATCATAAAAAACAAAAAACCACCATCAAGACCAACCATCAACAACAATAATCGGTCCAAAAATAGAAGCTGCAGATTGAGACACCATCTATAAACAAAAAAAAAAAAAAGCAACTCCTCTAAGAATTTTATCCCACAAGCCAACTAAAATATAATTCAGGCTGCATTCAAGATGTCTCTTCAAGTTTCCTAGCATTTGCCCTTGATGCTCTAGAACTCGAGGCATTTGTTGATTTGAATTCATCCTCCACGTCTTCAAGTTCGATTCGCTTAGTCAACAACTCTTCTTGAAATAGTAGTGCACCCATTGCCCTCAATAGTTTCAACAATCACGCTTTGCAAATCCAGGCTTCGTGGTTATGGTTTGGCCTTCGATTGTGATGGGGTTTTGATTTAAGGGTTTTGGGTTCCTGAGCTTTTGGATTTAGGATTTGTTTGGAGTGTATAATTTGGGGGTTAGAGTCACACTTTCAAGGGATCAATTTGTGGTTAGGGTTCACGGCTAGGAGCGAATTTCGCAGATTCAAGGGATGAATTCTCTCGACTTCAATTGATTTTCAGATGCGTGTTTGAGAGAAAAGGTGTGGTTGGTGAGAAAATGATGTGGCATTTAACTGCCATGTGTGATTTCCATCCTCCACGTATGCAATGGTTAGTGACGGGAGTTTTTCGGTGAGTAATGGAGTTCAATTATATAAACTTCAGTGAGTAAATAATTGCAAGTCGAAGTACAGTGAGTGAAACGTGACGCTACCTAAAGTTCGGTGTGTATTGAAACAATTAACTCAAATATGTGCTTTAAAAATTGTGGATCATATGAAATATGTGGTTAAACTTAAATGTTGATTTTGACAAATCTAAATTTTAATTTCTACCAAGCAGGGTAATGGTTACAAAAAAAAATAATAATAATAAATAAATAAATAAACCTTTTAATGAAATTTTCAAATTTGTCATTGTAAATAGCTAAACAGATCACACTCTATGTATTGAATTGTACAACTTTTTGCATATTAATAGTTATTATTAATTTTTCACTAAATTTTTGTTTCTTTAAAGGATGTGTATTTTCTTAAGATTTATATAATTTATTATTTTCTTTTTTTTTAAACCCTAACATCAAATCAAAAAAATTAATTTTAGTAAATTAACAAATTATTGAAAATTTTAAAAATATTTTATTAGACTCTTCCAACATTGAAAAAACAAATAAAAATTCTTGTTAAAAATATTTATTCAAGAAATAAATTTTAAAAAGAATTAATTAATTATTATTATTATTATTATTATTATTATTATTATTATTATTATTATAAGTGTAGATGAAAATCACATTCTTATTCATTTTAAGTTGTGATACTTTTGCAACTTAAAAATTGTTTAAGTATGCATTTATGATTTATAATTTATAATTTTATTTATATCCATTGCAGATGCATATTTCCGTTTATACGGGAAAGGTTCATAGAAGAGAATAATCTATAAATATAACTAATTCAAATATATTTTGTGGAAAAAAATGAAACTGGAAAAGAATTATGTATATAATGCAATGAGGACTAGACTTAAATATTAAGTCCATGTTTGATCCCTATTATAATTAGATTTTGGAAAAAAAGTATTTTGTAATAGTATTTTTTTTTTTTTAAAGAATGTATGGTTGAAAAAGAAAGAAAATTTTGAATTTACGTATAATATTATTTTATTAGAGAATGTGTGGCTGAAAAAAAATGGAATAAATGTATTTTGAAATTAATAGAACTCAAACATGAGCTAAGTTTAAAGATTTAGAACTGTGTCGCGCATTTTTGAAAGTTTAGAATCTCCACTAAAAATATCTCAAAAAACAATGGAACAAATAAGAAAACAAAATTAAGTACACATGCCCAACAAAAATTAAAAGTCCTAAACGGAAATGAAAAAAAACATGTGTTCTTTACTTAGAGCTTGTTTGTAAGAGATTTTTTGATTAAGTCCTTGGATGTGGAGTTGTGATTGAATTATGTAGAAGAGGGCTTTCTTTTGTTGTCAAAGTTTGTGAGGTGAGGAATACAAGTTCCTTGGTCAATTTGTCCATAAATTGCAAAGTTGGATTTATTTTGTCTATAAGTTTGATTGTATCTAGTATAATTGATCATTGACGGTGGCATCTACCAGTAAACGTGTGCGATGATGGGGATCGAGACATGTTGTGATTCATATATCTTTTTTATATATTTGTAGCATAATCGGATCGAGCCTTCACTTAATTTTACCCAAGCTATTTAAGTAGAATTGCGCTTAGAACCAATGTGAGGTGAATTGGGACAAAGAATTGCATGCTTCGAAATAGAGAAAAACATTTTGCATAGGTTTGTGATGTATGTTGAGTTTTCTATTTTTTTTTTTAGTGAGAAATTATAACAGTGAGAAAAATATTGTATTGTAAAGTTTTTTCTGGTAATTATAAAGCATTTTTCTCTTCTGGTTATCGTCGATTTGTCGAAAAACGTTAAATTCTCCACCATGGTCACTTCTAATAGTTGTGATAGTGTAACCCTTTTCATTTTCAACTTTCTTACAAAAGTGTTTAAAAGTTTTTAAGGCTTCATCTCTTACACCTAAATATATGACCTAAGTAAATCTTAAAAAATCGTCGACGATAACAAATGTATAATGTTTACCACTTAGGCTAGCCGTTCTAGATGGTCCAAAAAGATCCATGTGGAGAAGTTGCAACAACTTTGTAGTTGAAGAATAATTTTTTGGTTTTAAAGAACTTTTTACTTGTTTTCCAAATTGACATACCTCACAAATTCTATATTTTTCAAATTTCAGATTTGGCAATTCTTTCACAAAATGATTTTTGGAAATTTTTGAAATAAGATCCAAGCTAACATGACCTAGTCTCCTATGCCATAATCAAGTTTCATCTTTTAAACCAAGTAAACAATGTTTATTATTTTCATATTCAATATTGATGATATAAACATCTTTACTTCGACTTCCAATGAAAATTATATCTTTTGATGTAGCATCCTGAATTAGGTATTTGGAAGAATCGGAATTTATATTGTAACCTTTATCACATAATTGACTAATGCTTAATAAATAATGTTTGATGTTATCAACTAATAGAACGTTTCAATAGAGGGATATGAGTGATTACCAATGTTACAAATGCCAATGATTTTTCCTTTTGTATTATTTCTGAATGTTACGTGACCTCCATCCTTCTTTTTGAAGTTTGAAAGTAGCGATCGATCTCCAGTCATATGTTTTGAACATCCGCTATCCAAGAATCATTTACTTTTTATTTTCCTTGATACCTATAAAAATAATTTCAATTTTTTATTTTTGGTGCCCACACAAACTTGGGTCCTTGGTAGTTAGTTTTTGAGGATTCTCCAATCTACTTATACTTGCTTTCAAAATGTAACTTCTTTTTAGTTAGGCAATTAAATGAAACATGTCCACTTTTGTTACAAAATGTACGAGTAATGTTTGAATTTGAAACTTTAACAAACATATTTTTAAGAAATTTTTGTTTTAAAGAGGGCTTGAATCCTATTCCCCATTTGTCAAAAACACATTTTTGATTGCCAAACATTAAATCAAAATTTTTCTTTCTTTCGGTGAATTTATAAATGATTTTTGTCAAATCTTCAACCTTTTCTTTTAGAGAAACATTTTCCTTAACTAATAAATCGCAATCAATATTTCTCTTTTGTTTTTCCAAAATTTTCTTTATTTCATCTTTCAATAAGGAAGTTTTCTTTTTAAGAATAGAGTGGCTCAAGGCAAGTTTTTCATATTTCAAACATTTCATCATATGAATTAGATAACTTATCATAGGAACATTTTTCATTTGAACTTACCTCATCTTCGATTGCCATGAAGCACATATTTGCAATTTCATCTTGACTATCGTTTTCTTCTTGGTCTTCACATCACTATCATCACATGTAACTTGAAGTGCCTTTTTCTTGATATTCTTCATAATTGAAAAATTATATTGTTGAATGAATTTTATTATTTGTACAATCGAGGTTGACAACACCCTAATATGGAGAGACTCATAATTTTTTCATTCACTATGAGTCCCCAATGTGAGAGAAAAATAATTCATTGTAAAGACAAGATACGCTTGGGAATTGGCCAGAAAAACCCGTGCTCAAAATATTTTGAGCATGAGTTTTGTATGTGAAAAAATCAAATGAATTCAAGTAAAGTTTTCTGGAACTAATCAATAAGCTAGACCCATGGTACAACTTGTTTCATACCATAAATAACCTCGAACAGTAAAGAAATCCATCGGAACGGCGGATTCACATCTCTTGCATCCTTGTCAACACATAGCATGGCTCTTGTTGAATTGGTCACTTTAAACAAGTACCCACATTTCTTGTCCATCATTTACCTTTCTCGATTTTGCTGCTTTCGCCTTCGCTGAAGATTGCAATGGCGTCGCCGTCTGATCCGTCCAATGCGTAAGTGCTTTCGAAAGGTCTCTCTAAATCTTTGTTTTATTACTGAATTGAATGGCTGAGATTGTTATCGAAGGAACGTTGTAAGGAAGCAAAACAAAGGGGTCCCAATCAAATTCTTGGTTCCTCTAATCTATGCCCCTGTTCTTCCTCTGAGTAAGATTTTTTTTTTCTCTCTTTTATATATTTTTAATGTAATTTTAATTGTTACTATGCTATTCAATTTCCACTTGGGATTCGTTTCGAATTTATACTGTATTTTCCTAACAGTTCGGCTTACGCTCCGGCACAGGCCGGTTTTGAGGGATCGATTATTTACTGGGGATTTGGCTGGTGCCTTCGCTCTTGGCTTATACTTGGTGTATCCTTTTTCGGGTCAATACGTTTTAGTTGCTTTAATGTTTCAGCCTGCTTTATTTCCTTTGTTTTGCTGCAAATGTGTATTACTCTGTTGCAATTGCATCTCATTTCGCCGTGCACCATTCGTTTCTCAACTGGTGTTTAGGATAGTTCTACAACTTCTCATTTATCAAGATCATTGTGCTTCATGCTCGCCCCTTGTTTTTTCATCCGGATTCGTCGAACAGTGTTTATGATTTTTCTACTATCGTAGAATCAAAATTTTGTTTATTCATCTATATTTGAATGCCTGTAACAAAATGTAGAGATAAAATTTGTGGTCTTAGTTGGTGTGACTTGAAAAATGTGAGTTTTGGGGGAGAACTTGGAGAGGAGGGCCGAAAATCTGATGTTTCAAGCGTGAATAAACGGGTTTCAGGTGAGGCTTTAAAAATCCTCACCAGTCACAATCCATATATTCAGATTGTGAATTACAATGAATATGCTCTATATTTATAGAGCAAAATAAACTAAAACTAATAGAACTTCTAATAAACTCAACCTTTATTGAAATAATTAAACCTAATCTTATCTAATCTGAACATTCATAATTGGAATTAAACTTTATTTTAAATTTCTATCTCTATTACTCTATCTCCACCATTATCATTCACCTTTCACACGTTGGCTTCATTCACAAATGCTTTGTACGTTGAAATGTGATCCACATTGTTTCTTGGGCTTTCACAGCCTATAGGTTGTCTGGCCAGTCAATAGTTGTTTTGTCACAAAGCAGACCTTTGAGTGGAATATGGCTTTATAAAAAAGGTTGAACCCCAACCTTGACGTCCCCCACCGCCCCGTCCTTAGAGCATTGTGGAAGAGGTAAATCGCGGGATGTGTCTTAGCAGTCCAAGGAAAAATATGGCTTTATAACTATGAAGCAAGATCGTGATAATATTATATGACCTTGATTTTGAGGTTGAGCCTACTCGGAGACAGTGAATCTGCACTATGAACTATTCCAAATTGTTTTTCCTGTACTTATATTATTTATATCCTAGTCTATTAACTTATCCCAAGAGTTCTTTCTTCTACCACTTTTTTAATGCTCAGAACTTGTTCTCTTCGGATGATAATCCAGATGATGTTAAGGATCCCTTGAGCTTTTCATACTCAATAGGGATGTATTTTTATTAAGAATGCTTTCAGGTCAATTCCTTTTCTTGACACTACACTCTCTGGTTAACTCCCAATGCTACAGTATTTTCAGCTTGTTTTACCTCTAGTTTTTCAAGTACTTGGATGAGCTGCTTGTTATGGACATTTTGTAATATGTGTGGACATATTTGTTTACTGCATATGTTGGAAGGGGGAAGTATATGTTATGTAACTAGCTCATAATTTCTGACTGATATGTCTTATTTAAGCTGTGGGCTCTAGGGCCTTCATCACTTAAGTGCAACTATTATCACATTCTTTGTGTTTTGATTATTCAAATGATTTTCTGACATGGACTTAGGTATGGATTCAAATGATTATTGATTAAATGTTTAAGGAGTTTTCATTGATTTTCTTGTTCCAAACACCCTAGGTCTCTACAAATTTCACAATGAATTTTGACATAATCTGAAATCTGTCTGGAATGTTGCTGTTCTTGCTAATTTCCCGAATTGGTTACTGTATACTTGGAAGTATTCATCTTCTGAAATTCAAGGAAATGTGTACGTGCATTTGGTACACAATATACCACAATGGTTTTCATAATGTTATCTATTATATGATATCTAACTGGACGACATCCTCAAGTAATTTCAATCTTATGATGAAATTGCAGTATTTTGGAGAATTCTGAAAGCAGTACCGGTGTCAGCATTAACTACACAAGGAAGAAGCATAGTAAAAAGAAAATGACATTTAATCTTCAATGTTTAAGTAGTGTTGTATTTCTTCCGATAAAAAAATCCTATAATGCAACGACGTGACATGTGTCGGATATATCAGCACACGATTTTTCAAAATAATATTGATACGATATGTTGTTGACTCTACACGTTTATTAAATTCTTCGTATTCTTCACTTGAATAGTATAAATTTAGTTTTTATACTTATCATGTTTTTTGTTGAAATTTTTTATATACGATTAGTACTTATTTGTTTATTTACTAATAATTTGAGTTAAAAATGTGTAATATTTCTAATTAAAAAAATGGTAAAGTGATCAAAGAGTGTCCATATCAGACACGTGTTTGACACAGCCAAAATCAATATCTCCATGGAGAGGTAGATGGAAAGGAAAATGAAATTCAATAGTTAATGTTTAAGTGGGGTTATATTTCTTCTGATAGCAAAAGAATTGTCTACATGGATAGGTAGATGACTTTCTGCTAGCTACATGTTTATTCGGCAAATTTCTTCCTTCCTCATCTACTAAATGCAGTTAGACCTCGATAAAGTAATACCCTTGAGACCCGAAAAAAATATTCATTTAGCAATGTTATTTATTTATCGATAAATGAATATTTATTATTTTAGAGAGAATTTTTTAATATAAAATATGTACATTGTATGTAGTAAAAAAAATCAAAAGACACTAATCAAAGTATTATTTGAATTTAGGGAAGCTCAAAAGTTTTAGTGAAATTTAATATCTCTAAAAACTAAGTTCACGTACATAGCAAATGAAAATGTTTAGTTTTTACCTATAAAAGCTAGATATTTGGAAGACATATTCCAAGCACATACAATATTTTGTTTCCCTTCTATTATCTTTTCATCATTTGAAAGGAGTAAAAAAATTAACTTTAACCGATAAAATGAGGAGTGTAATATGTGAGCATAAGAAAGAGAATCCAACTATTAGCCAAAAAGATATGTAAGCATGAGTGTAACAAAAGTTTGATTTGACTATTAGTCAATCAACAATATCGAACACTCTCAAAAGTGTGTTGGAATATTTGTCAAATGAGATGAAAAATAGCAATGTTAAAATGCACAAATCGACAAAATACCCTGATTTAGAGAAAGTTTTGTATGAGTGATTTCTTCAAAGGTAAGATAAAGTGAACATGTCTGGAGAAATTATTCAAGAAAAAGTAAAAGAGCTTTTGCAAAAAATGTATGATGAAACTAATTCAGAATTCAGCTTTTCTAGTGAATTCAGCTTTTCTACAATACGAGCAAAATATTCCGGAAGTTGTGTATGTTCTACAAAAAGTTAAGGATGAGGTTTATTTTAGTTTAGGTGGGAAGAAAAAACAATCAACTATAAATGCATATTTTCAAAATGAATGATTATTGTATGGATATTGTTGATTGATTGAAAGATTTTGGTCTCTCTCTCTCTCTCTCTCTCTCTCTCTCTCTATATATATATATATATATATATATTTTTTTTTTTTTTTCTCAATGAAATCAGTAATTATTACTTTATATTTTTATTGGGTTTTTAAGGATTCAATTTTTTTTATTACTTAATGCATTTAGCGAGATTATTACTTTAGTCCATTGGTCCAAATCGGGATCAAAAGAAATTATTATATAATCGAGGTTATTACTTTATCGAGGTTTAACTGTAGTTTGTCTGTTGGAAAATTTTGCACTTGCATGCGATAGTTCGCAAATTATGATGGTCTGCAAAATATTTTCTATCCACCTACTTTTGATAAATGGGGGTATCTTCATTATCTACAATAAATATCGAGTTTGTTTGATTGTGTGTGTATTTATGGTTGGTTGCATCTATTCTTCTAATCCCCTGAAACATTTCCAAGTGTTCTGCTCTAGAAAATTCCATTTAGAAATTTGCTTACGGAAAATTCACATCGAATTGAGTTCAACTTAGACATTGCCTTGCTACCTTATTAATCTTATGCCTGAAGAAATCATTTATTTTGTTTAATAGTCAATTTGTGAACCTCTTTTGCTTGTGTTCCATCATAGAAAATCATAATGCATGTTAGATACTACACTTTGAATCTGTTTATCGTGCAGACTTGTTCCTTATAATTGCTTGGTTCCTTACAGATATGTTTAGAACAGATATATATGACATCGAAAGCAAGTGAATTAGCTGAAGAAGCATTGTATAATTCTACATCATGGATTAAATGTATCCATTTCGATAGACAAATTATTTGCCACTTAGAAATGCGGGTTTGTAATTCCTCTCTTGTGGTGGATTTCCTTTTGTTAACATCGAGTAGCTTTAGTCGAGTCTATGATTTTGATGGAGAAAAATTAAGGCAGTGGAACTGTTGATTTTGATGGAGAACTTATATTTTTAAATATAAGGTACTATCTAATTTAATTCTTAAAATTCTGTTTTAAAGACTCTTTAAATAACATTTTAATATGGAAAGCGCATTTTGGAGAGTCAAATTAACTCTCTATAATTAAATGCATTCACAATATTTCAGTTTTTCGATGGAGGAAAATAATATAATATTTTGGAGGGAAGTTAGTGAAAATAAAAGGTAGGAAAAAATAATAAATAATATTTGGGAGTAGTAAAATTAAGTGTTAAAAATAAAGAATTCGTTGGAGTATTTAAAAAAATTTACTTCTAATATTTATAAATGTCTTTTAAATTGTAAAATATGTTCTTTAGAAGTATAGTTTTTTAAAGATGCTCTTGCTGGCAAATTCTAGGTTTGACTAAAACATGACTCGAAAGAATTTTTAATTTTAAATGGGTACTGCATACCTTTTTATTTTATTCATTTTGAGCAAATTTTTTTTACCATGTGATAAAAGAGATCTAGGATCCGTTTAATTGTAAGAATGAAATTTGGATGAAAAGAAAAACGAATTTTAGGGAATTGAATTGCTTAGAACTTGTTTTACTGGAAATCGTCAATTAATTGTATTTGATTGATATAATTTTTCATTAAAAAAATGTTGAAATTTTTCATCTTTTGTTGTTTGTTTGGCTTTGTTCTTAATGGAAATTGTATTTTGTGGCACAAATTTCAATGCATCACTTTCGATCCAATATTGATGAAAAACTCCACGTGTGCAAACGAAAAGTTGATGTGTCCAAATTATACCATTAATTTGTCCACTTGGAATAAAAATAATAAAATAACCCCAAAATAAAAACATCATCCTCCCATTTTCATTTTCATTTCAATTTCAGTTCAACCACATGCAATGACAATCCTCAAGATCACGATCACAGCCTCCTTTTCCACTTACACATCTGCCGCCTAGTTTCTTGGCTTCATGATATGCAATTCAATGGTTTTTTTTTTTTTGTTGTTTTGTCGTTTTTTTGAATTTGAGCTAAATTGACAAAAACCCATATATGTATATTGTCTGCCATAGTGAGTAGGAGGTAATGGTGGTGGTGCACAACCGCGATTCTCAATGCCGACGTCGAAATTTGGGATGCACTGTGCGTGGTTCACTGCATTCGAACTGGTAAGAGATGCAATTTGTTTTAAATCATTTCTTGATGATATGGGATCATGAACGTGCTTGTCTTGATGAGTATTAGGGGCCTGTAATGGAGTATGGTCGTGGTGTTGGAGGATTGGCTGGAATTGGTGTTGAAACCATGCGTGAAGGCGTTATTTTGAGCCTGAATTTTCGGTGATTTTGGAACTGTTATGTCCTATTTTTGGTATGGAATTGAATAGTGGGAAGAGGACATGTTGATGGTGTGGAAATCTAGTGGTTTGTCTGGCGGTATAGTTGTTGAATTTGGAGTAGAAGGTGTCGGCTCCATGATGCTGAGGGTGGGAAAGTATGGATTGCCAAGAAAACAAAAAATCAGCTCAATGGTGAGAATTTCAATTCCTCCATTTTGTGGAATAAAGGGTCACGTGTAAGAAAGTGAGAAAAGCAATTGCCAAGCAAATTAATCCTATCAAACAAGCTAAAATGTGGAAAATTGTGGAATAATTTCCATCTTCCATGGAAAATTTGGCCTATAAAATAGGGTCTTACAGTCAAGAGACGTGATTAAGAGTGAAATTTCATTGATATAATTTATTTGCTATTAGAACAATTAAATAATTTTTGAAAACATAATAACAAAAGGTGAATATTTAAGTCGTTCAATTTATTGTTTAATAAGCTTTTCCAAGAGTTGCTGGAAATGAAACTAAAGAACAATCATAAAAAACATAATTTACAAAAGTATTTTTTTCTGGATATAAAATAATTTATCAAAAATTAAAAAAAAAAACTTTTAAACCCGATAAAAGTTGACTTCTGAAGACTAGAATTCTTATCTCTAATATTTAATACAGAAAGATGAAAAAAATAAAATAAAATAAATTATAATATTCCTAAATTCATCAGGAGGAATTCAC
Source organism: Osmanthus fragrans (assembly GCA_019395295.1). Lineage (NCBI taxonomy): Eukaryota > Viridiplantae > Streptophyta > Magnoliopsida > Lamiales > Oleaceae > Osmanthus > Osmanthus fragrans. The sequence continues at coordinate 13,326,889 of CM033347.1, read as the reverse complement.
GCAAAATCAATTTCAGCACTTCGTGTGAAAATGAATAGATGTATATTGTCCCATAGTGATGATGTTTGATTGAAACTAAACATTTCTGTATTGATCAAATAAAAAGGAAGTACACAATGATTATGGACTCATTACCTGAAATCTGATAGATTAACCAAAAGTTTGTAAATTAAGTCATTGGTGGATATTAAATTAAATTTTTAATAGATTTTGATAAAATTGATGAAATTTATAGTTGAAAAGTTGCAATTCTCACTACATATATAATTAAAATTAATTGTTGATTTTAACTTAAATTAAAAATTAGATATTAAACTCTACCAAATAAGGATTAAATGTGCAGAGATAAACAAGGGGCAAATTGTACTAACACAAGAATCAGATGGTATTTGATAGGGATTAAAATCAAATTTTTAGTAGATTGTGATAGAAATTTTTTAAATGTGTGGTTAAAAAGTTGTGGGACCCAAGAAAGATGTGGTTGATATTAATTATTTGACTTTAACTTAGATTAAAATCAGATTTTAATCTAAAACAAACTGGAACAAATTCTATCAACATCCACGAATGTACGAAAACTATAAAACATATGAAATTAAATTGCAAATTTATAATATCAGTGCGAAAACTAAAATTGAGATTTCTGTCTTAGAGCTTGTTCGATGCTCATTTTTTTATAAAAAAAAAAATATATACATTTTAGAATAGTGATTTAGAGAATGTGTGATTAAAAAATAAGGAAAAATTTTGAATTTACGTGTAATATTATTTTATTGAATAATGTGTGGTTGAAAAGAAGAGAGACGAAGATGTATTTTAAAAAAAATGGAAATCAAACAAAACATTAATTAATAAATTTCTAAATAAATTTGAGATGTATAAATTTTTAAAATTTTTCTTGAACAGGACAAGAATTCTTGTAGGTAATATATAAATTAACTGGTATATAATATATAACCCACGTTAACAAGGATCACGAAGATTATATAAAAGATCAACTTCAAAGATGATAAATAAACTTAAATGTTAAATCACATACCTCAATATAGTCCATTTCAAATTTTCTCTGAGGGTCGTTTGATTGTAAGAATGAAATTTGGCGGGAAAGAAAAACGAATTTCAGGTAATTGAATTGCCTAGAACTTGTTTTATTGGAATTTTCAATTAATTGTATTTGATATGTTGAAATTTTCTATCTTTTGATATTCGTTTGATTTTATTTTTCATGGAAATTGTAAAAAAAAAAAAGAAGTCTGGAAAACCAAAAATCACCAAACCCATGAGAAAATGAATTCCTCAATAACAAAGAAAAATGGGTCACGTGGGGTGGGGGGGGGGGGTGGAAAACTAGTTGTCTGAAATTTTTTGCCTATCAAACAGCGAAAAAGGTAGAAAGTGGAAAACCATGGAAATTTATGATTGTTTTAATGTGCTACTTCATTTTTGTATTTTCAAACAATACTGTTGCTTCTACCTTCATGAATAATAATAATAATAATAATAATAATAATAATAATAATAATAAAATTCCTAAACCTATAAAAACTGTAGGACAAATTATCTTAAAAAATCGATGACTGCACTTAACATATTCAATTTTGCATCCTTCAACTGTTCTACTAGCAATGATGTGTAAAAAAATGATGACTTATATAATCAATCTTGCATCCTTCAACTGTTCGACTAGCAAAAACTACATATCATTGCTACAAAAACAACACAATAAACCATCAAATTCAAGAAATCAAATTTAACACTTTCATGAATAATGATATTGATAAAAAATTTATCAATAGATGAATTCCGTGAGCAAAGGTAGCTAACAACGGAAATAAAAGCATCAACGACAAAATTTTCCGTCTATGATATAATAGGTTTTTGAGGGAAATCTTCGAGCTAGGCCAAAATCCACCCGGTAGTAGTCAAACAAGCACCTTTTCACTTTCCTACGAGTAATGCTTATTTTCGTTATTTTTCTCAATTAAAGTAAAAGAACATTGTTCATCATATTTTCTAGATTAAGAGAATTTAGTCACTTTATTCAACATGCATCCCAAAGTGAAAAAATCCATTTGTTTACATAAATATTGCATTCCTTAATTAAGTTACTAATATTTTTGACAGTACTTGTTTCTACTTAGTAAAGCTAGCTAAATAATATTAATATTGAAATTCACATTTAAAAATAAATAAATTATAATGTCAATTTGATTTAATTATTTATTACTAGTTAGTTATAGGTTTTAAATTCTTTAATAATTGATATATTTTTCCAGTAACTTAATCATGGTGCTTGTATTATTTTTAAAAATAATGTTATTTGCCGTTACTCACTGCAGTAATCGTCCCACATGGTATACATGTGGCGACCAGTAATTTGAGGCATTAATATTATCGCATCAAATTATTAATCACCACATGTATGCCACGCAGGCGATTGCGATACTGAGCGACTGCAAATAACATTATTCTATTTTTAACTACTTAAAATGTAATTATTTTGTGTTGAGACTTCCGGCCTTACAAGGGGAAGATTTGTAGAAAAAGATTAGAAGAGGAAAGGAAAAGAAAAACTACTTTAAATGTTGCTTTACCTCACATGGAATAAAAAAAAAAAAAAAAAAAAGTGGAATATAATGAAAAAGAGGAGGTGGTATAACAAAAGTGTCACTAAAGAAAATATTGCACAAAATAATAAAGAGAGCACTTAGAAAAAAAATATTCGCTTTTATAGTTATCTAAGAATTATTTAGCTTCTAATTATCTCTCCAATATTCTGATGCTACGTTTTAATATTTGAATCAATATCAACTTTGGGTTTATTTCCAAATATATAATCATTTTCTTAATATATTTAATTCTTTTGGTAAAATTAATTTTGCATTATTTGAATATTCTAGTTTATTTTTTTAATATTTTTAGAATTATATTTGATATTAAATTTCAAAGTATTATTAGTATTTACTTTTGATTAAATGTCGAAAACATGTCCTCGATTCATGTCATCTTTTCATAGTTCTTGTCTTCTTGAGTTAGATTTTTTTTTTGTCCGTAAAGATTGGTATTTGAACTTTTAATAAATTTTGTTAATAATCTAATGTTAAATAACTTTTAAGCTAAGCCAAAGGCCAAACATTCTCTTAATTCTATATTATATATATATATATATATATATATATATATATATATATTATTGTAAATGCATAAACTAAAGTCTTAAAAATAATGCCCATATATATATATATATATATATATATATATATATATATATATTATTGTAAATGCATAAACTAAAGTCTTAAAAATAATGCCCTCTAAATTACCAAAGAAGCTGTCGCGTAGGAAGGTGGTTGATCACCCCGTACTAAGCCTCCTGCTATGGCTCCTCCGGAGTAAAGATATTTTGCCAAAAATTGTCTCGAAGATTCTTGTAATGGCAAAAGGAGAAATGCTATAGGTACAGGGGAATTTTTACAAATTTTTTACAGAATTCAATATGACATAGATTCATTGATAGATGAGAAAAAATAAAAAATCTGTCTGCAAATCAGGTACTGCCACAGCAACACATGTAAGGATTCTGTGAAAGAATCTCTATACTTAGTGAATTTTCATTTTTGTTAATAATGTTTTCTATGTTAACTAACTTTTAAGCTAAGCCAAAGTCCAAACATTCCCTTAATTATAAAAAAAAAGAATATTTTTTTTAAGTGCACAAACTAAAGTGTCAAAAATATTTGTAAAAACTAAAGTCAGACATAGTCATTACGAAATTAGACCAAACAAAAGGTATATTCAAAAGGATTGCGTGAAGGAATATTTTGACAGTTGTGACCAAGAGAATCTCTTCCACAATAGACACAAAAAGGGATTTGATAAAAATATCATAAACTTAATTCTGCCATAAATTATCCTTTCAAATTTTTAAATCAGTTTGATTTTAATAATTTTATAATACTATTTGTACATCAGGTTTACAAATTATTTACTAAATAATCATGTTGATTATATTAATTGATTTTTTTTTTCCTTTCTTTCTCTTCCATGTCATAATTATATACATCAATTTATAAATTATGATGTGTGTAAATAATATTATTATACTATTTATTTTTAATCGCACATTTTCCAGAAAAGTACTTATTTAAATCACATTTTCTCTATAAAATGAGGCTCAAACGGGTTAAATTTTTTGAAAATTGAATATAGCCAATGTTTGGCCCCATTACTTAAAACTCATTTGCAACAACATATTTTATGGAGTAATGCTGTTTAGCACCAATTTAGCACCAAGCACTAGTGATATTTAGGTCTTGTTTGATTCTCATTTTAATTCTCATTCTCATTCTTCTATTCATTTTCAACCACACATTCTTCAATAAAATAATATTTTCCATCACATCCATAACTTTTACTTCTTTTTCAACCATACATTCATCATCTATCATATCAAAATAATGCATTTTCTGTCAAGAGTGTGTGGCCAAGTTGGCAAAAGGGGGCCGCCTAGGAAACTGGGTATTCTTTCAACAAGGGTTCAACCTACACTTGAGACATTCGCTTTCCCCTTGGAGGAGATTTACCCGTCTGGTGTGGTTTGCGGGTATTGCATCAGGCCTCAAGTTTACCCAGTGCGCACTGGTGGTCGGGCCCCGCTCTAAGAGTGGTCGGGCTCCGTCAGTAGCGGCTGCGGGTTCCTGAGTCATCAAAAAAACAAAATAATAATAATAATGCATTTTCTTCAAAATAATATGCGTCAAACGAGCTCTAAATTACAAATTCAAATAAATAAAAGAAATTATGAGTTATTTAATAGAACATATGATATGCTGACATATAAATTGATGTTCAATATCACTGGTGTTAGATATCATTACTCTATTTTATGCGACTCATAATTTTTATCAAATTTTCAACTATATATTTCACAAAAAATTATCAGAATCTTTAAAAATTTAATTTATCCAAACCAAATAGGTGCATGGTCGGAGAGAGAAGACGTGATTTGTGGAAAGAAAAGAAAAGAATAGAATGAGAAAAAGTAGAGAGAAGAAAGACAAAGGAAAAGAAAGAATCTGCTGCAGAAAAGTTACGGGTTGGAGTCTTGTAGGAGAAGACTGGTTAGAGAAAGCGACTAACCATCATTATTGCACTCCCATTCCCCTCTTCTACAGTGCATTGCAGGGGAATGAGATTCTATCTCTCTTTCAAAATATTATAAAGTATTAATTTGGAAAAAAAAAAGAAATTACAAGATTTATGGATTCTGGTAGATTTTTCTTATTTTGCTTGTTGCATATTCGATGTATAATGTGCGAGTACGTAGTATCTCACGAACTATAGTCAGTCCTCAAGGTGAAGCTTTGTTTGATATTTTGGTTATATTCGAGTGTTCTAATGGATATATATTGGCTTGGAATTTTATTCTCGAGACATCAAAAGGTTAAAGAATTAATTGAATTCCAATGCACTAAGCTAAGAAAAGCCATTCCCGCTTGTGCTTGGAATATATAGAAGAGTTGTGGATGTCTCTTTCATATTTGAAAGTTGGACAACTATTTTCGAATATAAATGATTCAACTTTGAGTTTGTAGAGAATAAACGAGGGTCTTCAAGTGAAGTCGTGTTTTGGATTTTTAGTTTTATTTGTCTTATAATAGATATATAACTAGAATATATGGATGACAACGGGTCAGTTCGGGGTCGGTGCGGCCAAACCATAACCACGAAAACTGGCTCGATTCGTATCTCGGTTCAGTTCGATTCGATTTGGTTAATAATCACAAAAATAAATTATTTTTCATAAGTCCAATCGTCAAATTGAAAAAATAAAATTATGAAAAAAAAAAAAAAAAACACAATATTAAGCCAATTTAGTAAACAATATCCCAAATAAAAATGCAAACAATTTAAAGAATCTTTCTTTGGCATTTGGGAAGTTAAAATAAAACAACCCAAAATAAGATAATTATAGACAGATTAAAAAGTACTAATTCAATACCTTACAGATAATTAACAACCAGTAGACATACCAAAACTGCTAACAATAAAATTAAAGTACCTAATCAAGTAAACATTATATTAAGTAACAAAAAGGAGGGATAGAATTAGGGAACCAAATAGATTAATGAACCCAACTCCCCCGAGCAGTAAAAGAAAGAGGGAAATATCATAATCAAGAAAATTGCATTTGTATTCGCTAACCAAGAAAATGTAAAGGATGACTCAGAGAAGAAGAGCCTCATATAAAATAGACTTGCCAATACCAATTCAAGAAATATCTCCATCCCAATCACAGGAGACAGTGTTGTTGATTCCAATTTCAAATTTTCTTCCTCGACATTGCCCGTCGCTTTAATATTTCCTATTTTCTGTGTATTTTCAGTGAGTGAGTGAGTATGAGTAGGGTTAAGTTAAGGCCAAAAAATTGGGTTATTGTGTTGGTCATGTTAACGAGTCAGTAAGGTAATGGACCATAATTACACAAAGAATTATTAAAGGAAGCCCAATTGTCCAATTAATTAATTTTTTTTTTCAAATGGGTAATCGGTTTGATTTTGGGGCACCATCACTAAATATCATACCCGTCCCACCATGAATCTGGTCATTAAAATCAAAACCACGATCAACCCATTGCACCATCGATTTGATTTTTTCACCCCATTCGATTCAATTAACCGCAATTTTTGATTTTAACGGTTGAAATTGCTATCACTACTAGAATACAAGGTCTTCAACACAACATTTGCCATATTTTCTCAATAGTAAGTGTTAGTTTTCTAAATTCTTTTTTTTCTCAAATTCATTTTTAATCACATATTTTCACAACATAATATTCTGTACGTAAATTCAAATTTTGCTTTCTACTTTTTAATCACATGCTCTCCAAAACTTATTTTCACCCTAGTATTGTTTTTAAAAAAAAAAGATTGGACTCCAATTTTGAGGGTCTCACACCGCCTCTGCCTTGGAGCATCGTGAGGGAGGTAAATCGCAGGTTATGCCTCCAATGGTACATTGTGGAAGATTGCTTGTACACTTACATTTATCCAATAGCTAAATCCATATTTCAAGATTCGAACCCTTGACGCGACAGTCTCAAACAAAGTTAGATTTCTCCACCTTCTCCTTTTACCACTTAAAGATGTGTCCTGGGGACAGCCGAGTATTGTTTTTATACCCCCCAACAATTTAATATATATATTTTTTCATATTTAGTGATATATGTTTGCGTCAACCATATTAAATTTCAAGTATCGTTCCAGGGTAAATAGCACAAAAAGTCCCTACATTTCAATATTATTGTGCAAAACGTCAATACCTTTTATTTTTTGCATTTTTATTCTTATTTTCACATTTCATTGAGGAAAATTTTATTTTCTTAATAAAAAAAAAAATGTAAAATGACAAATATACCCTCGTATTTAAATAAAACAGAAAAAAGAAAAATTAAAGAACAAATTGTAATTATATTCCTAAACTTTTAAAAAACTACAAATGAGTCCAAATAAATTATTAAAAGGGTAATTAGCACAAAACGTTCATACATTTCATTTTTTAATATTTTCACCCTTATTTTCACATTTCATTGCAGAAATCATATTTCTTATCTATTTTCTCAATTAAAAGATGTAAAATGACGAATATACCTTTCTATTCATAAAGCAAAAACAAAAAATAAATTACAACTATACTCCCAAAATTTAATTATTTATTTGAAATTTATTTGTACTTTTTTGAAAATTTAAAAATTAAATAATTAGCCACTCATAATACGATTCCATTTCTTTTTCAACTCAAGTCCTTTAATATTGCATTTTAGGCCTTTCTACTTTCAAACTCATTACATTGGTCCCCAAATTCAAAAATTCATCCAACTTCAATTCCTTTTTTTTTTCTTTTTTTTTTTAATTTTTAATTTTTTTTAAATTTTTTAAATTTTTTTTTTTTTTTTTATCAATATTCGTTCCTTTTCATACTTTGTCAATCCAAAACTGGATTATCTCCTAAAATAATCGTAGAACATGCAAAAATTAAAGTATCTACATATTAAAAGAACTTCCAAACTATCACTTTTGATGGTATGGATAAGTGTACAAATCACACTTAATCACTTATCAATATCTAAGAAAATATCACTCTTGTTAAAATAAACATAAAAGGATATACGCAAATTTAATATTTCTCGTGCATTTTACTTTAAAGATTTTCCGAATTAGAGATGATATAATATACTCTTTTCCAACATTTCTCATACCAGACCAACCCACTATTCTGACAACTTTGAATCAGATTTACCCCTTTGAATTAGTCAATCTTGCAAGATCGATCAGGCGGGCTAGTTGGGAAAAGTGATATCATCTCCTAAAATACGTATTTTCTTTAAAATTAAATTAAATTACAGACTATGATTGGTAGGTTATACTGAATTTCAAGATTGAAAAAGTTTGAAGCTCTGATTTTGTCCAAGTAACTTAAATAATAACTAGCTTTTAAAATGCTATTTGATTATATCGAGTTTTAAATGTCTTAGTCGTAAGGATGAGCAAAATCCAGCGAAACTAGATAGATCATAGATGAGAAGTCTAATTGGAAAGAAAACAAAATTGGTAACAAGTTATATGTAATCGAGAAATATTTTTTTTCCAGTCCAGTCTATTTCACGAGTATAATGGTGAATCAAGAATCGAGTCGATTTTTTTTTTTTTCTTAATTCTTCTCAATTTTTTTTTTTTAGTTTTACATAAATATAAAAAATTCACAGGGCACCTTCAAATACCCATGCTCAAAATTTTGAACTCTAATCCCGAAAAAAAAAAACTGGATTTTTTGCTGATATACTCTTCCAAGTCAGATAGGTCTAATTTAACTGGACATACCTTAATCTTTGAAACTACAGAATTTGAAGATTCATGAACATTTTGACTGTTGAGGATTTTGTTTGTCCACAATCAGAGATGGAGTCGGGGGATAAAAATAAATAAATTATTGTACTAGGTCGACCATATATATATATATATGTGTGTGTGTGTGTGTGTCGCACGCGCTTGTCTGGAGCAGATTTTAGGTGAAAAATTGTTTTTTGTACCGTTAAACACTAATTTCAGTGTTCTTTTTTTACAACATCCCTCACAGGTGGAACCCAGTTGAGGATAATCAGTTTTTTGGAAGAATAAAATCAGCTCCAGACAAGGCCTATATATATATATATATATATATATATATATATATTTTTTTTTTTTTTTAACTTAAAAGTTAAATGGGCTTGGGGCACTGCCCCCTCCATCTATCCGCTGTCAACAATATTGTCCAATATTATCTAACATTATGTATATTTTAGCTAATTATTAATGTATATATATCCATAGCTAGGGTGGGGAAATTCAAGTGTACATACCCTAATTCTTAGAATTACAAAATTTGAAGATTCTTGTACATTTTAACTGTTGATGAATTTCGATATCAATAATACTGTCCATTATTATCTAATATTGTACGTGTTTGCACGTACATTTTAGGTAATTGTGAATCCATAGGGTGTGGGATTGGAGAAACCTACCCAAGTAAAATAATAGTTATGAGAATCTTGTTACCTTACCATCCACTTCATTAAAGTTGGTAGCAGAAGAAGAAGAAGATTCCATCTCTTTATTATTGGAGGGTAGGGTTTGTGTCCTCCTTTTAATCTTCGTGGGTTTTTGTGCTCTTAATTTAGAATCTTGGAATTGGAACACAGACAGATATTCCTTCCTTACAAACCAAATATTTTATTCTTTCTAATGAATGTCTCAAATATTCGCTTTTCCTCTCCTAATTCACTTTAATTATGCAACTTTTGAAACCTAAAAGAAAGTGGCTAAATTGCATTTGATACTCTACTCCATTTCAATATTTCATCCCACCCCTCCTTTCTTTTATAAATTATTGTAACATTACGTCTCGACACTACATGTAAAGTTCTTTTAAAAAATAAATAACAACCGAGTTGGATGTATAAGCTTAATCTCACAGGTCTTGTATAGACTCTCTCGCAAACAGGGGTGGTGTGGATCAGGGACGGATTCAGGATTTGATTCGAGACCGGACTACAAAATTTCAAGTTGGGCTACTGCGCATAAAAAAAAAAATTTTACACATGAAAAAACAGTTTTTTCAAAAAAAATATATAAAAAACCTTTAAAAAAAATAATTTTGGACCTAGGTGGGGGGGGGGGGCTGCACCCCAGCCAGCCCCCCCCCACTGTATCCGTCCCTGGGGTGGATATTTTTGGGGTGTTTTTTTAATAAAATGGGTCCCACTCATGTGAAAGGCTGCTCTTGCCAGGGCTGTAAAGTCGATGAATATGCTCCTTAAAACCATCACATATATTAATATTATGTGTATAAAGGATTGATGAGAGTCGAGAATCCTTCACTCATTTTAAGAACCCTCAAGGACTAGTTAAAGTACCAATAGCCGTGTAATTATGCTAAATTCTCTGCCATTATTCAATCATCATTTCTGCTTAAAGGTAAAATAATCCTGTCTAAATCGCATATGAAGTGCATCTATAGAATGTGTTAGACAAAACGATAAATAACAATTTAGCAATTAAGGAAAGAATAAATAAAAAATTTAATAACTGCAAGGATAAAAATGAATCACTAAAGGAAGAACATATTAACAAATCGAGACTTGTTTAAACACAATATCTTTAAAATATATTCGCTTCCTCGATCACCGTAAGTGCTTGAAGTTTCATTGAGCGTAATTTAGCTCTAATTTTACGTGTTTCTGAATGGAAGTAGGAAAAAATGTAAAGAGAAAAAAGGAGAAGAAAAAGTAGACTAGGGAGATAAAGAAGAATCGATATGTCCATGTTTGCTTATGTTTAAAAATAAGTTTTAACTTACTATTTAAGTAAATTTCGTTTCCAAATAAGTTCAAATGCGTTACTTTTTAGTTTTTACTTATAACTAAATAAAATATTTAGAAGCGGTTCACAAGGTCCACGTGTACGTCGCTGAAGATTTTGGTCTTCAAAGTCTTATGATGGTTGAGGTAGGAAACCATTGAACACTCTGATACATTTATCAGCTCGAACATTGAAGCAATTTCGTCGTGCAGCAACTGTCTTGCACAAGGCCAAATTGGGTTACGGATATTTGTGTATTTAATACTAAAGTAACAAATGCCATAAAAATAAGTAATTTATTTATTTTCAATTTTATTGAATCAAAAAATTATGAGAAAATTATGACAATTCTCTCAACGTTCCACGTATTGTGGTTATGAATCCTAATCCTTCAAATGTGAGGTTATGGTATGCAACTTATCAACTTATATGAATTTATAAATTCGAGTCTATACGTACTGAAAATGGCTACTTAAAATTGAATGAAAACATCAAATAACTTAAAATTATGTTGTTTCTGCTTTAAATCACATGAAATTTATGGGCGATTTTATTATTTATATCGACAATTTTCATCACATAAAGACTCAAATTCACCAGTTTAAATAAGTTAAAAATTTGTAACCTCACTTTTTTTATAGATTAAAATCTAAATTTTAATTTAAGTTAAAGTCAATCATTAATTTTAATAATATATTTCATCAAATTTTATAAAAATTTACTAAAATTTCGATTTTAATTCCCACCGAATGGGCTGAGGATAGCTCTAATTTTTTCAAGGATAATGCTTGTTGTACATAATTAAGTGTTCATAGAGGTGTTCACACCCTCACATGGGGATGTGCCCTACTTGAATAAAATATTCTTTTCCCAAATGTGTATTACTTGGAATCCTACAAAGACTATCCCAAACTCCCCCACTCTCCTAGCTGAGGCAGGGACACATACAAAGGTTCTAAAACCAGGCTTTTTCTCTATCCTCGTGACCCCTCAGCCTCAGGTGCCAAAGACCGACTTATTCTTTGGGCACCCACTCCTTCACAGATAAATATATTATAGCCCTTGCTCTTTCTTTGCAAGAAGTTACCAGCCCTTCTCTTTATTTATCTTTAACCCTTTTTCTTTTCTTACTCTCTCTCTCCAAAACTCAACTTTATTCTCCTCGAACCCAACCCTAAAAAAGAAGGCACCCCAGCCCCCAGGCCCTCTCAATCCTTCTTATGTTCACAAACAACATCCCTTCCCTTTCTCTCCCACCATTTAGGTTTCAAACACAGAAAGAATCAACCAGTACCACCCTTTATTGCTCACCTTTTTTGGGTTCCTCGTTTTATCATCATCATCACTATAAGTTGATCAACATTAGTATTCACACAGATTGTTGAATTTATATTTACAGGGAAAAAATGATGACTTCATCGTCTGAACTAAGCCTTGACTGCAAACCCTACAGCCATTCCATGCTTCTTAAATCATTTGGAGAACAGATTGCGGATTCTGATACCAAAAAACTTGAAGAATTTCTAGCTTGTCTTGAAGAAGAAAGACTCAAGATTGATGCTTTCAAACGTGAACTTCCACTTTGCATCCAACTTCTCACCAATGGTAAGTTTTTTTCCTGTTAACCATCTCGTCTAAAAGGTTTCAAGTTTCAACCCATTTTTGATACTGTTCATATTTATCTTATATCTGAACTTGTATATTCTATATATTCTACCAGTAGTTTCTTGAAATGGATATTCATGGCTTTTGAAATAGGGTTATGTTCTTAATCATGTGAGAAATATGTTTTTATTGGCACAACTTTTATTGTAGATGAGTAAATATAATATCTTAGAATTTAAAAAGAATCCCAGAAAAAAATTCAACAAAAATACCCATATGTGGCTTTTTAGTTTATGATGTGAATTTTTTTTACCAGCTATGGAGGCATCAAGGCAACAGCTTCAATCCCATAGGGCGAGTGCAGGGCAAAGACCAGTTCTCGAAGAATTTATTCCACTTAAAAACACAAGTTCTGAAGGAATTGAAAAGTCTATAAACATGTCAGATAAAACTAACTGGATGACTTCTGTACAACTATGGAGTCAAGCAAATGATGAAATTACAAAGCAGCAATCATCTCCAAAAGAAAGTGATATGGGTTTTGGAGTCAGACCCAAGCTAGGTTTAGATGACAGGCAGAGAAATGGAGGAGCTTTTCATCCATTTTCAAAAGATAGAAATTCATGTCCAGGCCCAAGTTTCCCAGATTTGTCTCTTTCTTCATCCTTCAAGGAGTTGGAAGAAAATAAAAAGAACTCAGAAGCCAGAAGAGAGAATTCTGGTAAGTGTACTGATTCATCGGCGGAGAAAGGGCAAGTTAAAGATACACAAACCGCCGGAAACAACCACTCGACCTCCTCGCAAACTCACCGGAAAGCAAGGAGATGCTGGTCACCGGATTTGCACAGGCGTTTCGTTGGTGCTCTTCAGATGCTAGGTGGTTCTCAAGGTAATTGACCAGAACTGCTGTTAAAGGTGTAAGAGAGAATAACTTATTAGTCTACGCACCAGGACCTAACCATGCTTTTAACTTCGTTCTGGAGACGAAAAAGAAGACTATCGTTTGCATGTTTACTCACAGGAGTCCTATCTTTATTACTTATTAGTACAATGATTGGTCAGCTTCATCATAGGAGTCTAATCATTCATGGATAATAATAATTGCAGTGGCCACGCCGAAACAAATCAGAGAATTCATGAAGGTTGATGGTTTGACCAATGATGAAGTAAAAAGCCATTTGCAGGCACACATCTCTCTCTCCCTCTCACTGTCTCACACACACATTCATTGCACCAAAAGAAATGGATGTTGCCACTTTAAAAGATGAATTGACATAATTCTAGGTGACAATAGATAATTAGATGAAAAAGTTGATTGTGTTTAAAATAGTTCAATGATGAAATATAATATGTCAAAAATTATATCAAAATATCTGGCACTGTAGCTATGATTCAAAAGAAATATAGCATCTTTAGTCCTGTTTACAAATTCTCATCAGGACGCACAAGTACAAAAAGTACTGGTAAAACTACGCTCTATGCTTATATGGTCTGTTATTTGTACTCAGAAATACAGACTTCACACTAGAAGACCAAGTCCCAGCCCACAAGCAGCAGCCACAGCAGGTCCCCAAGTGGTGGTCCTAGGAGGCATATGGGTTCCACAAGAATATGCAGCAGCTGCCGCCCATGGCGGCGCTGCACCAGCTGCCCTTTACGGCGCACACCCTTCTTCTCATGTATCAGCACCCTACTGTTCAGCACAACCAGTACCCCAAGAATTCTATTCTGCACTAACGCCGCCACAGCCACAGCCACCCATCCACCACCAGCTCCATGTGTATAAGCCAACAATATCACAGGCACCGACACATAGCTCACCCGGGTCCGATGTCCCGGGCGGAACCCTTGATCGGTCTGAAAGCATGGAAGATGGGAAGTCTGAGAGCAGCAGCTGGAAAGCTGATAGCGTTGTAGAAAATGGAGAGAGAAAAAGATTGATGCTAAAGGAGGAAGGTGAAGACAGCAATGGAAATGAGATTACTCTTAAATTCTGATTATCTTTGTGATTTAGTTTAGGTTAATGACTAAGTTTAGGGATAGAATAATTAACTATTTGTTAAACTCCATTGCTATATACAGAGAGAGAGAGAGAAGAATAAAAATAGCATAACCAAGAAAAAAGCTTTTGTGTTGTACCATTTGGTTGTACTTGTATGCCTTGATGTCTCCTATTTGATATAAATTATTGAGGAATTGATTTATAATTAATTGATCTCTTGTGCTTAAGAGGTAAATATCTTTCACAGAGTCAATATTGTCAAGTTTACTTCAAATATTATCAATTTCTTTAATTTTGTACATAGTTCGATTGAAAGGCGTGGTCACCTATATGCAAAATATAGAATAAACAAATAAAGATTTACATGGTTCGACATTTGATTTAGGTCCAAGGGTGGAGCTTTTCAGAAGAGCTAGCTCGGCCCATATAAACACAAGCTCGTCTCCCTTGCGACAAGTCGAGCTCGACTCATGCCCAAATATGAGGCTTAATTTGGCCCATAGGCCCATGGGTTGAGTGGGCCTACGAGCAACTCTTCAATTTTTCTTTTCAAAATGCTTTTTGAAACACTCATCTCTTTTTTCGAGCTTGGGATCTGTTACTTATAATATATGTGATGTTAAAATTGTATACTAATAGGTTTTATGTATGAGCCGTGCTTCATGGCAAGGGTCAGTGACTGACCCTGGCCACTTAGACCCGGTTTGGCCCCCATTAAAATGGGATTTTGGCCAATTTCATTTTCTACACCTGTGGGCCCTTTGTCAGTCATTTTGCCAAAAAAACAGATGTTGCAGGTCCCAAAATAAAAATTCCGAATTCACCCTTCAATCAAATGGTGAGAATTTATTTAAAATTAAGGAATAGGAGGGTTATTTCTGGAAATGGATTTTAAAAAATGAGGATGGTTTGGAGATTTTGGGTTTCAACGTTTTTGGAAGATTTTGACTGTCTGACAAATTTCTGTGCATTTCGTATTTTTTAATATTTAATTTACTGTTGCAAAATGAGAAATCTCATTAAAATGAGATTCAAACAGCCTCTTAGAATTTTCCGTTATGTATACAATTTTTCTGAAAAGTGAAAAATATTAACAAAAATTAATGTACTTAATGACAATAATGATAAATTATGATAAATTGATATAATTTACCTGGTAATCTAATACTTTTAAATTTATATTGAATTTGAAACTCTGCATTTTTAAAATCCTTTTAAACATATTAAATTCTCTAGTACGTCTTTTTAAAGTCTTGATATGTACCCAAACAAAATCTTACCACCTGCATTAAAATTAGACTTCGCTGCTATAGTTCTTGGATATTAGTAGATCACGAGTTATATGAGAAACAATTGGATATTGACTTCCGTTCGTTTTTCAAAAATTAAGTAACACTAAATTTCTTGCATCTATCGACTCTAAAACACAAAGCATGTCATGAGCAAAATACCTAGTGAATTCTAACGATATTCCATTTGTACCAATATTCAACATACACTGGGCGAGGAAAGAAGAAGAAGTACTAAAATATTTATCAAACCTACTAGAACTAACCATTATATTAATATTTATGGCTCATCAACTTCAACTTCAACTTCAACTTCAACTTCAACTTCAATTTCGACTTCTAATGACGACATAGTAGCACTAGGCATAGTATGGGGGCAGTCAAAAATTCCTACCGGCCCCCGGGGCACATCCAAAGTGGCTCTTCAAAGGCTGGCGTGGGCTTGCAACCCAAGTGTGCAGAGTTCGAATCCTGCTTGTAGTGAGAAAAATTTTGTTTGGGTCAGAAGTAAAAACAAAGGTTGGAGGATCCATGGAGGGCATAACCCGCGATTTACCCTCCGCAAGCTGGAGAGGGGCCAAAGGCTTGCGGTCCAGGATTTAGTCTGGTAAAACTGGGACACCTGGATTATCAAAAAAAAAAAAAAAAAAAAAAAAAAAATTCCTACCAAATCTTTGGGTATATAACTAATAATATATTATATATAAACTTCTCTCTATGTAATCGGAGTTTTAAAATTTGTCTTAAAATAACTTTTGTACCCTCTAAATTAAATCTAGGGCCCATTACATGAGCTTATCAACTAGGACAAAATACGTTTCATAAATATCAATGTCAAGGGTTAGAGAAGAAATCATCAAAGCAGAATCACGAGAGATGAAATTGAGAAGAAGATCATCACGAACATGAAAGCTCAAACACGACATTATATTATTGTCCTCAAACGATATTTGCCCTCCTTCAGTTGAATAATGGTGCTTAAAGGGTTTTTCGACAAATGGTTCGAATGCTTAATCAAGTCGTGTAGAGAATTCACCACTTAACTACTCGTGGAATTCTCCAAACCTTCAAGAACACGAGGGAAATTGGAATATAGATGAAGAAAACTTTTATTTTTTCTTTGTGGAATAAATTAATATTTCTCATTTGTTTGTTATAATTTGTATTGATCATCTCATCACCTATTTATAGACATTGATTAATACCCCACGAATTGGTGCCAAAAAATCATGAAGAGATGTAAGGTTCCCTCCAAAAGTCATCAAGAGCGAAACTGAAAAAACTGTATAACAGTTATATATCTCTTCTATGCGGTCTCATAAGGTAATCCTATGCGATTGCATAGGTCACCAAAACGTAGGGCCTTCAGGCCCTGTGACACACAATGCGACCGCATACGATTGGCCTATGCGGTCGCATAGGCCAACATTTTGGCCTCCAATTCCTTTTTAAGTTCTTGGCTCCCACTTCCAATTCAATCTCATTCCACACTCGATTTTATTAATTTTGAACAATATTTTCCAACAATCCCCACTTGTTTAGAATTCAATGAAATCTCATATTCAAAGTATACAATACTCATGCATAAGGATTAGATATCTTTCGATTTCAATCTAACCATGGTGTAATCCAAACAAAGTAAAGTCGGAATCAAAGGTAGCATGAAGTTTTGAACCAATTATTCCACGTGACAATACCGGTAAGGACATACACACGAGTATTACGTGTTCTCAAGTTCCTCAAATTCGCTTAGCATTTTTATGGCATTACGCTCATCCTTTTCAACAAACCTTTAAGAGAGAAACTCCAACTTTCTATTGAGGAGACACCACCTCGAAATTCGTCTAGGTGAAGTTCTTCCAACATCTTTGTTACTTTTAGAGATACTCGTGTTTAAACACTAAACTCCATTAAGAGCTTGAAGCTCATCCCTCCCTTCAGTAACAACCAACATTATTTAACTAGAATAAGGTTATCACGGATTTAAATAATGTTGAAACTATCTACATATCAAATAACTTGTTGTTACCCTTTGAACCCATGGATTACCTTTTGAGTAATGACAGGTAAGTTTAAGACTTTCAACCCCATCCTACTTGAAATAGACACCACTAAATCTCTATTTAGTAGTTTAGTTATATGATCCGCTAAGTCTTTATGGAAATTGTTCCATCTGTGATAATTTTATCGTGAAGTCATGTCTAAGACTCACATGTCTAGACTTTCATTTCATGTGAATTAGTATTTTATTAAATGTAGCTAGCCCACAACCTATTCATTTAATAGATACAACTTGTCACTACCAAGAAATCCTCTTATGAAACTACATGCTTCTTACTAGCTTTATCTAAAACTTTATTTATATCCAAACACTATTGGAGGATTTTTTTTCAAATCATTACACTAGTCATATCTCTTTTACTAGTGGATTTCGCATATGGGTTTTTAATTATCATCATTGGACCATCAATGATCTTCAATTTTATGAATATTCTTCAAATATTTCAATTGGTTTTGCAATTGCCATAATTCAACTTTTATCCATTTTAGACTTAGTGTATATCATCCTTATAATCATATGAGGATTTTCTACCCTTTCTCTTTCATAGATATCTTTCTATGATTAAAAGGTATATGTCAATATAACTTTAGACTAAGTTACCCCCACAATTCCTCAATTAGGAATTACATATACAATCTAGTAATATTGGATCCACAATCTAGAACTTTTCATATAAGTTCACAAGAATCAATATAATCCCCACATTTTGGGTTATATTTGAACTTAGAGTTTATCAACTCTTTCATAGTTCAATTCACTTATCCTTTGGATAATGTCCGTGAAAGTGTAAGTACTTTCTGATAGTGGTCATTAAGTCTCAATGTACTTCAATCCAATTATCTTTAATTTTGATCACACACAATTTGATCAAGGTCATCTCATAGACCAACAATGTTTTTTCAAGCTTGAACCACCTTAATTGGTTCCACGATTGAAATCAAATTAAATCAATGAAGAATATTAGACATCTTGATTCACAAGATTTGCAACTTCTCCAATCATTTATAATTTATTACTTTCTTGACCTTCATACGATAGCATCATATCACATTAAATGATAATATTTACCCTATTCACGACAAATAGATTAAGACAAAACACATTTTGTCATACTCATATGCAAATGGAATTTTGCATAATTCATCTCACTTAATCTCATCGGATTAATTGAGGCTATCAAACAAGATATGAAAATTTAACCAACTCATTTACTATATCAGTTTTCATATTCCAACAAATCCCAATTATGGATTCAATGTCTGAAGGTTTATACTTTTTTTTTACAAAAGTCTAACATTATATACTGAACATCAAGAGATTATTGTCTACTTCACAAATATGAATTTATGTGTTGTACGGTAGCACTGAAAAAATCCCTTTTCAAAATTTGCCTCGTGATACATCAATGGAGACCCTCATGTAAGAAAGATTATCTTACTCATAAATCACTAATTATTTGAATCTCTCATTACCTAACAATGATTTCCATTAGGACAGAATCACGTTATTCTTTCAAGTTGAGAAGTGACGCAACCAAATAATTAAAGTGACAAATTTAATGATCTCCTTTCAAACAGGAATTAATGCATACGATAGTTCGTCGTTATTTTCAATTTACATCAAAACATATAGTATATCATAAGGACATACACACTCATGCCCTTTTCACACAAATAAATTCATGCTATATTCCAACCAAATATATCATGCACAAAATTTATACAACTATGCAATTTGACAAATGGATTATAATTATGGACATAATTTTCAGATTTCTTCCACTAATAGAAATTCTATGAATTCTCAAGAAATTGCATATTTAATGCCATCAAATATTTATCATAGATGTTTCACAAATAATGTCCATAAAACAAACATGCATCTTTCGCACAATGATTGTCTTTCAAATTCACAACAAATATATTATCATTAAACAACACGACAATTATATATATTCGCACACCATATAGATTAACATCAATTTATTGAGTTTTGTTCTTTTC
The DNA here is from genome assembly GCA_019395295.1 of Osmanthus fragrans. Classification (NCBI taxonomy): domain Eukaryota; kingdom Viridiplantae; phylum Streptophyta; class Magnoliopsida; order Lamiales; family Oleaceae; genus Osmanthus; species Osmanthus fragrans. The sequence continues at coordinate 13,307,033 of CM033347.1, read as the reverse complement.
TATTAACACAAGTAAAAAATCAAACTTTTAACGAATATAAAAATCAGATTTAATATGCAGTCAAAACTCACGTGAATAATCTTTTGCATGTGCGAAGATCGAATATAAAATCAACTTACCAAATTGAAATCAATCTTTCCAAATTCTTTCACGAGATTTGTCCCATCAACCGATCCAAACAAAATCTTGATTTCGTCAACTTGATTGTCACCAAAGTAGTTCCATTCTCCATCACAAAATATCGTTTGAGATTGTTTCATAAATATCAACGCCAAGGGTTGAAGAAGAAACCATAGAAGCAGAATCATAAGAGATGAAATTGAGAAGAAGATCGTCACGAACATGAAGGTTCAAACATGACATTATATCGTTGTCCTCAAACTATATTTTCCCCCCTTCGATTGAATAATGGTGCTTAAAGGGTTTTTCGGCAAATGGCTCGAATGATTAATCAAGTCTTGTAGAGAATTCATCACTTAACTACTTGTGGAATTCTCCAAAACTTCAAGAACACAAGGAGAATTGAAATATGGATGAAGATGACTTTTATTTCTTCTTTGTGGAATAAATTAATATTTCTCATTTGTTTGTTATATTTTGTATTGATCATCTCATCACCTATTTATAGACATTGATCAATACCCCACGAATTGGTACCAAAAAAATCATGAAGTGATACAAGATTCCCTCCAAAAGTCATCAAGAACGAAATTAGAAAAATTGTCTAACGGTTATATATCTTTTTTGTGCGATCACATAGGGCAATCCTATGCGACCGCATAGGTCACCAAAACACAGGGCCTTCAGGCCCTGTGACACATAATGCGACCACATACGGTTGGCCTCCAATTCCTTTTGAAGTTCTTGGCTCCCACTTCCAATTCAATCTCATTCCACACTCGATTTTATTAATTTTGAACAATATTTTTCAACAAAATATACGTTCGCCAAACTTAAGAATCTATTATTTGCATGATGTATAATATATATAAAACTAAACTTGTATGGTTTATAAATATTTCATAATTATTAGTATTGTAATTAGGAAAGTTACACATGAGCCTCTATTTAAATAGATAAACTCACACAATGATTATGAATGAAAAATCATTATTTACATTCAGAGTTTACATGGTATCAAAGCCACAAACCTAATTTACGATTTCTTATGTTTCCCTTCTTCTTCGTCTTAGCTTTGCTTTTCTGGCTTTCCAAAATGACATTCTAATTCCTGATGCTATCTCGAATTTATATGGAGATTTTGACTATCGATTATTGGGGTTTTTCATCTGCTGTTGCGTTTTTTGGAGTTTTAGGGATAATTCTTGGTTATAGGCAACTTTTGTCACCTCGTGTGCAATGTTCACAATTGATATTTCTTCTGGTCGCTTGTAATCTGTTGATTTTATATGCGGATTTAGGTTTTCTATTCGTGGCTGAATTCCAGTTTATCATTGTGAGTGACTTCTGCAACGATTATTACTTCTGGTCGTTTCGAAATTTGATGGTTCTATCAACAGATTCTGGGTCCTTCTGCTTGTGGCGATAATTTTGGATCCAAAGGAATTTTGGGCTTGCTGTTTTGAGCTCACTATTTTGTGTAGGCTGCTTTGTATGTTCAATAATTTTGGGCTCTTTTGGACATTGTTGCTCTTGTCGATAACGGTGCAGTTTCTTTAATATGAGCTTGTTGACTTAATTTATCTTGAGCTAGAGTCGGTTTTGCTCGCTTAAATATAAATATTTGTGTTAGTGATTTAAAAGCAACATGATAACTGTGGTCAGATTCTTTTCCTGTACACTTCACGGGAAAAAAATATTCAACTTGAAAATTTCAATATCACTTATTTCCTACATATATAAAAAGAGTGAAGATGTTATTACTGTAGAAACTATCGTTATCACGTGGACCGCAAACATAAACGGTGTCGTTTTTATACCGGTTTGAGTTTTTTTAATAGCGGTGTTATTTAATTTTTATTTTGCTATATATTACTTCAAACAAAAAAAAAAAAAAAAAAAAACTAGACAAACGATTTTTTATCTAGTGTGGTCTGAGTTTTTTTATAGTATTGTTATTTAATTTTTATTTTGCTCTATACACTCCAAAAAAATAACTAGATATTTTTGTTAAAAAAAAAAAAAAGAATGTGAGTGTTATAAAAAAAAAAAAATTGTGTCACACTGTGCGACACAGTGTGATGCAATGCCTCGCACTGTGCGAGGCACTGCCTCGCCTTGTGCGAGACATGCCGGTGCATGTCTCGCACATGTCTCACACTGTGCGAGGTAGTCATAATTTTTTTTTTTACATATATATAAATAAAAAATAGGCGTTATAACATATACATCCTCCTATATAGATTTGCCTTTTTTTTTAGTTATTATTATTATTATTTTTTCTCATTTCATTTCATTCTTTCTCCACTTTCTTATGCTATCAACCATATCTCTGTACTTCTTCTCCATTTCTCCCACCCAATCACCCCATTTCCTGCAAATCATATTTGACTATCAATCATATTTCACGCACAAATTATACATACATATTTCTCCTGCAACCCTCAATTTATGCATACTCTTTTGTATTTCTTTTTCTCCCATGATTTTCTCTCCTCTTCCTCGAATATTTTTCTCGCAGTAAATCAATGATTACAACAAAAAGGAAGAAATACATGAGAAAGGATAAAATAGGAGGTGACGTGAGTTCAAGAGAAGGTTGTGGATGCACTCATTTTATACTTAAAAGCTGTCGATGGTGATGTTGGGAGGTATTTTTATTTTTCCAGAGATTTGTTTAGGTTTCATCTATTTAAATTAAAATTATAATTTCGCCGATTTCCGTTTTCGTGAAATGACATAGAAATCAAGCAAAGGCTCCCTGCAGTTCAAATCATGATCCAATTAGTCACCTATACACAAGTGCGTCGTTACATGCTATTTTCAGAGTGTCGAGCCTCTGTTTGATGTTTTTGAAGAGAACCCACATTATAGATAGGTAGGTTCTGCCGCCTGTTTAGGTAGAAAAGATGTTCAAAAACATTCAAGCAAAACTTCCTGGGACACCCAAGTTCTTTCTAGAGAGAAAAAAATTCGTGGCATTTACATTTTATTATTAAACAATTGCTGTGAGTATAAGTTAGTCATAAAAGTTATTTTAACATGTACAAAAATTTAAAGGTTTCTGGAAGTGGACAAATCTTGCTGATTTCGGAGTTCTTACTCAATGCCTGCCTCTTAGCGGAGTTAATGATCAGTATCTGATTAATCTTCTGCTGAAGATCAATGCAAAGGTAAGGTGCTCAATGAAATTGTAAGTTGTGTTAAATATGATTAGATTTTGCCTTGATAGTTTCCAAAGTGTGATTTATATCTTTCGTCCCTTGCATTATTGCATTTTCCCAACTAGGTGGCTTAAATTCTATCTTAGACGTCTCTGCCTATCCTAATGGTATCTAAGGTTCCAGCCATACTACTTTGTACGGATGTGTCATGTGGCTCCCCCTAGCAAGTCTGATATGACATCCATTGCTACGGTAAAATGTTACGAATCTCTTGTCTGGTTGATTCTTTATGCTCTTTATAATTATTGCAACCTGCTTCTGTGTTTTATTTTAAATAGTATGTTAGCTTGAGGTAATGACCATCAAACCCTTCTTACCAGGCATGTGTTTGCACCCAGTCCCTGAGACTGAAATGATCGATTCTCTGCATAGCGTGTATCAGACACTGAAGATACGAGCATAATTAGATGAATTTATCATCTTCAGTTGGCATATTAAAGCAAAGCCCGTTTCAACAACCATTTTTTTAGTACCTATCAAAAAAACAACCATTTTTTATAGTATAAGTTCTGTAACGACGCATTTTTGTATAGGTGACTAATTGGATCATGATTTGAACTGTAGGGAGCCTTTGCTTGATTTCTATGTCACTTCACGAAAACGGAAACCGGCGAAATTATAATTTTAAGGTAAATTGTTGTGTTCCAAGTTATAAAATGCACTGTTTCCTCTTGTAAATTTGAACTTTCCTCTGAGGCATTTTTCATACAGTATTTACTACTCCCTACTTATTCAAATTTTGGACTTGGATTGATCCTTACATCTCTATGAAACATTATTTCTTCTATACAAAAATCACTATTTCTTTTATAGTGATCATATTGTTATCTAAATTGTTTCTAAAATTGTTGCCTTTCAGTTTATGATTGGTTTCAATCTTCCTTGCTCCATTTCCATGACTCCAAAATTACCATTTCTTTATAGAATCTAAACAACGGGGTTGTAGAGTCAAGGTGGAAGCAATTGGTTTGCTCACACAGGTGAATAGAGGAGGTCAGGGAAACTATTCATCACGATACTTATCTCTCGGTAAACCTATAATTACTGTCTTTGCAAGAGAATAGTGTTAAACATAATTATATTCCTTTCAGACCAAAAGTCGAGTTTGTTATGTTTGGAACAATATGGTGTTATTTTGATTGTTGAATCTTTGTTCTGTAAATTTGTATGTTTTATTCGAATATTTTTAATTATGATATCATTCATTCTAAGAGGAGATTAATGATGGTAGTCGTTTGGAGGATGGCAATCCTATTCCATTGGTGATGGTGGGTGGTGGCTGTATATAAATGTCTTTGATCTAGGATGTAATAGATGGTGATTTTAGCTTTGTGATTATTATTTCATATAGGCTTGCATAATTTGAATTATTAGATAGTCTGTCATTTTTTATTTAATTATTTTGGCGTTGGATTACGGAGACATCTGTCAAGACAAAATGAAAGTTTTTCTGAGGAGATGTTTTTATCGCTTGAAGTTGATGCAAATGATATAATTTTTTCATGGTGTAAATTTTGCGATGAATTCAAGAAAGATGGGCCGCTCAAGCAAAACTATCTATGTGCACAATGTTCTTGGGGATGTTCGTGATAGTGAAGTTGAAGATTTTTTGTTTACAAGGTTTGGTTGGGTATTTGTTGAATTTTTAATTGTATTGAAAATTTTTGTGCACTCGTGGTTCATAAATTTGATGTTTTACTAAATGTACATGAATATTGCAACTTCTTGTAGTTTTTGGGATTTCATTTATATGCAAAAGTTTTCAGCACTTCTGCCATTAAGTTAAATTAAATTTTATGCATTATTTTATTTTCATGTGTAAATTAGGATGATTTCTAGAGAAAAGTAATGCAATTTGCATTTATATGTTCATTGTGGGACTAGCCATGTTTTAGGTATTCCATTATTTCAATTTGGAGTTTGAGTTTATTGAAATTGTTTAGAACTGACATGCTAATGCAAATATTATGTATTGGTGATTCTACTGCAGTATGGGCCTATTGTTGAAATCGATTTAATAATTCTTCCAAGATCACCTGGATTTGCTTTTGTAGAGGTGAGCTTACCCCCTTAAAACTTGAGGTAGTTAAAAATTAAATGCTGACTTAGTCACAGTAATAGAATTAATTAGTTTGCAGAGAATTCTGGAATAGTTGATTTCTGTGGTTGTCTTGATTTTATTTTCTAATCAAGCTTTCTCAATGCCCTCGCATTTCAGTTCGAAGATTATCGAAATACTGATGATGCCATTCGTAGCTGAGATGGATATGATTTTGATGGTCATCGATTGAGGGTTAGCTACAAATTAGTATTTTGTTTAATTAATAATTTAATCGTTCATTCTCTTGCATCTTACTATATTTGTGTATGTAATTGTAGGTTGAACTTGCACACGGAGGGAGAGATCGCTATAGTAGTTACAGCAGTGGAGGTAGTTTTAGTGTAATTGGTGCTGTCATGATTGCTTGTCTAATTACCTTGTCAAATTAACTAATGTGAACAAATCTTTAAAAAACTTAATCGTTGAAATTTAGTACTAAAAATCTCTTCTTATTTTTTGAACGCACTTCGACCAAGTTGCAGCAAATTTAAGCAGAAAGACACCGTGATAGAAGATGTCTTTCGTGTAGAGAAGTACTAATAATAGACTCACTCTCTTTCGTTGGTTGTTACTTTCTAATGATGAGTTGATATTCATTAAAATATCTTTTTATGTCATCAAGATTTAGAAATGGTGGCAATGAACAAGAATGAGACTTGTAGAACAAGAGAAAAGAAAGGGAGAAGAAAGGAAAGAGAACACAGAGAAATTGGAGGGAGAAAATATGAGTTTATTTAATAATTAAGAATATCAATTACAATGTATAAGCCCCCTTCATGTATGACTTAACCTCAACTAATTTAAGTAGGAAATAACCAATAAAATACTAGAGAATCTTTTAAATAATTATTTAAAAAAAGTGTTGCATATAATGCTCCTGTTTAATCCCCATTTTAAAACTATTTTCAATCATACATTATTCGAATAAAATGATTTTAAATGGCTTTCAATCAAGAGTTATGCTAATCTTCTGTCTTTTTTCCCCCTCCCCGATGGTGTTCTTTGGTGAAAATTACTTTGATTTCAGGCTGCTAGGAATTGTTGATTATACAAGCTATGAAGACATAAATGTTTTCAATACCAATACAAATAATTTTTTATGTATCTACGCTATTGCATACTCAACTAAATCATGTCACGTGCATTGCACGTGCGTTTACTAGTGTTATGGAAAAAGAGTTATTGGGTCATACTGCTGGGAGTGATCCAACTCTTACTAAGGACTCGAAATTGGTTTAGTGAGCAATGAAAAATGCCGGAGTCATGACATGGATTTTAGCATCCGTTGTTCTTATGATTGTTCTAAATTTAAGGTCATACAAGACTGCTAAAGATATGTGAAAATATCTAAAGAATGTTTACAATCAGGATCACACAACGAGATGCTTTCAGTTGGAATATGAGATAACCAATTATACTCGGGGCAATCTCTTCATTCAAGATTATTTTTCTGGATTTCAGAACTTATAGGGTGAATTTGTTGAGATTAAGATACCAACTGAATCTTCTGCTGCTGTTTAGGCGGCTCATGAGCAAAGCAAGTGAGATCAATTTTTGATGAAGCTATGGCTGAAATTGAGGCAACTAGCTCCAATTTAATGAATTGTGATCCGGCCCCATCTTTGGATGTATGCTTTGAAAAGTTAATCCGTGAAGAACTGTGTCTCACAGCACATGCCACTTTTCAGCAGCATCAGCATCACATGACTTCTAATGTCGTTGCTTATGCTGTTCATGGGAAAATTAAGGGTAAGGACTTACGGAAGGTTCAATGCTTCAGTGTAAGAATATAGATATATTGTTGCTCATTGTACAAAGAAGTCATACAGTTACTGCAAGAAGCCAAGACATATCATTAAATACTGTCCAACTCTTCCACAAAATCCTCAAACAAATGCCTTTCAAGCCGCAATTGATCCTAGTGCTTTTTTCATCTATAGATGCTGATCCCTCTATCCTTACTCCTGAAATGGTCTAGCAAATGATTATTTCAGCCTTTTCAACCTTTGGGCTTCAAGTTAATGATACTCGATCATCTTTACCTTGGTTTGTTGATTTGGTGCATCTAATCATATAACGAATTCCTCCGATACTCTCTCTAATGTTCGAAAATATCATGGCTCTTCCCATTTTCAGATGGCTAATGGTAGTCAATTATCTATTCATGTTGTTGGCGACATTAATTCTTCATTTAAAGATGTTTATGTATCCCTGAGCTTTCTACTAGTCTAATTTCAGTGGCCAATTGGTTCGTAATAACTGTAATATTCAATTTTCTCATGATGGTTGTCTTGTGCAAGATTAGGTGTCGGAAAAGATACTCACGAAGGGGGCCTAAAGTTGGATGTTTGTTTCCATTTTTTCCATTCCTAATTGCATTTTTCTGTCTTGTAGTACTTAAGTAGTAAGAGTGAAGTATGGCCTATGCATTTGAGTCATCCTAATTCTATTGTTTTATATCATTTAATAAACTCTGATTTGTTGGGTAGTAAAGATCAATTTTCGTCTCATATCGTTTTGACTATTCAACTTGTAAATTAGGAAAGAGTAAATCCCTTTCCTTTCCTTTTCACGGTGGTCTTGTTGAACATTGTTTTGATTTGATTCAAAGTGACGTGTATCTTATGCACATTATAAATATTTGTAACATTTATTGATGATTATAGTAGGTATACCTGGATTTATTTTCTTCGTTCTAAATTTGAGGTATTTTCTATGTTTCAACAATTTGTGGCCTATATTCAAACCCAATTCTCCTCAAGCATGAAAATTTTATGGTCTGATTTGGGTGGCGAATATATGTCTTATGAATTTCTTAACTTTCTTCAGCTGAAAGGAATTGTTTCTCAACATTCTTGTCCTTGTACGCCTCAACAAAATTGGGGTTGCTGATCGAAAAAATTGCCACCTACTGAAAATTGTTCAAATGTTATTACTTTAACCTTTTGTTCCTTCTAAATTTTAGGTCAAAGCCTTGTTCACTACAGTTTTTTTAATTAATAGATTGCCATCAAGTGTCTTGAATTTTGATACTCTGTATTATCGTTTGCATTGTCAAAATCCTAGCTATCTTTACATGCATACTGTTGATTGTGTTTGTTTTGTTCACTTGTCGCCTCATGAACGTCACATACTTTCTGCTCAATCGGTTAAATACGTTTTTATGGGTTATAATATTGCGCATAAAGGTTGAATTGGCTATGACCCATGGTCTAACATGTTTTGTATTTCTCGTCATGCTTTATTCTTTAAGAATTTGTATTTCTTTTCTTCTCATGTTGCATCTTTTTCTTAAATTACTCATCTTCTTGATTTTGATGACTTGATTCCTGCTCATGAGTACCTCAAACCTGGATTTGTGTATGAACGACGAAGATCGACTTTGTCCCTTCATGTGTATGATACTCCATTCGAGCCTGTTCAAACTGTATGTTCCTTTACCTAATGATCTGAATGCTGATATAGTTTTTCATTGATCAATTAGAGTATGTTGTCTTCCCGATCAATATTATTTTTCTCATAGGTTTTTTCGTGCTACTTAATCATCCATTCGAATTTTCCCTTGCTACTCAAAGAAGGTTAAACATCAATGTTGGCGTGAAGCGATGGAAGATGAACTTCAGACTCTTCAAGACAATCACACATTGGATGTTGTTCGTTGTCCGACATAGGTTAAGACCATTGATTGTAAATGAATTAATTCAATCAAGCTGCGTTCTGATGGCCTTGGACCGCTATAAGGCACACTTGGTGGCTGTTGGCAACTAAGCAAGAATACAGGGTGGACTATGAGGAGACATTTGCTTCAATTGCCAAGATGACTATTGTTCGAACCGTTATATCTATTGTAGCATCTCAAGTCTGGCCACTTCATCTAATGGACGTTAAAAATGCATTCTTCATGGTGATCTGAAGGAGAAAATTTATATGACCCTACCACTTGGGTTAACCTCCTTATCTTCTTTGGAGGTTTGTAAGCCGAGGCCATCATTGTATGAACTGAAACATGCTCCTTGAGCTTCGTTTGATAAGATTTGATATACCCTGCTTTTATTTTCCTTTGAGCAGAGCCAATGTGACTAATCTTTGTTTCTTTGCTAGACTTTTGATGGTATTGTTCTTCTTTTTGTTTGCGTTGGTGATATTGTCATCATCGAGATAGACTCAAACTTAATCACCCGCCTATAGTAGCATCTTCAAGCCTCTTTTAAAATGAAGGATCTTGGTCTTCTCATGTACTTTTTGGGATTGGAAGTCCACTATGATCTTTCTGTTTCTCAATCAACATAAGTACACATAGGACGTGATTACTTTAGCTTGACTTTAGGATACTTCTTCCATAGATACTCCGCTAGAGGTAAATATAAAATATCATCGTTATAAAGGAGATCTCTTGTTTGATCCTACTTTTTATTGACAGTTGGTGGGCAGTTTGAACTATTTGACAATTACTTGTCTTGACATTTTTTTCGTTGTCCAGCAAGTTAGCCCATAACATCTACATTTGGCTACCATCCGTCATATTGTTCGATACGTAGGAGGATCTCCGAACCATGGGCTGTTCTTCCCAACCGGCATTCTTTTTCATCTTGTTGCTTACAATGATGCAGATTGAGCTAAATGTCATGATATTAGATGGTTTGTTCTCGGCTGATGCATATGTTTTGGTAATTCTTTGATCTCTTGAGAAAGCAAGAAACAAGCTCGAGTTTTCAACTTTTCTTTTGAATCTGAATACCAAGCCATGTCTGCTTCTTGTTATGAGATTGTCTGGCTTTGTGGACTTCTAACTGAACTTGAATTTTCTCAGAACGATCATGCTCCTTTACATACTGATAATACTAGTGTTATTCAAATTTCTAACTAATACTATGTTTCATGAGCATATGAAGCATATTGAGGTGGACTGTCATTCTATTCGGGAATCTCTAGACACCCGTATTATTTATCTTCCTCATGTTTCCACCAACCTTCAGATAGGTGATGTGTTCACCAAAGCCATGACACAATAGGGCCATCAATTTTTTGTAGGAAAATTGATGTTTTTTGATCTCTCAGCATCAATTTGAAGGGAATATCAATCAAGACAGAACATATATTTGCCAAACTTAGAAATCTATTATTGGCATAATGTATAATATATAGAGCTAAACTTGTGTAGTTATAAGTTTTTCATAATTGTTAGCACTGTAACTAGGAAAGTTGTATATAAGCCTTTATTTAAACAGAGGAATTCACACAATGATATTGAATAAAAAATCATCGTTTCCTTTCAAAGTTTACAGAGCTAATAGAAAAAAAGATAGTCAAATCCTCTCAATATTTTTTAAATTTAAGTTCCATTGCTACTATGATATAGTAAAAATAGGTGATGTTTTTATATGTTCTGATATTTTCAACAAAATTGAAGAAAAAAATTCATTGTTTCCATTCAAAGTTTATAGAGCAAATAGAAAAAAGATAGTCAAATCCTCTCAATATTTTTTAAATTTAAGTTCCATTGCTACTATGATATAGTTAAAATAGGTTATGTTTTTATACGTTCTGATATTTTCAACAATATGATAAAGGTGAGTGAGAATGAGGGGACTAATGGGATAATATATGCCCAAGCATACATTCGTATCGTTGAAAAAACTTTTAAAATTCTTTTCACATGAAATGCAATTTTCCAATCATGCTTATGTAAATCAGATTCTGCGATGTGTACATGTTTGGTGTCATAATAACTAGTAATAAGACGTGCGTAGCCTTCACAAGAAAGTAGCGACAGATAATTTGAGTTTCATCTATCACCTATATCTATTACAAATGTTTCAGCGTCTAGTCCATTTTCTTTACAATATTCATCAAAAGCTTGTTTTCTATTAGAGGATATAATAAAAAATAGAGTTAGAGCTCTCTTGATTTCATCTAATATGACAAATACAATGAAAATGAAATAGAATACCACCAAAATCGGGGGTTAAGATGTCGAGTTAATTTATCAATTAATGCTTTGTTCGCCTTTGCAATGAATTTTACTCTCTAAAATAAATTCTTCAATAATACTCATTAAAGAATTAAAAATATTAGAACCACTATGAAGAAATTCAATTAATATAAAAGCAATATTTTTTTATACATTATCCACATTTTATTTAGGTAGTGAGCAGTAGAAGCTATTTAACATTTTTTTTTTTAATAATAATACCCTCACATGCTAGAAGTAAAACATAAATACAACTATATTATCTAAATTATTTATTGTCCAATTCCCTTTTTATGTTGTAAAGCATATCATTCAAACAAAGAGTATTTCTAGAATATTTTTCATATTTGGGTTGGCAATATTTCTTTAGAAACATGATGAAGTGTTTGCTTTCGATTATGTAAAGAGGATGCTCACCACTAGTTACCAATAGGTTAATGTCATTTAATGTAAATGTGGGGTGTGTGTGTGTGTGTGTGTGTGTGTGTACTAGTAAAGGCACGTGCATCATGCGTTTTTCTCCTTGTGCATATTAACGTTGCGACTGCATATGTATACTACAATAAATAGATGAAAATATAGTCATGAATGACATGTAAGTGAATGACATGTTGAGATTGATTTCAACCTAGGGATATCCATTTGCGTGGTCATTCCTTCCTTCTGCTAGATGAACTACAGGGAGATTGTCACTAAAAACCATATATCCCACATAATGATCTACAAATGTCTTTCTTAATCTCTATATTTCCCTTCAAAATCAACCAGATCCTTGTTTGTAGAATCCAACAGCGATTGTAGATGGGAAGAATGCAAAAGCATTACACAGAGAGTTTCGAAGTTCTGCAATCTGATCTTATATTTCTAACATCATGTCATCTTTTCTCTTTAATTATTGTCTCAACTTTAGTCTCACTTCTCACTTACTGAATATGTCAGACCAATTTTTGAGACTCAAAACTGCAATAATTTGTGCACAGAGAAGTAATTAACATAATAAAAACAAGTAAAACCTAAAAGAAATGAATAGAATGAACTCACCTTTGCAAATAATCACACAACACAAGATTGAAATCCAAAATTGTCAATTGTAATCTGGAATGGAAGAAACAATAGATGGGATTTTGCAAAAAGACGAACACGTTTAAACTCTAAATCTCGAACTCAAATACACAAAGGAAAAAAAGAAAAGAAAGTGGAATTTCCAACTATTTCCAGAACATAAACAGAGAAGAAAATGACGACGTTTCCTCCTATCTCAAAGCAAAACATCGTCGTTTTGTCAGTAGGCGCGGAGTAAAAAGGAAATTTAAAAAAGAAATGAGAATGGATCAAAAAAACTGTACACAGGAACAACAAACTTCACATTGGCTTCTTTTATAGGAAAAGTAGGGATAGGTAAAACAAAATTGAAAAACTAAATAAAAGATGAAAAGAAAATAGAGTGTGGGTAAACTAATACATCAATTACAATTCAAGATAAAAAAAAATGAATTATACTAACTCAATTGCAAATTTATATTGTCCTAAAAAGACTTCTCTCTCTCTCTCTCTCCCCACCAAAAGAATAAAAGTATTATATCTAGATTTTTAATTGCAAAAAAATAATAATATTAAAAGGAAATAGATAGTAGGTAGCAAAGCCAGAACTAATGCATGAATTACTATGATATGAGCTATAAAAAAAATCACCTAGCGAACTTCAACTTTAGAAAAAAACAACGATACACATGAAAGTTAGAACTGTGCTATTTTCAAGTTAAAATACTTGTTTCGTCATCCTCGTTTTCGCGCAAAAAATACCTGGATTTAAATTCGTCATACCATTAGATGCACAAATCACAAGAGTAAGATAAAGTGAAAATAATATCTAACAATGTAATAACCAATAAATTTTCTTTCGTCTACCTTCTAATCCAACAAAACGTTGATTTTTTTTTCTTTGGTGTTTCTACACTGATATCCAATTTAGTACTATTGATCGGTACTTCTCTTCGTCCTTTATTTTTTGTAAACACTGAAGCCATTTCTATAGTTATATGTAATATAGATGCATGTATAAATTGGATGTACAAGTTAGACATCAATAAACTCAAATAAGTTCAACATCAAAGCTAAAAGAAAATTTCATACACACAAATATTAATTCATTCTTAAAAATTCCAGAGGAAAAAAAGGTGGCACGAAATATATTGAAGAAGAAGAGAATCACATATTTATTTAAAATTAATATTCAACGAATCCATTTTGAAGAATTAAAACAAACTTGATTTTATCAGTAAACAGTCTAAATTATCTGTAAGAAAAACATTAAAATAGAACATTCATCTACAAGATTATTGATGATAAGAAATACTAAGCAATTAGTATGAGAAATATTTACCAGAAGACAGCCTCTTTGAGCTGTGGCCAATGATGTGCCTCCAAGTAAGAATAGGCTGACGATGTAACAGTTGAAAGGTGTATGTCATAAATACTGTTTACTTTTGCAATTTTGGATTATCACCTATCAAAGAATGTAAAATCTTAGCAGCCATTTTGACTCCACTTATTTACAATAAGTGTACGAATCACTTGCACTTGTAATGAACAAATTATCATCAATTTTGCTATTTTCAGTATTCAATTATAAGACCAGTAAAAAACAGTATAATTAATAAATAAGAAGAAGATGGAAATTCGCAAATAAAATTTTAGACGACATGTGTACTAATTTCTTCATCGGAGTCATCTTCAGTTTGTGCTCCGGCAGCTCATAATCTTCTTCTTTGCCCGCCAATAGCCAAAGGTAATCGTCTTTGAAGTTCTCAACAATGGGAATAACATTTTCATCAATTGAATCGCGAATCAATACCTATTCTCGATCATTCATAAACGTATTTCAACACAACTATAATTGACTATTTGTAATCATATAACTTCGAACTTTTTTTTTTATACTTTAGAGACAAGACTAACACAAAGGTCATAATTGCAACAAGGCTATTCAAAACTAAAAGTATGGTATTATTGAAAGAGAACTTCAACGTATACATTACATGCTCCCGTCACAAATTTTGGGAAATAAAGAAGTCCAAATTTTTAAAAGTTTTCTGAAATTCCAAGTATGCAATGACTATTTTTCTCAGATCAAGCTCTAAGAGCAAACAATTATAAGGATCCTAGTTCCTGGCAGCCATTATTAGAGTACATTAGAGAGGAATGACAATTTTTAGCAAATATTCAAAATGAAAAGAAGATAACATATGACCACATGAATTTGCAGTATGTTTAGTCCCACTCTGATATTCAGAAGTATAATATAGATAAATGCATCATCTTTTCATAGTCTATGCACTTTAGGGTGGCAATGTTTCAAGATTTTGCGAAGATCGTAAAGCACCTTAATGAAAGCATTCGGGGACTAAATTGTTTTACAGGGTAGTATTTTTTTTTCTTGAGAACACCAATTTTACATGGTAGAAAAAAAATCAAGTGATAACTTACTTGGCAACACCAGGTCGAAGAGGCAGCAACTTTTTCTCAATAAGGGCATGAACAATTCCTTTTTCCCCTTGTGAAGTGATCCTATAAATTCCTTTCTTTCTTCCTCGCTCTTCGGTACCTTTTCTGGCCAACCCATCTTGTTAAAGTAGGCCGTCATCCTGGAATACCCATACAAACTGTATTAATGATTTAAAAAAATTAGTCCAAGAAGCTTTATTAGCTAACAAATGCTACATTTCTTATGTTGAATCTTCAACATGAATTGGCATCCGAACTAAAGAAAATTTCCACTCTATTCAATCCTAAATCTACCCTCTGTAAGGCCGATGTAAATTAACCTAATTTTTGAATTTCTTTAGCAGAGAAACCTTGGAATTCAAAGCAATTACATATAAGATTATAAGAATTATACAAAATCCCAAGAAAAGCAAATTTACCTTTCCTTTCCTCCCCCCCAGTTTTGAGCAATTCACCATATAAATCAACATCCCAAGTCACACCCAACTCCCTCTGCACAACCAAACAAATTAAATGATCACTAAACCATAAGGCAACCACCGCTAATTCATACATAACCATTGAACCCGTCATCTACTTGGAGCTTCCTTGAGGGTTTTTTTTCTCGAAAAGAATAAGTCTTCCCGGATAGTGATGAATGTGAATTTCACACTTATCTGAAAGAAGGTAAGATAAATTTCATTGCTCACTTTACGAGTTTATCTTGGGCACTATGCATATCATCTAGGACCTTCAATATGGGACTGATTAGGGATTTGAAGAGTGTACCACTTGCTCCCTGATCTTCTTCATTATTGACATGCATATCAGAAAATTGAGAAACCAAACGAATCCAGAAATTGAAATCTCTACGAACAATACACAATTTCTTTTGGGGCAAATGTTCAAAGATAGGAGAAGGAAATTGATGAATACCCATATGTGCATCTTGTTTTCCATGACGTGTCAAAGCCAAGAGTGGTGGTGTGCGACCACAGTTTGAACCGTTGGTGCCGAAATTTGGGAAAGAAGGTATGTGGTTCGCTGCCTTCGGACTGGTGGTGCGAGACGCATGGTGCGTCTCGCACGGTGCGAGACTCGCACTTCACACCGTGCGTGGTGTGATTCCCGCACAGTGCGAGTGCACCATGCGTCTCTCAAGGTTTTTTCCTATTTTTTTTTGTGCTTTGCTTCAAGCCTTCTGAAAATGTATATTAATCTAGCAATCCTATAATAAATCAGGTCGCAGTAAATAAGTGGGTGTATGAGAAGAACAAAGTGGGTATGAGCATGCACTCTTTTTGTCAAAGCAAAAGCATCTACTAAAAAATGAGATCAAAATCTTGAAACCCAAGTCATTGCAGTATATATGCATGTTCTAAAAAAAAATAAAAATTCAAAGAATATACACACTTCAATAAAGCTATCACACCACATTGAACGGATAAGCAAAAAATGCAAATAGAAGAAAACTCCATCGAATGGAGTTAATGAAATCAATAAATATGTACCAAAAGTCCGATGCAACAAAATCACCAAAGTTGTCAGCCAAACCAAGAAGAAAACCTACAAAATGGAGGAAGAATGATTGGAAAGACGAAGATTCAAATAATGAGTATAAAAATTACCTGAAATCCAGTTTTGGAATGGTGAAATCTGGATGTATTACGTCTTGATTGATAGGAAATATTGGTGGTTGTGATTTTGGGTGAGGTGAAGTGAGTGGGTGGAATACATCAGAATGGTTGATGGCGTGAAGAAATGTGGAATAATGTTGATGGCGTGAAGAAATGTAGAAGAAACGTGGAAGCCTGATGAAAGAGAAGAAAAATTAAAGTAAAATGAAGAAAAAAAATTCAAGGCAGCCTCGCACAGTGCGAGACGTGGTGAAGACATATATACATGGTAAATATAAATCAATCGCCCACGTGATAACGATAGTTTCTACAGTAGAAAATATCTTCACTCTTTTTATATGTGTTGGATATATATATAGTGTGAATATAACCACCCTAAAAAAAACTCTATTACATTTTTAATCTTATGTAAATTTAATTAAATATACAAGAATAAAATCAAATAAAATCTATCACTCTAAATTCATCCACTAATTTAATTAAATAGACAAGAATTGAATGCTTTTGGATCTTTTATATTCTTTTAGACTTTACATTTAACTAAAATCCTAATATTCGTAAAACATCTTCTTCAACTTAAGTCAATATTGTAAGAGACATCATTAGAGTAAATACACACAGATATAGTAATATATGAAGAAGACTATGAAAATGTAAGAATTATCTTTTATTTTTGAATTTATGTCAATGGCTCTATTTGACACATTGCTTTCAATGTAGGATATATTATAAACAATTTGACACATTGCTTTTCTCAGAGCGTGTTAAATAGAAAGTTTGAAATAAATTCTTTCATATACGTTTTCAATTTTGATGATTACTCTAGACTCTATGGGAATGTTGATATTGTCCATGAGTTGATTCGTTCACTTTCTTATACAGATGGTTCTTCGAGTCTTGAGTGTTGGATGACCATATAGTGTGTGTGTGTGTGTGACTGTCATTTTGTCACAGTAAATATATATTAACTCAATAATTTTTTAATTAACTATTTGATATTTTTACTTATATTTTTTCATGTAGTTATGCTTGTACATGAGTTGGCATGCTAGTGGACCAGTGTCACCTATTTCTTGTAATTTGTAAAAGTAATCATCATTCATGTGCTAAGGCCCCTAATGGAAGAAGATGTAGCCATATCAGATACAACTGACTTGAACAAGCCATAAAAAGTTGGAAGAACATCAACATTCAACATTCATATGTTTTATATTACTAGTTATGAAAACTATATAACAATGATTTATCTTAATTTTTTTTTTATTTTATGAGTTAGAACACGTTAAAAAACAATGGTTTATTTTATATATAATTTATTTTTGGTTAAAGTTTGTGGATATATACTGTTTAAAATGAATGAATTTAATAAAAAAGTAATGTTGGTAGCCATTTTTCGGGAGAAAATACATTTTTGAATAGTTGATTGATGGAGAATGTGTGGTTAAAAATTAAGGAAAAGTTTTGGATTTGCGTGTAATATTATTTTATTGAATAATGTGTGATTGAAAAGAAGAGAGACAAAAATGTATTTTGTAAAAAATGACTACCAAACAAGGGCTTAACATTATATAATATTGATAGATATAGAGCGTGAGAGATATATGAAAGTGGTGTGGATATATAGCGTTTAAATAAACGAATTTAGTAAGAATAAAGTTGGAATGTAATGTGGATGGGTATTGTACTTTTTTATTTTATTTTTATTTTTTTAAATAAGAATAGAGATTTAGAGTGAAATAGATATATAAGAATCGTAAATGAAATAACTACTCTCATCATAAATATAGCTTTTGAAAATTCTCCCTAAATTTCTAACCAAACAATCTATCCATCTGACAAGTGATTTGTCAGTGGAACCATGTCATTGGGGATTTCCATTGTCCAAGTGGTGTACCATAACTTTTCCTATCACTACAAAATTGAAACACATATTGTATGCATTACGTTATTTCATAACACCAATGCATGATTAATAATTAATTGTTGTATGAAGGGACATTTTATTGAAATACATTTTAATTAATTCATCAATAATATGAACAATATATATGAAGAAACACAGGAAAGAAATACACATGGTTTCATGTGCCAAATCATTGTGACGCTTCCTAATTAAGAACACTAGCCTTTATCTAAAGAATCATACTATTTGTACAAATTAGGTTGACAAACTTGGTCTACAAACAATTTGTTGGCAACATCTAGACCAATCATTTCAAAAATAGTTTTTGAAATCAATGACCTATATTTTGCAAACATTTAGTTAGTAAACAAACTTTGTACAAGTAGATTGGTTTACAGGATTTATCCTACTAAGTTGGAATTTGTCCTCGAGCAGAATACGTGCACTCTTATTCTAAATTATTATCTATCGTCATACAAAATATAAACATTATACATGGCCTGCCAGATAGTGTCGATTCTATAATTTTCGGGGCTTGAGGCGAAATTCATAAATTAGGCCCCCTCCCCAAAAATGTTATATGTATGCAAAATTTATAAGTGTATTGTAGAATAAATTGTTAACTTATTAATTTAAAACTTAACAGTAAAACAACAAACAAAATATAATATACAAAAAAAATATATTGTAATCAAATAACAAAGTCGACAATGTTTCAAACGATCAATTAAATACTAATCGCCTTGTGGTTTTAAAGGCAAAAACATTAATCAAATTTGAATAATCTAGTTGTTTAATCATTTCTTTTTCAATTGATAACATAACCATTCAATATTTCTTGTGACATATATTGTTGATCGAAGTTAAGTCTCGATCGACTTCTAGCATGTTGAACATGCACTTACATTATTGGATCAAACTCAACAACCATTTCTTATTCCTTCTCATCTATTTCATTTATACTGACCCATTGAATCACTTCTTCATCCTCGGTCATTTCATTTCACTGAAAGGTTGAATCACTTCTTCATTCACATTGTTATTATTAAAGTACTTGTGAATATCTCCCGCTTGACTTTGTATTAATGCTATATCCTTTCATTTTTTTTCGAGTTCCAGATTCATATATAGGAGGCATGGTAAATGACTACCGTTCAATAATAAACCTAAAAATGATAAAAATAAAACAACTAAACCAACTCACAATTAAACTTTTCTACATGCACTTTTATCTCTAAAAGTACAAAGACTCGATATTTTATCTCCTACGCTCTTGATTTTCCTTTTAATTAATGAATTGCATCCATCAAAAAATCAAAATGAAAAATAAAAAATTCGCCTAACCCATCCAGAGAATCAAAGAGAAGGGGAACAAAGGCGATGGAAGAGGCAAAGTCTCCAAATCAGATCAAAACAATTTTAGTTTTCTCTTCTTGAAAGGCACATTTCAATAATCAATATCATTACACACTAATCCACTTAAATGCTAGAAATTGCACACATCAATCATTTGTTTTTTGTTAATTTAAGCGAGCCACAATATTACAAGTGGAGACATGAGTGCATAGTAAAGAGTGGTATTTTACATACCGAAAAGTCTTCAAATCGGAGGTTAGTGGAGGGTCCACAAAACTGGGCAGGAATCCTGAATTAGTGTAGATTACGAAAATCAACAGAGAGAAGAAGTGAGAAAATATGGCAGACTAGTTGATTTTTTTATTTATAAAATTTTTTTTAGGCCCCTAAAATTTTGGGGCCTGAGGCTAGGGCATCACTCACCTCAGCCTAAAATTGGTTCTACTACCAGAATAAACATAAGAAATAAATACACATGGTAATGAGAACCCACGTAGCAAAGGTAACTACAAACCCACAACGAGATTGAAATCAAACCTTAAGAAAGTTAATGAACAAGGTTTTGGATTTAACCCAAAAAAATGATGAAGCAAGCAAGCAACCAACCAACAAATGATGGATATGTCGACCTCTTAATTACACAATTTATGAATTTCACCCGAATTCGTGAAGCCATAAGATAATAATCTTGATAAGTTCGATTTGAATGTTACAAGAAGTTGATTCTTGATAAGTTCGACAAATTGTTAAACGGAGAACAAAAAAGTTGAAAGCGATATGTCTCTCAATTAATTCATCAATTCATGGTTGTTTACAATGAAAAATAAGAAATCCTATTTATACTAAACCTATAAAACCTAGTTAAACGTACAAGTATCCTAAAACATTACAAAGATACCAAGAAAATAGAGTTTTGGTCAAATTAGAAAAATCCCGAAATTTTGAAAAATTCATCCAGAAATACACCATGTTGTCGCATGGTTATATCAGATGTGGTCACATAGTTCATTCTTCAGGCTTTAGTTTTGTCTCGAGAACGGTCTATGCGGTCGCATGGCCTTTAAGCTATGCGGTTGCAAATCATAAAAAATTGAACCCTCCTTTTTAATGTGCAGAATTTCATGCTGATTTCGGATTGTACTCATGGGCAAAAATCCGACATCCGAGCTAAAATTTATGCACGTTTTAATTCTCGTAGCTCATTTTTTTCATATATCTTTCAAAGCTTGAATCCAATGCACCAAACTTAATTCTACCTTTATGTCCAACATATAAGTTGTTGTTTGGCTTGTTGCACTCAAGTTTTTGGCCTCCACATTTTGAACAACTCATTCCATGGCCTCTTTGATTCTCCAGAGCTCTTGATTTATTTTTCGTAACTCTTGATATTGTCTTTAATAATTCATCTTCAAGTTGAGCTGGATCTTTGTGAGTTTGTTGCCTTCATCATTCACTCTCTCTTCGAAAGAATTGGACCTCGAATCCGTACCTACATCAAACGATGCAACATTAGAATCATCGTTCATAAAAATTATTAAATGCTTACCTTAAAGACCCATGTTATAGCCCTTGTTTCCAATAATGCAAAGGACGTGAAATTGTCCATCTCCTCTAGAGTGTAGTTTGGACTTTCTTTGAGTTCATATTCGCCTCTTTCGTATGTACACCCAATCACATCACATAGATCAAATAGTACATGCCTTGACCTCACCCTTTTACAAGTTTGAGATGTATTAAAGAAAATATCATGTTTCTCACCTAGGCTACCACTTAAACCAATAGTTATTGGAATTAAACTCAACAAAGTTGACGGATTAAAACTAATTACCATATCATAACATGAGTAACAAGTAGTAGGAATAGTAGAATATACTGAGTTAGTTCCTAACATATCTCATCCAACCTTCCACAAGTAGTTTTGTAAATTAAGACCATTGTATCCCAAATACTTTTCATGCATATGTAAAGTTGAACCAAAACATTCAAGGACTCCATGATTGAAAAATAGACCATCGTGTTTTAAATCACTAACAATGCACCCCAATTGTCTGTCATGCTTGATCAATTTCTTGCAACAAACTAGAATATTGTAAATGACATGTAACCCCTCAATTTAACATGCATACTTAAAATCTTGTCATACACTTGATTATCATAAACTAGTAAGAACTTTTCAATAGATGGATACAATAACTGATTACTCAAACTCATGGAAACATTAGATAGATTAGTGAGTCCAAACGTCCTAACTAACCATTTGTATGTTTCACGGTTAATCTTATAATTCAATTTACAAAAATCACACGATTCATGAATATCGTCAAGTATGTTTGTTATTCTAAGTGTAGATTACAGGCTTCGTGTGGAAAACTAACCTTACATGTTAGACCTTCATCTAAACTATGTATGAAATGATAATACCTTACCATTGGTGAGTCATCGCGCATCCTCACGTCACCCTAGTCCTTCAACCCCCTGCATATAAACTCTTTCCATTGCTTTTGAAGCTCATTTGTCTCCTTAGGAAAATCAACCTTCTGTAATAAAGAAATATCTAAACTAGGGTGGGGTTGGTTAGTTTCATCCACAAGTTGATGCTCAATGCCCGGATTGAGTGGTATCCTAATAAGCTTGTTCTCATGGACCAAGTCTTCAAAATCTCATAAAATAGAAATAACCAAACTAAGGAGGGAATTATTAGTTTTCATTAAGGCCCTCTCAATGTCACATTCTTTTTCATGTATGCTCTTTTCTGACTTTTTTTTTCTCTGAAGACTCTATTTCTTTTCCCTCTCGTGACTCCACTTTTCTTTTAGCCACCGCTCCGTTCTTATTTTCACTCTCTATTTCTTTTCTCTCTTGTCGCTCTATTTTTTTTAACCACCTCTCTATTTTCTTCTTCATTCTTTTGTGACTTTACTATTTTTCCTCACAAATAGCCACCTCTCTATTTTCTCTCTTGCTTTCTTATTGTGGAAAATCTATCTCGCTCTTTTATCTCATTTTCTTCTCTTTCTCACTTTTTACTTTAAGTTGATTTTCATACACTTGTTGTGATGTCAACAACACAAGAATAATAGGTTTCCCATCCTTAGTGAAGCTGTACCTATTTTTGAATTCATTATGTTTTGCCTTCCTGTCATACTGCCACGACCTCCCCAACAAAATGTGCCAAGTGTGCATATGAACTATATCACATAACACTTCATTGTGGTACCTCTCAATTGAGAAACTTACCGACACTTGCCTATATACCCTAACCTCTCCACATTCATCTAACCACTGCAATTTATAAGGTTTAAGATGTTTTTATTGTAGTCAATCCTAATTTCTCGACAAGCGTAGTGCTAACAATGTTAGTGTAATAACCTCGATCAATAATCAAACTACATACCTTGGTTTTGACATGACACCTAGTTTGAAAGATCTTCTCTCGTAGCTGCTTTACATCATCTACTTTGATTGGTGTATTGAGAGCACGTATCACAATAAATGTTTCTTCCAAGGTAGGGTACTCAACTCCATTACATTTTCTAGAATTTTCTCTACAATCCCTTTCACGTATATCTCTCCTATCAACACCATTTCCAACAAGATCTCTGCATCGCCTTTCATGCCTAATTCTTCTATCCCTCATTCTCCGTATTTCAGCCTCAACTAACGCATCTTCATCTATGTCACTACCATCACCATACATATCACGAATTTTCACTCTAGGCTCCCACATACCCCGTCTCCTTATATTGGGTGCTTCTGCACGTTGTCCCTTATGAAAATTAGTAACCATTATGTCGAGCATGTCCAGTCTGTCTCTCATATCCTCCAACAATCGGTCAAACCGTTGTAACACCTCATTCAACATCCTAAATCTAAATATTTTTTGCCTCACGTGTCTTCTCTCGTGCATCATTAAATTTTTTTTTTTTTTTGGGTTTTACCCTCTTTTAGTCTCACCACTCTATTTGTTTCTACTCAGTGCTTTCACCCTAGCTATGGCAACGATCCGGGCCGGGCTGGGCCCGAGTCGGGACAAAAAGGTTCGGGCCAAAAAGCCGAGCAAAGTCCGACCAAAAAATATAGACTCGGCCCGAGCCTTAGCGGGCCAAGCCGGGCCGACTCTTTTTTTTTTGGGGGTAAAATAGCAGCTATTTTAAAAAAAATTTAATTTTTTTTTACGGACACGGGCCGGCCCGTGCCGACGCCCCAAAATGGGGCTCGGCCTGAGCCTTGGCTCAGTGCAACCGAGCCCGAGGCGGGCTTGGCTCGGACTTTTTTCGAGCCGAGCCGAGCCGAGCCCGGGCCATCCAAGCTTTTGAGTTTAATTGACACCCCTATTTCACCCAAGTACTGCAAAGAACAATTTCGAACTCACCCAGAAATGTATTCTCGTGGGTCTCAAATCGGATGTGATCAAGAATTGTGACTCAAGAACTAAGAGAGAATTGAAAAATATTTAAATTGGAAATAATTGATCTTCAAGAAAGTGATTCTTGAATAGAATTGGACACTCTTTTTTTATACTAAAAATTTGAAATTGGAAAAATGCTGGTAATTTTCGAAATTTATAATAATAATTTTTTATTTTTAAATTCGTATTTTTTTTACTTGAAAATTTGACTACAATACCAGCGAAATAAACGGAAGTTGATTTGGGTCCTAGATTAGCCTAAAAATAACTTTTGACTCTTTTTTGGGATTTTTTGAATCAAAAACTCAAAAAAATTAAAACTACGAAGAACAAAAAAAAAATTGAAATCAAAGACTCAACAATAAATAAAAATGGATATAACCTTGATTTTGGAGCATGTACTCTGATCCGAACTGATGAGAACTCACGTAGCAACGGTGGCCACGAAACGCATAACGAGATTGAAATCAAACCCTAAGAAAGCCAAAGAACAATGTTTTGGATTTGACCCAAAAAAAATGATGAAGCAAGCAACCAACAAACGATGAATTTGTCGACCTCTTGATTACCCAATTTATGTCGCACCCAAATTTATTAACGCCACAAGATAATAATCTTGATAAGTTCGATTGAACGTCACAAGAAGTTGATTCTTGATAAGTTTGATAAATTGTTCAACGAAGAATAAAAAGGTTGGAAGCAATTTGCCTTTAAATTAATTCATCAATTCATGGTTGTTTACAATGAAAAATAAGAAATCCTATTTATACTAAACATATAAAACCTAGTTAAAAACGTACAAGTATTTTAAAAGATTACAAAGATATCAAGAAAATAGAGTTTTAGTAAAATTAGGAAAATCCCGAAATTTTGAAAAATCCATCTAGAAATACACCATGTTGTTGCATGGTTATATCAGATGTGGTCACATAGTTCATTCTTCGGGCTTCAGTTTTGTCTCGAGAACGGTCTATGCGGTCGCATGGCCTTTAAGCTATAAGGTCGCATAGCATAAAAAATTGAACCCTCATTTTTCATGTGCAGAATTTCATGTTGATTCCAGATTGTACTCATGGGCAAAAATCCGACATCCGAGCTAAAAGTTATGCACACTTTAATTCTTGCAACTCATTTTTTTCATATATCTTTCAAAGTTTGAATCCAATGCGCCAAACTTGATTTCACCTTCATGTCCAACATATAAGTTATTGTTTTGGTTGTTGCACTCAAGTTCTTGGCCTCCGCATTTTGGACAACTCATTCCATGACCTCTTTGATTCTTCGTACTTCTTGATTTATCTTTCGTAACTCTTGATTTTGTCTTTAGTTCCCCTTCAAGTTGAGCCGGATCTTTGTGAGTTTATTGCCTTCCTCAGATCACATCACATGGTTCATAATGTACCAAATCATTGTGACGCTGCCTATTTGAGACCACCGTCTTTTATATAAATGTTTCTCCCGTAAAGTAGTGGGATTTATTTCCAGAAAGTCTTACTTCCACCATCCTACTAAACTGGAATTTGTCCTCGAGCAGACCTACATGCACTCAACTAACACCCTCTTGCTAAGTAGGAATCAATAATTTATAACTTATAGGCACTAACACCAAAAATAAAAATAAAAATAAATTCTATTTTTGCTTAGATTCTATATATGAAATATTTTTAACGTAACAAATCAATAAAACCTTCGCCTATCCGAGACTACAACTTTGATCAAAATGTCTCTCCGGCAATACGTTAATTTATCACCAAACACGCTTTTGTCCACCATCATGTTAAGTTGGAATTTGTCAACGGATAGACGTACATGTACTCTTGTGCCAAGTCATTTTCTATTGTCATGAAAACCAATACCCTTTTGCTAAGTTGGAATCTATAATTAGACAGATTTATAAGTACTAGAAGATAAAAATCTCTATTTACGCTTAGATTCTTTATATGAAGTATTTTTAGCTTACCAAATCAATACAATGCAGTCTATTCGAGACCATCACATTTGACCTAAATGTATGCTACAAAAGCGAAAATTCCACCGAGTCCTCATTCACTGCATTTCTCTACAAGTATACTAAAAAAAACCTGAATTCTGTGAATCTGGGTTGAATTCTATATATTTTCCGATTTGTTATGATGATAAAGGGTTCGGGAGTGCAGTTTCTTCTCTCTCTGAGTTTGGGAAATTGAATTGAGATGAATAATTCGCAGCTGGAGATGGCACCACTGGGCGCGTGGACTCGTAGGGATTCTGATCCTCTGCTTAAGAAGAATGCAAGATCATCTGGGAGATCTAGTCGTGAGATAAAGAATGAACCCGATGTTGAAACTGGTTCCTTGCCTTGTTGCAGAATTTGCCTCGAGTGCGACGGTGGTATAGATTATGTTTTTTTGCTATTGATTTATTTTTTAGGTTTCTGGCAAGATTTTATGAAGTTTGGGTCTTGGTGTGTGTATTTGATTTCCTTCTATTAGTGTATCATATTCTCTTTTTGGTGCTTGTTGTGGTGTCTTGATTTTTTTGTTTTTGTTTAAATAGTTTAAGAATTTTGACCTCAAACCTATGCTCTTCGTACTCTTATCTGAGCTGGCTTAGTTTTCCTCTTCTTCATAGATAATGAATTGATATCTCCATGCAAGTGCAAGGGCACTCAGCAGTTTGTGCATCGCTCTTGTCTTGATCACTGGCGGTCTGTGAAGGTGAAATTATCTCTTTTCTGTTTCATATATATTTATCATTTAATTAGTTCACATTTGATAATTTTTGGTCTACATTGCATCATAATATAGGAGGGATTTTCCTTTTCACATTGCACGACGTGCAAAGCTCAATTTCATCTACGAGTGGCAGATTTGGAGGACAACTCTTGGCGCATTTTAAAATTCAGACTTTTTGTGGCTCGGGATATATTCCTTGTATTTGTGGCTGTACAAACTGTAAGATCATATAAAATATATGAGGGAAAATTAATTTTGTATATTGATACAAGAGAGAACATACACTTAAATAGGTTACAAAGAAAAAACGCCCTCATAAAGTTATGGGATATTTTTCCATAAACTAATATTATATCCATAATAACAAATTGGTAACAATATTCTAAGTGATTTGATTTGACTTTTGTCTAGACTCCCCCTCAAGCTTGGCTGTAGATATTGATGAGACCAAGCTTGCTGACAAGAAAAGTAAATGTTTGTTCTGTTAGCCCCTTTGTGAGTATGTCAGCGAGTTGTTGAGAAGTAGGCACGTATTCCATGCTGATAATATCCCGATCAAGCTTTTCTTTAATAAAATGTCTATCTACTTCCACATATTTAGTCCTATCATGGTGGACAGGATTATGAGCTATACTAATAGTTGACTTATTATCACAATAGAGGAGCATAGGCTCCTTATATTTGATCTTCAATTCTTCCATCACTCTTTTTATCCAAATAAGCTTACAGACTCCATAAGCCAAGGCCCTATACTCAGCCTCTGCACTGCTTCATGCAACAACGGATTGCTTTTTACTACGTCATGTCACTAAATTTCCCCATAATATAGTACAAATACCCAGATGTAGATTTCCTGTCATCAATGGAGCCATCCCAATCTCCATCAGTGAATGCTTTTATTTTCCGATCGTCAGTTCTTGCAAAAAATAACCCCTTTCCAGGTGTTTGCTTCAAATACCTCAATATTCTATATACTGCATCAAGATGACCTTGACATGGTGCATGCATATATTGACTCACTAGGCTCACGGCAAAGGCTATGTCGGGTCTTGTATGTGAAAGATAGATAAGCTTTCCTACAAGACGTTGGTAGCATTCTTTGTCAACAGGATCTCTTTCAAATAATTTCACTTTATTACCAAGTTCAATTGGAGTTTTACTTGGTTTACAACCCATCATTCTGGTCTCTTCTAGTAGATCCAGAA
This sequence comes from Osmanthus fragrans, assembly GCA_019395295.1. NCBI lineage: Eukaryota > Viridiplantae > Streptophyta > Magnoliopsida > Lamiales > Oleaceae > Osmanthus > Osmanthus fragrans. The sequence continues at coordinate 13,278,911 of CM033347.1, read as the reverse complement.
CGTATTTCCTCTGTGAAACTGAGATACATTTCTTACTCCTTACAAATTCCATTCCCAAAAAATATCTCAAAGCTCCAAGATCCTTGATTTCGAACTCCTGTGCCATACTTTGTTTAATTCTTTCTATCTCCTTGATATCATTTCCAGTAAAAATATATCATCGACATACACGATTAGAATAGTTATCTTCCCATCTTCAGAGTGTTTAAAGAACAATGTATGATTAGCTTGGCCTTGAATATAACCGAATTTCTTGAGTACCTTTGAAAAACGATCAAACCAAGCACGTGGGGATTGTTTCAGACCATAGAGTGACTTGTTGAGCTTGCAAACGATCTGACTGCCCAACTTTTGCTTAAAGCCTGGTGGTTGGCTCATATAGACCTCCTCTTCTAGCTCACCATTAAGGAAGGCATTCTTTACATCAAGTTGATGTAATTGCCAATCAGAATTTGCTGCCAATGAAAGTAGAATTCTGATAGTATTGAGTTTTGCTATAGGGGCAAAGGTTTCAGTGTAATCAATCTCATAGGTTTGTGTAAAACCTTTGGCAACCAAACGTGCTTTATATCTTTCTACTGAACCATCGGCCTTATATTTGACTGTGAATACCCATTTGCACCCTACAACACTCTTTTCTTGAGGTAATTTCACCAAACTCCAGGTGTTATTTTGGTCTAGAGCACGCATTTCTTCGAATACTGCAGATTTCCATTCAGGGATAGTTAATGCCTCATCAATAGACCTGGGAATCATTACATTTGACATATTTGAAGTGAAGTTACGAAATGAAGATGTTAGATTGGAATATGAGACAAACTTGGATATAAGATGTTGAGTACAAGACCTAACACCCTTTCTAACTGCTATTGGAACATCTATATCAAGAGTGGGACTCAAATTACCTAACACATTTGGCAAGTGAGGTTCTATCATCGGTTCGGTTTCATGACTATGAGTAGGATTCATGATGTCTTTATTTCCTTGGGGAACCTTCCTTCTAGAGTAGACATGTAACTTTTGCTGATTAGGCATAGTTGGTTCTTTCCTTGTTTTCAGCACTGGTATATGATTAGATGGCTGATCTTGTTTTGAAGTTGGCTTACTTATTTGGACACTGATTGGGATTGACTCTGATGTAGGAATAGTTGTCGAGATTGACTCTAATGTGGGAATAGTGTTCTCTACTTCAAGTAATGGTAAGTCAAGGGTATCCCATGACCAGCAAGCTTCTGTATCTGGATTCTCTCCCTGAAGTGAAGTTGGAGAGAAATACGGAGTATCTTCAAAGATGGTAACATCACACGAGACAAATAGTTTCTTATTTTTCGGACAATAGCATCGATAACCTTTTTTGGGTTGGAGAGTACTCGACAAAGATGGTCTTGAGGGCTCAGGGATCAAGTTTGCTTCTGTCATGGGTATGGACGTGGATGAAGGCAGTGCATCTAAAGGTCCTTAAAGGAAGAGCATTTGAATTGGAAACTTTGGAGTAGATGGTTGTAAGAACAGACACAAGAGTTTTGAACTTTATTGAGTGATTTGGTAAGCGATTTATGAGATAGGCGGCTGTTAAAACCGCATCTCCTCATAAATATTTTGGGACATTCATGGTAAACATGAGAGCATGAGCCACTTCTAACAAGTGACGATTTTTTCTTTCAGAAACTCCATTTTGTTATGGAGTATCAACACACGAACTTTGATACATAATCCCATTTTTCAGTAGGTAGTCGCCAAGGATAGAATTGAAATATTCTTTGCCATTATCCGTTCTAAGAATTTGGCTATTGGTTTGGAATTGAGTTTGAATCATTTTGTGGAAATTTTGGAATATATGACAGGTTTCAAATTTGTCACGAAAAAGATAAACCCATGTGGTACGTGTGTGATCATCAATGAATGTGACACACCATCTTTTGCCATTCGAAGTTGTGATTTTTTTTATGGTCCCCAGATGTCACTATGGATTAAAGAAAATAGTACGGTTGGTGTATATATTTGTGGAGGGAATGAAGTGCGTGTGTGTTTGGCAAGCTGACACATTTCGCAATCAAATGAAATAGAACTTTTATTATTGAATAAAGTTGGGACCAGACATTTTAAATAAGAATAACTGGGATGGCCAAGTCTATAGTGCCATAGCATTATTTCCCTATTACTAGAAATAGAAACAGAAGCAACACCGGAAGCAGCAGGTTGTCGATTCCATGGAGGAGCACCGTCAAAGTAATAAAGACCATCATGAACCTTAGCATTACCAATCGTCGTCCCCGATGATAATTCCTGAAATTGACATGAAGAAGGTGAGAATTTAGCAACACAATGATTATCACCAGTAATCTTGCTAACAGAAATCAAATTGCATTTCAAGGCAGGGACATGAAGGAAAGATTTAAGAATAAGGTTATGAGAAAGCCTAATTCTACCAATTCCAACAACTAAGGTTAAAGATCCATCAGCAATTTTAACAGTGGTATGGTTAGAACAAGGAACATAGGAAGAAAAGAGGTCAGATACACCTGTCATATGATCAGAGGCCCCTGAATTAATGATCCAGAGATCCTTAGACTGAAGTGCAGAATGTAAAGCTGAATGAAGGTTACCAGATTGAGCCACAGAGCATGATCCAATTGGGGAACCTGATGAGGTATTGACCGAGGAGGAGGATGACTGATTTAGGAGGCGACAAAGATGCTCAATTTTTTCTTTGCTTAATGGTGCAGAGAAGTCAACGTGACCAGCCTTGTCTTGCCCGAATTGAGTCTGGAAAGCTTGCCCATCAGTTTGTTTTCGTGGCTGCCAGTTGGCTGGTTTGCTATGGAGCTGCCAACAATTTTCTCTAAGATGGCCATGGCGTTTACAGTGATCACACCACGATCGTTCTCCACGTCTATTCATACCTGGGGCAGGATTGGATCGCCCACTGGAAGGGAACTTTCTGGACACTAAAGTTGATCATTCTGAGGCAGATAGAGGAGGTGGTTGGTCATCGGTTAATATCACCTTTCGACGGCCTTCTTCACGTCGAACTTTAGCAAATGCTTCCTCTGTGGAAGGAAACGGATCTCGTGCCACCACCCGACCTCGTACCTCATCTAAATTCCGATTAAGGCCAGCCAAGAAAATCATAAACTCGTTCCTTTTCCAAATTGCTCTATTGTTTTGACACTACACGCAGCACACGAGGCATCATCTTCAAAAAACAGATCAAGTTCGTGCCAAACATCTTGAAGGTCAGAGAAATATTGAGTGACGGACTTGGACCCCTGTTTCATCTCTTTCAACTTTGACCGAAGTTCAAAAATTTGGGAAGCATTTCCAAGGTCAGAGTACATCCGGCGAGCAGCATCCCAGACGTCTTTTGGCTGTTTTGAAGAAGAGATATCGACGACTAATCTTGGGCTCCATTGAATTAATAAGCCAGGTAAGGACAATAGAGTTTTCGGCCTGCCAAATCATATACGTGGGTTCAGCAGGGTTCGGCGCAGCGAGTTCACCGGTGAGATAACCCAGCTTGCCTCGTCCGCAGATGACCTTAACGGATTGGGCCCACTGCAAATAGTTCTTACCGTCTAATTTGTGGGCTGTGATATGAAGAGAAGCTGCGTCGCTACCGGAAAAGGAGGCGACGGCCATTGGAGCGACTGGGTTTGGACGTCCAGTCGGAGGCGAGCCAAAAGCGAGAGAGGCAGGAACTTCTGGGTTCGAGTTTGAGTGTTCGTCGTGGGTCTGTTCGGATGTAGCAGAGGTAAGGTTTTTATTTTTTATGGTTGTCTCGTTATCAGCCATTAAAAAATTAGCCCTTTGGCTCTAATACCATATAAAATATATGAGGGAAAATTAATTCTGTATATTGATACAAGAGAGAACACACTTAAATAGGTTACAAAAAAAAAAAAGGTCCTCCTAAAGTTATGGAATATTTTTCCATAAACTAATATTCTATCCATAATGACAAATTGGTAACAATATTCTATGTGATTTTATTTGATTTTTGTCTACAGATCAATATACCGATTCTCATCTTAGAAAATATTTATGACAGGATGATATTATTTTGGATTGAATTGACCTTGTTGATATATCCATTATCCATTTTTCTGTTTCTTCTTTTGGCTGAAAATGTGTTATGGGGAGTTCAAATTTCAGTGCGATAGAATGTACTTTGGTTGTCTTTCAACGATTCTAATGTGAACGAGTTAAAAAGTTGGTAGGTCCATTGATTTATCATGGCTAGTTTGTATCTTAGTTAGATGAACCTGTTTGGAATGACACACAGAGGGTGCTTATTTAAAAACATAAGCTTAATGCCAAGAGAGGACATTATGGACATTTTTGCTTCCGATTAGTTGTATAAATGCCACGCCATCAAGCCGCCAAATACCACATTTAAAGGCAAAGACTTGTGCCTTGTAATTAGATGACCTTTTACCATTTATTCGCTAGATTGATATTATGGTTTGCCATAAACCATAATATCAATCTAGTGATTTGGTGGATCTCCTTGACACTGACGAATGTAGAAACTTCTTTAGCATGACATCTATGAACAACATATTTCAAATAATATTTTAGTTTTAAACATGTTGAGTACGTGTTGGGACAACATTGTCCAAGCTCTTTTGAAATAAAAACTAAAAATTAAAAATTCAAGATGCTCAAACCTAAGATCAACTTATATTTGCTCATGCCTCTGAAAATGTTTAATAAGGCTCAATGGAGTTCCGATTTATTTTACGTTTGTGAGGCAAGGCGTGAGGCTTAATCTTCAAGGAAAAACAATGATATAATTTAAATGCATATTAAAATAAAAATAATGCTTATAACAAACCATAAATCATCTAGAAAATTCATAATAAAATAATTTCATAGAAGTAAAGTCTAATATGCTGAATAACATGACATAAATAAATAAATAAATAGCAATTATTAAGTTCTTAAGTTAGTAATCATATAACAAAATTGTTATTTACTACTAGAAATTGAAACAATATAAAAGTATCCCATAACAATACTACTAATAGGAAGTCTGGAAGATAATCATCAATGCATTTAATTTCTAGTCATCCTTCTCGTCACTGTGAGTTTCTTTGTCATCATTCTTCACCTGCAATGGTGCCTTTGCCTTCCCATCCTCTTTCATGTAATGATATGAAAATGAAAACTAAAGAACAGAAGGTAAAACAAATGAATGCAAACCTGAACTGCCTTGAGGTGTAGGTGATGATGAATAATACTGAACAAAGAACAAGATTGAGAAAGAAAGAGGAAGAGAGAGAAGAAGAGAGAGACGTATAATTTATGAGGAAAATATCAAGTGTATTTTATATCAAAGTTGTCTGTATTACAATACATAAACTCCCTTTATATAGGATTTCAAAGAACCTATTCTAAGAGGGAATATATAGTAAAATACTAGAGAATTCATCAAATTTAGGTAAGAAACAACTCTTAAAATACTAGAGAACCTATTAAAACATTAGAGAATCTAAAGTTCCAATTACGTATATAATTTGAATAGTCTTCCATATAATATAACTTCTAGACTCTCACGAGATAGACTATAACTTTTTGGCCAATGAGGGCGATATTTTTTCTTGACCAAAAAATAATATTGACCATAAGACAACAACTAAATTTGCAAATCATTCTCAAGAATATGATCCTTTTAACCAAATAGTGAAAGGAAACTCCAAAAAGCAACAACATGTGCAATTCATGAACAAAAATTACCACTGAATTCATAGAGAAGCAAGATGTACTAGTACGGTAGACTGACATGCAAAAATAAATGAGTGCAACATCAGTGACTCGAATATGCCCCGAAAAGAAAACAATTCTACTATATTAAAAATAAAACATTCATTTAAGTATGATGGACAGTCAAATAGATTATTTTCAAGTAAGTGATCTAAAAACTTTCTCGAAATGTTTCGAAAATTGTGCCAGAGAAATATTTAACAAGGTATAAAAATCCCCGTCAAAATTTTGTATGTTATCTTAGCAAGAAAATTAGGAAAATGAGCAATAGTTGTCGGAGGTAAAATACTATGACTGTGATTACTGATTAGTAGGGAACGAATCTCGATAAGAAAAGTATGCAAGTGAACAATTGCCTTAAACAAAAATGTGGCAACCTAGGGAGTATCAACCAGTTTAGGTAAAACCATAACAAAGCTAATGTTAAAATCATGCAAAAGGATATACAATAACAATTTCGGCATGAAGTCGAGAACATGTGGTTTGTTTGGCTTAGATGGTAGCGCCATATGTAATTACCACTGAATCCATAGGAGAAGCATGATGCACTAGTATGGTAGATTGACTTGCAAAAATAAATGAGTGCAACATCAGTGGCTCGAATGTGCCCCTACAATAAAACAATTCTACTACTTTAAAAACGAAATCTTCATTTAAGTGTGATAGTCAGTCAAATAGATTATTTTCAAGTGAGTGATCTAAAAAAATTTCTTTAAATATTTCGAAAACCGTACCAATGAACCATGTAACAAGACTTAAAAATCACCATTAAAATTCGTATTTTATCTAAGCATGAAAATTAGGAAAATGAGCAATAGTTGTTGGAGCTAAAATAATATGACGGTAATTAGTAGGCAACAACCGAATATCGATAGGAAAGTATGCAAGTGAACAATTGCCTTAGACAAAAACGTAGTAACCTGGGGAGCATCAATCAGTTTAGGTAAAATCATAACAATGTTAAGGTCACGCAAAAGAGTAGACAATAACAATTTCGACATGAAGTCGAGAACATGTGGTCTGTTTGGCTTAGATTGTAATGCTATATGTAATTCCTCATCCTTGATATCAAAATATTTAGTAGGCTCAACGATAAAAATCTTATTTTCTTCTTCCTGACGAGGACTAATAAACCCAGACTTAGCAAATGACTATGGAAATGGGTTTAAATGCCTAGCGTATAGTATATTTGGTAAAGATGGAAGAATATATTCCATAGATTGACATTTCGTAAGCTTCAGCAAATGATTAGGGTCAGTAATAACGTAACACATGATTTTAGGATTCAAATTTTTGAGAAACCTAGACGTTATGACTTGGGGAGCTTCATAAATATCGCAACAGACAATAGCTCTTCAAAGTGGTCTAGATATTTACTAACAGTGGATGTATCTTGCAATAGAGTAAAAAGAGTTGATCTAGCAATTGAATTCGATAATACAAGGACGTACTTATTACTTAATATTCATTTTATCTCATCCCACAAAGTGACATGACTTTGTCCTAGACGATTAATATTATGCAAAAATGACTTCTGTAGCACCTAGCATATCCATCAACTGATATTAGCATGACAAATACGACAAGGAGTCACTCATTATATCAAAGTCAAATAACTTTTCAAGAATGTCGAGCTAATCAAGAACTAACTCAATACCAACAAGACCATCAAAGTCCCATGGTTGTAATTTAACCCGCTAGAAGGAAAAGGGGAGGCATACTATCGTGTTAAGGACCTAGGGACTTTGTGTAGCTATAATAGATGGTATATGAAATGTACGTAATGTTGAGTGGGGTGCCAAAACAAAGCAACTTATTTGAAATAATTAAAAATTATTGCTTAGCACATGCAGGAAAAGTAAAAAAACTCTAAAATCGGATCAAAAGAAATAATTTTATTTTATTTTTTAAGATCAAAATGATAAGCCAAACACTTGAACAAAGTAAAGTTGTCAAGATAGGAAAAAGTTTACCTGAGCATATGGTATGGAGCTAACAGCAAGCAAAATCATTGTTCAAGCATTCAATGTTCCATGCAAAACCTCGATCGAACTGCACTAGTGTGGCTCTTTGATCAGAATTGAGTAACAACAATTAAATCCATGCCATCAAATTTTTTCTTGAATTCTTTTGTATTCTTTTTGTTTATCTTCTTTTTTCTGCTAAGAACAATGAAAAAACTAATCTAATTCAAAATTTTGCTTAACTAGTTAACAATTTCGATGAAAGCAAGGAAAAGAGAAAAAAAAATGGATGACCAATAGTAATTAACATTTTTTTTTGGGAGATGGTTGCAGGTGGAGGGCTGTTTGTGTATATGTAGATGGTGGCACTGGTGTTTGGTGGATATGAGATTGTTTGAGTGATTTGTTTATAGGTTCGGCAAGCACTAATTTTTCTTAAACACAAACACCTATCAAAACTTCACGATTTTTTTCAGCCAAGGGAATATGACTTGCTCTTATACCAAAATGATGACGAACAACATTGAACAAAGAATAAGATTGAGAAATAAAGAGGAAGAGAGAGAAGGAGCACAAGAGGGGGAGAATATCAAGTTTATTTCATATCAAAGTTGTCTATATTACAATACATAAGCTCATTTTATATAAGATTTCAAAGAACCTATTTTAAGTAGGAAATATCTAATAAAATCCTAGATAATCTAACAAAATACTAGAAAATTCATCAAATTTAGGTAAGAAACAACTATTAAAATTACTTGAGAATCTAACAAAATATCAGAGAATCTATTAAAATATTATAGAATCTAAAACCCTAATTACATATAAAATTTGAAAAGTCTTTCATATCATGTGTCTTCTAGGATCTCCATCAAATAAGCCTAGACAAATGGCATTCTACGTATAAACTGCGAGGTGTTTAATGAAATCCTCATTTGAGGTGTGCTTCAAGACATAAGCATTAGAGTTTAGACAACTTCTTGAAAGAATGGGTGAATTAGGTTTTATCGTCTTTGAAGTTAAGTTACATAGACCAAACAAGCTTCTACATAAATGACTCCAGTTGCAATTTTTGGGAACATGACATGAAATATGTGCAAGTATATCCTTTGATCAACTTTAGCATATATGGACTTTTTCATCATATATACCATCTATGATCTATGGAACCTCCTACTTGGGCTATGTATCCATGTACAACACGTATCATGTCGTACCGGATACCGATACTCTTCAAAAATTTCATGACATAGGTGTGACATGCCTCATATTGCATCATATTTTTTTATATTTCTTAAATTTCTAATGCTCGAGGGATACTTTAGGTACATTCATCAGCTAAGTATTCGACATGGCATGTATTGTGTCATAAATTAAAAAAGTATAAATATAAAAATATAATAGCTTATTTGGATAAAAGTATAAGTTGTTGAAATTATAATGTGATAGAAATTATTGGTGCATCATTGAGTAGTATGTGTGAGTCCTACCAAATTGTGTGGTTTAATTCAAACTTTGACTCTAACTTTAAATTTATAATGATATATAAATTCAAAATTTTAAAGAATTTAGTTGACCATTCCTATCTTACTTTCTAAAAAAATCACGTATTCTTGTGTTTGTGTCGTGTTTGTAGCCATGTCCGCAACTTAGTATGCCATCGCGAGTCAACAATCTTTCCTATCCACTTTCATCTTTTTCATTCACTTTGGTTCTTGAAGTTACATTAGATTATTTAAAGAGCTTTGGACAACTTGATGTTTGTTGTTTTAGCTTACTTTTGGTTGTAGCATTTAATCACTACTGAGGATTAAAAAGAGATGCATAAAATGGATATAAAACATATTTGAAATGAAGATTATAAAATTTTTCTCACATTATTTTCACATTTTAACCCTAATATTTTATTAATTAAAGTTGCCTATTTTCTTTTATCAAAATTTACAAATAGGGCTTGCCATGTTCTATATGTGTCATCAATATGTCATTCATGTGTTAGTACCTAAAAACTACAGAGAATACAAGACACGTGACATGGCATGTCGAACACTTCCCGAAGATTTTTCACGTGTTAGAATTTAGAAAATGTATAAAAATAAGGCTTGCCACATAGCTTGTGTGACTTGTGTCTTAAAGTGTTCGAGCAGTATCAATATCGGTATGTCACAGACACATGGCACGTCGAACACTTCCCAAAGACTTGTTAGGAAAGTATCCTTCTCATGTTGGAAATTTAAGAATTTATAAAAATAGGGCTTGCCACATAGCTTGTGTGACATGTGTCTCAAAGTATTCAAGTAGTATCAATATCGGTATGTCATAGACACTCCTAGTGTCCGTGCTTCTAAACTTGCTGCATGTTGATTATCTTACTTGATTTTCGGGAATTAAATGGTGTCGGACATTCTTTTTTATAAAGGAGTTCTCTGATTTAGCACAGATTTTATGAGGTTGAATTTCTGGTGGGTTGAAATAATTAGATGCCCATACAGTTAGGGAAAAGGTTGTAATATGTTAATGCTTGGCATTAGAAGTTTCTGTGGGGAGAATCAAGGTTGTGAACAATCCGTGAATAGTAATAGGTCCCAAAAGGCTTTTTTGGTGCTAGGGTAATGACATTTTTAGTTCTGACAGATTTGAATTTGTAGAGCTGCTTGTTAATGCTGAAATGAGAAAAATAGGTCTGAGTCTGATGCAGCAGGTCTAAAAATTATAGTAAACAAAGATAAGAAGTAGGGGAAGAAGATGTGAAAAGAAGGTAATACAGTTTACTGTAGCTGGTCTTGGTAAGTCCACATGAACACAATATCAATTCTAAAAATTATCCATACAAAGAGTATTTAGAGGCTTCAAGGACTTTTCCATGTACAATAAGGAATAGTAGCCCAAAGTAGGAAATTACTAACTGTTCTATGATCATTCATAAATTACTTGGGAGTTGGGACTCAATTGAAAATTAATTAACTATTAAAACATCAACCAAGACTCGTTATTAGAAGTATAGGATCTATGATAGCCAAAATACTGTGTTAAATGCTTGAAATATCAATTAATAATGATCTCAAGCTAGCCAACTTAATAAAATCATGTAAATTCTATAAATAATCAAGGAAACTTATTACTGGAAAAAAAAAAGAAAAAAAGAGAGAGGGATCTTGCTACCAACAATCTATTTTAAGCTTCCAAACTGTATCATGTTTGTGTCATTCCTTCAAGGAACTTGCACTTTCACTGCCATCATCATAATAAAGAGGAGACTTAGTATTTTTCTCAACTTAACTTGCTCTTTTGAAAACCCTTACTCTTTAATGTAGGATTTGGACTTTGAATAGCTCTTATATAAAAACTGGAATCATCTTCTTGCTTAACTTCTCTGATCACTAGTTCTGTCTTCTTTTCCTCTGACTTCTTTGATTTGAAAAGGCTGAGGTTCGGTCCAAGATAAATGCTTTCATGTTCTTGGTCATTAACACAGTGACAAGATGTTACAAAAACATAGACCTTATAGACTGTCCCCTGATAAATTCTCTGCGTTTCACTGGGGGAAGCGGTGAAACACAATTAAATTTGCTCATTTGAAACCTTTTTTTCTCTTCTAATGTAGGATTTGGACTTTGAAGTACTCTTGTATAAATCCTGCAACTCTCTAATAGCTTAGCTTCTTTGATCACTACCTTTTCCTTTGACTTCTTTGATTTGGAAGCCCGAGGTTCCATTCAAGAAAAACGCTTTTGCACGTCGTTGGTTGTTAAAACATTGACCGGTTGTTACAAAAATGTGGATCTCATAAACTTTGTTCTTATGAATGCTTGTGTTTCACTGGGGGAATGGAACATGTTCACTTTTATTGCAGTTGCTGCAGAGTTCTGCTGGAGACTTAACCATGCAATTACGTATTTCCAGTTTCCTTATCTTTTTGTTTCTTAAGATGTTGTAGATTTTGTTGGTATCAACGATATGCTGAGTCGTGGGGAAGCAATGTTGTTACCATGGGCTGATTTGGATTGAGAGCAATGCTAGATTCGTCTGAAATATTATCTACTCATTTCTCGTGGGAAGAAGTGGTTTTCCTTTATTAGTTATAAAATATAACTAGTGGTGCATTTTAATGGATTGGTTCTGTTAGATATGCAACACAGTTTGACTGTACTTCTTGATCCATGGTTATCCTCTATTTCTATCTTCCATAAATGTATTTCTCTGTGTGTAAATAAGATTAATACTCTTATTGAAGAATTTGCTCATCTTGCTATCTAAATTTGATGTAGTGAAAAGATATTAAGGTCCTTTGGAAGTCTGAATTAGCAGTGTAGCCATCCTGTGCATTGGAAAACTTCATGATGATTGACCAATGTTAAGAGAGGCTAATTGCCATAGAGGATTGGGTAGTTATGCAGGAACTAATGTGTCAACTGAATAACTACGTATGCTCTTGAACTTCCTAGGAAATGGAAATGAAAATTTCAGGCCCTGTAAGTTCCCTGGTGTGCCATATGATTCTAGACTTTTTTGGGAACTTCTGTAGTGCATTATCTATTCCAAATTTGTTTTTTCTGTTCTCTGTGGCAAATGGATATTGATAGGAGCAATTAGGTTTAGGAATTTCCACACTTATAGGTTCTCTGCTGCACGTTTATTACTTGTAACCGCAAAAGAAACAATATGATGGGAATATAAATTCGTGATCATTATTGCTGCCATTCTTTTCCCAGGTGATTGCTGTAATGGGTGGCTTTATATTCCTCATGGACAAAGAAGGAACTTTCAGGAATTCATTAAATGACACTTGGGACCACATACTGTCAAAGCGTCCTATTCCATTTTACTATTGCATGGGTAAATTTTTCTATCAATTTACTTTTCCAAGCATGAAAAGAAATGGCGAGTCTAGAAAATATGCAATTTATGGATATTTCAAGTTTTCGTTATCACTGTAGTATTGGCAATCCCATCTGGTTGGTTTTATTAAATTATATATATTACTAATGGCATTTTTCATTTTTAATTGGTTGTTAGACATTTTTTTCAAATTATCGAAGTCCTGTCTTTCATAGATGAAGCCGTGCCTCATTGAATTATTTAGATTTACAGATTTTCGCAACATGTCTCGTTGCTTTATTTTAGATCAGAAATTAAAAAAAAAAAAAATGTGCAAAGGATATGTTTCTCCTAGAATTTAAATTAAGAGCCCCCCAACCACCGCCACAAACAGAAGAATGTAGAATATCTTTGGCTTCTAAGGTTTATAGTGTAGGTACTTTCGGTTTAATCAATGGAATCGCCACTAATGATATTATGGAATTACCATGTTGAAACCAGGAGTCCTTGCTTTCTTCGTGCTGGTCGGGGTTTTTGGGCTCATACTACATTGCGCCCTCAACACCAATGACCAACGGTTCGTTGGTTGTCAGAACTGTTTTTATGGCTGGGGCCTATTGGATTGTTTTCCTGTATCAGTGGAATCTTGCTTTGTACTGGTGGTCATTTTCGTTGTTGTCTTTGCCATTCTTGGCATTGCCTATGGTTTCCTTGCTACCACCATGGCAATTCAGAGGATCTGGCAGAGACACTACAATATCCTCACTAAGAGAGAACTCACACAGGTATAATATCTTTACAATATCTTTTCATCAATAATCTTTCTCGTGAAAACATGGCGGGCTGCTGACTGTAATTCGTACTCATATATGTAATTGATAACTTGATTGCGATATGTGACGAAAAATTCTGCCCTTAGATTTGAGTTACCCATGAATGAATATTGGACAGAACTTAAGGGGACATAGCTTACACTATCAGTTAGTTTCTGAATTCCAATTGCAGTGCGACAGTGGTATATATTAAGTTCTGTGATGTTAACTTGCAGATGAGGATTCTTGTCTCCTTGTTGCTGGTAAATATGTTATGTTGGGTAAAGTATTTTTAATTGAGTCACATTAAGATCTTATTCGGTTCAAGATTCTTTCATATTTTTTTTTTTAAATGAAAATGTCTTGAACACAGCAGCTTAACAACCGAGTTAACCCACGTAACTGATCTTATGTTGTCCAATTACACTGTTAAATTTGATCTGACTACATTCATGTGATAATCCTAAGTTTGTCCTAGAACTTAGTTTGTAATGCAGGCTACCTTCGGGTTCTTTCCTATGATTCAACATGTTCTGATTTTGCTCTGCATTGAGGGATGTTCAGGTAAGGAAAATTAGACAATACTCGACAAATAGTAATCAAGAAAAAAAGTTACAATTTTGTCAATCATACTGTCCCCTACGATATAATACTGCTTGCCAAATATGAACTCATTACTTCTGGGTTATTTAAGGTACTTCCTGAATATTGCAGGAGTCTATAGTGGAGGATCTTTACGGCTCTTACTCGCCTCCCGAACTGATCCGGGACATGAATTCCGTCTGAAAATCCTTAAGCTGCTGTAAGGAATCTGGAGTTGACACGAGCCTCGAAATCAGAGATGCCATGAATGATTTCATGTTTTTTTTCTCTGTTATTTACTTTAGCAAAGAAAATCCAATTAATGGCAATGTGTTGCCTGCAATTGATCCTTTAGGTTTCCGCTGTATGTGGGAGTGGTACAAATGGTTCGGAGCATGCAAAGCTTAAAAACGAAGTTACTCTTTAAGTAACTTGTTTATCTATAAGTAAGCTTAACCAAATGTGCTTTTTCCCGCTGCCTTCTTTTACCGTTACCATTTTATTTTATTTTTTAATGCTAAAGTACACAAAGTAAATTGAATTTGTTTCTTTCTTGAATCGTGCTTGGTGTACCTTTTTACAGGTCCCTGCCAGACACTCACACGGTGGGCCCCGATGCAATTTTTTTTTTTTTTTTTTAACATGTGGGGTCCGTGCACAGTGCCCCCTGTAGAACAGTGCCCTGTACAAAGGGCTTACTCCTTTTTTCTAATATCAACCTAGAGTTTTAGGACTTCTTTGGAACCATGAATATACCTGCAAAGGAAAGAGAAAAGCCACTTGAAACATTGTCGAAGGATAAAATTTTTAAAGAGAAATATTTTAATGAAAAATAAATAGAATGGGAAGAGAAATAAAGTGCAATTCTTCAGTTCTTCAGTTCTAACTTCCGGCTTATTCAAACATGCCAATTCTTCATGTTTTTCCTCAATTTTGCCTCCAATGCTCTCTAAGCTCGGGTTTGGTCCTAAAATAATAGAAGTAAGAAAAAATAAATGACAATTTAGCTTAGAACACTCAAAATATTTTTCAAGAGCCTTTGCTAAGCTATCGAGACAAGTGTACTAAACATACTTACCAATACACAAAATTATAAAATCACCATCCTATCTCCCGTGACATAAGACATTGCATGAGCACATTATATTGTGTGTTCTTGTATTGTCTGCTTTATAAAAGCCGGATCGAGGGAAGATATGAGCAACGCAAGTCTAAGGATATTGCTTTATGAAACTAAATATTAAATATTCCATTGTCTTTAGCATACGAGTCGTTTCTAGGAATATCAATTCTCTCTTTTTCTTTAGATCTTTGAATTTCGAGATCCAACAACAAAGAGTTTGAGTTAAATATGATAGATTAAATCTCACGAAATATTATTATAACCGTTATATAATTAAATGAGCTTCAAGAAGATTAATAAAACATCAATGAGATTCATATATATTCTTTCTAAATATAAAGATGATCCGATTATGAGAATCAAATATCGCTTTAAATTTCGTTGTGCATGCACAAGTAGAACATCAAACTTGTCGATCTCAATCCTTGTTAAATGCATGACTGAAGCTATAGATATCTTGTCCGTAATAGATGTGCTTTATGATCATAAGTGTTGCTTGAGAGCGATGATTTGAAGTGAAAATTGATTTTTTGGAGAATGTATGGTTAAAAAATATGCAAAAGTTATAATTCCACAAACAAAATTATTTTACTAGGAGAATGTACAACTGAAAATGAGATGAAGGAAAAATAATTTTTACATAAATTGTACCAAACAAACGCTAAGCAATATAGGACATGACCAAGAGAAGGAACTCGTGGCAATGGCTTAAGCTGTAGTCGCGAGAACGAACAACCTAGATTCCATGCAAATATACAAAAACCATTAACAAAGAAGAAATCATGACACGAGACTGCATTATTTCATGTGAAATACACCTACGTCCATGTGAGCTTAGTCGAGATCTATGCACTATGTCGAAGATAGGTTACTAGATAGAAGCAATCGACAGAGACTGTACATGAAACTATTAATGAAGAACAAAACAAGGAATCTAAAACCAGTCACCCAAGAGACTACCCAGTCCTTGTATAAGCCTGTGTGTCTTTAAAACACACTCAACAACTGTAGCCTTAACAACACAAAAGAAGAAATCTTGAAGAAGATGAGATATGCAAATCCTCAGGAATTTGCCAATTTTCTTGTGGATGATAATGAAAGAAAGTTTATTGAAAAGTAAAAGCCACAACTGTTCATACTTCATACATGCCCAAAGCAAAATGACGATGCAGCACAGATTTTGGTACCACGACTCTAACTCCAGCTTCTGAAAAGTAACAATTTGTTAGTAGAAAATGTTTTTCCTTGTCCACTGAAACTAAAGCACAACATAACAGTAAGAAGGAGTGAGATATCAGTTAAAAAAAAAAAAATCCTAGCTGATATATGCAAAATCTTCTTGCTATCACGGCCAGAAAGACCAAAAAGTAAACAGTATTATTCTGAATGACTAGCAAGTAAAGCATATATGTGAAGAAGCATTCAGGAGCATATGAATGAGACCATGAAGAAGCATTTTAGAAGTTCCTAAGTACTTTTATCTGTTGGTTTTCTCAAACACTTCAATGTATAGTATTGGGTCTAAATTCTCTTCTACAAGCAAATATGATATAACTTATTTACAGAAATTACTAGTTGAATACATAGTACATACAGATGATCCGCCCAACAAGCTTGATCTCATGTTCATATAATAAAATTTCTCAACAGACAGAAAGTACTCCTCTTGAACAGGTTATTGCTGGAAAAACACGAGTACTGCCAACAGAGTGGCTTAATCAGAAGTCTAGCAGAAATTCTATATTAGCTGCTTGCATGTAGACTTCCATACTAGATTCCCTCAAACTTATACATGCTTGTTGGAATCCCTGCAACAGTTATCTGAGTTTTATTTGAAAAACTCTATTATACCAGACTGAATGAAGGGTCATGTGAAAGAGATCATATTTAACTGGATTGGCATGCCAGAGAAAATGTCGTTGAACTTTCTTCACACCAAGTTGCAATTTGATATATTTTGCTTCTGGTATAGACATGAGAATGTTTTTCAAATTTGGGATGTCTTTCTCTGCTATGATTACCGAGAATGCATCCCAATTCAACACCTCAAAAAAAGGTGGGACGAAATTATCAGATATAATAACCGGTACACACTCATAAAAAATGGCTTCAACTACCCTCGGACTGTTCACCTCGTATCCTTTTGGGCAAATACAGTACTTGCTGCTTTTCATATGCTGGATGTAATTCATTTTGCTCGCTACTCCCGGAGGCATTGGGCCAAAGATTTTCATATCAGGGTCCTTATCCTTCCAATATTTGAGCAAGATTGGACGTAAATATCCATGCATATTTCCAGCATAGAAGGCAAGAATGTGTCTCTGTGATGATGGCTTTCCTCCAATATCTCTAAGAGGATTTCGGGCAAACCGGACATATGTTTCTGGAAGGGATATATCCCTTCCTATTTTGAATCCCATGGTTATATCAGCATTGCAGAGGGCTTTGATGCAATGTTCCATGTGGTGCCTTGTCTCATATGGAGCCTACACAAACATACTTGTGTTAAGACACTACAGAAAAATCCACAATTCATATTATAACAAAAAGGAGGTGGCATACAAATGGGTGAGGAGGCAGTAGTCCTCTGACCAACATATGCCACTATAAAAGATGCATACAAATCAAAATAGTAGTCAAAGACTGAAAAAATCAGGATCTTATTGAAATTCTTTACTGTTATCACACAAATAGTCCATAAAGTTTCTAAAAACTATTACTTAAGACACCGAATTTAATTTTAACACATTAGTCCCTTCATTTTTTTCCACAATACGGTCCGATTTGTAAATTTAGCTAATAAGCATTTTGTCCATTCATATACTAGATGTGAAATGCACACCGCGACAAACTCAAAACAGTATAGATTAATGCGTTCAACTTGGAATTGAAGGTACTGAAGCCGGACTTGTTTGGAAACCTGTGTGTGAGTGTGTGTGTGTGTGAGAGAGAGAGAGAGAGAGAGAGAGAGAGAGAGAGCATTACCCAATCATGGCAGGCAACAAGAAAATGATCGGCCCCACCAGTTCTATTCCAGAATCGGTACTTTGTTGCAATCTTTTCTGAATAATTTTTCAAGTACTGACGTAGGTTTGTCCGATTGTGGGAATTACGTACATATAGAGTGTATTCTAGCATCCGTGAACTAAATGGCATATAAAAGAGATGAGCCTTCCTTGGATCTTTCACAACAAAATGCTTATTTCCCTCCATCAGTTTCATGAACCATCCTTCAGATGCATATAATCCTTTGAGGATTGGTTGATGAAAGATGGGTTTTTCACCCTCTTTGTAGATATATATTTTGAGTAGGCGCTCCATGAGTTCATAGCTCCTAATAATGCAACAAAGCACAATTAAGGAAACACAGTTAGCAAAGAGAAAGAAAGATAAATATGTTTAGTAGTATTTTAGTTTTTTGCAAATTATCACATTACTCGACACTTTTTTTTAAGCTGAGAACAAAGCAAATTTATTGGCACAAAACTGTCACTAGGAATGCATCGTCGGCTTAATCATTCAAGCTCATATATGATCTACTAGATGCAGATCCAATATTTTTCTTTGTTTTGGACAGAAGATAAGCTATTTTCCAAAATTTATAACTTCAATTAGTGTCTTTCTGTTGGGGGGTCTAAAAATTATTTGAGAATTATTTCAATTTTCTAGATTCTATAGTGTTGGTTTTGAGGACAAGGCTTGTTTATATTATTCTCTGTTTTAAAAGCTGTTTGTGCATGACTACAGGTGCCTTGCTCATGGACTGAAAATAACATACTACTGTGAATGCGACAAAGCATGTTTAAAAAATTAGAAAGACATCTGATAAATGATATTATCTTGCTGCATTAATATCCTTTCCGGTGTAATTTTTTTAGTGAGATACGATTTAGACATAACTTAGGCAAAGAGCAATAACCAAGATATCTAAAATCGGAAAACTTGGATTCTGAAATTTAACTATTATTCACTCTTTAAATTGAGTTTGGTTAACCTTTTGAACATGGATACATTTCTAAAGACAGGAGCATAAAGTCCCGACCATTCTTCAAAACAGGTGCATTCTCAATCTGTAACTTCACGCGTAGAATTTCCTGGTCACGCTCAGAAGACCACCTAGGTCTCTGCAATCCAATCATAAGAAGTCACATTTTCCACCCATGAAAGCAAAACATATATATATATATATATAGATATATTATGAAGAATAACATACCATTGCATGTGAACGTGCTCGATGCCGAACTAATAGACGTTGCATCTCATCTATCAGCATTACTGTTTTTGGTGGCATCTCAGACCTCATCTTCTTCTTAAGAGGCTTACTCTCAAGTAAAGATCCATTTTGGGGGACAGAAAAATTATTTTGCAGCATCGAATTGTCTTCGCCATCAGATGATTTTTTTGTTTTAGAAGATACAGCAGGGGTAAAATCAGTAGATGTTATTGCTTGAGATCCCGAATTCGTCTCAACAACTGATTTAATCAACAAATCCGCAGCCAATGAAACAACCAAAGGTGACGAAGTAGGAGTACCAACAGTGCTAATTTCATCCTGCGTGGTCCTTTTATTGGCATCTAAAAAAATGATAGACATATTTTCCTTAGGACCATGTTCTTGGCTTTCATCATGTTGCATCTTGAACCCCTCCTCCATATCTCGATTTACTTGAAATGGATTATCATTATCTAATGTTTCATCCTCAACAAAATCAAAATCAAAATCATTATCCATGGCCTCACTATCTGAGGCAATATTAATCCATCTTTCTTCATCTTTTACCATTGATCCCTCATTATCCTCTGCATCTGAAGTTGAGTGGTGGTAACTCTTTGCATATTTCACTCCACGTACTAATAGAGATGCATTATTTGCATTCGAGATACCAATATTGTAAGCATTTTTGGGCGTCGCAGTCTTGAAAGAAGATTGATCGGATGATTTGCTGGCCTTCTCCCCACTGGGCAATAGCGACATAAGGGCATTGCCATAAGGAAGCATCAAAGACTGGCAGAATAAATGCGTTAAAGCCACCAAACCCACCAAGAACATCCATTTCCTTTTCTCAATTTGAAGCAGCGTTTGAATTTTGATCAAATAATCCATGGCAAAAACGAAATCCCAACTTACTGACTCATGGGGAAATTAAATGACCAAGCTCCAATCACACACAGCTACATTGAATTATAACCCAAAGGATCTATTAAGTCAGTGACAAAAGTTGAAAATAAATATCCTCAATTGGCAAATTCAAACGTCATATTTACTTTAAGTCCATTGCAATTGCAAGTAACAAGGGTCTCAACTTTGATATCAGGACTCAAAGCATGAATCACCTCTACTCAGCTCCCAGTAGCCCCCACCCCAACTCCAGCATAAACAAAACAAATGATAAATATAACTCCAAAAGGTGCAAGAACAATTTTTTTCCAGCAAAAACTCTTAAGCCCTCAACTGAAGATGCAAAAATCGAAGTCATACTCACTTGAACATGTGAATTACTGTAATATATGCATATATAGACAAAATTAAAAAAGGGGGGGGGGGGGGGGGGGGGGGGGGGGGGGACGAAGAGAGAAGCTTACTCAGTAAAAGCAAGAGATATATAGATTTGCAGAAGCAAAAATGCATCAAACCCACAGATAAGATTGTAGCAAATGTCAACGGGGAAAAGTTTGTAGCTCGAGATCAGTTACTAGAACACTACAGTCGACACAGAATTACCCAATAAACATATCATCGAAAGAGATTTCTTTAAATAATATTAAAAAGATGATTCCTTTTATCCAATCACTGTCTTTGTCGTAGCTCCCGACTTATGTAATTATTAAAGGGATTTTTATTTAATAGGCCTAGTTAAATTAAATTTTTGGAAGAATTTAAAAGTAAAGCATTAATTATACACATTTCAATTTTCATGTTTCAAGTTTCCCAAATACAAAAATCAGGTTTTTATTTTTTAATTAAAAATATTTTACTAATTAATTATAATAAGGTAAAAAATATACAATTAAAGGTCACAGATACATAATTATAGGTCACAACTTATTTTCTGGTCACATATTATCAAATTAATTGGTCACATATTATTTCGAGGTCACAAATCAAAAAAATTATAAGTAACAAATTATTTCGACATCGTAAATCAAAATTTTTATAGGTCACAGTTTATCTCATTGGTCACAAATCAAAAAAATTATAGGTTACATTTTATTTGTCGGTCACAATTTTTAAATTTATTAGTCACAGATTATTATTTTTAGTCACGAACTAATTTTTTAATCACAAATTATCGTCCTTTATGATCACAGATTGTCGAATATTTTTCAGTCACACATTATCCAATTTTTAAATCACAATTGAGTACTTGGTCACAGTTGATTGATTGATCACATATAAATTAATAATTGGTCACATTCAATACTTGGTCACAAATCGCCCAAATAGTTGGTCACACATCCATCGTTGTCGCCACAACCACAGAGCCACCACACCAACACTTCCCTTCCCCACTCTCCATGGCAAGGAATGACCGGTCGTGAAAATCGAACACACACACCACCGCCATCACCACCTCCACTGTCCCCTGCCACTTGATTTTTGGGGACATGGTTTGGCACTTTTTTGATCAACGCACCACCACGGCCACCAACGAACCACCACGGCCGAAATTTGGCACAATCACCACAGCCACCGCCCCCACCACCACACCACCAACGAACCACCACGGCCTCCTGCACCACAATCCACGCCACCACAACCACCACACTGTCCCAACAGAACCTGCAAACCCAACCCTATCGAACCACAGCACCGGAGAGGGCGCCGTACAACAAATCGTCGGAGAAACACCAAATCAAGCATACACCACCACAGCCTCACGCCACTGTCGTCGCACACACACCACCACACCCACGCACTCCCGGATCCACCACCAACAGATTTAACAAAACCACTATTAAATCCCGACCAACCACCACAGCCATGGCGCCATCGCTATCTCCACCATCAAATCCACCGTATAAGCCACCCAAACACCACAACCACAGCGGCACAACCCCCCTCGACCAACAGAAACCTCACATCAGATCCCTTAGCTGTAGATCTCGGTGCTGCAGGACTTGATCGGTTCACGCACTGTCGCCAATTCGAAAGGCTGAGACGCCACCTTCAAGGAAGATCATGAAGGAGGATTACCCGTTGCCTATGATGGAAGATGAGACACTGTCGCCGATGGAGGAAGCCATGGAAGAGGAGGTGCCGTTGAAGATGAAGAAAGAGAGAGTTGCATCGTCAAGGGGCTGGAAAGAGAGAGAGAGAGAGAGAGAGAGCGGTTTGGGTGTTTAGATGTGTGGTGTGGGTGTACCCAATTTTCATCTAGGATTTGGTATTTTTATTCATACCTGATTCTTGCTTAATTAAATCTTGTACCTGATTTTTGAAAAGTCATCTTCAGAGTACTGTTGGGGTGTAATTTCCACTTAAATTTTTATTTAAAAAGATCACTAAGTAAGTTTTTTAGTTAGAAGGCCTAAATATATGAAAAGGGAAAAATATAATTTGTTAATGTCCAAAATGTCCTTATATACAAAAAGATATTATTGTCTTAATTCTCATTTCAATTTCCATTTCACCCTTCTTCTTCAACAATCGGTTCCACAGGTGGGAAAATGAGCTCTCTTTCATTTTTCTCTTCAACATTTTTCTCTACTTAATAAAGAAATCATAAACTCTACATTCTCTTTTCCTTGAACACTTATTTAGTTGAAGTGAGTAGTAAAATCTTGCAACATTGGTGATTAGCAATTGGAGAAGAAGATGATGTTGTGAATTCTAAATTTTTGGGTTACTTTCTTTCTCTATTTTTTGTCAATAATTTCTCCATATTGTATACATGTTTGGGGTGTTTATTTGTGAACAATGATTTTGATTTCAATTTAACATTACATTAGAGTTTTGATATGGGTTAGTTTTCAACCCATTTTCTCATTACCAGTTATTTGCATTAATTGAAGTGAAATGTAAGTTGAAAAATGCATGTTTGGCTATTCTTTCCATTTTTGTACCATAAAACACAAGTTTGGTTTTATTATCTGCATAACGACTTACACGTCGTTTTCTGAAGTCCATAATGACTTCTATATCGTTATCAGTTTTGTACTATGTTCGAAATGAAATGTAAGTTGGCGAATGCATGTTTGACTATTCCTTCATTGTTGTACCATAAGTTGGAAAATGTAATTTGGGTCTATTTTGTACATAGCGACTTTGTTCAAACATATCTGTTGTACTAGATTTTTGTTTCATAATGACTTTAGAATAACTTATAAAGACAAGTTGATGAAATTTTTATATTAACTTACAGTTGTACTAGTAATTTGGAAAAGCTTCATGTTCTCAAACTAGTGCGAGAGAGGAATGTTGTCTCTTTTGCTGCAAAGGATAACCTGAACTCAATAAGCGGTAGCAAATTAGTAAATTCCTCCCCTTCGATGGCTCCATCAGCTTCTACAGAAAGGAGCTTTAAGACCCTCACTTGTGAATGATGAGTAAGAAATCGATCATGTTTACTCCACTTGTAATGACCAAACAGTTGGTAGCGAAACTTGAATTTGTCATATTATCGTGACTTATAACTTTATTGTTTAGTCATTATGTTATTAGAACAAAAATTAAAGTCATTTTTCATTGCTAAAATCGTTATTGGAGCAAATGACAACATACATATCGTTATAATAGGAAAAAGTGACTTTTTTCACCATAACGATATTGAAATCGTTATTGTGCTTCGATAACGACTTCCATATCGTTACAATATAAAAACTACACTATTTTTCAAAGACGTCCATAACTAGTTGAAAATCGTTACTGGAACAAATAACGACATACATATTGTTATAAAAGAAAAAGTGACTTTTTCCACCATAACGACATTGAAATCGTTATCGTGCTTCGATAACGACTTCCATATCGTTAAGATATAAAAACTACACTGATTTTCCAAAACTACCATAACGAGTTCAAAATCGTTCATGGAGCAAATAACGACATACATATTGTTACCGTAGAAAAAAGTGACTTTTCGAACCATAACGACATTTAAATCGTTATCGTGCTTCGATAACGACCTCAATATCGTTATAATATAAAAACTACACTGTTTTTCAACGACATCCATAACGAGTTCGAAATCGTTTCTGTAGCAAATAACAACATACATATTGTTACCGTAAAAAAAGTGACTTTTTGAACCATAACAACATTGATATCGTTATAGTGCTTCGATAACGACCTCAATATCGTTACAATATAAAAACTACACTTTTTTTTAACGACGTCCATAACGAGTTCGAAATCGTTCCTATAGCAAATAACGACATACATATCGTTACCGTAAAAAAAGTGACTCTTTGAACCATAACGATATTGATATCGTTATAGTGTTTCGATAACGACCTCAATATCGTTACAATATAAAAACTACACTATTTTTTAACGACTTCTATAACGAGTTCGGAATCGTTCCTGAAGCAAATAACGACATGCATATCGTTACCGTAAAAAAAAGTAACTTTTTGAACCATAACGACATTGATATCGTTATAGTGCTTAGATAACGACCTCAATATCGTTACAATATAAAAACTACATTATTTTTAACGACGTCCATAACGAGTTCGGAATCGTTCCTGAAGCAAATAACGACATACATATCGTTACCGTAAAAAAAATGACTTTTTGAACCATAACGACATTGATATCGTTATAGTGCTTCTATAACGACCTCAATATCGTTACAATATAAAAACTACACTATTTTTCAAAGACTAACACAACGAGTTTGAAATCATTCTTGGAGCAAATAACGACTTACATATCGTTACAATAGAAAAAAATGATTTTTTCCACCATAACGACATTGAAATCGTTATCTTGCTTCTATAACGACTTCCATATCATTACAATATAAAAATTACACTGTTTTCCAAAGACTACCATAACGAGTTTGAAATCGTTCCTGGAGCAAATAACGACTTACATATCGTTACAATAGAAAAAAGTGAATTTTTCCACCATAACGACATTGAAATCGTTATCGTACTTCGATAACGACTTCCATATTGTTACAATATAAAAACTACACTGTTTTTCAAAGACTGCCTTAACAAGTTTGAAATCGTTCCTGAAGCAAATAACGACTTACGTATCGTTTCAATAGAAAAACTGACTTTTTGAACCATAACGATATTTACATCGTTCTTAAAAAAATAACGACTTACATATCGTTACAGTACAATTAATAAGGAAAACAACATTTATATCATTTTTTTTACATAGAAAACGATAAGTATATCGTTATGCGTAGTAAGACGTTCTTGAGCATCCACGATTATTCGACATACCTCCAACATATGTATATGATGATCGAAATAGGTTGTCGAGCAAGTTTAATCACACTTCAAAGAAACTTGACGAACATTTGTGTTTCTATAGTAGTCCAACACATTGGACTAGTTTCGATATAAAAAAAAGTATATATGTTGGCCCGTTCTAAGCCATTCGAGTGCTATCAGTCCACTTAATACCCTCTTTCGGTTATCATACATATGTCGAAGGTATGTCGAATGATCGTGAATGCTCAAGAACACCTTACTACGCATAACGATATACTTATCGTTTTCTATGTAAAAACACGATATAAATGTCGCTTTCCTTATTATTTACACTGTAACGATATGGAGGTCGTTATATCTTTCGGGAACGACGTCATTGTCGTTATGGTTCAAAAAGTCAGTTTTTCCTATTGAAACGATATATAAGTCGTTATTTGCTCCAGGAACGATTTCAAACTCGTTATAGTAGCCTCTGAAAAATAGTTTAGTCTTTATATTGTAAAGATATGGAGGTCGTTATCGAAGCACGATAATGATTTAAATGTCGTTATGGTGGAAAAAGTCAATTTTTTCTATTGTAACGATATGTAAGTCGTTATTTGCTCCAGGAACAATTTCAAACTCGTTATGGTAGTCTTTGGAAAATAGTGTAATTTTTATATTGTAACGATATGGAAGTCGTTATCGAAGCAAGATAACGATTTCGATGTCGTTATGGTGGAAAAAATCAATTTTTTCTATTGTAACGATATGTAAGTCGTTATTTGCTCCAAGAATGATTTCAAACTCGTTGTGGTAGTCTTTGAAAAACCGTGTAGTTTTTATATTGTAACGATATCAAGTGGGTTCGATCCCACTTAAAAGAAATTATGGGAACATTTATGTTCCCATGATTGTGTACCACTTTCGAACTATTCAGATAGAAAGTATATTCGTTCGCTCTTTCTAAGCCATTCGAGTGGTATCAACTCGTTTGATGACCTAGTCCGATCGTCCTATGTATGTTGAAAGTATGACGGGTGACTATGGACGATCGAATTGTTGTTTTTAGCTAGAACGATATAATTATCGTTTTCTATTAAAAGAAACGACATCTATGTCGTTGTAGTTATAATTTGAATTGGAACGATTTCCTAGTGGTGAGGAAAACATCATTTTTTTAAGAGATTGAAGGTTCAAATCCTTGGACCTTGAAAATTTAACTTTAATTTTTCAAGATATATATATATAAGTTATTACAATAAAATAAATAACATTGTTGAATGTCCTAGTGGTGAAGAGGTACTTTTTTTCTTAGAGGTTCAAGGTTCAAATCCTTGAACCTTGAAAATTTAACTCTAGTTTTTAAGATATATAACAGTTATTGCAATAAAATAAATAACATTATTAAGTGTCCTAGTGGTGGGGATGGTACTTTTTTCCTTAGAGAAGAGATTCAAGGTTCAAGTCTTTGAACCTTGAAATTTTGATTTAAATTTTTTAGACCCGTTTGACCGACCAACCGGGTCGGATAAAATAAATTTGGCCCAAATTCATCATTTATTTGGTTATAAACGAAGGATAAAATGGATATTTAATAATTTTAAATAATTAAATTTGTTTTTCTTTTAAACAATTTGGTCAAAAGCCATTTAAACAAAAACATTGTGAAGGGTGGCTATCTCAACTCATTTCCCCTTTATTGAATGATCGTGTATTATAAATAATTCAATACTTTTAATATTCTTGTAAATTCGTGATTTAAAAATACCTCTTCATTTGAACTTCTATAAAGAATTGTCAAAGAGCTGGCATTATCGATAATAAAACGATAAAACTTGTAGGTTTAATAAAAAGTGAATTTAAAAGATCTTTCATTATACAAGCATGTTTCTCAATCTTTCCTTGAAATTCAGTCCCGTTTGGCCTCCATTAAATTTCATCAAATTAAATTAAATTTTTCTCTCCTATTTTTAATCACATTTTTCTATAAAATAATATTATACGTAAATCGAAAAATTTTCCTTCTTTTTCAACCATTCAATTTTCAAAAAAATTTTATTCCCCACATTATAATTCCAAATAATAGAGCTCAAATATTATGTGTTTTACATCATTAACATCGATTTTGTAGTCTTGGTTGGCCTTCTTTTTCCTTTTTAGTCCTTTATTTATTTTTTTTATACTGTACTTTCTCAATAATTTAACAAATCATTTATAAGTACTTGATTGGATAGATTAACATGCGTTTTAGGGAAGTGGATAAAATTAGGAAGAGAGAAGTTGAATCCTAACTTAGGGTCTGTTTGTTTCGAATTAAAATTTGATTTTAATCTAAGTCAAAGTCAAACAATCAATATTAATCAAATTTTTTATGGGTCTCATAACTTTTCAATCACATATTTCAAAAACCTCTATCACAATCTACTAAAAAATCTAATTTTAATTCTCACCAAACACCCTCTTAATTGGTGAAATAATTTTGCATCTAAATGTTCTAAGTAAAATTAGTCAGTAACTTGAATCTCTTTCTAGTAATAGTAAAACTAAGGATACAAAGAATGACTAGGAATCTAGGTTCAGTTATTTACTATGAATACTTCAAGAAAATGTAATATTAAAAAATAAGTTGAAAGAAATAGTAAAGCGTTATATAGGTTTCACGTAATAAAAATGATAATTATAAAGTTAAAATGCAGCTAAACTTATTCTTTATTGTACTGAGAGTTGGGTCGTTATAGAACAAAATATTAGAAAATATCAAAAACGAAGATATTAAGATTAAAATTTGATTAAGAATGGATAAGATAAAAAAAAAAAGATAAATTAAAGAAATAACGCTTGAAATTAACATTTTACATAGATTTAAAGCTCTTTTTGCAAGAGCGATACAAGATTAACATGACATGTTGCGGTTGCGAATGGTTAAAAACGAAGTGAAAACAAAAGGATCAATTCTAAATTTATTTATAAATAAATAAATAAAATTGTTGTCTAGAATGAGTGGTGATGTACAAAAGTGAAGACTTCTTTTTATCAACTCATTATAGTAGGGATGGCAATCGAGCCGAGCTGCTCAGCAATATGCAAGCCACGAGCTGGTTCGTGGCTCGCAAAAAAAAATTGAAAAAAGGCTGTGACCAGAACGGTCACTGAATTTTTTCAGTGACCGTTTTGGTCCTTAAATTGTTTTTTTTTTTCAATTTCATTTTTCATTCCCTATAAATACTCATCCATTACAATATTTTTTCTCACTAAACTTACTATCAATATCTCATTCTCTACTATACTCTCTACAAATAATTATCAATATATCATTCATTCATAATATTCATTCTATGATCTTCTATATTTTATTTTGAGTTATAATCTTGATTTTACAATCTATTTTCTACACTACTACATAATTTTCATTCACTTCTCAATTCTACGTCACTTCTTCTTCAACTTTCAATTTCAATTATTCACAAATGGATCCACGCTCATTTATTGAAAACTTGTTTGATGTCGGAGTCGGGGGTGAATCACTTTTTCCCCCACAATCAATTTGTGAATGAATTCGCCGGTTTAAATGAATTACCCATTCTAGAAAATATTCAAAATTTCAATGTTCATGAAAGTAGTCATCCAGTTGATTTGGATGATGTTGATGCTGATGCTAGTCATCCAATTGATTTGGAACACGATGATGAACCTGTGTTAGATATTTCTGATGCAAGAGGGAAGAGAAAGGAGAAGAAGCAGGAAAAATGTTGGAACCATTTTAAATTGGTTCAAACTGATCGTGTGATAGATAGACTTCCAAAAACCAAAGCAGTATGTAAATACTGTCAACAACGATTGGTCCATCAAAAAGGTATTGGAACCACCCACCTCAACCATCACTACAAAACATGTGCGACCAAACATGGGCTTCTTCCTGCTGGTCAAATGGAACTACAATTTAGTAGTTTATGCAGCGATATTAATACTACGCTACTTAATACGTGGATGTATTCAGAGGAAAGAACTCAAATAGGAATGGTGAAGTACGTTGTCGGAGCTGAGTTGCCACTAGCAGTAACAGACAACCAACATTTCGTTACATTCCTCAAAGAATGTCTTCAACTGAGGTACGTTGGGGTAAGAAATACTCTTCGTTCTAATACAATAAAATATTTTCAAAAAATAAAGCTAGTATTGATTACCGATTTAGAAAAATATGAGGGTGTGATATCTTTAACTTCGAATCTATGGGAAGAGATCAATAAAAGACATTATATAGCTACAACTGCAACTATATAAACTCACTTTGGATCATGTAAAAAAAATTATTGCTTTTGAAATTATTGAATTCTCGCACAATACTAACAATATATTTAATGATATTATGAATATTATTAGATAATATAAATGTAAGAGTAAAATTCGTTCTTTTACGTTCGACAACGCTTCTGTAAATAAGTATGTTATTGATAAATTGCATAGAGTACTTAAACCTGATTTTGGTGGTTTTTTATTTCATATTCGATGTGTATGTCATATTTTTAATTTAATAGTACAAGATAGTTTAAAACATGTTAAGGATGAAATTCAACGAATTAGAAATGCATTAATCTATATCACGATTGCACCTAGTAGAAAACAAGTATTTGAGAAATTTTGTGCCGAAAATGGGGTGTCGCATACAAAAACTTTTATTAGTGATGTAGGGCATAGATGGAACTCCACATACTTATTATTAAAATCGTTTGAAGGTTTCGAACATTTAATTACTGAATTTTATAATAATAGGTATATTAAAGACGACGACGATACTATTTTGAATTTGTCCGATTGACATTTAATTATTAAAATTAAAAAAAAATGAAAAGTTTTTATGATTCTACAAATATTTTATCTAATGTTTATTATCTTACTAGTTGTATGGTCATTGAATGTCTTTATGTAATTGTTAGGGCTTTTAATAGATTAAAAGATGACTCCAGTTTTAGTTCAGTTATATTTTCCATGAAATTAAAGTTTAGAAAATATTGGGAAGAATTGCCCATGTTATTGCCATTAGCATGTGTCATGGACCCCCGATATAGTTTATCAGGTACTAAATTTGTAATTGATTGAATTTCAAAATCTTTAACATTTAGCTACCTATTACTTATAAGAATTTGGAATCAACTTTATGTATGTATTATATGCTTCACGAATGGATACACATATTACTCATGTACCCTTCGACTCTACAAATACTTCTCCCACTAATATAACAGATAACGACTCTGAAGTTTTAAATTTATTCGAAAGCATGAACTCATATAGATATGATTCAACTGCATATGCATGTGGTTCCTCCAATAGTAGTAGTAGTTTGTCTTTCATTGCATGTATTCAAACATCTAGTAATAGTCCGAATGCGTTGCCTGCTAAATTAATTGATTACTTTAATCATAGTGTGCCGAGTAACAATGCAATTATGAAAAATTTAGAAGAAATAATAGAATTCTGGCGAAGGTATGAACACCGATGGCCAATAGTTTATGCAATGACAAAAGATCTACTAACACCTCCGATTAGCACTGTAGTTTCGAAGTCTGCTTTTAGTGCCAGGAAGAGGGTTCTCTCCGAGGTTAGGAGTCGACTAAAAGAAGATATTTTGGAAGCATTAATGTGCGTGAAGGACTAGCAAGACGCTCATTTTTTACTGCAAGATAAATATATTGAAATTGCATTTAGTCAAGTAAGTGATATTTAATTTAATTTTCATCATAAATTTTTATTTTAATACCTTTATAATTTTTTTAAAAAAATTGTACACGTAACAAGTTGTTCGTGTACAATTTTTAATTCCGCCTACTCCAACTTAAAATTGAAGTAGCCGGTCACAAACCCCGATAAATGATGAGGGTTTATCTTTTTTTTTTTTTTATTTGAAAAAGAAAAATGTTTTGAAAATGTATATTTTAAAAAATATTTAGAAAATGTGTATTTATATATTATTTTTAAGTTAAGTTTTTTTAAAAAAAAAAGGGCGAGCACAAGAGCTGAGCCGAAGCTCTGGTCGTCAAGGCCCACGAGCTACAAGGTTGTGGGCCGAGCCGAGCTCATGTGGGTAAGGATCGAGCCTTGCCACCACTACATTATAGTATATACCATAATTGGTTAAAAAAAATACACTAACACTATCAATGTTGTAAATGCACTTATAAACTTGGAAGAATCTTGTTTGGTGTATAGGAAAATTCTGTCAATTTTTTTTTATAGGGGATTACTTGTCATTTTTACATTGATTATTTTAAAAAAAAAAAAATCACCATACGACTGCTGCCCAACACAACACCTCCATGGAATATGTGAGTTATTCTACTCTTGGAATTGGAAAGAGTTTGTCATAAATCCATATTGTCATCTTAATCAAAAAATGTGGTGAAAAACATTTTTTAAGATAAAACTCGACTATGCAATAAATAAGATTTGCATAATGCTATCCAGCATTAGTGTTGTTATTACACCACCCTATAAGTCCTTAAATAATGGACTCAATTAAATATAGGGAATAGATAAGTCATTTAATTAAACATATAATTTAAAGTTACGGTGTCATATAAACTTGTAGTACAACTGGTGATAAATAACATTACTCATAATATTTTTATTTTTATTTTTCATCTCAGAAATTATAATGTGCTTACTAAATGCATGTACATTGGAGGGATTGTACCATTTGAACCAATTTTTTCATACTTTTTTCAAAGATTTGAAGAAAGCTACAATCAAGAGTCTAATCCTCCTTCCCGAAAGAAAGAACGTGAAAGATGAGACTATGTAAAAGTTTCAAAATGAGCAAGAAGTGCATGAAGACCATTCTCGGTTGTTAGAAGATGAGAGTTGTTTCTTGAATCCAAAAAAGTATATTTGAGTTCTGCTATAGGCTCTCATTCGAAAACCATCCTAAACGCTCCCTCGTTTAAAGAAAACCCTCTCCTTGAGCTAGACAACGAGTCAACATGCCTGAATCAAAGGAAGTGATCTAGTTGCACATTTTAGTATGATTACTTTGTTATGACTTTACTTTTTTAACTAACCCTGTCTTCGACATCTATTCCTTATAGTTAAGGTAACGACTTCGTACATGGCCAGCTTCTACAATGTGACGGACATTGATGATATCTACATGGACCTCATGTTACATATCAAACATGATTTATGTAATAAGGAAGTACAAATCCCGACCATCTTAAAAGAGACAATCCACCAATTACTATTTGATGCTACCAAAAATCGTACCTATCGGTTTCCGAGCTTGGTGACTGCAAATGAACACGAACAGGAGCTCCTGGTACCTGAAACAAAGACATCGAGGTGTGTCATCCTCGCCCCTTTGATGCTTAAGTTAGAGAATGAATATATGCGTGAGGCTATAAACTGAAAAAAAAATAGTGCAAAAGCGTAACCGAATAATGAGTTTGGGACCTGTATTTATAGGAACTGGTGGTAGAGTTGTAGGAGGACTCTATTAACTGTAATCCTTATCCAGCAAGGCATTTGTGTTGTACCGAAAGTGTTTTACCTAGTTTGAATCAAACTGTGAAAAGTATTCCAATAACGATAGGGTAACGAGGAAACATTAGAGGGGTAGGATTAGTGTAATAGGGCTCGAGGTAATGAGGCCGTCCGAAGATAGGACCCAACCTTAAAACCCTGACCTAGTCCGAGGGTTTTCAAATGGAGTCAAGGTTGGGCTCATGAATTTATCACTATCACAGGCCCCCGTGCATCCACATCCCAGCTGTCAGTGGTGTGCCCGAGCTTTGAGGTGAGATGCAGAGAGGAGTCAAAGCTTGAGATCAAAGACCCTATTGCCAGACGCACCTGCTAGACGAAGGCAGGCGCTAGTCATGAATTGGTGATCGCGGGTTAAGGTGGACGCACGATGTGTCCCGAGACGTAAGTGAAAGAAGGTCACCGGTACGAGTCATTGGTCATGAGTTAAAAAGCCTACAAGACACATGTCATTCGCACGAATTAAACGCCACGAGTTAAAACGAGTGGGGGACATGTGTCATATCAACATTGTGCTATCAGTGCCCGACCTTGGATGGTTGCCACGTGTCCCGATCCAACGACTAAGATTTGGTGCCCGTTGATCTCCTAGAGACCCATATAAATACTCCACTTTTCACTCTCATTTTTCACTGTTTTACTCTCAAATCTCTATGCAAGAAGCTCGAGTTCGGGGATATTAGGTTTGTGAGCGACTATCTTAAGAGGTAAGTGTTTGAGATTCTAAGTTGTTAATTATTTAAGTAACATTATGTCGAGTAGTAGTAGCAGTAAGGGGTTGAGCGCTA
This sequence comes from Osmanthus fragrans, assembly GCA_019395295.1. Lineage (NCBI taxonomy): Eukaryota > Viridiplantae > Streptophyta > Magnoliopsida > Lamiales > Oleaceae > Osmanthus > Osmanthus fragrans. Next base: position 13,245,151 of record CM033347.1, on the reverse strand, counting down.
ACAGTAACATCCATCCCTCTAGGGACTCCAACATTAGCAATAACCCCAAGAACCTAAATACGTCCATTATTCCAATGGACGTACCTATAAGCTCCCACATCGACGGGAAAGTCGAATTGACCTACCCAAAGAACCATTCTAGATATAAGGAGCACGTGATCATTAGGGTAGCTAGGGAGTTCGGGGTAATGCCCGCTTGTAACGTAAGGGCCCCTGAACCAATCGAGATCGTGCTAGGAGCTCGAGATGGGGAGATGATATTTTTTAGGGATGCACTTAAGGCCGGGCATAGGTAGCCTCTTCACCCTTTTTCATCGATTTTTTAACCTCATTTCTGTTATGCCCGGGCCAATTGGCACCTAATGGGTAGAGGCTCTTGATCTACTTCTTCATTCTTTGTAGGTGCCTCAGGGTAGAGCCTAGGATCGACCTTTTGAAAATGGTCTATGATATGAAATATTCTCCCGGGGTTTCAATTACTTTGTCTATTTGTCCACGAAGGGGGCTTTAGGGTACCAGATACCTCAAGTTCACTTCGGGGATGGAAAGAACGATTTTTATTTGTTAAACCTCAAGACCCTGACCACCCATTTATCTCGAACTGGGAAATATCCCTTAAGGACAGATTCAACGAAGGTCAGGCTTACTTCGAGGTTTTAGAGAGGGATAGGTTAAAACTAGTGAACCTCGATCCCCTTGCAGAGAAAATCAATTATCTACTCGAGGATGACACCCTCAACCTTGCAAATATGAAAGGCCTCGAGGGTACGATCTATCCCTACTTATACTTACTTGAATTAATATCGAATTGTAGTTTGTGCTAATGCTTTGTACTTTTTATTTTTTGCATGCAGATATGGAAATGACGTTCGATCCATCCTATCTCTTGGCCAAGGTTTATCATGAGGCCAAAGGCACAAAACCGAGGACCTCCGCCCAACCGAAGGGGAAGAAAATGTTGAGAGTTGTGATGCCAAAGTTGATCCCGAGCGGGCTAGGACAAACCTCGAAGAGCCCGACCTCTCCTCAATAGCTAGCTCCTTCGACCTAAGCTCGGGCTTCCGTTGCTCAGGTGAATCCAACTCTGGGATTCCCTGAGATCGATGATAAGGATGAAGTCCTCATGACAAACAAGTCCTTGTAAGAGTACGGGGAATGCTCATTGGTCTCGGGCATTGTGGACAAATACGATAAGAAGGTCGGCCTTCACAACAAGGTGAAAGTCCTCGAAATGCTGACGTTGAAAGTATCATCTCGATGCCCATTTTTTGTTAAAGATCTTTTATAATTGATCTAACATCGGGCTTTTTCTTTTGATCAGATGTTGACCATTGCTCAAGGACTGACCATTAATTGGTTGAACCTCGTGAGCAATGTTTGCGAGCTTGAGGTCGAGAACGAGCAGGACAAGAAGATGATGCATCTATCTCTTTACATTGTCTATGATTTCCTTTGTAGTCTCCGTGGCACTGAGAGGTAAGGTGCACTGATTTTCTTGTACCATATTATCATATTGTTATCATAGATTTTATGGCTTGTTTTTTATTCTAGTTGTTTCATTTTTACTTGTTTCCTGATTGAAATTTGGAACCCACAGGGTAAACATGATTCTAAATGGAGGCAGTGCACAATCCCCGGTTGAACAACATTCACTGTACGTATTGAGCATGACTAAAATAAATTCAATATTTGCTATTTAATTACTTATACTTATATATATATATATATATATATATATATATATTTTTTTTTTTTTGTTGACGGGGGAACCTACAGTCGTTATCCTTCAGGTGCGCACTGGGTAAACCCTTGGGCTGACATAATAGCTTGCAAATTACGCTAATCAAGTTAATCGTACTAGACAAGTTCGGTGTGACAGGCTTGATCGAGAAAGTGTTGGTCGGGGGAATTGAACTCGTGACTAAAAATTTTCGCGCTCATCTTGATTCATTTAAAAAAAAAAAAAAATTAAATCACAGTAGTGGAATTTTATTAGAATGAAAAAAATAAAAATAAATAGTATAAAAAAGGAAGGGGGACGAAGCTAAGACCTCCCTAAACGAGAACGGTACAAGCACTTCAATGTGATGCATGTTTGGTTAGGCTTAAAAGTTAAAACTATGCAAGTGAAAGAAATCACTTATTTAGACAACACAATAAAATTAGTTTTTAAATAAATTACTCACTTATTTTCATATTTGGTCAATATAATGGCTGACACCGGTCTTATGTCTTTATAATTGATTGGATCCTATAATTTTAATTAATTATTTAGGTTAACTGCACGACTACGGAATATTTTAGGATTCAAGTTCCAAAATCAGGCGTCGTATCCAATATTTTATTTTTTGTTATGTGTGTGTAATTTTTTGACGTGTATACAAGAAATTTTTGAGAAATCTTACATTTGAAAATTTAAAACGATTGTAACATATTCTCTAGTAACTTCTTGAAAATTGTAACTTCCCCTATGTATTATAGTTGTAATTGTGTATGCTATTTCTTTAAAATTATAACTTATACTATGTGTTCTTGTTACAGTGAAATTAATTTTTTTAAAGAGTTAAACCCATTGGACAGGGTAAAAAACAGGGAACTGAGGTGGGCAGCACCTCAGCCCCAGATCTGAATTTTTTAATTTCAGAACTGATCAGATCTGGGGCTGAGATGCTGCCACCTCAGCTCCCTGTTTTTAACCCGCCCCCCAGGGCACATTCCAACCGACAAAGGATGAGCTCTTAGTTGCTAGCAATTCAGAGGTCGCGAGTTCGATTCGTGAGGCGCTTGGAATGCATGATTTATTCTGGAAGGCAAGGTGCAACATATATTGATTCACTCGACACTTTGGCAGATCAGTGGAGGGCACTCTTGGACCCTGGTCAGTTTGAAGCACATCTCGCAATTTATCTGATCTACGTCTTGAGAGGCCAAGACGTAGACCCCATGATTAGTCGCCTAAAGTGAAGACCTAGGTATCAAAAAAAAAATATATATATATATATATATATATATATATATATAACCACTGTCATCCCAACAATACAAGAAAATTATATAAATTTTTGTTACAATGTGTAATTGCTATTATAGTATGTTTATTTTTATAAATTTATACTTAAAACTGTTATACCATCATCACCGTAACCGTATCACCACCAACATTCCTACTGTTAACTTAAGAAAAGTATTAGACCACGCACCACCATAAAAGGGGAATTTGGCCATTTAACCTCATTAGACAATATATTTGGTTAAATGGCCTTTGACCAATGATAAAAATAAATTAAAAAATGTAAAATATTTTAGTTGGCAAAATGACAATATTCTCCTTCAATTGGTAATTTAATATTCTCCAATTTTTCTCATTTCATTCTCCTTCATCTTAAAACCCTAATTTCTTTTTTTTTTTTTATTAAAAAACGTCTTCAACTTCTTCTTCCCCCATTTTCATCTTCTTCAATTTTCTTCTCTTCAAACACCATTCTTCCTAACCTAAAATTATGTTCTTTATCATATTTTTCACTTATTTTGGGTATCTTGTGAGTATTTGAACAAGAGTTTGGTTAGCATATCATCTACATTGAAAAATCACATTTACATTTGAATAAAGAATAAAGATCTCAGAAATTTAGTGTATGTTGTATTTTTATTGTTAAATATGGTATTAAATAATAGTTAGTTGCTATTGTTTTAATATTCAGCGTGATTTTTGTGTTGTTTGCAACCATTGGATGATAATAACACTCTACCTGCTACTGAAAACGTAAAACGACAGTCCAGTCGTTATCAGCAACTTAAAACGACACTACAGTCGTTATCTGCTGTAATTTGATTTTTTGAACGAAATGTTGATATATGGTAAGAATGAAAAAAGCCAATATCCGGTATGTGCACCTCAAATCTGATATCCGATATGTGCATCTCAAATCCGATATTTTCAGTTAACCTCATATACGGTATGTGTATCTAATATCCGGTAAGCCGTTTTGTTAGTTATAAAAGTCCATGAGAACGACAGTAGTGCCGTTACTGACATTGAAAAATCTGAGAGAACGACACAAGTGTCGTTATGACAATAAACAGCTTTTTTCTACAGAACGACAAAAATGTCGTTATTGTGACTATAACGACAAGTCTGTCGTTCTACACATAAACAAGCATACGAGCGGCCACGACACCTCCCGAACCCCGATTATATATTATTTGAACTTACTTTCGTTACAAGATGGACATGCCGTGAAGAAATTTTGAGAGTTACATGCTTTAATTATAATTTCTAACAAACGTAGATAACGACTAGTTATTTCACCAACAAAATATCATATAATGAAATCTATCTCAATTCTATCATTATTTTTCACATGATCGAATACATTGACTTGTGTTGTTCTCATTAATTATACTCATTAATTATATTTTCTAACGAATCAATACATTGACTTGTGTCGTTTTCTCAAATCTTTTCAATATCAGTAACGGCACAGGTGTCGTTTTCATATACTAGTATTACAAACATAACGCTAGTGAATGTTTTAAACTTATTTTTTGTGTTAATATCCGAGAGATTGATTTTGCAATTGTATATGTTTGCTTCAAGTCAAATATTGATTGCAGTTAGAACAACACTTGTGCCATTATTATTCAATGTAATTGTACATGTTTGTTTCAAGTTAAATATTGTTTTGAAGCTCATTATTATTGATTGCTTCAAATTCAGGAAACCATTATAAGAACGACACTTGTGCCGTTATGTATTTTATACAAGTCCATGAAAACGACACTAGTGCCGTTACTGACATTGAAAAAATTGAGAGAACGACACAAGTGTCGTTATGAAAATAAACAGTATGAAACTTTAAAATACGATAAGTGTTGATTAACCGGTAAGTTGAAATACGGTATGCAATTCAAATACGGTATGCAACAAAACAGAAATTCGGTTAGTGCAAAAATTCAAATCCGATATTTTCAAATAACCTCATATACGGTATGTGCATCTAATATCCGGTAAGATCAATTAACAATAAACAGTTTTTTTCAGAACGACACAAGTGTCGTTACTGTGACTATAACGACACTTATGTCGTTCTAAACATAAACAAGCGTACGAGAGGTCACGACACCTCCGAACCCCGATAATCGATAATTCGAACTTATTTCCATCGTAAGATGGACGTGCGGTGCAGAAATTTTGAGAGTTACACACTTTAATTATATTTTTTCTAACGGGTTTAGAGAACGACTTGTTATTTTACCAACAAGATAACATATATTTTATCTTAATTCTATCATTATTTTCACATGGTCGACATTTTCAACTTTTTTAAGTCAGGGGGTACAATGCTTGAGCTTGTCGCGGCGGGAAAGGAATAAAAATATCAGAGAAATCATCAGAACGAAACATGTGTCGTTACATGACACTCATGTCGTTCTGTCAATAAATAAGTATCTATAACTGCTGATCAACATTTTCGACTTCCTTAAATCAGGGAGTACAATTTTTGAGGTCGTCAAGGTGGAAAATAATCAAAATATCGGAGAAAATATCAGAACGGCGCATGTGTCGTTACAGTTATTATAACGACACTTGTGTCGTTCTGTCCATAAACATGAGAATGAGCGCCCACGACCCCTTCGAACCTCCATAATCGATGATTTGAACTCATTTACAATTGATCGACATTTTTGACTTCCTTAAGTCAGGGAATACAATACTTGAGGTCGTTAAGGAGGAAATGAAGCCAAATATTGGAGAAATCATCAGAACGGCACATGTGCCGTTTCACGACACAAGTGTCGTTCTGTCGATAAACATGAATTTAAAGCGTCTGATCCACATTTCTGACTTCCTTAAGTCATGGAGTACAATACTTGAGGTCGTAAAGAAGGAAAGAAAGCTAAATATTGGAGAAATCATCGGAACGGCACATGTGCCGTTTCACGACACTTGTGTCGTTCTGTCAATAAACACGAATTTAAACGGTCACGACCACTCCAAACCTCGATAATCGATAAGTCGAACTCATTTAAGTTGTAAGATGGACGTGTCGTGCACAAAATTTGAGAGATGCACTCATTAATTATATTTTTCAACGGACTTAGATAATGACTTGTGATTTCACCAAAAAGATATCACATAATCTATGTCAATTTTACTCTTACTTTACAATTGATCGACATTTCTGATTTCCTTAAGTCATGGGGTACAATGTTTGAGGTCGTTAAGGAGGAAATGAAGCCAAATATTGGAGAAATCATCAGAACGGCACAGGTGCCGTTTCACGACACAAGTGTCGTTCTGTCGATAAACATGAATCTAAAGCGTCTGATCCATATTTCTGATTTCCTTAGGTCATGGAGTACAATACTTGAGGTCGTAAAGGCGAAAAGGAAGCCAAATATCGGAGAAATCATCGGAACGTTACATGTGCCGTTTCACGACACAAGTATCATTCTGTCAATAAACAAGAGTTTGAACGGCCACGATCACTCCGAACCTCGATAATCGATAAGTCGAACTCATTTAAATTGCAAGATGGACATGTCGTGAACAAAATTTGAGAGATGCACTCATTAATTATATTTTCTTACGAATATAGATTACGACTTGTGATTTCACCAACAAAATATCATATAATCTATGTCAATTCTACTCTTACTTTACAATTGATCGACATTTCTGACTTCCTTAAGTCAGGGGATACAATGCTTGAGGTCGTTAAGGAGGAAATGAAACCAAATATTGGAGAAATCATCAGAACGGCACATGTGTCGTTTCACGACACACAAGTGTCGTTCTGTCGATAAACATGAATTTAAAGCGTCTGATCCATATTTCTGACTTCCTTAAGTCATGGAGTACAATACTTGAGGCTGTAAAGGCGGAAATAAAGCTAAATATTGGAGAAATCGTCGGAACGGCACATGTGCCGTTTCACGACACTTGTGTCGTTCTGTCAATAAACACGAATTTGAACGGCCACGACCACTCCAAACCTCGATAATCGATAAGTCGAACTCATTTAAGTTGTAAGATGGACGTGTCGTGCACAAAATTTGAGAGATGCACTCATTAATTATATTTTCTAACGGGCTTAGATAATGACTTGTGATTTCACCAATAAGATATCACATAATCTATGTCAATTCTACTCTTACTTTACAATTGATCGACATTTCTGACTTCCTTAAGTCAGGGAGTACAATGCTTGAGGTCGTTAAGGAGGAAATGAAGCCAAATATTGGAGAAATCATCAGAACGGCACATGTGCCGTTTCACGACACAAGTGTCGTTCTGTCGATAAACATGAATTTAAAGCGTCTGATCCACATTTCTGACTTCCTTAAGTCATGGATTACAATACTTGAGGTCGTAAAGAAGGAAAGAAAGCTAAATATTGGAGAAATTATCGGAACGGCACATGTGCCGTTTCACGACACTTGTGTCGTTCTGTCAATAAACACGAATTTGAACGGCCACGACCACTCCAAACCTCGATAATCGATAAGTCGAACTCATTTAAGTTGTAAGATGGACGTGTTGTGCACAAAATTTGAGAGATGCACTCATTTGTTATATTTTCTTACGAATATAGATAACGACTTGTGATTTCATCAACAAAATATCACATAATCTATGTCAATTCTACCGTTACCTTACACATGATTGACATTTTTGACTTTCTTAAATCAGAGAGTATGATGCTTGAGGTCGTTAAAGGAGGAAATAAATAGACAATAGACAATCTTGTTTTTGAGAACGACAGAAGTGTCGTTACTGTTTGTAGAACGACTGTTATGTCGTTCTGTCTATATACACGACTGTGAGCAGTCACGACCCGTCCGAACCTTGATAATCGATAATTTAAATTTATTTAAGTTGTAAGATGGATATGTCGTGTATAAAATTTGAGAGATATACTCATTACTTTATTTTTTTTATACTTAAATTTTAGAAATATATCGTGTATATATCAAAGTAATGTGAAAATAGTTATCATATTTAAATTATCAAAATAACTACATTATATTATCAATAACGGACAGAGCATAACAGATAACGATTGTATTGTCCTTTTACATGGAAGATAACGACTGTAGTGTCGTTCTACACTACAGATAACGACTGTAGTGTCGTTCTACGGTACTGATAACGGCTGAAGTGTTGCTATCGTCCAATAATTGAGTACAGCAAGAAAAATACACCAAATGTAGAAATAAAAATCAACTAACATATCATTTCATACTATATTTAACAAAAAAATACCAATATACATGAGATTCCTAAAAATAACTTTCTTTTTTCTTCAAATATAATGGAGATTTAATGTAGTTAATATAGAAACCAAAACTCTTGTTTAAATACTCAAAATATTGGAGAAGATGGGTAAAGTAATGAACAACAAGATTTTAAATTTGAAAGCACAGGAAGAACACACGCATCGGGAGAGCAAACGGTGATATATTTTGGTAATGAATTGAGGAATATAATTGGATTGAATGGGGTGTTTTGGTCTTTTCCATGGTAAGGGTATTTTGGATATTTGATATTATTGTTTATTGTATTTTATAAATTGAGGGCCATTTGACCAACTAACATTGAAAGGAGGTTATTTAATCAAATACATTCTTTGACTAGGCCTTTTAAAAAATTCTCCCACCATAAAATGATGTTATTATGTTTACATTTTTGTATCGTGACTTATTAACCAGGCACCACCACCCACTACCATCAATGTCACCACCAATCGCAACCACCTCAAAACTATAACCATAGCAATCACCTATACATCCCAAATCATAAAAATATAAACAAAAACTAGACAAGTAAATTCTAGTGATGGTGGTGGCAATGATAGTGTTGATGGTGAGAACGTCAAATGTGGTGCAAGTCTTAAAAATATTGTGTAAATTGTCTAAAATCAATAGGATGAAATTTGACGAAAGTCTTAAATTGGAGCTCGATTTGCTTGAATATATTTAATGAAAGACATTGCACTAATCAAAACAAAAAAAAAATATTTTATTTGAAAATTTATCTTCATAGCATTTATGAGTCAAGTTATTAAATCTCTGTTTTATTCTCATTTTTCCAAAATTCATTTTTTTTTATATTCTTTTCAACCACAATTTTTCAATAAAATAATATTACACGTAACCCAAAATTGTTCCTTCATTTTTAACTACACATTCTCCATCAATCAACTATTTAAAATGCATTCTTTCATCCAAAATGTGAATCAAACAGGGAGTAAGTCTGTAAGGATGATAAAATCTATTGTCCTAAAGTCAATAACTTGGAAGTCATTGGTCTAAAGCTGGTTACATGGGCCATTTAAAAAATTTAAGGGACTGAATGCTGCAAATAAAAAAAATGTTGAATAAAAAAGAAAATCGAGAAAATATTATAGGAAAAAAAAACAGGCGCATGAAATAGAAAACACACCCAAATGTCTTGGTTAAGTTCCAAATCCTTATTTAGGAAAAATCGACTTTTGATAAGGGATCTTTATCCTAGTTAAGTCCTAGAGATTGAAGTAATCAAACTTGATGGAGAATCCTTGTTTATTGATATGTTGAATTGCAATTAGTGAGATTTACCTAAACTAGATAAGTGATGATAATATAAAATTCAACATTAAATTGTGCACTTGAAAAGAGCGAAAGGAACAAGTTTTGGGGTGTGTGAATCTCATGAGTGAGGATAAAGACATATTTGATTATTAAGGGTCTGGAACGGAACAAGTTGTGAATCGATGATACTATGTTCAATTCTTCACACACACGTCGATTTTGCATTGAAAAATTAGACTTTAATTTCTGTACTGTGATCTTGAAGTTGTGCTTAGATTTAATATTATGATTTCAATTCTGAGATAAAATGTCAGGTTAGCTAGTTAAATATTTTCGCATGTTTGTATGTTTGTTCTATAGTTAGGTTTTAGTTTTGTTTAAGGACAAAGAAAGATTTAAGTTTGATGGTTTGATCAGTGTAGTTTCTACCATTATTTGGGAACCTAAATGATAATATTTTGTTATTCTTTGAATGCATTAGTGTCTAATTTGTTATTAATTGCTTTTATTAGGAAAAACTCGTGCTTGGACAAAAAATTGAAAGAAAGAGCAGGAAAGGGCTAAATTGAAGCAAATTCAAAGTTCAGGGACTAAAGTGAAAATACTCAAAAGTTGTGTTGGACCTCACGATATAATTCGAGAGTGTTAGGGGTCAATTGGATGAGAAAATAAGTTAAAGAGATGAAATATAGTCAAAGTATTATCACACATCAACTTTCAGCAGAAAAAGTTATGCTTCGAATTTCAGTCTTAGTTTAAGACCCATTTTTGGTATAGCAAACGTTTGAATTGGAAAATTTATACATATTAAGGATTTGTATTCATTGGCGTTAGCTTTTCAATGCACTTTGAATCACCTCAATCGGATATCAGGAAAGAAACATATGACCAAAATAGTAAAGGTTGTCCGACGAAAAAATTATACATAAGCAGCCTCATCTATGCCTACAAGGCTCCCGGGTCCAACTATGATTTCTTCTATGCGGTTGCTTCCATTTGTACTATGCGGCATAGTACTTTTCCTAGGCAAGATTTTGTTTCCTTTTTTCAATTAAAACTATAATTTGGTAACAATCTTTTGAGCATCCTTTAAATATCATAATTCGTCCAAAACATAGAGAGACATCCTTAGACCTAAAATTCATATATTCTACATATTTTCGAGACAAAGAACGAGGCCAATTCATCAATCAAAGGCGGATTTTCCAAAGATTATTGAAGAGAAAGTGGATTTCTCCACTTTCATCCATCCTTTATTAATTAGGGTGATGTTATTCCATTTTTATTATTATTATTATTATTGTTATTATTATTATTATTATTATTATTATTATTATTTGTGTAGTTCAATATTTAGGATGATTAGCTAAGTTTTCTATTATATTGGATGATTAAGTAACCTATTTTTGTTTATTTCAATTTTAAGACTTTAATTTAGGTGTTTTTTGTTATTTCTTTATTGATTTTGCATTCCTATTGCACTATTTAATTGTTTGACCATCAATTGAATAATTAGCTAGTTGTTATAGTGTAAAAATACTCACAATAAGTTTAAAACATGGTAAAATCAACACATAGACAATAAGTATTATGAATAATATCTATGACATGTGCAATAATGTAAATAACATAAGCTAAATGCATAATTTTCATATGAATTCAAACTAGAAATAAGATTGAATCGTATTAATCATAGGTTTCTGTATTTTCAAGAAGAGTATTTAACATATTAACGTTATCGGTTGTCAAAAATGTATGAAATTAACTAAAAAATTAATTGATAATTAAAATAGATGAAAATAAAGAGTATTTAACATATTAGCATATCGTTTGTGAAAAAATGCATGAAATTAACTAGATTAATAACTAATAGTTGAAATAGATGAAAATAGTGGGAATCATGAATCCAGTACAAATGTTCGCATTTGATAAAACCACAATTTACTTCCTTTATCAGTATAGATTAGAAGTTATATAAATAACCACAAATCGTTATTTTGCTACCACTACTCACTCGAATTTAATATTAACTATTGAACTCCATTTTAAAGCTTATTTCTCATGAGAACGATAAATTCGAAATTCACTATTTCTAGTACTTGTACAGCGATCCCGTACGCTCGGGATTTCAACATAACACTCAACGTTGAAGCTTCATCTAGACTAATAATCTCATTAGAATTCCAAATTCCAAATTAAGTTTCCAAAGCTTAGTCAAACAAAAATATTGCTTATAATTGTTTTGTCACAGTCTTAACATACTTTGGAGTGTTTTCTTTTTTTCATTATGTCCATTCTCATGTTTTGAGATCTCTTATTTCGGCGATAGTTTATACTCTACAATATATGTAGTTTTCTTCCTTGATCTTCTCTCTATACGATGATGAATAGGGTCTGATTATTCAAAACTAGTTCCACACTAAAATATAGATAACATTTGCATAAGCATCATGGTTAGTGGAATGCATTGGGATCAAACCCCTAGTGCAAAGTAATTACCTAGATTCCACTTGTTAGTCTTTAGATCTCTATTTTGTTGTAAAGTAAAAGAACATTGCTTAGTGTACAGCACCTAAGTGTTGTACACTGTTACAACCCTCTCACAATGAGGGGGCCACAATTATTTTATTCATGTGGATCCCCTCAACATGTGAGGGGACTGTACACCATGGTGGGTACTATGTAATTGTCCTCGAAAAATAGATGAGCGGCCGGCTGAAAGTATAGACTGAGAATCTCACTACCATCACTTTGCCATGTCACGTGAGATCCCATTGTGCCACGTCATATTTAATGTAGAAAATCACATGATTATGCTACTAAAAAATGGGATAATGGGATCAATCTTTTATATGATTAATCTTGTATGATTCTTTTGTTAAACAATTCATATAGTTGGATGACAACTGTGTGATCCTAAACACACTAAGACATTGTCCTCAAACTTTTAACACAGTTGGGCACAAATCCTTGTACTGATCCAAATTATTAATAGATCGTAATCTCATATCATATGAGATTATGGGATTGAGGTTTGATTTGTTGTCTAATAGAATCTCACTTGGGAAGGACAAAACGGCAGCGTTTCTCCTTTGGGAATTGTGTCTCAATGTCGTTTGGCATGTGCTCGCAATCTACAATGGATATTCTCCCCTTACTTTTAGTTTTTCTTACAATATTTTAATTTAATAAAAAAATATAATATCAAATGTGATCAACATAATCCCCGGTTTCCTTCTGAGCCTGCTTTTCTTTTCTTTTTTTTTTCCTTTTTAAGTATTTAGGGATTGTTGAGCTAAGATGAAAGAATTAACATTTTTAAATTTTCGATATTTATTTATTTTGCAATTGTATGACACTTTTGCTATATAACAATTGGAGATTCATTTTCGTAATTGAGTAAGTTCATGTCTGTTTAATATTTGATGTACGATTTCTAGAGTCTAAAAATCGAAGTGACTTGTTTCATAAATTGACATGGAATTTTTTTTAAAGGTACAGATTTTTTTTAACAGAATTAATACAGGGAGACAACTGTCTTCCTATGATTGGATGCTGTCAAAAACTGTTTTGACAGCAGCTAATCACAGGGTGACAGTTGTCTCATCTGTATTAATTTTGTAAACAAATTTTGTACATGTAGCATAGTTCATTGAAATGTATGCCACTGTATAATAATATTTAATAGATCTGTCTAAACAGTATTTATACTAGGCAAGTTGAGTTAAAATTTAGGTCTTGAATTTTTAGGGTCTTTTGGATTACTACTTTGATAGTAAGTATACCATTGTAAATGTAAAAGGAGGCCCTCTCATGGGTCTTTGAGGCAATGAGCATACTCAATCGAACTGACGAAGCAGCACGTACAATTGTACTTTTAATTTTATTTATTTCCCCGGATCCTGCCTTTACAATAGCATTCCCTTTTAAAAAAAAGTATAGTTCACTATAGACCATCATTAAGTGAAGTAAACAAACGATCCCTACATCTGTAAATTGTTTCCAAATTAATGTTCCCTTAATGAGATAGTAACAATTTCCCAAGATGTCTTCGAAATAAACTTAATTACATATATACAAGTACAAAAATAAATTATTTTTCAAGCCTACTCTATTTCCATAATTTCATTCACAATATTCTATGGATTTGGCTTTTTAGTGCAAACCAAGCCGTGCAGAGGACAGCAAGAAGACGTTCACTAAAAAGATCATTGTAAATGGATGCATAGTGAGTCAATTATCATCACGAAACAATAGTTTTTTAAAAATAATTTAAGACGTGTAGTTTCGTTCAAAGGAAAATTAATAAGTTCTTCTCACAGCATATTTCGTTAAATCAGTTTTCAAAATGAAAATATAAGAACAAAAATTATGAATATCACAAGAAAACGAAATATGATGAAGTGAGGAGTACTTAGGGATGTCAACAAGCGGCTCACGAGTCGAAATTTGAGGTTCTGACTCTGCTCGGGCTCGATGATGTGGGCTTTTTTTCGAGGCGAGCCGAACCGAACTTTTGTTCATCCAAAAAAACGAGGCTCGACTCGGGCTTTTCCGAGCCGAGCCGGGCAGGCCCGATTTTTTTTTCTGCTGTGCTGTTACTGTCTTAAAATGTAGCAAAAAAATTGCCTTTAAAAGGCAACAGTTTGTTGCCTTTTTTTTTTTTTCTTTTTTTTCTCTCCTGTGCCTCGAGCTAGGTCAGCTCGAGCTTTTTCCGAGCCGACGAGCCAAATTACCATCCCTAGGAGTACTTAGTTTTAGATTGCCTTAGATGTCTAAAAAAAGAATTTTTCTCTCGAAACTTATAATTTCAGGGGAATGGGGGATAAACTTGAGAGTCTCGAGGTGAAAAAGTGAAAACAACACACAAAAAGGTTAAAATTTAGAGGGCAATATTGGTGAGAAATCCTTTATATTATTGTGTATTTAATTAGTAACAAAATCACTTTCATTCGCTTTTAAGTCTTTAGTTTTATAAATTCATGATTCATGCAAGAATATATATATATATATATATATATATATATATATATATATCAAGGAATTTATATATGGCACTTCTCAAAATAAAGCTAGTAAAGTATGAGTCCACATACGTTGTTTCCATTGGATCATCCCCACTAAAATTTAACGTCATTGTTTAACATTTTCTTCTTGCATAGTTGTCTAAGAGCATCTCCAAGAGACTCTCTATTTTTAAATAGCATATTCTACAATTTAAAGAGTATTTATAAATTTAAAGAGTAAATATTTTAAAATACTCCAATAGCCTCTTTATTTTTAACATTTAATTTTATCATTCCCAATATGTATTTATTGTTTTTTTCATTCTTTTATTTTTATCATATTCCCTCCAAAAATTATATCACTTTATTTAATTAAGTCAATAAACTATGCATTGGAAGTTAAAATCTTTGAATCATTAAATTATAGAGACGTGGGTTTTGGCTCTCCAAAACTCACTCTCTATTTTAAATTAATGTTAAATTGAAGAGTCTCTTGGACTAAAATTTTAAAATTAACTCTTTAAAATAGAGAGCATTCCATTTTTAAAAAGACTCTTGGAGATGCTCTAATGACTCTTATTCTATATTGCTATTCGTTGGATATTTCTAATTCAGAAGGTTTTTCAAATGAATTCTAATTTAGATTTTTTCTTTTATTGGAAAAATTCTAGTTTACGGGGTTCGCATATATCTATTTCCTCATAATTGTTAAGACTTGAGAAATTCATTTTAAAATGCCAATCTTATTAAGAAGAGTAGTTCAAACCCTTATAAATTCGTTTATGTTTTCATTTTTATTCGGTATGAGATTTTATACTTTAACATGCTTCCACAAATAGATGACTCGCTTGAACAAACTAATTTTGAAATTTGCATGCTCATTTTTTTAGTATTAATCGGATCAAATTGCTTGTTGTAATTTAATGGACTCTGATACAATGTTAAAATTTAAGGATTCATCTTAAAAGGTCAACCTTATTAAGATGAGTAGTTCAAACTTTTATAATTGATATATGTTTCATCTTTATTTGATATGAAATCTTATCCCTTAACAATAACGTTTGTTGAAGAAAACGAACATTAAAAGAAAGTTACGATTCCATGTAAAAATTAATTTATTGAAAAAAATATTTTGTTGTAGATGAATTTGAAAATGAATTCGAAGAAAAATAAGTTCTAAAAAATCTGTATCAAACAAAGGCTTAAATACGACTTGAAGACAATGAATCACATAAACTACAAAAGAAATCTGATCCAGCGATGCAATAATTAATTGCCGAGTGAAAAATGTTGACAGCTTAAAAGCATATCAGAAGATCTTTTTCAGCAAAGTCCTCACCAATATTGCAAGAAAGTTTGTTAAGCTATCCCAAACCCTAGCTAATCTCTCCTCCATCAGTCAAATTAAGATAGAAAGTTAAACAGATGGACAGCAGCAGCAGCAGCAGCAGCAATTTTGATGACCAAAACCTAGGAAACGAAACGCAAGAATCATCATCATTTAGAAGAGGCAAGAAGAGAATTTCAGGCAAGACCAAGAAACCCCTAAGAGGCCTTGGTGTGGCTCAACTAGAGAAGATCAGATTACATGAAATGAGCTCTACTTACCATCATAATCCTTATTTCGATCATTTCAGCCAGGTGGGCAGTTCTTATTATTATTATTATTATTTTCATTTTTCATGTAAAAGATTTGACCTAATTATTCAAATTTTCTTATAAATATGTAAAGTTTTACTGGTTTATGGATTTCATGAATTGACAAACCTGCAGGAGGATGTGAGGCTTCAAGCAACCTACTCATCATCGTGTTTTTCATACTCGTCATTGTCGTCGCCTTCTTATGGTTTTCGAACTCCCCATGGCATCATGGTATGAGAAACTTAGTACTTGTTATAAACGACATTGCAATGATCACTGAATTTTTTTAATTAGATCTTATAGTTTTCTAGTCATTATAATGAGATTAATATTTGACAAAAAGTGTTAAGATGTATATGAGTGGCTATAGTGAACTTCTGGATTCTGAAATTTATCTATAGTTTCTTTTCTTTTTCTAGTTTTCCAATGAAATCAGCATTATTTTCATGGTTTTTTTTTACTAATATAGCCAATTTATTGCAAAGCAGACCTGAATTGAATTATATGTAATGATAGTTGTAATCTCGTGACAATTCTCGACCAGGGATTGGTGATCATGGAATGGGATTTTCTCTCGTCATCCTTAAGCTTGTGCAATATTGGTACATTATGATGAATTCAGCAAAAAAATTGCATGGAGCCCATGTTTGGTTCATGATTTAGTAAAATTTATATAAGATCAAATTTTATTTTAAAATACACATTCTAATGAACTCGCAACTATTATTCACTTATCCACCACTTATTTCTATCCATTTATAAATTTTTCCCAAGAAATTTTTTTATTTGTTCTCTGCTTAGTGACTCCATTGAACAGTAATTATAGCTTTTGAATTTTGGCCATGTTTCAGATAGGTTGCCCAGACTTGGTAGAGGCAAATATCAAATATGAAGGGTCCCAACAAATAAATGCTACTAGGTATGTACATCACCAAGACTGAAAAAAATTGCTATGTTTGTCATGCAATATACTTAATAAATTTAGTTTTTTCTTTCTTAATTCATTATTTCTCAAGCTAACTTATCAAATATATCATTTTCAATCGAGACAGATGGGATTCGATCCAAGCAGTCTCAGGAACCCAACAGTTTGTGCAGCCAAGCATGAAAAGACACTTCTTGAACCTACAAATACAGGTATTCAACCACATTTAATTTGTCACATACACCAAAAAATAGGTAACAATGTTTCTAGATGTCACTGAATTTGTGTTTTAATTTCAAGTGGGTTAGTGAAATTAATTTATCATTGAGTCAGTTTATTTTTTATCCAACTCTAAAATTAACTTGTCGAAATCTGTTGCTTCTCTCTTCTTGCAATCCCACCTATTGGCAGCAACATTAACAAATTGATTTAATCTCTCATGCACAAATTCATATCCTTATTTTTGTTCATTCGAGCACACTACTGTCTACATTACTACCATAATGGATCTTGTGGAACTTTTTATTAGAAAGAAAGCCTTTTAGGCTAGGGGTCATGGACAAAAGACAGTTCGACACCTTCCAATTCGATTAATCAGAAATTTCTTTTAAAGGTATGTAAATTAAGGGAGATTTCCATTCTCAAAATAAAAATGATATGAATGTTAAAATGACACGAGTAAATTTGATTTTGTCACAAATTATCAGCTGATGCGTTAACATTTTCATTTGCCAAGATAATAGAGGTTGAACGACTCACTTAAAATTAATATATAAGTAAATGACACCAATTTTTTTTTTTTTTTTTTTTTTTTTACTCTGTAACATAGAGTTACAACTTACATGTAATCATAACAATTTCGTTATCATTGCCATTCATTCTCCAGGATTCACTCCTTGAGAAGAACAAGAAAGGTCTGAATGATTCAGTGAGCTCTAATCATGAGAACTTTGACTCTACTTCTACTCAAGAATTAGATTTGGAACTCAGACTTTCGCTTTAGTATACTACTGTCTGCAACATAGCTTAAGAACTGGATTTGTTTGATAGATATATTGACATTGTGATGAAACAATTGGCATTCTGATGCACAAAGAAAATCTGAACTTTGCTGCAATGATTCTCATTTTATTTCTTACTTTTTTATGGTTATATATTGACGATGAAATTTTCTTAAGAGTTGCCGAAAGGTGCTTGATGAAGATGAGATTGCCAAAACAAACGTGAAGTGTTCGCAGAAGGCAGCCTAAAGTCGAGTTAAGGACTTCACTAACATCTGACTAATCCCAGTTCAGTTCGAGGACAATGATATGTTTACTCCCATCAATTGAATGGAGAAGAGTCTCTGGAGATTCATCAAAATTTTGACATTTAAAAGGTTATTAAAAATTACTTGATCGCCTTAATTTTCTCTACATCGCCTTGAGGTGTAAAACTAGACGGCAGCAGAAGTCAACCAACATATTCCCAACTAAGTAAAAATTAATGAATCTAACTCTTTTCTAACCTTTCAAGATTGAAAAGAATAAACAATCATTCAGCATGCCACTCTCTCCTATTAGCTTCAAATTAAGAACAAAAATCCTGCTACTTGTACATTTTTTTTTAAAAAAATAAATAAGGTTACAGATGCTGAGCTGGCAAAATTTATTGATTGGTTTAATTTTTATTTTTTTTGTTCAAAATGGTGTGAAATTTTGCCAACTCAACATTCTGTAACCCCATTTGTTAAAACAGCCTCTACAAGTAGCATTTCTCAAAATTTCCCTCCCCTCCCCTCCTCTTCTACTAACTGTACAAGGGAGCTTAAGGGCGAGGGGGGAAAGGGTAAAGGGAGAGGGGACTTGGGGGAGGGGTAGATAATAGGTGGTTTGGAGGCTACATACGAGAATACTACATTGTCATCAATGTATGTTGTACTCATTGTGGTTGACTACCTCACTCTAGACGATTACAATCGCAAATGCAACTAGAAGATAATTAGTGCTTGTGGCTGGCGACAAACTTATCATTGAAGGAAAACAAGATATTGTTATAATCTCTCTCAGCTAAATTATTTTCCCAAACTGACATATAGCAACGTGCCAATGTCACTCAAGTTACAGTCGAATTGCAAAATTTTCACTCTTTATATTATCTTTTTTTCACAACAATCTTCAAAATTTGTTGCCCGTATTTGAGGTAGTACTATTAATTTTTAAGAAATGTTCATGTCCTGGTCCAGAAAGTTTGATAAATTCAAAGTTAACATAGGTTTAGGCTTCATAGTGTTTTCGAAAATCAACTAGCAAAATCAAAAGAAAGAACACAAATGGAGTAGGAAGAGATTAAATCAAGTATGTGAAAGTAAATCTCCTTAAGATAGATTCCACTCCTGTCACTTAACTGGTGTCAATAGGATTTATGGAACATCTGTCTCCCAAAATACTTTTCTTCCAAAATTAATACTGAACTATACCAACCATCTCAATTGAACCAATGAATTGTCTGTACTCTTCTTGAACATTATAAAACATGAAATTTTATTTTAATTGCTCGGAAATAATTTGACTAGAATATTTGAGAGATCAATTTATTTTGTTATTGATTTGGTGTAAGAAATCTGAAATTAGGGGTCCTTATCTATATAATTCTGAGAGTTTTTTTGAATGGGTGCTACATTTGGTCCACTTCAATCTCAAGATCATTCCATTTTAGATTGCGCTGTCTAGATGACACTCTTTCGTGATGGTCCATGACTTTCAGTGTACAACCGTTGCATTAAAATGAACACATCCATTCATCACGTCTTACCCATTAAGATGCCACGAGCGCATAGACTACACTCATGACTGCCACCACATCACCACCACGCAAGCACCACATCATATGCCAATTCATTGAGCCACCTATTTGTCATGTTATCGAACCAAAATTTCATTTCTAAAAACTTTTAAGACTCTTCAACTCCTCTTGAAAATACACGTGGCTGGCCTTTATGACATGTGCCTCTAAAGTGCTCAGAGTGCTTTCTGCGACGTGCATGGTAGCTAGTCGTCACTAGGATGGTGGCTTCGAACCAAAGTTAATTAACCCTAGGCACCAGTGGCTAGACATGATTTTGGTGGACCAGTTTTATTAAATTATATTGTCAAAGGGTGTTCTACCATACATAAATAAGTTACACAAGTTGTAAACATTTTGAAAAACCTCCAAAACACTATGTTACCACTTGTGAAATTGTGGGACGCTCTTGATTATCAAATTACACGTTCTAAATTATTTATTAGTTTGACTTTACGTGTGAAATTAACCTATTAAAAGCAACAAGTCACTTTTTAACAGTTTCTAGACGATTAAGCATACAAGTTTAATTCCCTATATTTGAATACAGTAGTTTGTAATACGGAAACAATAAATAACACCAATATTGTTGCCGAAAATACCCAACTGGGTAAAAATTCAGGGACCAAACCAGTTACCTTCACTATAGATAATGAACCTTACAGTTAGATGTTGTTTAGCTCACTTTTTATCTTCTAAGTATTTTTATTTTGTAAACAATTTATTTAGATAAAGTATTTTTTACTTATAAGTTAGAACTTATAATTTATAAGTAATTTTAATTATAATGTATTTTTTTATGATTTTATCTTATATATAATACTTACTTAGTTACTTATAAGTTTTTTGTAATTATAATTTAATTTTTTTACTTATAAATAATTTTTAGTTAATATATTTTCATTTTCATTTTCAAGTTTATTTTGAAGAAAACATGTTGATTGAAAATAATTATTTTATAAATGATAAAATTAAAAAAAATATATGAGAAATTGTCAAATGATTTTTCAAAATATTTTTCTTTTTAAAATAATAAAAATAATAAAATATAAACCCTCCTCCTTTATCTGGGTTTGGAATCGACTACTTCAATAGTTCAATTTCGAGTAGGGGAGTTAAAAATTGTACACGAACAACTTATTCCGTATACAATTTTTTTAAAAAAATTATAAAAGTATTAAAATAAAAATTCGTCATAAAATATGGTTAAACTAAATATCACTTATTTGACTACATGCAATTTTGACATATTTATCTTTCAGTCGAAAATGAGCGTCTTGCCAGTCTTTCACACACATTAATGCTTCCAAAATATCTTTTTTTTTAGTCGACTCCTAATCTCAGAGAGAACCCTATATCCTGAACTAAAAGTAGATTTCGAAACTACAGTGCTAACCGGAGGTATTAGTAGATCTTTTACCATTGCAAAAACTATTGGCCATCTGCGTTCATACTTTCGCCAGAAGTCAACTACTTCTTCTAAATTTTTCCTTAGTACATTGTTACTAGGTCAATTATGATTAAAGTAATCAAGTAATTCAGTAGGCAACGCATTTGGACTATTACTCGATCTTTGAGTACATGCAGTGGAAGACAAACTACTATTACTGGATGAACCATATGCATATCCAATTTGACCATATCTATATGAGTTCATGCCTTCAAATAAATTTAAAATTTTAGCGTCGTCATCTCCTAAATTAGTGGGAGGAGTACTTGTAGAACCGAAGGGTACACGAGTAACATGTGTACCTATTCGTGAAGCATATATTACATACATTTCAGATAAAATTACTTTCAAATTTCTATAGGTAATATGTACGTTAAAAGTTAAAGTTTTTGACATTCGTTCAATTGTAAATTTAGTACCCGATAAATTATGTTGGGGGTCCATGACGCATACTAATGGAAATAACATGGGCAAATTTTTTCAATATTCTCTAAATTTTAATTCCATGACAATTATAACTGGACTAAAATTGGGGTCATCTTTATATCTATCAAAAGCCCTAAAAATTAGATAAAGACGTTGAAGAACTATACAACTAGTAGGATAATAAATACCAAACAAAATATTTGTAGAATCATAAAAATATTTCAAAAAAGCTTTAATTTTAATAACTAAAGCCCAATCGAACTCATTCAAAATATTTCCGTCATCATCCCTCATATGCGTATTATTATAAAATTCAGTAATTAAATGTTTGAAACCTTCACATGATTTTAATAATAAACATGTGGAGTTCCATCTATGCGCTACGTCACTAATAAAAGTTTTTGAATGCCATCCCAATTTCGGCACAAAAATCTTCAAATACTTGTTTTCTACTAGGTGTAATAGTGATATACATTAGTGCATTTCTAATTCGTTGAATTTCATCTTTAACATATTTTAAGCCGTCTTGTACTATTAAATTTAAAATATGGCATACAAATCGAATATGAAATAAATAACCACCGAATTCAAGTTGAAGTACTCTTTGCAATTTCTCGATAATGAACTTATTTACATTAGCGTTGTCGAACGTAAAAGAACGAATTTTACTCTCGCATTTATATTCTCTGATAATGTTCATACTAGCACTAAATATATTGGGAGCATTGTGCGGGCACTCAATAATTTTAAAAGCAATTATTCTTCTATGCATGATCCAAAGTGGGTCTATATAGTGTGCAGTTGCAGCAATATAACCTCTTTTATTAATCCCTTCCCATAAATCCGAAGTTAAAGATATCACACCCCCATATTTTTCTAAATCGGCAATCAATGTTTTCTTTTATATTTTCAAAATATTCTATTGTATCAAAACGAAGAGTATTTCGACTTACCCCAACGTACCTCGGTTGAAGACATTTTTTCACAAAGATAACGAAATTTTGGTTGTCCGTTTGTGCTAGTGGAAACTCAGTTCTGGCAATGTATTCACCATTCCTTTTCGAGTTCTTTCCTCCGAATACATCCACGTATTAAATGGTGTAGTAGTAGCACTGTTGCTTGGACTACCAAATTGTAGTTGCGTTTGACCAGCAGGAAGAAGACCATGTTTGGTCGCACATGTTTTGTAGTGACGGTTGAGGTGAGTGGTTCTAATGCCTTTTTGATGGGCCAAACATTGTTGACAGTATTTACATACTGTTTTGGTTTCTAGAATTCCATCGATCATACGACCAACTTGAACCAATTTAAAATGGTCCCAACATTTTGCCTGCTTCTTCACATTTCTCTTCCCTCTTGCATCGGGAATTTCTAACACAGGTTCATCATCTTATTTCAAATCAATTGGATGACTATCATCAACATCAACTTCATCCAAATCAATTGGGTGACTACTTTCAAGAACATCGTAATCTTCAATATTTTCTGGAATATGTACTTTATTTAGACCAGCGAACTCATTCCCAAATTGATTATGGGGCACATGTGCTTCATTCCCGACTCCGACATCGAACAAATTTTCAATAAATGAGCGTGGATCCATTTGTGAATAATTGAAATTGAATGTTGAAGAAGAAAAATAAGTGAATGAAGATTATGTAATAGTGTAGAAAATATATTGTAAAATCAAGATTATAATTCAATGTTTTCAAAATGAAATGTAGGAGGAGTATAAAAATGAGAATGAATGAATAATATTGATAATAATTGATTTGTAGAGAGTATAGTAGAGAATAAGCTATTGATAGTAAATTTGGTGAGAAAAAAATGTTGTAATTGACGAGTATTTATAGGAAGAAAATGAAATTTGAAAAAAAAATAAAAAATTAAAGGACCAAAACTGTCACTAAAAAAATTTGAATTTTTTTTTTTTTTTTAAAATCGACGAACCACGAGCCGCTCGGCGAGCAACTCTCCATTATGACGAGCCGAGCCCAACTCGGCTCTTTTGAAATTTTTTTGGTTCGGCTCGTGGCTCGGGCTCTTTTTTTACGAGCCGATGAACTACTCAACTCGATTGCCACTACTATGAATATGAGATGAAGTAAATGCATAATGAAAAACCACACTGAAAATCGTGCAAGACTTGGGTATTTATAGTTAGAGGTGTCTATGTATTATAGGCCGTGTAAAACTTTTAAAAAAATCGCGAATTAGAGTTAGCCATGTAACACTGTCGTTCAAGGGACATCCCAACGAAAAGCAAGCGAGAGACTTTTACTCGAGCGACAAACTAGCGACGTGCTTTCTATTTTTGACGCTCCAGCAATGTCTTGGCGAGGGGTGACCGAAAATGTGGTGACTCTTCTTTCCTTATTCCGAGCTCGAACCATAACCTACCTAACTCATTTATACAAAATTGCACCTAACTCCTTGAATTTTACAACATGTTTATTTCAATCCTTTTGTTCACAAATTGCCAATTACACAAAACCAAACACTTTTGATGTTGGATTCAATTTCACGCTTAGACATTTAAAATATTCTAATGGGCCTAATACCTTATGAACCATTTATTGTAGATATTTTTAATTCACCAATTAATCATTATAGCACATAGCATTAGATATACTAAATTTAATGTTCCAAACCAATTAATTCTAACAATCCACCGCTTGAATGAAAAAAGTTGACTTAAATCAAGAAGATGAAGAAGAGCACTATCTTTTAAGGACAAATAATCACTATTATAGCTTTCATTTTGAACATTCCTTGGTAAGAATTTATTGATTTCACTGGCTAATTGTGAACAACTGCAATCCTTATTCCACGCCCAAACAATAGATCAAATACATTATCTCTCACATCAAATTTGGTTATCTATACATTCATTATTTCAATTATGAACTTTCTTAAGTTCTGCAAGGGCACTAGAAAATTGGCTTAAGAAATTTTTATTGAACCAATCAAGTTCGCAATCACATAGGTTATGTTTTATATAGAGTATCCTACTATACTTCATTTATATTTTTTATAGTCATAATTTAAGCAAATGGAAATCATGAGTTTCATATCCAACTATAGAATCGAATCGAAATTGAAACCAAACCAACCAATTCCGATATCGATTTCGAATTCGGTTCAGTTCGGTTCGGTTCGATTGTTTGTATTGAAAATTGTAAGACAATGTTTGAAACTACTTGTCAGATTGAAAATAGACAAAAATTAAGTACAAAACTATTTGTAATTCTTGTAATCTAAAATATAAAAAATCAATTAAAATAAGGCAACAAACAAAAATCCATTCCAAAGCTAAAGATCAACTCATAAAGGTGGAAAAAAGGGATAAACTATTAAATACAACATAAACAATAAAATTGGATAAAAATTAATTATTAATAAAAGGCATACAACTATATATTAAAAATGCAAGTATTTATAACTTATTATCTTTAGTTATCTCCAAGGATCTTGATTTTTGATTGCCGATCACTTTGAAAATAACAAGAAATTTGAGTTCTTATGAAATATTGAAATAAGAGTATATTTGTCCTATTGGGTTGTATTAAAGTTAAGAATTTGTATAGTATTTATAAATTTGTTTAGATTTGAATATTGATTAACCATTGAGTTTTGCCGTTACATATATACTTACATACATACATACTTCCTCTACAATATATAAAAGAGGAGAATTCTCTCCTATTCATAAGGCGTCATGGTGACGTATGCTGACATTTTTTTTTCTCTTTTCCCCTTTTCCCCAGTCCTTATTGTTCTCTTATTCATTCATTCACTTTCTCCCTCTCAACGTCGCCTCTTTTGAAACCCTAACAATCGCCTTCGTTTTCAAGCCTAAAGAATTCGATGGGTAGTCTCCCTCCTCCCTGTCGCGATTTCGCTTTCCCTGGGCAAAGTTTACATATTTTTTCTGTCCTCTCTCTCGCGCCTCCCTTTTTGAAACTCTAACAAATTCCATAGCTTTCTTCCATAATACGTTGTAAAATCAACAATGTATCACGAAAAAAGAAGGAGGTGAACCTCAGTGGAGATTTGGTGCTAGTGTTGCAACGACGTCGACCGTGCATTAGAAAGTTTGTTTAGCATAAATTCTCTCCTTTTTTTTTCTCTGTTTTTGTTCTCTAGCGAAACGTTTTGATCTTTTTTCTCAACCCATTCCGCTCTTTCTTCCAAGGATAGGATTGGCTGCGTGCAATTTATTGTTGTTCATTAGATTCCTCAAGTGTCTTAAGGTTTCGCTGCTGTCCTTCTTAAATTTTCCGCTATGTGACACTAAAATTGTGTTGAGTTAATTTTTTCATGATGAATGTGTGAATTGTTGTGTTTTTGGTAAAGGAGAAATGGGAGTTCGGGTGGGCTATAGTCGTGTTAGCCGTGTCAAAGTGAATAAATGAGACACGGTGCCTCCATCAACCATGGAGACACCAAGTGTCTTAAGATTTTGCTGTTGTCCTTCTTGAATTTTCTCACTAAAATTGTGTTGAGTTAATTTTTTCATGATGAATGTGTGAATCGTTGTGTTTTTGGTAAAGGAGAAATGGGAAATCGGGTGGCTGTAGTCGTGTTAGCCGTGTCAAAGTGAGACACGCATGGTGCCGTCTCCATCAACCATGGAGACACCGTCCATGGCTCCATACTTCATGGAGACACCGCCATGTATCCATGAAGCATGGAGAGGCCTGTGTCTCCAGGAAACATGGATTATTCATGTTTTGTATGCTGTGTCTCCATCAAGCATGGAGGCACCGTGTCTCCCCATCATGTATCGCGATACGGAATTAACTCAAATCGGATTTGAAATGAAAATGAGGAAAACCTTGTAGTTGACAGTAATTACCTTTTGAAACGAGACTAAAAACTTTTAGATGTTGTATACTTTTAGATTTTATTTTGGAGTGTAATATGCTGCAGTTTGCATTGAACTTCATGGTCTTGAAATTAACGAAAAACCTTATAATTCTCAATGTGACTTGTAAAATTTGAACAGGAACATGATGGACATGAAGAGCAAGTTAAAGGATTACATGTTTCATTCAAAAATTACTTTACCTTTTGTTACACAGTTCTCTTCAACACATTGTTTATTAAGCAGCTAAAAAACCTTGTAATTCTCAATGTGAATTTGAACATGGACACGAAGAGGAAGTTAAAGGATTACATGTTTCATTCAGAAATTACCTTTTGTTGCACAGACACATTGTCTTCAACACATTGTTTATTAAAGAGCTAAATACCTTTTTTTATATGATAATTGCAATGACTTTATGGAAGAAAATATTTATTCACAAAAATGTGGGCGTGGGCAATCAGTAAGATCATCCAGTCGAAGTAAGTTCTTTTTATTGAATGAAGAGATTACCTACAGTCCAATCACGGCATAAGGTTAGTAACATATCTAGAGTTTATCTATGATTCATTTGATATATATATATATATATATTTTAAAATTTTATGTTGTTGGTTTAGTTGTATGGATTATAAATTATATTTTTGTGATTTACATATTTATTTTCATTCCTAATATTTGGAACTCTTTTGAAGTTGAAGGTGAACAGTCAGATGGTTCAGTAGTGCCTTGTTGTAGGAAGCGAGCACGAAAAATTAATAATTTAATAGAAAATACATGCGATGAACAACGGAAAGAAAAAAGAGACAAAAAAAAGAGACCAATCTGGTGAGAATTGTTCTACAATGTTTCATTTTATTACTCTGGTCTTGTTTTAATTTTTATGATAGAATTGGTTGAAAAGAAGCATGAAATATTTGAGATTCTTTTTTTTATTAGGGTGTTCAAATTTGAGGCAATTTGATGATAATATTTTCTCAGAAGCTTATGTGCTACCCAAAACAACTATCTTTGATCGTTGTGGAGCAGTGAAATTTTTTAGAGAAACAAAGGGATTTTGCTGTTTAAATGGAGAAATTGTTTTAAAAACAAATGATGTCTCTTTAGATTTATATATGTTGTTTACTTCAAATTCTGAAGAGTCTTTAAACTTTCGAAAAATGGTGCTAAGTTATAATTGTAATTTTTCGATGACGTCGTTTGGTGTGCATTATGATTAAAAACTATGTACAAACTATAACGATATTTATACTTTTAGAATTCAGGGGACAATCGTCCTTCTCATTTGCAACTTTACTTTTTTGATACCGATAATGAAGTGCAAAATAGATAAAATCTTAGTGAATGGATAGTTGAATTTGTTGTTGTTAAATTGATGAAAATTTTAGAGAATAATCCCTACACGGCCTTTTTCCGAAATTTGGGGAACGTTCCTGATCTACAAAGTCATTCCATTAGTCTTCGATGTAATCCAACTACTGATCAGAGGACATTTAATGCACCTAATGCTTCACAAGTTGCTGCTATTTGGGTTGATCATAATGACTCTAATGATATTTATATGTGTGATATTGTAGTCCACTGTAAAGATGGAAATCACAATAGAATACAATATTATTATTGATATTATGACCCACTTCAATACCCACTTTTATTTCCTTATGGTGAAACGGTTGGCATCAAGGTATTCAGCGGATTAGTACGGAAAAAAAAACCAAACATTTGTAGAAATGAAGACATTGTTGATGCAATCAATTTTTCGTCGCCTCAATAATTAATTGAGAAAGAAAGATTAGGTTAGTTGATGATGTCTAACTTTTGTGCTTTCAATTATTTATCTGTAAATATTATATTGATTTGATTTTGATCTTCTTATTATTATATAAATAATTAACTTTCTGCTTCTCTTAAATTTAGTGATGGAAAATAAGAGAACCAGGATGCAAGTGTCATGTAGAGAGTACTATTTTTATAAATTACTAATAAGATTATCGACAACTTCAATATTATTACATTCTGGAAGATTATTACAACAATATGTTGTTGACATGTATGTGAAAATTGAAATATCTAGATTAGATTATTTTCGATATAATAAGAGTGTACTTCGAGCTGAATTATATCAAGAAATTGTAGATAGTCTTGAACTTGGTGAAAAAAGAAGTAATAAAATTGGTCGTTTGATCATTTTGCCTAGATCTTTTATTGGTGGTCCTAGAAATTTGAGAAAACGTTACATGGATGCTATGTCTTTAGTCCAGAGATTTGTAAGCCTGGTATATTCTTAACAATGACTTGTAATCCAAATTGGCCAGAAATTAAAGAAGAATTGAAGTATAACGATAAAGCTCAAAATAGACCTGATTTAGTAGCTCGTATTTTTAGAGCAAAACTTGAATAGATAAAGGAAGATATTTTGAAAAGAAGAATATTTTGGACACGTTGTCGCATATATATGTGTTATAGAATTTCAGAAAAGAGGGCTTCCACATGTGCATTTTTTGCTGATTCTAAAAAATAATTGTAAGATTACATCTCCTGAATTGATTGATAAATTTGTTTGTACTGAGATTCCTGATGAGATTCAATATCCTTATCTACATTCCATTGTTGTTAAACATATGATGCATGGTCCATATGGTGTGTTAAATCAAAAAAAATGTTTGTATGAATAATAAAAATAAATGTAGATTTTCTTATCCAAAAATTTTTAGTGAGAAGACAATTATTGATGAAAAATGTTACCCTAAATATAAACGACCTAACAATGGAAGAAAAGTGAAGATTAGAAATCATTTTTTGGATAACATCTGGGTTGTACCTTACAACGCATACTTATTAACAAAGTATAATTCTCATATCAATGTTGAGATATGTTCATCGATTCAAGCTGTTAAGTATTTATATAAATATGTTTATAAGGGTCACGACAAAATTGATTTTGTTGTTAGTGAAAATGATGCCGAACTTGTTTATGATGAAATTAAAATGTATCAATCAGCTAGATAGGTATCTCCACCCGAAGCTGTATGGAGAATTTTTGGATTTAGTTTATATGACATGAGTCCATCTGTTATTGCTCTGCAGTTGCACTTAGAAAACTATCAATCTGTTACATACAAAGAATTTGATGGTTTAGAACAAATTGTGAAAAAAGATTATTACAAAAAAACAATGTTGACAGAATACTTTCGTATGAACATTAGTAATTCTAAAGCAAAAACTGTGTTATACAAAGAGTTTCCAAAACATTTTGTGTGGAATCCACAGTGTAAAACCTGGTCTGAAAGAAAAAATAAAACTTTCTCTGTAGGACGAATTGTTTCCGTAAATATTATAGAAGGAGAAAGGTATTACTTGAGAAAATTGTTTAACCATGTTAAGGGAGTTGTTTCTTATGAAGATTTGAAGAATGTTAATGGAATTCATGCTTCCACCTTTCGCGAAGCTGCATTATTACATGGTTTGCTTAATGGTGATACTGATTGTGAAATGTGTTTGCAAGAAGCTTCTCAATATCAAATGTCATTCACATTGCTTGAATTGTTTGCTACAATTTTGACAATGTATGATCCACATGATCCCAAAAATTATGGAATCATTTTAAGCAATATATGATAGAAGATTATGTAAATAAAGGTATAAATACAAAATTAGCTGAATTCAAGGTGTTAAATGATTTTAATGAAATATTACAACTTTCTGGCAGAAGTCTGAATGATTATGGAATTGTTGAACATCATATGTTGTTGTTAGAAGAAAACAATCATCTTGCTAAAACTATTACAGATGAATTAGAGATAATAGTTTCAGATGAAGATATGTTAAGTGAAACAAAATTAAATTTAGAACAGAGAAAAGCATACGATATAATTCTAAATGATGTCTTCAAGAAAATCAATGGAGTATATTTTATTGATGGTCTTGGAGGAACGGGAAAAACCTTCTTATATCGCTATTTACTTGCAGTTGTAAGATCTAGAGGAATGGTAGCTTTGGCTACTACATCTTCTGGAGTAGCAGCAGGATTGTTTCCTAGGGTTAGAACTGCTCACTCAAGATTTAGGCTTCCACTTCAGGTTAACAATAAGTCAAGTACTTCAGTTAGTAAACAATCATCATTAGCTGAATTATTAAGAATGACACAATCAATAATATGGGATGAAGCTCCTATGCTAAATAAAGCAGTTATTAAATCATTAAATGAGATGCTACAAGATATAACAGAAATTAAACTACCATTCGGAGGAAAAGTCGTAGTTCTCGGTAGTGACTTTCGTTAAATATTACCTGTTGTTCCCAAAGGACAAAAAGAAGATATTTTTGATGCAACCTTTGTCAATTCACATTTATGGCCATTTATTAAAAAAATCAAATTAGTTCAGAATATGAGAGCTCAAATAGATTTCCCTTTTTCTGAAT
Source organism: Osmanthus fragrans (assembly GCA_019395295.1). Lineage (NCBI taxonomy): Eukaryota > Viridiplantae > Streptophyta > Magnoliopsida > Lamiales > Oleaceae > Osmanthus > Osmanthus fragrans. The sequence goes on along the minus strand of CM033347.1, from coordinate 13,214,018 downwards.
ATTTACTGCGAATTGGAAATGGGATTGAACCTTTACATTCATGCAATATGATTAAATTTTCAGACGAAATGATTATTCCTTATGATAATCAAACAACGTCAGTAAGAAAGTTGATGGATGTTGTGTTTCCTGACTTAAATGCTTACCCAAATAATATTGAAAGTATGATTAACTGAATTATATTAAGTCCAAAAAATGAGAATGTTGATTTTATAAATATGATGTTAATAGAAAAATTTTCCGGCGATTCTATTAAGTAATATAGTTTTGATGAAGCAATAAATATTAATGCACAATTATGTGTGAAGATTTCTTCAATACTTTAACTCCTAACGGTGTTCCGCCTCATGAATTAATTTTGAAAAAAAAAATTGTCCTATAATTTTATTGAGGAATATAAATCCATCTGAAGGTTTATGCAATGGAACTGGCTAATTTGTAAAAGATTTGATCGAAATATAATTGATGCTGAAATTGCTGTTGGACAATATAAAAACAAGAGAGTTTTTCTACCCCGGATACCATTTGTGCCATGTGAAAATGATATGAGTCCAATTCGATTCAAAAGAACTCAATTCCCAATTCGTGTATGCTTCGCCATGACTATAAATAAAGCTCCAGGTCAAACTCTTGATTTTGTTGGATTGTATTTACCTGAACCTGTATTTGCACATGGACAACTTTATATCACATTATCAAGAGCACAAAGTAGTAAATATGTTAAAGTTCTTATGAAACCAAATGAATAAAGAAAAACATCACACCACCTATACGAGGAATGTTGTATATAAAGAAGTTCTATCTGCTATTTTTGAACAATAATGCAAGTTATCTTCTTATGTTCTTAATTTATTGCACACTATTTTTGATTGAAGGATTCAAAGATTTAGTTATGGAGGCTTTGAGGAAAACTTATTTCTAAGAAACATGTATGAATGTCTTATGGAGTGCTAATTAACAAGAAAGGACTTATTGATGCAACAATACTCTTGTGACTTTTAGAATTCATTATAACAAATTATAGTCATTAAATAGCAAGCAAACGAAGAGCAAAAGCTTTGTACAACGAGCTAGGTTAAGGATAATGTTAGATATTCAAAGGTATTCATAACATTCAACTTTCTTTATTTTGATTTTCGTTTGTTGTTTGTTGTGTGTTGTTGACATAGATAACAAATTTGGTAATATTTTACTTTAGTGATTGAAAATAGAGTCGAAATTATTAGTCTAAATAATTTTTTACACTTATGTAGGAAAGTTGATTTTTTACACTTAGTCTAAATAATTTTTTACACTATATCGTGAATGGTATGTGCTTGTAAAGTTTTTAGGGTGTTCTCTTTAGTACTTATTGTGCTTATGGTTTAGGGTATTGATTTGATCGCAGGAGCAAGAGCAAGAAGACCAAGCGCCGCCCTAAATCCAATGATATTTACCTCAAATTTCTCATCAAGGTTCCTAAACCTCTCACACTATTTTATGTTTTCTGTTTATTTATTTTGTGGGCTAAAATCATATAACAATCTATGTTTTTGATTATTTATTTTGTAATAAAAAAACACTTTTATAACAGGTCATGGTAACTGTCGTTGTGGTGGTTTTCCAAGTTGTAGTTATAAGAAAATTAATAAATCAGCATTGATGAGATATATAGATCAAATATTACTAATAGTGAAAAGGATCACTACAATTGTCCTCTATGTAGTCAATATTAGTTGAGTTAATTTTTTAAAATTGTGACAGGGTATTTTAGCTGAAATTTTGGATTTTGTAATGGGGAAGGGGCTTATCCCTGCTGATGGAGAAATATGGCGACGTAAGACGGCTGTAGTCCCAGCATTGCATTAAAAGGTAGTATTTTGACCATTCCAAGACTTCATTCATCTTTCAAATTTAATTGCTAGTTTTCTGACTTGGACCACAATCTTTATCCACGAGAGAGAAAGTTAAACTTAAAATGCTTGACCTCCCAATCAACATTCTTTCTCTTGCATTACTGACATGTTTACAAAATTGCATGTTGTAGTTTATGTTGGCAATGATTAGCCGTTTCGGAGAAGCAACAATAAGCTTTGTAAAAAGCTTGACGATGCTGCATTAGATGCTGAGGACGTGGAAATGGAGTCCATTTTCTCACGCTTGACATTGGATATATTGGGAAAGCAGTATTCTTTGAGTCTTTATTGAGTTGATACTGGAATAGTAGAGGTACCACTTTTGACTTTATATTTTTTCCAGTTTTTAAACTAAAGAATGCTTGAGTACCATTCTTTCATAATATTCTTCAAGAAGCTCCAATGTTTGGCAAATTGCACTTTTATATGATTTTTGGGAATTAGGAAGAAAAAACCGCGATGACATTTGATTAAGTCTTCAAACATTCAAGGTAGTATTAAATGTATAAAAAAGTTTGAAATTGAAAAATTGGAACATATCTTGTCTTTGACATGATAATTTTACTTGTGCAATTACGCAATTACACCTCTACAACTGTTTTTCAGATCTTATGGTTGATACATTTATCGCTTGTTCAGATTCAATGATTATCTTACATTATAGTTTTGGATGACTGTAATTGCCGTGTTATTGTCATTGCCATGTTGGATATTTAAACTACTTTTTCTCTATCATGACCTGAAAAAAACCAGAGCTCCCATAAATTGAATTGCAAGTGTCAATGATTATTTTATTTTCGTGCACAGTGATGGCTGGCTTTCTACACTCTGCATGTGAGAATAGGTAGGGATGAATGTCTTATATGAGAACGAGGAACTTCTCGGGATTTATTTGTACTGAAATTGTGTTTGTGGGTATTTTTTTTTTCACGAGGAGAGGCAAACATCAAAACTAAATCACCCATAGAGACACATCAAAACTAAATCGCCCATAGAGACACATGAAGACACGGCTGTGTGACATGAAGTGCCACACGGAGACAGAGACAGAGACAAAGGCGTGTCTCCATGCGCAATGCGCAAAGGAAACATGAAACATTAAACTTAGCCTTGTACACACATCCAAATCCCCCCACACCCAAGATTTCACTTACACGTTGGTATTGTTTTTCTCACATTTTTTGAATATATTTTACACAAATGTTTTAATGTAGATACAAATTATTTGGTTAGTTTGGTGACTTACCTCTTACTGTAACAATACTTTAATTTTTTTTTTTTTGTTATATATTGTAAAGTTAAATATATAAATCATCAATGCACTTTATTTTACTGCTGACAAATGGACAGTATGGTCATGGTTTCTGCAGTCTGAACCATACTACATACCACAGTCTGTAGTCAATCTCAACCATACCACATACCACTTTCCTGCCATCTACTTACTGTGCCAATCACTTTATCTCTGCATATACATGCATCCCTATATGCATATTTTTATATCTACACATAATATTATTTCCTATATATATATATACACCAGAAAACCAAATGCACAAAATATTTCGTTTATTTATTTACATATATGATCGGATGTGAGTGTTCTTCCTCTATTTTCATGAACTTCTTTTTCTTTTACATTACATTATGTACACGTAAATTTTTTTACAAATCACAGTGTACTTTATTTTAGTGCTAAAAAATGGACAGTATGGTCTCTGTAGACTGCAGTCAATCTGAACCATACTACCTCTGTAGTTAATCATACCACATACCACTTTCCTGCTACCAATCACCTTATCTCTACATATATACATACATCCCTAGCCTATATATACCAGAAAACCCAACACAAATTTTAACTAAGAAAGATAAATAGATAGTGCTTTGATGTGAGTTTTCTTCCTCTATTTTGATTAACTTCTTCTAGTCTTGTGTTGATATGATATGATATTCATGTATTGACATCTTATGTGAGTTTTCTTCCTCTACTTTGATTAACTTCTTCTTGTATTGATATTGATGTATTGATTAATTTTGGATGCTTGTTTGTAATGTAGTTTTCAAGTTTTCCTTGGAAAAAAAAAGATGGGGGATTTTAGATAGCTTTTCTTCTCTTACCAAGAGAAATTGGATGGACATGTAAAGTGATGGTTGTAGAAAAAACAACTTCCCGAACATCACAAAAAGGAAACGGGGCATATCAGCACCTTTGGTTAATGGATACGGCGGTAATATTTTTGCCCATACTTTTTTGGTGTTAATAATGGACATTCTATATTTGTATTTCTGTACTTATGTTATATGTCCTATCATCTAATGTAGGAAAACAAAGTCCAAGCAACTATATTTGCTCAGAATATCAAAGCTTTGGAAAACACGTTAGTGCCATCAAAGACTTACTTCATTTCCAATGCATACGTCGAACACACAGATGATCGCTTCAAGTCAACTTGCGGAGATACACAATAGACAATTAGTGGTTCAACACGAATTGAAGAATCATATGAAGACCATAGTCCTCTTGTAGAGTCATGCTTTCAGTTTACACCATTTGATGAACTTCACAACTATATAGACACTGATGTTAAAATAGGTAATAGTTAATATGAGTTTCGTCATTTTCCTAAATGAAGTACATATTTTCGAGTTGTACTTCATGCACCAGCTTTTTCAAAATCATTTTGCAGCATTTGTTGGCATTGCTATTGATGTTAAGCCAAAACGAAAAATTTCAACTAACAAGACTGCAGATGCAACTGTCCAAGACATTGTCCTTGTCAATGAAAGTTATGTATAAATATAGATGGCTATAAATCTTCCTGATACTTTTTATCTATTATGTTAATTATTATTAATCTGAAAATTGAAATCTCCATTTACAGATTGCAAGCAATTATTCTCACTATATGGGATAACTTTATTGAGCATGAAGACGTTGAAATAAGTGACTGCCTTATGAAAAAACCAATGATTGTTGGCAACCATCTAAAAGTCACATCATTCAAAGATAATATTCATTATTTTTTTAAACTTCTATTAAGAATACCTACCTACATTCATCATTTTTTTTTAAACTTGGAATACCTAACTTCTGTATATGCTTCCTCTGCTTCATTAGGGATATCATTATCCACTAAAGCAAACAGTTACATCCTTATTAATCCAAAATTTGAAAAACTTGCTGAACTTAGAGAATGGTGAGTTTATGCATATTTTCCAGTGCAAAAATTAACTTCACTTTTCAATTTTTCTTTATCTTTTAACTTCATTCATTTTTTATGGTATACAAGGATTCAAAGAAACAAAGACATACTAACAGAAATGATTACCAAAAAGACTTATGATTTACCGAACACATCCAGTATGTTACCCCCTCCAAAGAACAAAATCATCAACATCAAAGACATTCCAGACTACTCATTAACAGTATATTAACTACTACAAATAAAACTAAAATCATTGCTTATTTTCTTTACAATTTCTTCTATTATCTACCACATATATATTTACATTTGTTCGCAGCGTAAGCCATTCTGGATAAAAGGTCGGTTAGAATTGAATATAGGACCTCAGTCACTTTGGTATATGGCTTCTGACACATGTGGTTGGATGTCATTTGCTCACTTGAATGAAATTTTTTTTGCAATTATTGCAAATACATGCATGCATGAGCAATTCCAAGGTAATAACTCCTATTTTAATACAAATAGTCCTATTGTAATACAAATAGTGAATTATAGTAAATTTAAAATGTGTATGACAGATATTTCAATTTTTTTCCAGAGCAAGATGTAATGTCCATATTGCAGATGATAGTGGCTCTATTTTTGCATCATTATTTGGTGAATTGGCTGAAAATTTTCTGCAACTGTCAGCTGAAACTTTGATGAATGATTGTATAACGGTATACTACTCATTATTTCTATTACATTTGCTAATATTTCCTACTTAAACATACTGATAGTATATTAATTACTTTTTTATGCAGTCAAAACATATTCACAGTTTGAATTGTGCAAATGAAGACCACTTCATTTATATAAAATATTGAAATTTGGATCCCAGAACAAACCAACCAAGATTTGATGTTGTCTACATTCTTGATAACAATTGTGGGCCTAGAAAGGGATCTCCAATCATTTCTCCGCCAAAGCCAAAGACAAAGAATCTCTCGCTTCACAACAATCCTAATACACGAAGAAACTTAGTGTTTGAAAAAGAAAACAATGAGCTAAAGAAAAAAAAGATGGTGGCAACCAGCGAACCTACTGAAGAAGAAATTGTGGGAGAAATTGTTGGAGACAGCCGTGACACCATTGTCGATCCAACCCAAAAATAGATTGCCAGACATCAACCAGTTCAAATTAGAAATCAAGTTCTTTTGATATTTTTTTTTGACATTTTGTTGAAAACAAAAATGAATGGTAATGTGTATGGTAGTGTGAAGAATTTCAGCTTGGTTGTTAGTACTGATTTCTAATTTCTGTCATGAACTGGATGTCTATCTTATCTTCACCTTTAGTGTAAATATAATAAATAAGGTTGTTTTCATTTCAGCCTCTTTTCAATTCAATTTTATCTATTTCTGTGTCATATTTTATTTAATACAAAATTGTTGAATTTCTTAAGTTTCTCTGGATGAAGTGGGAACCAAAGACTTGATTTTCATTTTTTTAATAGTGATAGTGAAAATGAAGTTAAATGAATAACATGGAAATTCAAGTCTACTGTTGATACAACCTTACATTACAATGTGGCTCCTTTATTAGCTATTAGCTCAGGCCAAATGTTGCCCAAGTTAGCAGGAATGATGACAGACTAAAATTCTTCAATAACTTTCTCAACCTGTAGCCGCCATATGTTATTTATAATTTCTAAATCAATAATAACTTCCTGTAATTAGCTTAGCCAAGTGCTCAAAGCAGAGATAAAGCCATTTCTTTTATGCCTTTATATGTGTTTCGTGTGGAAATGAGTTAAAGTTTAATATATTTCTTTTATGCTTTTTTATGTGTTTCATGTGGAAATGAGTTAAAGTTTTAATATTTTTAGTTATTAGAACAGTTTGTTTTCAAAGCAGGTTATCATACTTCTTCTCACACAAGTTTAACACAAGTTTAAGACATTTGGGAAGTGTGAGTAATATGTTAAATACTTGATTGCTATATGGAACAAACGGTGACAAGGTGATAGACACTACGTCGTGCCTCCATCATAGACACGCCATGCGCTTGGAGAGTCGGGCATGCCTCCGTGCGCCATGGAGAGACGAGCGTGCCTCCGTGCACCGAAAAAACAAATTTGCATTAAACATATCTTACTTGAAATGCAAGTGGATACCCTCGCAATGCATACTTAGGAATTTGTTGAGTTCGCTGCATCCTCAGTATTCTTTCCAATTGTGACTCTTTCAACAAATTTAAAAAAGTAAAATATGCCTTACAGCCCCAAGGATACGCAAGAAATTCATCCAAATGATCAACCATGCCAAGAATTCTATAATCAATTTGTCTGGAGGTTGGTTTCAAAATACACTCCATCAACGTAACTAATCCCAGTTTAAATTTATCTTCTTCATTTTCACACATACGGAATGCCTGGGATAACAGTGTCATGGTAATTTTTTTTTTACCGTTAAAATAATGATTCCTAAGACGATTGTTATTATGGTCAATATTCATTGATGATTCATGACATTGTAATCCTGTAAAAAGGCAAAATTTTTGCATGCCAAACCTAGCAACATGGTCATCTAACTGTACCCAAATTTCATTTTCTTTTCCACAATTTATAAGCCTCATTATAAACTCGTGTACTAATTTACTACTAAACTTTCTTCTTTTTCTTTTTCTTTTTCTTTTTCTTCTTCTCTTCTATAAATAAATCCATAAACGAATCCATAAAAATTACTACATAACACAGAAGCTTGATCATTTGAACCTATAAATCTTATAAAATCTTGCACATATTTACTATTTGGATATTGAACAATAGTGGCAGAAAACCATTGGTCTGGAGAGATTATGTACTCTAAAGCCATCGGCGAAAATATTTATGAGTAAATCTATCAATATTAAAAAAATAATAATAATAAAAAAAACCAAATTTTATATAAATAAAAATAAACATCTCCGTGTCACGGAGATAGCATGCCCACCCGTGACACGATCGCCATTACCGTGTCACCAAAATAGCCCATCTTCATGATACGATGAGACATCTAAATACAATCACGAGTCTCCAATACTAAATTTGTAGAAAGTTAAAGCAGAATTACCTTGAATACGAAATATGAAATATCAAAGAGAAAAATATCTCCAATTTGAGGTAAAAATTACTCTCTACAATGAGATGAGAATTACTCTTGAAGTATGTAAATATACACTAAAAAATATACATACACAATAAATGCAATATTTACAACCACTCCATCTAACCCAATAAATGTATTTATCTACAATCTATATATATACACAATCACTTACAATAAACTTTATCTTTTTGCCACTTTCTATTCATTTTTCTGCTGATACTTTTTGACAAAAAAAATGTAAATAGCCAAAAAAATGATGGAATCTTATATGCAAATAGCAGTAGAGATTTTAAGCTTTAACGAATTCGTTTTACATCCGATTTCAATAAATTAAACTTACTAACTCTATATATGAAGCTCTGAATATTTTTTTCACTCTACCATTACATCAATATCTTGATCAAAAATTGGCTCCAAGCAAAATACGGTAAGAATGATTCCAGTAACATATCAAATACGATAAGTATGATTTAAATTCAGTAACATCGACAAAACTAATGAATTTAATACCATATAACTTATGAAAATAAGAATCCAATTCTATTCACGCTAATAAAAATATGTAATATATAATAAATATACAATTCAACAAAAAAAATATCAAATATTTTTTAAATATTCATTCATAACAGCGCCGAAAACTAAATTAAGATAATTTTTAAAAAATTAAAATCTTCGCCCTAATAAAAATATCTAATATATAATAAATATACAATTCGGCAAAAAAATATCAAATATTTCCTAAATATTCAATTATAACAACGCTGAAAACTAAATTAAGATGATTTTAAAAAAATTAAAATCTTCGTGCTAATAAAAATATCTAATATATAATAAATATACAATTTAGCAAAAAAATTATTAAATATTTCCAAAATATTCAATTATAACAACGCCAAAAAAAAATTAAGATGATTTTAAAAAAAATTAAAATCTTCGCGCTAATAAAAATATCTAATATATAATAAATATGCAATTCGGAAAAAAAAAATATCAAATATTTCCTGGATATATTCAATTATAACAACGCTAAAAATTAAATTAAGATGATTTTAAAAAAATTAAAATCTTCGCGCTAATAAAAAATATCTAATATATAATAAATATACAATTCGGCAAAAAAATATCAAATATTTCCTGAATATATTCAATTATAACGACGCCGAAAAATAATTAAGATGATTTTTAAAAAATTAAAATTTTCGCGTTAATAAAAATATCTAATATATAATAAATATACAATTCGGCAAAAATTAAATCTTCGAGCTAATAAAAGTATCTAATATATAATAAATATACAATTCGACAAAAAAATATCAAAAATTTCCTAAATATTCAATTATAACAACGCCGAAAACTAAATTAAAATGATTTCAAAAAAATTAAAATTTTTGCGTTAATAAAAATATCTAATATATAATAAATATACAATTCGGAAAAAAATATATCAAATATTTCCTGAATATATTCAATTTTAACAACTCCGAAAACTAAATTAAGATAATTTTAAAAAAATTAAAATCTTCGCGCTAATAAAAATATCTAATATATAATAAATATACAATTCGACAAAAAAACATCAAATATTTCCTGAATATATTCAATTTTAACAACTCCGAAAACTAAATTAAGATGATTTTAAAAAAATTAAGATTTTCGCGCTAATATGAATATCTAATATATAATAAATATACAATTCGGCAAAAAAATATCAAATATTTCCTAAATATTCAACTGTAACGACGCCGAAAACTAAATTAAGATGATTTTAAAAAAAATTAAAATCGTCGCCCTAATAAAAATATCTAATATATAATAAATAAATAATTTGGCAAAAAAAAATATATTAAAGGTGCAAACATAAAAATTTCCAGGAGCAACATAAGAAAATCATTTCCTTGTTTTTTTTATTAAACGTACAATACTTTACTTTCTTATTAAAATAGTTCGTTCTCCATGTCACGTAGAACGGTGCAAATCTCACACCGTACGAGACGCATGTTGCCTTGCGAGAATAATTGTGCCTCTCCCACGGTGCGAGATCTAAACCTTCTCTGTGTCACTGAGAAGGTACACTCTCGCACCGTGCGAGATCTGCACCCACGCAGAACGGTGCAAATCTCACACCGTGCGAGACGCACGTTGCCTTGCGAGAATAACCGTGCGAGAGCCACAGTGCCGTGCGAGGGGCCCCATGTGTAACTTCAGGACTTCGTGTATTTAATTTCTAAACCAAGCTTTTAGACACAACCAACACACCTCCTGTCAGCCTTGCTCGACACTCTAACGACCTGTACCGACCGTCCCACGAGACAACACATCCACAACCGAGCGCTCACTTAACAATACACTGGACAAACATCAATCTACACACATGGGTTAAGCACAACACCCAATTCATCTTCATCTTCTTCAAAGTAAGTCTTCAACCCACTCAAGCGTAATATTTCAACATCCTCTTCTATCCTCTTCTATGTTCTATGATGTTTAAGAATTAAATTGTTGGAGAGTTGAGTATAGGTAGTTGTGGATTATTTGAATGGTGACTATGTTTCGTTTGGCTAGATTGATGTTCTGTTAGTCGTCCAATCTCCAACCCCAATATTATGCCTGCAAAGTGTTCGAGGAATTGCTTTAGTGATCATCCCTTAGTCATGCTTGGTGTTTGAGGAATCTTTATTACCCAAGCAGCCTTAGATCATGCCTTAGTCATGCTCGGTGTTTTAGGAATCTATATAACCCAAGCACCCGAAGTTTTAAATGCCCCTAAATCATTGCTACATTAATCTTTCTTCCTCCTTAATCTAGAACTACAATAAAGGTAGTTTTTTATTCATTTGGTTGAGATCCATAGACTGTGTTTTCAAAAATTCCACATATTAAAATAGCAAGTAACAAAGACATAATTGGCTATGAGTTCATTCTTCCTAATGTGATTGCAAACTAGGCAAACCAGAATAGCAGACTTCTCAACACTACTCTACTAATCCGTGAAACTTAACCAAATAGAACATAAGTTACAGCTTGAAAGAACTGCTTCTCAACACTACTCTGTTTCCATCTTATCTATGATAAGATTTCTTTGATAAACTATCAAACTTGGAGAAGATAAATACTAAGAAAGAGCAATAAGCATCCAGAAAACTTGGTCTAAAAGTTTAATGAATAATTTAACAAATCAGAGCTATCTCATAAAGGAAGACATAAAATTCCAATGAGCCAAGTCCTTTTCTCACACAAAATTTATGTTTGAGATTGTTGTCTTTGTTAAAGTCAAAAGCATAATAGAAGCAAATCTTGGAAATTAAAAACTACAATTGAAAGTTTGTGGCGAATTCCACAGAAGTGCTAACTGTCATGCTTGATTTGATAGAATAATTTTAATGTATTAATCGAAATCCAAGTCTAATATTAACATTTTATTTAATGAAAAAAAAAATGATAGGCATTATGCGCTAAAATTGTTAATGCTAATCACAGGATTTAAATTTAATTCCATGATTATTTGCAGATGTCTTTGCAATATATATTATCATCAGATCAATGGTTTTCTGCCACAATCACTCATTTTCCAAATTATCAATTTCTTAAAGATTTTGTCGAAGTCATTGATGCAGATGAACAAGCGACATTATTATGTTGTAATTTTCATGAATTTATATATGGAATGATCTATAGAGCAGCGGAAAAACAACAATTCAGTAGTAAATTAGTTCATGAATTCATTCTTAGACTTTGTACATTGTGCTAAAAACAATGAAATTTGGGTGAAATTCAAAGACAAGTTGGCACGCTTCGGTTTGCAAGAGTTTTGTCTTATCACAAGCTTATCTTGTCAGGAGATATCACTTCATCTCAACTGCAACAACAATAGGCTTCGAAATCAATATTTTAATGGTACAAAGAAAATTACCATGGCAATGCTTTTTCAAGCATTTCATCTCTGTGATAATCGAGAAGACAAATTTAAGCTCGGATTGGTTATGTTTGTAGAATGCGTATTGAAACCTATAGGAAGAACTGTTGATTATAAAACTCTAAGCATGGTTGAGGATGTTAACAGCTTCATACACTATCATTGGGGTCGTACAGCCTACTTTGTTTTACTATACTCACTGCAACAATCCCAAGTTGAAAGACTACACAGACTGCGAGAAAATCACGAAGATAAATGTAAATATGCATTGCATGGATATCCACTTGCCTTCCAGGTATGTTTTTCCTATTCAATTAGACTGGGTCTTTCTGTAAATTTATATATAATATCTAATCTTTATATTCTTTTAGTATTGGATATATGAAGCCTTTCCACGAGTTGGAGAAAAATTTAGTCACCGTAGATACAAAACAGTACAAGTTCCAAGAATGCGTAGATGGAAGCCCAATAAATTTTTAACAGAAAAAATAGTGAAAAAGTTTTTAGCAACCAAGAAGGTAATTTTGTTATTTTATTATAGTTATTTATTTAGAATATACATTTATTTTTACATTTTTTTCGAATAAATCCACAGATGGAAGTGATTCCAATCTTAGACGCTAATGAAGAAGAGGTGCACCAACCGTGGTATACATCTCTTGTATTACCACATGACAATGAGCATAGCATACTGGATAGGATTGTAAGGGGAGAATTCAATAATCATCTACAACAACAAACTGTCAGTGACACTCATCCTATTACATATACTTCGGTTGGAGTTGACTCAAGTTATTCTTCCAATTATGTAAGAAAAGAAGAAATTGAAGAGATGTTGAACATACATAGACAACATGCTAGAGAAGACATGGGAAAAATGCTTAACATACATCAACAACATGTTAGAGAAGACACGGAGAAAATGCTCAACATACACAGGCAACGTATGAGATCAGATATATCAAATTTGTGCAATACCTTTAAAACTGAAGCAAGAAATCACTACCAAGCAATTCAGGAATTGTTTCAACACAACTCTCAGGAAGAAGATTGATCGCCACCAAAGGGGCGTCAAAAATATTATTCCTTACTTTTCTAAAATTTGTCGTTCAAGTAGTAAATGGTAAGTAAGGGTCATTCCCACAGAGGATTGTTTTCAATTACGTCAATTGCAATAAGAAAGTAAAAATGTGCACAAAGTAAATGGGGGGTTGGTTGCTTAATTAAACTAAGGAAACGAAAAATATAAAAGACAAAGAACTAGAATGATGAAAAACACAAAGTAATGAAAATGTGATCGAAGGATATTTCTTCGCCGCTAGAATGAATTTCTAATCGATATTCGCAAAGGATTTTCGTTCAAAATATCAACAACAATTCGAGAATAATCACAAGCTCGATTACCTCAATCTCTTCTTACATATTAGTTGAATAAGATAAGCATCGTTACCCAACCCTTTTCATCAAACAACCTAGGATAAGCTCGCTAGATTTAATTCAACAAAAGCATTACGACGAAAGAGACGAATTGAATTAAGCGCAAACACACAAGCTCGGTTTGTTAGCTTAAGTGATAATCCACCTGCATTTAATAGAAAATTCCTCATAATCCATCAAAGTGTAGTTGCTATTAGGTTTTGGTTAAATTAGCGATTACGTACTAAAATTCCCAAAATAGCATATATTGTGTCAACCCAATCATTTAGTTGTCAACCCAAACAATCAAGAATAACAATATCAACATTTAACACAATAGATTAAAACACATTAATCTCAAGAACACAATGAAACACAAATCGATTAAATTATCATTTCTAGGGTTCCAAAATAACCCTCAATCACATTAACATTTAGCTATCCATAATGTAATGATAAATAACCAACAAAATAATACAATACATAAATAAAAACGAAATTAGAGAAGAGAGATGGCTTATTGATGGGGAGAAGGATAGATGGGATCTTCAATGTAAGGTATCTTCTTCTCCTTCATCACATTTCCACCATTGTTGATGGAGGTGGAGCTCCCAAGTTTTTCTCCTTTGGTGGTTGGCTCCTCCCCTTCTTGCTTGCCCTAGGAATAAGCCCAAAATGTGTATTTATCTTGTGGAGAAGAGGAAAAACGGGTTTGGAATAAAAGGGGTGAAATAAGAATTCAAAATCGGGTTTCGCGTGTTTTCTCGGGTTCTGCTTCAGATTTGTACTATGCGTACGCATAGGCTTGGACGTGCGTACGCATAGTGTAAAAATTTAAGCTTCAGTAGTTGAATTTGACAAGTGTGCATACGCACACCCTGCAGGCCTATGCGTACGCATAGGCCAAATTCTGAACCAACTTCATTTTCTGGTTTTTCACTCCAATTCACCTCCCTTCAAACCATACATCTTCCTCCTAATTGTGATAAACTTGGTTGCCAAATCTTGGAGTATTTTCTCTTCAATCGTTTTGGCTCAATTCACACTCAAAATACCACATCAACAACCAACAACTCGGGAATTCACCTAAGGAATAAAAGTAACAAAAATAATCAAAAACTAATAAGTGAAAACTAACAACTATCTAAGTTTAACGGTCTAAATGAGTGCGAAAACCGCACTTATCAAAGATTTTCAACAATCGCAACAAGTGTATTATGAAAACATACAATCAAGCATAAAAGATTACTTTAACAACGGTTTGACTTCTCTGACATCGTATATAGGTGAAGAAAATAGTAGTATTCTCAATAAGTTATCAAAGTCGCAATCAAACATGTAAAATGCTATAGCTTCTCTTCATGAAGATATTTGTCTCCATAAAACGTCAACATCGGAAAGTGTTGAAAAGTTCCAAAAAGATAAGAAAGCTACAGCAACAAAAATACAATTTTCAAAGAGTTTTCCTTTAGAAGACTATTTTATGTTGAGATATGAAGAAATTAAAGATTAGATATCGAAAAATTCACCCAAGTAAATTATTTAAATAACTTCATTATTTTAATTTTACTTCATGTGAAACTAATTGTAATGATGTTATGCAGTGAGTATTGGAGTGCTGGAGATGTCGTTTTTTTACAGAAGAGATACACTGAAGAGTATAATGGATACAACAAAAGACGTCAGTATTGAAGTTAGTAAAATTAATTTAGTCTACTTCGTATATTTAATCTACATAATTCCTATATCTAATTTACGTTTATTTATTATCAGCATCTTGAAATGGAATTAACACTGTTGAGAAAGTGTAATCTTGTTTCAAAAGAGTGCAATTCTTGATTTTCGCTTTGACGAAAAATGCATTGAGCATTTGACAAAAAAGAAACTCATAAAAGGAGTTCAAAGGAAAGACCAACGTTTTCTTGATGTTAGTATTTTCGACGAATATGTACTTGGCAAAATGCCAATGGCTGGTCGTCCATGGGTACACTACAATTCATTGCTGATTCCATCTTCTACTTGTGGCAATGACTAGTATCTTTTTCACGTAAATTTTCGCGAGTGGAAATTTAGGATATATGATTGTAGTCACACTACTCATATGCCACAAGAAATCTTGAACCGCGCAAATGCAGCATTAGATGTTGTCCGATATTTGTTACTATTTTCACCATTTTTCGTCGGCACAGATGTAAGGAAAAATATAAACAAGAAGATAGAAGTAGAAATCATGCCTTCTATGCAATGTGCAAATACTGGGTAAGTAATAAATTAATTCTTTATTACAATATTTCAAATGTTTGCTGCTTAAATTCTAATTTATAATATTTTTTCCATAGGACAAATTCTGCAATTTTTTTGCTGAAGTATATAGAATGTTTGCTTCTTGGATATCCAATAGAATCAATTTCTTCGGACAAAATGACAATATACAGACGAAAAATTGCAATGGATATCTAATGTAATAAATATTTTATATCATGATACTTTTGCATGTAAACATGATTATGAAATGAAGGGATGATGTAATTTTAAATTTCATATATGCATTCTTAGGATTATGAGTGATTGTAATCTTTTTCGTTTTATTACATCTGATTATGACTTTCACTTCTGTCATTGCTTCGAAATTTAAAAATAGTTATATTTTTTTGGTATGTTATCTTAAAGACATGATATTCACGACTTAAAGACATGATATTCACGACTTTTGTTTTTACAATTATTGATTCTTAGCTGGAATTTTTTAAGGCAAAGATATTAGAAATTTTAAAGCTCCATTTTCGCGTTTATGTACACCTGTACGTTACCAATTATATCACTCCTACCTTACAATTAGAATTGGGGATAAAATGAGGCAAAACAAAGAAAAAACCACACCACAGTAAAGTGCTTAAATTAATTTGATATTGTCATCTAATCTTCAATTCAATGGCTTGAATGTTCCAATACTAATGGAATTATTCCTACTACTAATTACAGACAAGTTACAAAAGAATTATATTACATTCTAACTTTGATGCAAGAAAATTATAACGGTTATAACAGTTATCGTGCAACGCATGATCCACCCTACTATATATATATATAAAAGAGAAAGATTTGTTCCTATTCACATTGCATCATCATGACCTATTGATGATATCATACAACATTTTATTTTTTATTATTCTTTTTTATTTCATTTTTTCTTGCAGCTAAGTTCTTGGAGTAATTGCACTTTTAGTCCTTCAACTTTCATCTCAAACATTTTAGTCATCGAATTTTGACTTTTCTTTCCAGTACGTCCTTCAAAAATTGCAATCTTAGGTCCTTCAACTTTTGACACTTATACACTTCAGTCCCCAAGTTAAATTTTTGTGCACTTTTGGTCATTTTTCCCGTCTTCATCCGTTTTCTCCTCCAATTTGATATTTTGGCGTTAGAGACCTACAAAATAGAAAATAATTAAATTAAGTAGTAAAATGCAAATGAAAATCTATATTTATACATCTATATCTAGATCTATATCTATATCTATATCTATTCTATATCTGATATATTGATGATGTCATACAGCACTAGCAAACAAACCTTCTTTTTTATATATTGCAACTAAGTTCTCGGTAAATGGGCTTCCAGTCCTTCAACTTTCATCTCGAACATTTTAATCCTCAAATTTTGACTTTTTTCGATTACGTCCTTAAAAAATTGCAACCTTAGGTCCTTCAACTTTTAACACTTGTACACTTCAGTCCCCAAATTTAACTTTTTGTGCACTATCGATCATTTTTTTCCTTTCGTGATTATTCATTTATCATTTC
This sequence comes from Osmanthus fragrans, assembly GCA_019395295.1. Taxonomy (NCBI): domain Eukaryota; kingdom Viridiplantae; phylum Streptophyta; class Magnoliopsida; order Lamiales; family Oleaceae; genus Osmanthus; species Osmanthus fragrans. Next base: position 13,196,672 of record CM033347.1, on the reverse strand, counting down.
TCCTACTATAGTTAGAGTTTCCTTTGGTTTTATGTTGAAAGTTGGTTACTATTCATAACGCATCATCAATGATGTCATGCTAATGTCATATTTTAATATTAATTTTATCTCTTTTATTTTATCTCAGGCACGACATTATTGCATTCTTTTATTCATTTCTTGTTCTTCTCTGACTCTTTTCCCATTTCTCCATGCAACGTCTCATACTTCCTCCATTCTCTATGTAACGATTCATATTGTGCAAGATTTTTCTTTTCTTCTTCTGTCTTTTTTTCTCACGATTTTATTTATATGCTGTGTAATTTTGCCAAAATTTTTTGGTATTCATCAACCTAAAAGTTCTAACCCTCTATTTTTGCTTTCTTTTACAGATGTTTGAAATTTTCATCATAGATCAATCGAAAGAATTATCGAAACAAGGTTTTTTGGTAGTAAATAAAGATTTTTGCTATGAATCGAAGGTATGGTGGTTCTCTTTTACTGTATCATTCTAGATATGCAAAAAAAATTAAAATAAAATAATATTATACGCAAATTCAAAAAAATTTCTTAATTTTTAATCATACATATTTCATCAATCTACTAATCCAAAATACATTTTCTTATCAAAACGGGTCTCAAACAAGGGCTTAATATCCATTACCAGGCTGTCAATTGAAACTTTATTTAGAACTATTATTTTATATTATGAAAAATCATTGCTTTGTGACACGATATTATTGAGCATTAGTCTTTGACACTGGAAGGTCTCGAGACAATCATAGGTTTCATATTCATTTTGAAATGATAAAGACGTATCGAATTTAATTTCATAAAATATCATAAGGTTCTCTATGGACAAAGTTTGGTTTAGCACTACAAACCAATGAGATAATGCAAAGACAAATGTTTTATGTTTTTACGTTTATTTTTCATATTTATATATTCAATTTTTATTATTTGTTTTTTTTCTATAGTTGGAATTTGATTCTATTCATTTTGCACGGATTGATTATCAAAATAGCAAAATGTGAGGCAGATAAATTTGTTGAAATTATATGGCAAGTTTCCAGGACATTTAGCTCCTCTTATGAGATGTGTACACATTCTTTCTATTATGAATGGTTTGGAATTTATGATGGCGTCCAACTCATGGAAGGTATACTTTTCTAATTTATTTTATAGTAAAAGAAAAGAGTTTTCAATAATTTGGTCTTTCAAAGATGTCATTGACTTCTATGACTTCATCATTCTTTCTTGATTTTTCATTGATCCCCTTCCTATCTCTCATGTCTCTCTCAGAGAAATACATTGAGAGACTTCCCTTTTCATCTTCTCATTCACTTGTTTCTTTTTACCAGTTTTTAGTATATTTTATTTTTACTAATTGACATCAATTTCTTCTTGATGATTTCAAGTAAATTTAAATTTAAGGAATTGCAAGCGCATTTACCACAGGTGAGTCTCTCAGAGGGTTAATCGGAGCCCCATTTTAACCATGTTTTAATCATATGGTTGCATCCATTACCAGAGGCAGAACCTGAAATTGATCTTTGATTTGATAGCATCTTACTACATCGAACTCATTTTCTTTAATTTTTTTGTCTTATCATATTGCATTTTACGTCTTATGATAGATATTAAAGTATTGCCCTTGTAATTAAAATTACAATTGGTTTGTTTTGTAATAAAGTTATTATTTTTCTTAAAGAGGTGAAATCGTTTAAGATTGTCATACTTCTCTTTTTTGAACTCTATGTTTGCTTACATGGAGTAGGGGGATTGTTTTCAAAGGTACATATGAATATATCTTTGGGTTTGTCTATTGATGACTTTCATACAATATACCTTCGTATTATTAATAATATAAAATACATTAATAGTCTAAATAGTTAAATATTTTGATGTTCCAAAATCATTTATCTTTTTTTTTTAAACAAAATCAATTGTAAAATTATAACTATTATCGTACAACGCACGATCTCTACTAATATATATAAAGCATATGAAAAATGAAATTTTATCGTGAGATAATTTTGGAGTCTAGTATTCAAAGATCTTTTTCATCTTGATGCAATACACCAGCAATAAGAAAAAATTGGAAGAAAAAAAAAACAAATTTACTAATAGTTCTCCAAAAATCAGAGTGGAATTGTTTGGTTCCCAATGCATGATCCCAAAATCGGCCCATTTAGTAGACGAACTGATCGAATCATTCAATTCAATCAAGTTTCGATTCAATTCCCCTGGTTCCAAGAAAAAAATACTCACCTCTAAACGTGAATTAGTTTGATCTTTAGATTTGAAAGAAAATCCAGATTAGGTTCTAAACAATTTTTCTAAGGCATAGGGAGGTGGGTACGGGCTGACCTGCCCATTTTGAACCTCTAGCTCAATGAGATGGAATATGTCAAAACTTTTGAATCGAATCAAACCCGTCCTGAATCGTATCGAGCCGAATCAAACAGTTCCTAAGTTAAATACTCGAACGAGTATCTAAATCGAGAATTGACGAATTTGGTTAAATTTTCAGTTCTAGACCAAGGACCGAAAAATCGAATCTTCCTAATTTTTTTTTATCTTAAATAAGCCAAATTATTTTATTTTTTTAAATAAATTTGTTAACTAATTAATTTAGTCCAAACCCAAATATGATTTTCTTATTTAGAATTTTCAGTCCAAACACAACTTAACCAAATTGATATAAATTTTACCCAGATTATTATTTTACCGTAATACCGTTTCTACAATTTTAGAGAAATTGAATTGGAAGCTCAGCTATGCCTTTTTTCGTTATTGTGAGCTCGTTATCTTCATATTTCTACAATTTTAACAATCAAATCTATAAAAAAAACTCAACAAAAATAAATGCAAAAGATATATAATATTAGATTACGTTATTTTGTAAGAACTAACATATCATTAGTTAAATTAATATAACGTTATTATAAATATTTTTTTAAAAAATTATTGTACAAAATCTAGATATCGAATCGAATGGAATCATACCTGAATAGTTCCGTAATTAAATTTGAACACCACAATTTCACTTATTAAATACCAAAAAATCGTGTTCAATTCGATTCTCTTTAAAATGGAGCTGAACCGTAACCATGCCCAACCCGAAGAGCTACCGCACGCCAAGCTACATAATTTGCAAGTGAAGCAGATGAAGATATGTGATAAGGATTTTAAGCCCCACCTTAAATTTCCTTCCTTTTAGTCACTCCATTTTACATACTCACCCTCTCCTTCACACAGTGGAAGCAAGATGATTATGAAAGAGAGAGAACAACTTTAAGAGGTCCGTCGAAAGTCTCAAACTCCACGAGCCCACTAAAGTATATTCGATATATTCAGGCTTCTGGCAATCTAAAGGTAACCTTGTTTAATTGCCAAGCATAATTTAGTTTCTTGATAACTTTTTTATGTTCAAAAACATTTTATAATTTAAACAATAATTTTGAAGTCTTTCTTGGGTTTGGTCTTTTATTCAAGATTTTCTTGTCATTGGATCAAGTTTATTTTGGCTGCTTTTGGTAATTCTTCTGCTGATTGATTTTTGGATAAGATTCTTGCAGTTGGTGTAAAGTAGGCGGAGCTTATTAATTTCGAGATATTATCTGAAATGAATTTGGGAACTTTGCATTTAAGTAAATAATTCTGTCTTCCCAAAAGTTCTACTAACGATTGGATAATGAGGAATTTAAGGTCAAATTGACAGCAAATACAGGCATCTTTCTTGATGCAATCGTTATGCGGGGTAAATCCTTGTTAATTAGTAGAATATTGTACAATACAGTGAAATTTTGCTCATATTTCAAGATTAATGATTTTATGTCTGAAACGGTTGTAGTTATGTAAAAATGGTGTTTCATTTTAAGCCTGGTCTCGAGGAGTCCTGTAACAAGATGTGATTAGTTTCGCTGTAATTGGCAACCCACCACAAACCACACCCTTTATATGGGATTGGGAACTATGGAGGGAAGGTAGAGTGTTTAAGAATGGTCCGAAATTAACAGTTAATGTGGCTTGGTATATTATATTCCATTTTGAGAATGGTACTGACTTTATTATCTGTGGGAAATAGGAAAGGCCATAGCTCTCAAGCATCAACTTAATGATCAATTTCTTATTTATATTTATAGATGCGATTTGGACTGTTAATGTTTCAATGTTTTTGTTAGAAAATCAAATGAGACTGGATTTATAATGTGTGCACTCGAATCACATCAATCATATACTGGACTTAGATTGCGTTATAAAATGCCTTTTCTAAATCATTGTAAAGTACGGTCTCTGATTGAAAATTCATCTTGTTTCCATTTAGTACACTAAAATTGTAGCGGTTCTTGATAACACTTGGCATTGAGGTACATTCACATGCACATCCCTTATTACCATTTTACTAGCAATGTTGCATTTCTTTTTGCAGAGAATTGCACTTAAGGTGCCGTTTTAGAGGTATATAAGCATTCTTTCCCATTCTGATTTTTATTTCTTGATTTGGATGAGTATTTTGGGTAGTCTAAAATTACAATTGAACATCCAGACTCCAATTTTTATTTTTTGAGCAAGGGTAAAAGTGTCTTTTTAACAAATACCTTGAAATACGTGAGAGTCATATGACAATTTAACAGCTTTTTTAAATGAAACTTGAAGGACTGACTAACTTTTTACGAACTTTGAAGTATGGGGTTCATTGGCCATGAAAATTAAACTGGAGACCCCAAGTGTTCGTTTACCTACAGAATGTGGACTTTAGGTGCAATTCTTTCTTATCTGTATTTAATTCTTTATCCTCTGGAGGTTAGTGCCTTGAGGAACCTATAGGTATGAGGTTATAATACTTATATTTCATGCTAGCTGTAATAATATTTTTGCTTTCAGGTTTGCTGTGATGATGTTGAGCAAACAGTTAATTTGTGTTCTTAAGGTCCATCTATTTTATGTGTATTACAGGTGAATAAGTTGATAGAAGTTTAGCGATTGTACTCTCCTTTTGCTTTTGAAGTGAACATGGCTCCTGTACTTCCAAGTTCGACGAACAATATTTCACTTACTTCAAGATCTTTCTTTATAACCAAACAGAACAATTGTGTAACCAGATGTAGTAATGCAAGAAAGTTGAACAATCAAACATTACCAGTACAAAAGTATATATTACCTCTGTCAACATCTGTTAGATTATTTCCCCAACTACAAATTGCGTGTGGTTTTCAGTCTAAACTAAAAACCCATATAGTGTCTGCCACTGGGACTGATGTTGCCATGGAGGCGGCAGATTTGCCTGCTGCAGATAACGAAGCTTCACAAATTTCTATAGATGCTGCAAACACAAGTGGAGAATCGTCTGTCAAAGCAGATGTTAATCCTACTCCTGCCCAATCTAAACGTACAAGGCCTGTCAGAAAGAGTGAGATGCCTCCTGTGAAGAATGAAGAACTCGTTCCTGGAGCAACTTTCACAGGAAAAGTTAGATCAATCCAGCCATTTGGTGCTTTCGTTGATTTTGGAGCATTTACAGACGGACTCGTGCATGTTTCTAATCTGAGTAGTAGTTTTGTGAAGGATGTTGGGAGTGTAGTTTCCGTTGGACAGGAGGTGATGGTAAGGTTGATTGAAGCGAACACGGAGACTGGCCGAATATCTTTAACCATGCGTGAAAGTGATGATGCCAGCAAGAAAGACGGCAAAGATAAATCTAGACCTACCAGAAAGTTTGGACAAAATTCTAATCAGAGAAGAGATGAGGTGAAGAAAAGCTCAAAGTTTGTGAAGGGTCAAAATCTAGAAGGAACAGTGAAAAATTTAACCAGAGCTGGTGCTTTCATATCTTTACCCGAAGGTGAGGAAGGATTCCTGCCTGTATCAGAGGAAGCTGACGATAGTTTTGCAAATGTTATGGGCGAAACTTCACTGGAAGTAGGTCAAGAAGTCAGCGTTAGAGTGTTGCGCATCACTAGAGGACAGGTAACATTGACAATGAAAAAGGAAGAAGCTTTTTCAGAGTTGGATTCCAAGCTTAGCCAGGGTGTTGTACATACAGCAACTAACCCTTTTCTTTTAGCATTTCGCAGTAATAAAGATATTTCTGCATTTTTGGATGAAATTGAGAAACAAGATGAAACAGTTGAAAAAACACAGGAAGATGTAGAGGGCGCAGATTTAGGAGCCATAACAATGGATGGTATTGTACCTGAAACCTTGGACAAGGAAGAGGGCCCTGAAAGTATACTTGCTGATTCTTCACAATCTAATGATGTTGCTGAAAGCATCGAAGAAGTTAAGGTGAGCTCTGTAATTTTGACTGCTGATGGAATCCCCTCTGCCGATGATGAAATTGTTGACAAACCTTCTCCTACTGATGCTATAGAAAACAAAGAAGAAGCTAAGTTGTCTGGAGAATTAGTTGATCAGGCCTGTGGATCAGAGACTGTAGAAGAAGTTATGGAAAAGGCACCTGATGATTCAATAGCAAAAGATGAAGAGCAAAGTCAGGAATCAAATAGCTCAGAGGCTTCTGCCACAGAAGGTGAATCTGCGTTATCTGGAGAACCTCCTGTGATGGATGCAACAGTGAATGAAAAAGAATCCGAGTTATCTGGAGAAATAGCTGATCAGACCTTGTCATCAGAGATAGCTGAACAAGTTACAGAGAAGGCTGCTGCTGATGTGATAGCAGAAGAAGAAGAGCAAAGTCAGAAACCAGATAGTGAAGTTCCTTCTGCCGAACAAGGTGAAGAATGACTTCACCTAATCCTGAGAATTTAAATAGGCCCTTATTAAGGACAACTTAACAACATCTACTGCATGTTGAGTAGGAGAATACAGCCCAGACATGATAATTTTAATGCTTTACATAATGTGAATTAGGAGATATTTGATGAGATTCTATGTTTTATGGGGGGAGTTTCATTCATGACAAATTATTGCTTCCCTAAAAACTAGTTTCCTTTTGTCGTACATTGCAGAAAGTCAGATTAGTGGAGATGATATCAAGAATCAGGGTAACAATGTAGACAACGTGGCTAGAAGTGACATCCAGGCACAAACTTCTGCTGCTAGTAGTGAAAATTCATCGATCACATCTGTTGAAAAGGAAGAGGGGGGAATCAATATTCAAAAGAATGGAAATGTGCCCAACCCAATTGGGGAAAGTGATATTGCTTCGCCAAAAGAAGCCACATCCAAAGGTCTATTCTTCTGCTTTTTGCTTCTCATTTCGTGCATATTAAAAAAGTTCACTTGCATTAACAATGCCTTCATGATTGAGTCATTAGATTTTTCTTTGTGAATTTGAACTATTACTACAACTTCAATTAGCTAATGCTGTTAATAAATATGGGAAGCCCGATGAGAATGTGAAGAACTAAAACATTATGGTTCCAAAAACTTAAAACTGACACATGGAATACGAATAAGATAATACAAAAAGGGTGTAATATATGCACAGAGATTCTCGAATTTAACTTAACCGTGTCGTGTTCAATTCAGCCAACAGCTTGCTAACTACTTTCTAAAAGATTAATGTTCTGAAATCGAGAAACTCATTTCAACTGAGTTCAATGAACATGATGTACCGTTAAAAGATGTAATGTCATGTCTAATATAACCATATGCTGCTTGTGAGTGAAGTATTGCACCAAGTAAAGAAAGTGCCAAAAAAGAGAATAGATGTAATCTACTAATGGATAACCACTTCTTAGATTTAGTTTTTTATTAAATCATATTTAATAACTTCTTATTTCGCTGCCCATTCCCTTCTGGATCTGTTCCGCCTGTTTGCAGCTGCTATTGCACCGGCTCTTGTGAAGCAGTTGCGTGAGGAAACAGGAGCAGGAATGATGGATTGCAAGAAAGCTCTATCTGAAACTGAAGGAGATACAGTTAAAGCTCAGGAATACCTCAGAAAGAAAGGTTTAGCAAGTGCAGATAAGAAATCCGGTAGGGTCACAGCTGAAGGAAGAATCGGTTCATACATTCACGATAGCAGGATAGGCATCTTAGTAGAGGTGAATTGTGAAACAGATTTTGTAGCTCGAGGTGACATTTTCAAGGAATTGGTCGAGGACTTGGCCATGCAAGTGGCTGCATGCCCTCAAGTACAGTATCTTAGTACTGAAGATGTTCCTAAAGATATTGTTGATAAGGAGAAGGAAATTGAAATGCAAAAGGAAGATCTATTGTCCAAGCCCGAGCAGATTAGATCTAAGATTGTTGATGGCCGGATAAATAAGAGGTTAGAGGAGCTGGCCTTATTGGAACAGCCTTATATCAAGAATGATAAAATAGTGGTGAAGGACTGGGTGAAGCAGACGATTGCAAAAGTCGGAGAGAACATTAAAGTGAAGAGATTCGTGCGCTACAATTTAGGAGAAGGTCTGGAAAGGAAAAGCCAAGATTTTGCTGCAGAAGTCGCAGCACAAACTGCTGCTAAATTGGTGCCCACATCTGGAAAACGGGAACCTCCTGCCGTTGAAGCCAAGGAAACCATAGAGAAGTAAGTATATGCTCTATTATATATGTCCATGCAACTTGGTGCACTTTTGTTGGTTAAGATATAAGCATGACAACGAGACAAATTATATAGAGGTCATCCTAGAAGTTGCATATGGATGGTGTTTGCTGTGTATCAGTTGTCAGCTTTTGAAGCTGTGTGGTAATGCTTAAACATCATATTATACCACTGGCTTTTTTATACCTTTAACTTTTTAGGAACTAGTAAAAAGTGCAAACTGAATCCAGCCACCTGGTTGCAGTATAATTTTTCTTCTATGAATTGTAATATTAAATGTTATAAGAACTAAAACACACCAGCCAGTTCGACTGGAACAGTCAGTTTCGATGTAGAAAACCGTAAAGTGCATACCTTTTAAAAGAGTCTAGGAACGGGAAGGTTCACCTGCACGATCTGGTGAGTGGAACCACTAACCAGTTATTTAAATTTTTTTTATTTTAACATCGGTTCGACCCTGACCCTATCAGATCAAATACTCACTCAGTTTTTAAAACATTGATATTATCAACTTTCTTGTACCCCATAGACCTGTGGATCATTTCCCTTTCCTCCCTACTACCCACTCACCCACCCACAGAAGCTCAAAAAAAAAAAAAAAAATAAGAGAGAATAGTGAGAATAGTAATACCAGTTCAACACTGCAATAATGTGTGTTTTCATGCTGATCGTGCCTTTGATCTTCACCTACGTTATATGTTACTTGTCCTTGCATCATTACATTAGTTACTAAATCTGATGCAACAATGTAGGACTCCAAAAGCAACAATTTCAGCTGCACTGGTTAAACAATTGCGAGAAGAAACTGGAGCTGGCATGATGGATTGCAAGAAAGCCCTTTCTGAAACTGGAGGAGACCTTGAGAAGGCACAGGAATACCTGAGGAAGAAGGGCCTTTCTGCCGCTGACAAAAAGTCTAAACGACTTGCTGCTGAAGGCAGAATTGGGTCCTACATTCATGATTCCCGTATTGGAGTTCTACTTGAAGTTAATTGTGAAACTGACTTTGTGGGTAGAAGTGAAAACTTCAAAGAATTGGTTGATGATCTAGCGATGCAGGTTGTTGCCTGCCCACAAGTGCAGTACGTATCCATTGAAGATGTCCCAGAAAGCATGGTCAAGAAAGAGAAGGAACTGGAGATGCAGAGGGAAGATCTTCAGTCGAAGCCTGAGAATATAAGGGAGAAGATTGTCGAGGGAAGGGTTTCAAAGAGGCTTAGCGAGCTTACTCTTTTGGAACAGCCCTTCATTAAAAACGATAGCATTTTTTGTGAAGGATCTGGTAAAGCAAACTGTTGCTTCCCTTGGGGAGAATATAAAAGTCAGGAGGTTTATTCGGTTTACACTTGGTGAGACGAGCAACGCAGAGTTAGGAAATGAAGCAGGAGATGCAGAATAGTAAAATTTGTTTGATGGAGCTATTAAGTGTCAATACATTGAACTATTACCTTATTTTGACTGTTTTTTAGTACATGAATCTTTCAGGAGACTGGAAAACAGGCAATGGTCGAGTCTGTTGTAATATTGAAAACAAATTTTGTTAGAGATTTCTTTGCCTGTCTTGCTCTTGAAGGCCAATGGAAAAGGAGAATCTTACGTTCCAGGAGTTTTTATTTTTTCGTATAATTAGCGCCGGATTGTACGCAAATTTTTCTATTTTTTAAATATTTTTCTGTTTGTCAATGAGTTAGCTGCCAAATTTTATCTTGTTTGAAAATAATAAAAGAAGTAACCTGTCGATATTAACGTGTAAAGTAGCCATTAGCTATAATTTTTCAGGCCTCTTTCTGTACAAGTGGTGTCTTTTCCGTAGCGCTAGTTTTTGCCCGTACAATGCAAAGGACTTATTTTTTTAAAGTTAAAGTTAGTGTGCTTTTTTAAGTGAATGTTAGCATGTTGAGCGTGAAAGATATATGCGGTACCGATACAATAGTTATGTAACAAAAGATTGATTCTAATTTGGTTGCACTTTTTTAGTTAATTATATAAATTTATGTTTGTACTTGTTCTAAATTTATTCTTTCGTACAGTATAAAATAATGAGAATATATATAAATACTATTTGGTATTACAAAATTTATGCCAGATATTTAGTATTTTAATAACAATATATTTGTGTAATGAAAGTGTGAATGAGTACTTTTTAGTTGTAAAGAATTAAAATTTACTTTAAATTTTAATAATATATTTGAATGCAAATTTGATTTTTAATTCAAAATTACGTTTGAATAGGGAATGAGATGCGAACGATAATTTATGGAAAGTAAAAGAGAACGTTACAATTTTACGATGACCGTCGTGATAAGGTGTTAGCGTTACTTTAAATATAGGATTATGTGTATGTGAATTGCCTTCCCGATTAGCAATATTGGAATCATACGTTAACACTGATTTCACTTTTATCAAAAACGAAATTATTGTATACTTGAAAAGTCTTTTGTCATGGAATGGAATCTTTTGGTGGGAGACAGTTTTTATGGAGAAGTAAGGGAGTAAAATCTAGCACAAATAGTTTGATAACTTGGCATTCAATTCGAGAAAGCAATAAAGTAGGCAAGAGGACAAGTCGCACCAATAATTTGTGAAACCAATAAAGTAAACAAGAAGACAATCAACACCAATAAAGTAAGCTAGAGAACAAGCGAATTTATTTTCTTCCTAACTTATTGACAAACACCAGCAACACTGATTATTGTTCGTGAATCCAACACAGCTTTCATTTGTTCACAAGCAAATTTATTTCTTTCTAGATCTATGAAGAAAAACTATCAACACTTATTTTCAAATGCTCTTGCCGCTACGCAATAATCATGAGAAAGAGTACGCGACGCATAGTCCATAGACAGTGGAGACCCAGATGTGATTTCTGCTATCGGTAGAGTGCGCGGAGATTTGAGTCTCTGCCGTGTGCAGAGACCCAGTTCTCCGCGCACAACGGAGGGAATATATATAAATTTTTTATAAATTTTATTAAAGTATCAGTCATGAAGTTGTATGGTTTAATTGAGATAAATTAAATATAATTGATAAATATGAAACGAAAATGTTAGTAGAATCTTATAGGTTCACAAACCTTCTTTTAGCAGCTAATGTATCCTCAACAGCAGCATCTGAACCACCTAAAGCAGGAAGCCTGCTGATGGGGTCCTTTAGAAAATTAAAGCCTGCTGATGGGATCCTCTAGAAAATTAAACACATTAAAGCTTTGTACACATTGTATCATGAGTTGACAAAATCCTAAATTTAGGCATAGTGTTTTTCAACACCAATTTGAACTACCATTTGTTGCTGCAATGATACTTTTAGAAAAGTTAATATGGAAATTTAGGTTAATGGCATTAATTTTTAACTAACAGGGTCGCTAACAAAAACATAATGTAAATTAATTTCTATGTTATTATAAACAATTATTATATACTGTTAACTTGATTTCAATCTACATAATTGTCATAAATTGTTTTGTCTGTTCAACTATGAATTGTTCAATACAGTGACTATATTCTTTGCAGATGTCTCTAGAATACATACTGTCTCCAAACCAATGGATTTCTACAGCTATTACTCAATTTCCAAATCATCAATACGTTAAAGATTTTGTGGAATTGATAGGTGCAAATGAACAAGCTTCTTTGATGTGCAGTAATTTTTATGGATTTATTTATGAACGTATTGTAGTAGAAGAAGAGAAGTAGTATAGTTTAGTAGTAAATTAGTACATGAATTTATTATGAGGCTTGTAAACTGTGGAAAAATGATGAAGTGTGGGTGTGGTTAGATAATCACCTGACATGTTTTGGCATGCAAGAATTTTGCCTTATTATTGGATTACTATGCCACGAACCACAAATGAATCTTGATTGTAGTAATGATTGGCTTAGAAATTTATATTTTAATGGGATGAAAAAAAATTAACATGAAAATGCTTTTTGAATTATTCCAATTGTGTCCAGATGAAGATGATAAATTTAGGTTAGGATTGGTTATATTGGTGGAGTGTGTTCTAAAGCTAACGGGAAGATATATTGATTATAGAACTCTCGACATGGTTGAGCATCTTGATGAGTTTTTGGTTTATCCATGGAGTCGTAAGGCATATTTTATTTTGTTAAATTCAGTGCAAGATTCACAATTGGAAAGAGCGCAGGGGATGTAACAAAATGAACAAACTGAACATAAATATTCATTACATGAATATCCTTTTACATTTCAGGTATTTTTTTTCTTATTGATTTATAATGTGTAATTTATTTGTACAAGAAATATATGTAATACAATTTTTTGAATACGTTACAGTAATGGATATATGAAGCATTTCCAGAGATAGGTGAAAAATTTGGACGCCGTAAATATAAAACAATACAGTATCCACGAATGCATAGATGGAAGCCGAATAAAATATTGACGGAGACAATTGTTAAGCAATTTTTGACTACTCAAGATGTATGATATTTTTTATGCATTCACAATTATATATGTATTTAATTATTTCAAAAATAAATGGAATAAAGTGATTCCGATATTTAATTATAATTACAGATTCAAGTAGTTGCAGTGTCACAGCGTACTGAGGAAGAACTACAGACATTTTGGTACATAACTTTTTCACTGTCGTTGGATAATCAACATAGCATATTAGATGACATTGTAAATGGGAAATTCAATAATGTAATCCCCTAGAACATGGATGTGCAACAAATGACTATTCCCCGTGTATATAGTTCAGTTGGAGCTGGGCCACGACGTGCACGTCGAACGGTGTTTTATTTGCTCGTAGCTCCCATTTGATACTGGATAAAGCAAATCTTGGTTTTTGTTTTCCTTGTGATGGACCTAGAAGAGGGAGTGGAAAAAAACAAAAGGAATTTTATTGAAATCTTTTTTTTTTTAAAAACTCAAAAAAAAATCAATTTAACAATGAAATAATATTCCAAATTGTCTTGGATTTAGTGGCTCTTTCCAAAAGGCATGAATGCAAATAAAAAACATCCCCTGGATAAGTTTCATGACCAGGTGATTTTCGTAATAGAAGAGACATTTGGCGATAAGCTTGGGCTTGGAGAGATCATCATAAATGATTAAAGTGTGTTGTTTTCAGCCAAAACTGCTCCTATATAAGGAGCAAGGTATTACAATGTAGCAGGGGGATCCACCGTTTTGGCTACCACAATAGTGCATTCAATCGTCCCCATTTCCTGTAAAGTAGTTACTACCTGAGCCACAAAAGATGTTTTTTGACCAATAGCTACATAAACACATATTACATTTTGACATTGTTGATTGAGAATCATATATGTGGCTACTACTGTTTTATCGATCTGTCTATCCCCAATAATTCATTCTCATTGACCACGTCCTATAGGGATCATCGAATCAATAGCAATAAACTCGGTTTGAAGAGGCTCATATACGGAACGCCGCAAAATAATACTTGGAGCAGGATATTTAATTAATCGAGATTTCGAAGTTGAAATTTCACATCTATTATCAATAGGTTTAGCCAGGACATTTATAACACGACCCAAATAGGCCTCGCTCACTAGTATCCGAGCAATTCTTCCTACTGCTTTTACAGAACTTCATTCTTGTATCATTAAACAATCACCCATTAATACAACACCAACATTATTTGATTCCAAATTCAAAGCAATACCTATTGTACCTTCTTCAAATTCTACTAATTCACTCGCCATTACTTCATCAAGACCATGAATACGAGCAATGTCATCGCCTACTTGAAGTACTGTACCAGTATTTACAATCTTTACTTCTCTATTATATTGTTCAATATGTCCACGAATAATATTACTAATTTCTTCAACTCGACTGGTTGCCATGAGTATTTCTTAATTATTTTTTTATTTTTAAAAGAAAAAAAATAATGCCTATAGTAGAAAGACTAATAAGTTATTTCTTCCATCGCTCCCCCTAGAGAGAACTCTCAATGGTGCATGGAGAGTTCTCTCCGTACACTGCTGAGAGAGTTATTTTATTTTATTATTTTTACTGATTAGGGATTATTATTTTGGCCACATTTTAAAAAATGATTTCATAAGTAATTACGCGAAATATTTAAATGTATTTTAGTATTTCGATCATAATTTTGACCACGGTTATCCAATTTTTGGCGCGCACGTCGTGGCCACCAAGTTTCACTGGGTGCGAATCATTTTCGAGACCAAAAACCGTTGTTTTCCCTTCCAAATTGTCGATTTAAGTTATTTTCTTCTTTATGGCAAGATTTCATTTATTCCATAATTCTATATTTTATTTTGGTATGATTATTGAGTTCTCAACCTGTGTTGAAAATTAAACTTGACTCAGCAACATAAAGTATGTACATTATACGACAATAAGATAAAGATATTTTGTGTATAGATGCAAAGAATAAGAGAAATACAAAAATCACCGCCTCTTAGCATAATATTTTTGACCAATTATATTTATAATTTGACCATATCCAACCAAAAGATTAATAAATCCATTATTTGAGTTGTTGGAAAATAAGAAAGAGGAAAAAAAAACTTCCTCAACTGGGATAAAATGGGAAAAAAATACGTCTTGAACGAATAGTAATTGATGGATTGCCTCTTTTAATGGAAGAGGGATTCATGTTCATTCATGATTGATGAAAACAGAGTAAGTGACTAAAATACTTCCTAATCATATAAATTCAGATTTTTCCTACAGTGCTTTATGTTCTAAGAGTTGTACATTTGTGCTTGGTTTATAATCTGTTAAAAGGCTTGTTTAATATGGAACTATTCATCGGTGATACCCAGAGCAATCTCAAAGACGAGAGGAGATAAATACTATTTTAGGACAACATTTCTTACGTGTTGAAGCATTCTATAATTCCGTGTTTATTCTATTCTTTTGTTCTTGATGAATCATTTGTAAGTTGGTTCACTTTTTGTTCTTTTTCCAACGGGGTTTCCTTCCACTTCTTTAAAGACACGCCTAAAAGCTTCATTCAAAGCTTTCACATAACTCTATCTTGAGCCCAGTCCGGGAAAAAATTTATAAATCATAAATGTCCTATGACGAATATATCGTTTATCTTATTTTTCACTAAGAATGCGTTTGATTTTCAAAATTTTCTATGAAAAATATCATTTTTCCAATCAAATTCCTACTCTTGTGCTATTTCATTAATATTTTTTTCATGAAAAATATTTTCCTACTTTTGATCACGTGACTATATTTTTCTTGAAAACAAGGAAAATATTTTCGAGTAGATTTTTATTTTTCAACTAATTCACTCTTTCTCATCTCTCTCATCTACCTACCAATAAAAAATTAGACAAGTATAATATTTTTTAAGTTGAAAATAAAATCAATCAAATACATTTAATTGATAATTTTCATACAAATAATTTCTAGGCAATTGAATTGCCTAGAATTTATTTTCTTTCCATGTAAATTCTATACTCGCAATAAAACACACTCATCTCCTCTAGTATTGTCTAATTCATTGTACCAAACATGCCTTTATTGATATTTCAGCTCTTTCCATATCAGTTTTGTGGTCAACGAGTGTTCAACGAGACTTCAAACCATAATCAAACCAAATGAATGTTCAAAATATTAATCACACATTCTCCATCAATCAACTATTCCAAAATAGATTCTTAAAAAAAATGTGTATCAAACACATATAGTTAAAAATGATAAATTTCATAAAATATGTTATTAAAATTGATTATTAACTTTAATTTAAATTCTCTCTACCAAATATAAACAAATCACATTTCGCAAAATATATTTTTATAAAATTTCTATAAAACAGTGGCCTAGCCCATCTTTGTAGCCTTTTTTTGAAAAAAAAAAAAAAAAAAAAAAAAAAAGATTGTTTTAAATAGTAAATTTTTAGAGAATGTGTAATTAAAAAGTAGAGAAAATTTTAATTTTACGTGTAGAATAATTTATTTTTGTGTATGTGGCTAAAATAAGTATGTAAAAAAAATTGAAAGAATTGGAGACAAACGAGGCTTAGTAAAGTTCTTATTATGGTAATGAAATTGTTGCCTAGGAATTGGTCAATTTGTCCTTAATTGAGAAGAAGCCGGCTGGCGGACGCCAAATTGTTTCTTTGAATGGAATTCATTGCTCATTTTACGTCCACCACTGAAACTCCTATATATACTCCAGTTGTACAGTATCTTTTCTCATCGAAAATTATCCTTGTTTTAAGTGAATTTTTACTGTCAATGGCTCCGATAGCAGTTGGTGACTCAATTCCCGATGGAACCCTAGCTTATTTCGACGAGCAGGATCAACTCCAGAGCGTTTCAATTCACTCCCTTGCCGCCGGTAAAAAGGTCATACTCTTTGCCGTTCCAGGTGCTTTCACTCCCACTTGCAGGTAATTTTCTATCTGTAATCCATCATCTGTTCGCCGGGCGGGAAACTTTGTTTTGTATATTTGAATGTTTGTTTTTGATTGTGTCAATTTTGGGCGGATTATACAATTGCGTGGTTTTTCGTGCGTTTTTTGATATTGCGTGGATGGGTTTTGCAGCATGAAGCATGTGCCTGGGTTCATTGAGAAGGCTGACGAGTTGAAGTCAAAGGGAGTTGATGAAATCTTGTGCATCAGCGGTATGATTTACATTAATTTTTTATGGGCCCATTATCTAATGATTCTGAATTAATATCTACACTATTGAACTGTTTGGGTCATGTTGATGCTTTTCTTCTAAAAAAATCAGATGAAGTTATAAGAAATGATTTTCCTGGAAATTGAGTAATCATCTGCAAGTTTTATATTCTGATATTTGTTTATTTTAGCAAAATTAGCGTTCAAAAAGTCATATAAGTTGTGTTAATTAGCTCTAACACTATGTAGAAAATGTAAATGAATTGAGCATCAATTCTCAGTAAAGTTTTAATTGGAGTTAGATATTATCTTGTTCTTAATTGAGAATGTGTTTGTAATTATGCTGCAGAAAGGATCCACATTTTGCGATGATGGTACGCATTTTTGTAAAGTACTGTCAAAAATGTCATCCCAGTCGAAAACTAGCTAGGATTCGAAGTTTGATTATGTCCTCTAAATCTCGTATTTGTCAATTTAAATAATTTTGTTATACTGGTAACGTAAACTGAAAACTTCGAAAGAACACTGTGAATTCTTATTTGGAATTAGAGACAATGTAATTTATTCCATCGGTTCCCATTAAGCTCCGAAGTCAAATAAGCGGATGTCCTTCGTTGTTTTATGTTTATCCTTGTGAAGGGGCATCACTTTGGAAGTTATTTAAGATCTTTAGAAACCATATAGAATTTCCAACTTCATGTTTCTTCATAGCAGAGAAATTTGGAACCCCAATGTTTCACTTGGGACAACTCTTTGATATCTTACCTTTTATATCTTCCTTGTTTGCAGTGAATGACCCATTTGTGATGAAGGCGTGGGCAAAGACTTACCCCAACAATAAGCACGTTAAGTTTCTAGCTGATGGCTCTGCAAGTTACACTAAGGCACTTGGTCTCGAGCTTGACCTCTCTGAAAAAGGTCTTGGCACTCGGTCTAGGAGGTTCGCTCTCCTGGTTGAGGACTTGAAGGTGAAAGTTGCTAACGTTGAGGCCGGTGGAGAGTTCACTGTTTCAAGTGCCGAAGAAATCTTGAAGGCGCTGTAGTTTCCCCATCTCCCCTATCCTTACTGCTTGCTTTCACTTTCTAGTTTCTATCCTAGTACGACTCCTTTACTCGTCAGGGATTTGAGCTTTTTGACTAAAGTGATACTGATTATGTATGTTTAATGAAAATAAAAGAGCCGTTGCTTCGTTCCCAAAGTTTGCAGTTTTAATATGGTTCATAGTCTATTACTGAGCTTGATTCTTTTGTTTGTCTTCATATGGAGTTGATCTTGACCTTTTCGACTTCTAAATTCTAATTGTACTTCGTATTACTTTGTATTTTATGTGCATCACCTATGAAAAATGTAACTGATTCTACCTGATGAGCTACTAGTTTTATACTTCTATTAAATTGCACTTGGGGTTTAAGGGGATTTAGTCCATGATTGAGCCTAAATTTCAAAAGTCAATTTTTCCACATTGTTCACGAATATTTGTTTTTGATTTCAACACTCCCTACATTAATGACATCAAAGCCCTTTTCAATGTATTTGACTTGCCTAAGAAAGGGATTAAAAGATGCTTCGGCTTTAAACTCTCATTTATTTTCAGCAATATATTATGCAAAAAATTAAATTTTACGTCTCCCATTAAATTGAAAAAATGCATTTTAAAGTAGTAGATTGATAGAGAATGTATAGCTAAAAAATAAGAAGAAAAAATCTTGAATTTGTGTGTATAATATCTTTTTATTGAAAAATATATTGTTAAAAAAATATATATTTTAAGAAAACTTGGTATCGAAGAAGGCCTTTACTACTAAAAAAAATCATGCCCAAATAAGGGCTTTACTTCTGATTTAAAATGCAAAAATGTCCACATCAAATTATTTCACACGTTAACAATATCATATAGGAAAAAGGTCTGATTCGGTATGTTCAACCACTCACCAACACTTGTCATAACAGATCTTTGAGAAGCTTTGTCCAAGCTTAATACAATTTTCTACAGAAAAATAGCTATCGTTCATTTCTCATTGATCTTGTTTAGGAGTTTAGCAGACAAGTATGTGGACATATCTTTGCACCACTATCTATATTGCTATCATTCAATTCCTACATTCATCAGAATTGATATCTCATTTAGGCACCAAAATAATTTTTTTATGAGTATATAATTAGTCTATCATTCTTTAATATAGATTCTTTTTAATTCTAAAAACTAAGAACAAATACATTTGTACAAAATGTGTTACTCTCTCTCACAAAAAATGTTGATTCACGTGAATTCAAAAATTTCGGTTGTGTGGTCCACACCCCTATTGAGTTTAGTGTGTAAGGGATTTTGTAAATGGTTTTGTACGTGCAGCATGATCCAAAAATTAATCAATTTTCCCTTTGGAAATAGTTCGAAGTTGTGCTTATATTTGCACTCACTTTGACTATAATATGTCCATTCTTGTATACTCTCTTAAACTATACCATATAAATGGTGAATGAAAATTTCTTTAGTTACAAACTTCATCTCGAAAATATGTTACGTAGCTTATTAACATTTATAGCGGTATAGTAGCATTACAACAATCACAAATTACATTCAGACTACACTATCTTATGTAATTGAAAATTATCCTTAGTTATTCTTAAAGAATTAGTTCTTCGAAACACATGCAATAAATACTTAACAGCATTCTTGGAAGCATTGAAAAATCCAATTGATACTATTCTACAACCATGAACAATAATTCATACTGAACAATTCATCTGTCTAAAAAAAACATCTTCTTTCATATAATTATGCTGGAGTCAACATGTACATGCTATCGACCCGTCTAAAACATGTAAAACACTATGCTTAGGAGTTTAGTACTTACGACATGTCATATACCAGCAGCTTGTCCTGCAGCAATAGAGAATTGGATTTT
The DNA here is from genome assembly GCA_019395295.1 of Osmanthus fragrans. Classification (NCBI taxonomy): domain Eukaryota; kingdom Viridiplantae; phylum Streptophyta; class Magnoliopsida; order Lamiales; family Oleaceae; genus Osmanthus; species Osmanthus fragrans. Next base: position 13,176,672 of record CM033347.1, on the reverse strand, counting down.
CTGAATAAGATGTCATTGTAAATAATAGTTCCATAGACCCTCTAGCAGAACACAGGAAACTAAAAAATCAGTTCTTGCAAACATACTGTGAATACTTGGGCAGCCTGAAGCAAAAATTTTAGAAGAAAATGAAGAAAGGTTAACCACCCAAAGAAAGGAGACAACAATTCCTAGATTCATACAGCAAGTGTTACAAATAGCATATCCCTTAGTTTGTTGTAAGTCAAAAATGTCAAATTTCTATTGCTTTCAATTTGTGTTATTTCATGATTTAATCATTCTTTGTTTTAAGTTGTAGCAAATAGTTACTGCTCACTCTATTTAGTTACATTAAGCAACGTTAGTACTTTATATAATTTACTTTACTTTCATCTTTAGTAGTTCCATATATTTTAGTTCTTAGGGCCTATTTGATTGCAAATGTAAAATTTAGGTGGAAAAAAAATGAATTATAGAGAATTGAATTGCCTAAAATTTGTTTTACTGAGAATTGTCGATTAATTGTGTTTGATTGGTATAATTTTTCACCCGAAAAATTTTGAATTTTTGAATTTTTTTTTTTTTGTATTCGTTTGGCTTTGTTTTTCATGAAAATTGTCTATTAAAATGATAACTTTTTTTACTATTGAGTCTAAAATTTGTACCAATTGCCAAAAAAAATAATAAAAAATTATCAAACTGAATATAATTCGCTTGAACTTTGTTTTCTATGAAAATTGTCAATTAAAATAATTATTTTTTTATCATTGGGTCTAGAATTTGTTCCAATTACAAAAAAAAAAAAATGAAATTGCTTTTCAGGGAATAGGGGCACGTGGGAGTGGGTGGGAATTTCAATTGATGAGAAATTTTGTGTTATCAAATAAGAAAAAATTGGGGAAAAGAAATTCACTTTCCTTTTTTCATGAAAAGTCTTCCAATCAAACAGGGCCTTATAATTTTATTTAATCTAAAAACTTGTAAATATTTTTCACTAACAAATTCTTTCTTTTTCAGTCTTTATCATTTTTAATACAAATATAAAATCAAAATATGTAAATTAAGCATGGGCGCGGTTTGGTTTAGATCGGTTTCGACTCCAAACCGAAATCAAAATCAAATAAGTCGATTTTGATGAATTTCAACCCAAACCAATCCACTCTAAATCTTAAACCAAAATGTTTAGACTTTTAGTCCAAATTAATTTTTTTTTTTTTTTTAAAAATTGTCCAAGTTTTGGGCTCACTTAAATTATAAGAACTAAAATAACTAAATAACTTTATATTACCAGAATTATTGACTAACAAATAAAATCAGATTAATAGAGACATATCAACGAAAATGTCAGGAATTTTTTTTTTTTAATTTTTAATTTTTATGCATTATGTAGCATGCCTGCCTAAGTAAAGAAAAATGTTAAGTAGAATATAATGAGTTTGTGAAATGAAATTTTCAGTACTATTACTTACTGACAACATTATAGAATAGAGTGAATCGAAATATAGTTATGAGATTATAACTTATCTTTTGATTTTTATTTTTCTTGGAAAAAAAAAAGGTAAACATGTAAATGGATTGGGTTGGGTTGGTTCGGTTAAGCAGTGATTTGAAGCTTCAAACCAAAATCTAATGAACCCATCATGATTTTGTTTAAAAGAAAATCAAATCAAACAAATTACCTATGTCAAACCGACCCGAAACGATTCAGTTTGATTGATTTTTCAATTTTTTTGCCCAAACCTAATGTAAATCATAGTAATAAAATGGAAACTTAACGTTAGTTTTTACCTATTAAACATGTTAGAATTTGGGAAGAATTCAAAGTTCAGGTGTGTGCAATGAGACAATTCAATATTCAGATTTTAAGTTTCAAAATTCATATATCAGGTATTAATTGATTAATTAATATATATATATATATATATATATATATATATATATATATATATATATATATTAATTAAATATATTAAGGTCACGTTTATAGAATTAATAGTCGCAGATCATTCATAGGTCGCAAATTTCCAAATTAATTGGTCACGGATTATTTAATGGCCACAGATCAAAAAATTTATAGGTCATATTTTATTCATCAGTCACAGATTTGTAAAATAGTTAGTCGCAAATAAAAAAAATTTAATTTATAGGTCATATTTTATTCATCAGTCACAGATTTGTAAAATAGTTAGTCACAAATAAAAAAATTTATCAGTCACATGGTCACATATTTCCAAACTAATTGGTCACATATTCTTTTGGTCACAAAATGAACAAATAGTTGGTCACAGACCCTCTTGTCCAATCCCGTTACTGCCCCACCATCTACAACGTCATCGTCACAACTACCACCTACAATAACAACACAGCGGCCGCCAACGTCGCCACCAGTCCACTACCAACAAAAACCACCCAAACTAGAGCAACCACCGGAGCACCTTAGACTTCAAGAGCTCGATGTACCGTTGTACTATCGAACCTGGAATCCTCCACCTCTACCACTGCCTCCGTCGCCACCTCCACTACCAGCACCGCTTCCACTTCCACCATCACCACCACCAATTTCTCCACCTGTCACAACACCACTAGCTCGTCGCCACCAGTCCACTACCAACAAGAACCACCCAATTCCAAACACCACCAAAATACAATGACCACCACCACTCCAGATTTCGATAAGCCAGGTGACTAGAAAATCAAACTAAAAACAACAAAAAACCACCACAAAAATCCTGCATAGCCCACGCTGCCCCACCACACATCGATTGTGAAGCCAAAGATCGCAAACTCAAACAACAAAACACATTGACCACCACCTCGCCGCCGACATCACCATCACTAGTGACATCCCACCGTTGTGACCACCACCTCACGACACCGTAATCTCCGTCTCAACCACCACTACTTTACCACCACCACCACCAATTTCAAAAAACCCACCCCAGCCACAACCACTAAACCACCACCACACCATCAAATATCTGGTTCATCGGCGATTCGCGACGCTGCTCTGAGCGCTGCACCATCCATAAATGGTGGGCAAACGGTGCTTCTGGATCTGACGTTGCACCGGCGATTCGCGAACCTGCACCATCCAAACATCTGATTCGCGCTCGCTGGTCAACGACGATTCGGTGGGTAACGGTGTCGGAGGCGACGGGTTGTTGGAGAGAGAGAGAGAGGATGGAGGGGAGGCGCCATTGTAATGTGTCTGTGAGTGAGAGAGAGAGAGAGAGAGAGAGAGAGAGAGAGAGAGAGAGAGAGAGAGAGAGGAGGAGAAATATAGAGAGATTTAGGTTTTGATTAGTTGTAATATTAATATTATATAATTATTATTGCATACCTGATATTTGATTAATTAAAGTTTATATCTGTTTTTTGTAAAGACAACTTCAAACACCGGCTGTGGTGTAATTTCCTCTTAGAATTTTGTGCTGGCAGTCCAGTTCACTGTAACCCTAATGTCTTTAAATTGGATTTTTAGCACAAAATTCTAACAGGTTTATTGAATAAAACCTAATGCTAAATCTACATCACATAAATCTGATTGAAAAATTCTGATCTGTTTTAGTAATGAAATGCAATCATAACTCTGAAGTTCATTGAACAACTTCTACCATTTCTCATGGATAAATAAATATGCTATTAGAATCTTTCTTATTCATACAATCTGTTTTTCTATATATTTAAGGTAGTTTGTCACTAAATTGATTCTATACACTATTTATATTTTCCAATACCATATATTTACAACGGGTGAAATAGACAGATAGTTCTACCTTTTGTATTCTCAATTAATTAATTATTGTTTTATAACATTTTTACCAATATAGTCACAATTCTAGATATAACTTACACAATACATTTTTTTTTTTTTTGAATTAGTCTATATGTACATAATAATGTACATAATAGACTACACCCCTCTCACATGGAGGGGGCTTACACATAATTAAATATTTGTGGACCCTACTCCATGTGAGGGGGTGTAGTCTATTATGTACACCATGAGGTGTACATGTAGACTAACCCTTTTTTTTTTTTTTTGGATTACACCACATTACTGACGCCTCCACCTGTCCTGCCCTGGGTCTTGGTGAACAAGGTAAATCGCAGGTTATGCCTCCAAGGGTACAGGATGGAAGACTGTTTGTACACTTACACTTACCCAAAAGTCAAATTCATATTTTAGGATTCGAACTCTTGACGCGATAGTCTCAAGTAAAGCTGGATTTCTTCACATTTCTCTTTAACTACTTGGAGATGTGTCCTGGGGACAACTTATACAATACTTTTGTTTTATGTTATGTTGTATAACAAGTAAATATTGCCTATAAATTGGAAAAATAGGATCAACAATACATAAAAGGTATTTCCACTTTATATTACCACATCCGTTAAGTAATTGTATTACTCACTAACGGAAATTGGAAAATCATTCAATTCCACTATGTGTATCCATTTTTTTTTTTCCAAAAAAGCACCAATAATTACATCCTTTTATATTTCCATACAACTTCAACTTCTATCTTCTCAACAAAATAACCAATTATGCAAAAAACTTTTGTACATTAAAATTTTTAAAATTAGCACCTACTTGCATTGATAGTAAACACCTTCATATCAAAAGGAAAAAAAATAGGACACGTATTAGAATTATCACTTACATCTACCAACACTGCACAGATTCTAGCATCAGTTCATTCCTGGTAATACTTTACATCTTCAGTCTGAAACTCTTTCTTCATCTTTTTACATTAACAGCATTATTACATTTCCTTAATATACAGTTAGAATGTTACATTCATAGCTACAACTATCTATACTTATTTGTTCATGCAACCAGGGGCGGACCAACACTTGGACCTAGTGGGTCCTTTGACCAACCAGTTTTTTTTTTTTTTAAATACGATAGAATTTTGGACCAAATTTGTGATCTAGACACACCCACACCACACGGTTTCCATTTGACACAGAAGAGGGACTGAGAGTCGAGAGAGAGAGGACACCGCGTCACCAAATTTTTTGTCGATTTTTTGAAATGTTTGAGTGTGACCCACTAATACGAAATCTCTGCGTCCGCCACTACATGCAACAGACATATATCAAAGATGGCTACACTCTATAAGTTTATCATGCAGATTTCTACATCAGAAACTAACTGGTCTGCAAAAGTCATTATCGCAAGAAAACTGCCACCCAAAACTTCTCCTAGTTCTATGACCCGATACCGACACCTCGTTCTAATGGACGTAGAGGTAACTATGTACTAATTACAGAAATTTTCAAGCTTTTGCTATAACTGTATTTTCTGTTAAAATGTTCATCTCCTAACGTTAACCAGGGTAACAAAGTTACAGCTACAATGTATGACGCAAATATTATAGCCCTTAATGATCAGCTCATACTTGAAAAGACATACATAATCTCGAATGCAACGGTGGAACATAACAAAAGTGAAATTAAAAGTTCACCTGAAGAAAAGATTTGGACTATAACAGGAAAAATGAAGATCGAAGAGCTCCATAAGAATAACTTAAACTTCCTGTTTTCAAATATGAGGTCAGTCCATTTCTTGAACTCGAAAACCACATGGACAAGAAGTCAAGAACGCCATACGCCAACATAAGTAAGATTTATGACTTTACAGCCAGTACTTCCATGCATTGTTTTTTAGTTATTTTATTCGTATTAAAATTTACTACATGCAAAATACATAACAAACAAAATTTCCTGTCATTGCAGATGTTAAAGGTGTAGCTATAAACATTCGACAAATACGAATGATCCAAACTCACTTCGGTACTGAAGCCTGTCTTCAGGACGTTATATTAATAGATAAACATTTTGAAACAGTGATGTTAACCCTATGGCTATGGGACATCTTTGTCGAATGAGAATGCATTGCTATTGTTGAAAACCTAGCAACCAAACCTGTCATATGGGCTACAAATTTTAAGGTTTCTTCATTCAATGGCAATTTCAATTTAAACATACCATTTAATTTACAATAACATTACAACAAAAAAATACAGACACATATTAGTTATGATTCATTTTTTCTAGGCATTACACTCTCGACCAAAGTCAACAAGAGTATCTTCATTAATGCTGAATTATTCTCAGTTGCAGACCATAAAGAATGGTTTTGAAACATACCTCAATAACTTCTTAACTTTTTTTGACTCCATAAAAAATTAAATACAAAAAGTGTGTTCAACATGAATTGAATAATTCTTTCATGCAAGGTGATAACAGACAGAAAAACTTGTTAAACTAACAAAAAAAGAAACCATCTGTTGCTGTCAACCCACCAAAACTATCACCTCCGTTTGAAAATAAATTCACTCCAATTGTTGAATTACTGAAAGTCTATCTAGGGGTGTTTTCTCAACTGTTTCATTCAATATTACATAGCATAAATACATTTTTACTCCATTTCATAACACCCAACAATTTTTACTCCTACTTTTTTCATAATTTACTAATACATACAATTTTTTGACAGAACAAGTTCTATTGGATCAAGGCCCATTGGAAAATTATTGCAACACACCAAAAATTTTGGTTTATGTCCTGCAGTAATTGCAAAGAACATTCAATGCAGACTCAGGACAAATTTACAAATATGAACATAAAAAATAGTACCAATTTAAATTGAACCTTTAAACATAAATTTAAATATTTACTAACATCAATACTTTGTTCAAACAGTACACAGTACTTAATTAAAAACAATTCATCCACGGAGCAAATGCTTTTGTGCTCCTCGAAAACAGATCTAGAGACTTAGATGCAAGCATTATTGGCGAAGCAGTATAGGCATTATTGGAAACCAATGCCAATGAAATAATGGACCATTTCCAAAAGGTAAACACCAAATACTAACATCCTCTGACAACACTTCTTTCAAAACACCAAAATACAATACTGAAATTCATTTTATCTATCACAGAACCTAGATGCAAAACTTAACAATCTTATGAAAACCAGTAGTGAAAGAAAGTTGCCATTCTATCTAAAAGTGACAAAAAAAAAAAAAAAAAAAAAAAAATCCACCCGAATATCGCTATGAAATCATCTACGTCTTCAACTCTTTAACAGCAATCACTAATGTGAATTCCTCAACTGCAATCACTGAAATAGATCCTTCAACTGCTATAAGTGATGTCAAGAATTCAACTGAAATTAATGAGAGTTCAGACAACAAAAACACAAAAGAAAAAAACAAGATGTATAACACTTACACTGAAGTTCTCAATACAGCAAAGAAGTGACTGCAATCTCTACAAAGAGGCCTCTATTCCAAGCACTAGATGAAACTACTGAAATAGACTCGAAGCCAAAAAGGAAAAGCAACAAAGCCTCTGAATTCGATGACCAGACGAATGTCCCAGACTTGGGAAAAAAACCAGTGACAAAACAATTACATTTCTTTTGTAACAATAGGCAGTTGTATAGAATATCTCTAAAGCGACCTTATATGCCTGTGTGGAGGAACTTAAGCCTGAGTCTTTAGTTAAACTCTACCAAATGCCAATGAGCTATTGTTTTTTAGATCAACAAGTTGATTTAGATATTTTGGTTCCATGTTTGTTCTTTAGAATGCAAACACTATTGACTTCCACTAGATACTACTTGTGCAGTTGCTACTAATAATATTTACCTTTTTTTTATTATCATTAAGAAATAGTCTTCAATTCTTCATTATTTGATGTGGGTTTTGCTCTTTTTTCTCCTTAATTAAGTTGATCGTACTTAAATCTCTGGGGTCGGGGCATTTCATACGTGGTGTTGATTTAACGTTCAGTCATATGGTCGAAGCCGACTGAAATAATAACCGAGTTACATCGTTGCCCGAGAAGGTCGTTTGACAATAAATTGCCTAACACACGAGCAATTGTCTTTAGAATACACATTAGAGATCTGATGACAATTCCTTGAAGTTTCATATGCTTATTTTCTCATTATTGCAATTTTATTGCACAAAATGAATATTTCATTTCCATGTCATTGATTGTCAAAAACAGAATTGACATCTGCTCCATTTCACTTCTTCCTTAAAATGAAGTCTTAACTATCAATTCTACAACCATCAAATTCTATATGATTTAACTGACAACTTAATGACCTTTCAGAATATTTTGGATTTTCATTAACATTCAACACGTTAACATTACCTTAAAAATAACACAACCTGTGCATTGCACAGGTAAAAACTAGTAATCTAAAAAAATCTCTACCCAATAGAGAAAATAATATTCATAAAAAAGGTGTATGTTTTTTTGTTATTAATGTAGATTATGGATTTTTTTTTTTTTTTTTGTTGAAAATCATACATATTTTTGTTAAAATTAGTCATTAGAATCATCAATATTTTATTCTTGTTAGAATAATGTTATTTGTAGTCGCTCATTACGGTAGTCGCCTTACGTGGCATACACATGACAGCTTGTTATTTGATACATTAATGTGGTATGCAACACATGATGACTGCCGTAGTGAGCGACTACGAATAACATTACTCTTGTTAATCTATATTATAGATCAAATATAGAAAGAATAACAAGAAAACTCAAGTACATTGCAAAATGTCTTGAAACATTCCCTTGTAACATATTACAAAATTATTTTTTATTGTATGAAAATAATACTTGAAACATGATTTCTAAATTTTCAGGACAGGTCGGCGTTAGTTTTACAAGTTTAGTAGCCAAAATTCAATTACCTTAAAGTATAGTGAGCAACCAAATACATCTTTAAATATATAGTAAGCAATTAAAGACATCTTTAAAAATATTGTAAGCAATTGAAGACATTTTCCAAGTTGAGCAATAAAATACTTATTTTTTTACGTGAAAATTTGGCGTGCCGTGAATTACGCCACCTGTGCATTCTATTTACCAAGTAATCAATTACAATTAGAGTTGAGTAACAGATGTCATGTCAATGAGTAATGTTCAATATTTTGATAAGTTTAGTGAGTAAAACTCGACATCTAAAATTTCAATAAGCAATCGAAGACATGTGAAATCTGAAATTCATTTTAATGATTATTGGGACAATTAACTCCTGCTTGGCTTCTGTCTATTCAATCAGCCACTCACCAAGTTGATATTATATCAAACTCTTGTTTGATATAGATAAAAATTAAATTTTTAGTAGAATTTGATAGAAGTTTATAAAATGTATGGTTAAAAAGTTATAGACCTATGAAATATATGGTTAAGACCCTATTTGAGCCCCAATTTTTTTATTTATTTCATTTTTTTAAAATAGGTTTTTGGATTATTATTTTTTTAGAAAATGTGTGGTTAAAAAATAAGAATTTTTTTTAAATTTATGTGAAATTATTTTGTGAAAGAATGTATAGTTCAATGAGTTTTGAAAAAATGGAGTTCATGCTAAAATTAGTTGTTAACTTTAATTTGAATGTTAATTAAGTATTTAAGTTGCACCAAACTGAGGCTAGCTCATGTTTGAATCTCATTCTTTAAAACATATTTTTCTCAAAACTCATTTCTAATCATACATTCTTTCAATAAAATAATTTTGTATGTAAATTTAAAAATAAATAGATAAATACACACACACACACACACTTTTTGTCACATGCTCTTAAAAAAAATTCACTTTTTACAAAACTCATATATTTAGTCCCCATTTTCCGAAAGTCATTTTCTATAACCATGTTTGTTTTACCATACATTTTTCCTATAAAATAATTTTGCACATGGATTTATAATTTTTCTTTACTTTTTCATCTCACGTTCTCAAAAAAATAAAAATAAAAATAAAAATAAAATTCATTTTTCAAAAAATCTATTCAGAAAAAATCTCAACCCAACAGGAAAAAAAAAATTATCCTAAGAAAAAGTACTCAATCAGGGACTAAACCTCTCTCTTATTGATTTTCCACCACTAAAATCAATTCTATTTGATTCAATAATCAAATAGCTAGGCGCTGGACTCCATTCGAGTCAGTTATACACAATGTAAGCCTTTGTTGAGAAGAATTCATAAACAATTTGATTTATAAATAGAAATGAGTATTAGATAAGTGTATAATATTTACGGTTCATTTGATGTACAATTAAAAATAAGTTTGATTATTTATAAATAATTTTATAAATTTTACAGTTTTCTTTATCAATATTTATCTCTTGTACATATTTATACTCTATTCCTCTTTAAAACGAGAACTATAATTTTCTATTAAATTTTATAAAATCAACCATTCTTTCAATTTAAGAATTATTGTTATAATTTTTTGTAATAGTATTTAATTTTATTTATGATTTTATTTTTTAAAAAAAAATCTTCGAACTTAAAAAAAAAAATGAATATCGGTCTCCAACTTATTGTCCAAGAAGCCAACTGGTACCCCCAATGAATATCTTACAATAGAATGGTAAAGAAAAAAGAGAACAAAATAGATAAAGTCAATAGATTTATTTGTATTTTATTAAGAATCAAAGTCTTATATAGGTAAAAATTAGAATTGTAGGGGTACAATAGTCACTTACATATATAAATCATTTACAATATTTTCCCTTGAATATCTAATTACATAATATCTGTCTTGTTAAAAATCTTGTTTGATAAAAATTAGTAGAACAAAAATATCAAACGAAGGAAAATAGTACAATTACTTTTGAAGTATTAGAAACAAATGATGCCTTACTAAAATTTTGCGAGGAAACTCTAATGGGACAAAATTCTAGTGAAGAAAAAATAGTGTAGCTACTCCCCATGATGTTAATCACACATTATTACCATTTACCTATTTTTTTATTGTAGACATAAGTGATGCTTTTGTGAATAAATAGATCACATTATTACTTGAGCGTATTTGTTAAACTCAATGTTACCTATTCTCTGTCTAGATTTTACAGTTTTCTTTATCAATATTCATTTAACCACATTAAATGTCTTTGACATAGCTTTATCTGGCTTATGAAATACAAGTTGCTTACAATATTATTGGACCATCTTTTATTCAAACTAATTCACATTATGCTTGAATATGTTGTGCCATATTAGATAATAATACACATTTTTTACTGGCTTCATGAATTACAATAATTTAATAATGACTTAAAGATCATGTTGTAAAGATTTGCTTCACAAATTTTCATGATATAGTTGTTCCTCCAATTCTCAATTGTACTTCTTAGGTAATGTAAATGTATTCCACGCCACTTCAATATCTTTAAGTTAGTGCCGAGCAATATCTAGCAAGAAAATATGCAGAAAAATATTTCTGGTCAAGTTTAATTTGCAAGATAGATATCCAATTACAGATAGTTATGATACTTAATCCTTTTTTTACCTTCAAGTAGGCAACATGGATTTTTTTTTTCCATATCAAGTGATCGAATGACTTGAAACGATGTCAGTGGATATGCTTTATTCCTATAAAATTGTTTCAATACTTTTTCTATTTATGAAGATTGATGAACATATAATTTTATCGGAAATTTTCAATTTGCAGTCCTAGACAAGATTTATTTTTTCCAAATCTTTCATCTACATTCATTGTTCAAATAATTTGCTATTTTGTTGAGGTCTTTAGAGTCCCTGTTAGATTTATATCAACAACATAAATTGATATAATTGTAAATTCAATATATATATTTTTATAAAAATATATGTACAAATATCGTCATTTTTATAACCCCCTTTCAACAAATATTTCCTAATGTGATTATACTACACATATCTATATTGTTTTAAACCATATAGTGATGTTTGCAATTTGATTGAACACATACTTCTAGAAAATGAATTATTTGCTTCTAGAACTTTAATTCCTTAGGGAGTTCCATGTATATGTCACTATCATACATAGCTATTACATCAATAAGGCACATGTCAAGTCACTGTTATAAGTCATGTAAATTGAATTAAATCACTTGGACAAAGTCAAAAATAGATCCAAATCCAGGGGGTTGAGGTGGCACCACCTCGACTTCCTGTTTTTGGATCTGTTTTTTTACCATGTTTTTGTAGCAGGGTTGATGCAAATTATTCAAACAAAAAAGTGTAATGGCATTCATCACATGGAAATATTTTTCCTTACTTTTAAATCCTTCAAAGATTTTCTGAAAAAATCATTTGCATGCTATAGAAATATATATTTAAAAAGTTTGAACTACATGTCTAAACACTTTGCTTCATAGAATTTAATTTCATCTACAGGGCTTCTTTCCATAGCCGATAATTTCTACATCGCATTCTATGATGAACATTGCTTCTATGTCCTCGCTACCATCAATAATATAGAGCACTATAAAAATAAATCGACAAATATTTCTTTTCAATTCTATTTACTTCCTTTAGTAACATAACTTTATCGTGATCTCTTTATTTCACAAATTTCAGGCATGTGAACCTCTTTAGTGTTATTCGAAAAGTTATGTCTTATGGTCTCTTCAAGGTCGTTTCTTCAACAGGATCATCTTAATTATTTTCTCCATTTTTTCCGTTTGTTAAGGACTTTTTGTCTTTGGATTCCATTTGTCTAACACGCTTTATGCATGTGTTAGATTTACTAACTTTAATAATTTTTTCAATTGGAACATCAATCACAATTGTAGCATTTATAGCCTGTACATATAACTCTTTTAATACATTTGACAATTGATTTGCTATTACTGATGTTTTACATTGTCTTGTGCAAGGATAGCTATATCATAAACAATGACAGTTGACAGGACATAAAATCTTGTGATTTAAAAAAAAAAAAAGTTGAACCCCAATCTTGAGGTTCTTCCATCGCCCCTTCCCTAGAGTATTGTGGAGAAGGTAAATCGCGGAATGTGCCTCAACAAGTCAGGATACAAAAACTGTCATACTGGTGCCCACAAAGAATTCAATTTCATACTTGGTAAGAATCTCGTAATTATTTTGTATAGAAGGAATTTAAGGACAGAGACTTATTATGAGCTATCTTTTAGAAAATAACCAATTTTGATAGAAGACTCAATATAAAATGTTGGCATAAAACATATCATTAAACAAAAATATGGAACTTTGTTCTCAGGAAAAATATTCGAGCAAATTGTTTCTTAGAAATTCCAAGTTACAAGTGGATAATAGACTCATTTGTGATCATCTAGTAGATACATCTTTTAAAATCATAAACTATCTAGATGGTCCAAGTCGAGGAGTGGATGAACACATATATCACCCTTATTAATTTAAGAAATGAAGGAATCCAATTCCAACATTAGCTAGTGAAGGTCTTGCAATAAATACATTTTAAGAACTAGCAACAAATGAAAATTCACTATACGTGCAATTAATATCAAGTGATGTCAATTAGACGAGTATTAAATACAATTGTTATCAAACTCGGCTTCGATCAACCCGGTGAGCCTGCGATTTGAACCCTAGATAAGAATAATGTTGTGTGTACAGCTTTTCTCTTATATTGAGAAAGACATCATCTTTGTTTTCAAAAAACAGTTGGGCAAAAGGCAGTTTTTTAAAACTGTCCAATGATGTGTTATCACATGATACAATGTAAATAAAGATGTCAAAGATGATGTACATGTAGCATGATTGTCTTAATAAATAGTACTAGTGTCAAATAGCATTGATCTAAATTGAATGGCCAAGTTTTACTAATATTTAATTGAAATCAACTCATTTGCAATTTTATTGTAAGATGCTATGAAGTTTTTTTTTTTTTTTTTTTAAATCTCTTCTTTCTCTCTCTCTTTCAAAATGCTAAATATTGTATAGTGTATTAATCTCAAAAAAGATGATATGTTTTGCTATTATTTATATAATCATATCGCTTTATTTAAGTGACATTTTCCTTCATTTTTATTTTTTTATATTTGTATATTTATATCGTATAATTTTAGAAAAATAGTTTTCATATTATAATACCAAAAGTGCAGCAAAGTTGGCATTGAATAAGTTCTGATATTTCAAATTTTGTTTATTTACCATTCTATATCCAAAATTTCAATTTAGTTATTTTCTTTTCACAAAAAAAAAAAAAAAAAATTACAATTATTGAGATGTAATTACTTAGTCCAAAAAATAATTCTTATTTTAAACAAAATTTAATGATCTCGCCGAAATTAAAATAAGAAAAAAAAAGGATAGTTCACATATCACAAAAAAGCAAGGTTAAAATAGAAAATTTATATGTTCTTACTAGAATCAATACTTTTTAATTTTCGAAAAGTTACTAGATAGAGTACTTAGGGTCCGTTTGATAGAAGGATAGAAAATTGATGGCAAATAAAATATTTGGCTAGAAAGTGATTTGCTTAGAATTTGTTTTAGATGGAATTGTAATTAATGGTGTTTGATTGATATAATTTTTCACCTAATTCGTTTGGCTTTATTTTTCATGCAAATGATTACTTTTTGGGGTTTTTTTTACAATCTGTATTAAAATTTGTTTGGATTGCCAAAAATTAAAAATTAAAAATAAATCTTTTCATAAAATTTTTATCTTCGTTTGGCTTCATTTTTCATAAAAATCGTCAATTAAATGGATAAAAAATTTTACCATTGGATTTAGAATATATTTCTATTGCCAAAAAGTTTTAAAAAAAAAAAGGAAAAAAACACCCAACAAGGTGGAAAATAATTTCCCACCAAAATCATAAGAAAATATTTTCCTACTTTTATGCTTCAAAAGATTGGTACATTAGAAGTTTCTGACAAACATTTTTCATGGCAAATTTGACTAATCAAACAGCCAAATTAAACGAATCAAACAGGCCCTTAGTACTTGTTTGCAAGGGAGGTCAAGACAATCGAAAAATCAACCAAACCAAATAAAGTCATGTCGGTTTGAACTAAAAAATCGATTTAATTTAGTTAATTTTAACCATTAAGAATCCAGTCAGATTGGTTGCAGTTTAAGCAACCAACCCATCAATTAACAAACCCAACTCGCTCATACCTTTTTAATTTTTATTTTCATTTTAAAATTCATATTTTTAAACTTAAAAATAAAATAATAAAATTACAAATATAATTTTTTTCACAAATAATTTGTTTATAGTTCCAAAAGAAAAGAAAAGCAAGGAAAGTAAGGGGGCGTTCTATTCGTGTTTCAATTTTGTGTTTTGAGTTTTAAATTCGTTTTGTGTTTTTGGTGTCCATTTTGAGATTGTTGAAAACTCGTTCTTTTTGTTGTTTTGAAAAAAAAATTTCTCCACCCGTTTTTTTTTTAGTTTTGGCAAATTTGTGAAGAAAACAGCCAAAACATAAAAAAGTTGTTTTCTATTTTCTTCACAAAATTTTCGCCATTTTCAAAAACTCATTTTCGAAAATGGGAAAGAGAACGCGTTTTCAATATTTTAAAAAATCGAAAATAGAAAACGGCCCGAAAACAGTAAAGATAACGCCCCCTAATTGTTTCTTGTAAGCTCATAATTCAGATTGTAGGCTTGCTTTTTCATTTTGGTGTAATTGTTTGTTGGTAACTATTTGATATATATGATGCTTTTGGGAATAACCAACTATTTATCATTTACATTATATATATATATATATATATATTACTGATACACACTACTCAGATTGTTGGCTTGCTTAGGGTGTGTTTGAGGGAGATTTTGGCCACTCATGGAATTGCTTTTTTTACCGTTTGAGAAGTAAATGAGACCCGGGCTGCAGCACTTTAAATTAGATGTCAGGTATGGTAGCCGAAATTGTGGACCGTTTGACGAAAAATGACATTTTTGCCCTTAACATATAATTCATTTGTCATGATAGATGACCATTTTTGGTATTTCATTTTTTAAATTTCAAAATCTGCTGTCAACATGGGACCCATGCATGCAGGTCCAACGGTCAATTAATCTCTTCTTTTGGGAAACAATCTCTCCCAGACACACCCTTAGTTTTGTTTCAACGGGTGAATTGGGGTGACTTGGGTTGAAATTTACCCAAACTGATCAAATTTGTTTTTAATTTTGAGTTGGACACAAAATTAACCCAACCTGAACCATTCCTAGACCTTCTTGTTTACGTTTCATTATATTATCCTTGTAATTTAAATTTAAAATTAAATATTAATTTTAATCACACATGCACAACAACTATTCAATTATTATTAACACATTTCGTGAAACTCATAACTCCTCATTATAATCTAACAAGGGTACAATGATCATTTCACTTAAAATTAGAACTTTTAACAATCAAATTGCCTTTTTCCGTTACGAAATGGTCCGTTTAATTGCAAGAATGGAATTTGGGTGAAAATAAAATGAATTATAAGGAATTAAATTGCCTAAAACTTGTTTTACCCGAAATTTTCGATTAATTGTGTTTGATTGATATAATTTTTACGGGGAAAATTTTGAAATTTTGAATCTTTTGGTATTCGTTTGACTTTGTTTTTATGAAAATTGTTTATTAAATGGTTTTTTTTTTTTTTTACAATTGGGACTAGAATTTGTTCCAATTACCAAAAAAAAAAAAAAAAAGGATGGAAAAGCATTTCATCAATTGGGTGGAATTTGCAGTGTGCCCACTGAAAGAAAGAAAACAAGTTGCCAGTAAAATTTATCCTATCAAACATAAAAAAAAAGGTGAAAATGGAAAAAAAAATTCAACTTTTCATGGAAAAAATTGGTTATCAAACAAAGCCCTAGATACAAACTTTTGAAAGCTTTTGGTACTCCAAGGGTTACAAATCAAAAGCTCGCGACCCATCTGAAAGCCCAAGAATAGCTAACCAAGAGGGGGGGGGGGGGGGGGGGGGGGGGTGAATTGATTATTAAAACTTTTTCGAAAATTAACTCACGTTTTAATGTAATATCCAATGAAACAATTAAACAAATACGCGCACAAGTACAAAATCAATTAAGAACAAGTAATGAACACAATGTAAAAGCGGTAAATTAATCTAAATTCAAGCAAGTAAAAACTAAATAAATTAATTTAAATAATAAGTCCAAATATAAAAAGCGATAAGTAAAAGGGAGAGATGATGCAAATGATATAATTATGGAGGTTCGATCCAATGCAATGATCTACGTCCCCCGTTACCAAACTCTCCGGCACGAGCAATATTTTTTTCACTATGTTGATTGACTTATGGTACAATCCAACCCTTTACAATGCTTTCGGTGACTTATAAACAAGGATCACCGATCTTTATACAATGTTGAGTTTTACGGGACCTCAACACGACCCACATTCTTGAGTTTTACGGGACCTCAATATGACCCACACTTTATCAAAATGATTTTACAATGGAATTCCTCTCTCAATAAATAATACAATCGAATTAAGTACTAAGAAATGCTAACACTTCAATAAATAGTAATAAATGATAGCTCAAGTGTTAGATGAAATTTTTTGATGAATATGATAATTAAAAATTAGATTCAATCAATCAAAGTGTTTCAATGAAAAGATGATGAAGATATAAATCAAATATAAGTTCAAAGAATCTTCTCAATATATATCTCTCTCTTTTAATGAATGGTTGTAATAAATTAAGCACTAAGAGAGAAATGAAAAACTTTGATAAATATGATGATTTTACAAGTTTGATTCAATCAATCAAAATTTCACAATGAGAAGATTAAGATGAAATATATGCTATGTAAGTTCAAAAAGATCTTCTCAAGTAATATCTCTATTTTGAAATTGATATAAATAAGTTAAAAACAATGAGATATGGAAAGCTTTTATAAGAGATGTTGATTCAAGAAATTTGATTTAAAATCAAAGTTTTCAATATGAAGAAGTAAAAAGATTTATACAATATAAGTGCAAATACCTTCTTCAAGAATATATCTATCTTTGAAGATTGATATAAAAAAGTTAAGCACAAAGAGATATGGAAAAACTTTGATGAAAGAAATAAATCAAGAAATTTGATTTAATAATTAAAGTTTTTGTTATGAAGAAATAAATGAAATGAATGTAAAGATGTAGGCTCAAATAAAATTTTTCACTCATAAATTTCACAAGAAAGCTCTTTTCAAGTTATTAGAATGAATGCAAAGTAAAATAATATTTATAGCCATCAAAATGGAAAAGTTCTGCTCATCCAGATGACCAATTCAGTCGATCGCCAATTTTCAGATGACCAATATGATCGTTTGTACCGTCAGAACGGTCAAATTTTGGACCGTTTGAATTTTCAGTCAACCGTTGACTCTTTTTTTTTTGTTTTTTAAAATATAAACTTATAAATGATATTTTAATTTTGAAAATCAATCTTACTCTTAATTAAAACATTTTATGCACATGATAATGAAAATAACTTTTTGTGCGCAAATTGATTTTTGAGCTATTGTCATTCATTACTAAAGATTAAAGTGTTATACCTTTACATATGAACTAGAATGCATAGTCTTTGATCTTGCTTCGAAGTTTATTTCATATTTTGCTCTTGGCTCTTGAATTTCTCGTCTTGATCTTTCTTTGGTTTGTCTCTCATGCTCTTGATCTTGATTTTTCTTGGCGTTAATCTTTCAAACTCTCGTCTCGAATTATTTGACTTGAATGCTTAACTTCACTTTGATCTTTATTTCGAGTCGGATTTATAATGTTTGATTGATTTTAACATTAAAATGTCATCACTTAAAATCAATTGTTAGAAACAATATTAATTTTGTTTTTTATGATTAAAACATTAAGGATGAAGTCAACCATAGGTCAACACCATCGTTAAAAGTTCAAAGGTTAAGCCCTGATACTATTTACTCGAACTTTATAAGAAATAGATTAAAATTCGGTGGCCATGGTTATCTACTAAGTAAAATTTTAATGGTCATGGTGAAATAAACTAAAGTTCAGTGGCCATAGTAATACTAAGTGAAAAGTTTGACGTCCACAATAAAAAAAAATTAAAGTTCAGTGGCCATAGTGACACTATGTGAAAGGTGCGGTGATGATGGATGAAATTAACTTACTGAATAATGTGCCAAATGGATCCCAGCTATGAAAAGTGGGTTGGAGCCGTTTGAGAATCGGGTCCAATACTCGAGCCGTTTGAGATATAGGACTTTCTGCATTTCAAAAGAAAATTCTGTTGATTTGAAATTTATTGAGAGGGATGAAAAGTGTCAATGTTTTGACTCTCTCTGTCACACACATACAGAAAACCTTGTCTGTTTTCTTGTTTTCTAATTACAATAAAATTATTTGTACAATTATTGTTGCTGTCGTCAAAATTTAAATTATTAATATTTTAAAATAGGTAAATGTGATGTTCTCAAGTGTACGTAGTCAATAAAAATTGCACAAAATATTGTACAAAAAGCACGATCGCATATGAAAATAGTGAAGGAAACAACAAGAAAGAGTTGGATATAGATAATGAGTCCCCTTAACAGTTTGAAGAATAAACACATAAATCATGCTCTTTGTACATATTTTTTTTACAATATTGATTGATAACATCATCTATTTTTTCACATTCATCTATTTTAAAAATTATTTTTAAATTAATAAACTTTGACAACATCAATGTACTCAACGACTATTTTATTGTTGCAAGTAGCTTCTTTCAGATACCCTGCTTCACCTCCTTTTTCCCCCTCATTTTGCCCTTTCTTCTTTCTTTTCGACTTTTCTTAAACCCTTTTTCAGCTCGAAACCAAGAAAATTTTTGTGCACTTTTAAACTAGAGTGTGCTTTAGCATAAGGGTTGCTGTAGAAGCTGAAATATCAAGAAAATGAGTGCTTCAAAGTTCATCAAATGTGTGACTGTAGGAGATGGAGCTGTGGGCAAAACTTGCATGCTCATTTGTTACACCAGTAACAAGTTCCCAACTGTGAGTTTCAGAGTTCAAATAACTTTCTTTTTTCTTGGTCTCTCAATTTCCCCAGGCCCAGGCACCCATTTTTGTTGGTTCTTATCCTAATTTCTCAAGATAATCAGCTCATAATTTTGTGGGTTGTTTTTGCAACGATGGGTTTTGTATTCTTCAAGATTTTCATTTGTTTTTGTCTTTTTATGTTTTTCTGAAAATTTGATATTCTTGATAGGTAAATCTATGTATACGCTTTGCTTGTCCAACTGCTTTTCTAAAAAATTGGTATTCTTCAAGAAGGGATTAGGGCTTAATAAGTTTTTTATATATATTTTACCTCTGCTCTCTTTCTTTACATTCTTGTCTCTATGTGTGGCAGGATTATGTTCCAACAGTGTTTGACAATTTTAGTGCTAATGTGGCTGTAGATGGCGGTATTGTCAACTTAGGACTTTGGGATACTGCAGGTATTATATATATATATATATATATATTGTTCTCAATTTAGGGTTCCTTGAGTGGCCTGAATTATTTTCTAACTGTTTCGATCTGTGTAATTTAAAGGTCAGGAAGATTATAGCAGGTTAAGGCCACTGAGTTACAGAGGTGCTGACATATTTGTATTGGCTTTCTCTTTAATCAGTAGGGCCAGCTATGAGAATGTCCTCAAGAAGGTGGGATACTTTCATTTATTATAATCCTAACGATTGTTCTTTTAGCCTTTAGAGTATGTCTGCCGCAGGGTATTCGACAATACTTAACTGCACAATTTACAAAATTTCAAATAATCTTCTTTCTAGGTTGTCCAGTACTATGTATCAAGCCACATTTCTTAATCAGTTGGCCTAATAATTATATATGACAGTCTGTTTGATTTTCATTTCAGTGGATGCCTGAACTTCGTCGCTTTGCGCCTAATGTTCCAGTTGTGCTTGTTGGGACGAAGTTAGGTATGCTACGAACTGTTTCAATTACAATCTAATGTATCATAATGCTTGTTTGGGTTTCAATTTGTTGGATATTTCCCTGATGCATAACGGATGGAACTTTTTATCCTCTTTTCAACTACAGATCTCCGTGAAGACACGGGATATCTAGTAGATCATATGGGATCTAACGTCATTACGACGGCCCAGGTGAGAATTGTTTTTCAAATAAATTTTTTTTTTTTTTTTTCCCCTGTATCAAGTAATCAAATTTGATATATCAGCTAATCTGGATTCAGGGGGAGGAGCTGAGGAAACAAATTGGTGCAGAAGCTTACATAGAATGCAGCTCGAAGACTCAGCAGGTGAGTTATGTGTGACTTGATGATTGTCTACATGAAAACGTGCATTCAGAATATATTTTGGAAAATCATATATTGACAAGATTTTATCATAGCAAGAACTAATTTACTCAAGTTGTTTCCAGAATGTGAAAGCTGTTTTCGATACTGCAATAAAGGTTGTGATTCAACCTCCTAGAAGGAAGGAAATTCCAAGGAAGAAGAGACATAGGAGCACTGGTTGCTCGATTGTGTGAGTGCTGCTAATCTATTTGCATTCTTTATGACTTGGTATTTGTTTTGGATACACTGCAGAAGAATCATAGAAAATTGTGAATGTGAATTGAGGTATTAAGCATCATTTGCCAAATTTTGCTCCTCCTCTCACTAATTCTAAATCGCCCCATGGTTTGCTTGACATCATGGAACTTGAATTAGTATCGAGTGACTTATGAATAGTATCAGGCGATAAATTAAGGGCATATTCATCGAAGAAAAATAACTTACAAAATGTTTATCTTCACTGTGTTTGCGTAAATTTTTGCTGCATTTCACAGTTGTATAACCTAACTTAACATGTTGCACTTGGATATTGGCTTGTGTGTGATCCTTTCACCATTTATTTATATTTTAGATTATTAAAGAAAGACGTCTTTTCTAGTTAACCTTTACTTTTCCATCTGCAGTAGCGGCATTTCATACTAATCGAGCATTTCATACTAATCAAGCCCTTACCTAACTGTTGTTATTGTTAGAAATTAAACAATTCTTCTTTATTAACCTTTTTTTCTTTTTTTGCATTTTATTTTCATATTTACTTCAACTTTTCATACTTGTGCAATTATTTCCTAAGGTATCGATCTTTCTAAGGTCGAGTTTCAATTTCTTTGTACAGCAGGGGTATAGTCTGTGGAGGCTGTGCTGCTTAGCAAATGGTGACATTGTTATTCATATTCACTTTTGGCATGGTGCTTTTCGTGCTCAACTTATGCTGCTGGATCTCTAACATGACAAGTTTTCCCTGTCTCTTTGCATGCGCGTATTAATTACTTCATTAGAGGGTGTACGTACCAATATGGTTTTGATGCAGTTATCTTTCCTACAATGCAACTTGACCAGTGAATGGCAGGGAGAATTGATCATTCTCTCCGGCCTTGTAACTCTGTCTTTTGACTTCTGTTGCGTTGCGATGATGTGATTACTTATATATTTGAATGATATTTCTTGTCCATTCTGATCAATATTGCTCATCTGTGAGATCATTAAGAACCCAATTTTGCTCGATTCTTTGTTAAAAATATGTAGTAGACCACAATAGTAATGGCATATTTTGTATATTAGACTGGATATTATTGAAAATCGACTCTAGTAACATGTTTGTTAATCTAGATTAGGTAGAATGTATAATCAATTTTAGTTGAGTTGACAGTCGCAGTGTGAGAGTTTGAATCATGTCTTTTACAAGGTATGAAATTTGGACTTTTTGTGGGCACCAGTATAACAGTTCTTGTACCCTGACTTGTTGAGGCACATCTCGCAATTTACCTCCTCCACAATGCTTTAGAGGTAGGGCGATGGGAGACCCTCAAAGTTGAGGTTCAACCTTTATAATCAATTTTATCACATACTTATGTTGTTTGGACACTTTGAAACCATGTCAAACTTCATTGAAATTGCGTGGAACTGCATCAACTGGTTCTGTCCAGCTGTCCAAGGAGAGGTGGAAAACAGAAAGTGTTCTCTAGAATGGAGGAACGGTCGGTGGTTAATAGTTTTGGTCTTAAATAATGTTATTTTAATGCATTGCTTATACAAGTGACAGTGAATTACTGGCACATTTTTCAATAAATTGAAATGCGTTTCAAATTTTTAGAAGAGTGAGACAATTACTTGATTGTTAGATAGATGTTGACGGGTAAACACGGATTACAAATAGCATTGCTTTTCAAATCATGTTATACATTCAGATTCAAATTCATATAGGACATGTATCGACGCATAATTAAACAGCTAGAAAAATTAAAACAAAAATACTCAATTATTTTTTGACATATCAGTCTATTTTTCCGCTCTCTATTTTTCGATCTAGCTAAGGGGCTTTATTCTTGCTTTTCAGTCCCTTTGTGTTTTCCATTTTTGGTTAATGAAATTTTAGCAAGCTTATGTTTGATTTCCCCTGGCAATTTAATATTGTAAGATTGGATCCCACTTGACGAATTTTTTTACTTTAATAGTTAAAAAGTCAATTTTTGTTTTGAATGATTATAATGTCCTTACTATAAACAAAATAAAATAAAAAAAAAAAAAAAAAAGCTTAAAATGATTTTTTTTTTTCCTTTCCTTTCCTTTTTTTTTTTTTTTTTTTTGTATTTTTATTCTTTTCATATTTAGTTTATGTAATAGTAATTTTAATAGGAAATTAATGGTTAAAATAACAGATTCCATCATCTGAGGATCCAATTTCACAAGATTGAATAAATTGGGTAGTCAAAACCTCAGTTTCAAAGATTGGAGAATTGATTCTACACTTCACAAAAGATTGGGGAGCTCAGCTCTAATTTTCCCATAAATTACTAAAAACACAAAACAAGAAATAAATAAATAAATTAAAATTACGTGTATAGTGGTTTAGGGTAGAGTGGGGATGAACCTTCTCATATTTGATTACGAAATAATAGTCAAAACATTATAAAATGAGACGAGGTTTAGTGAATATCATGAAATTGAGAGATAAATCAAATATAGATGGAGCTGCAGTTGTGACTTGCAACAACAATGGGAGATAAATTGGAAGCGGTCTTAGTTGTCTCAATCAGGAGAAGTACAAATGAATGGATACTTGATTCTGATTGCACATTTCATATGAGGAATGGTTCAATGATTTTATCGAGGTCAACGATGGACTAGTTCAAAAGTCGAATAATATCTATTGTTAAATTAAGGGATTGAGAAAGTAATCATAATTCTAGAAAATAATTACACTTTAAATTGAATATTGTTCCTGGTCTTTAAGGGAATCTAATCTTACTAGGAGAACTAAATGATAAATATAATGTAAGAGTTCGTAAAGATTACACCTGATTTTTCATAAAATTCCAAGAAGTGCTAGAAACACCTAAAACACATTGCATCAATTTTGTACGACACTGCTGCAACCATTAACCTGGAAAATGACAAGTCAGTTATATGGCATAAGAGGCTGGGTTATACAAGTGACAGGGGACTCGAACTTCTCTAATAAGAAGGATCATTTGGAAAGGATAATATAGGAAAGATTATAGTGCGTTTTCTTTGCTGTTTTTGGGTCGTTTTTTGTTTTCGATTTTTCAAAATATTGAAAATGCGTTCTCTTTCTCATTTTCGACAACGAGTTTTTGAAAACGTTTGAAAATTTTTTGAAGAAAACAAAAAACAATTTTTTTTACGTTTTAACTGTTTTCTTCACAAATCTGCCAAAATTCAAAAAACACGAGTTGAGAAATATTTTTTCAAAACGACAAAAGAACGAATTTTCAACAATCTCAAAATGACACCCAAAACACAAAATATAAAACAAATTCAAAACTCAAAATACAAAACTGAAATACGAAGAGAACGCCCCCTTAAGTTCTATGAGGAATGTGTTCTAGGTAAGCAAAGTACCCGTTTGATTCTCATTTTTTGTAGAATGAAAATGAAAAATATAAACATTATGAACCCCACACAAGAGATAGAAAGTAAAAAATGGTGGTTGGATGTGATTGATAATAGTCATATTTTTCATTTTTTATGAAGAAAAAATGAGTATCAAACTAGGACATGTTGTCTTTTTATGAGCGGTGTTCATAAATTAACTTCTATACTAGAATATTTGCATGCTGGCCTTAGGGGACCAGTAATTGTTAGGATTTTTAGTGGGTTCAGATTATACCTATTAATAGTAGAATTTGTTTTTTTTTAGAAAGATGTGAAATTTCCTATCGAAGTTCAAATCTAAGGTAGCATTTTGATTGGGGTGTAATTGGGTGAAAAATAATTTTTTTTTTTTCTTTTTCATCCTTAATTTTAGTGTTTGATTGCATAACCTTTTTATGGAATTCATTTTCACCATTTTTCTAGGTACAATCATTTAAATTACATTTTTCACCTTTTATTTTCTCATGGGTTTGGTGGAAAAGTATTTTTCATCTACTTTTTTTTTAAAAATTTTTTGGCCATGGAAACATATTCTAAATCCAATAGAAAAATTTATCCATTTAATTGACAATTTGCATGAAAAATAAAGTCAAACGAACACAAAAAAAAATTTAAAAATTATTTTAAATAATAATAATTATTATTATTTTTTTGCAATCCAAAGAATTTTTAATACCAATTGTAAAAATATTTATCCCAAAAAGTAATAATTTGCATGAAAAATAAAGTCAAACGGATTATGTGAAAAATTATATCAATCAAACACCATTAATTACAATTCTCTCTAAAACAAATTCTAGGCAATTCAATTCCCTGCCATTCATTTTCTTTCCACCCATTTTCCACCCTTGTAATCAAACGGACCCTAATATTTTTCATTACTTTAAGCATGGTAAGATGTTAGTAAATCAAAGTTAGTAGAAAAGGTAATGATTCGAAATTCTGCAACTTTGAATTTAATCTTTACTACAAAAACTGTGATATATTAAGGCATAGAACTATCACATATATACCACAGCAAAATTGTGTGACGCAAATTTTTTTTTAAAAAAACTTCATAGAATAGAGAGGTGTATGCTTGGCTGAAGCTTTGAGAATAACAACTTGTCTCATAAATAGGAGTCAACGACTTTTATTGACTTCAATAATATTTGAATCAGTTTGGAGTGGTAAACTTGCAGAATGCCATAGGCCCATTTAAAAAACAAAAAAAAAAAAACAAAAAAAAGTGGAAACGAGTCTCAAATAAATAATTAAAAATTTAATAATTCCCTGTCTCGTCCCAATCTTCCCCACCGCAGCTATCACCACCACTTTGCTCAATTGAGCACAAAAATGACGAAGGCAGCAGACTGTCACTGCTCCAGTCTCACTTTTTCCTCTAAACATTTGAGCCTCATTATCTATAAATATGCTCAACTTCAATCGCTCTTTAAGTTTGAATAGAAGTCGTATTCAATTCTACTGCAAAAATTAATGGCTCCCAAATTGTTCGTATTCCGGTGAAAATTGGTGAAAGCCTTGGTTGTTTTCTCCAAATTATTTTCTGTTAACTGTCTTAAATTTCTTATAGTTATATAGTTTCCACAAATTGTCGATGATTTTGATTTTCGAAATTTGATTCTTGAATGAACTGGTACAATGTATTTAGATATGGATATATGTATTTTTAATGAATATAGTTTTGATTTTTGTTTTTGCTTCAACATGATTGTGCGTCCACAGTGACAAGAGGTTGGGTAGAATGGGTTAGTAGTGCAGGTTTGGTACTGCATTTGGTGGTGGCGACGACGACGATGACTATAATGGTGGCATGGTTGGCAGAGCAGGTTTGGTACTACATTCTCACATTGGTGATGATTGTGATGACGAGATATGTTAAGTCGGATGTGGGTGGTGATGGTGGGATAAGGTGGGACAAATGGTGGTGGAAGACGGGGGGGTGAGTAAGGGAATTATTATTATTATTTTTTATTTTTAATTATTATTTGAAGGTTTGAACTATGTAGTATAAAAAGTCGCAATGGAGTTAGGAACAGAAAAATATATAGAGTTTTATTGTAGCAAAGTGATGTTTTGAGTGGAATCCCAATTTCATTATAAATGGTTCGTCAAAAAAGCACGAGGGGATGATACTCAGTACCATTATTAGATTAAGGGTGAAAACAAAATCGAAATTGACCTTTTTTTGTCCATTTAGTGTTTATACTTACGTTCTTACTTATAATAAAGGTGTTAGATTTTTCTCTTCGATAAAAAGTATTTTTGAATCGAAACTTGCACTATAATTTTCCCTTTAAGATCTTTTTCACAAAATTGAAAATTCCTCAATTTACTTGGAACGAATTTCTTAATTGGCACCATTTACCGGCAAGTCAACGGCGTCCTGCAATGTTGCGCCATAATATTATTATTTTATTTTAATATTTTCTTTTTTGGGTATAGAATCTTACTATTCCCTTACAAATATTCACCTACTCCCGACCCTGGTAGACCATTTCTAAATCCTCCAATCATCTAACAATAATCCATGGCGTGGCAGGTTAAACTTAAGTTCCACGTTGGAATTGACAGCGCTAGACAATTCTTCACCACATGCTACAATTGTCCTCTAAAATCAGACGCCAATATCCAGCGGCCCAAAATCCACCTTTGTGGCTTCTATGAATTTTACCCGTTGGATTCAATATTCTTGGTGGAAACCGTACGATGAGATTATCAGGTAAATCCGACCGCCCAAAATTTGTAAAATTGAATTTCAAAAGCTAAGCCAGAGAGGGAGGAGCTACTCAAAGCCTCCAACACTTCTCTTTCGAAAATCCCTCCTCTTATTTTTTTTTCTTACACAAATTATTGGTATGTGTTTTTGTATTTATATGCTTACTATACGTAAATACGGATCAAGAGGCTTCTTGATTGAGGTTAATTAGTGAGGAATTTTAGAGCCTGACATATTTTTTGGATTTGTTTGAATCCGACCTGTGTAAACAGAGACCAGTCTTTAATTCCAGATTTTTGCCCTTTTAGATTTTGAATTTCGAAATTCGTTCAAATTTGGGTGTTCCAGTGAGGACACTTGTATAATTCGTGTTTACTGATACGAAAAATTGCGTTATATTTGTTCCGTTTTTTTTAATGGAACAAAGTGAGGGAGGGGATTTCTTTCCAAAAGGGCCGCAGCAATCAGAGGCTACTCCAGCAGCTGCCACGGATTTTCCGGTTAGGAATCCGGTGAGACAACTGGATTTTACGGGGTTCGGGGATGGCGCAGCATCGTCTTTGGGATTGGCGTTGCCGGAGGTATCTCAACCGCAGCAATCACAAACGCCGAGCCATCTTATCCAGCAGCAGCATCCACAGTTAGTGAAGCCGAAAAATCAGCCCCCAAAGCCTCCGCCGCTGCCACAGATTCCACTTTTGATAATGCAACAAGCTTCGCAACCAGCCATACCTTCCTCTCATCCTTCCGTTCGACCTGCTTTGTTAGTCTTTTCTACTCCGAATCTAAATTTTTTGAACAATTTTGATGTTTTGGAAAAAAGTGAAATATATACAGCTGAAGTTTAGAAAATTTTAAAAATCTGGGGTGTTGTTTGGCCAGTTATTTGAGTTCAGTTATAAAGTTTCGATCTTTTCATTTTGAGCATTCATAATTTTCAGAACGGTCATAGAATCCGTTCTTTATATAATGAGCTCCCCCTCCCCAGTTAGACAAAATTGTTATTTAATTGTTTATATAAATTTGAAAGACAAATTCGTTAGACTGATCGTTAATTTGTAATTCAAAATTCTTTCTGGCCCTTCCAAATCTAATTGAGCTTGTTAAGTTAGAAATTTTTGTTGAGGTAAGTCTTTGACTCTTTTGATTTTCACTCAGCTGATGAGTAATTTGTGGGTTACATCACTACCAAAGTGGATGCTAATGCCTATTCTCTTGTTCCAACATCATATTTTGGGTTACCTCACTAAGTAATTCTGTAAATACTTTATACGTGTAATCTCTGATTTTGGCATAGTTTTGTTTGTGCTGCACATATAACAAATTATCTGCTCATGTGCATGAGAGGTTTCCCATGTATTTTCTTGCCTTTAGTCTGCTTGCCACATATTTATGGGTTAATGACATTTTCAATCATTTGGATTTATTGCATACTTGTATTTTTCATTGCATAATAGCTTATGAAGATTCAGAAGTACATCCTAGCAGATTCTTCTGCTCCATTCTTGTTTTCTGAAGCCTAATCATATGAAGATGAAAATTTAAATTTAATTCCGGAATGGTTCTCCGTCTTAGTTCTTTTTCTTTCCAGACTGTTAAATAGTGAAAAGGATAAGAATTTGATACCTTTGATTGACTTTCTAATGATCTCCACTTGTGCCTATATTATGTGCAGCATATATAATTGATATACCTAGACAGTTCTCTTGCTATTTTGTTATAATGCATACTCTTCATTCCTTCAGGAAACCTGAATCCCCAAGAGTGCGGTCAAGGCAAAATCTAGCTGAAGTTAAAGATGGTACTCCAAAGAAGCAAAAGCAGTGTAACTGCAAACACTCACGGTGTTTAAAATTGTAAGTAGCTGTCTCCTTTTATGTTGTGGTATGACATAGCCTGACTCAAAATATGTTGATTTCTTCACATTCTTGCGATGATATGTAGTGAGGGCTACAGCTTAAGCAAGGGTAATAAAGGTGGGCCTGTGGGGAAGTGATGGATTCAGTATGAGTGCTACAGCTTAAGCAACAGCCAATAGGGTAGTCTATACACTATGTGCCAGCTGGTGCATCCATTGCCTCAACAATGTCAAAATCAAGGACACGGAACAAACTTGTTGCTTTCGCATTTGAGCTTTAGCCATATATTAGTGGTCTTGGCAGGAATAGGCCAATTTTTGTAATTAAACTATTGTACTAGATCTCTGATATAATTTTTTGGAGATAATTCACTTGTGTGTGTTTTTGAGGATATCATAAGTCTAGCCACAGGTATATTAGGTGATGACTCAGAATAACTGCAATTATGGATGGATTTGTTTAGAGATCTTAACTGATGTTTATAGCATATAGAAAGACTATCACTCATTGGATTGCTATACTGATATATTTACTTGATGGTAAATAATCTCTTTCCCTTTTAACAGCATTTGAATTGTGAAATAATCTTTTATAAGATAACTATGGCACTTATTGGGTAACAAATATTCAAAAGACTTAGTTGTATGTTCATTTATTAACCAATATCTAAATTATGGTGGCAAGTGGGCAATGAAGAAAACTGTCTATACTTTCTTGAAGACTTTTGTTAACCATGACAATTGACAGATGCCTGGGTTTCTCATGCACTTCAATGTACATCTTCTGAACTGATAATTTTGTCTGGATTTCCGAATGCGGACAGTCCAATGGTTTGAATTCTCCCACTATTAAGCATGTGTGCATTAACTGCAAGCTGGTTATCCTTGTGGGTTTTTTTTATGATGCATAATCTTTTATTGGTCAGGTATTGCGAATGCTTTGCATCTGGCGTATATTGCGATGGATGTAACTGTGTGAATTGTCATAACAACATTGAAAATGACGATGCCAGAAGAGAAGCAGTCGAAGCTACACTGGAACGTAATCCACAGGCTTTCAGGCCAAAAATTGCAAGCAGTCCGCATGGAGCTCGTGATTTAAGGGTACTGTCAAAACTTAAATGGTTGCCTCTGCTATGATATAAATTTTAGTTACTTCTGTTCGTGGTTGATTTCCTAGAGGACTTTTCTATGCTTGGCATATGTCCTGAAATCAACTATTATGCTTTTATATCTGATACATCGTTAGTAGATTTATGACTTGTTTGATTCCCATTTTTTTCAAAATACATTTCTCTCTCTCTTCTTTTTACCACACATTTTTCAATAAGATAATATTAGACACAAATCCAAAACTTTTCCTTATTTTTTAACCACACATTCTCCATCAAAACACTATTCCAAAATACACTATTTGCAAAAAATGGGGCTCAAACATGCTCAGCATTTGTGCTTTTAAATTATCTGTAGGTAGGGATCCTTCTAATTTAACTTTTAACAACAATTCTAATGCATTTTTTATATCTTATTCTGAAATATATTAATAAATTTTCTTCTCATCAAAGAGGTAAGATGAGCATGGCCTTCATTTGACTTGGAAAAGTGTGTTGTAAATGCAGTTGGTAACACTCTAAAATGATGCCTTTTGCTTCACGTGTTACTGATGTTTCATACCTGAAATTTCTATCGTCTATTTTGGCATTGCAAAGAACAAAAATCAATGTGCATATTCTACTTAATGGATGTAACATTATACAGAGAGAACTTATGTAGTCAATCCTAATTCATTGGCATAACTTGAATATTTATCATCGGAGTTGCTATGTGTACCCGAACGTTTACACGGCCCCACCCTTCCTCTCACATGGGGGTCGGGCCCCACGTCGCGTGGTGCCCCACCCCATGTGAGACATGGGGTGGGGCCGTGTCATTCCCCATTTATCATTGAGGAGAATGAGAAAAAACTACAGTTTGTACTTCCTGCTCGTGAGCAGAACACTTATGTAGGTAAGATAATTCCTAATTGCAGCATTTGATTAATTTACTTGCACTAGTATTTATATTAAACTCTTCCCCAATTGCTTCTTAAGGATACACCATTAAAAGATTGAATTTGTACTGGCGAATTTTCTACCTTGTGTTGATAACCTCACAAAGGATCACAATCAACACACAATTTTAAAGAAATAGCAGAAAAACAACGAAGACTAAGTTTATAGAGGTCGGCAAAAATGGGCGTACGTTTTCATGAGCTCCAAACAAAGAGGCTTGCCCGATTTGTGGTACAACACTCAAGCCTACATATGTAACGGCAACACAAGTACAAGCCACTTCCAAAGAACTCACAATAACATGCCAAGCTGGGTGGGTTGGTTTGATTTGGCCTGACACTAGTCGAAACATGCACCCAGAGCCATTCTAAGAGCCCGACACATGCTGATAAACGAAGGAGATTCAACCGCATTGAAAGGTATTGCATTTTAAAAGAAGAATCTGTCAACATTTAAACAGACGCTATTTCACATCTCTTTCATCTTCGCTGCAATCATCTTTGGATGTGTCTCATCATCACCACCAATGTTTGACACAAACCTATCCATTGGTCCTCTAATGTCTCTCATAGAATCTATTTCTTTATCATTCTTCTCATAATAAGAACCAAGCTCGACGATATCTTCAAACTATTGTTGTGATAGGTGTCTTTTCATGTTTTCAGCATTCATATACTCCGCAATCTCTTGTTTAACATCCACAGGAACTCCAGGACATGGGGCTACATTCTTGTGAGTACATGCTAAGTGTTTTTTCATCCGCTTCACCCTTCCGGTAATGGTTTTCTTGCAAAGCATACACTCGATGTGCAAAGCATACACTCGATGTTGACGTATGACTTTTTATTACCTCTCGTCTTTTCAATTTCTTTTCCATACTTTCAAGCTGGATCCGTTCGATGGTTATTTCCCATCCTATAATACAAGACAAAAATTAAGTAATGAGATTATTATTTGACAAATTAAGTAAGGATCAATTACAGAAGTCTTGTCCATCCTTCACTAAATAAACAAAATTTTCCATTTTTAATACATAGCGAGAGCAGAAAATAAATGTTGCATATAGATAAACTTTTCATTTTTCATTAGTTAAAAAATACGTTTATTTTTGTTTAACAAAATTGAAAGGAAAATAAAAACTAGATAAACTTTCCAGTCTATCCTTATTTCCCTCCAGTTCGATTCTATATACGCGTATTATAAATGCATTTCATAGGTGCTCATTCAGCTAATCGATTTCTCGGACTTGTAACCCCTGGACAGGTTCAGTTCTACTAATATTTTCCATTTAAGTTTCTACCGCCATGTCCATCTAAGAAGAAAAAGAAAAGAGGAAAAAACATACCTAATGAACTGATGAAGAAGACGATACTCTTTTGACTTTTGAATTTTCGTTTTTGGTCTCTAATTTCTGGCTGTTGTTTCATTTTTTTAGGTGTTTTATTGTCTTTTTGGGCCCAAAATGCTTTTTTAAATGGCCCTTTGCTTTTTTAAGTACTCTTTCAAATTTTAAATGAGGTGCACGCCTCGCGCGCGTCTCAAATTTAGAGGCGTGAGCGTCATATTTTTAGTCCAAAAAAATACCGCCTCGAGGCGCGCCTCTCTACCGCCTTTTTAAACCATGATTGGATTGTTGTTACAAGGTGTTGGATGAGAATATGGTGAGCGATTTGAGAGTGAATCTTTATCAATCTGAGGAAGATGATGAAGATGGAACACATAGATTAGGCTCGGTTTCATGGTTACAATGTTATTTAAAATATATTTCCTTTTTATTTTGTAACATAGGATCTTTTGTTATTATTAATAATTTACGAGTTATTTTCGATTTTAATAAGCCCAAAGTTGAGGTTGTAGGGTTTTCTGGAGTTTAAGACTCGTTGTTTGGTGGCTTCATTTGTATAGAATAAAATTTCTATTTCTTAATATTGTGTTACTTTTTCGGTTTAGATTTAGAATCAACAAATCAGTGACCCCAAAGTCTCAACTCTTCATAAAATCAACGAATATTTGGATTTAGAGGGTGTTTAGTGGTAATTAAAATTTGATTTTTTTAGTAGCTTGTGATAGAAGTTTTTGAAATGTGTGGTTGAAAAGTTGTGAGACCCATGAAAGATGTGCTTAATATTGATTGTTTGTCTTTGACTTAGATTAAAATCATATTTTAATTCGAACCAAACAGACTCTTAGAGCATGTTTGGCTATGCTTACAAAAGAAGTAATTTAACTTTTTGTTTAGGTATGTCTAGGTAAAATGTACTTTTAAGTAAGTTTATGTTCGGCAAATGAATTAACTTTTAAGTAAAATAAATATGGCAAATGACCCAAAAATCTATATACTATTTTAATGATTTGTTTCTATTGTGAAGTTGAGGGTATTTAGATCATTTACTTGGTCAGTAATCAATCATCCAGCTGAATTCGATATATGATAACAAGTGAAGACTTCGAAGTAACTGGCCCGTTTAGAAGATAGGGGACGGTTGGTTCAGATCTAGAGAGAGATCAATTTCAGTATCAGTAGCTCAAACGAGCATTCAAGGAGAAATGAACTTTTAAAAATTGTCTTCTTTTTTGGTAAGTAACCTGTGGTTTGCTTTTAAAAAATCTTTTTATTTTTGCCTAAACCTATTGAAATGAAGTAGCTTGTTTTCTAGCAAACATCCTCTTAAAAGTAACTTTGACCAGCTTTAAGCCTAACCAAACATCCTCTCATTTTGTGCTATGCTCATTTTATCAAAACCTTTTAAGTATCTTTTCAATATAACTTTCTTGACTCAAGAATGCACTATGCTATTCTTTGTTCCTTTTAATGTTCATTCCCAGTATCTTTATGCTTTATAGCCTGACCAAAGTCATTAAATTCGGCCCTAAATGTCCTTTTTGTCTTTTGAATGTCCCCTACGTTTTACCCAACTATAGGTGTATCATCTACATATAGTAGTAGATTGGTAGCTTCCCAATATTCTGTCCTTAGGTAGTACATGCTGCTATCATAAATTACTTCTCTTGAAGCTAATCTTTAGTAATAAGGATTCAAACCTTTTGAACCATTGCCTTGACGATTACTTCAATCTATACAATGACATCTTAAGATGATACCCTAAATCCTGATATCGTTTGTCTTTAAATCCCTTTGTATGGTTCATCTATGCTGTATTTAAGCTCAGAAAAATAGTTTCCGCATCGAATTTTTCTCTTTATGATTATTTTTCGTTTTATTATAAAGTTATATTGCCAATGGAAGACATCATACACACTTTCGTAGAAGCATAAATGATTGGATGCTCGAGTTGAAACTAGTTTTCTGATGATATCGACAATTATTTATAAAAGATGTTTAAGTTAGAACAAGCCGAGTTTCTTTCTGTGCGTATATGCTTCTTGTAATTGTGCCCAATTTTTATATTTATGTAGCATTCTACATGTGTCATATTCTCGAGGTTTACTCTAATTTACTATTGACACCCATGTTTTGACAAGCAATTTTTGGTCCATGTAGTTCTGGGATCTTAAATAATAAAGAATGCCAAATGAATGGAGAAATAATGATATATTAGAGATTATACAATCTGCCTAGGTGTTAGGCTTACGAGTCATAATAAAAATTTATTAAGGTTGTGATTAAGCATAGTTGGTTTTAGCAAATTAGTTCATGTATTCGGAGGTTGCTGGATAAAGTAGTAAAATTTCATATGATCTTGTTTTATTGATCCAGGAAAATTATATGGTAGATGAGTTCGACTCGTGAACAATCAGTAAGTAAAAAATTGATCATTTTGCTTCAATACTGTTGCGAGACTGGTACTTGGTGGCTCATGAGCAGGATGT
Source organism: Osmanthus fragrans (assembly GCA_019395295.1). Lineage (NCBI taxonomy): Eukaryota > Viridiplantae > Streptophyta > Magnoliopsida > Lamiales > Oleaceae > Osmanthus > Osmanthus fragrans. The sequence continues at coordinate 13,141,541 of CM033347.1, read as the reverse complement.
TCAGTTGTTCCCGAATTTGGAAGCTCACTAGCTGTCGTGTGAACCTCTTTTGGGCAATTGTTAAAGCACATGATCACAAAATGGCCAGCTTTATTTCAGCCCTCTGGACTACCTTGGATCCATGTGGAGGGTTGTTATCTCATCAGTGAGCTAAAGGCCCTCTAAGGGCCTGAGACAACCATCTCTAAGGAACTCGGCAAAATAACCCCGTAGCTTAGGTAGAAGGGGTGCCTCTTCACAAAGGGTACTGACCATGCCTTGGAAACTGTTTACCAAAAATATAGGTCTCCGGTTTTAGATTCTACAGTGGATGTTAGAGGAAAAATAATTCTATTGGATATATAAGTATTATTAAGGGTGTGTATGATAGAGCAATGCTATGTATGATATCTAGTAGGGTAAGTAGTATATCTTATTACTTTAGGTTTGCATCAAGGTTCCACATAGAATCTTCATCTTTTGCTTTAGTTCTGGAAAATTTTACTAGGTATATCCAAGATGAGGTTCTTTAGTATATGGCATTAACTGATGTTACAGTTTCAGTCAACTGGACTATGAGGGCGATGAATCGTATGTTAGAAATTTGAAAAAGCGCTTTGAAATATAAAGGATTTTGGTTTAGGTTTACTAAAATGGAAGACAGAATATTCTTGTAGTCATAATAGAGAATACGGATGATCATTAAATAGTGAAAGAAAGGATTATGTTGTTCAAAAGAGTGATTATATAGGTTTTTAGGCTGAATTGTTCATAATAAGACTTAAACAGGATGTAATGCATGGGTTGAGATTTGGTTGAATGAAATGGAGACATAGTAGATGGATTTTGCAAGATTGAAGTTACTTGTCAAGTTAAAATGTCAGTTCTAGAAAATGAATAAATGATTATTAGATCAACTATGTCTTATGCTATTGAGTGTTGGGACACTATAACACAGAATGTCCATATAATGCACTTTGAATAGGAGAGAACGTTAAGATGGATATGTTGCTATACTTGAATCTATAATATAAGAAATGAGAAATATAATAACAAGAAGTGAAACCAGGTGAGCATGAATTTAAAGGAAGGAGGACACAAATGATCTCAATAATATTTTTCGTGGATCAAGTAAGATCTTGTTCACAAGAGTGATGTGATCTCCATGGAGCATTTTAGAAATGAGAGAGGTATAACAAATCTTAAATGGCATTATGTGGAAACAAAACTTTTAATTTTTATTGGACCTTTTTGTAAAAGTAGATTTGGATAAAATAGATTCATAAAAAAAGGATTCTTGTAGTTGATCCCAAGTTTATTGGCATAAACCGTTGCTTCTTGTAAAAAATATGCCATCGGTGATTGAACACGAAATCCATTTCTTTGGAATTGATTGATATACTATAATTGAACTTCAATGTCATTTTTCTGATAACCACAGTGGGCTGTGTTTTAAGAAACCAACATTATTATTCATTTCAATGCGTCCTAAACTTGCATTTTTAGTTTTAGTTTTTTTTTTTTTTTTAAATATATTTGGCAAGATACGAACTGATTTGAAATATTCAGGAGGAGATTGGGGAAGGTGTGGTCTTGGCAAAGCATAACAAAGGATGCCACTGCAAGAAATCAGGATGTCTCAAGAAGTATTGTGAGTGCTTCCAAGCAAATATTCTTTGTTCTGAAAACTGTAAATGCTTGGACTGCAAAAATTATGAGGGAAGTGAAGAGAGGCAGGCTTTGTTTCATGGAGATCATGCCCACAACATGGCATACATCCAGCAGGCAGCAAATGCTGCCATCACTGGGGCTATTGGATCCTCTGGATATGGATCTCCTCCCGTTAACAAGAAAAGAAAAGGTCAGGAACTCTTGTTTGGATCAACAGTTGAAGATCCAGTGCACAAGATCGGGCAATTTCAACAGGTAAGTATAATTTATGTTGTTAAACAATGATGTACTAGCTAGATTTGGTGGAAAATCATTTGACTTTTATCTGAAGAATACTTTCTTTCTATTTACAGGCAGACCAAATAAAGGCTTCTTTACCTTCCTCTTCATTGCCATCGATTCCTGGTGCTTTTGCTGGTAATGCATTAACTTTGGGCCCTTCAAAATTTACCTACAGGTATAAATACTACCTTCCCTCTGAAAAGTTGTTCTTCAGTACTAGTTCAGACAACTAACAAGTGCATTACGTCTGAAGATCTCTCCTAGCTGGCATCATTCAGCCCCAGGACTTGAAGGAACTTTGCTCAGTTTTGGTGGTGTACTCTGGAGAAGCTGCCAAGATGCTTGCAGGTATATATAGATTTGTGATGACTCCCAAGTTGCTCTAATCAATGGTACTATTTGAAATTATCTTGACATCTTAGTTCTTATTGTCTATAAGAGGCTCACTCTACTTGCTAGAAATGATGTGTGTAAGAAAAATTCCTTCACAATATTAACAAGAAGATGGAAGTTTCAGAAAATCATTGTCAAACACACAAGTTGACACTGTAAAATAATACATTTAAGGCCAGATAATTCCATGAAAGGTATCTAGCAAAAACTTGGCTCACAATTCCTTCAATAGTTTTGAGCAAGTTAGATCCCATATAATTTATTAGGAACCACCTTTCGATACCCTAGTGTATCTCTACTGAATTATAATGTGTTTTGGACTCTCTAGAACAACCAAAAGCAAGTCATAATAGTATTCAGGAGAGCTATTGTCTCTCTTTCCTAACAAATTTGAAAAGAAAAAGTTCATAGTATATACTTGTGAAAATTTACACTAGTACCTCGTGTTATTAATGAGCTCTCTTTCTAATGCTATTATTACTTCTTACTAAAGTTAGCCTGTGTGTGGAATCTAAATCAATCTCGTTTCTATTTCCAATTTCTCGGATTTTTTATTTAATTTTTTTTTTTTTCAGATTTTTAGTTGTCTAAGTACACTTGGTTTACATAATAATAACTCAAAAAAGCCCTGTTACATAGATTGCACACATGTTCAGTTTTGTTATTCATTAATCTGTCAGGAAATCTCAGACGTGGACAAGGTAAAACATTAATTTCAAACCTCTCTCTAGTTCATGGATGGAAAAGCTTGTTTACATACTTCTATTGTAAAAACGAGTCCAGTGTAATATATTATTTAAATCGTCTGTCAATTTTATTTTATTTTACTTTAATAAAAGAATACATCAAACAACGTTGATATACTTTAATTTGTGACCACTGCAAAATGCCACCTGTAGGCCCTATGTCTTTGTCCAAGTGTCAATTTCTTATGCAGTTAAAGCATATAGGATGGTCAAAGTAATGCTATCTGAAAAGATTGCTTTTGGTATCAACTTTCAGGGAAATTATTTACTATGCTGTGTTGAGGGTTAATTTTATTTAAATATACATGTCCCATTTCTAAAAGCTTAACATTTTAGATGGATAGTTCAATTTAGTAAAAGACTGCAGACACAGGTCCTGAGTTTTCAGGTCTTGGCACTATTCATTTATCAGGCCTTTACCCCCCGTTTGGCCCCCATTATTCCACATTATAATGAGAAGAATAGTAAATTATTGGAGAATGTGTGGTTAAAAAAGAAGGAAAAGTTTTTGGGTTTACGTGTAATATTATTTTATTGGAGAATATGTGATTGATAAGAAGAGAAAAAAATATTTAATGGGAAATAATGGGGGCCAAACGGGGGCTTAATAAATAATGAATCTGGCTACATCTGATGGGTTGGGGTGAAGATTAAATTTGAATATGTCTCTTCTTTCATAGCTTAAATTTTTAGATGAAGTGGTTCGATATATTTCTTCCACAATAGAACAGTAATCCTTTGTGGCATTTCAAAAGCTCTGATTAAGTGCTTATTGCTTGTTGATGGATATGAATAAACTATTCCCTTTTCCAGTACATGAAAATGAGGTAAATAATTTTATTTCTTCCAGAGGAAAGAAAAGCAGCAGAAAAACAGGCGGAGAACTCTAGAGAAACCTTGGCGGCTTCATCAGCTCGAGATCAGTGTCAATCCCCGAAGAATGCTGGAGCAGATAAACCTTTGATTGATGATCTCTCAAGTGGCAACCAGGCTAAGACAAAATCTGAGGAGTATACTTCCAATGGAGCTGACGATTCAAAAGGAAGACCAATGTCTCCCAGTACATTAGCTCTAATGTGCGATGAACAAGATACAATATTTACTCCTGCTGCCTCACCTAATGAGCTATCAGGCCATAGTAGTGTGACTACGCAGTTGCTGAATAGGCAAGACCTTAGTGAAACCTATGCAGAGCAAGAAAGAATTGTTTTGACAAAATTCCGTGATTGCCTTAATAGGCTCATCACTTTAGGAGAAATAAAAGGCTAGTTTACGTTTTCTCTTCATTTGCATTTGGTCCTATATATGTATTCTTTTCGTTCTCCATTTGCAAAATACTGACTCATTTGTTGTGTTTGCAGAAACAAAGTATTCTTCATTGGCACAAACAGAATCGCATCAGCAAAATGAGCTAACCAGCAATGGCACAAAAAATGCGAGAACTGATGTCAGGAGTCCACAGCAACCAATTAGCAATGGTGTTGAAAAGTTGATGTTCAACTTCAACCAGCCAGGACATCTCCAATAGGTAATATTGCTGCCAATAATGACCCAAATTCAAAAAATATCGGCCCCCAGCGCTTGCTGTGAAAATGGGGTTGTAATACAAAAAACTAAAAGAGAGATGTAATATGATTAGGACAAGACAGTTACACAGAAATATGCTGATCTCTGTAATATTAGGCTGGTCTTCCATTTTTAGCTAGGACTGAGTAGAGTCTGATACATTTTTTACATATTCACTGATACATTAATTTTAAATCAAAAGTTTATAAATTTTATTGCAAGTGTTTTCAGGTTCAAGAATTGAAATCCTGACTCTTGTTGAATGCCTTTATCCAAGAAATCAGTAGTTATCTAATTGACTCTTTATGTCTGAAAAAGGATGATGAAAATTGCTTATATAATAATTTTTAAAATAACAAATAAATTAGTGACTGCAGAAGAATCCCTTGCAAAATGAAATTGTTAATACTGTGGCAAAAAGTATACTTCTAATATTAAATAATAAACAATTGAGAGTATTTTTCTTTATTTTTCATTCAAATTAAGTGCATCTATTTTTAATATAAAAACTCAATAAAGTGATCCTCAAATGCCATTTTAACGTCTAAATAGACAGAAATCTTCTATTGGTGCAAGTTGCAACATAAAAAATTGAAAGATTGAGGATCCACTTACTGTAAATTAAAGATTGATGACCCCCTTACTATATTTCAAATTGATTAGGGACTTCAACTATAATCAATGTCAAAATTGTATTGGGCATAATGTCCTACATTTGATCATGCATGTAAGAACCTCCTCGGGTCTTCCTAAGAATTAACGTTACCGACTAGTCATATAGATGGTAAATATGTCGAAATTAGAGATATTCTTGAAATCAGATCAATTACAATCAACAATTTTGGTTGAAACTCAACATTAGCAAGCCCATGCCTCCGGCATAAGTAGTTCCTTAAAAGTCGGACGTTAGATTGGGTCTTCTTTTAAGAAACCTCTCAAAAAGCGCAAATGAAAAAAGTTTGTTCGAGCATCGAATGCAAATTGAAGAGCATTTGATTAAAAACCCTTTATTTCCAATGAGATGTTAAGTGTATTGTATTGTATTAACACAAACTATTTTCCAAAAAAATGTGCTACTTGTACATAATGCAGTGTTCATAATTGTGTCTGCCTCCTGATATGGAGGGAAACTTACTTCGAATAAAATTATAAAATATAGTTTATTTGAAGTGAATCCCCCTTCATGTATAAGGAGGTAGACAAAGTATTAGACATTTGTAACCTCTCTTTTTTTCCCCTCGTTTTTGAGTGGCTTTGGCACAGGTTTACAGCATTAACAATCCTACTTGGTACTATTAGTCAGTACACAATTGAATTAATAATTAGTAGTGGGGAATTTACAATGGAGGCAATAAGATCGGCTGTCTCCACACTAAATTTTGAAACCAAAGATTTTGAACAGTATTTTTCAAGATTTTATGTAAGATTTTAAAAAAAAAAAATGTATAATTTTCAATTTTGCTCTCACAATTAAAATTTTGTGAAATTTACCCTTATAACTCTACAATCCTAACTCCAACCCTAATAATTAGCCAGATAATTTTTTCAAGTCAACAAATAATTAGCAACTTTCCACCAAAATTTTGTGACTAGTAACTACTTATAATATCATAATTAGGGGTGAACAAAAGATCAAATCATACCAGAACCAAACCAAATCAAGCAGTTCAGGTTGGTTCTACAAAAAAAAAATTAATGTTTCTGGCTCTGGTTCTAGAATCAATAACCAAACTCGATTTTTAAGGGGGGGGGGGGGGTGTATTCAATTATGACTTTTTTTAAATGGTGACTTTTGTGGATTTCTTGATTTTTTTTTTATAGATTTGTATGAAATTAATGGTCTAATTTTGTAAACTTCTATAAACTTTCATTTTAAACTTTTTATACACTTTCGTAGAATTTAAAAGATTTTTGAAAACTTTCATTTGAAGTACAATTCACGTAAATCTAGTACAATAGTGTAAAATTATCACATACTAGGGGATGGTTCCCACAATTTCCCTCTTCCTTCCCCTTTCCCTCCCCATATAATAAAAAATATTTTAAAAAGAATAAAAATTTAAGATCTGGATCAAATAAATAATAATAATAAATTATATATATATATATATATATATATATATATATATATATGATAAAAATATATATATTTAGTATTATTAATATAATATACCTTTAAAAATTAATATATTTAAATTTCATTATAAATTAGTCTATATAAAATTTTATAATTTAATTAAAAATACATTTTTCTTTTCGTAAAAAATGAATGAAAAAAGAAAAAAATTATAAGAATCAAATTAATTTTTTTTCGTAGAAAATAGAGATAAACAATAAAAGAGAGAAATAAATAGAAATAAATTTTAATCAAAATTTTAATGTTTGTAGAAGGGAAAAGGAAAGAGAAGTATTGAAATATATATATATATATATATATATATATATATATTTCTTTTTCTTTTTTTGTGAAAGTTTCTCAAAATCTTGTGATTAATGAGAGACAAATTTTAAGATTTTATTTGAGTACTTTCTGTTTAAAAGTTAGTATTTTAAAAACTTTTATAAAAGTTTCTAAAAGTCATTAAAATTTGAATACCCCAAGATTTATAGAAACTTCTAAAAAGTTTTTAATTGAATACATCATGACTTTCAGAGACTTTTTAAAAATATATAAAAGTTTCAATTGAATACACCTCCCTTAAATTTTATATATATAAAAATTAGTGAATTATAATTCACACCAAAAAAATTCAAAATTCAGTTAAAAATTAGGACAAAAAAGTCACGTTAGCTTCGGTTTCTTATTTCTCATTATGGAGACTAGAGATTCTAATTCATTTTGGAGACTCAATCCCTAATTCATTTCTCATTTTCAATTTACACATCGACTCTCGTATGGATACCAACTGTTGCCTGACATTGCCACCACTGCCATTGAATTCTGAAATTGAAGTTTCTACCTTTGGATCTTCTCTCTCATATGTTCTCTCTCTTTAATTTTTCTCAATCAATAATGTAACTAGAACCAAACCAAATTAAACCAAAACTAAATGTTTTGATTTCGGTTTCGGTTTGGTTCCATATCTTAAAAAAAATAATTGGTTTATGGTTCGGTTTGATTCCCTTCAAATCAGAACCATATACACCCCTAGTCATGATGTCAGATTAAATATCACAAACCAAATTTTCTTAAATGTTTTTTTTCAATTTTCATTGAACTTTAAAAGCTCTTTGAGTTGCTATTGAACTTTCCCAAAAAAAAAAAATCAATTGTCGCTGAACTTTAAAAGCTCATCGAATTATCACTGAACTTACTAAAATATTTCCACATCCAGCACCCCGTCATGTCATTTTAAAAGTTATTAGACTAGACATGGTAGATAGAATGATGGATGTGATAACAGTTTGTTAAGTTCATCGATTCGTAAACTTTAAAAATGACGTGACGGGTATAATAACATTTTAGAAAATTTAAGAATAACTTCAAAAACTTTTAAAGTTCAAGCCTTATTAAACATGAAATCCAGCCATATCACATAGAAGAAAATTCCTTGAAATTTTTCCTCTATAACAAATATTTGCTATCTAATCTACTATTTCACTGTCCTTTAGAATTATGTATCTTTCTATCTAAACTCCGGTTCAAGGCAGGTGTACCGACATTAATGAGCGGTTCAAGATCATAAATTGCTAGTCACCAATGTTCATGGAAACACCTATTATATTATTATTATTATTATTATTATTATTATTATTGTTGTTGACCTCAAAAAATATACTTATGAGCTGTCAACAGATCTCAGGGTCTTGCACGTTCGATTCAGCATTTCTTTCTGTACACTAGGCAAACCGTTAGTTGCATGTGATCTTCTCCAAAAAGGGGGAGCCGGTCGCGCGCACTCCGACGGTCATATCAGTTGGAGTGAAAATATATATGAATGTGGGAAGATTAAAACGTGAGCCTCCAAAATATATAAGGGGGTCGATTTTGGGGAGATAAATAAAACAGTAGAATATAGAGAGAATTGTTAAGTTGTATTGAGAGTCCAATTTAGCATTACCTTCAAATGACACAATGTGTGAGCTTTTATACTGAGTGGGAGTGAATAAGGATCGTTTGATGACTGGACACGTAGTCTCATCCTAACGATCGAGACTTCTTGTTATAGAGTTCAATGCATTTAATGTTCTGACTACTCATACCTTAACTCTGACATGCGGGATTGGGATTGATCTGCGTGATTGACGTAACCGCCATTGCAGTGTGTTGTCACATCAACCATTTGTCAGAAAATCTTTCAATGAGATCTTCAATAAAATAGTCATCTTGTATACTGTTCACGCTATAAGAGTTCGGTACGGTACATAGGTTCGGACACAAGAGGTTCGCCACTACTAGTTCTGTTCCAGGGATTCGGGCCGTAACGCGGGATCATGGGTTCGATCACGTGACTTGTGAGCTTCTGCCACGCGTCGCATGCTGAGGCCCTTCCGCCACATGTCGTATGCTGGGGCCCTTCTGCCATGTGTCGTATGTTGGGACCCTTTTATAACTGTCCGTAACAATTATCATCATCATCAGCATCATCAATAATTCTTTATTTTCGCAAATATTAGAATTTGAGTTTGTGGTCATTACTTGTTGAGTTAAGATTGTTATTCAACTGAGCCCCTATCTTCACCAAAAATTTTCGTTTTTCTTTTGTGGGCCCCCACGTCTGCAGCATAATATGTGAAAGTCAACAAAGACGGAAATTATTTTTTATTTTTACGAAATGTTTCTTGCCAATTGTGCCCTTATATACCAATTCAAATTTGTGAGAAAGATTGAAGGATAAATAAGTAAATTTACAAATTAGGTACAAGGACAAACATGGTATTCATTTCTAACGGATGGATTTTTTCACTTTTGTGTCAGGACACTCGGTACCTTTTGGCTTCTCATTAATGCAACCACTATTGAAAAAAGGAAATTATTTGGAAAAACAGGGGCTCAAACAGGGGCTAATAGAGGTTCAATACAGAGTCACACGTATTATGATCATAATGATTTATCTTTTGATCGAATATATATTAAAAAAAAAAAGTATTAAATGAGTGACAAAAATGGTATACATTATAATATAAATTGTATAATATTATTTAAGAAAATGAAAGGTAGGAGTTACATTACACTTTAGGATTGAATTGAGGTAGTGGTCAATATGTGAAATAATGGTCATTATTTTGAATAGTGGACGTTACTTTGATGAATGTGGATTATTATTGAATAATGCTATTGAATAATAGCATTTCTCTAACACCTATAACTATAAATACCATATATTATCTATTAATTTTTATACACATTACAATTTCATATTTTTTTTTCTTCATAAAAGTTAGAATATATTTGTCAAAATAAGGATGTCTAGGGTTCTAAATTTATTCTCTAATGTAAAAACAATACTATTTCTGAAACTAAGGAACTTCTTTCGAACGTATTCGAATAATTTCATGGGAATGATTTGTTTGATATAAATAAGAAGAGATTTATAAAGCTGCTGATATAAAATAATTTCATAAGAAAATTGCTGCCATAAGAAGTAAAAGTGAAAGTGAAAGCAGATATCCTATCAAACATACCCTTAAACAAATCACGAAAAATATTGTTGCAATGATAATTGAAGACTTCTAATATCGTATGGGGCGTGACTTTCTTTTAAAACGTGAGATTCAAGCCTCACCCTAATAGTACACTTTTTTCAATTATGAATTTTTCCTTCTTTTAACTGAAAAATAAGTTGTCAAAATATTTTTATAGCTAAGAGGTTTGTAATAAGTAAATTTACATTTATAGCTAAGAGGTTTGTAATAAGTAAATTTACAATTTTTTCATAACAATGTTATGGGTACAGAGAATTTATACTGAATTGGTACAGAAATTCAAATTCAATGGACATAATTAAAATACACATGGCCCAAGATAAAATATAAATCGATACGATGCCGCCACATCAGCATCTTGAATAAAATCTGTAAAAATTTCTTGTACTTAGGAAATTTCTGATTTTTTTAAGGTTTACCCCCAAACACGGTCTATATGTAGCAGAAAATGTTACAGGTAGATGCGTGAAATACTGAAGTCTGTTATCCCGCCCCGTGGAAAAAAAGATTAGTGTGTGTGTGAAAAAGAAAGAGGTCTTATGGGGGATGAGAAATCGGGGCTGATGGGGGCGGTAATGGGAAACAGCAGCAGAGAAAGAGATCTCGAGCTTCTCATACCGGTCGCCGACTCTGTTGACCACGATGATGACGCCTCCTCCTCCTCCAAGCCTTCCCCCTCCGCTTCCTCTTCTCACCTTCACTCTGGTCGCGAGGTATTTATTGTTCGTTATATCTTTCTTTTCTGGATAATGAACAAATGAATTGCTCCTGTTGATTGTTCTGTGTGGATTTTAGGGTTGCTGCTTTGATTCGATTGATGGCTCATTTCTGAGATGGGGAATTTTGTGATAACCTTTTCTGGGGAGGGGGGGTGTTGGGCGGACGGGACAAAAACAGCTAGATTGTAGAAAATGATATGCTAACGAAATATGGTATCCGATGGGATTATTTTGGTAACCCAGCAAAGGAGTGCTTGAAAATTTGATTTCTTTTCTATCATTAAGAATTTTTTGTTCCCTGTGTAAATTGTTTAATATAGTGCTTAACTTCTTTTTGATGAAATGATCAAGCAAAAGAGCATTATTGCCTCTAAATTGGTAGTGGGACATGCTGATTCTGTATGTGAATTATTTAACAAGACTTAATCTAGGTAGAATTATTTATTTATTTATTTATTTTCAATTTGCCACCATGATCGATTTTCCAACCCATCCGAACTTGCAGCACTTTTGATGTACTTGAAAATGGTTTTCATAGCCCTATAACTAATGTTTGTTAATCTTTGTATCATTCAGTACCTTAAATGATCAGTTTCCTTGACTGGTGAAGTGCGACTTGCTTTCCATTTTATATTTATGGTTTTCTCTGTGTGTGCATGCGCTGCATAGAGGCATTTGCAATCAAAATTTTGTTTCTGTGTGAAAATGTTTCACATGACATTTGTGATGTGGCTATTAATTATTACTTGTAAGTTATAACTGTAAACTTTTCTCTTAAATCCTTATTGGAATCCCAACATGGAAATCTAGTTAACAGACTTATAACAATTTCAGCTTCTGGGTGAGATTTTTATTTTGAAAAGTTTTGATTATCATGGTTTCCACAAGCATTTTTAGGTTGGCATTCACTATTATTTTCTGGGGTCTTGCTTTCTCATACTCCCAAAATTTTCTACTCAACTCTTATCTCTCACAATGGAAGTGTGTGTTTGGGTTGGGTTTTTTATTTTATTATTATTTTTTCCCCCCGGGGGGGGGGGGGGGGGGGGGGGGGGGGGGGTTCTTGCGCTTGAATGCAGAAATCATATGCGTTTTTCGATTTTGTCTCCTGCTTGTTTCTGCCATAACATCCTCAAGCAGATAATATAGAATATCCTTTCCGTCCTTTGTTGAACCTATCTATTTACTGTCCTCTGAGAAATACTAATTTCAATTTTTCCTGCAGACCTTTTACAAAGTTGTTAGGAGCTGGGCCTCAAAAAAGTTCATGACTGGATGGTGAGCACAAGTAGAGTACAATTTGTTATTGTCAGCTATTAACTCATCTTGTTCGCTAAATACTTACATTTTTTAAATTTGACTGTCACATTTCAGTGTCCTCTGATCTAATCTTTTAGGCTGTAGGTTGAAATGACTGGAAGTGTTACTTCTTGGCCTTTTTTATACGGTACAAATGCATAAAAATTACGTTGGGGAGCGCAAAAGTTTCTACATGGCTACACGCTGTTCATACCATTATGTTTCTAATATGTTTTAGTGGACCAAAGAGTGATGAGGGAGGAGTGAGTGGACTGGTGCAATACTTTTTTTAAAAAGGTATAAACATATTCTATTTTCTGAAATTGGAAAACATAATGAATGAACAAGCTTTAGGCTAACCTGAGCATACACTGGTAATGATCAAAACCAGTTGCAGATACAAAGACTTACAGCCTGTTTGATTCCCATTTTTAAGAAAATGCATTTTTCTCTCTCTTCTTTTCAACCACACATTCTTCATTAAAATAATATTTCACATAAATCAAAAACTTTTCCTTATTTTTCAACCACACATTCTCCATCAATCTACTATTCTAAAATGCATTTTTCCATAAAAATGGGAATCAAACGGGCTCTTACTGTAATTGCTATATATATCTTTTACTTGCTGAATAGTTCATATAATCACTTGAGATAAATTATATATGGACTGATCTTTTTGAAGAAATCATTTCCATATATGGTAAAATTTTATTTGAATTGATAGCTGAAGGGTTGAAGTTTCATTGACAAAGTATAGTTGTTGTAAAATTAGTCTTTAACTTTAGGCTTGACTATTTTACCTGTTCCACGGATAGCAATGACGCCCTGAAAATGAAAACATTTCCATTCTCTGTTTACATATAGAAAAAAGAAAAGAAAGGGCTGTAACTCATTTCACAAGGCTGATCAAGTTCCTATGCCTATACAAGCCTCATCCTCCAAATAAATATTGGAGGTTTTATGCTTTTGATGCTTTAATTATTTCCTGACTTTTGCTTGCCTTGATAGATGGATATATCATTTATCAATGAACTGTTTGCTTAGGTCTCTATTGTACATTCCAAATGAAATGGGATTGTGCAAGAAACTATCTTGTCTTACACCAGAGTCCTGTTTGTTTTCTCTTCTGTTATAGGGTTTGCTAACTCTATCCTTTTGCAGTGTCATCCTCTTCCCCATAGCAATCACTTTCTATGTAACATGGTGGTTTATTCATTTTGTTGATGGGTTCTTCTCTCCGATTTATGAGCAACTTGGAATTGAGATCTTTGGTAATCATATTGCTCCTTTATCTAATACCAATAAGTTATAAGTGGAGTGTGTTGTTTAGCATTATTGTGTCACTTCAATACCTTGTTGATTAAAGTCGTAATTTTCATTATCCTTTATTTATATGTAGAATTAATAACTAGAACTACTAAATGATCCACAGAAATTGACTGAGTCTTGATTTCCTTTTGCAACTGTAAGAAATTGTCTATATTTTTAACAGCGCCTTTTGACTGATGTATATGATATTTATGATAAATATCTTGGTGAACATTTTTATGTCCCTTTTATGTCTCTTTGCCGTTAATACTTGCTCTTATTTCTTTAATTAGGTCTAGGGTTTGTTACTTCCATCACTTTCATTTTCTTGGTTGGAGTGCTTATGTCATCATGGTTGGGGGCATCTGTGTTGAGCCTTGGCGAGTGGTTCATCAAGCGTATGCCATTTGTTCGTCATATTTACAATGCCTCCAAGCAGATTAGTGCTGCCATATCTCCAGGTGTGCTTTGTTTTAGTTTACTTTGTGATTTTCTTGAGCATTGAGTTTCCACTACGGAAGGATTACCAGTTGTTCTTTTCAATATTATTGCAGATCAGAACACACAAGCTTTCAAGGAAGTGGCCATTATAAGGCATCCACGTATTGGTGAATATGCATTTGGGTTCATCACTTCATTTGTCACCCTCCAGGTGAGCTGCTTCTTACATATTTTAACATATCGTCCTCTCATCTAAGATATTTGTCCCTGAAGTTGGTTCTTTCTCATGTTTGTGCTATTGTAAATTTCCTTTCTTTCATGCAGTTAATGTTTTCTAGCTTGTAAACCTATAGTGAATCAAATCTAGCAAAGTGTGTTACATTAAGCTAAACCTCACTGATCAGGCGAGACAAATGCGGACTTCCAAATTTTATAGTATAGTTTTATTTCCTTTTCTTCGTAAATTTTTGCCTGTATGGTTAGCTTTGTATATTACTGTTTTTGCCATTGGAGGTAAAACGTTCCCCTTGTATTATTTCTTTCTATTAATATACCAGGGTAGGGGACAATATCAAACCCGCCATTTGTAAATAGATAAGTGGTTTAAAAACTCTCATCTGTATACAATGGATTTTACCCAGAGAGAGAGGCTAAACCTCACAGAGAGATTCTTAAGCAAGAAAGATTCAGCAGAAGGGGCCGATGCATTCAATATGTTGCTTGTAAGATAACCCAGTCTAAGTTGGCAGATCAATGATTACTGATTAACCCCTTAAAATATCTGCTCAGGCTAGTCAACCAGATTTATTGTCTTATGAAATAATGGTGCAAGTCTATTCAATCGGCAGCGTAATTTGACCTTAACATAGCAAAATATCTTATGCATGGTGTGGGCGAGTTTTGTTCCTCCTCTTGTATGTTAATATTGGAAAACAAAGCTTACATTAGGAACTCAATCGACTGATCAAACAGGGAGGAAAGTTTTTTATGAAGCAGCTAGCACTTTATGGGCAAATGATTGTGTGATATAAAATGAGCTGTTGATGTGTTGATTGGTTACCTGAAAGAAGTGGCAAACATCTATTTATTCATTTATTAGATGTGGGCATAGAATTCATGTAATGTTGAAGTTCTCATGTATTTTCTTCTAAATTCAGAATTATTCAGGGGAGGAAGAGCTTTGCTGCGTTTATATCCCAACGAACCATCTTTACATAGGTGATGTATTCCTCGTGAACTCCAATGACGTTATTAGACCAAACTTGTCTGTAAGGGAGGGAATTGGTAAGTGTTTTTCCTTGTTACTTTTTTCTGATTGCACGGTTTATAATGCCATACCTGCATCACACGCACATTCACACATATTGCTCGACTACTAATAGATATCACGTGCCAACATTTAACCTTGTTATGTATGCTTTGTATACAGAAATTGTTGTGTCTGGTGGTATGTCAATGCCCCAGATTCTATCTACATCAGATCCAAGAATTATTCAAGTGGATAGAAGTAGACCTGACAGAAGATAAGATCAAAGACATGAGATGTAGACAAACTTCCTCTTTATACTGCAAATTTAGCCATGATTTGGCTCCAGTTGCAATCTAGTTCTATTTATATTTCAGTTTTCGATTTTTGAAGAGTTAGATTGTACTCGGAACAAATGTATAATATAGGGAAGTAGATTTGTGCATAACCATAAACTAATTATTTTCCTGGCTAGAAAAAATAGCATGTTTAAGTTACAACAGTTTTAAAATTGAAATATGAAAGGATTTGTTTCTATTAGAGCAGCAACTAAGGGGCGTTCTTTTCGTGTTTTTGTTTTTAGTTTTGAATTCATTTTGTGTTTTGTATTTGAGTATCTATTTTGAAAATTATGAGAATGCATTCTTTTTGTCATTTTGGGCAACTATTTCAGTGAGGGGACGTTTTCCATGTATTTCAATTTTTTTCTTGTTTTTGGAAGAAAACGTCCAAAACGTGGTTTTTCACGTTTTGTGTTTTTTTCACGAAACCTTTCTTTCTTTCTTTTTTTTTAAAATTCATTTTCGAAAATGGGAAAGATGATGTATTTTCATCGTTTTAAAAATCGAAAATAGAAAATTGCTTGAAAACGATAAAGAGAACTATGCCTAACTGTTTTGAGAAAAAGACCCTGCTGCACGATGCCCTGTCCGCTTGAAAAAAACCCTTGAGAAAACCCTCTTGGTAAAATGTAAGGGAGTTTCATGGGTATTGTTCCTTTCTTGAATTACTGCAGCAAGACTTTAATTTTAATTTTAATTTTATAATTTTATGTGATTTTTTGCTAGTGTTACTTATAGGTATTCAATTACGAAGATTTGCTGAATCGCATCAATTGAATAACTATAGATATCACAAAGTTGATTCGAACATGACTGCTCATCATGATATTGCGGGATCACTCGAAACAAAATTTTAGCAAACCTATGGATCACATTCTGAAATGAGTTTATAGGCATCAACTTAATTCGAAAAATATACAAATTCGATACCGAAACAAAGATCTCACATGTAATAGTCGAAAACAAATACAAAATTCGTACAATGTCCATAAATTTGGCTGCTCGACAAGGGTAAAAGTGTCTTTAACATTCACTTTTTCTAACTTTTGAACGTGCCCAACTTTTCCTTTCAAGTTCAATCAAGTTCTAATAAAATTCACAGCTTTCTAATTTAATTCAATTTGGTCTCAATAATTTATTTTAATCTGAATTTCTCCTAACTCTCAAATTAAAATAAAACCATAAATATCACAATTTTCGAGAATAAAGTGGGTTAACCTCAAAACACACTTTCTTCTCAAGTATACTATTTTAAAATAATATAAATAAGGTAGAATTTTTAGGACGTTAAAAGGCCAGTCTTTCCAGCCAAAGCTTAGCCACCCTTCTTTTTCAATGCATAACTACGAGTTTACAGATCCACGGATCATTTCTTGGGCATCATTGCATCTAGTGATCACGATCACGAGTCCATAGTATTGTTCTGCTATGGATTGAAGAATGGGAAATTCCATTTGTATAGAAATGGAATTACAGAAATCATACAGAAAACTCACATGAGATGGGTCTCATGTGAATAAAATAGTGCAAAAAAATCCACCCACTCACCCACTGTTGTGTCTGTTTTGTATTCATTCTGTATGTATTGTTTCTGTACACATAGTAAGCTTCTTGAAGAATAATCCATATTATCAAAATCAATTAGTAACACGAAATAGGAAAACAAAAGCAAGAATAATATACGATATAATGTGATCCAACCCTCAATGTGAGATACAGTATCAGGTGTCGATGGTGAATTGCACCATATAGAATAAAGGAATCACACTCTATTCTAGACTCACACCCCTCTCTGTTTTCTCTACTATAATATTGTGCTTTCGAAACATTACGTAAGTCGTAACTTGCAATCCTTCAAAAGATCAAACTTATCGCTAACTAATTCTATATCATTCCCAAACAAGACTTAAAGAGTTATTACTTCCTACAATGGAATCTCACTCCGCTTGAAACTAGAAATAAAGTTATTCTAGATCTATATACATAATTATAATTAAACATACAAAAGCTCCATATTATCATAACTAATACTAACTTCTTTTTTTATTATTTTTTTCATTTTAGCTATAAAATTAAGTATTTTTCTTTTACTTTGGAAATAGATCGTTTTGTATTGTATATTTATGTCTCGGTTATATTTATCCTAATGATAAAATTTTCTCCTCCACGTTAAATATTCCTATTTAATGAATAATTTGCTAAATTGTTGTATTTATGATAAGCCAACCAGCCGTTTCTTTCAATGGGGGGCGCCACATCACTTGGACACCCCTCATTTTGTAACCCAATTTGGACAAAATAGCATAATTCTTTAATTAATGCATTAAAGAAAAATGTGAGTTGTAGATGATGAATAAACAATTAAACACGCACACACATATATAATTAGTTATATAAAATGATTTTTTTACACCTAACTCCAATTATAAATTAAGAGATGTGCTGCTATTGACATAACAGCCGATAGAACACAGGTACGCCTGACCTAGTACTGCTCTAGTGAAAAAAATGGTAATTTCGATAAGTCACTAATATTGTTGGTTCAACCAAAACTACATCCCTTTACAGACCATTGGGAGTGCTAGCCTGCTAGGGCCCATGTCCCTAAGATAACTATTAAGGGATTTCCCACCGGAGACTTGTAACTTGATTCTTTACCCATTCTATACTAGAAAGAATTGCAGAAAATCGTTCGATAACACTTCTTCAATCCAATAGTATGCATCAAACTTATCCTCAATGTTTTTAGATAAAGATCAAATCTATTAATAAAAACTAAAGCAATTTTTCGTGCCATTATATGAAATTGTATGATATTCAATCATTAGGGTCCGTTTGATAGCAAGAGTGAAATTTGGGTGGAAAAGAATTGAATTGCAGGGAATTGAATTAAAGATATTTGATTGGTATAATTTTTCACATTTATATTATAATACGTTTGGCTTTTTTTTTTTTTTTTTTTATGCAAATTGTCAATTAAATGGAAATTTTTTTTTTACCATTGGAGATAAAATATGTTTAGATTGCCAAAACTAATTTGAAAAAAATAATTTTTTTTATTTTTATTTTTATGTTTGACTTTGTTTTACATGAAATTTGTCAATTAAAGGGATAAATTTTTTTACACTTTATCTTAGAATTTGTTTCTATTACTAAAAACGAAAAAAACAAAAAAAAGGTGAAATTGTATTCCCACCATATAGCAAGGAAATTCCACGAAATCACGCTTCAAGTGATTGTACCTTGAAAACCAATTCCATGAAAAAAAAAAAGAAAAAAAAAAGCTATCAAACAGTGAAAAAGTGAAAGTTGAAATTCGATTCCAACTTCCTAGGAAAATAACGATATATCAAACACGTCCTTAGTGGATTTGCAAACTGTTGAACCTTTATTGAACTACTTTTTCACCCCATTTGTCACAGCCGCCAGCATATGGTAATCCCATCACCAAGAGGAACTTGAGAAATTTGCACCCGAGCATCAGCTGCCAGCAGTTTGTTAAACTTGATCATCAAATTCCTCGACGCAGAATAAATTTCTGGAACCGCGTCATCAGGCATTGCTACTGTTCCTCCCCAAAGTGTGTTATCATAGACAACAATCCCACCAGGCCTCAAAAGTTTCAACAATCTCTCGTGGTAATTCGCATAGTTGATTTTGTCACCGTCAACAAAAGCAAAGTCGAAACTTCCTTGATTTGCAGGCTGCATCAGAAAAGCAGATGAGAAAGAAATAAGCTTACATGGAGATGACCATACTACTTTCATATTTATGATACCTCTGGGAGGGAAGCAGTAGGAGATAATTTACTTTTTCTTACTTTTAAGCAAAAAAGTTACTTATCTTGAAAGTAACTTTTGCCTTACCATCAAAATAAGAAACATATTTCCAATTTTGATCTATAAAAAATTATTAAAATAAAACTTATTTACTTGCAATTATACTTTTTAAGCTTAGCCAAACATGATCCAAGGTAGTTTGGATTTGGGAACAGGTAAAGAAGGACAATTCAAGAGAGCCTATTTCTCACATTTTCCAACAGTTTATCAAGAACTGGAAGAGCCTCAGACTCGATATAATTGATTTTGTGTTCGACCCCAGCCTTTTTAATAATTGGCAATCCCATCTCATATGAACTCCGGTCAGGGTCTATGGCTGTAATCTGCAGCAACACAATTTTTATTTGATGAACAGCTTGTTAGATAGATATGCTAGAAACTAGAGAGTGAAAATGAGGGTTGAAGAAGTAACATTTCCATCATCAGGAATAGTAAGGGCAGTTAGAAGCAGAGAATATCCCGTAAAAACTCCAATTTCGATAGTCCTCTTTGCATTAACTAGCTTTAAAAGCAAGCTCATATGTTGACCTGCATCGGGAGCCGTAGCCATCCTGGCCCTGGAATTACAAGGCTACAATTATTTTTTCTGTAGAAAGAGTGAGCTACTGAAAACAGAACAATAATATTGAAAAAACAGTAGTCTCAAGCCACCAGGACTACAGTTTCAATACTAGGCTGCTCGAGATTTAACATTTATCAAATTGTTGTTCCTAGTATCTTCATTCTCAAGTTTACTGACAAATAGGAGTTCCGCAAAAGTGATGTAACAAGTACTTTTGAAGACTACAAAAACCTATAAGGTTCATCAAGAATACACAAGAAAAGCTTCAAATTGTTGATCAATCACCGGAGTTATCTTAGAACCACTAGTTAACTTAGAATACACAACAATGTTGTAAATCTACTGAACCTTTCCATTCAAATACTCTATCCAAAAGTAATCGAAACTTGTCAAATCAGTTTCTTCTAGAGGATGCGAATGGAAAACGAAAGAGATATTCGAACCAAATGAAGTTCTGACCAATATCAGAGAAAAAGGAATGAAGGCATCTTGTACAACACATGAATCAAAAGGATCTCAGAAGACATGATCCCCACTGGATACTTGGCATGTATCTCCTTTATTCCTATTTACACCAACCGACTAATAAATGGAATAAAGGAAACATACAAAAGAAGTACATCACACGTGTACTGAAAGAAATAGAATCTGTTGAAGATAAAGGAATATACTCGACTGATTATAGAGGTCGCGCCTTCTCAACTAAATAGGCGATAATGACTCCATCTCTATTTTTAATATGCATAAATCAAATAGTTAATGTTTCTTCAATCCACTCAAGCAGAACAACCAAATTCATTGATCATTTATCAAGAAATAAATAATTGCGGGCACGAAAGGCAAAGATAGAAAGCATTTACCGCGGATGATGTGAAGTAACAGCCCTTAGCTCTCTGAGAGGCTCTGGTTCGCGTGGATACACATTAGTGTCTAGTACATACTTCCTCACAGAAAAAAAAAAAAAATGTAAATACGTTTTCACTTGACAAAACGAAAGCTAAATATTTCTACCCAATTTTTTTTTTTTAAAAATGAAAGATTACTTGGTACAATTCAGCAGTCCGCAATAATCCTTTGCTAGTAATGGCATTAGCATTCGTTTTACCTTCCATCGCCTTTTGAGAAAAATAAACAAAATCTTGAAATTACAGTGAAATGATATATCTTATAATTTATACACAAAATATGACACCTGCCCAAAGAAACTCATCCAAAATTTTCATCAGTCACTGTTTCTCTTCACATCATATTGTAAACAAAGAAAACTGTTACTTGCCTCTTTCTTGAAATATATAAAAAATGTCCAGATCGGATGATTCTTAACTCTGCAAAATTACTCCCTCCAAATCAAATATGATAACCTTAAAACTCAAAACTAACAACACAGCTCATCTAAAACAATATAAATATATATGGGCTCAAAAATTTAACACCTGACGTAGTAATCAAACAAGAGAGTAATAATGATCACAAATCAGTAAACCCACCCTATCGTCTATCAGTGAAGCGTGAGGAAGAGATGGTTGGAAACTACAAGGCAAGAATCTTTTGCAGAACACTTTCCTTCACCTTGAAATGAAATTATGGCCCCGTTTGTTTCCGTTATCCGTATTTTTACGAATGGATAATGGAAAAATGAAAAAATATCTTGTGTGGAATCCATAATCAGGACGGCCCACCTATGGACTTAGTGGATGCTAGGATCAATCAGATTTCCAAATTTTATTTATTTATTTAAAATATTTTACAATTTTGAGATATAACATGTTAGATTAGTGGTGTCAAAACGGTGGGCCAGACGGCTCGGTTCGCAAACCTTTCAACTCGGACCGACCTACTCACGGAAAAAGCTCGTATCATGCGGACTTCCGGGCCGGATCGGCCCGACCCACTAAAAAAAGTGGTCAACTCGGACCGCCCGCTAAGCCCGCTCGGTGTTGGCCCGTTCGGGTCTGTCCATATTTTTTTTCCAATTTTTTTCCCAAAATTGTCATTTAAAAAATAATTTTTTTTAATTATAATAAAAACTAAAAATCGATAAAAATTACATAACATTGATTTAATTTCCAATAAATTTTACATGAATAACAAAAAATTACAATTTTTTAAACAATATTTTGCCTAACTTGACAAATTAAATAGTTTTTAACTATTTATGAATTTATAGTTAAAGTACATCCCAACTAGGTTGGCACATACTTAACTATAATTTCGTCTTTACAACTCAAATTCTACTCATTTTGAGCTATATTAAGATTTTTAAAGTCTTGAGCAATATCGTCAACAATTTTATCTTGCATTCTTCTATCTGCAAAAATTCAGTCTTTCACGCATATGAGAGCTTCTAAAACATCTTCTTTAAGTCTTGATCTTCTTTCATCTAGCACCCTGTTACCTGCACTAAAAGCAGACTCCGATGCCACTGTTGAAACTGGAACTGTTAGTGAATCTCAGGTCATTTTTGATAATATAGAATATGAACGTTCATTTAACTTCCACCATTGTAAAATATTTAAGTTATCAACCTCATTTTGTGGAATTAAACTGTAGTGATCAAAATTATAATATCTTTCAAATTCAGCAAGTGTAGCATTCTCATTTGAAGTATACGATGCATTGCGTTTCTTCTTAGCTATTAGAGAAAAGAAAGAATTTTTACCTTTGAAAGTTGTAGCAGAACTTATATTAGAAGGAACGTTTTCATTATTACCATCTTTCATAAAATAACTATTGTACATTTCATTAATAAAAAATTATATTTCCCGATTTGAAACACTTATATTGAAAGATAAAGTTTCAGAAAGTTGTTCCATAGCACACTGAACTCCAAAAAGTTTAAAATGGGGATCCATTACAGCTGCAATTGAAAAAATCATTGGCATATTTTCGTAATATTTCTGAAATTTGTCCTCCATTGTACAAATAATATCACAGAAAAATGGATCGTCTTTATAACTTGAAAATTAATTAGCAATTTCTACAAATTGTAAAAGTACAAGATTACTTGTTGGATAATAAACTCCGAAACTCATTTTAGTTGCCTTATATAATGGTTTCAAAAATTTCATGACTTTAAATGCAACTTCCCAATCAAAATCATCTAATTGAAATTGATGTTGTTTTGAATTAACAAAAGCATTAATAGCATTTGTGTAACCAACACACGATTTTAACATAAAATATGTTGAATTCCACCTATTTGGAATATCATCAATAAATTTTCTTCTCCTCAATCCAAGATTTTTACAATTTTTTCCAAATTCTTGTCGTCTAGAATCTGAACAAGAAATGTAGTTAATACCTTCTCTAATTTTATGTATTTGTGGTGTTATTAATTGTAAACCATCTTGCATTACTAAATTATATATATGACAAACACATCTCATATGAAATAATTTAAAGTCAAATGAGGGAGTAATGGCCATTTTCAAAAGATTAATACATGCATTATTTGCACTAGCATTATCAAAACTAATGCTAAATAATTTGTTGTATACATTAAATTCATTAAAAATCTGTAATAAATTTTCATACAAATTTATTCCATTATGTGGATATTCTAATAAGCGAAAAGCAATAATTCTTTTGTGAAGTAACCAATTATTATCAATAAAATGTGCAGTGACACATGCATAACCATTGTGATTACGTCCAGACCAACAATCAGATGTAAAACACATAACTCCATCAAATTTATTAAATTCAATTTTTAAATTTTCAACCATTGTATTAAATAATTTCAAGATATCTGATCGAGCAGTATTTCTACTTACAGACCGATAAGCGGGTTGAACATATTTTTGCATAAATTCTTCGAAGTATCGATCTTCTGCGAAAGTAAAAGGCATATCCCTTGTTGCCAAAAATTCAGACATTCATACTCTCATTCGATCCTACGAATAAACAAAATTAGAAAAAGTAGTCGATCCACTAGTATTAGTAAAAGCAGTAATTTGAGCTTGTTTAGGATCAAAATGCTCTTTTTCATTCATATGTTTCTCTTTGTGTCTTCGTAATGTACCCGTGCCTTGACCTTTAACCCATGCATAACCCTTTCTGCAAATAGTGCATATTGCTCTTTTGTTTGGTTTATCTACTGTAAAGATTTTTCAAACATCAGATGTCTGTTTTTTTTTTCTCCTTGGCTGTTGAGAAGATCTAATATTTGGATCATTATCATCATCTAAATTTATTGGAGAACTGCTATCATGAAAATTGACATTTTTTGAAGAAAAATCACGAGAATCCATAACACTTTAACAAATATTTTTGAAATAATAAGATGAAAAGAAAATACAAAATACTAAGTATTAAAAATACTTGTTGAAATATTAAGAGAGATTGAGAATGAGAAAATGAAGTTGAAATATTATAAGAGAGAATGAATATTTTTCACACAAAAATCACAAGATCAAGATGCAAATGAAGTTGAAAAATTCGCAATTTATAGAAAAAAAAATATGATCGTTTGAAAAAAAAAATTAATGTAAAAGTCGCCAAACAGTGACCGTTGGCAGCAGCCTGCAAGCAGCAAAATTTGAAATTTTTTTTTTTTTTTTAATTTTAACCAGGCCAAACCCGGCCTGGACCGGTTCTTCACTTTTAAGGCCCATGATTCGGCCCGTTCGGTTCGTGGGCCGGTTCGCCTCCGTGCGGGCCTGAGCGGGCCTCAACGGCCCGCCCGTCTTGACACCACTATGTTAGATATTAGATATAAGTACAGATTTTAGGATATAACCTCTATAAAGTATACTGTAATTTTTCATTATAACATGTTAGATATAAGTACAGATTTAGATGGAAAATCGAAAATCTGACTTTGGATTGAATTTTAGTTAATTAAGATTTAAATTCAGAGAGTTGTTGAAGGTTGTGATTTGTTTTGATATTAAGGTGTTGTTCTTTTGTCCGTTTTGCTAGTTTAGTTGTATATTTGATTTTTCTTGAGGTGGTTAATTGCCAGTAGCAACGAAGTGCTTTCACCTCTTGTAGTAGATCCGTCTAATTGTTGAAGAAACTATTTGGTAGCATGGGTTGATGCCTCAAAATTGGATAGAAATTCTTGTCTACATATTTGAATTTGATTTCGAGCAGCCTAACACAATTAAAAAGTAGTTCTGATTTCAGTTTACCAGTCTATTGCTGTAATTGGTCGGATGAGTGTTTCCGAGTTAATAATTTTTTCATTTTTGTAGCAATTTAAGAATGAAAAATAATATGTATTTCAAATTTCTATCATTTTAATTGTACATGTTCTTTAATCATTACGAATGTTTGTGCTACCCTCAGGTCCAAAAAAATCGGGGGGCAACCCCCGTGCTCCCCCCTCTTTCATCTCAATATTTTTCATTTTAGGACCCACCAGCTCTAACATCCTGGTTCCGCCACTGCCCATAACGACTATATTTTTCATTCTCATTCTACAAAAGGCCTGTTTGATTCTCAATCTTTGTATAATGAAAATGAGAAATACAGTTGTTATGGGCTCACACAAAAGATGGAAAGTCAAAAAGGGTGGCCGAATGTGATGATAACGGTCATATTTATCATTTTTATGAAGAAAAAATGAATACCAAACGGAGCTAAGAATTAAACGGGGCCAAATTTTTTTAGCACGAAAGATGAGACCGGATCGGACCAAAATTAAACCACACGAGTCTTGCTGTAAGCAAAATTTGTCAAATCGAAATTGCATTTTAAAAATCGTTGGTTTGGTACCACATGGATTTGTCAACGAAATGATTTTGAACAAAATCAAACCGGACCGACAAAAAATATATAAAAATAATAAATAATAAAAATGAAATTTTTTGAAAATTCATCTAAATATGTAGAACTAAGAAAGAACCTATAGTGCTGCACCAATATTTAAATAAAGTGGAGGCATTGGTGTAACGACCCGGGTCACACTTAACGGGCTGTCCCGATCGTTAGATCGACGACGTACTGTCCCCACTGTACCAGCCTAGGTCTTTTCAGCATGCTTTGTCCTCACTCGCACGCTCCCCGAGAAAACTTCCCAGAGGGTCACCCATCATAGAATTGCTCCAAGTCAAGCACGCTTAACTGTGGAGTTTCTAACGATAGACTTCCGAAAAGGAAAGTGCACCTTGTTGGTATGAGTAGTACATATCAATTCTTTTAAACTTTTCTTGTCTGGGTATTACAATCACCCCCCATTAGACTCGCGACGTCCTCGTCGCGCTTGATCATTTTGAGGATCCATTGCCAGGCGTTGGGATTCTAGAGGTGGCTCATACGGGTTCAAGCGGTGGCTCCCGCCATATGACGTAGCACTTTGTCCCGCGTAACACTTAGTTCCCGATTTTCGACTGGCAACCGGCTCTGATACCATTTGTAACGACCCGGGTCCCACTTAACGGGCTGTCTCGACCGTTAGATCGACGACGTACTGTCCCCACTGTACCAGCATAGGTCTTTTCAGCATGCTTTGTCCTCACTTGCACGCTCCCCGAGAAAACTTCTCAGGGGGTCACCCATCATAGAATTGTTCCAAGCCAAGCACACTTAATTGTGGAGTTTCTAACGATGGACTTTCGAAAAAGAAGGTGCACCTTGTTTGTATGAGTAGTACATATCAATTCTTTTATGCTTTTCTGGTCTGGGTATTACAATTGGATGATTCAATAAAAGTTGTGGTAGATGATTTATATTTTTTATTACCATATTTTTGCAAATTCTCTTATCTATCTAGTATCTAATATTATGATGATGTAATGAATGAATTTGTTTAACTATGTAGACGCTGAATCATCTGTGACAAAAATTGATATTTGAATATATGTATGAGTGTCAATGAGTCGAGCCGAAACCTAAGGCTCGGGCTCGATTCGAATAAAACAATCCGAGCTTTTTTCGGGCTCGAACCGAGCAAAAGCTCGCCCAAAAAATCCAAACTCGGGTTATATATATATATATATATATATATTCTATAATTCTTCTTTTATGTTCTATAAATACTTTTTTTTCACCTTCCATGACATATAAACTTGAATCTAATTTTTTTTCATAAGATCACCCGTGGCACTCCCTTATGAAATTCTTAGATTAATTTATTCCATTTCCCCAGCATTACAGAAAACATCAAAAGGCTCTTTCCGGCCAAAAGTTTTCATTTATCTGGGTCACTCAAGATTAATCTAAAAACAGTATGGCTTCTAAGAATTAAGTTATACTTTTATTATATGCATGGAATGAAATGATTATAAAATATTCACATCATATGTTCATAAAATTAAAACTAACAAAATAAAAGCATATTTTTTGGGATTTATAAAAACATAATAAAAAAAAAAATATAACTAAGGATTTCCCTTCCGGGAAGTCCCTAAAGGAGTCTAAGAAAATACCTTTAAAAGCTCCAATCAACTGTTATTGAGAAATTTATACAATAATTTATAATTTTTGATTGAGAATTTTTCTAGTGGAGAGGTTTCAAAGGTTTTTTGAGAGCAATGATTACACATGTTGTAAACTTCTGCCTAAACCATATGAAATTATCTTCTTAAATAGAGAAATTCTTGGGAGCGAAAAAGTCTATTTTACCCTTAGTGGATAAGGCACTCATTTCACCGAGAAGCTTCTGGCCAATCAGATGTCTGATTAATGGGAATCTTTCGCTTTTGAAAATGTGCTACCTCCAAAGTCTAAAGATAAAAGAATCTTTACTAAAGTCAAAAAGATTGTCAAATCTTTTTATCGTGTCTTCTTCTTTTTGTTGAGAATCTTTGCTTTTCTTCTTTTCGTCTGTCATATCTTTGTCTCTTTATGTATTATTGAGTATTTTTTAATTAAACTAATATATCTTGAGATTATGGCGTGCCACTGTAGAAAATGACATCTCACTATCTGAATTATTGTATCCTTCATTGTCTTCGTCTTCATCATCTTGATGGGATCCATCTTCTGCATTATTTTCAATCTGTGGTATTTCTGGGATTTCTTTTTCTTCTTCATTTTTCTTATCAAAAATTTTCTCAGAAACTTCTTTAACTGCCTCTTTGATTTGATTCTTCAATTCTTCATTATTTTTCTTCTTCTTTATTTGAATCCTTTTTCTCCTTCTAGACGAAATTTCTTCTTCTGTCTTTGTTTGCTTCTGAAGTTCTTCAATTTGTGCAAAAATCTTTTCTAGAGATACAGCATCTTCATTTTGGTCTTGTGCATCTTGGAGATATATTAAGTCTTGGCTGTCTTCAACAATCATTTTTCCTTTGTCTTTTTTAGAAGATTGAATCTCTTGGACTTGTGATGAACTAGGTTTTTCTGAGAAATGTTCTGGTGGACTATATTTAACAAGATAATCAAATTTCAGATTTCTTTTCCTTTATCTGTAGTAGATTTATCACTCCGCTGAGTCTGATTATCTGATATAGTAGAGGAATCAACAGTTCTCTGAGTTTGTTGAACTTTTGGTAAGTCCATAACCTTTAACGGGTTTGATAAGTCTTTACCAGCTACCGTTTGAACTGGACTAACTATGAATTTCTTGGGCTCCATAGTACCTGTTAAATATTGGACTTTTAATCCAATGATTTCTTTTTCTAACTGGGCTATCTTTTTCTGAAGTTGGGCTCTTTCTATTGAGAAATTTTGATTTGTTTCATTGATAACTTTCTAATTTCTTTACATACATTCACAATGCTAACAAAAAATATTCTGATCTTTACTTGGAGAGAAATCTAATGGAGGGTCTGAATAACTTTTTAAGGAATGAGATAAATAAAAATTAATTTCTATATGTTGTCTAGCTGCATCTAATGATTCTTGAAAACTTGTAAAACCTTTGTAAAGTGGGTCTGAAATTTTTTTAATGCAATTTACAACTTTTATCCAAGAATGAAAAATTCCTGGGTTTCTACCTTTAACTACAACATAAAACTTATATTTATTTTTGTTCTGACTAAAATATTCTGACAATGCATTCATACATGCGAGAAAGTATTTTTGGTATTTAGGATTCCTATTATATGAAATCCATAAATTATCTAGAATGCATTTTTCTTCTCTATATATATGAGGTAAAATCTTAAAAAAAATATTGCTATTAGGAAAGACTAACAGTTCTTGGTTACCAAATCTTACTCTATCTTGGATAATGGGTCTATTCTGATTATATGGAGTCTGAGGTAATGAGCTTGAGGCAAATGAATTCCCTGCTGGAATCCCTGGCCTTAAAGGCCTTGATCTCGGCATCTGTATATCAATATTCTGTTAAAAAATCTTTTAAGAATATTTATCTATTACCATTCTACTTAATGTATCTGCTGCTTTATTATCACTATATTTGATATGGTCAAATTCTATATTGATTCCTGTATTCATAATTCTATCTATAAAATTTAACCATCTTCATCTACTACTTCTTTTTGAATCTGTTTTCATTTTATTGGTAAAAGAAACTATAGTTACACAATCTGTTCTTATAGTTATTTCTTTTTTTAGCAATTATAAATAACTCAAAACTATCTAATGCATAATTTACAGCTAATAATTCTGCATCTATACTACTTAAATTGTCTTTTTCTTTATAATTACCACTATTATATCTACATATTCTTTATGTACTTTTATCAGTATATTTATTAGGTTTGCATATTAATATAACTCTCCATCCTATCATACTTCCATCTGTTTCTATAATTAAGTAATTTGAATCTAATGGCATAGCTAATTCTGGTAAATTTTTTATTTTATTTGTTGGACTAATCTTATATCTTCTTGATTAAAAAAAATCTTTATCATGTTGGAGAGGTCTTCGCATATAACGGTCCTGCTATTTTTCCTAGATCTTTTATAAATGGTCTAGCATAATTTACTAATCCTAAAAATTTCTGAATTTTCTTTAGGTCTTCTATTTTATCTGAAAATTCTAAGACTTTTTGTGTTATATGAGGTTGTAACTTAATTTTTCCTTCTCCTATATTTACTCCTAGGAAGTCTATAAATTCTTTAAACAAAATCATTTTCTTTTTGCTAATTATTAAGCTATGCTTAATGAATTCTAAAAATACTATTTGTAAATGTCCTCTATGTTCTCTTCTATTTTTACTAAATATAAGTATATCATCTATATAAATTATCACAAATTTACTATGCTTATTAAAAATGTTTTTCATTTTTCTTTGGAAAATACTGGGTGTATTTTAATTCAAATGACATTACAAGCCATTCATAATATCCTTCTGGACAGGTGAAAGTTGTCCATTTAATACTGTTTGGATACATTTTTACCTGTCAAAATCCTGATTTTAAATCAAACTTACTAAATATCTTGCAATCTTGTATCTTATTAACTAATACTGTCTTATATGGTATATTATAAGGCATCATCTATAATATTGTCATTAAGTCTTTTATAATTAATGACCATTCTACTCTTTCCTCTAACAATTTTTGAATGCTTTCTAACTATAAAGGCTACTGATCTATGTGGACTTTCTGATTTTCTTATTACTCCTAATTTTAAGAGTTCTTCTATGTGCATTTTAAAATCTTCTATATCTAAATTTGTAGTTTCTATATTTTTTGTCTTGATTATGTATTCTGGATTTTTAATCTTTAATTCACACAATATTTTGTCTTTTTCCCAGTATTTTAATACATTTTCTCCTAATATTTCCATTTTTTCTAATCTAGATATTAAATTTTTTATGTCTTGTTCTGTTATTAATATCATAGATTTTTTCATTGTCTATTAATTTTATATTTTCAAAATCTATATCTTCTTCTATATCATCTTCTTCTATGTCTTCTAATAACTGACATTCTCTTTTTTTACTGGCACATTCACTACTACTACTACTATTACTACTACCACCATGCTTCTCTACACACTCTGATGGGTAATGATTAGTTTGTGTTGGTGTAAACAATGTATGTTTTTGTAAATGTATAAAATCTTTAATAATTGTAACACTTCCATTGTCTTTTAATAAAAAACATAATTCTATAATAAAATCCGTGTCTTTTACATTTAAAGGTCTAATCCATACGGATTCTTTTGATAAGGTGTATTCTATGCTTCTACCACAATTTGTCTCAAAACTTATTTTACTATTTGATTGTAATAGTTCTGTATAAGTATATAGTTCTCCATTCATCTGTTGTGCTTCTATTGAATTTTTGGATTTTATTATGTATTGTTTTGGTATTATAGTGTCTTATTAATTATACAATTATTACATCCTGAATCTATTAATCCTAAACATTTTATTTCATATTGTCCTATTCTTATGTAACATTTCACCTTAATACTTTTAAGTTTTTTTTGATTACAAATTACTTGTACATATTCTTTTTGTAAGCACTCTTTATTTTGTTCTCCAATTTCTATTGATTTACCTTTATTATTATATTCTAATATTTCTATTTTATTTATTATTAATTTTTGCATTTCTGCTAAGCTTTCTATTCTTTTTCTAAGAATTCTTATTTTTGAAATCTCAATTTTTCTTTTAAAATTTCTGTATTAATTTCTTCTTTTTCAATAAAATTCTTTTCTTCTAAACATTTTATGCATGCTTCTTTATAACATTCTAAACATTTTGCTCTAAATTTTCTAACTAGATACCAACTATATAAATAACAAGCTACATTAGCTGCTCCTTTATGTCTTTGCCAATTATGTAAACATTCTATTATAGTATTTACTAAATTAATTTCTTCATCTGATTCTGATTCTGATTTTTCTTTTAGATTTATATTTGAAAATTCATCTATTATTTCATAATCAGATTCTATATTTTCTAAGGTTTTATCTTCTTCTATTGATATGATACTATAAATAGATTTTTTGTCTGAAATATATTCATCTAACTGTATTAATCTTCATTAGTACATTCTATTAGTGTACTCTTTTATCCAAAAACTTGTTCGCTGAAAAATGTACCGCAAGCGCACGGATCGTGAACAAGTAATATAGTGGACTTTTTGAGTCCGAATATCGATCCCACGAGGAATGTTACTTTGAAATTACGTACTCTAATCGATTTTAGTTCTAACAACGACCAACACACACACAATTAATATTGAAATTAAATTATAAACTAATAATTATAAAACTAAACTAACAAACTAAAAAGATAGTTGAATCTTTGATTTGAAAAGTTGTTGGAATTTATGATTTCACTTAACCTTTATTTCATTAACATCAATTCAATAACGTACATGCAAATTACCAAAATAAATGATTAGACCCGATTCTCCAATTTTAAATTAATATTCTCTTTCGAGCGATATTAACCCTAATTAATCAAATTATACCACATATTTCTATGTCGATACAAAATTAACCAATTGCATTAAATTGCTGTGAAAATACTCAACGGGTCACATAAGGTAGATGTCTATTTCTAGATCATCTAAACGCGTATAGTCGGAACCATACAAACCTATGGTATCAATTATTTCGGCCTAATCAGTACAACTATTTTTCAATAATTACACCAAATACCTAACTACAACATCTATTGATCAAATAAATGAAGCAATTTTAAACTAATAATCAATACACCATTATTTTGATAACAAATGCATTTCTAACAATATATATCGATATTAATGAAATTAAAGTTAAGATTTAACATAAATTCCAACACAAATATATTTAACTCATTTTATAAAGATGATAAACAAAGAGATTCTTATACAATACATGTCAAAAATGGAAATTTAATGGAGGAAAAACAAGAAATAGATATAACCCTTGTAGTCTTTGAATTCCTCCAAGTTTTCCACCAATTCCTTTGATGTTATCTCCTTGCTCCCTTGATGATTCTTCTCAAAATGAGTTAATAACTCAAAGAAGCAACTAATTAAAAGAAGAAAAGGAAAAGAAAGCAAGAAAACTAGAGAGAAAACTAACTAAAACCTAAACTAAACTAATCTAATATCTAACTTCTAATACTTGAAAATGAGAGAGAGATGGGATATATCAATGCATTGTGAGACACCCCAAAATATCCCAAAATATCTCCATTAAACAAGTCTAAAAATATTGCCAAAGTTGACCAAAAACGCGTGGAAATAAAATAGACCGCCATTGATTTTTTTCTTCCATGCGGCCGCATGGTGTAATTCCATGCGGTCGCATGGGCAAACAAAAATAATGGTTTGACGTTCCTGATCAATCCATGCGGTTGCATGGTTATAATCCATGCGGTCGTAAGGATTTTTTCATATTTGCAGCTCAGGTCCTTGAACGTTCTGTCTTTGCGCGTTTTCATCCCTCATCTTTGAATTAGTACAATTTGGTCCTCATACTTTGAACTTTCTTTCATTTAAGCCCCTACCAAATTGCAGTCAAAGCCCTCCATCTTTTGGTCAAGTGCAAGCTAGTCCCCAACTTCACAAAAGTGTGCAATTTAAGTCCTTTTTCACTCGTTTTGCCTCCGTTTCATTCCAATTCAGGGTTTTGGCCTATAAATACAAAAAGTACACAATTATCGGTAGAAATATACTCAATTTCATCAATATTAAATCCCTAAAAAGTGTCTAATAAGTGTGCAAAAGCGCACTTATCAATCATAATTATTTATTCTTTTGGGACATGTCTTTGCTAAATATTCATTACTATTACAAACATAACTAAGCTTATTCTTATAAGTCCTTTTTGGTTTAAATTTTCTAATACGTCTTCTTTTTTTTTTTTTTTTTTTTTTTATCTAAATAAGGTTTTCTTTTATTAGATTTTCTAAGAAAATATCTCTTTCTAATAGCTGTGCGGTAAAAATATCTTTACAAAATTTATAATATGTCTTTTTAAGTTGTTTTTGGATTTGTAGTTCTACACATTTGTCTTCTAAACATCTTATTACATGTTGAATTTTTTGTCCTATACTCCAGCTTTTTTTCTGGTTCTTCTCTTACTGAGGTCAAATTATTCCATTTGTTTGTTATTTCTAATCCTAGTGGTCTTGGTAGTTTATGAAATAACTTATTACCTAAATCTTGGATAAATGTATTTCCTGATATTGAAGTTAAATAATGGTATTCATTTAAAAAATTCTTAACATATCTACCCTTAGTCCATTTATACAAACTAAGTTGTTCTAAATCTCTCATAGCTTTTCTTTGTATACTCATATGTCCTGAATTTGGGTTTGCTCCTGTTATTAAAATCTGTATTTTATTAACAAAATTATATGGATTACTTCCCATACTAACTAATTGTTCAAATTCTTCTTTCTTTTCTGATTTAAATGCTTCTTACATAACTTTTACACTTTCTCCTAAAAATGTTTTTAAATATCTATACATATCTAAGGGTTCCATTTCTTGGAAATTTCTAATATAATGTCATATTATAGTATTCTTCCATACATCTATTACATTATTCCATGTCTGAGGATCATGTGCTGTAATATTTAAAATTTGTGCTTTATGGTCTGATTGAAATTCTATTTTCTTTTCTAAGGGTCTTTCACTTCCTCTTGCTATGTATTTTTCTTCGATATTATTATAAAAAGGAAAAGCTCATCTTGGGGGGAAAACCTCCTTCATAAGAAACTGTTTCATGTTTAACTATTCTATCAAAATGTGTATCTCCAAAGACTTTATATGTATTAGAGTCTTCCATAAGTTCTTTTGTATAACTTATTTCTGAATTTTCAGAATTATTATCATTTAAATCTTCTTTAATTATTCCTATTCTTATATTTTGTTCTTGTTCATAATAAAAGTATTCTGAGTCTTTTATTGTTTTATTAAGATACATCTGATCTTCTAATTCTAATAATTCTTTTTTTATCTAAATTCATTCGTAATTCTTTTGGATAAATTATTTTATCTGTTTCTTCATTCATTAATTCTAGATGAATTCTATCTTGAAATGGTTCTTGATATTGTTCTTCTCCTGGATTAGATTCTTCCTAAAAATCATCTTGTCTTTGTACTTGATTATAGTTTAAAAATCTTAAATCAGTTCTTCCATGGATGTCTTTATAAGTTAGAGCTTCTTGTGATACTATAATTGTTTCTTAGTTTTCTAAAAATTTTTCCATATCTCATTCTAGCCATGCTAATTGTTTTGATGAATATTCTCTTGGTTTTACCATATAAATTCATTTACTACTCATTAAGTTTACTACTTTATCTATATAAATTTTATATTTTGTCTGGGAATTATTTGAACATCTTCCTAAAAATCCTATACTAATTAATAAATTATCTCTAGTCTCTACGTCTTCATATACTTTAGTTTGAATTCTTATTTTAATTTTTTCTGAAAAATCTTTAATGGTTAATAAAAAGTCTGGATTACAATAAATTATTTCATTATTGTTATTCATATCTACTTCTGTACTAGCAATCAGACTTTTGTCTATATTATTAATTCTTTCATCATATATAATAACTAATACTTTACATCATAAATTTTTTCTCATTAATCATTTTATTCCTATAACTATTAATCCTAAATGCATAAACTTAAAATTTTTCTTTTTTAATCCTCTTTTAGAGTCTTCTGAAATTAAATTAAATTTTTTAACTTGGTTTCCTATACACTGGATAGATATTTCTCTACTGTGTCTAAAAAATTGTGTTCTTGTTTAAAAAATTCCTCTGTTATATAATATTTCTGGGTTGAGTACTCTTAAACCATTAGTCTGGAATCTTAAATAATCTTGTTGTGGATCTATAATTTCTTCTATATTCTGATTATATTGTACTGGTTTGTTTAAAACTCTTTCTATTACTCTTCTACTTATACCTGAAGTACTGTTTCTAGATGTAGAGATTTCTTCATTATTTCTAGTAGTCTCATTTATTGTTCTAGATCTACCTATAAATAGATTAAAATTACTCATCTTGGAAACTTATATTCTTTAGGTAATCTTCTAGTTACTTTCTCTTTTTATGTGTTCTTAAAACTTAAGTTTTCTAATTTTTCTGTTAAAAATTTTAAATCAGTTTCTGTTTGTGAATATTCTGATGTTATTTTTCTTTTATCTAAACTATCAATCTTATTATGAAGTGATAATAAAAGTGATATTATTAAATTATTCTGTTTTATTATTATTGTTTCTGTAGTTTTGGTGAAGAGGAGGTACGAGTTAATCCTTCTGGTTCTTCGTGATAGTTTTTACAATATTCTAATGCTTCTATATAATTTCTATCTGTCATTAACTAATAATAATTTCTTTTAATTCTTTTACTAATCTTTCTATTCTAATTATTATTTCTTTTGTCTCTATGTCTTTTTCTTTAGATTTATTAGAATCTAAAATTCTTTTGATTTCTGTTACATCTATCTTAAAAGGTACTTTTTCTATTTTAGCAATTTTGTCTAAAGTACTAGAATTTTGATTTGTAATATAATCTATTGATTCTTTTATATTTCTTAATTTTGAGTCTTTAGTTATAATATTATCTTTAATTATTTCTAAATAATTAACTTTTTTCTTATTTTCTAATTCTAAATTTTTGGATAAATTTATAATTAAATTTATTAAACTATTTTGACCTAGGTCTTCTGAGAATAAACTATGTAGTTTATGTTTATTTTCTAAATTACACTTTATTATATTATTCTTTATAGTCTGTACTTTCTTACTAAGACTTCTTATGTTTAAGTCTAAATATTCTAATTGTCTTTTTGTTTCCAGTATCTACTAAAGTTTATCTTATCCCAAATTTCTTGTATATATATATATATATATATATATATATATATATATATATATATATATATATATTCTTCTATTAATACTTTCTTAACTATATATTCTCTTATTTCTACATGTAATTTTTTTGTAACTCTTAATATTTCTTTTACCTTTGTAAGATCCTTACTATAAATTTCTACTATTTGATCTTCTGTGATATATCCGTCTATTTGCTAACTATATTCTATTTGATATCTAAGTCTGTCTTTTTTATTTATTCTATATTTTAATATTATAAGCTGAAAAATTCTATCTGAATTTTCTAACTTAAATCTCATATACCAGTTTCTACTTCCTCTATGCTCTGATACCAAAAGGGGGGGGGGGGGGGTATGCTCAAAATGAGTTGTATGTGGCTCAAATGAGTTATAATAGACTTGTTTTCAAAATAAACTTTTATCCTACTCGCAACTTTCCTTAGTTTTCTATAATTCTTCTTTTATATATATATATATAGTTGGTTATTCTCTATGTCTAATCAGTAACATTTTTCAGATATGATGATCACGAGATCATGTTGGACATCATTATATTTTTTGGACCTAATATTTAGTTTAGTAGACATGTATTGTAACG
Organism: Osmanthus fragrans; assembly: GCA_019395295.1. Taxonomy (NCBI): domain Eukaryota; kingdom Viridiplantae; phylum Streptophyta; class Magnoliopsida; order Lamiales; family Oleaceae; genus Osmanthus; species Osmanthus fragrans. The sequence goes on along the minus strand of CM033347.1, from coordinate 13,104,236 downwards.
TCATTAGCCTCAAAAAGGTGAATAAAAACTACGTTTTAATTTATTGTGATTTTATTTTGGTTTAGTTGATATTTAAATTTATAGTAAATATATTTAGTTTGTTTTAGATTTATTGCTAGTAAGATATAAATATATATTGAATTAATGAAATAATAGTACAAAGACAAAAATATTTACGGCGAAATCGATGGTTTAAAATCGAACCAAACCATTAGGTTTATGCTTGAATTTTTTTCAAACCGTTCAAAATGGTTTGTTTATGTTTAAGTTTTTCTCATACCGGTTTAAACGGTTTGATTTAAAAATCAGTCAAAAATCGTTAAAATCGGACCGCTTACACTCCTACATCCAATTATGTTTTGTGTCTTGGAATTAAGAAAGAACTAAGTTATTAAATTTTAATTTGATTTGAAATTTCTTTTTATATATAATTTATTAATGAAATTATAATGTATTAAATTTATATTTAGAATAATAGAGTTTTTTTTTCATAATATAAAGTAGACATAAAGAAAGAAAATCTATGTAATAGTGAATACTTCAAATTTTATTTTTGAAGCATAAAAAATGGGACTAAGTCGTTCGATCTTGTTTCATTTTTATGATTCTTAAAACTCGTTTCAATTTGATTCTCTAGATATTCAAAATAACCATCCGGTGCTCACCCTTAACTATAGGCATGTTGGGAATGAATCATATATAATTAAAATTAGTTATAAATAAGTTTTTACTTAAAACAAATTTATAATAATTTAAAAAAAGTTTTTAATGAATAACATATATTTTTCAAATTATATATCTCATTTATTATAAGTAAAAAAGAAATTTTATGATCATAAATAAGTTTGATCAAGAAAATAAATTTAGACATTTACTATGTAGCATAGTTAAACTTAGTTCATGTTTGGTTTAGTTAAAAATTCGATTTGTAGTAAATTTTGATAAATTAGATGTTTGGTTGAAAGTTGATAATAGTAGTGTTTCAACAAATGCGTAGTTAAAAATAAATATTAAAAATGGGGGCAAAACATGGACTTAATACTATAAAGAAAATTTGCAATTTTTGTCCACAACCTTTGCAAAGGTAACAAACTTACCTTCAACATTTTTTATTTTTTTTTAATCATAATTCATTTCCAACCTTTAAATTATGTAGCACAACTAGTATTCCCTTCATTTTGATCATTAAATGATGAATTTTTCATCCTTTTTATATAAACAAAACTAAAGAGCAAAAAAATGCAAGTTGACCCACCCCATTCCCGCTCCCGCTCCTGCTCCTGCTCCCCACATAGATTTATATTCCAAATCTACGCTACAATCCACAGTAGTAGAACCACCACCGACAATGAACGTCGCACCATCACTTTACCATCCATTCGCAAGAATCAAATTACAATCTAAATCGTAGTGATTAGTTTTGAGAATCCTAAACCTCTTTTAGCAACTCAAGACTTGCAAAGGGACAGTACGGAAGGATGGAAGTACTTGATTACCGGTGGTGGTTTTGCTGCAATGGGTTTCAGGAAAGGCAATTTTTTTTATAGGATGAAATGTTTATTTTTCCTAAATTCTTTTTCTGTGTGTCAATATGTGTTTAATTGTTTAAGTGAAATTTACTTGTACTTTTTGAAAAATTATGGAACTTCATTTACACTTTTTATTTATTTATTTTATGTTCCATTACTTTCTTTTATTTTTGTTTATTTAAAGAGGAAGACAAATCCTTCATTTAATGATCAAATTGGAGGGGAGTACGAGTTTTACTACATAATTAAAAGATTGGAGATGAATTATGCTAATAAAAAAAAAAACTTGAAGTGATTTGTTACACTTTACAAAGGTTGAGGATGAAAAAGTGTGAATTTTCTTAACCTATTAAGCCCCTATTTGATGAAGATGAAAACCAAAATTTTAGTAAATTTTGATAAAAATTGATTAAACGTGTGATTGAAAAATTGTAGATCACATGAAATATGTAATCAAATTAACTATTGATTTTAACTTAGATTAAAATTTTAATTTTAATTCCTACCAAACATGGCATAAATATGGGGAAAAAATTGTTCACAAGAATTTCATGAAAAAATTCATAGATTAAAAAAGAGTACTTAGAGAACATAAATTGAGGCGGTAATAAAATTTTAAATTATTGAAAATATTAAATATATTTATATATATGACGAGCAAAATAATGAATTTTCGAAAACCATTCCTTTACCATAAGAGCTTATTTGGGAGAGATTTTTTCAAGTGAGAAGTAAATTTTTTAAAAAAAAATATATATATATATATGTGTGTGTGTGTGCGCGCGCGCGCGCGCGCGTGTGAGAGTGAGAGAGAGAGAGAGAGAGAGAGAGATTAAAAAGTATGGAAAAATTATGCACCAGCCAACTCAAACCATTAGTATTACAAAAGCGCCATGCATGGACGGGGCAATCTAGACAACCAAAAGAAAAGAAAATGAAAATCTTTTATGTGACAACAGACAGAGACTGGTGGTGTTCCAAAGTATCTAGAAATATCAACTTCAAAAACTGTAATAAAGCCAGAATCCCCACTGCAGTGCATAGAAAAAAATGATATGTAACAAATGATGTGAGATTAAAAAAGAGAAAAATCATTGACGATTCTGCCGAAGAGATTGTAATTTGGAAGCTAAAGAATCATAGTCGGGAAGCTTTGGATGAACATGACTAGCCCTCTTAGCATTATCTTCATTATCTGAAGAAGTCTTACCCGATGTTGGTTTTGGATTTTCACTACTTTCCAATGACTCTTTCTTCGACTTAGGCCTAGATTGTTCTACGTCAGATGACTTCTGAGAGATCTTGAACTCCTGCACTGTAGTTGAAGTTGGTTTTGCTTGGGTAGGATACTCATGAGCCATGGAAAAACTCGAGTTCATGGGCTTAGAAGCCACTTTTGCAGAGGTGGGCTGCACGAGATTTTCCCTCTTATCAGATTTCCTTGTTTGGGACCAAGATTCTTGGGGAGTTTCAGTACTGTAAGAGGTTGAGGGTTTTCTTTCGACTCCGGAATCAGAATCAAGCCGAGCCCTTGGATAAGAAGTGGGCTTAGAAGTCACTTCTGCTGCAGTGGGCTGCTCAGGATTTTCACTCTTATCCGAGTTCCTTGTTTGGGATCGAGATTCTTGTGGAGTTTCAGTACTGGAAGAGGTCAAGAGTTTCCTTCCGTTTCCAGATTCAGAATCAGGCCGAGTCTTAGGATAAGAAGCTTTTGTCCTCCGAGAAATTCCACTTTGCAGATGGCTTTTCTTAGTGAGGGATTGTTTTGGAATATCATCATCCGAATCACTATTATCAGAACCAAAAACCGAAACTGGAGCTCCAAAGCCTGACTTTTTCTTAACTGCATTGCCTACACTATTAATATATGATTCTCTTCGGGGACCTGATGTCTCCTTTTGAGACATTTCTTCTTCAGAACTGTCAGTATCCATATCAGGGTGGGGATCGCGTCCTCTCATGCTTTTCTTATCATCTAACGTTGTGCTTAACCTAGGACTCTCGACAGTGGGAGAAGCAGCAGCTTCAGGAACAATCTCCTCGGCCGTTTTCTTCAATGATAATGGATTATCCAATCGACTCTTCAAGTAAGGGGGAGGGTTATTACCCTTGTGACGAAATCCACCAGTAAGCTTTCCAAAATTCAGGCCAGTCACGCTCTCTGAATTCAATTCACTGCCAATATCATCCGAGTCCAATTGAAATTTTTCGGGTCCTGGAGAAGGCGGATTAGCAAAAGACTTCCCAGAACTAAATATTTTTGGAGAATCAGCATCAAATTTGGTTCCTTGGCTGTTTTCCCCATGCACTTCCTCGGACTTGACTTCATCATCTGAGAACAGTGACGGTTGCTTTCTGTCAGATCCTGAATATCCTTTCTCCTTAAATGATGATCTTGCTGATTGAGGACTTTTATTTTGTCTACCTGAAAGATTTATAGAATCTTCTGTCCCATTAGGATCAAACTTATCCATATGTTCCTCGGACTGGACTTCATCATCAGAGAAAAGTGACCACCGTTTTCTGTCAGCTCCTGAAGATCCTCTCTCTATTATTGATTTTTTAACTGATTGTGAAATTTTATTTTGTGTACTCGGAAGATTTTTAGAATCTTTTGTCCCAATAGGATCAAACTTATCCATATGTTCATCACTGTCAGAATCTGGGTCATCAGAATCATCAAAGGTCACAGGCACAAAATTATCAGAAAACTCGGGGAACGCGTGCTCTTCTGTGGAAAATAGTAATGCAGTGGAATTCTCTTCCGGCTCTGGCTCATCATACTCGCGGGCCATATTAAACCCATACTCATCACTATCTGAATCAGATTTGTCAAAAACTGCTGAAGTAAGATCATGGGGACTCGTCTGTGACGCATCTTGATCAAATCTTCCCTTGCCAATATCCACCAAAGGATCCTCACCAGCATCATATCCAAATTTTTGGTGTTCAGAGTTTGCGAAAATGTTCTGGTCACTGAAAATGTTAGAATGGGAATGGGAAGAAATATGACTGGGTTGTTTCCTAATTCTTTCTTCAGGGAAATCCTCAGATTTCTCTTGCCACTCATTTGTACTGTCAGCATCGTAGAAAGACTGTTTCTGTTCCAAATTTGCAAAAATGTTGTCATCACTGAAATTGCTTGAATGGGAACCGGAAGAGATATGACTGGGTTGTTTCCTAGTCCTTTCTTCTGAGAAATTCTCAGATTTCTCTTGCCATGCATTTGCACTCTCAGCATCATAGACAGACTGTTTCTTCATACCCATTTCAAAAGACTGTTTCTTCATACTCAATTCACCTTCATTGGTCGTCTTCTTATACATTTCATCTTTATTGGCATCCTCCTTTAAGGAGTTCTTCTGAGAATATCCCTCCACAACTTGGACATCATGATCCAATGAGTCATTAGTTGAAGTTTCAGAACTTAAAGAAGCGGATTGACTGAATCCCTTTGTACTACCATAACCATCCTCAGAGAATCTTCCAGCAGCTGTCTTCGAATAATTATGTCCATCCTCATCTACATCATCATTCTGTAACCTACTAGGTCCAGAAGACATGTTTGCAGAATAGTCTGGAAAATTTTCACTTCTCAATCGTGAAGTGGACTTTTCAGGTCTATCGTTTCTTGAAATATGAACGTCAGACTTGTGTGATTCTGTGGAATACTGTTTCCTAATCCTGCCAGGGCTTGAAAGTTCTGCAGCAGCTCTAGCAGCCATACTTGCAAGTTCTGCAGACTCAGCGGCTGCCTGAGCTGCAGAAGTAGCATCCTTGAATTCCATATTCCATCTCTGCTTAGAGAAAGCATTTCCATCCTCTTGTATTGATTGTACCCTCTCATCACGTACTGCTGGACATCAAAAATTTAATAGATGACTTGACATTTGAATAACAATGAATAATTGAAGAAAAAATCATAGCTCTACTCTAATGAAATGTAACATACCTGGAGGCCTCATTTCTGATTTGAGTGTCGAGCCGACACCAGAACTTTGGGAAGCAGTGGAGTTCTGTGTTTCCAGTGAGAATCTAGGATCCTGCACTGAGAAGTTCAACGGTGAACTATGCATCTTATCATCAACAGGTGGAGCTTCAAAAAGTGGAGGTTCAGCATATATTTTACTGTTCTTTTCAATTGCACTTGGTCCATTCTGATTAATTTTAAATCAAGAGGTAAATTAGAAAATGCCTTAGAAAATTGTTGTGTCATAGCATAATGTTAAGGTTGCCACAGAACGCATAGAATCCTAAAAGCAACTGAACCATACCAGCAAATCACTGGGAGGCATCCCATCTTTCTCTCCAAATGAATTAGGATCCCATTTCACGTTGTGCTCCTCTGCAATTGCACTCAATATTTTAATTTTGGTCTGTCCATCAGGTGCAATTGCAGATAACTTCTCAACCAACTGAAATATCATAGCACAAGGTGATAATCAGAGATATGTTGCTCATCATTAAAAAAAAAAAAAAGAGCATACAGTTAGCTTCCTTGTATGCTAATTTCTGGTAAAAAATCACAAAAATAACCTGCTCAAGCTTACCATGCGGCTTACACCACACTCTGGACGAAGCTCTATGGCTGCTGTGGTGAAATCTTTTCCATATTTTGCAGTCAAATGCTTCCGTACATCTAGAAGTTCAGGTACATCTCCACATCTTGGGGAGGCAAATATCAAACTAGTAATTGCTTCCTTCAGGTCGATGGGGCAGTTCCTGCAGGAAAATTGGGCAACAAATTCCACATGTAGTATTAAAAACAGTTGAGTATGACTCAATGCCAAAACTTAATCAAGGAGAATATTCGATGCATGGAACAGTTTTTCTATTTTCCGAGATATAATAAGTCTTGACATAAGAAAACCTCTTAAAGGTTTCAAGAGATTGCCACACGTAGACAACAACTCCATTTTTGGACAACACGCAAAAATGAACGAAAAGGTGCATACAAATTAACTCTAGCTGTGCATGCAAGCGATGCCACCTAAAATGCAAAAAGTGCTTTAGCAACATAACAATAATCTACTTTAATGTACCCATTGACTACTACCTATCATTGTGACTCCATTTACTCACTTACAAATTGAGTAAATTCATAAACCAGGAACAAATCACACCCAAGCAACCTCATATTCGCCAAACACCAATGCCATCCTCTATCCATGCACAACCCACCCTTCAACTGCCACCACCTCCTACCAAAACAAAAATTGTTCATCGGAATTGTTCAGTTTCATCCAAAATATATTTTTCCTTTGTTTTTTCTTTTCTGTCACCGGAGCGTCCACTGGTTAAGCAAAATGTTGAATTAAATTAATTCTTTCATTATTGTTCTTATTCTTTAAAAAAAAAAAAAAGGCAATAGAAAAGAAAATCAACTGGCTGTCTTCATTTTAGATTGTTATTAGTAATAAAAAGGACGAAAATAAATGATTTTCAGTAAATTTGTAGCAGGACGTATTCTCTATTATCCAGCTCGATTGTCCTGTATCAGTAGCTAGGTGCCCTCAATTTTGCGACTGCTTTCATTATCAGCAAAGGATTCTCTGATTCTAGCACGACGGATTGCGTATGCTTAGCAATGTTTCAGACATTGGGTTGCTCCCGTTTGACTTTTGATTAGGTATTAATATTGCTCTACTAGAACCTTAATTTTCATTGAAGTGATTGGCCTCTAATTTTTTAAAAATAAAAAATTGTTATATTTTAAGTGTTAGTTTTCTGTTTCTCTTTAAAAATAAATAATATTTTAATTGTTTTCCAGGTTTTAATATTTTTTAAGCCAAAATATTTATAAAACAAAAAAAAGGAAGAAGAAGAAGAACAACAACAACAACAACAACTCAATTTGACGTAAATTTAGTCCCTAAAATGTTGTCACTTCACTATAAAAAATTAGGAGAACAATTAATGACAACTGGACAATAGCTTGTTCGGTATTCTCTACCTCTTAATGAACTCCTTCCTTTACTTGAACAAATTACGAATTTACTCTCACAAGGGAAACACTAATGATGGCACTGATCTTCCGATGAGCTACAAAATCATACACATGTTACTATACATATGACAGTTGCTCCTTGCCTAAGTAAAATATTTCGAATTAGTGCACTCGATACCCCACATAGTGATAAGACATTGAAGGATATCTTTCAATTAATTGTATCATCATTTCTCTCTGACCACTCCACCAAATTATATCCTAAGGGAGCTAGGATAGTGTAAACTACGCTAATGTGAGGTATTATATCATAATATTGGATCTAGACGGTGAACAAATGACAATTGATACGTTCCAACATTTTCTTTTTGCACTAAGGGAAACTAATGTAGGGAATATCTTTACATTCACGAAGATTATAATGACTCTTATATTGGAAGAAAGTTACAATCTATCTCTCCGAAATTGCTTACCCTTCCTTTAATTAGTGTGAAAAATGAAGAATACAGAGATCTTTCCTTTTGCAATCAATTTGGTAGAGAGACTTTTGAGAGGTGCATTGTCAGGATCAAACCTTACTCGACACAATCTATAAAATCTTTAGGGTTTACTTCGATGATTATAGTGTGGTTGTCTCCTTCCTTTGCACAAGGGTAATTATACTCTTGAGAAGAATAGTAACATCACGGATGGACACAAGTTGGTTGTAGAAAATTAGGGGACGTTCTCTTCGTGTTTCACTTTTGTGTTTTGAGTTTTGAATTCGTTTTGTATTTTGTGTTTTGGGTATCCATTTTGAGATTATTGAAAACCCCTTTTTTTTGTCGTTTTGAAAAAATATTTCTTAACCCGTGTTTTTTAAGTTTTGACAGATTTGTGAAGAAAACAGCCAAAACGTAAAAAAGTTGTTTTCTATTTTCTTCACAAAATTTTCAGCCATTTTCAAAAACTTGTTTTCGAAAATGAGAAAGAGAACGCGTTTTCAATGTTTTGAAAAATCGAAAACAGAAAACGACCCGAAAACAGTAAAGAGAACGCACCCTTAGGGTTTTGAGCATTGTGTCGTGTCCCCTTTCATGTTCACACCTATAGTCGATATAATTAACAATATCGTAGTTGGAGATTTAATATATCAATAATATTGTAGTTGGAGAATTACCTTAGGCATTGTCACCAAGGCAAACATTCCATATGTCCTCCACTTCACATTAAAATAGTTTTTTGATCACTCGCATGAAGATAATTTATTTGACTGACCATCACACTTGAATGATATTCATGTTTTCAATATAGCAAAATTATTTTCTTATCGGGCCCATTTGAGCAACCTTATAACAATCATTTTGTTTATGCAAGCCAGTGTGTTGTGCTAGTCTTTCTGCTCCTCATCATGTGAAGCCAATTGATATTTTTGTGGATGAATTGCACCATATGCTACTTTCAAGCGCTTGTTATCAGTATTTGGTCAATGAGAAAGATCACTTCCTTAGTATGGGTTAAGCTATATGTAGTTGTTAATAGTTCAGCACCAATAATTGGTTAGGACAAAGATCGACCTCTTTGAAGAATAAAGTTGCAGTCTATTTTGTCGGAGTCAAGTTCTCTCAGCCAGAGAGATGATGAAAAGCCTAGTAGAGATTTTTTTTATTTACTTTCCAAATTAGATAAATATTTTAGAACATATAATTATAGTTTTATTTAATAGATTTTCTAATATTTTATTAAGTTGTTTACTTTTCAAATTTGGATACTTATTTTAGGAAACGTAATTAGGATTTTATTTAATAAACTTTCTAATATTTTCCCACTTAAATTAGTTTAAATCCTATAAAGGGGACTTATGCATTGTAATAGTTAGACTTTGATATTGAATAAATTGATATTTTCTCCATGTAAATTCTCTCTATTCTCTCCCTCTTCTTCTCTTTCTCCTCTCTCTTCCTCTTTCTTTCTTAATCTTGATCTTGATCTTGTTTGGTTTTGTTTTACGTCATCAATATTTGTAAAATGAATGTTAAATGAGCATTATAGAGCAAGAAATTTACATACTTTTGTGACTCAATGATTGACATGCGAGCAACAGTAAGTTCACAGTATATCTCGATAAGATCATATGCTGCCATCATCTTCTCTTCTCTAATTACATGTTCAACCTGGAAAGTTTATAAGAGAGAAATGAGAATATGTTATGAAAAAATAACTTTAAAATTTATAACCAGAGACCACAGTACAAAAGCTAACAATTGACTTCACTGATCAGTATGATCAAGACATCAACAGCATGTACGAATATGAGATGTTAGGCTTTATCATCATGCTCATTTCGGACAATTGTAAGCAAAATATTCAATATCAAAAAAAAAAGGGTAAGAATCTAGCTTTGATGACATATAAAGAATTTATCTCTACAACCACCACCTTGGCCTCTGTAATAATATAAACATTCAGGATGAAACGTCATAAAACCATGGCCTTGTGCACACACGGAAGGTGCAGAAACCCAAGATTTTCTTGTTACTGTAGGCTGTAGCAAGGGACAATATATATGCATTTCCACACAGGGTTACCACTCTATATGGTAAGGATGCTAAAGCATTTTAGTAAGAGTTAATTTCCTATTTCTGCCCAGCTAGAAGCAAGGTGAAATATAAATTAAAAAAAAAAAAAAGACCCTACATGCACACTCCAAATGTCAAATCTATGCTGCAATATCATCCAACTCTGAATATTAAGTTTAATAGTTAGGCTAAAATCAATACTTCAACTTGGATCTTCATAAAAGGGGAAAATGCAAACATATACGAAAAACTGAAGAATCGCAGCACCGGAGACACACTTATGACAATATAAAATTCTGTTTGCTGATTCTCATAGTTAGTAATAACATAATATTAATTACAGGAGAGTACAGTTGTGATGGTTCCACCATAAATGGCTGCCAATAACTCTCGTTGCATGTTAATCCAACAAGCTGATGGAAAAACACAAATCAAACAGATCTGGTAACGGAGGAAGACGGCTACAGAAATTACTAATGCATAAGAAACAAACACCATGATCTGAAAAATAGCTCTTCAAAATGTGTGTTTAAATCCTAATAGACATCTAAGCAAGCAGGGTAGAAATAAAGGTCTTCTAAAATACTCCAAATACCCTGTTTTTTGTTTTCACCCATTAGCGTTGATTTATGTAAGAACTCTTCAATCCAACCTCCTCTTACCCATCCCCCAAAAGGGAAATAAATTCAACCCATCCACGTGATTCCCCTTACAGTGCAATGCATGCTCCAAAATCTATAAGAGATTAGTTTTGAAACAAGTTTGAATTCATGAATAATTAATATACCAAGTATAATAGAAGAAACTGGATCCACTAGTAAAATCCATTGATGTCTTGACGAGGTTACATTAATTACTGCAACCCCCTTATTATGTCTACATAGTTCATACTGTACATTTTGATGACAGAAATATAAAATTTCTTCTATTTCTGGCCATGATCTTAAGGTCTTAAGTGAAATTTAAGAAAACAAATTACTTATGTTGTCAAAAAAAATTGCCAAATAATATTGAAGAAACTGTCCCTGGCTAAATTGAAGGAACCACCGAAGTTCAGGGGGAAAATTCAACAAGCAAATCGGTGAAAAACATTTCTTTTTCTCATTTGTACTAGATAACTCATTACCCTAATTCGAGCAGTCTGGATGTTGCCAGACTCAAGCAACTGCGCCAATTCGCTCTTCATCTTTTTCACTTGCACTTCCTTCTTATTCCTCAATAGCTTCAGCCTTGAAGCTGCCAGCTTCAACGAGGTCTTGCTGCATCCGGTTTCAATTTACTCATTCAATAATTTAACAAGAAAAAGACATATATAAAATTTAATCTCAAATAGCTAATACAAACATAGATGTAAGAATTAAGATTGCATCATACAACAGCATAACTCAAAAAACATATACTTCATTATTCAATTAATTTTACCATTTGGCGGGATTGAAGCTCCTCGAAAGCATGTCCTTAGAATTCTGCAACAACTTTGATTTCTTCATTTTCTTTTCACTCAACTGAACTCCAATTGAAAATTGAATATCCGAAGCTGCAAAAAATCACTATAATTCAGGCTTGTACATACAGATATTGAAATTTCTTGATTAGAATGATCGTTATCTATACCGTGTGATTAAATTTTTGATCCGTGAGAATTTAGAGGTTTTCTAGAGAATTGAAATTGTTTGGGATTGGGATTCGTTCATAACAAAGAGAAGACTCGAGGACTAGGGAAAAATAAATAACAAAGAAATGGGCAACCGTGACGAGGTCGACGTTCCTAATGGTTGGACCGAATTGCCCCTTTCGTTTTCTTAATTTCTCCGCGAGGAAATACATGAAAATAACACAAATAAATAATCATATTTTCAAACTAACCTTTGACTATTTTAAACAATAGAAACTTCCTAAAATACCCTCAAATATTAAATTACAATCTAGTCACTATAATATAAAGGAAATACAGTCAAAGCCTAAGAACTATTTTAAAAAATTTATGGATCAAGAACTTTTGATAAATTTAACTCCTAATATCATACAGATTTTATCGATCTAAAAAATGCAACAAAAAACGAATTAAACTATTTAAAAGAAGATTTAAAAAGTTTCTTTATAGATTATTTAAATCCAAAATTAAAATATAAAAATACTTATATAGATAGTCAAGCAATTAGAATTGAAAATAATATACATAAAAAAATTGTCAATTTAGAAAAACGAATTGAAAAATTAAATATAATTATTGAAGGAAAAATCTTAACAAAAGATAGTGAATTTTATAAATTTTATTGTGATTTATTAGATACTTATGAAAATATTAAACTTTGAAGACGGTTATAATACCCCCCATTTTAATTGGTATCAGTGACATAGATCATAACATGATAATAGAAGATTTAGGAAATAAATATAAAATTAAAAAAGATGGATTTGAGATAATAATAGAAAAACATATAATAAAGAAAGAAGTCTTAAAAATCATACTTATAAAATTAAAAGATATACCTTTAGATATTAAAATAAATATAATAGAAAAAGTAAAAATAAGCATAATAAGATATTTAATGATATGAGAAACTATTCTAGAAATAATAGACCAAGAAAAAATAACTACTATAATAGAAAATAATATAAGTAATTATGAGAATTAAAATTAAGAAGATAGATAACTATTATAAATTAGAGGAAGAAAAAAGGATATAAAATATTTTATGAACTTATTCCTAATAAATCAAAAATATTAACATTAAATATAATTAAAAAATTACCTAGAGAACTAAAAGAATAAATACTACAATAATTAATTATAGGATCTATAAAAAATAGATACGTATATGAAATGATTAATAAAGAATTTGAAAATATTTTATATTATAGAGAAATATATGAATTATCATAAGTTATAAATAAGTAACGATAAAATAGTTAGAAAGTTTAATAATATTGTTAAAAATCTAAAAAAAATACAAGAAAAAATCTCAAATATATTAGGAACACCAGAAGATATAAAGAAACCACAAGAAAAAATGTTTGGGAAACTAAAAATCGAAAAACAAGAATTAAAAGCAAAATATTTTGAAACTGTAAAAGATGAATTACCTAATAATGAAATAGCAATAGAAAGTTTTAATAAAATCATAAATGAAAATAAAGATAAAAAATGTAGGTTATCATATTTATTAGAAGTACAAAGTGGGAAAATATAATGACTTTTTCAAAATCATTTGATGAACTAAAAAAAATAATAAATGAATTAATAAATGAAACTAAGAAATTAAGAGATGAAATAGGAATGTTAAAAATAAAAATTAGAGAAATGAAACAAAATATGAAATCAACAGATAAAAAAGTAGACAAAGATAAAATAAAAGGAGAAATGACAAGAATAAGAAAGAAACATGTAGAAATAGAAGGATATTATGAATTTGGAAGTATGGATGATAGATTTAGGAAAGAAATATTACCAATAATCCTAAAACAAGAAAAAGAATTTGAAAAATATGCAGAAAAAAGAGGGAAAAATAAAAAAGATGATGAATGAAGAAATAGATAATCTAATAGAAAACTTTGACCAATTAAGTATAAAAGAATTAGAAAATTATGAAATATTAATGAATACTGGTGGAGGACCACCACCAGCACCTGAAAGTACAAGTAACAATCCAAAATTAAAATTTCCTGAATTAGAAGGAGGATATGCAAAAATGCCACATAGACTTTATAGACAGTACTATGATAGAATTATACCACAACATAGAATGAAAAAATATAAAGCTCAATTTACTCCAAACTCAGACTAAAATAAACCAATAAATTATGGAGGAGCAAAACTAGATTTAGATTGTAAAATAGATACTAAGAAAGTCTTGTTACAATGGGCAGATACAATGATATTATTCTTTTTATATAATCAAGATGATATATGAGAATATGGATAGAATAATTGAATATTTAATAGCATCATTTGAAGGAGATGTAAGAAATTGGTGGGAAGGAGTAACTGAAAATACTAAATTATTAATCAGAAAAAATATACAAACAGAAATGCAAAAAATCTCACAAGAGGGGGTAAAAAAGTTAGTAGAGTATATATCAGATGAATTTTTAGGAGAAAATTGGATAAAAAAATTCAGAAGAAGAAGCTAGAAGAGAAAAATTAAAAGTAAGATTATGATTGATAAACATTATGATATGTGTAAAATAAAAGAATATACATGTCAATTTAAAAATTTCTATTATACCCAATTTTATAGTAACGAAAATCAAGGACCATACTTAGAATGTAGTTTGCTAAATTACCAGGAACATGGAATGTATATTTTAAGATAGAATATGAAATATATATATATATATATATATATATATATATATATAAAGGATAATCCTGTACCAGATACATTAGGAAGTAAAATAAAATTCATATTTGAAATATTAGTAGAAATATGTAAAAATAGATAACTAATGAAAAAATCTGAAAACTTAACAAGAATCTGTTGCGAAGAGATAGATAGACATATTAATTGAGGATGTGCACCAGAAAGAAAATATAAAAGAAAGTTCAAACAAAAAAATTATAAAAAATATAGAAAATTCAAAAACAAATATCAAAAATCAAATAGGAGATATTATAAAAAAAAAAAAATATCAACCAAACAAAAAATAGTTTAAAAAGGATAAAAAAAATAATGCAAATGCTGGAATTGTGGAGAAATATGACATATAAGCCCTGATTGTACTAAAAAGAAAGTTAGAATTTTACAATAAGAACATAAAGAAATAGAAAGTGATTTAAAAGAGATAACAAATATTAATAAATATGAAAGAGAAGAGGTTTACATATCAGAATAAGAATGAATCACGAAATAGAAGAAGCTAAAACTGTAGAAGAAAAACAAGAAATAGAAAATTCTGAAGGATATGGATTAAAAGTAACATTCGATAATAATACATTTAAAAAAATAGAAAAAATTATCATTAGATTTAAAATTAGGAGAATGAAAAATATTCGATAAAATATTTAGAAGGGAAAGAATATCTATAAGTGAATATCATAAGATAGAAAAATCAATAGATATAAGAACAGTTTCAGGAAGTCATAAATTAGCATTACTAACAAAATTCACAGTTAACCAATTAATGACAAAAGTAAAAGAAAAACAAAAAGAAAAGATACAATATGTTTACCTAGTAGAAATATAATTAATGTTCAAATCCCTATTTAGAGAATGAATAGATTCACCAATAACAGTAAGCTTACATGATGGAAGAATATTAAATACTAATGATAGTCATTTAGGAACTATAGAAGGAAATTTAGCAAACAAAAAACTAATATTTACATGTTATCCAAAATATTGTGTATCAATAAAAGATAAAAATTTTAATGAAATATTAGGATTACATTTTAAAATATATAGAAATTATATTATGAAAGAAGGAAATTATATTATGACTATAAAATACAGAGCATTATATACATTTATTAATTCAAATTATGGTAACATTTACTCTAAAAAAATCCTATATAAAAATTCGTAAAGAATGTAAAGACATATTAAATATTCTAGAACCAAACAAATAACTAAACCTACTACCAGAAATATATGAATTAGAAATATCTAAAACAAAATCAGATGTAACAGAAAAAATAGAAAATAATTCTTTAATAGAATTTAAAGATGGAAGATTAAGAAGAAATAATAGTACATCTATAATACCAAGAAAATCAAGCATAAGTCGAGAAATAATGGTAAAAAGAAATATAAGAAGTATGCAAATATATGAAAAATATTTTAATGGAATAGAATATATAAAAGAAAAGAATATCATAATTGATACAGGAGCAGCAAACTGTCATATATCAATAAATAGAGATAAAAGATTAACAAAAAAAAGGGTAGAACCTTATAAATATATTAATTTTGATGGAAAAACACATACTAATGAATTAGAAGTAAAGATACCAATAGTTTTAGATGGAGAAGAAATGATAATACCATGTTATGTAGATAATAGTATGAGAGATCATTACCATATATTATTAGGAATGAGTTTTTTACAAGCCTTAAATCATTATAATATTAATAAAGAAGGAATCTATATAACACATAATAATAATACATTGTTTTGTCCAAAAGAATGAATAATATAGTAACATTTTCATTAGGGGTATATGTACAAATTACTATTGTAGAAACTAATATAACATGTGTCTTAATAGATACAGGAAGTGATATAACTATTATTAAGATATTTTTGTTAAAAAATTGGAACAATGATAATACTATAAAAATAATAGGTGCACGGGAATATCGACACCCATTATTAAAAATAAAGAAAAAATAGAAATCTTACTAGGAAGTAAACAAATAACTATAAACAAGATACATGCATATGATGTATTAGAATGTTATATATTATTAGGAAATGACTTTGTTCAACAATTTCAATATTACCAAAAAATAACTATATGATTATGTTAAAAACACCATATGGACATTTACTAAAAATTTCAAGAGAATTTAAACCATACAGAGTTCAGTCAGCCCAGCGGGTGAAAAGACAATAAAAATATCAATAAAAACAACTGTTAAAATACAAAAAATAAAAACAACAAAAAAATCAGAATTAATAGAAGAGATAATAAAAAAGATAGGAAATATCTATAATGAAAATTCATTAACTTATTGGAAACTTGAACATCCAAGAGTAAAAATAGAATTAACTAAAAATTTAATAATAAGAGTAAAACCAATGAAATACACTATACAAGATACTCAAAAATTTAGAAAACAAATTGAAGAATTAAAAAACATGAAATTAATTAGAGTTAGCAATGGACCACATAGTAGTCCAGCCTTTATAGTAATGAAACACTCTGAACAGGTACGAAGAAAATCAATAATGGTAATAAATTATAAAAAATTAAATAAATACACAAAATTTGATGGATATTTTCTACCAAATAAAGATGTTTTAATAAACCTTGTAAAAGAAAAAGAATATTATTCAAAATTTGATTGTAAGTCAGGATTTTGGCAAATCAAGATAGAAGAAAAATCAATACCATATACAGCATTTAGCACGCCTCAAGGTAAATATGGATGGATAGTTATGCCATTTGGATTAAAAAATGCACCTCAAATATTTCAAAGAATAATGAATAATATTTTTAGAAAATATAATGATTTCTTAATAGTATATGTTGATGATATACTAATATGTTCAGAAAATAAAAATGATCATAAAAATCATATTATAAATTTTTTAAATGAATGTAAAAAAGAATGAATAGTCTTATCTGAAAAAAAAAGTTATTATAGAAAAATCTGACATAGAATTTTTTGGATTAATTATAAATAAGAATAGAATAAAATTACAATCTCATATATCTAAAAAGATAGAAAGTTTTTCTGATAAATTAGAATCCAAAGAACAAATACAAATTTTTTTAGGATGTTTAAATTATATAGAAGGATTTATTGAAAATCTTTCAAAAAAGAGACATAAAATACAAATTTTACTTAGAAAAATTAATACTAAATAATGAAATGAAGAACATACAGAAATTGTCAGATTACTTAAAGAAGAATGTAAAAATTTACCAAAATTAAGATTACCAAATGAGAAAGATAATTTAATAGTTAATATGATATTTCAGATAAATATTGGGCAGCAATATTAAAAACAGATTTAAATGAAATATGTCGATATTCAAGTGGAACTTTTAATCAAGCAGAAATAAATTATACTACTCATGAAAAAAAATTGTTAACAATTATTAGAGGTATAAAAAAGTTTTCATTATTTTTATTATCTAAAAAATTTATTGTTGAAACTGACAATTCTCAAATTGCAGGACTTGTTAGAAATAAATTATCAATGAAACCCCAGTATAGAAGGTTACATAGATGGCAATCATATTTGTCATTCTATAATTTTGATATCATTCATATTAAGGGTACAAATAATTATCTTGCTGATTTTTTAAGCAGGAATATTGAATTTGGAGATGGATAATATCAAACAGATGATATCAGAGATGAAATCTGCGACAGCCTATGCCAAAGAATAAGTAGACGATATAAAAATTGGGATGGAGACATTAGCTGAGCTCTTAAGTCATAATATTAAATTATTACTTGAGATCAGTGAATCCCATGCCAAGGTTACAAACGAGATGAAAGACAAAATTGATGCTCTTGAAGCACAATTAATGTCTACTGATACAAATAAAAATACAAGGGTTGATGTCTTGGCACAATCCTATGATACCAAACAGGGATATCAACAGATACCAAGGAGTAATCAACAATACGGAAACAGTAGTGGATCCAGCACTATCAAAAGAGATACACAAAGTCCTAGAAAATTGACCATAAAATTCAATGATGAACATACAAGGGTTATTAGAATCAGAACTAATGAAAATGATGATACCCCTTTATCAGCAAAAGAAGAAGAATATAGATCTTTTGCCAAAATTGTTTATGAATTACAAGAAAATGACTCTTATTTCATATTTTCAGGAGATCATGTTTATCCAAGGTTACTAATTACCAATAATGCAGACCCTTTCATGGTCAAGATCGCAGCAGACTATGAATTTTTAGATCTTATCTACCCCAGAAAAGATCTAAAAGAAATTGAATGATTTGATGAAATTTTTAAATCTGAAGTATCCAAGTTTGTCAAAGGAATGTCCATATACACAAAATTTTATTCAATCAATCCTGAAATTGATGAAATAATATTTTATCCTGCTGAACATATTATAACAATCGGATATGTTAGTAGAGACTTTCAGATTGAGGTCGGTCATAATAAAAAGTCATTATCAAAAATCACCAGATCATGGATAAAATCCTGAAGAGTTTTAGGGATAAAAGTCTTATATAATATGGCAAAAAGCTTGTATGACAAAAAATTCAAATGTTTGTGTCAATATGAAGGATGGACTCTTCTCACCAATAATGGAGGAGAGAAATCAACAATTTTGAAAGAAGACATTGAAAATTTGACACTCATCGAATCAATGGACCTATCACAACCATATAAGAGGCATGCAGAGTAAGAGAATACCCCACTTACTGACAGAATTAAAGATAAAAAAGATGAAAATGATAAACACATGGAGAAAATGTGTTCAAACTGTTACAGGAGAACCTTATCAGCTGTATGTAAGGACAAGACTTGAAGGACAATTATAGAAGGACTGTATCCTTTATTAAAGAAGATGTAACAAGACAGCAAAGGATGGAGGGGCTATGAGACTCTTGATGAAAAGCACGAGGCAATAAAATATTGATAGTATGATGTAAGCAATGATATAATTTATCTTCATATTTGTGTATAAATAGAGGCCTTTGGGCTAATGAAAAGGGACAGAGTTGGTTGAGCACTCGAGCTGTGAGTTAGCCAAACAATTTCCTGTATTCCATTGTAATCATATTTCAGTTTTCAGATATTAATAAAATTTCAAGTTATTCCATATTTCAATTGTTTCAGAGATAATATGAGTTTCTAAACACTTCATCCTATAAATTCTTGAAAGATTAAAGAAGAAATTATTTCTTACTTTAACAAAAAGAGAATTTTTTTTAGTTAAGACTCATAATCTGAATTCAAAGAATTGACACAGTGAAGGCAAGAGGTCATTGGAGGGAGCTGTTTGTAGATCTAGAGTTTGAAGGTTACTCGATTCTAAGAATAAAGACCAGAAATCAAAACTAAGGTAAAACTATTATTTTTGTTAAATTTAGAAAGGTACCTTCTAAAATCTTAAAGAATCGTTGAGATTACTCATCTGAATATTTGCATGTTTAAATTATCTAAATGTTTGTATTTAATATTTATTTTATTAGCATTGTTTTAAGATTTATATAACATGCCAGGATATACAATTGAAGGATTAGATAACTTATTAGAAAAATTATTAGAAAAAATAAATAATATTATCTATCAAATGGAAAGAATAGATCAATCATCATCTGAGAAATATTATATACTTGGGGAAAATTTTGATAGATATATGGAAGATTATGTCAATCTATTAGATCAAAGAATGGATTTTTATGCTAGAATTCGAGATAGGAGTAATACATGACAAAATTGAAAAACTATTCTAAAATAGGGATATATCCTGCAATATATAAAAATTCATTTCATTAAGGGTAATATAGACATTTAACTATTTTTACAAAAAAGAGGTAATTCTTAAAAGAACCCCATTTCTCCGCTGACATCTTTTTTAGATGTCGCATGTTTTCTTAAAATGGGTTGGGACCCTTTTTGTAAGGACGGAGTCGGAGAACGTTTGATTCTCATTATTTGTAGAATTTGAATGAAAAATATAGTCATTATGGGCCTCACACAAGAGATGAAAAGTAAAAAATTATGGCTGAATGTGATTGATAAATGTCATATTTTTCATTTTTGTGGATGATTAATGAGAAACAAACGAGGTCTAGTAATTTTTTATTTTTTTGGCATAAAACTAGAAATTTTTTTTTGGCTGTCCCCGTCTCTCGACCTTGTGTTCTCGAGTTTTTTAATTGAATTGATCGGTCATATATTGATTCTTATAATACAAGACGTAAAAATACATGATAATGAAATTTATCGATGAAAATCCTCGAACGTCTGCACAGGTTGAGAAATAAAGGTATGTGTGAAGAGTTTTCTTATAAATAAGAACCATGTCTAAATCCTGTTATCTATAATTTTACAACAACAAACAAGTAAATGAAGTAGAGTGAATACATTTTATAAGAAATTATCCGAGGAAGCTACATAAAAATTGAGAAAGTAGAAAGACTTGCGTGGATAACCTCCAAGTTAAATTTTAGAGTAAAGTTCATGGGCAGATGTAGGAGTATATGTATTAACCTATTCGTGCGAAGTGAAACTAAGAAATTTTTAATTTCATTTTTCTCTTTAATAATCTTGACTCCAACCTTGTCACATGTCACATGTGGTACTAGTTGCCTTTTCCCATCTTTATCACGTTAGTTACATGCATGCTTTTGTGCACTAATTTAGTGGGGCCAAATTATATAACGTTTTTTTTTTTTTTTTTTTTTTCTATTTCGAAACATCTAAGATGATTTTACATTTTTATTGTGTTAAAGATTATTTAATTTCCAGATGGCAAACATATGTT
The DNA here is from genome assembly GCA_019395295.1 of Osmanthus fragrans. Taxonomy (NCBI): domain Eukaryota; kingdom Viridiplantae; phylum Streptophyta; class Magnoliopsida; order Lamiales; family Oleaceae; genus Osmanthus; species Osmanthus fragrans. The sequence continues at coordinate 13,083,053 of CM033347.1, read as the reverse complement.
CTACAACAATAAATATTTGATTTGGGAAATATTCGCAGATATATATATTTAAAAAGTTTAATAATCTCATACTTACTCTTATAACATTTTTTTTTATTCTCAAATTGCTGTTTTATTTTATCTTTTTTTTTTTTTTTAAAAAATTACAATAAATTTTATTACATAGCATTACATTTTGTAAAATGATTATTCTATTTGTACAAAATAAATACCAGTCGTCTCTTCAATAGGGGGCGCCACTTGTCAATTGTGTCAAAGATTTTGTCAAGAATTTTGTATTTATAGCATAATCATTTGTAAAATTACGTGGCATAACACCATCATATTTCCTCCATAATCACCATCACACGTAACACAGTGTGTTGTGTTATACACATATTGCCGCCTATTTTAACCATCTTCGAGGGCTCGGACATCAATACCTCCACTTATAACATTCACTATACCTCAATTCCACTGCTTATTACATTTATGAGTTGTGTTATGTATACAAAATTGAGTTATTAAGTGGTTGACAAAATGTCAAGTGATAGTCCCCACAGCCGTCCCTCCAATAGGGAGGCGTCACTTGACATTTTGTCGGTCATTTTTATAACTCAACTTTGTACAAATAGAATAATCCTACATTTATTGTAGATCATCGTCCCCATGTATAATATTTATTGTTAAATCATAGTCACTATCACCGCAAACGCAATTATAACGACTGCCATTAACAAACCAGTTAAACCTTAGTATTACCACCATAGCCACTCTCCTAAAAACCACCAAAGAACCGCCTTCAATGGTACCCATGACACAAGCAAAAACAAAATCTGGTGATGTTCAAATATTATATATATGCTATAATGAAATGCATCAACTATATATTAAAAGTATTTATGTCCAAAGTTGATTAGACCTAAAGTATAATATTTACAAACTTCCACTTGTACTAAATCCAATCACTTATGTATCTAATATCATAAGAGTCTACATGACGATTATATTTATACCGCGACAACTCTTTATCAGTGGATCTACAATATTATCAATTGTGGAAATTAGTTCCTTCTTTATATCATTTCTTTGTATTATCCCTCTAATGAAATGATATCTTTGTTCTTTCGCTTGTGCGATGGCTCCATTGTTATCATAATATAAATGTATGCGATCAACAATGTTAGGAACTACTCCAATTTCATTAATGAACTTCTTGATCCACACCACAACTCTTTGCTACTTCTGAAGCAATTGTGTATTAGGCTTTTGCTATTAAATTAATTATTATTTTATGTTTGGAAAATTTATAACACATCGTTTAAGAGTAAACCAATATTCTGATTGAGATTTGCTATCATTCTAGTCTGACTAGAAGTTAGTATCAGTGTATCCATGAACTCTCAATTCATTTTTCCCATACAAAATCTTCTCAAAATTTCATCTATGTAGATTAGGATGAGTTAAGAAATCTTTTAGATCTATCTTTATAGATCAAGTTGATTCTCCTATATCTTTCATGGAAGTATTATTTGACAACCACAATTGAAACAATTGAAACATATGGATATCGTTTCCTATGAATATATTATCAACATATAATATCAGGAATATGACAATGTTCTTACTATCTTCTTGTAAAGACACGGATCTCTTAATTTTTAATAAAATCAAAGCTTTTGATTTTCTTACCAAATCGAAGATTCCAACTTCAAGAAGCGTGCTTCAATCCATATATAGATTGATCAAACTTATATACTTTGTAAGCATACTTGGATTCAAAACCTTCTACTTATATCATGCACATTTCCTTTTGCAAATTCCTGTTAAGGAATGCAGTTTTGACGTTCATTTGTCATAACTCATGGTATACAACTATTGCAAACAATATCCAAATGTACTTTATTATGACTATAGGTGAAAATGTTTCATTAAAGTCAACTCTTTGTCTTTGTAATCCCTTTTGCTACTAGCCATACTTTGTATATATGGATGTTTCCATTCATGTATACCTTTTCACGTAAGCTCATTTACAACATATGAATTTTATTCCATCAGGTCGGTTGATCAATGTCTAAACCTTGTTTACATTTATTGAGTTCATCTCGAATTTCATGGCCTCTTGTCATCTCTTCAAGTCAACACTTGACTTTGTTTTTGTATAACTAGTAGGTTCATCATACTCGATTAATAATGATTGATTAGTAATTATGAATTCATACATTATAGGAGGTCAAATGATCCTACAAGATTTACATGGAGCAGACATGTCCTCATGAGTTTCTACTTTCTAATCAAGGGTATGTGCATCCAGCATGTGTGAAATCATACTCAAGTTTATCTACTTGGTCAACTATATTTGTGAACTCTTGAACTTCTTCAAGTTCTATTTTGCTCCCTCTGTCATCTCATAGAATAAATAGTTTCTCTAGGAAGATGGTACAAAGATTTTCTTTTCAATGAGATTATAGAATTGATATCCAATTATTTATTTTAGATATTCCACAAATATGTATTTATCGGATTTAGATTCAAGCTTATCACATTCCCAAATTTTAATATGAGACAAGTTGGGTCTTCTACATTTCCATAACCCGTATGGAGTTTTATTACTAACCGCCTTAGATGTAACATGATTTAGTATGTTAACATGCTGCAATTAGTATATGACTTCAAAACGATTTTGGTGGATGTTGGGCGATAGTCGGTGACCACCATTGATTTTGGCAGGTAACGGTGGTTGCAAGATTGGGGTGGTCGTGGTGGTGGTGTTAATGGTGGGAGGATAGACTGAGGAATGGATGTTTGGAAGAAGCCAAGAAGGTGAATCTGTTTGTTTGGGAAGTGTGTACGGTTACGGAATTCATTAACGTTCCGTGTCAATGCATTGGTAGGAAGCAAAAACTATCAACAACCGCGACATGTTGACCAAAGGTGACCAAACAAAATTCTCTACGAACTTAAATAGTTTTCAGACTATCTAATCATATACGTATATACTTCACAAGAAGTCGACTAAAATATATTCCAAGTCAAACTAACATTTAAACCCTTTGATAGGGATTAAAATTAAAACTAAAATTAAAATCAACAATTAATTTTAATCATATATTTTATAAGATTCATAACTTTTCAACCATGCTTATCATTCACTTTTATTAAAAACAACTAAAAATCTAATTTTAATTTTCATCAAACAAAAGCTAGAAATTGTTTGTGACGTGATCAAAGTCAAATATTTGGCTAGACCACATGAAATAATCAATTTTTAAATGTCGAAAATATGTTAAACTAAGAGTACATTTGATTGCAATATAAAATTTGAGTTATAAAAAACGAATTACAAGAAATTAAATTGTCTAGAACTTGTTCTACCAAAATTATCGATTAATTGTGTTTGATTAATATAATTTTTAACCCGAAAAATAAATATAAGTTTGAATCTTTTAATATTCGTTTGACTTTATTATTCATGAAAATTATCCTTTAAATGAATATTCTTTTTTTTACAATTGGCTCTAAAATTTGTTCCAATTGCTAAAAAAAAAAAAATTATAAAAAAATATATATCAAATACCATTCATTTGACTTTATTTTTCATGAAATTGTCTAATAAAGAGATAATTTTTTTACCATTGGATTTAAAATTTGTTCCAATTGCCAAAACAAAAAAACTGAAATTACTTTTCTCACCAAAGTAGTAGGAAAATGAATTTCATAAAAATGAGAAAAGAGGAAAATGTGAAAAACATTTATCATAAAAAATTTGATCAATCAAACAAATCAAAAGTGAAAGTTGAAATTTATTTTCCAACTTCATGAAAAAATAATGCCCTATCAAACAAAACCTAAATATAAGTAAATATTTTGATCCCCATTTTTCGTTTTAAGAGCTTAAGCTTTAGGATAGAAGGCGCTTAGAATTACATTTAAATAAATATATTTGTCGTCTTTTAGATCAAGGATTCAATAAAAACTAAGTTTCATATTAAAATCTGATTTTAATTTATATCAAAATCAAATAATCAATATTAACCATATCTTTCATGAGTCCCACAACTTTTCAATCACATATTTCAAAAACTTCCATCACAATCTACTCAAAAGTCTAATTTTAATCCCCACCAAACACCCTCTAAAACTCATACTGAATCTTTAGAATTTAACAAAGCATTTTCTAAATTTTATTTTGAGAAAATCCTGAAACGAACCACATAATACAAAATTTGTATCAACATATCTTCTAACATTTCAAATAAGTAACTTTTTAATCTCAAAAACAATTTTTGACTTTTCAAAAATAGACAAAACAAGCCATCTATCAAGTGACTAGGGATAGGACCAACCTAATGGCACGAGTCTATTGCCGATAAACTATCGTTGGCCGTTGGAGACGACGGTCACCGACCAAATTAACCACCAGTCACCCGGCGCTTTATGCATACATACCCTTATATGATCACAAAAAATTGTTAACAATCAAAATTAAGCAAATACAAATTGTAACATTAAAAAAACCAAACACAATATTGAACTATAATTATACAATACAATAAAGGGTAAAATGAATTATTACGACAAGCAGAGAACACGAGTCGAGGTGATAGATGCTGGACATTAAAGCATCTGTTGGCTATAAGTGAATGAAAAGAACTAAATCGACAAGGTTTAAAAAATCGTACATTCCAAGTAGTAGAACTAAGTTTCTATCTGGAAACAAAATCGACTAGGTTTTGGAAGCCCCACATATATGATAAACTGTACAAGACTATTTGGGTCACAAGATAATAGTATTATTGGAAGAAAAAATGTGTGAATATCCTCGAACTAGCAAGTATCAGTTTAACTGGAATGAAATTTGTATTACAAAGTTCAATAACCTGAATCACTCGCCAAAGAGGAAACTTGAAATCTTGAATATGCTAATTATTGCGGTAATGAAATTCGATAACTGATTTCTCAGCTTTATAAACATTTATAGGAAAACAAAATCTTGAAATTACCTTGATGGGTGGTGATTAGGAATGTTAAATTTCCTAAACAATTTTTACCCAACTGGTGATTTTCAAGGATAGTAGCCTGTGACGGTAAATCCCCTTCCAACAATCTCACCAGCACAAAACCATGCAAAGCACTCAATGCCAAATAAAGCAGCAATACCGGCATCCTCAACCTTAAGCTCCTGCCTGTGCTTCCACATGTTCTTCACATAATCAAGTTCCTTCCAAAAAGCCTCAGTACGACCAGGAATGCTGCAAATAAGAACAGAAGTAACGAAAATAGTCAGTTGCTTGTGCTTGGGAAACAAGAAACATGAAAGAAGCAATGGATAATAACAAAACAACTCGTTACAATCAACAATTCAAGATGATAATAGGCCATTAGTAAGTTACGATAAGCTATGCCAGTGAAGCTAAATTCCACATGCAAAATTCACAAAAGAGTTGGCTCTTACTATTCAGTGGAAATTTCTGCTCTCGTGCAACACAGGAAATAACTTGGTCGAGTGAATGATTTTTGAGAGAAATGAGGTCAAGTAACCATTTGACCAGCTAAATTGCATTTTTTCAGAGAATTCTATTTTTTTCCGTGCATAGATGGATAGAACGTACATTGCTTGGCACAAAGAGACAAGAATGGCGAGGACTACCGTTAACAACATGTTAAAAGAAGTTGAAAATTGATCATTAGAAACACAAACCTAAAGTTTGAATCTTGAACCAGGCATTCTCAATCATCATTAATTTTGGCAGTTTTATATCCCCAGGGAGTCATTTTAAAAGGATGCTCTATTAAATAATTAAACAATGCGATGATTTAAAAAATTGGCATCCGTGTACTTGCTTTGGATGTGCTAACTTACAACCATGGAAAATCAATTTATAAATTTGACTGGCCACGATTATTAACTATTTATGGGGGAAATCAATTCAGTTTTCAGAGAATTTAAGGTGACTCTGCAGTCTGCACTATGGTATCTAAAAAAAATAAATTGTTAAATAGTCACCACTAGTTTATTGCACTTGCTTCTACTTTCCATGTAACGATTACCTCTTCTGGAATCAGTAGGCCCCCCACACAACTAGCATATTTTTCATCCAAGTTAATCCTCAGTTGCTATCAAAACATTAAGCACCATTTTTAAAGTAAAGTTGGGAGGTATTCCATTAAGGATGTGAGAATGAAAGAAAAGAAAATGTTGTCATCTACAAATACTATAAATCAAGAGGACTATTCACTGTAAGATTTACAGATCTGAAATTGGTCTTCACAGTTATCCATCAATTTATTAATCCAAACATATTTCTTGACATCTTTGCTGCTATCAGTCAGAAACATGCCAAACTTCTTAAGCTGACTCTACTGGTGAAGTTACATCACTTAAAATTTTTTAAATTCAAGTCAAGTTGCTTCAAGAATTCTGTTGATAATTAATAAGAACTATGTTTCTTACTGTTCTGATATAGGTTTAGCAGCCACCACTCACAAAAGCATTTATTATGACAGAACTTCCATTTTTTGGTAAGTAAATATATTAAGACTTGGCAATTTAATAGAAAATATTATCTGTTGATCGACGGGGGTACAACCTAATAAACCAAGATAGAATTATGAACAAGGGTTTCAGTAACATGCAATCAAACATAACTACGAGCACAAATTTCTAAACCTTCAATTCTCCAAACTTATCTAATGAACCAGGTAGCAGAACAGCATAGAAAAATATACATGAGTTCAAATTCCGAGTCAAGGCATGAAATGTTCTGCAGGATTGGAATCAAAATCAAACATACAGCATGAGTGGCGATAAAATAACCTGGCAAGACGGGTGTAGAAGAGCTGTTTCGCCAATTCATTACACTTCTCCACAGTAGGTGGCTCTTGAATGTATTGCTTATTCTGCTCCAACAACTGCTTGTAGTAAGCAGTTCCATGCTTTGCCATAAAATTTGAGGCTTGGCAGGCCTTGGCTTGCAATTGCTGTAACTTGGATGCCATTAACTCCCAGATCAAATTCTTTGCATAAAAAAAAAAAAATTAATATATCAACAAAAAACTGGTTATCAACTCTGTGACATTCTGACCTGACCTATAACTGTTGATCCTTTAAAAACTATGATATACAAGTTGTACACAATTAGAAGAGGGACAAAAGAGAATCAAGTTCATTTAGAGGAGAAGGGTGACATGGAACACATCAACAAAGAGAAAAAAAAAACACTGAAAATTAGTGCTAAAACTCATGACATTTTCATTTTGAAGAGCTGCTGGAGTATCATTGTTATTTAATATTCTAGCCGCAAATAACCAGTAGGGCACAACCAGCTTCAGGTTTGACACTATGCCATGCATGGAAGGGAGGCAAGTAGCAAGCTTTCTCAACTATGGTGAGAAGAAACATGCTTCGAGGACAAAATCATTAAGATAGCTAATAAGTGTTTGTTTGGGAAACATTATAAGTTATTTATAGTTAATGATCAAAGTCATACATTAATTTTAACCACAAATCTTGTAGGACCACAACTACTATCCACTTATCCACTAGTCATTTATATTAAATTATAATTTCAGCAACTTATAATATTATCCAAACAAGCACTGTATTTGATATTTCAGAGATAAACAGACTAGCTTCTGTTACAACGGTATCATCTGTGTTCCTCTCAACTGACCAAAAGACCATATAATGCTTAATGAACCTATGACCACCGCATGTCTTCTTTTGATGGGATATAAACTCATAAAAAGACTTGGAAACAGAAGGAATGAGAAGCTAGTGCAGAAAAGTAATACAAGCACCAGAATCTGGAGCCACAGAATTTAAGTTTGGCATGACTCTAAGATGCTCTTGCAACAGTCTAGAGGAATTAAAAAACCAGAAACCTACAATATTCCTCTATAGTATATCATTTTAGTAGATTTAACTTCTAAGAATAAGACAGACTGTTGTGCATCCCTGATAAAATTACCTAAACCTGGGAGAATGAAGAACTCTCTTTTCTTCTTTTTCCCTGGCTCCTATCCTCTCCCAAAATTAGGATACCAAATGTGTACCAATGTCTAACTAGAGAAATTCGATTCTTCTAACCAAAAGTATTTCCCACGAAGCCATAAGTATAACCATAGGACAATAATAGATTTTCAAACTTATTAAACTACTTTCACCAGTTAGTGGGCTTACAATACTCAGCCACGGAGCAGGTCTGATTTCATCTCCAAAACCATTACAGACCAAGCAAGAATCAACCCAACCCCTTGCTTTAATTTTTCTTACCAACCTAAACAAAATCCAAATTTGACTTCCCTTCTCAATTTTCAGCATCACCTCATCAAAAACACCAAGAATGTTAAAGCATTCCACGCATGTTTCAACTATACTTTAAAGTACTTCCCCACATTGAAAACTAAAATTTGCAGAGAAGTGAACCGTGCAAAAAGAATCTTTAGAAAGCAACAAAATATCAGCATCCAATCCAAAGATTCCAAACACCAAAAAAACAAGAACTAACCCAATGAGACACGAGGCCAGATATGAGTAGTAGTTGGAAGATTCTAAATATGATGAGTCCCCCATTGGATTCGAGAAGGAAATGAAGAACAGGAGCAAAACAAAATCGAATGTTTCTACCTCCAGTTTCAAATGAGATTCTCCCAATTATGTCTGGTTATTCAGTAGCACAGAAATCCCAGTTTTGAAGCTTATCACCTTATCCTCTGCACCTTACATCCGTTTTACTCCACATCAGCTAAATATTTGAACCAAAACCCTGGAATCTAGTCTTTTGTATAATCTTGGCACACTGTTCCTTATTTTAACAATGAAAGCCTAACTCAAAAACTAAAACACGGGGATTTTACCAAGCGGATAAACCCAGGATGACTAGCTAAATAACTGCCCAATTTGTCAATTTTATGGGGAATTAATTTTATTTGCCTCACTCTTTTATATTGATAAAAGAGCAAAATATTACCTTAGATATCACTTGCCTCACTCTTTTAGTACATTGGCCATAACATGTCAATCAAAATAGTGATGAAGGACTTTATTAACTCTACCTGGCGTAATTATCGTCCAGTGAAACTTTTTCTATATATAAATTGATGATAATTCACACGACATTTTTATCTACTGTTATGTTCCTCGGATTTTTTAATGTGTTTCAGATATTTAATCAAATCAATAATAATACACAATATCTACTAAATGTAAGATAGTGAAAATGTTGAAAATAACATAGTTTCTTCCTTCAATAACAAATAGAAAAGAAGAAAAATACTGGCATTTATTACCACAACAACATTATTTTAAAAAGACAACAACTTCGCTTAAAAACTTGTATAATGTAAACTGTAAAGTACATAACATTAATCTTATAAAAAAAATGTGATCTTTCAACCCTTAGCTCACGAATCGATCACAACTAAATGTAAGTAATGACATCAAACTTAAAAACTGAAAATCACAAGCCATACAATAGATCTGAAAACTCAATCAAAGTCCCAGTTACAAATAAATTTTGAACCTGAATATACAGTAGATATATTTAAAAAAGTAGGTTTCAATTACCTGTTTTTACTTTTCCTGTTGTTTTGCAGAGAAAGTGAAATTCTAAAACAATGGGCGAGGGTTTTGGCTGCTATTTGTTTTTTAAGGCGAAGAGAGGGTTTACCGAGATGGGGTGAGACAGAGGACCTATCGCACTATTTTTAGCTTAAAAGTAAAATTTTAAAGTAAAAAATAGCCTTCTCTTTGGGTTTCTCTCGTTAAAATTAACTTTTTGACAACTAAAAATGAAATTCAAATCAAGACTAAAGCTAGGAGTTAAATATTTAATTGGCCATTGAAGTCTACACTTTATTATGATTTACTCATCAAATTTCACAAAGCTTATCAATGACCTCTGAACTTAGGTTCGTTGCACTCCATTAATCACCGGATGAATTCCATCTCTAATCATGTCTAAGTGGAAGATGGAATAATGATGTCGTCGTTAAAATTGTCCATTTGTTAAATCAAATGCACACCTAGACTCCAGCTGAGCGAAACACATCTTATGTCCCTTTACTTTTTCCTCCTCTACAATGCACAAATTTTGAAAATGTCAAGGCCACGTTTGGTACTCATTTTTTCGCCATAAAAATAAAAAATATGATATTTATCCATCACATCCAACTACCATTTTTGACGTTCATCTTTTGTATGGGACTCATAACAGCTATATTTTTTATTCTCATTCTAAAGAATGAGAATCAAACAGGCCTCAAATTTGTAATCGTTCCTCATGATGAAACACGAGCTTGAAGGGCAAGTTGAGTTGAATTAAAATCGCTCAATTTGTGGAAGAAGTAGCTCCGTTTGAAACTACCTTGCCACCAATGACAACATATATCTCCGATCATTCTAAGTTATTCTACAATTTCAAACAATGCTTTTGAGTTTGTAGTGGTAATAAAAGTATCGTACGATTGTAGCAAACCCTAAGTTAACGCAAATAAGAGATAATTCAAAAATGATGGCCATTTCTAGACTTATGGATTTACATGTATAATTTTTTTATTGAAAAAATATGTGATTGCAAATGAATTTGATGAAAAATGATTTCAAACAAGTGCTTAATTTCACTTATTTATAAGTTGTTTTATTATCTAATCACCCAATTTAATTAAGGTGTATTTGAGGAAAAATAGGTTTTGTAGTGGTGATTTTTTGAGGAGCGTGTGATTAAAAAATCAGAAAAAATTGAATTTACATGTAAAAATTTTATATGAGAGAATGTATGGTTGAAAATGTATTTGAGGAAAAATGAATTTGTAAAAGATGGGGCACAAACAACAATTTAATATCATTACTACTTTGTTAATGACAATAGGATAAATCTTGGTGTATATAATTTTTGGTACATACGGATGTCCATACACCCACACACCCACATTTATGTATGCCCATACACCCACATGAAATAATGTGAATATGTGGGTGTATGGACACCCTTATGTACCGAAAATTATGTGCACTAAGCACAACCCATGAAATAATGTCTAACCGATGTGGTGGCCATTATTGTGGAGTTGGACACTTGGATTCGCACATTTTAATTCATTTTCCCACATAAGAGACTTAAAAGCATGTTTTAAAAGCATTTATAAATAATTTAAATTATAAGTTGTTAGTAAAAAGTGATTAATAATAAATAGTACTTATATGATTACCAAGCCCTTGTTTGACAACCATTATAATGAGAAATTTGGGTAAAATGTATATTGGAATAGTAATTTTTGGAAGATGTGCGATTAAAAAAGAAAGATTTTTTTATTTTTTTATGTGTAATATTATTTTATTGAAAAATGTGTAATTGAAAAAAAAAATGTATTAAAATTTTAAAGGGAATCAAACTAGGACTAAATATATGAATAAAAATTTATTAAAGTGTTAATAAACATGAGCTAAACATAAGCTTAATTTCTCAAGTAAGCGCTAAAACTTCAAATTAGTCCTTAAAATTATTTTTTTACTCATTTAGTAATTTAGTCATTGAAATCGATCGAAATAACGTTATAAAAATCATCAACCCATTAGTGAAAATAAGTAAATAACGTCCAACTTGAGTGCAGTAACCAGCATTGGTGTGTTATCGTTAATTTCAATTTGTATATTATTTTTTTTATCGGTAAATGTAAAATTACATTGATCAAAATACATGTACAAGTACATCAGGCATACTCATGCAATCAATCATTCAGAGATGCACTAATCGTATCAAACTATATGTCCAATGCTAAAAATTCATAATGATACAAAACATGATGATATAATGAAAGCATAACTTCGTATACCTGTGTTTTGATGCATTTGACGATGCAGTTGGGTTGTTGTCTTAGATTTTCAAAGATCAACCTGTTTTTAACTGTCCAGATACGATAAACAGTGCTTGCCAGCGCTATTTTCTTGGCCTTGCATTGCCAAGATGTTATGTGTCCCTCCTTCTTGACCCATTTCAAAGCACTTGGTATTACAGACATGGTTCTCGTGATCCTGAGCCAGTTCCTTATCTGTCCCCAAATTTTCATGCTCATGTTGCATTGAAAGAACGGGTGCTGGACTGATTCGGTTGTAGCCTGACAAAATGCACATCTGTTGTTGATCTCCATGTGTTGTAGTCGATCTCTGGTAAGAATCTTAGTTTTTGCACTAAGCCAAAGGATAAAGGAATGTTTAGGAGTGATGCATGAACTCCAAACAACCTTTGCCCAAATAGTTGGTGTCACATTCATCAGAAATAATCATAAGCTTTAACAATGCTTAGATTGTCCTCATGGATCCAATTTGAAAGTTTTTGATAGACAGCTTGAGTTGATCCTTCAGCATCCTTAAAACACTTTGCGATGGACAGTAATTTTTTGAGTAATGGTGAATCATCCTTCTTGGATGACCATTCTCATATTGATGCTCCTCTCAGATACACCTGATTGACCCACCGCACCCAAAGTGTGTCTTTCTTGGTATGTATGTTCCATAATGACTTGGCAAATAATACATTATTCTAGCATTTAACGTCTCGAAATTCCAATCGTCCTTTGTTTTGGGAAGACAAACATCAGACCATGCAACTAGCGATTTTTTGGAATTCCAAAGGAAGTTCCTACAAAGTCGGCTAATCCTCAAAGTGGCCATAGCCGGGATCAGAAAAATGGATAGCTAAAAGCATTCAACCCCCTACAAGACGGATCTTACCAATTCAGCGCTGCCATTATATGCTAACGAAGTGCTTGTCTAAGCATGTATATATGCAGCGATTTTATCCAAAAAAGAGGCATAGTGGCTGACTTTCAATTTTTCTGCAACCAACAGTATCCCCAATATCTGAACGACATAGACCCCCTCAGCATATTAACTAGTTCTTGGATTTTATCCAAGTCTTGTCCTTGAATTCCAGCAGTGAATATGTTGGATTTATGTGTATTCACCCTACGTCCTGAGCAATCACCAAATTTGGACAGACATTGGAACATCATTCGCACTGAAATAATGTCACCCTTAGCAAACAGCATCAAGTCATTCGCGAAATCCAAGTGTGTTATTTTCAAGAGCCCACACTTCAAATGATATTTAAATTCTGTGTTGTTTGTGGCCGCTTTCAAAGTTCTTGAAAAATATTCAAGACAAATCACAAATAAAAACGGTGACAAGGGATCACCTTGTCGGATGCCCCTTTTACCTTTGAAGAACCCATGTGTGCTGCCATTAATTGCCAGTGAGAATGAGAGAGTTGAGACACAAACCATCACCCACTGAATAAATCTGTTTGGGAATCCCAATCCCTCTGAAATAGATTTAAGAAAATCCCAATTGATGGAATCATATGCCTTGCGAAGATCAATTTTGAGCAGGCATCTAGGCGATACTCTTTTCCTACTGTATTGCCACAGTAGTTCCTGTGCAAGGTGGACATTTTCAACCAAGCTCCTCCCTTCTACAAAAGCTATCTGCGATTGGTCAATGATGGAACCAAAGACAGGTGCTAATCTGTTGGACAATATTTTAGTGATTACCTTATACACCACATTGCAGTATGAAATAGGCCTGAAATCCTCGACTGTGGATGAGTGGCTGCCTTTTGGAATCAAAGCTATGACAGTGTGATTAATCTGTTTAAGAAGTGAGTTGGAATCAAAACATTCGGCGATAGCATCAACAAAATCACCACCAATCGTTTCCCAAGCTTTCTTGAAGAAGCACGAGGTATATCTATCCAGTACCGGGGATTTGTCGTGCCCAATGTTGAATAAAGCATCCTTAATCTTTTATAGAGAGATGTTCCTAACAAGGGATTATGCATGTTCCGAAGAAAGTAATGGCCATTCTCTTAAGATATTTTGATCACCGAGGTCACATGCACTACTTATCCCGAGCAGGTTATGATAATAGCCGAGAAATTCAGTCGCCACCTCCGTTTGGGAACCCTTGGGAGTTCCATCCTCCTTAATGACACCTATTATGAAATTTTTCTTTGCATTTCGTTTAACCAAAGAGTGAGATTTTTTTGTACATTTATCACTCTTACTTAAGTATGGACATTTGGCTTGTTGGTAGTAAAAACTTCTCTTTACTTCACAAATACCCACAACTTGTTTTCGTAGAAGTACTACCATGCTTTGCAACTCGATATTTGTCGACTGATCATGTAGTTCCATTTGGACAGTCTTGAGATCAGTTCTAGCTTTCTCACCTCGAACAGAAATGTAAGTAAAATGTTTGTTATTGAGCTGCTTCAAACATTCCTTTAGTCTCTTTAGCTTTTTACAGAGAGTAAATTGTTTCGTGCCAATAACCTGTTGGTTCCAACTGGAAAAGACAACATTCTGAAAATGTGAATGAGTTGTCCACATGTTGAAGAATTTAAAATGTCTTCCTCTGTCTCCACCTTGCTGGAAAAGTGAGACAATGCTTGGTAAGTGGTCCGAAAGACAACCTGCTGGTTGGAAATTTGCTGAGGCATACAACCTCGATTGTTGCCACGATTCATTGACCATAACTCTGTCAATCTTGCTCCAAACTAAAGATATGTTGTCCACTAAGTTTTTGCACCAAGTATAATAGCATCCAATGGATCGCAAGTCTATAAGACTTTCATTTAAACAACAATCTGCAAAGTCCCTAGTCTCATATGGAGTTTACCTCCACTCCATTATATTTTTCCTTGGGTCAAAGTATATTGTTAAAATCACCCACAAGTATCCAAGGTAATGAACATGCAGCTCCAAAATCAATCAAGTCATTCCATAATGTTCTTCGAGTAACAATAGAATGAAAGCCATAAACAAAACTTAAACGGAATGTGGTAGAAGTTACCTTGCAGGTTCCTACACAATGTATAACCCGTGGGGCAACTTCCAAAATACAAAGGTCCACTTTTTTTTATCCCATAAAATCAAGATTCTCCCTGCCAGATGTGAAGGGAAGTTATTTGTATGTCTCCAACTATGAAATTTGTTCCTCATGATCTGAGTCAACTTTTGTTGGTACAGTTTCGTTTCCAACACACACATAATATCAATACATTCTTGTTTAATGAAATGGAGAACCCCATTTTGTTTTAGGGGCATATTGAAGCCCCTAATGTTCCACGATGCAATCTTCATGATGATACAAAGAGGGCATTTTCCCTCTTTTTATCCTTTTTCGGTTGTTTAGTTGGTTGCGTATCGAGCTTTCCTTTAAGCCTATCATTGCTGGCTATTTTCGTTGTTGGGACTTCAAAATCTGCATTTGTGCCATGTAAGTTTGGTGATTCTGTTGCTGCTCCTACCTTCTTTACATGCACTTTATCACCTTCAATTAGTTGTGATGTAATTCGTTTTGGCATTGGACCCATGGGTGCAATCATATGTTTATTTTTCCTGCCCACCTCTATAAAAGGTGTATCATCCACAGTCGAAACTAGCTTGGCACTTGGTTTTGTTATGGCTTGGTTTGTTGAATCTGCCTATCCAGATTCACTAACATTCTGCATACTCAAATCTATCACTGTTTCATTCACTTTTGACAAACGGTTCTGTTCGATTGTTGCCTTGCTTGAGTTGCCGTCAATGTTCTGATCGACTTTATCCAATTGACCCGAACCCCCAGCAATGTTCTGGTTGTGTACAACAATCTGTGTCCTCATTTTCTTTACCACATATGTGGGAAGAGGTGTGTGCTTATGGATAGCAGCCACTGTTTTTCCTTTACATGCATCTGACTTGTGTCCAAAGATCTTGCATGTGGAGCAGAATTTTGGCTCGTGCTCATAGCAAACAAGTTGATTTCTTACCTTACCATTTGGGAGTTTCATCTTAACTGAGCGAATTAAGTCTTTTGAGGCATCAACCTCAACAAGAATTCGGGCAAATGATAACCATCACTTCGTTGTTGTGATCAGTCTTCCAATCTTTGTTGCAATTATACTTAAAGCATTGGGTGTCCAAAAATTCAATGGCAACCTATGCAATGTCACCCAGACCGGCAAAGTGCTAATATCCCCATCATCGAACTACCGGCAAAGTGCTAATATCCCCATCATCGAACTCTAAAAATGATGGCATATTTTTCAGCGTTAGCGGTCTACCATAAACAAAATATGGTCCGCCTTCCAGCACTTGTGTTTTATCATCAGCATTCTCGAATTTGAACACAAGCCAACCGTTTGATGTACAGAATATTGGTACTTAACCCCCCAATTGATCACACATCTGTAGGAGGGCTATTTTACCAGGGAAACGCCAGCAAAGTAGCCCACCAAACAGTGACCCCATGTTGTTTGATCATCCTCAAAGTCATCTTCTCTGAAAACCAATACATCCGGCATGTTTTCACATGTTTTGAAACCATACTCATGCTTATGGTTCTCTTTGAATAAATTGGCTCAAGAAGCCTTGGTTGCATCAGACTTGTTTTCATAAGTAGCAGTATTTACCTGATGGGCTGCAGTAGATTCTTCTTTCGATTTTGTATCCTCATCACCAAGTGTTTGGGATAAACTTGGTGATTGCGAATTTCCGTGGTCAAATTCTTCCCAGAATGCCTTAGTAGAACCCATGGGATTGGATGAAGAGCCGCCATCTTGTTTTCCTTGAGTTGGAAATTCGTGTGGCTTGGATCTAGCCACAGTTGGCAAGTTTCCAGATTTTTTGCCAAGTGCTGGAAATGTTGGGGAAAATACACCGATAATGTGCATATTATATTCATAGCAAAACGTACCATGGAATCGAAACGTAATTTCGATTTACCGAATCTGGATTTGAGAAGAAATCATATATAAGAATATGAATTTGTCACGTTCCAAACCTTTCTTTCTTTAGAATTTCTCCTTGCAACATAAACATATAAATAAATGAGATCAGATTCTAAAATCACATATGTAAATGGAAAAAGAAATCAAATATAAAAAAAATGAGATGTAGATGATGCGATTCGATCGAGACAAGTGTTTGACACTTTGTCCTTAAGATGAATTTGTCCCGCATCGGTGCTAACGATTTCTTGACAATCATCTCCTAAGATACAGCGATCACGTCTAGCCATAGGAGCACTCCACATGGCTTAGACCAGCGAACTCGAACGGATTCCCTCTCTACTATAACCATGATTTTTATGCAAGAAATAGTCACTTCTACAAAGTATTTTATGCAACATGTTATGAAAGAAATGATATGGAATTGTGAGATGAGATCTAAAATTCAAATATATGGGATCAATTTATAGTAGTTGGAACCATACCAAGAGACACATCTCTTGGACTTTATACCTCTACATAAAGAGACATAAATATTGGAAAGTAACCATTCCAAAAGACTTTATATTTCTACATAAAGAGACATAAATATTGGAAAGTAACCATTCTTTGATTAATTTCCATTCACCAATTAAGAATTCCAACAAAATTCCAACAGGAAACTCCTCTTGATTTACGCCTGTAATGGGAAAATTACCATCCTGATTTGGTGCAGGATTATGTAACTTGGCATATGCAATTTGTAACCTTCCACCATTATGGCTATTTGACTTTTTTCCCATGTGAAGTCAAATGGAAAAAAGGGAAATCCTGCAATATTAGCCTAAAATCACGCTCCTTCCAGAAAGTTTTTTGGTGCCACCTTGACTTCGACACCCCAAAACTGGTGGCCGAAATCTGCTGAACAATAGAAATAATGTATTTTCAATGCTGGATTGAATTTGCACAACAAGAACTGCAAGAACTTGACAATAACTTAACTTGAATTAGATTTTAACCCAAGGAAAAAGGGAAAAAATCGAATCAAGAATAAGAAATTTGAGGGATTGGATCTGCACAGCGAGAACTGCAAAAACTTGACAATCACTTGACTTGTATCAGATTTTCGCCGAAAAGAGAATGTAAAAATCTAATGAAGAACAAGAAAATTGAGGTTTTGATGAACGAATTCCACAACTCCAAAGAAAATCCGAAAACTTTGAAGAAAACCCCAATGAATCTGATTGAAACTTCAGACCAGGGTGAATGAAAATGAGAAATCCAATTAGCAGATTCAAACTTCACATAAAATTGACGTAGAAAGCAAGAAAAGAACAAGGAACCTCTCAAGGCAAGTGTGCATAAAGTGAGACTTTCTCTCACTAGGTTGAGAGCATCTCTCTCTAACTCACTTGACTGAGAGCTCTTTCTTTCAATTTGTATTTTCATTCAATCATCCATAGCTTATTTTCAATCTGTTCGCCTTTATTAAGCAAATCAAGTATTGTCTCGAAATACGTTGGAGAATCCAGACAAAAAAGTAATTGAAAGCATCTTATTGGACATTATGGCTAGTAATTTTTTTTTTTAATTATTAGGCTTTTCCCTTTTCCGTTTAGAGGTTTGTCGATGAAGTTCCCATTTTATAAGCGCCCTTTTGTAATTGTATCCAATTTTATTTTATACACTAAAAATTCGGTGAACAAAGTTTACGTTAATAAATTTGGAAATGGTAAATAGCACAAAACATTCATACCTTTTAATGTCATTGTGGAAAACGTCCATACCTTTCATTTTTTGATATTTTCGTCCATATTTTCACATTTTATTGCGCAGAATGTTATTTTCATCCATTTTTGACGATTTTACCTTGATATTCAAATAGAACAAAATAAAATGAAATTTCAGGGTTCTAAATATTCATTTATATGTGAAAATTTTACTAAAAATATTAAAGATTCAAAATTTGAAAGCTTGTTTGTTTCTGGGTATGGATAGAAAGCAGGAGGTCAAGATAATAATATAATGATTGATTTATAATTTTTTGAAAATTCAAGACTATGGTTACAATTAGTTCCTTATTTTTTCATTTTATTTCTTTTTGTTTTGTTTGAATATCAGGGTAAAATCGGCAAAAATGGATGAATATGACCTTCTGCGCAATAAATTTTGGAAATAGCGACGAAAATATCAAAAAATAAAAGGTATGGACGTTTTTCACAATAATATTGAAATGTAAGAACATTTTGTACTATTTACCCATTGGAAAATTATCACTATTTTACCTCCAATCTTTGTAAACTGTCATTAATCAACCCTTAACTTTTATCTTAGCATCATATATTCCCAACATTTTAGTTATGTAACAATACCCATCCTTCCGTCCATTTTGACCATTAAATAACAAATTTGCCCTACTTTTTAAATAAACAAACATAAATAAAATAATAATGTTAGTCATAATGAGAACCATTGGTAATTATCATACGTGGACGAGGCAACAAAAAAATAACATTAATGCATAAAATAATAAAGACGCTTTAACTTTTTAAGTGGTCAAAATTTGTCTATCTCCACTTCACTGAGCAATTGAAAATGTGATATTGTGTTAACGGTGTGTGATGGGATGTCACATGTGCATTTTGTTAGCTACGTCACTAATATCGTTAAAGATTTGTATAATGTTCAATATTAGATAAATTTAATAGTCAAAACTCTAAATTTTAATCGAAAAAATTATCATTGGACAATTAGCTCAGAATAAGCTAATATTAAAGTAATAATTACGCGTGTCACTTCATTATTGAAAAGTCAATTCCAACTTATAATATTGGTACGATTATTTTGATTTTATAAGGGCCAGCACAAGGTTGGTACCCACCTATACGTATTGGTACTTGAAATCATGAGCCAGCATCACCACTACAAATTTTGTAATGCGTAGAAGGGCTTGTTTGGTAGTCGATGATATCTTTTAAGGAAGGAGTCGTGATCTAAAGAAGTAAAGTTGACTTCTTCAAAGACATCATGACTTGCGGGAGAAAGCCCCATTTAAAAATAAAAAATAAAAAAATTTCATTTTAACCCCCATTCTATAATAAAATAATATTACACATAAGTAAAAAATCTCTTACTACTTTTTAATTATATATTTTTCAAAAATCACTATTCAAAAATGCATTATCTCTTTTAAACTGGGGTTCAAACAAGGTCTGAGTTTATGCAAATTTCAACATCACAAATGCATAACCCTAGTTAGTTTAATTACTAAAATTCAAATCTATTTCAAGTTCACCATAATACTTAAAATCAAGCTATATATATATATATAAGATTGTCAATATTATTTACAAAAGAAGTTTGCACTTTTTCAACCTTTTCAATTTAGAATGACCATTACAAATTTTGTATAACTTTCGATAGGATAAGAACTGAATTTGGCACTAATTTTTTTTTTGGATTACGCGTCATTACTCGCGCTCATACCTACCCGTCCCTAAGTCTTGATGTGAGAATAAATCAAGGGATATGCCCAAGTTGATTAGGGTCTGAGTGCGTTTCCACTGAACTACCCCATATTTTTTTCCTTAGGATTCGAACTCGGGACGTGCTAACCGTGTAGTTTTTTGAATTTGGCACTATTGCTAATATTCTAGCTGGCCTCTAATATGCAACCCTTTCTTGATTGACCCTCATTTGTCATTTGTATTAGAATAATGCTATTTAACATGTCAGCATATGATAAGTTCGATTAAATAGACCATAAATTCTTGTAATGAATTGAACTGTAATTTAATGTTACAAGTATGCAATCTAAACTGATATTAAATATCAATGGAACCAAATAACATTAATAAGCCCCACAAATATAAAATTGAGCTGATGTGTAAATTGAGAAAATTTTAAACCATAAATTCTCTTGCATGAGATGGGTAGTAACGTTAGATTTTGAGAATTGTCTCGACGATCAAACACTAATCGCTCATGTCAACTCTGGAATCAACAGGAATAAGGTGCATAATAAAGACAATACTACTATTGAAAACGGGGATTGCAAAAAACGTGTTTCCCTAATTTTTAATCCTATCGTGAAGTTTGTTTGTATAGCATGATTGTAATAAAAATAAGAACGAGATGAAATATATCATGTTAGTTATTAGAGCTTTGCTACATGAATATTAGGGATGACCACATGGATGATCCCATGTGAGTGTGGAGGAAAAAATTATTTTATTCACCTGAAATCTGCACACTCACATGGGTCATCCATGTGATCATTTTCAATGTATAAGTAGCATTTTCCTAGTTATTATTAATAAATATACTAAAATGTTACACAGTACGATATAAATGATCTATCACTAAGGAGCAAAAACATTGGCAAGGTTGGACTTTGAGCCTATCAATTGTATCGGTGGGGTGGCGTATTCTGTGAGCTGTCAAAAGTGCCAAGCTGTCACTAGTTAACTACGGTTAGATTCTTGATCAGAATCGGTTACTGCTTAAATGTTCCAAACTCTTTCTTTCTCTCTCTAGAAGTGAATGAAGGGAGAAGAGAGAGGGAGCAAAAAGGAGAAAGGAAGCGTCGGTGGAGGTTAACCGCAGATTAATTTCAAGATATATAAGTAAATTCAGACAGAAGAATTAGGGGGAGGGCCGAGACAGAATCGCTTCGTACATAAGCCATCAAATTTTCAAGAACTCTTCTTCAACCAGACACACACACATACACGCACACATATATATAGAAGAGAGAGAGAGAGAGAGAGAGAGAGAGAGGGCGAACCGACAGCCATGGGTGAAACGAGCAGCGATTCCGTTTCTGTTGATGTGGAGACCATCTATCTCGGCGGAAAGGTTCAATTTCTTCTGCAATATATGCATGCTATTTTAATTGATACAATGATACTATAAGTTTCAGGGTTTACATTTTGCGTATGATTAACGGGTCTTGGCATATTATATTTCGCCGTATTCAATTTCTGTTTTCTTTTATTTCTTCCTATCTGGGTATGGATTATTTACATTTCTTGGTGTATATTCAGTTTCATTTCCATTTCTGATTCATAATTTTCCAATTTTAGCTGGAAATTAAAGTTCTTGCTGTAAAATTACATTTTTGAACTTGTTGGAATCATTTTAGATCTGCTTCATTCTATACATGTTCAATTGGCCATTTACTGCGCAAAGCCAAACATTTCTTCAATTCTATATTCGCTACTTGAGCTCCTTTTGAATTTTAATTCTCTCTTTGTGAATATTTGCTTGTAATCGTGCCAAAATTTGTTATTGTTTGAAAAATTCTTGGGTGGTTCTGTTTCTTTGTAATTCTTGACATTTTTATTTCTTCGAAATAAGATGTTAGGACGGAAAATATGGTAGATACAAGATCTTGTTTGTTAGTTCATTATAAAACTGACTTCAGCTTAACCAAATGGCATTATGGGATAAGGTCTTACATAAATGAAACTTATCTCTATTCTTGGATATAAAATCCGTATTCTTGAATGAGGATTGGTTGAAAAGTATACATATTATTTAAATGTTTAATGTAATTGGAAATTAGATTTATATTTCCCTGCATACACTTCGTGTTGTCTTTTAATTCCTCAATGCTATCAATTAAAATTGCCAAACCAAATACTTTGTTTGTTTTAAATAAACTATAAATACGGCTCGGATGTTGATCTGTCTATTTTTCCAGTTGTTGGAAGTTGCAATCATTATTCTATTGTTATATCTGTCAGTGTAAAAAAATTTGCATTAGTTACCATACTTTTCTTGATCTGGAGTTAATTTTTAAGTCTCCAATGATTGAAAACAACCCTTTTTGTTTTCACTTTTTATTGTTGTTAAATAGTCAGCTGAAGCAGCAAGCTGGCAGAAAAGGGGTTCTGTGCACATGGTAGCTCTTTTTTAGAATAATTTAAACCATATGTTTTTTTAGTATAAAAATTGGAGTTTCTTTACTTGAAACATGTTCACATCACACGAAACAAATGAGTATCCCGGGCCAGGGGGACTAAGGGTAAAATAGCTCTTTTTTACTTTATTTTAAATTATTAAATATGCATTGTGAGTTTAGAAATGATCGTGAGCTATTGTCTATAATCTAATTCAATTGTTCTTCTCTCAGGAACATATTGTACAAACTGGCTGTGGTTTTGTGTCTGTTATAGTTTATGGAGACCAAGACAAGCCAGCTCTGGTCACTTATCCTGATTTAGCTTTAAATCGTGAGTAACGAATTACTGGCTTTATTATATATTATCATCTGCTAAATCGTTTGAGCTGCATGGCAATCCTTAAATTTGATTGCAGTCTGATGAATTTTTATGTTCTGTGTATTTTGTATAGATATGTCTTGTTTCCAAGGATTGTTCTTTTGTCCAGAAGCTGCTTCTTTGCTGCTTCACAATTTCTGCTTTTACCACATTAATCCTCCTGGCCATGAGGTCTGTAAAGTGGAAAATTTTGTTAGTGGTCATATCATAGATTTACTCCATTTCTGTAGCAGTTGTTTAAAACTTTTGTGACGCATTATTCTTGAAAAATATTGCTCATGTCGAATTTTTTTCTGTGACTCTGATAAGAGTTCTTGCAGTTGGGAGCGGCTGCAATTTGTCAAGATGATCCTGTGCCTTCTGTTGATGACTTAGCCGATCAAATTCTTGATGTTCTCAACTATTTTAGGTAACTATTGTACTGCATTCTGTATTATTTTGATATATTTAATGGTTTGCATCTCCATTTCTGATGGACGTGCTTCTCTTTCGTTGCCTGTTATTAGAATTATCATTAGAAAGATTTTCCTAATAGGATGAATTTAACTTTGGTCAGGCTTGGTGCAGTGATGTGCATGGGTGTAACGGCTGGTGCTTACATCCTCTCCCTGTTTGCTGTACGTTTTCTTTATAACATTTTAATTGTTATACGAGCACAATTTTATATGAATGATAGAGGGTTATCTCACAGATAAAAAATAGGGAGCGGGTTCTTGGTTTGATCCTTGTTTCCCCTCTGTGCAAAGCTCCTTCTTGGACTGAATGGCTCTGCAATAAGGTTCAATACGCATGCCTTATCATTTGTATATTAAAATTGTATTTTTAAAGGATAATCTTTAATATATTTGAAATTTGTAGGTGATGTCAAATTTGCTCTATTTCTATGGTATGTGTGGTCTGGTGAAGGAATGTTTACTTTACCGGTACTTCAGCAAGGTATCTAGTATTTCTTTTTGGTTGCAATTTTTCCTTGTTAACTCTTTCTAGCCATGTTTTTTTTTTCCAGATACATGGCTGAGTACTAAATTTGCTTTCAATTGTTTCAGGAAGTTCGTGGCTGTGCTGAGGTTCCAGAATCAGACATCGTTCAAGCATGCAGAAGAGTTAGTTTTTTAAATTTTCTCTCTCCGAAGAAAATTGATTTTATATACTTTATACTGTGAAGCACAGTTTGAAGAGTATAACAGGAGTGTAATTTTGTCAA
This sequence comes from Osmanthus fragrans, assembly GCA_019395295.1. Taxonomy (NCBI): domain Eukaryota; kingdom Viridiplantae; phylum Streptophyta; class Magnoliopsida; order Lamiales; family Oleaceae; genus Osmanthus; species Osmanthus fragrans. The sequence continues at coordinate 13,058,835 of CM033347.1, read as the reverse complement.
TTCATTTGTTTACATTTTCAGCTGCTGGATGAGAGGCAAAGTATAAATGTCTTGCGGTTTCTTCAAGCAATAGATAGGTAAAAGTGGTTGACCTTTTATAGCTTTTTGCATTGCAAGTTTTTCCTTAAATTCTCCTTTACTTAAGATTCAACCTCTTTAAAGCTTCGTTGACCATTGAGCAGGAGACCTGACATTACTGAAGGATTGAAGACTTTAAAATGTCGAACTTTGATATTTGTTGGGGAGAACTCTCCTTACCATTCCGAGGCTCTCCACATGACTGCTAAACTCGATAGAAGATACAGTGCCTTAGTTGAGGTAGGCATCTAACATATTATGATGGGCTATTTGAATTTGATTACGACAGGCCATAATATTTTTGTTGTATCTCTATCACAATGATTTCTTTATGATCTAAGAAGCATGGAAATGCCGACAAGTGATTTTTGATTTAATTCTGTAGAAAATACACATTGTGGCATGTTGGACACGCCACCCCATTAGCAGTGTATCTTCGTGGTTTATGATTCTAAAAGATTTGTCTTTGTGAATGCTGAGACATGTTTTGATCATAGCTGGCAACATTGTTGGATCTTGTATCCAATTATAGCACCGTATCAATCATTTGATATCCTGATGAAATTATATAGTGCTCATGGAAGAATGACATTATGCAGGTACAGGCATGCGGGTCAATTGTGACAGAGGAACAGCCACATGCAATGTTAATACCGGTGGAGTACTTTCTGATTGGGTATGGGCTCTACAGACCAAGCCAATTTATTGGGAGCCCGAGGAGTCCGCTTAGCCCTTCTTGCATTGCGCCAGAACTTCTCTCTCCCGAGAGTATGGGATTGAAACTAAAGCCCATAAAGACTCGGCTCTCGACAAAAAGATGACAGTGGTTTATTTAACCTGTGAATTGGAGTTACCATGGCTTGTTTTGTTGTTATTGTTTGATTTGTTGAAGGGTAAATATGGAAGTGGATAGAAAAGTGAAATTCTTTTTTGAATATAGGGTGGGAGTTTTGGAATATACATTCATTTTGTAGTCAGTCAGTGATAAACATGTCATTTGTATGATTTGTACATGTTGGAGGAGAATATTCATGATTAATAATAGAGGGCATGTGAGCTGTTGACTCTTTCTCTCTCACACACAAAAGCACATAGAGCCTACAATTCCAATGCAGACAATCTGTTTTCTTTCTTTGTTTCAACACTTTTTTTTTTTTTTTTTTTTGCAATAGCTAGTAATGTCTTAGTTGTAATCCTCTGTTGGTTCAAATACTTTGAAGAGTAAATGAATTTTGTTCAATGAAGTAGCCGGCCAAGGTTAGCTTGAAAGAGTATCTGTCGGTTGTCCTGTTCCGATTGACTTCTTATCTTATTTGAAACGCTTATGGGCTATTGCAGTCTGCATTGTTATTGTTATCTTTTCTACTTGGCTAGATTACTTTCATGGAACGCAAAACAAAGAAAGACATTGTTACATGTATATCAAAATTTATATAAGAGATTACATAATGTCTACATGATGCATTATTATTTGTCAGTTTAAAATATAGTCAATTTTCGCATTGAATTTTTCTTATGTATCATTTTGACGTACAAGTAGCAAAATTCAAGAAATGATAGGCTTCCAAGTAAAAAACGAAAGAAACTCTGTACATTAACCAATATAGGGAAAATTTCATTGGAGGTCACTCAACTTATGTATTTATTTCATGATGGTTACTTAACTTTATTTTGATAATCAATTTTGACCAATTCAAAAAATCTTTAATCATGGATCAATATGACAAATTGTATGATATGACGCGTGTGTATTGATTGCTGGTTCCCCAACTTTGAATTGATTGTTGGAAGAGAGCTGGTTGTATAGAAATTTGGTGATCAACGTCCTGACAGAACACTCACAACACGGGAGGTCGGGGGTCCACTTTTATTTTGAATTTTTTTTATTTGAGCGGGTCCCATGATAATGTAAGTATCTATCAACTAGTGAGTAAATAATTTTTCTGTACAAATGAATTTTTTTCTCAAGCATTTTGTAGTTAAAGTTTCCAAGTAGTATGATACGAAGTTTCTAAGGAATATCTGTAAAGTTGCCACATTTCGAAATAAAATAAGAAACTTTTGAGTTTACAAATTTTTTTCAAGAGTTAACAGAACCTGTCCGAAGCAAATACTCTAGAACGGGTTTTAGAGGTTTAGGAAACAAATAGAATTGGATTAATTACCTTAATGATTTATAATACTCTCGTTCCTTATTGGTAAAATATAATACCCTCGTTCTTTCTCTCTCTCATTCTCTCCCCGAGTCCCCGTTAGTCATGTTTCCAGTTTCATTTTCTGTTAAATATAGAAATATAATATGAAGTATTTTTCATTATAATATTTTTTTTAATGTATGATTACTTTTCTTAGTAGTTAATTGTGTAATATTTTCTTTTATGTTTATTTTCTTTTACAGTTATTTGTAACCCTATAAATAGGATCTTTTACATTATAATATTTACAAGACCATAATAATACAATTTATATTTCTTCGCATTCTCTGTTTCTATTCCTTTGATTCTTTCATTCTCAAGCAAAATTTGAATATTTGATAGGTAAGTCAAATTTATACCTAAATAGTTTTATAAATTTTATACAATTTCATACATTATTTTGTCTATTTTCAATTTGACAAGTGATTTCATACTCTATTACATATATATTTCTTTTCAATATAAAGAATTAAATCGGATCGATATCGAGTAGTTAGATTCCATAATTAGATATGAAATCAATGGTTCTATTTTTAAATTCATATTATACTCGGTTTGGATCCTTTTGAAATCAGACAGAATTCAATCGTGCTCGCTCGCTCGGTCACTCCTATTAGCGTTTTAGAACACATTGACAAATGACAATTAATGGTACTGTGAAGTATTTAATATTAATTTTTTATGATTAATGCTATTTATACAAGTGAGGATGCTCCACATGTGATGTGATAAGATTAGTTATGTGAATTTTATATTCACAAATCTAATTGATTTTATCATTACACGACACTCATCCGTCACATTATACGTGGACTCCGCCCTTGTTTGAGTCCTATTTTATCAAAAATTCATTTTCACTTCACATTCTTCAATAAGATAATTTTACATGTAAATTGAGAATTCCGTTTGATAGAATTTATTTGGAAATAATGTGTGATTAAAACGTAAGAAAATTTTATTAGTTTGTTTGTTGTATATTTTATTTTATTTTATAAATATCTGATGAAGAATGATTATGTAATAAATAATTTAAGGATGCGTTTGATTGTAAGGGTGAAATTTAGGTAGAAAGAAAACGAATTGCAAGGAATTAAATTGTCTAGAATTTATTTTAGAGGAAATTGTATTTAATGGTGTTTGATTGATATAATTTTTCACATAATCCGTTTGACTTTATTTTTCATGCAAACTGTTACTTTTTGAGATATTTTTTTTTACAATTTGTATTAAAATTTGTTTGGATTGCCAAAAAGTAAAAATAAAAATAAAAAATTTTGAAATTTTTTTGTGTTCGTTTGGCTTTATTTTTCATACAAATTGTCAATTAAATGGATAAATTTTTTTACCATTAGATTTAAAATATATTTTCATGCCAAAAAAAAAAAAAAAAAGGGAAAAATCACTTTCCCACCAAAATTATAGAAAAATAAAAGGTGAAAAATGTACTTTAAATGATTGTACCTAAAAAATGGGTGAAAATGAATTTCATAAAAAAGTTGAGCAATCAAACATCAAAATTAAACATGAAATTTTTTTTATTTTTTTTTTTATCTATTTTAATGTCCATCAAACATAGCCTAAATTTTTAAAGAATGACAAACGACGACTTATTTTTTAACTTCGCGTTCTTCAAACATACGTTATTTAAAAATATCCAACGTAAAATTAAAGCTTCTACTCCTCGACTTGTTGGCTTTGCTTCTCCTTCTATACGTTTGGAATTTAAGAACAGTGACGTCTGACCTATCTGATTGCTCTGAAAACATGAAAATTGAATATAAAGCATAACATAACAGAACTACTAATTCAAAGCCATAACTCCCAACCCAGAATCCCGAAAGAGTTTCTGGGCTTCGTCTTTTTTCCCTTCTCTCTGTGCACGCCCAAATCTTGAAAGAGTAAATAAACGGTGTTTTTACTGACGGTTTAATGGGAGAAAAGAGGGAGGAGAGAGAAAGGGGGGAATTGTTGGGGAATCGGTTAATTGATGGCATGCCTGTTTTTGCAAAGGAGTTGATTGCTGGTGGGGTAGCTGGTGGATTTGCCAAGACTGTTGTTGCGCCTCTTGAACGTCTCAAGATATTGTTTCAGGTAACTATTGCTCTAGCTTTAGAATTCTAAATAATTGTTTGGGTATTTATTTGCAGGCTTAAATTTTCTGATAGAGGATAGTTGTTTTTCGATATGGTTAAATTGTCGAAATTTGGTGGTTTCAGATCAGCAATGAAGAATGATCGTTTCTATTATCGAGTTTAATACGAAATTTTTCATGTAATAGTGGTTATTGTATATAATCAGGTATTTCTTATAATTTTGATTCTTGAGGGTGATGGACTGGATTCTCTTATTTGTGATTCCGGAGTTTGGTGCTCCATTATTCCTCAGCTTTGTTGGAAATTGAGTGCACAGACAGGAACTTGAATGTATGTACCTGAAAATGCATGGAAGAAGAAAAATAATTATATTGAGTGGAAATTTTTGATAGTTGTTCGACTTCCATCAATCATTATTATCCTTTCCTTTTCGAACTTTGTTGAAATGATTTTTCTAAAATTAAATGAAATTTAATAAATCTGGGCTAGAGTGTTAGCTCAGGTATTTTCATGTCAGAGAAACTTATATTGATTTTGTGGAAGATGTTGTGCACAGTTTTGACCTGTACAGAGTGATCTCGCCTATACACCAAATTAAGATTCACTGAAAAAACATGTGTTTATATTTGGTAATTGGATTCCAAAACTGATAGATGCATTATGCAAGAGAGAGTTTTCCAAAATATTATGGCAAGTGAAAGATGCAAGGCACAAGAGAAACTTCTCTACCATACCTAAATTTTTCTCTGTTTTTCTGCATCTATATGGCATCAATTGTATTGCATAGTGGGGACTTTTTTTGGCAATTAATATTTTGTATACGCTCTATTAGTACTTGTAATACATTGCCAACAGTGGCTTTGCCGAACAAGAGTCGAAATTGTGAAATCATTCATCAATCAACCATATAAATAACAGTAAAACAAAAATACAAAACCTCATTCTCAAAAGAGCTGGGTTCAATTGCATTAATCCTTGTCGACTTTTCTTGCGTTCTAGCACAACATGAATTGAAAGATCCTGTGAAATAAAATTGCAAACTCATATACAATCATTAAAACAATATAAGCGGAAGGGCTACAGATAGGTGTTCGTACGACCCATTTAAATTTGTGTGTATAGTCGAAATATGGTTCGTGAATGACTGTATGTTTTGAAATGTTGTCTAATTCCTTCACAAATTACATAGGAACTTGAGTCTGTGTATAATTTATGTGTATTACAGTTTTCCTTCCACTAATTCAACATTTCTACACTTTTATTGTAAAGAATACGTCGTCTGAACTATCATATCCCAAAAACATCTTCACTCTTGCACATGAATGGTGCACTTATGTATAAAATTGACAAAAAGAAAGAGCAAATGAAGTTTACCGATAGAAGTTCATAGAAATATTTCGATAGACAAGACGATAAACAGTTAAATCATCTTTCCTTCTGATTATTTGTAATCAGGCTGCATTTGCTTTGATCTACAATAAAATAAATCAGGCTGGGTTTATCAGGTGAAAGTAAACTCAGCTAAGTCAACTGGACTGCAAACTCAGCTAAAGCTAATGATATTATTGTTTTGCTAATATGAATTTCATTTTTCTGGTTGGTGAGGATGTTTCTTGATTGGAGTTGGTCTAGCAGATATTTAATCTTAATTCTATTTGGTCAACTTCTGATCAAATCATGATGCCCAGGGATCGCACGTGAGAAAAGAACTCTTTAGTTATCATCTCGATGTGCGGGGAACACCTTCCGTGTTAAAACTTCGAATGAGTCTTTGTACTTCTTTCTGCCTGCGTCCTTATATATTTTCTTTAGTCATGGACGAGCTTATGTGACATATCCAACATGAGATCCTTGATGTTTGCTACTAGTTGATGGATTTTTTTAGTCAATTAGACTATAAGGGGGACATATCATTGGTCTGAACCTGTCAGGAAGTCTTTGGAATCTAAACGTTTTAGGTTAAGTAGAATTAAGTCAAAATATATAAAATGTCTTTTAAGTCATATTAGGAATAAGGATGCTAGTGGAGTCACTATAGATGATTATGTTGTCTCAAAGAGTGATTGTTTGAGGTATTAGGTTCAATATAGTCCACTGGATGAAATGGAGAAATCTGCAAGGATTCTACGTGAGTGCTGGGTTGTTAAAGAGCAACATCCAAAGCAAATGCAAATGACCATAGTAGAATGGATAAAATGAGCAATAAGAATATATACCAACAGGTAGAGATTAATATATACCAACAGGTAGAGATTACACCAAAACGAAAATAAAACGAGGAAATGACAACTTATGTGGTTGGGTCATGTCATGCATAGACTTCGAGAAGTTTGTGCTCAAAAGAGTGGTGCCATCCTCGTAGAATAGGTTAGAAAAAAACAGAGTAGACAAAAATGAACATGGCCTCTTGTGGATGCAAAGGGTTTGAATTTATTGGATCTAACAATCAATCTAAGTAGTGAAAAATGACTATTTAGCTCACTTCACATTTATTGAAAAATAGGACTTAGTTTCTTCTTCTTGTTCTTGTATGTTCTTTGCACTTTGCACTACTATCCTGAAAGTACGTGTTGTTTGTAATGCAGGTCTTAAGAATAAATTTATTTTCTGTTATTTATTCTTTTTACCATTAACCAGACTAGACGGGCTGAATTTCAAAGTCTAGGACTATCGGGTTCCTTCACAAAAATTGCAAAAAAACAGAAGGGGTGCTGGGTTTTTATAGGTACAAATATTTTCCTTAATTGATTGTTGAGATTATGGTTCATCCTAAGTTTATTATTCCTAACACAATTCTTTCCTTAATCTTACACAAGCATTTGATGGGGGTTGTTATTAGAGGGAATGGAGCTAGCGTTGCACGTATAGTGCCTTATGCAGCATTGCACTATATGGCTTATGAACAATACCGGCGATGGATCATACTTGGCTTTCCTGGCATTGGGAGAGGTCCTGTCCTTGATCTCATAGCTGGATCATTTGCTGGAGGAACTGCTGTACTTTTTACTTATCCACTCGATTTAGTTCGGACTAAATTGGCTTATCAGGCAAGCAATAAGATGACAATGTCACTTCCACACACTCTCTCTCTCTCTCTCTCTCTCTCTCTCTCTCTCACACACACACACACACACACACACGAGAGAGTTTGGACACAAACCCCCTCATGTGCTCTCATGATGCAAATTCTCATTCTCTCCTTGAATATGATAATTTTATTCCCAGTTATGGTGTCTCAAAAGTTGAAGGCTGATTTGCAAAAGACTGTACAGGTTGCTGACTCCTCAAAGCTGAATGTTAAAGGGCTCGTACCTGGGGAACAAGTTTATAAAGGAATTCGAGATTGCTTCTCCAAGACTTGCAAGGAGGCTGGTATTAGGGGCCTCTACCGAGGTGTTGGTATGTAAAGTGTAACTGTAGTTATGTTGAAATTTTTGTAGAGTCTTACTTATCCTTGTGTGTGATATAATCAGCTCCATCACTATATGGGATCTTCCCTTATGCGGGATTGAAATTCTATTTCTACGAGGAAATGAAGCGCCATGTCCCTGAAAAACACAGGAATGACATTACAGTAAAACTTGTGTGCGGATCAGTTGCTGGTTTATTGGGTCAGACTTTCACATATCCTCTTGATGTCGTCAGGCGGCAAATGCAGGTAATTCACTTGTTGCCTCATATGGACAAAAACTTTATGCTGTCCTTGATTCAAATTTGAAAAGCTTAATAGAAAATTTATAACTCTTGCAGGTGCAGCGTGTCTTGAGATCTAACGGTGGTGACATGAAAAGCACAATGGAAACTCTTGTTATGATTGTCCGAAGAGAAGGATGGAAACAATTATTCTCTGGTCTTAGCATCAACTACTTGAAGGTAAGGATTTTGCTAAGAGTTTAGTGACCACCGCGGTATTTAACCGTTGGCTTTCATCTAAAGACTACAAATGTGAACTTCAGGTTGTACCCTCGGTAGCAATTGGATTCACTGTATATGATGTTATGAAGTCATTTCTGCATGTTCCGGCACGAGAGGAAACTGTAGTGGAAGTTGGAACCAGCAGGAATGCTCAGCCATTATCCCTGCATTCTTCACCATCATTATCTGAGTCTCAGCAATAGTCAGTTTTACAGGTTTGCAAATGCCTTTGACCATTGTTGAAGGCCACCCCATATCAGGGGCCATTTAGATTTGTATAGTCTATTCTTTAAACACATATATAAATCTGGCATATGATTGAATTACAAATAAATCAGGGTGGAAGATCAACAATTCAACTTCTTTTACTTGGAATGATCAATTTGTACATAACTAACAAGAAAGATCAATTGGGATTGTTGTATTTTAAGCATTAGAAGTGCCTCATTGTTTAATCCCTCCCCAAAGTATACATTGTGGCTCCTTCAGACCTCTAAGGACGTTTTTTTATTTTTTATTTTTTGTGTTGCACTAAATACGATTAAATAAGAAACACACAAAATATAGTCTATTATAATGCTCAGTCTTATCGAGTTCAACATACTAAATGTGTCTAAAAGTTATCACATGAAGATAGATTTCTTTTCCCCACCAAGTTGATTACAAAATGTTCGCAAAATTTCAAGTTGGTCCTTCATATTTATTTTTGTTCAAACCAGTAATTGAAATTAACGAATGATTCCAATATGGTCACCCTATTAGTGAAATTAACATTGAAACCCAGTTTTAGTTTGGTTCATATAGGGAAAAAGTTGAAGAATGGCATTGATTGTAGGGAACAACAAAACCCCTACCATTTAAATCAACACGTCCTACACAAGATGGAATAAGTATAATTTTGACTGCCTGCTTTGAGGGGACGGGGGCACGTCCTTTGAAAGAAGAAGAAAATCAATCAATACAATTAAATTGATAAAACTTTAACCAACACAATAAATTACATAATTTTGAGACAGGAGATATGATGGATGTGATCCATTGAGGTCTTTGAAACAAATGCATTAACACAATAAGCTACAATAAGCTAAAATAGAACATACCAGTCCAACCAATCTCGAATTAAGGTGCTCTATTGCGTTAATTAAATGAAAAATCATTAACTTTTATCTACGATTACAACTCGCTCGCTCACTTTTACATAACGGTACCCATCCATCATCCATCTCATTTCCGTTCGTCCACGTGGACAAAAAAATCCACATGGCAAATGACAAGCTTATGTGGCAATAAAAGATGTTAAAACTTGAAAGTTTAATTAAATGACTAGTCAGTAACATTTACCTTTGATTACTACTTCTCCACTTAAGAACAAAAGGTTACCGGTAGACATAACTGGTTTCAAGTCTACAAACATGAAATTAAATGTCAGATATTTATTCCCCTCAAATCTTGAAAAATACCCATCCTTGTGGCACAAAATGATGCTTAGGCATTCGAAATCCCTTCTGATAATGAAAAAGTAACCACCACCCTACAAAACTAGAATAGCACACTATTCCATCACAGCCACTCCTCCAGCAGCTTTGATTTTTTCGATGATACTATTTGCCTCCTCTTTTGTGATCTGTTGCTTAAGTATAACTGGCACTTTCTCAACCAACTCTTTAGCCTCCTTCAGTCCCAGATCTGTAAATGCACGAACCTCTTTGATCACCTTGATTTTTGCAGCCGCTTCAAATTTCTCCAACTTGACATCGAATGTGGTTTTCTCTGCCTTTTTCTCCTCAGCCTCAGAAGATCCAGCACCTGCCCCAACTTGGCTGCCTAAGTCCATGCCTTCTACTGAAATGGGCTGCAGCTTGGGAAGCATTACTTTGTCTCTAAGGGACGGGCCAATTTGACTACGCTCTTCAGGTGTAAGTGATGCGATTTGTTCTGCAAGCTGAATGATCTTGTCAGATGGTGGAGGTCTCGGCCCATATGGATCATAGACAGCAGGGTACTTGTATTTCTTGGGCTTGGCATTGGGATCCCTTGGAACAAAATCAGTTTGAAATGAACGATATTGCAAAGGCCATGTTATTCCACGAACATTAAGATGGGAACTGATTGATCTACAAAGTGCAGCTAGTTTCATGGTTTTAAAAAATTAGTAGAAACAGTATATCAAGATATAATGATGGATCAAGAGAAGTGCTTTGATATATTTATGGTATTCAGGGCCATTGATAGGCCTTTAGTTCCTCACAATTTGATCTTTCTCTTCAGCACATCTTTAGCCTCGAAGGTTAAATAGTGAATACCTGATATTCTCTGCAACTTGTTAAAAACAAAATTATCTTAGATGAGATGAAGTAATAAAGGCAGATAAGAAATTTGATCAATGAAACACAGTGTACTGTGTATGAAATTCATCAAACAAATATCATTTTCCTCAGTCCATATTTAGCAGTTTTTGTTAAGCCAATCACATAGAATGCATGGAAAATGTTCACAGAAATAATTTTAATTGTCATTACGGAGAAAAAATGTTCTTCTTAGGCAACACCGTCATTCTATTTATGATTGATAATTTCATATATGTGACTGTAAATTCAAAGATTTTACATCCACAAAAGTAAATATCAATAAACAACCACATTCATAGGGCAAACATAAACACTCTTCGACTCTACAGAATCTCAAATTTGTAATTGAAAATTTGATGCAGTTTGTAAAATGCCAAGGCATTTAGGGAGAACTGATTTAACACAATAAAGTCACAATCCCCAAACTGCGGCAATCCACAATTTTTTTTTTTTTTTTGCAGAAACTATACAAGATCGCAATGATCTGAGTTAACAAAATTTTCCTGAACCCTAAAACCCCGAATATTAATTTTCGAATTTTATCCTACAAAAATCTAAACAAGCTAACAACAGAAAATATGCCGCGATAAACGTTTACAAACAATTGGCATAAAATGAAAGCATCTGGGTTGTTAAAGATGTGTCATCCAATTCATTCATAACCTTCCTAATTCATTTTCAATATATTGGATGAAATTGTTACAGTAAACGGTATATTCATCCAACCTTCCTAAGTATGCTAGAAAAAAAACCAATTTCATTCAATATATTGCAATGAACTATTTCCAACACTTGATTTGTCATTTTCCTTTGATGAATAACCATCTAACTTAAGAAGCCAATGGCAAAAATAAAATAAAAAAATCAGAGCTCACTGAGTACCTGTGTATGGTGAAACCTAGACCTCCGAGGTTGAGGCAAAGAAATTTCGCAGAGGGGTAGAGAGAGCACCAGAACCAGGAGGACGAGGGGTTGGAAACAATTTTAAATAGTAGGGTTCTGAATATTGATTTTAGGGATGGTTTGGCTATCTTAAAATTTAGAAATATTACTTAAAATCTTATCTATTTAACAACTTTTTATAAAATTTGTAAAAGTATGTAATTTGCAATTTAAATGTTTATTTATAAGGTGAATATATTAATAGTGACACATTTTTTGTTTGTTGCGTTGCTCTACATTTTAACTGTAAGGAAGTCTTAGATTTTTTTGTCCATCGCATTCTTATTTCTTTAACCTTTCATTAATTAGTACATCTTATCTCAATATTAATTATTGTCAAAAAAATATGTTAAAAAGGTGTAAAAAGACTTATTTGCACATCATATTTTTAAATAAGTAAATATATATATATATATATATATATATATATATATATATAAGTTTGACAATATTTGCCCCTCATTTCAAAGTATGATTACAAAATATTTGGATACAAATCATAACCAGGCACAAAATAGGCTAATTAATGAAAGATTGAGTTTAATAATGCATTAAAAAAAAGTTGAAACATAAGCAGGGACGGACCTAAGGGGGTCCTATATAGTCAATTGACCCTCCATTTAAAAAAAAAAAAAAACTTCATTAGAAGGTATACAATTAATTTTGTTTGTGATCCCTTAACCAAAGTTAAATATTGATAGTGACACATTTTTTGTTTGTTACGTTGCTCTACATTTTAACTGTAAGTAAGTCCCTGATTTTTTTTGTCCATCGCATTCTTATTCCTTTAAACTTTCATTAAGGAACCGTGCCGTTGTGCCAGATCTATAAAAGACTTGGCACAACTATTGGGTCATAGGGGGTGGGTGTTTAACATTTGGGAGGGGGGATTTTGAATGAGCTCATGTGAGTGGGCCTGACAAAGCAGCAAAATTCTTCATTAAGTAGTGTATTTTATCTCAATAATGATTTATGTCCAAAAAATTTGTTAAAAATACTTATTTGCACATCATACTTTTAAATAAGCAAATATATATAAAAGTTCGACAAAATATTTGTCCCTCATTTCAAAGCAAGATTGCAGAATATTTGGATAAAAATCATAACTAGGTACAAAATATGGTAATTAAACGAAAGGTTGAGTTTAATAATGCATTGGAAAAAGTTGAAAAATAAGCACAATAATGGAAATTTTTAAGAGATGTTCGATGCAAGTAAAATATGGTGCGATAAACAAAATCACTGATCTCAATTAAATCACAATTATTCACAAGTAAATTTCAAATGTCTAGTTACTCAAAAAGTAGGATTAAATACCCAATGGTTACTGTTCTTTCAACGTTAATTGATCATTGAACTACAATTTTTTTTTCTCAATAATCATCGAAGACCACTTATTATCACATCAGTCACTCTAGCTCTTTCTGTTTGAAACACTAAGGGGGTGTTCTCTTCGTGTTTCAGTTTTATGTTTTGAGTTTAGAGTTCGTTTTGTATTTTGTGTTTTGGGTGTCCATTTTGAGATTGTTGAAAATTCGTTCTTTTTGTCGTTTTGAAATTTTTTTTCCAACCCGTATTTTTTAAATTTTGGCAGATTTGTGAAGAAAATAGCCAAAATGTAAAAAAATTGTTTTCTGTTTTTCACAAAAATTTCAGCCATTTTCAAAAACTCGTTTTCAAAAATGGGAAAGAGAACGCGTTTTCAATGTTTTGGAAAATCGAAAATAAAAGACGATCCAAAAACAACAAAAAAAAAAAAAAAAAAACGCCAATTTTCAATGACGTGGCAAATAACTTAAGAACGTGACAAATATTTGACGTTAGTTTAGCGTCCATTGGGACAACACTTTTTTTTAGTTTATTACTACTAAAAAAATACTTTTTTAATATTTCAAATACTCAGATAAAAGAATACGGGATGGTATAAGTTAACTCTCTATTAACTTTAGTTATTATTATTAATAAAAGTAGCTAAATTCTTTGGCCAGAAACAACTACAAAAGTACAGTGATCATTGAGATATTTAACTCTCAAAAGTTATCCTGACATTTCTTGAGATATTTCCAAAACTCAAAGTATTGTAATATTTCTATATAATTAGGTTGTAGTTTCATTATCAAAATTATATTATATATAATTTCTAATATTATGGACTCCATTACTATTTAATTGATATATACATGGCAAAGTCTCCATTAAATAATAGATCACAGTTATTTAATACGTATATTAATTAAACATTGACGAAGTACCAAGTATATTTCACAAGTACTAGAAATTTCGAGTTATGTTATATGTACAAAGTTGATTGACAAAATATCATCTACAACAATCATTTCAAAAAAAAAAAATTTTAAATCGTTGAAAATCAATAACTTGAATTTTGTCAACACTTACTTTGTCAACCAATTTTGTAAACACACTTTATACAAATAGTATAATATTTATTTTATCCAGTCCCATCCCAAAATGTAATGGTAAATCTAATGTGTATAATAACGACGTTGACGTGGCACAAAAAATCCACCATTGCATTGTTCTTGTTCTTATCAATCAGTTGAGCAAAATAATAATTTTTTCCCAGCCTCCTTCCACCACCAACCCAAGCAACTCCCCTCCCATTTCGACTTTTGGTTCCCCACCCACTGGCTTGCTCTCACCCCGTCCACAAAGTCACTAAGAGTATGTTTAGCTTAGCTCAAAAGTAGCTTCTTTGGGTGCTTAAAGAAGTACCCAAAGAAGCTACAAATTGAACAATTCGACTAGTCCTGGACAGTAACCAGGCAGGGATTGGTCGATAAACGAGAATACATCTTCAATAGTAATGGATTGGTCGATAGCGCAGGCTCAAGTCCCAAGCCACCATCCTCTGGGACTGCACCAACCACCATGCTATGTAAAAAATCTATACCAAACGAAATTGTAAAGCAGATATAGAGGAAAAACAGGTTATGAAGTGAAGAGACGAGGACACTAACAAGCTGCCGTATCTTTATACAGAAATGTATACTCAATCCAACCTGAACGTCTCTACTTATCAACTAGAAGTGTATGAGAAGGGAATCAGGTTACTATATTTATGGGTGGATACGGGAGGAAAATGTTTTGAATGAATCTCTGGGTATGATATGGAGAATCTCTCTCCACAGCAGCATCAAATTGGACTAAATGCAAAAGATCTCAGTATATATATATTTACAGTTGCCGTATTCAAGGATCCCAGTTTTGATGTATCCACTGACTCGTATATGTTGGTGGCGAATGAGGAGCTTCACAACATGGTTACAACTTTTCAGTCACTCAGTCGACCTCCTTTGCACTCTTATTCACCTGTGCCCCAGAGCATAAGAATCCCATCAGGTCAAGTCTCATATTTGCAATTTCTGGTTCATATTGTAATTTATTATCATGAATCACGAGGGCCTTGGACCATCAAAGTAATACGCTTAGCACTGTCCGCACGCACTATATCTTCTTTATATCCGATCTGGGATGAGAAATCATATTCAACAAACCTCAAAACTCATTGATCGCGCATACTTAGAAAACCATGATACACTGTACAGATTCTAGGACAAAATTTTAGAAAATATCTTAAATTAAAGATAAGAGGTTACCTCATTGGATGAGTTAGGAGAAAACCACCGCAATAACACTCCAAGGTGTACGACAGCAGGTATCAGCTTGAAAATTAATGGAGTAGTTACCTGTGTAATTGCTTCATGAGCATGCTTCAATAATAACTAGCACGAACACATTGCAACTACATATCTACTAATTAACATCTATGACAGAATACAAAAGACAACAAATGGCACAGTGTTATCATGTGTGTGCTGATGTCTGGAACAAAAAAAGTATGACGCAATTACACAAATGGCAAGATCTAACTCGTGCTTATTCAAATGTGCATGTAAGTTTCTCAGTTAATGTTTGTCTCATCCTAAACCTACCAGAACTCATCTATTTTTGGCCATCGACCATTTAACTTATGTCCATTTGCATACTATCCTAGCACAACAAACCCACACATGTTATCGACAATGGTATTCAACAGAAGCAATGAAGAAAATCCCAGCAGAATTCTTGAAGTAATAAAGAATTTTCACAATAGCTAGAGCTGCGGGCTCTGATGTTTTTTAAAACCAAGTTAGCAATTGTGTGCCAGTGGAAATAATTTTGAAAATGTTATTGTCATTGGTAAAACAACAATGTAATAGTAATAATGATTTGTCACCAGTAATTAGACCCAAATACAAACGCCTATGACCATCCTCACAGGATACAACTGGAACTTTGAAAGCTTTAAAGGTATTACTGGATATAAAGTCTAGCATACCAGGCTAAGAGCTGTTGTCCCAAGAAGCAGCACATACAATTTACCCTGCACAAGTCATTACCTTCTGTTACTAGTCCATTTCAATGCTATATAAAAGCTCAATGAAGACCACCAGAAGTAAGAATATAAATAGATTAAGTTGAGCAATTCTGAATTCATTACCATGAATACATATATAGTTCACCCAAATGCAATATAAGGAGCCTCAATGAGATCGATTAAAACAGAACATGAATAAAAGCCATACCTCAATTAGATGAAGATTTGAAGCCCGACTAAGGAGAACGAAAGCGAACTCTCCAATTTGTGCAAGCGACATCCCAACCTATGCAGACATACAGCCAAGATTTGCTTGTGAAAGATATCAGAGAAAACATCAAAATGAGGACCAGACAAGTACTCACAAGAACAGAAGTCTTGTTGGTGTAACCAAATCCCTTGACAACTAAGGTAACCACGGCAGTTTTCACGATAATCACCAATATAACAGCTGCCAGTAAAATATCAATGTGATTCCAAAGAAAATGAGCATGAATAAGCATTCCTATACTGGCGAGGAAAAGAGCAGCAAAAAAGTTCCGGATGGGCTCCACCTACAAGAGAATGACCTCTATATAAGAGGAAACATACACAATGTATAGGGACGAGAAAACTATGACACAGTAGATAAATATATAAAACCATAAAGACTTGCATACAGCTTAGACAAACATCTGAGAGACCACATATCTGTAGAACTTTAATCATATTTCTAAGGAACAAGTGTACAGAATTTTCTAAATATAAAATAAAAATCAAATGGGCCCAAATGAAGCTATGACCCTGTATATAAAACTAAATGGCTCAAATAAGGTTATAACCCTACTCGCATAATCATCCACCGCTAGATCCGATCATAATAAGAGACAATACAGCAGTGCTGCTTCTTCCTTCCTATTATTCCTACAGCTTTTTGTTTCAGATTTTTGGATACCTCCTCCTATTTTCAGACTTTTGGTTACCACCTTCTGCTCCTTCAACAGAGGCGAACCTTAGGCATATCAGAAATGGGAGAAACGGGAAAAACACCAGTGGCAGGCTCTTCTTCCACCCCTCAATATAGTGTTTTTTTTTTTTTTTTTTTTTTTCCAAAACCAACCAGAAAACTCAGTAAAACTGCCTCCAAGTCACCCGTTCCCAGTTAAACAGGCAGGATTGCCAAATTTTATACCAGTTTCTATCGTTCTGGTTCTTAAGCTAAAACTGGACCAGTTATCAATTCCTGGTAGAACCAGCCAGTCCATTCCGGTTTTCAAAACACTGAGATAAACTACACAAACACTGAGAGAGAACGTCAGAGAATGGACACACGCACACACACATATACATGAAGTTGATTGGAATATATGTATGTGGAGGGAGGAGCAGACTAGCAGTGGAAGGTTGAGAAAGGATCTTTGGCTTAGCAAACCAGAAAAACGCCACCACTGAAGCTTACCTGTTCAAGTGTATGCTGAGCAAGGTCAGTTGTTGATATCATCACTCCAGCAGCAAAGGAACCCAATTCTAGGCTCAGGCCCAACTTATCACTACACTGATATGAGACAATGATTCAAGTTTAAAACACACATATACCAATAAGCTTATGCAGGAAAGTGTATGCTTGCAATGTCAATTAGGCTTAAAATTGAGAAAGAAATTAGGAAATAACGCCAACCCAAGCAACAATCAAGCAGAAAGCCACAGATGCCAATTGATAAAGTTCATTTGTCTGCAAGATTTCAGAGAAACAAAGTCAAATATAAGAAACAAAGTGCACATGCCTCATTAGATCAGACAAAAGTTCACCTGTGAGGAAAGGCTAATCATCAACTTAAAGAACCAAGGTATAAAAGTGCGGGATAGTATAGAAAGAACGGCCAAAAATGCAATTAATATCACCAACCTGCAAACAAACAAATAGTAAAATAGATTGTAAAATAGATCTTTAACCAGGAAGTGCAGTGTTATATGCATAAACAGGAAGCAAAATATGCAGTCTTAAATTCCTAGGCCAGAAGTTCAGTAATTAGTTCATAGATCTTAAAGATTAATAATAATTTAGTTAACTTTTCAATATCCATTTATGTAGCAACACTTCAGCATAAACAGTATCCAGTAATATAAAGCCCTAGCCTGTCCAACAAATTCTGAAAATGGAATCTGGGTAAACCAAGAAATAAACAATAATCCAAATCAATGTGCTCAACCAAAATTGAGTGAAACTGAGGATAATAATGGTTATAAGGAGCATTTATACTCCACACAAATGGGCAGAGCCAGGATAAAGCTGGTGGGATGAATTGACCCACTAACTTTCAAGAAAGCACAGCATTTGCTTAGAATTAGATGAAATATGATCTTTTAGTCACTATCACAAAATGACCCCACTGAGCTTACAAGAAATGAATGCATGTATAAGACAAAGTTTATGAATTCCTCCATTCTGTGAATAGCAATATGAAAACTGACAAATTTTCAAAATTTATTAGTTTCCCTAATTAATATAACTAAGCAGCTTCTGATTATTAGATATTTTTAGTCTTTAAACCATCATCTATAACTTCATAGTGAATTGTGGAAATCACAAATCATTATTAATCTATCATTTCATTATTGTTATCAGGATGTAGAAATAAATGATTTTAACTCTTTAAGAGCTTTCTCTTGTTACAACTTATGACCAACCACAGAATATCGGATTAATCAAAGAAAAAAGAACAAGATAGACATCCAGCAATTTTAAATGGCTCGGTTCAATGAAGCTCACATTCATGCAAAGAGATGGTGAGTTCACTATGAACATTATTACAGAAGACCTTTCTAGAGACTCGCATCAAGGCTTGTCTGACACAAACAATGGAAAAATGCCTCTAGGCAATAGGAGAAGCATTTTCTCCTTGGCGCATATGCCTTCAGTGGCCAAGCTTTGCTTAGAGAACTCTGAATAGAAACGTCCAACAGGTCAGCCTAGGTTGGGTAGCCTTTGCAGGCCCTGCACCGACCACCTAGAACTGGCACAGGACACATTTTTTGCCAAATCACGCCGGGCAGACCTGAATAGTTTTTCTTTTATTTTTATTTTTTAATTTTTGGTTAATATTCTTAAAAAAACAAAAGAATTTAATAAAGAACCATGCTGAAAACAATTGAGGCGTTCACCTTAGAACATCCAGAGAAACTAGGATTACTTGGAAACGACATTGGTGGGTAGGTTCAAAATACTTAGGGGAGTAAGAAAAAGAAAAGCAAAACAAAAGTCCATTAACCACTTGTTTCTTTTTTTGTATGTTTTGTGTTGCCATTTATCTATTGTTTCATACTGGGATAATAGTGGTTTCAATTGCTTAACTTATAGTTTTAGGCTTTGGGCACTAGTTCATATATTGAAACAAAATTAATTTCTTTTGATATATTTCTTTTCTTTTCTATTTACTTCAATTTCTATACATGCAAGTTAAATTTAAATATGTAGAAAATCCATGCCTAAGGGATTTTTCGTTACCTTTTGCCCGTAAAAGTACTGTCACTAGAAACAAGATACTACGAGGATTTTTCACATTGTCCGCAGCTGACTTCTTCTAGTACAATGAGAAAATGGCTCATAAAATGACCTCAACTACAACCTCCTTGTATAGGTAACAGATTAGATCAATATGCACTAAGAATGTGAGAAATTGCATCGGACCAAGCTTCTTTATAATAGTGTGGAAGGTTGTCCACTGCCACCTACCTTCCAGTAGGTACTCGAAACTACTTCCTCAATTTCTGCAGGCCAGCAAGACAGGGTGAAACCAAAGCAATGCTAGCCAAGAGAGAAAAGTCCTTTCTATCTTATTAGTACTAAACAACCTTTTTGAAAATTGAAGTGCTAACAAGCAGGGGCATGTGTATCCAAGACGAACCATGCTTCAAGCTAAGTCTATCAGGATTCAATTGATTGCCAAATGGAAGAAAGGATCTAGGTCAAAGATTCTCACTCTTAAGCTAGCCTACAGGCTACAACCTGCCTATCTCTCTTATTTTGAAAGGATGGGATCATAACTATTGAGGAAGGCCCTGGGAACATGACATTCAAGCGAAGCATTAAGTGAGAAATTAAACAAAGGTGGTGGGTGAGGAAGCTTACAATTTTCTAGTGTGTGAGGTGACCCTGAGAGTAGACAAAGTTTTTCATTGTCCACAGATACTATGGAAAATATCAAGAGTGACTTTGCATGTTTTTTGTTTGCAGTTCACAAGCCACGACATAACAGTGGAGTTCTCCACACCCAAGTGTTGAACTTCATATTATCTTCCTTTGCAGGTTGTGCAGTCCCCAAAATATACCTGAAGTTCATACCATTCAATTTTGTGGGCTAATTCTGGAGAGTAGGGATCTCATTTTGGACAAAGATCTAAAGTTGGAACTTGGAAGACATGCAAACAGAGTTCAAATTCGGTGATTTCAGACATTGTCAATGTCAATTGAAGTCAGATATGGGATAACTTAATTATTGTTAGAGTATTATAAATTTTAAATAATAAACTTGTATTTCTATTACAAAGTAGAAGATCCTATTTATAGAGCTATAAATAAGTCTAAAATAAAATATTGTGTGATAATCACAAAATCAGCTATTAAGAAAAATAATTCTACAATAGAGTCGATCCACTAAAGTCTTGAGCAGCGGTGTAGGATCCAATCCCATACCTAACTATTTGGGAAAACATCATGGAAATTATTTTTTAAAATATTTCCATATCTTCAACATCCTCTCTCAAACTCAATATGATGTAGTCAATTATTATTGAGTTTGAAAATTAAATTGATCCCGATTACTTTGGTGTTCTTGGGTTCCTAAATCAATTTTTTGTGGGTTTTCGTGGTATTTGCTAATCAAATCTTCATCTTTCAAGGATCAAAGGATACTTCAAAATTATTTGAATGACAACCAAGCCAAACAAAGAACTCAAAGTTGATAAGAAAGAAAAATCATCATCCACCAATCTAACCAAACCATCACAAAGGCTTGAAGGAGACAGCCACAAGTTTAAACAAGGCCAAAATAAAAAAACTTCAAAGGCTTTTAATAACTATACAGGCTAAGGATAGACCATCTTTAATAGTAACACTCCAAAAATCTATGGGTAGTATCAATATTACACTTACAAATGAAAGAAAGACCGGTGAAATAGGAACCATGGCACACGAGGAGGCTAAAATAAAAGATATGATGAAAATAAATTCAACGAAAAATAATATGATTTTCTTCAAAATAATTCTAGCATCTACATATATAATAAAATTTCAAAACTAATTCTCGATTTTCTCATAAACCCTCTCCAAGAAGGAAACAACAAGAATAGCCAATATCCAACATGATTTGAATTAATTTGAAATCTTAATCCAGAATAAATCAAGAATAAAATAAGACTTGACTAGACAGAATATATGGAAAATGAAAATAATTTGACTAAATGAGAATATTTAATCAAAACAAGAAAACTTGACAGGACAAGTGGCACAAGGCCGCTCACTGGAGAACAAAAGCTTGCAAATTTAACTTGTAATGAAATTAAACTCACTTGATACTAGGTTAGAATATTATAAATTGTACATAATAAACTTGTATTTCTATTACAAAGTAGATCTTATTTATAGGGGTATAAAAAACTTTAAAAGAAAATATTGTCCGATAATCACATGATCAACTAATAAGAAAAATAATTCCACAATTGAGTCGATCCACCAAAGTCTTGAGCAGCGGTGTAGGATCAGATCCCACACCTAACTATTTGGGAAAATATCATGGAAATTATTCTTTACAATCTTTCCATATCTTCAACAATCATCAGGATTGGGAGCTCGTTTGCTTGGGCTGCATGCCCTAGGATGTCTATCGCCTGATTTTGAGCTATAATATTCCTCCAAAGATCTCTCTCTCTTGTTGGTGATTGTGGCAGGGACTACTACTAGTTCATGTTGTGATTCAATGGCAAATTGGGCGTCATTTGGCATCCCGATGTCAATGTTGTTTGGTGATTGAGATCATTTCGCACCTATTCACAGGTGACGAAATTTCAAATAAGGTTTGTCACCAATTCCCTGACATATTTTAGGTCTCACTTCGACAATGTGAGAATTTTCAATATCGCCTATAGAATTTCCAGACCAATTTGTTCAGAGTGGCCACATTCGCACTATCATTCCATTGCTCATCCTTTAATTCTTACTAACCGCGAGTAAGGATGCGAAGCACCAATATATAGCTATGGAGCCTCGGTGGATCATATGACAGGTCTATCAGATTATCACCTTTCTTTACAATGGCCGTTAATTCCGATTTGTGCACTGGTGCAGGGACTTAATATTGTCCCTTTATTTAGTATTGTTCTCATCCATATCCCACCTTCTCCTCCTATCCTGGTTCCCAGCACGCTCCACTACAATGATGGGATCCTAGAAGATCGACCTGATGGGTCTATTAGGGATGATTTTGCTAGTGGTGGGGTATCATTCGAGATCACTCTGGACGATGCATTTGTGCATTCTTCTCATCCTATGGTGTTTGTCCTATACTCAAGATAGAGCTGCAGGCCATTCTTAATTTGATCTTTCTTGTGCATCGACTTGGTCTCTCAGGTTTATAGGTAGAAGCAAATTGTTCTGTTGCGGTTCATTGCATCACACTTAGAGGAGGTCCATGGTCTATCCTAGCCACCTTTAGATAAATCATGCACCTAGTCTCCTTCGATCGTGACATTGTTTCTCATATCATGATGGAAACCAGGTAGTTGACTCACAAACTACAAAGGGATAGAAGTGACGCTGCTATTAGGAGTATGTTCCTCTTGACTTGCCCTGACGACTTCAGCCCTAATACAGATTAACAAACACGGACTTCTTACTTTTAGAGGCCTTTTAAGCTTTTTCTTGTTTTTTTAATGCTTTCGGTTTTTATTCATTTGACTGGAGGTTAGGTACATGCCCGCCTCTGTTGTATTCATTTATTTTCATTGATATCATGGTAGGGGAACTCTAACCCCCTCCATCTAGTCTTGGTGGAGCCTTTAAAACAAACTGGGCTGTGATAGTGCCTTAAAAAACAAAAAAAAAAAACAAAAATCCAACAAAAGAAACAAAGGAACCAGTAATGGCAGGCGTGAACTTCGTTCAGTTTAAATTAACCAGTTCTGATACCAAGAAGTTTTTTCTAGGAGAAAAGATTTAATTGCATTGCTTCAGTCTGTAATAGTAGGCCATATGTAGATACAGATTAATTGACTTAGGACAGCCCAAGGACACCATAATTTTAGTATCTACATTACAAGGGAATAAATGTCACATCTGTATACATTAGAAAATAATAGCCAGTAAATAGAGATTATTAAAGCTAGACAGTGTCAACTCTATCAAATCTTCCAACAATGGATTATTCTTGTTATTTCTAGAACAACTTAATATGTTACAAGTACTTATACAAAATTATAATGGCAATTAAATTTAGCAAGTGCATAGTTTTTCAATAGCCCCATGAAGAAGATTCATGCCCACGGGACACACCATTCGAATTGGAAAGTTCACAAATTTATAGCAATTTTACAATGACAGGCAATTTTATGATTCTCTTAGTAAGATGACAACTATTACACTATCACTTGTGATAGAAATGATGAAGGGAAATTAATATCTTCCCAAGTGAAAGAAAAAATTTGGAGGAAAAACTGGTGTAAAAAATTTAGAGCAATTTTCAGCTTTGGTGCCCAAAACCTTTTTATTATTTACCTCAAAGTAAGAGCTAAATAGCATCATTGCTGAATTCGAATTACAATACCAAAAGCCACTACTTCAGGTCATTTGACTTACAATTTTGTCATGGAAACCATTCCTTGAAAAACACCAGAAGTACCGCTGAGAATTGGAAGCAGGGCAAATAGCAAACCAACTGCACAATCCTGGCAAGCAGAGGTATCTCACAATTTTGAAAAGCAAAGATAATTATGTGAAAGTGAAACAAGATAGACATTGATAAATAAAATTGACATCTTGTACATTTGCATGAAAACAATATGGCATAAGTATAGCGGTTTAGTCAAAGATTTCCAGTACACAAAAGAAAGATGAGCATAAAGCAGCTACAGACCTGAAGAATAAGGGTTCCAATAGTAACCTGTCCATGAAGTGTACTGGTACTATTCCTTTCCATCAAAAATTTCAAAACCTGCAGACCAAATAGCATATTTTATTGCTTCAAAAGAATCAATGCCAAAAGTAAGCTATAGGGATTTTATCAATGGGTATATTTCACTGAAACAAAGGTGCATATTGTAAGTTATTGAAGGCACAAATGAACCATCCTGCCATTTACTCTTTTTGGTTCACATTAGATGGCTGAGATAACTTTACGTCAGGCCTTGAGTCTATTTAATTTTTCATTTCCACCCATGAAGGTAGGTCAACTCAATTAAAAAATAGAAAAGGAGAAGGGTATACTCGTCATCTTCTCACCTTCATATTACAACACCAGCTCCCTCACTTCAAAATCAGATTCTAGGACCATACGTGATATCACTCACCCAGTAACCATTCAAATGAGCAGTCAGGAAAACATTAAAAGAAGAAAAATAATAAAAAGGAGATGAGAAAAACGTGTGGGTGCTGCCAAAGGTCATGATGGTCAGTGGTAAATGGCACTGTAGTAAGGGTTGGGTGTGAGTGGCAGGTTGGCTGTGAATGGTGGTAAACATGAAGCTAACAGGAAGAGAAGGCTGTATAGAAGGTGATTAACAGAGGGAGAGAAGGTGGTAATAAAGGCACATCTGCATATTCATAAGAACATATCAGGCAAAGTGAACTTTCTATTCATTTATTTTCCTTGCCGGATATATAAACCCATCCCCTGATATTGGTTAATGTTGGAAATATTCAATACTCCTATTTTAGAATATACTGATTTGTTTATAGCTGTAAATAGTTTATGTATTTATGGGTGGTAGATGTAATCCCGGATGTTTAGCAATTAAAAGGTGTAAACCCTGATTTATAGAGATTGAAAGCTTATTTTTCGATGACTTTCTCCATAATTCTAGATTATAAATTAGGTTTGTACTACTATCAGATTATTGATGGTTAATACCAGTTTTCTCCACATGGTATCAGAGCACTGAAACCCTGGGACTCTTTCAGTTTTCCTATCAGCCTTCATAGTCATTATCAAGAAAAAAAAAATTCAGCCTTCATTGACTAATATTTGCAGCCTTCGTTGCTAAAGCTTCCAGCCTTCATTGCTAAAGTTTATAGTCTTCATTTGTTGAGGTCCTTTTATCTCCTCTTGAGTCGTTCCACCATGTCCGATGTTTCTGAGATTTCCATCATAACTGCTGCAAACTCTGGAGAAACTCTACTATTCATCAATGAAGTATTCTCCAATTTTCAAGCCAAATAAGGAAGGAGAGGAGTTATGTTGGTGTAATCAAATGTTCAAACCAAGGACAGGGTATTAATATATGGTAGTGCCAAACCTGCAGAATTTAGTAAAGCGATTGAAAGGCTGAAGAAACTTCTGATTTTGTTAGAGAAGTTTATGTGTAATTCGGGTAAATTTCTCTTCCTCGTGCACTAAGTGGTTCAGATAAGTCCCTTTTGAGTTCTTGGGTCATTGACTCGGGAGCTACTGATCACATGACACATTAGTCACAAAAATTCAGCACTAATAATCCATGTCCTGGCAATAAAAAAGTATTGACTATTGCAGGTCAGGGAATAATCCACATAAATTCATCTTGGAGGGTTAAAAATGTTTTACATGTACGTACCCAAGCTTTCCACCAGCCTTTTGTCTATTTGTCAACTCACAAAAAACTTGAACTGCAATGTTATTTTTTCCCCTACTCGTGTTTTTCAAGTCCAGGTTACGGGATGGATGATTGGGCATGCTAGGGAAAAGGGCAGACTCTACTACCTTGAAACAAGTGGTGGCAATGTGAGCGATGGTAACCAACCACCTTTTCATATTTATCCAAATCATTTTCCTAAAATAAAGAACAAATTGGGCTTCACAATTTCACCTAATGTTCTTAGGCTCGTGTTTCCATTTTTCTCAAAAACATTGATGACCTTTCATTATGACGTTGTGAATTTGCCAAGCATCGTCGTGTTTCATTTCATTTAATGAAAGATATTTTGCTTTAATTCAAAGTGATACTCGGAACCATCACAATTTTCAAACATTTCGAGATCTCAATGGTTGTCTCTTTTATTGATAATTGCACTCAGGTACCTTGGATCTTTCTTTTGAAACAAAAATATGATGTGAGTAATGTTTTCCTAATTACCATAATATGGTCAAAATCAATTTGGAGTAACAACCAAAAAGGTTAGGGGTGACAATGCAAGAGATTATTTTAATCATATGCTTTCACCTTATTTTCAAAAGGAGGAAATTATACATTCCCTCCTTTTGAACTTGAACCTTGCAAATTCAAGCAATCGAACCAACACCCAAGAACGAGGTAAATAATTCTATTGTTCCCTTTAACTCTTATGATGTTATTGATGATATTAATGTTCCTGTTGTCATTATGAAAGGGACACGTAAGTGCATACATCATCCATTTTCCCATTTTGAGTCATTTGAAAAGTTATCACTATCTCATAAAGCTTTTTTTTTCACTCTCCTAACTATCAATACCCATTCCACAAACCTTAACCGAAGCACTTGGTAACAAGAACTGGAAACAAGTATGAAAGTTGATATGAAAGCATTGGAAAAGAAGGGAACTTGAAAGATTGTAGAGCTAACTAAAGGCAAGAAAACAACCGGTTGCAAATGAGTATTTGCTGTGAAACATAAAGTTGATAGATCTATCGGATGACATAAGTCTAAGCTGGTTACAAAGGGATATATACAAACTTACTGAGTGGACTATCAAAAAACTTTTGCACTGGTGGCAAAAATGAATACTGTAAGAGTTCTCTCTTTGGCTGCTGATTTTAACCGGAAATTGCAGCATTTTGTAAAGAATGTCTATTCATAGTGAGATTGATGAAGAAATTTACATGGAAGTTCCTCCTAGTTTTGGCTAAAGTTACTGAAAACAATAAGGTATATAAATTGAAAAAGGCTTTGTATGGTTTTAAACAATTTCCTGGTACATGATTTGGAAGGTTTGCAAAGGTAATGTTGACCATGAATTTAAGCGAAGTCAAGAGGATCATACTTTATTCATAAATCATTCCAACTTTATTGGTGTATGTTGACAATATAATTGTAACTAGGAATGATCCAAGAGAATGTATTACTTCGCCAATGCCTTGGTCAAGCTAGAATATTATTAGGAATTGAAGTGGCATGATCAAAAGAGAATTTTATAACACATAATAAATATACCATCAACTTGCTTAGAGAAATGGGAAAGCTCGATGAACAAGTAGAAACTCCAATAGAACCAAATTATAAACTCGGGGAATCATTGGAGGATAAAGAAGAAGATCGAGGCGGACACCTAAGATTAGTGGGAAGATTGATTGATTTATCACACACAAGACCGGATATTGCATGTGCCGTGAGTGTAATAAGCAAGTTCATGAACAATTCGAAGGAGATTCATCTACAAAGCCAATATCAGATTTTACACTACCTTAAAGGAAGCTCTAATTTTAAGGAAAAGTAAAAATTTGCTTCTTGAAGCCTATACAAATATTGACTATGCAGAATCAGTGGTAGACACGAGATCGACGTCACGTTACTGCACATTTTTTGGAGGAAATCTGGTGACATGGAGATAAAAGCAGCTAATCATTGCAAGATCGAGTGTGGAAGCGGAGTTTAGAGCTATGGACATGGAATTTGCAAGTTATTGTGGTTTAAAATTTAACATTGTTAATAATCCGGTACAACAATATCGGACCAAGTATGTAGAAGTTGATAGACATTTCATAAATGAGAAACATGAAAGTGGTTTGATTTGCATCCTTTTCGTGTCTTCGGGGGGTTAACTGGTTGATGTTCTAACTAAAGCATTGGCGAGCACAACATTTCAGACAGTTATAGCTTGCTGGGAATATATAATATTTATTTAATAGCTCGAGGGAGAGCATTGAAAATATTCAATATTCATATTTTAGAAAATACTGATATGGTTATAGCTATAAAAAGATAATGTACCTAAATGTGATAGGTGTAATCCCTAATGTTCTCGATTTGCTTAGAGAGAGGAAAGCTTGGATGAACCAGTGGAAACTCTAATAGAATTGAATCATAAACTTGGGGAAGCATTGGAGGATAAAAATGTAGATCGAGGCAGATACCTAAGATTAGTGGGAAGATTGATTTATTTATCACATAAGCCAAAATATTGCATATGCCGTGAGTGCAATAAGCAAGTTCACGCACAATCCGAAAGAGATTCATCTACGAACCGATATCAGATTTTACACTACCTTAAAGGAAGCTTGGATTTTAAGGAAAGGTAAAAATTTGCTTCTTGAAGCCTATACAGATGCTGATTATGATGCATCATTGGGGGACACGAGATCAACGTCAGTAACTGCACATTTCTTGTAGGAAATATGGTGATATGGAGAAGAAAAAACAGCCACTTGTAATAATATCAAGTGCAGAATTGAAGTTTAGAGCTACAGCACATGGAATTAGTGAGTTATTGCAGCTTAAAATAATTCTGGAAGATGAAAATATTAAATAGAAATTACAAATGAGATTGCACTGTGACAATAAATCAGCTATTAACATAGGTCATAATCTGGTACAACATGATTTTGATAGACATTTCATAAAGAAGAAACTGGAAAAGTAATTTGATTTGCCCCTATCGTGTTGTCAGGAGGAGAAATTGCTGATGTTCTAACTAAAGGATTGGTAAGGGAAACATTTTAGACAGTTATATCCAAGCTGGAAATTTATAATATTTATTCACCAGCTCGAGGAAAAGTGATGGTAATATTCAATCTTCATATTTTAGAATATACTAATTTGTTTATGGCTGTAAATAGATAATGTATTTATGTGTGATAGGTGTAATCCCTAATTTTTAGCAGTTAATAGGTGTAATCCCTCATATATAGGGATTGACAGCTTTATTTTTCGTTGACTTTCTTTATAATGCTAGATTATAAATTAGGTTCGTTCTACTCATCTTAATGAAGGTTAATACCATTTTTCTCCACAATTAATCAGCCATGAGTGATAAAATGTCCCATACCATCTCAAGTCTTCTTCCTAAAATCATTTCCATAAGTATGTCCTTTTAATGTGCACGAGCAGAAAGGAAAAGCGTTCTTAGTTAGACTCTTGCAGTCATGTAGGCTTTTTCCAGAGAGGAAAAGTATTCTTAACAAGTTATTAGGCTCCCAAAAACTATTTGTTTGACCACAAAGCCAAACAAAGTCCACAATTGTTGGAAGAGGGAACAAAATGCTTTATAAGTAACCAGCACACAAGGGCATAATTCTTAGTTTGTGTCCAGAAATTAGTAAATTACTATTCAAAACTTGGGAATATTTTGAATAAGACTCACAAAGGAAACATAAATGGAGACACCACAAACTAATTATGGAGTAAATTTTGGCATTTTAATTCCTTGAAATTGGGGGCTTGGATCAAATCTTGATGCACCTATTTCTCAAAGTACATCATGTGGAAATAAAAATTGAAGATCTTATTTTGTTCTCTCTGAAGTCTGAACAACTAATTTGAAAAAAAAGTCCTTTTCATCCAAAAAACAGAATTATATAACGGATTCCTATAAAACTACCATTTTTTCATGGAACACGGTCCTCAATAGAAATAGCAGAGATTATTCGTGACACTTATGATTGGCTATTAACCTGAAGCTGGTTCAAAGCTCTTCAGGTGAACCTGAATTATTTTTGTTTTCTTTTTCTCTATTTGAACTTCATGTTCATGATAACTGGAATTCTTTTTTCTCTAGATGTGGGGTTCTAACCTTGTGCAAGTACCATGTAGGACTTGGAAAGATTAAAGCTTTACCATGAGTAAACAAAGTAAATTCCTATGGCAGTGTGTTTGATTTGTGATAATTTGAGAAAATTAGACAAGAAGGAATCGTTTAATTCTTTTTACACAGACTTCAGCTGGCATATGTTAATTCTTCTGAAAACTAGCCTTGTGCTTAGATTTATAGCAAAATTTCACTCTTTTCTACTCTAAATTGAACTTAAAGAGAAAAATAGAATTAGTCAGAAGAATCAGAGTCTTTAACTGCCAAGTACAAGAACACTAAGGTTTAAAATAAACTAAGAATTACCACCGCAGTAGAAGACATTGAGAGGAAAACGCCAACAAAAACCCCTTCTGATGTTTCTCCACCGCACAACTGCAAAAAGCATTTAATTTTCTCCATTAGAAATTAATGTCTAAAATAGAATGAAAAAGACAGAGTGGAAAACAAGTGTTGTTGCACCATTTAAAAGGCAGTAGCCCAAATACTGAAACAATTTTTTAATTGATAAGTAAAATGTTGACCGATATATGCATTTACCAGTTGTTTAAACAATCATGTAGTGTCGTTCAAACATTATATACTCTTGATGAAAAACCTGTGCATTATTTATCTAAAAAAATCAGAAGACATGACATACCGAGGCTGTTATACCACACAAACACATAAAGAGAAATATCTGAAGCAACCCTCCCAAGACAGCAACTGACCGTACAACACGTAACTGCACCATCAACCATGTTAATCAATTTCATTGTGTGTTTTAATAAATATCATGACAAAATAACAATTTTTGGCTGATTTGGGAAGATAAACAGAAGTCAACCTTCGCTGTGGAGAACTCCAAGCCCAACGCGAAAAGAAGAAAAATAACTCCAAACTGTGCCACTGTTTCAACCTGCAAACAAAAGCCTATGAGGATTCGGAGATGCACAGTTGAGATTAAGAAAATAACATAGAAATTAGAATTCATGAAAAGAGAAAAATCAAAAGGTTTGAAATGATTAAACAATATAAAGCACGAGATTTCATAAGCACAGAGCAGGAGTCAAAAAGTTTTTATATTCGTCAAATTCCTAAGCAAATGTAAGAAGGGGAAAACAGCTATATGATTTCAGTCAAAAAGAAGTGATGAAAGAAATATTCATGACGAGGAATTAGAAGAAAAATGAAAGCAACATACTTGAACCATTTCACTGACGAAACTAAAACCACCTGGTCCAATCACAGATCCTGCTAGCAAATATCCAGTTATGACCTGCAAGGTTTAAGAAGTAGAATGTCAAGGACACTCCTTCCAAATATGAGATTGCAATAAACAAACTAGAAAACATACATTAAGCAACCTCCACATTTTAGCCTCTGTTTGGGAAGAATTTATAAATTGATAGAAATTAGCGGTAAATAAGTAGATAGTACATGTAGGTCAATTGGAATGTGTAGTTGAAAATAAGTTTAATCATTTATAAATTATTTATAAATTTTGCCAAAAGGAGGCTTAGAAGGAAACCAAAAGGAGAAATAAGGAAATGAAAAATGTTCAAACTCATCAAAATTGCAAATTAGAGAAGTCAGTTGGACGAGCCGGACCAAGCCTGCCACAAAAGGCTTGAACTGTGGGACGGCCCATGCATGCCCACTCAATCTGACTCGTGCAGTTTTTTTTTTTTTTTTTTTATTTTATATTTGCACTAAATCCATGTAAAAACAAAACAAATTTTTTTTTTTAAAACCAGGCCCAGACTGGGCCAGTCCTGGCCTTTCCATTTTCTGTCGCACAGTCCAGGCCTCACTAATGGAAGGCCAGGCCAGGTCGCCCATTTCGACACCTCTATTGCAAATCCATGGAAAAGGTAAAGAGCAATTATAGTGATCGCACCGGTTGTCCAGCACAGGCAAAGGCAATTCCACCACAAGTTGCAGAGACAATGACAACTACCAGATCAGATATGAATCTGCCAATAATACAAAATAAATTATCACTAATGAGATACTAGATTATGTACTATAAGTGATGCATGTGGGAGAGTCAGGGTGATTGGACACTAACCTTAAATCCAACTGTAACACAGGAAACTTTGACTTGGCATTGGACATAATGAAGACATTGTCCTGAAAATTATTTTAACTGGGTTCAAATATGAAAACAATTATAAACATGTGTAATTTTATTCTTCTGCCTCATTGCACAGGACATATCCTACTTAGCTCATAGAATGAGTACCTTTCGGTCTATTAAGGTCGGCGTGTCTTCCGCTCCATTCTCATTATCAAGGTTAAAAACATCATGAAACTCAAATGACCTAATATAAGAGTCAGATAGGTATAACAATATGCATATTTATGCTTTTTAAATGTGAACAAAGATTGTTAAAGGCAGAAGGCTATAAATATTCCATTAAAAGTAGGGATAGATGCAGCCGCGGTCCCTAACCTTTGCGTTTTTTGTAGACTTTACCTTAACCTTCAATTTGTACCACCCGGAATCCCAAACCTTTAATAAATTCGCAGCCAAGGTCCAAATGGACGGAAACTGTCCAAAACACCGTCAGTTGACCAGGAAAATTAGAAAAATAGGAATTTTGACCATTTTAAGTAAGGGCATTTTCGTCAACCCCATATAAATTAAATTAAAAAAATAAAAAATAAAAACCTAGATGTCATTTGCTTTCCCCGTCCCTCTCCCTTCCTCACCCCTAAATGGAGGTCAGACTAGACTAGACTCTACGATGGAATCGATATCCAGAGTGGGTCGAAGGTGGAGGTAGAATGGTGGGTCGAAGGAGGAATTGATTTGCAGTGTGAAATCGAAGGTGGGTCAAAGTGGAGGTTGAATCGAAGGTGGGTCGAAGTGGAGGTTGAATCGATTTGCAGTGTGGGTTGAAGTGGAGGTTGAATCGAAGTGGGTCGAAGTGGAGGTTGAATCGAAGGTGGGTCGAAGTCAAGGTTGAATCGATTTGCAGTGTGGGTCGAAGGTAGAGGTGGAATCGAAGGTGGGTCGAAGTCGAGGTTGAATCGATTTGCAGTGTGGGTTGACGTGGAGGTTGAATCGAAGTGGGTCAAAGTGGAGGTTGAATCGAAGGTGGGTCGAAGTCAAGGCTGAATCGATTTGCAGTGTGGGTCGAAGGTAGAGGTGGAATCGAAGGTGGGTCGAAGTCGAGGTTGAATCGATTTGCAGTGTGGATCGAAGGTGGAGGTGGAATCGATTTGCAATGTGGGTCAAAGGATAGGTTCGCCCAGATCTTCGTTTTGCCTTATTCACTGCAAATCCATCCTCTACCTTAGCTCATTCGTTTCAGTTTTTTCACTGCAGTGTGGAATCGATTTGCAGTATGGGAATCGATTTGCTTCGAATTGCTGTGTTGGAATTGATTTCCTGGGCATAATTTTCTGTGGTGGAACTGGTGGTGGGTGCTGGCGACTGTGGTGGCACGATGATTGTGTCTGGTGGGGTTGCCGGAGAAGAAGATAGGGGGTGGGGTGGGGGATGGGGTGTTGTGTTTTTGGTTTTTTATTTTTATTTTTTTTTCCTAATTTTGTTTGGTTTTTTATAATATGAATTTATAAAGTTACTATTTTACCCTTACCAAATTTGGTCAAAATTTGATTTTCTGGTCAACTGACGGTCAAACCATCCATTTGGACCTCGACTGCGAATTTATTAAAGGTTTGGGACTCCGGGTGGTACAAATTGAAGGTTAAGGTAAAGTCTACAAAAAACGCAAAGGTTAGGGACCGCGGCTGCAATTATCCCTTAAAAGTATTGCAATGTTATACAACATAGTTGGAAAAAGTAAAACATACTTTTCCTCTTTTGTCTCATTCTTCTTGGACTTAACTCTGGCAACAGTTTCAAGAACTGCCTGAGAATTCCAAAAGTTCAATAGAGAAAAATTCAGCAAAGACAATAGATCAGAAGGCTTAAAAATAGCAATAAGAAAATTATTCTGCGAGGAAAAAGTAATAGTCATAACTGCTTTGTGCTGAAAATAATTTTCCTTAAACACATATAGTGTGCCAATGATCATAACCCAAACAACGTAGTTCTGTCAATATTTTATTTTACTTTATGAGACAATATAAGTGAACTTGATGATCATATTGCAAGTATAAAACCTTTATGCATTCAAACCAATTGGACATCATTGCTCCTATCCAAACTCTAGACTAGATGACTACTCTCATTCCCTCAAATCTTATGACCCACAGACATCATTGCAAATATCTAATCCTCCTCATTAAATGACCATTCTGCTTCTCTCAAATCTTAAGCCCCACACCCACTTCTATGGAGTTGTACATCATTTTATGACAATAGCCATGTAATTCAAGTAAACGACTAGACAAGAAAAGTCGTAAATTATGTCGGGCAAAACCTAATTCAAAACTAAAACACTCATGAGCCTATCTGAAGTTACTATATGTCAGGCCTGAGACAAGGTTCCAAGATAAAGAAAAAAATACAAGATTTGTATGGGTTGTGCTATCAGTAAAAGAGGAATGATGGGGATGTCACCTAGCATAATATATTGATGCAATATAACTTCTATTACACAATTATTAACGGCTTAACGCAAAACTAGTCTTCCTATTTCCTGCACAATGTCAGCAACTTGATTGAAAGGGTTGGCTTCATAAGTGATATTGAGAATGAACATTTCCATTTACACGTATTATTCAGTCCCCGCGTAAAGAATAGAAAAATAAGTGCAGAACCACGCAAGTGGCTTATCACAAACCTTACTAGACATATATACAAACAATATATAATCACAGCAAAAACAGGGATTCCTTCAGCCACACAACCTCCTTAACCTTGGATACAGTTAATAAGCTATCTAAAAAGCATGCCATAATGTTATTTTCCATCAACTATCCCGTAGCATATATCTTAGAATGCACATCAAAAGTCTAGCATTCGTGATTTTAAAGAGCAAAATAGATTCTATCTCCCAAGGTCACAAGCAAGCATTAAGACACTCAACAAGGCACGACACTGACCTGCTGTTCTGTCACACTATTGTTGAAGCTACCATGATCTGGAACTGCAAAAGAGAACAAAGAGGGAGAAAGAGATGTAAGATAAATGTTTTTCTCATATTGCTAGGTTATCTCCAATGTGCCTTCAGCAAGTGTTGGATTTATTGGAACGCATGGAATTTAAAGTTTCCTTAACATTTGTCAGTGTTCTAGTGTTGCATGCTTGATATGTGCAGCTTTTGGAATCATGTAGTCAGCTTAATTACAATTTAGCTAAACTCAGGTGTATTTTAACTTGTAAATTGACAACAGATTAGTGGTCAAAATAATCATTGGATAAAATAATCATTGTTGACTTGAATGTGAGAATAGAATGAAAGATACAACTTCGGAGATCCGTGGTCATAAAGAAACTGATAATGCAACGACCCTCCTTTATCAGAATCTCAAACTGACATGTTAAAAATATAAACACAAAGAGACAGCATAGGCTACAAAAGATATTTAAAAAAAGAGCCCCATTGAAAATATACATGGAAGGGGAGAGGAAGTAACAATATTATTTGGTACTCACTCAGTATCACCTATATAGATTTCATTAAAAAAAATAAAAATCTTAATCAATGATAAACAAAACTACATCCAGTATGAAATATTTATTAGATCAACTAGATTAACTCAATCTCTATCTTTCAATCTTTCGCCTAGAAGAGAATTTAGTTGTTTCCCATCATTTTGTGTTACATCCTACATCGCCAACACTGCTTCCTTAACAAAATTTCTATCTACTTTATATTTAACATAAGAGTTTACAGTGGCAGCACACTGCTCGCGAATAATGAATTCCATGTCCGTACATTTTTATTATTATCCTCTACAATTAACTTTTTCTTCATTTATCATTCATTTATCTATTACAAATATAAGTATTGCTCTGAACTATGAAAAGTGAAAACCACAGTGGCATCCTTACTCGTACTTTATATGAACATTACTCCAAACTTCAACCCATAAGCCTTTGTTTGGCTCCCATTAAAATTTTAATACATTTTCTCTCTTTTTTTCAACCACACATTCTCCAATAACATAATATTACACGTAAATCGAAAACTTTTCTTTCTTTTTCAACCACTTTGTCTCCAAAAAAAAACTATTCCAAAAATTAAAATCTCAAATAATGGGGGACCAATCGGGGGCTAAATTTTGCAGTTCCATTTTATATTTTAGTTATTTTACAACTTTTCCATTGAATATAGAAGTAAATGGTGGTGTAAAATGATAAACAACAATGAATTTTTATGAAAAGGATTATTTGACTTGAAAATGAAAAAAAAAAAAAAAAAGAAAGGAAGAAAGAAAGAAAAGTACATGGTATATCTTTTTATTCTTGAATAGTAAAAAATTTACTAAAAGTAAATGGACAGTCTGTGATATATAGATTAAATGGAGGCAAACCCAATCCTACATCACCCACTCAATGCAATTCCAAATATTTTAGAAGTTAATAACTCCTCCATTTCAGAATGATTGTTTTGGTTAACTGGACAAAATGTAAAATTTCATATTCATTTAAATTGACATATATTACAACTCCGATTGAATACCATCATTTAGATATTTATTGACCTAGAAAAGATATGCATATCCACGCAAAATTTAATTTCAAAAGCCATATCATTAACAGAAACTGAAACATATTATTTATTTTGAAATGGAGGGAATAATATTCAATTTTGCATATGCTCCAGGTAAAGTTAACCACTAAAAATCCAATCAATTGAAGTTTCCAAATTGCATGGAATATTTTTCCATTGTTTCTCAAGAAGCCTATCTACATTCTCACACAATCGCGCTTAACTTTTATTTTAATGCAATAACGTGAAGGGCAAGGACATAAAGATGGAGTGAAATTGAACCTGATTCAACAAGAGATAGAGCGTTGGAGTAGGAGGTGGGACATATATTACTTGCTATACCAAAAAGTGTGCAAAATCGTATAGATTAGAAGTGGTGATTCCAGCATTTGTCCAGAAGTTTGAAAAGTAAAGACAAAAAATATCTGGTAAGGTTTTAGTCCATTATAGAAAAAGTGGCAGGAGTGTGTAGACAAGTTAAATCCTACAGATACCAAAGATTCAATCAGCATTTCAATGATCTGATCCCTAAAACCTACTTCTTTACTGGTTCTTTTGCATGCATATAAACCAATTTTGAAACACCAATTACATACACATTAAAGAAAGAATTCAAGTTACAAAAAACAGAAAGAACTAAAGACTACACAAGGATCTCTTATGTATTTCAAGTCAGTTTAAGTACACCACACATATCTATGATCACCAGCATTAGCTTTAACCACATTTTGTATATCCACAAACTAGGAATTGAAAGAGAAGTATTCTTCCAATTAGTTACACACTAAAAAATCATAAAAAAAATGTGCAATACATAAAGAATGTACAACCATTAAAACCAGAAAAGGAGTGGATCAAAACTAACCGTCGGAGTGTTCATCAGTCTCATTGAACTCTTTTTCTAATGCGCGATCAATCATGTCGGCTAAGCTATGTTCTTCAGGCCTAGAAGAATTCAATACAGAAGATCCATTTACGACGTCGTCTTGAAGGTTCGAATCGCCGGCATTTAGAGAGAGAAGGCAGAGGAGAATTACGAGAGAGAGAAGCGTTCGCATGTTTGCGAAAGGGAAAGGGGAATTGTAGAGTTACAGAACAAAGAAGTGGGGTTTAAAGGAGAGGGCGAGGGGCGAGGGGGAGTACGTTTGCCTGTGCGTGTGGCCGGGAGAAAGTGGAGATGGAGTGGAATTACGGAAAAGGAGACCGGAAGTGAGATGCACGACTGTGTTGGAGAGTGGGTAAAAACTGACAGAGTACTATCTCGTGGTTACTTGTAGCTCGTTGTCGTTGGGAGGTGCTTTTCAGGCTTCAGCTTGTTAGGTGATTGAAATGGAGGGTGACCGGTGACTGGTCGAGCCAGTTTCGCAGAGTGGTCAAGGGGATCCATCAGACCACATCTCAAAGTTGATTGGTTGAATATTGTGTCCGTTGAATGTGAAGACTGGCATATCTTTCGAATCGAATTGAATCGAATCGAACTCGAATCAAATCGAATCGAATTGACCGATTCTTCGTAATTGAAATATCCGAACGAGTATCTAAATTGAGAACCGACGGGTTCGATTCGATTTTCGATTCTAGACCCAAAATCGAAGAACCGGATAAGAACCGAACTTTTTAAAATTTTTAATTTTTATATATGAGAAGGATTAAATTATTTTAACTTTTTAAAAATAAATTAGCAAAGATATAGTTTGCATTGAAGACACTTAGTTCTATGAGGACATTGAGACAAGTAATAAAATATATATTATATTTTTTCTTATTAAATTTTATTAATTGAACATTTTTTTTGTTTATTTATGTTAGTTAATTGTGATTTTTCAATTTTTCTTTTAGAGTTTCTTAGTATCTAGTATGATAAGTCAAACAATTGATGGTTAAATCAAATAATTGGTAAGTACTACTGCATTAGCAATATTTTAAAATATTTTATCTCTACAAGTTTATGACTTCTAATTTATATGGATCATCGATGTTTTAGTATTACTAATTTACTATCTACTTTTTATTATTTGTATACATTGATAAATTAATTTTATTGGACAACTTGTTATTTATATGTTATTAAATTGGAATACGTTAATTTGTAAAAACTAAGATTAAACATGTTAGACTGTAGTGTCGTTATAAATGTTAAAAAAATTAATTATTGTATGGAACCGAACAGACCTGAACGGAACCGAACCCTAACGGTTCCAAAATTATATTTAGACCCGACGGTTCCGTTTACTCACTACTGATCGGGCCGAAAACGAATGCCGCAAGCGTACGGATCAAGTAGTATAATAAAGCTTTTAAAGCCCAAGTCGATCCCACGAGGAGTGTTTTTCCAATCACAAGTTAAAGTGTTTCAAATTAACGCTAGACACACACATTTTAAAACTTGATTTTAAAAGCGAGAAAATAAAACAAAAGACTCGATTTAATTTTAAAAAGAAAAAGAAAATTACGAAAAGGATTTTTTGATTTGGAAAATGTTGAAATTTATGTTTTCACTTAACCATTGTTTCATTAGTATTAAAATCGATGAAATAAAGATGCTAGTGTTACCAAAGTGTCAGATTAGACCCGATTCTCCAATTTTAGTTAACAACCTCTTCCGAGCGAAATTAACCATAATTGATTAACATATCCACTATATCTCTATGTGGATATAACTTAACCAATTGCATTAAATTGTTGTGAAAATACTCTAAGGGTCACTTAGGGTAGATGTATATTCCTATAACACCTAAACGAGTATAGTCGAAACTATACAAACCTAGGGTTTTAATTATCTTGATCTAGCTAGTACAACAATTTCTCAATAATTGCACCAACCATTTAACCATATCATATATTGATCAAGTACATGATAGTCAATAAAACACAATAATTAAAACATCTAAAACTTAATAACACATGCATCTTGCCAAACAAAACAACATACTAATGAAACTTTTGGTTAAGTTACTACATAAATTCCAACATAAAACTATTTAGCTCATAATAAAAGTAGTGTAACAAAGAGATTTTTGTTCCATTACAATATAAACAAGGAAAATAAAGGAAGAAATTCAAAAGGATAGATAAAATCCTTGTAGAACAATTTTGAAATCTTCCAAATTCTTCTTTGATCAACTCTCTTTGTTCACCACCTTCACCCCTTCAATTAACCTACAAAACAAATTAAAAACAAAGCTAAACTAAAAAATGAAATCAAACCAGAGAGTTTACGGAAGAGATGAGAGAAAGAGGTTGAAGAGAAGTGATTCCTTTCAAATGAATGAAGTCTATCCTTCTTATCCTCAATTCCATAATTTTCCACTAACTTTCTCCACTAACTACTATTATAATAGGTATAATATATTATAATAGGTTTTAGATAAGTTTAGATATTAAACAAAGCAAAAAGAAATAAGCACTTTCGACCAAAACTCGAGAAAAATGTAAAATCCACCGCCTCTGAAAATTTCTTCTATGCGACCGCATAGGCTATTTCTATGCGGTCGCATAGAAGAACCTTAAAACGGTGCTAAGATTCTGTAACCACTTCGCGACCGCACAGGCAAAATGCATGCGGTCGCATGGTTCAAGCAAAAATTGCTGCTCAAGTCCTTGATCATTCTAGCCGTCTTGCACTTTGATCCCTCATCTTTGAATTAGTCCATTTCAGTCCCCAGATTTTGAACTTCATATCATTTAGACCCTTACTAAATTGCAGTCAAAGTCCTCCATCTTTTGGTCAAGTGCAATTCAGTCCTTCACTTCACAAAATTGTACACTTTTAGTCCTTTTTCTCATCTTTAACTCGTTTCTTCGTCTGGTCGGGGTTTTTGCCTATAAAATCAAACAATACACAATTATGCATAGAATATGCTCAATTTCATCAATAATTATAAGCCAAAAAGTGTCCAATAAGTGTGTAAACGCACACTTATCACACCCCCAAACTTGAGCTCTTGCTCGTCTCGAGCAAGATTAACTTCTAACGCACAATCATGCAAATGTGAAAATGATCAACATATGAGATGACTTGCCAGATATATATAAAAGAGTTTTAAAATTGTCTATCAATTCACAACCATGCACCAAATAATGCTAACCAAAATAAGTTTAGTTTGTCCAATGTTCGATCAGTATGTGTGTGCATAGTCACTTTCAATCAGCATCTAAAATAGGAAACAATCATCAAGAGAGAAAAGGAATCAGATTAGCTCAATCCCAACCCTTAATGGTCAACTATATCCTTTCCCGCTCGTGAGATTCACACCTCTAAATATATGTTGCTTTCTCATGCCCCGGTGTACATTTAAAGGCTGTTCTCAATCACTCTTTTCTTTTAAGTTCACACAGATATTCAATTCAGCTTAACAGATATTCAATTCAGCTTAACATAGATAGGATCTGTACACAACCCTATCCCTTCGAATAATGACTTCTCACTCATCATCATCAATTCAGTATAATCACCTTTTTTCTTTTGAATAACAGGAGGAATCATACATATAGACATGAAAATCAACCTCCTCCTCACACACTTTTTTTTTTCTGTCAATTTTTTTTTTTTCCAACATAAAACTGTTTACACCAACTATAGCACCACCTTCAATATTGATACCCCCAAACTTATTTTTCTCGCTCACCCAACATTCAATATAATCAACAACACTCCACTAGCTTTAGAGGCTGGATAAAGATATTGTTTTTCTGGTTATAAGCTTGTAATGTGGGTAAATCAAAGAAAATGTCAACAAGGCACAATGGGGTTGATCAAAGGAAAAAATTAATTCAGGGTAGGCTATTTGGCTAACGTGGTTATAACAAAAATGGCCTTAATCATATTCATGCCTGCATGTGTCAATGTGGTCTTGAAGAGAATCAATGCAAGTTCTAGAGAAGCACAATCATGGAAGAATGTTACACATGAAGAAATAATGAGACTGTAATGAATGTGTCAGTCTGTAGGCTCAAAGTCTCACCAGATTTTGTGTCTACACCATCCAGTTACCACATCTTCAATGAAACTACTCAACTAGTAAATACTCGGTTTACATACACAGACAGGTAAAGTGACAGAGAAAATTAATGTCCCAATCATTTCCACATCTAGATGACAATGAAATATGACTATTGTGCTCATTGAAACTTAAAATCTCACATGGACAAGCAATTTTCGAAAATTTTTAGCCCAAATAGCATATTTGGTTTGCGCATGCATAGTTTATGAATCCATAACAATTTCACACTCACACATTCCTATGCCGACAAGGCCATCTAATATATCAACACACAATCACCAGTTCACACACAAACACCCCCAAACTTAAAACTCACATTGTCCTCAATGTGAAAGAAAACAAGATAAAGAGGGTAGGGATAACGAAACTTCTCTGAGTTGTATCTGTGAAGTGTACCCATGCTTATACTGGAGTTGTGATGGAAGTGAGTGACTGAATCAAAAAACTTGGTCCGGAACCTGAAACATCCAGAAGTGCCTGGGATATCAAAAATTTTCTACAAAAAATAGTCATATTAGTTCCACAATATAAGAAGTAAAAGCATTAACTACATAGAATAACAAAAAGTTAAACAGTAAGAAAGTTGGGTTGCCTCCCAACAAGCGCTTGGTTATAGTCGTTAGCTTGACTATAGGGCAGCTTTACTCCGTTTTAGCAAAAAGAACGGAGGACTCTTCTTTCAAAAAGTCACCTCCCAAATATGGTTTTAGTCTTTGCCCATTGACTGTGAAGTTCCCATTTCCTTCATGATGAAGCTCAACTGCTCCGTTTGAAAGAATTTTAACGATGGTGTATGGACCCGACCATCTAGAGCGAAGCTTTCCGGGGAACAACCGAAGTCTAGAATTATAAAGTAGAACTTGTTGCCCAACAGTGAACATCCGCTTCAGAATATGTTGATCATGCCATCTCTTCGTCTTCTCTTTATAAATTCTGGCACTCTCATATGAATCCAGGCGGAGTTCATCAAGCTCGTTTAATTGGAGCAATCTTTTTTCACCGGCTAATTTCATATCGAAATATAAAGCTTTGATTGCCCAATAAGCTCGATGTTCTAGTTCTACTGAGAGATGACAAGCTTTTCCAAATAGGAGTCGATATGGAGACATACCAATTGGTGTTTTAAATGCAGTACGGTATGCCCATAATGCATCGTCCAGTTTCCTAGACCAGTCTTTTCTCGATGCATTAACCGTCAACTCGAGAATTCTCTTCAACTCCCTATTTGAAATTTGAACTTAGCCACTAGTTTGTGAATGATATGGAGTGGCCACACGATGTTTCACCCCATACTTGGCCATAAGT
Organism: Osmanthus fragrans; assembly: GCA_019395295.1. Lineage (NCBI taxonomy): Eukaryota > Viridiplantae > Streptophyta > Magnoliopsida > Lamiales > Oleaceae > Osmanthus > Osmanthus fragrans. Next base: position 13,016,023 of record CM033347.1, on the reverse strand, counting down.
GAGGCGAATAGGCGATTGCAGAAATGTGAATCACCATCACTAATGATAGCTCTAGGTGTGCCATAACGAGAAAAAATATTTTTCTTCAAGAAATTTACCACCACCCTAGCGTCATCAGTAGGTAGAGCTGCCGCTTCAACCCACTTTGATACATAATCAACTGCCACCAAAATGTATTGATTGGAATATGATGACGGGAAAGGCCCCATAAAGTCAATACCCCACACATCAAAAATCTCCACCTCCAAAATAGGGTTTAAAGGCATTTCATTGCGATTAGAAATATTGCCAGTACGTTGGCATTTATCGCATTTGGAGACAACAGTGTAAGCATCTTTGAACAATGTGGGCCAATAAAATCCCGCTTGTAATACTTTTGATGCGGTTTTGGCGGCACCAAAGTGACCACCATATGGGGACGAATGACATCGGTCAAGTATTTGTTCCATCTCCTCTTCTGGAACACATCTCTGGATAATCTGATCCGATCCCCGCTTAAATAACAAAGGATCTTCCCAAAAATAGTACTTGATATCAGAGAAGAACTTCTTCCTTTGTTGATACGAAAGATCTGGGGGAATAATGTCACTTACAAGAAAATTCACATGGTCTGCATACCATGGTGTATGAGTGACATGTAACAGCTGCACAATTTGCATTAATTGCTCGTCTGAAAATACTTCATTGATTTCCCCTTCTACCACCTCCTCGGCCTGTTCAAGTCGCGACAGATGATGGACGACAACATTTTCGGTCCCCTTTTTATCGCGAATTTCTAAATCAAATTCTTGCAAAAGGAGAACCCACCGAATCAATCTTGCCTTGGCATCTTTATTTGCCAACAAGTATTTGATAGCCGAGTGGTCAGTATAGACGATGACTTTTGACCCAATGAGGTATGATCGAAATTTATCAAATGCAAATACTACTATGAGCATCTCTTTCTCAGTAGTAGCGTAGTTCAATTGTGCATCTGTCGGAGTTCTGCTTGCGTAATAGATCACATCCAGGATTTTATTTCTTCTTTGCCCTAAGACTGCCCCAACGGCATAGTCACTAGCATCGCACATTAGCTCGAATGGAAGATTCCAATCTGGAGCTACGATGATAGGAGCCGTAATGAGTTTCTCCTTAATTATGTTGAAAGCTTCCAAGCATTCTTGGGAGAAATTAAAAGCAGTGTTCTTTTCAAGTAGGGAGCAAAGAGGTTTCGAAATTTTGGAAAAATCTTTAATAAACCTCCTGTAAAATCCAGCATGTCCTAAGAAACTCCTAATTCCTCTCACGGTGGTTGGTGGCGGCAATTTTTCAATCACTTGAATTTTTGCCTTATCGACCTCAATACCTGCCAGAGAAATGCAATGGCCAAGAACTATGTCTTCTTGGACCATGAAATGGCATTTCTCCCAATTCAGGACCAAATTGGTCTCTTTACATCTTTTCAGTACCTTATCGAGATTTTTTCAAATATCCATCGAATGAACTCCCAAATACTGAGAAATCATCCATAAAGATCTCGATGCAGTGCTCGACCATATCGGAGAATATAGCCATCATACACCGTTGGAAAGTACCCGGTGCATTGCAAAGGCCAAAGGGCATTCTTCTATATGCGAAAGTTCTATATGGGCATGTAAATGTAGTCTTTTCTTGATCCTCAGGGGCTATTAGAATTTGATGATAGCCCGAATACCCATCTAGAAAGCAATAGTGTGAATACCCCGCCAATCGCTTAACCATCTGATCGACGAAAGGAAGAGGAAAGTGATCATTTCTAGTCGCATTGTTGAGTTTGCTATAATCTATGCACACTCTCCAACCTGTCACAGGTCTGGTAGGTATGAGTTCATTATTTTCATTCTCCACCACTGTGATACCACCTTTTTTCGGTACGACTTGTACAGGGCTTACCCATGGACTATCAGAAATTGGATAGATTATGCCTGCATCAAGCCATTTCACGACTTCTGTTCTCACCACTTCTTTCATATTCGGGTTTAATCGCTTCTGATGCTCAACTGATGGCTTATAGTCATTCTCCATCAGTATTTTATGCATGCATACAGATGGGTTGATTCCCCGAATATCTGCAATTGTCCATCCTATAGCTTCTTTGTGTTCCCTCAGTACTCGAAGTAACTTCTCTGTTTCTACCTCACTCAAGGAATTAGAAATAATAACTGGGAGTGTAGATGATTCTCCCAAATAAACATATCTCAAGTGGGGAGGTAGATCTTTTAATTCAAGTGTGGGGGCCTTTTGACAGGATGGAAGTGGTGGTGAGGAAGTCTTGTGCAACTCCTCAAAATACGGTGTCCTTCGAGAAGGTGTAGTGTTCAAATAATATGCCTTGTGTGCAATTTTTGGGTCCTCATCATCAATATGTGAAGAACGCACTAGGCATGTCTCAAGAGGATCCTCAGAGCGTCCATAAAGTGATCCAGCAATCAATTGATCAACAACATCAACCCGAAGACAAGTATTGGGTTGAGAAGGGTACTTGAGGGTTTCAAAATATTGAACGTGACTTGTTCATCTTGCACTCTCAAAATGAGTTTTCCCTCTTGTACATCGATCAATGCCCGACCAGTGGCAAGAAACGGTCGTCCCAGAATTATTGGGATATCTTCATCTTCCTCCATGTCTAGAACAATGAAGTTCGCAGGGAAGATGAACTTATCTACTTTGATCAATACATCCTCGATGATACCCCGAGGATGTGTAATCGACCGATCAGCCAATTGTAATGATATCGTGGTGGGCTTCACTTCCCCTATTCCCAACTTTCTAAAAATTTGCAGTGGCATCAAATTGATGCTTGCTCCAAGATCACACAGGGCTTTACTAATGTTTATATCGCCAATGGCACATGGAATAGTAAAACTACCTAGATCCTTGATTTTAGGTGGTAACTTGTTCTGAAGGATAGCGCTACATTCCTCCGTTAGCATCACCGTCTCATGATCTTCCAATTTCCTTTTGTTAGAAAGGATATATCTTTCATGAATTTGGTATAGCTCGGCATTTGAGCTAGTGCATCAGCAAACGGGATGTTTATGTGTAGCTTTTTGAATACCTCCAAAAACTTACCAAATTGAGCGTCCATTTTCTGCTTTTGAAGCCTTTGTGGAAAGGGAATAGGTGGTACATAAGCTTTGACCACTGGTGGAGCCTTTGATGTTGATGCTTCCTGGTCATGCTCCTTGGATTCCTCAACACTTGATTGAGGTTCCCGTACTACCTCTTCTTCTTCGATTGGCACCTTGTCAGTTTGGATTTTTGGGAGTACTACTGTAGGTGCAGGTAATTGAAGCCCACTCCTAGTAGTAATGGCCTGTACATTCTCTCTGGGATTTGTTTCAGTGTTGCTAGACAACGCCCCTTGTGGCCTTTCAGAGAGAAGTTTCGCAATTTGGCCCACTTGCCGCTCCAAATTTTTCAACGAGGCATCATTGCGCTCTTGATACTGTAATTGTTGATTTGCCAATTTGGTAATGGCCTCTTCCCACCCCTCCTTCTTCTCCTGTGGTTTAGGGTTTAACACATTTTGATTGTTCCCATACGAGAAGTTAGGGTGATTACGCCATCCAGGATTATAAGTTTGAGCATATGGATTGTACCCTGAATGTTGAAAGTTCTGAGTGTATGCCAATTGCTCGGTGGGTCCCGAACTACTGGCAAGTAATGGACAACTTGAACTCGCATGATTAGCTCCGCACATTTCACAAGGCGGTGAGGATTGGATCATATGAGCAGGACGAGAGCCAGATGTGGATGGAGATGTAGAAAGACCTTCTATCTTTCGTGTTAGAGAGTCGATCTTTGATAACATAAGATTGTATGCTTCATTATCTCTAGCTCCACCAACTCCTATTTGTATACCTCTATCAGGCCACATGGCACTCTGCTTGCTCATGACCTCTAGTAAATCATATGCTGCTCGCATACTTCTATTAAGGAGTGACCCATTTGAAGATGAATCTACATTGGACCGATAAGGTTGAGTCAAACCAAAATAGAAAATTTGAACTTGTTCTCCTAAAGAAATCCCATGATTAGGGCACTTTCTGAGCATATCTTTGAATCGCTCCCACGCCTCATGAAAAAGTTCAGTATCATGTTGACGGAAAGTGGTGATATCGTGTTTAAGCTTGACTACACGAGCAGGTGGGAAAAACTTAGTTGTAAATTTTTGTATCAATTTTACCCAACTCGTGATACTCCTTGGAGGCAGAGTGTCAAGCCACTCTCTTGCCTTATCTTTCAGAGTATGGACAAACAACCTCATCCGAATTGCCTCCATATTCACACATTCATAAGTGAAATTACTCACCATTTCCATGAATTGTGCAATGTGATTATGTGAATTTTCATCTAATCTCCCATAAAATGATATGTTACTGGAGAATAGATTAATAACATCCGGGCGAAGTTGAAAGTTCGGATGCCCATAAGAAGGGTAAATGATACCACCTTGATTTTCAACAACGGGTCAGTTTAGGTAATCCCTGAATAACATGTCTTCTTCATTTATACCAGAATTTTGAACCCTACCCGCTTGGTGATCAAAACCAGGCGGTATACCATCCCGAGGTGCTGGCTCATGACGAATTATAGGTTCAAGCTGACCTTCTTGACGCTCCATTTGTTGTTGTTGTCTTCTTAACTCGTTCTGTTCCCTAAGCCTTCTGCGAAAAGTCTCTTTTATTTCAGGATCAAATTGAAGAAGATTGAGACTTCGCGATCGGTTCATAAACAGTAAACGATTTAGAAGATTAACAACAAAAGTGACTTTTGGATTTAAAGGGTAAAACAAAATAAAAATTCAAAAGTTCGTTAAAGTGAAAAATAATTAACTAGTAATCAAATTTAACACTTCCCCGGCAACGACGCCAAAAACTTGATCGGGCCGAAAACGAATGCCGCAAACGTACGGATCAAATAGTATAATAGAGCTTTTAAAGCCCAAGTCGATCCCACGAGGAGTGTTTTTTCAATCACAAGTTAAAGTGTTTCAAATTAACGATAGACACACACATTTTAAAACTTGATTTTAAAAGCGAGAAAATAAAACAAAAGACGCGATTTAATTTTAAAAAGAAAAAGAAAATTACGAAAAGGGTTTTTTGATTTGGAAAATGTTGGAATTTATGTTTTCACTTAACCATTGTTTCATTAGTATTAAAATCGATGAAATAAAGATGCTAGTGTTACCAAAGTGTCAGATTAGACCCGATTCTCCAATTTTAGTTAACAACCTATTCCGAGCGAAATTAACCCTACTTGATTAACCTATCCACTATATCTCTATGTGGATACAACTTAACCAATTGCATTAAATTGTTGTGAAAATACTCTAAGGGTCACCTAGGGTAGATGTATATTCCTATAACACCTAAACGAGTATAGTCGAAACTATACAAACCTAAAGTTTTAATTATCTTGATCTAGCTAGTACAACAATTTCTCAATAATTGCACCAACCATTTAACCATATCATATATTGATCAAGTACATGATAGTCAATAAAACACAATAATTAAAACATCTAAAACTTAATAACACATGCATCTTGCCAAACAAAACAACATACTAATGAAACTTTTGGTTATGTTACTACATAAATTCCAACATAAAACTATTTAACTCATAATAAAAGTAGTGTAACAAAGAGATTTTTGTTCCATTACAATATAAACAAGGAAAATAAAGGAAGAAATTCAAAAGGATAGATAAAACCCTTGTAGAACAATTTTGAAATCTTCCAAATTCTTCTTTGATCAACTCTCTTTGTTCACCACCTTCACCCCTTCAATTAACCTACAAAACAAATTAAAAACAAAGATAAACTAAAAAATGAAATCAAACCAGAGAGTTTACGGAAGAGAGGAGAGAAAGAGGTTGAAGAGAAGTGATTCCTTTCAAATGAATGAAGTCTATCCTTCTTATCCTCAATTCCATAATTTTCCACTAACTTTCTTCACTAACTACTATTATAATAGGTATAATATATTATAATAGGTTTTAGATAAGTTTAGATATTAAACAAAGCAAAAAGAAATAAGCACTTTCGACCAAAACTCGAGAAAAATGTAAAATCCACCGCCTCTGAAAATTTCTTCTATGCGACCGCATAGGCTATTTCTATGCGGTCGCATAGAAGAACCTTAAAACGGTGCTAAGATTCTGTGACCACTTCGCGACCGCACATGCAAAATGCATGCGGTCGCATGGTTCAAGCAAAAATTGCTGCTCAAGTCCTTGATCATTCTGGATGTCTTGCACTTTGATCCCTCATCTTTGAATTAGTCCATTTCAGTCCCCAGATTTTGAACTTCATATCATTTAGACCCTTACTAAATTGCAGTCAAAGTCCTCCATCTTTTGGTCAAGTGCAATTCAATCCTCCACTTCACAAAATTGTACACTTTTAGTCATTTTTCTTCTCTTTAATTCTTCGTCTGGTCGGGGTTTTTGCCTATAAAATCAAACAATACACAATTATGCATAGAATATGCTCAATTTCATCAATAATTATAAGCCAAAAAGTGTCCAATAAGTGTGTAAACGCACACTTATCAACTACCCTAAAATTTTCAGTTCAATTCGGTTCTGAAGAGAATCGAACCGAACCGGACCGTGCCTAGACCTAGTCAAGACGTAGTAACAACATTGTATACGTTCTCTATATTCACGTATATTCTCAGTGTTCATACACTTTGTGGCTTGCGCCTTAAACTTGTCCCACACTCATATATATTACTTTCTGTCAATTGACTTGATCGTATGAATGTTCGCGACATTCTCAACCACCATCAAAGAATGTGATAATGACTAACGATTTATCCAAATGTGTAGAAAATAAGTTTACGTGAATGCAAGTGGGCCTGAGATTTTTTAGCCACGTCGGAAGTACAATTCGAGATCAACAAAAGAACTGTAACAAGTAGAAACCCCCCCCTCCCAAACAAAAGACGCTTTAGCAAAATGAAGCCACAACTACAACATACTTTAAAGGTCAAATATGATATAAATAATTATATATGTACTTGGGGGCTATTGTTACATCTCGTCACCGAGACTCAAAAGAAGCTTACGAGGGGCTGCCCATGTGGCAACCAATCAGAAATTCAACAAAGGCCTACATTCCACATTATCATACCGAAGTGCCATGTACAAACACAACCTCAATGGTAGAAGCAAAGGTCACTTGCCACAAAGCAACAACAAAAAGGTAATCCACGTCCTTAGCCAAAGCATTATTATCGAAGCCCCATATGGAGGCCGAAGCCCATAAGATTATAGGGGAGCTTCCTAACCACAAAAGGAACATCTTTCACATCCACTAATAAGTGTATTTTCACAGACTTATTAAGTACTTATTCGAGTCTCATTTTTAGCAAAGAATGCATTGTGGAATAGTAGATTGATGGAAAATATGTTGTTAAAAATAAGAAATTTTTTTGGATTTGTGTGTAATATTAATTTATTGAAAAATTGTGGGTGAAAAGAAGATGGATAAATATTTATTTTAGAAATAACGGGGGGATCAAATAAGGCTTGAGTGCCTAAATGAACTTAAAAATGAGTGATTTTCTATTCACAATTGTGTAATTTGTACTTTTATATGTCAAATCCCAAATAGGAGAATAAAGCAAAAAGAACTCAAAGCGAACAAAAATGTAATTTGGGGACCAAAGAGTACAAGTGTCAAAAGTTTAAGGACATTGGATGCAATTTATGGAGGACAAAATTGATATAAAAGTCAAAATCCAATGAGCAAAATGAACTAAACCAAACTTGAGGGACTGGAACGTAATTAGGTGAGGACTGAAATGCAAAATAAAATAAAATAATAAGAGTCTGGTACTTGCCCGACCCCCGAGCGGGCAAGTGCCTATGCTTCCCTAGTAATTGCAGAGAGCAAATGCTCTCGCTAAGCACTCGCCTTAACCACTTGCCCAGGCTTTCGATTGAGAGGACCTGTATGCCTTCTTAATTTTTCTTGTGGGACTTCTTTTGCAATTTGCTGGGAGGGAATTTTTAGCCATTTAAATACCTATTTCCAGCCATAACTAGGGTATCATTCTCTACATGTCCATTCAAGAGCTAGGGGATGTATTCAATTGAGATTTTTAATGACTTTTTGGAATTTAAAAAATTTAGGTGTATTCAATGTTGACTTTTTGAGACTCATAGTGTATTCAATTGCGACTTTTATAGACTTTTAAAAAATCTCTAAAAATCACGGTGTATTCAATTAAAACTTTTTAGAAGTCTGTATAAGTTTTTGGATATTCAAATTTTAATGACTTCTGGAGACTTTTATAGAAGTTTCTGGAGTACTAATATTTAAGTAGAAAGTACTCATAAAATCTCAAAATTTGTCTTTCATTAATCACGAAATTTTGGGAGACTTTTACAAAAAATAAATAAATCAATCAATCAACATTTCTTTCATTTTTCCTTTTACGAACATTAGATGTATGTTTAAAATTTATTTATTTCATTGATTTTCTCTCTCTCTCTTTCTCTCTCTCTCTCTCTCTTTCTCTCTCTCTTATCGTTTATCTCTATTTTTTATGAAAAAAATTAAATTGGATTCTTGTAACTTTTTTTCATTAATTTTTTTTGTGAAAAATATTTTTTTATTAAATTATAAAATTTTATATGACAAATTTATGATTAAATGTAAATACTTTGATTTTTATTTATTTTTAAAAGTATATAATATTAATAATATTAAATATTAAATTTTTTTATCATATATATGTATAATTTTGATTATTATTTATTTAATTAAATTGTTAAATTTTTATTCCTTTTAAAATATTTTTTAATTATATGAGGAGGGGAAGTAGAAGGAAAATTGTGGGAATTACAATCTTATATGTGAGAATTTTATATTATTGCACTGAATCCATGTGAATTCTACTTCAAATGAAAATTTTTAAAAAGTCTTTTGAATTTTACAAAACTCTATAAAAGTTTTAAAATGAAAGTTTACAGAGTCTACGGAAGACTTCTACTAATTTTATGCAAATCTATGAAAAAATCACAATATTCACAGAAGTCATTACTAAAAAAAAAAAGTTCATCAAAGTTTTCAAAAGTCTCAATTAAATGAGTTAAATGTTTGAACACACACTGAACTTTACAAAATGTCACGTTTCACTCATTGTACTTTGTTTTGCACCCGATTGCTAACTGAACTTTTTTGAGTTGCACCCCATCGCTCATCGGCCAAATTCCGTCTCTTCCAAGCGCCTACGTGGCTGATGGTTTCATACATGGCCGTTAAAAACTCGAACATAAAAAATAAAATGCCACGTACGTAAATATTGAAGCCACACAATTAAGCCCAAACATGCCTCACCCTTTTAAACCTTTTAAGTTAATGTGTAATATCTCTCATCCCAGCTCCCAAGCTCTCAAACACACAGACAAACCTTAACCAAGAAAAAGAATTGAGCTTCCATCACTATTGAAGGCCACAACCAACAACTTTTGGGTATTTAAAGAAAAGCACATGGAAGGACCACTTCCAGGTATATCCAACAATTTTTTTATTTTTTTGGTTTCTGTTTCTTCCTCTGCTAAGTATTATTTAGGTCAATATTTTAAAATTAAGCACTAGATTTGGAAAGTTCTTTATTTCGTGATTTATCCCTTTTGGAGGCATCTTATGGTTCTTGAAATTTGGAAAGTTCTTTATTTCGTGATTTATCCTTTTTTTTTTACATTTGATTCACAAAATTCCCTTTAGATTCAATTAGATGAATCAGATATAAGAGAAATGAAATTTTTGGATCATTAGAAATCTTTATGGTTGTTCTTGATTTTATGATTTGTGTACTCTGCTGTCCATGTAAACGAACTTGTTATCAAGATTTTTTTTTATGTATTATAATTTTTTTGCCCATATGCGATTATAATTTTAATCACTGCCTCTACTTATGAAGTTGCATATCATATGCTGATTCTAATCATTTTTATAACAGATACAGATGATGACTCTGACTTCAATGATTCTGACAATGACATATCGTCTGATGGAGACGATATGCTATTTGAAAAAATGTGACGGGAGGAATTGAGTTAGATTGTGATAGGAGGGCAACCATTAGACGAGAAGAAGGGGATCAGACAGTGCACGATGAACACCGGGACATTGATGATATGGAATATCCATCATCTGAAGAACTATTGTCTGGTGTATCATCCGACGATGAGGAAGGGTATCGTTTTCAAAGTTTATGAATGAAACAGATATGCGCGATCCAAAGTTTGAGGTAGGTCAATTGTTTAGTTCTATTCAAGAATTCAAGAAGGTAATTTGGGCTTATGGTGCAGTGAACGGATATAATGTTAAGTGTAAGGCGAATGACGAAAGAAGAGTTCAATGCATCTGTAAACCAGAATGCAAATGGAGAATATGGGCTTCTAAGATGAATAATTCTAAAACCGTTCAAGTGAAGTCATATATGCCTCAACACACATGCAGTAGGGATCGTTACAATCGTCATTGTAACTACATTTTCATAGTCAATCGATACATTGAGCAGTTCAAGGCAGATCCAGAGTGGAAAATGAAAAGTATGCAGGCAACCGTAAAGGATGATTTGAAAATAAACATTACTAGAAATGTCGCTTGGAAGGTGAGAAGATATGCGAAGCGGCTGATAAACGGGACTATTGAAGAACAGTTTATGTCATTGAGGTCGTATGCAGCTGAGGTATTGAGGACCAATCCAGGATCGACGGTGATGACAGGACTTAGTGGGCAGGTGTTTCAAGGTATATACATATGTTTTAATGCTTGCAAATTAGGGTTTCAGCATGGGTGTAGAAAAATCATTGGAGTGGACGGGTGCCATCTTTGGGTGTTTGGGGTGGTATACTGCTCATCACAGTCGGCCTAGATGCAAATGATTGTATCTATCCTATTTCATATGCCGTTGTCCAGAAGGAGAACACGGTTGCTTGGAGATGGTTTCTAAAATATTTGGCTGAGGATATTCACATGGGAAATGGGGCTGAGTGGACAGTGATGACAGATAGGCAGAAAGGATTAAGTAATGTCGTTGGTGAGTTACTTCCAGAGGCGGAGCATAGGTTCTGTGTCAGACATATGTACACAAACATTTTCAATACAGGATATAAGGGAAAGACTTTGAAGGACTTGCTTTGGCGGGCTGCTAAGTCTACTACCTTAGCTGACTACAGACTATGGATGCAACAAATTCGTGAAGTTAGTGAAGGAGCATATACATGGCTGAACGAGAGGCATCCAAGCGAGTGGAGTAAATCTCATTTTAGGACGCATTCGAAGAGTGACATTTTATTGAAAAATTTGTGTGAAGTTTTCAATAAAATGCTAATAGACGATAGGGAAAAGTTCATTGTAATGATGTTGACAGATATGCAGTTGGGGTTTATGATCAAGATTGAGAAGCGTCGAAGTAAGATGAGAAGGTACGAAGGGCGATTGTGTCCAAGGATTAAAAAAAGGCTTGCTAAGATCGGTGAGATGTCCAATTAATGCACGTTACATTTTTCAAGAGGGCCTAGATGGCAGGTGGATTGCAGGTCAGGGACCTATGTCGTTGACTTGAAAGAAAAAAGTTGTCCTTGTAGGAGGTAGGACCTGACGGGAATACCATGTAGTCACGCCATGGCCGTGATACGAGAGTGTAGAAATGATCCAGACGATTATGTGGACAACTGTTATACAGTCGATACGTACTTGAGATGCTACATAACATCTTGAATCCTATTAATGGAATATAATTGTGGCCCCAACTGGACACTATACCCATCATTCCACCTTCATGGACTACTTCGCGAAGAGGGAGAAAACAAAAGAAAAGGAGGACAAGCGGATGAAGATATTATTGCACACTCTCGAGGAGGATCGTATGTTAGGAGAAAAGGAAGAGTATCGATGACGTGCTCCCTATGTGGACTAAAAGGACATAACAAAAGATATCACTCCAAGCCTAATGCACCGGATTTTGTAAGTACTTTATTAGGTGTTTAATTGAATATTTCAAATAGAGTATAATCAGTCTAACTGATTTTTCTATGTGAAGGATTGGTATGAAGGATCATTGGGGCCAGTTGATACTGGAAGGCACGCGACATGGGAAGTTCAGACACATGTTAGTGCTTCTATTATTCTTTTCGCATGTTTGTAACTTATTGAAATTATAAGTTTTCTACTAATGTATAATTCATGTTTGCGAATAGGGAAAACTGGTTCCAGACCGCGAAAATGGAGCCGGTTCGAGTCAAGCACAGGAGAAAGTTGAAAATTTTCAGTTTATGCCAACTCCAGGCTTCGAACATCAATCTGAAATACGTTTTAGTTCATTCTCACCCCCCCCCCCCACTGATCATTCCTGACCAATTCAAAATAGACCAAATGATATGAGACGTGCCGGTGCTGGGTAGTCCAATTTTTGAAGAAAGTAGGAACTTGTTTTTGTAGTGTTTCAGATATTTTGTGCCATTGTATTGGTTTGTGTATGGTGTCCAATATTTGTATTGCTGCAGGTTTCTTTTTGGATGTAAAGGCAACAATAAATTGATATGTAACGCTAAAGAAAAGTGAAAGACGCATGATTTTTGAAAATCTAATTTATGCTTATTCTTGTATGTTAATTGTTATTTGTTACCTATGCTTACAAACTAATAACTATAACTGAAAGAGGAAACGAAAAACATGAAAACATAATAGGAAAATTGGAATAACAATGTGATCATATAACACTCCATTAATGCTTGTCATATAGGAACCCTGTGTACCAAAAAAAACACCAGCAACATAATATTTAACAACCAGTAAAGGTTCTAGCAGTTTATTCTAACAAAAATAATTGTTTCTGCTTCAAGGGCTGCTTTCCTATTTCTCCATTTCACTTTGAGGAAAATCTTGGATGGAAAGTTGACTGATTTCTTCTTGCATTTACAGTTGACTGATTATTAATTGATAATTCTCTTTGGATTTGACCAAAAAAAAAAGGTTCCTCTGCAACAAATGCTTTCCGACTAGCATCACCTCGCTGAATACTTGAAGGTGGCCAGGATCTTTCCTCTGGGGGAAGCAGTTGCAGTTCAAAGAAGTGGCATGGATGTAACTGGAGATCCTCTACTAGATAAACAAGTCCCAGTATCTTCTGGTCCATTTGGGAAATTTTCAGAACATAAATCCACGAGAACTGAAGAATTATACCCATTATCGTGCCTTCAATTTCAGATCAATTTTGATTTGGGGCTATGGTTCTCTCAATTTCGAATCTCAGATTTGAGAGAGACGAAGGTGGGTTTCGAGTTCTTCTTTTATTTGATTTCAATATTATGCTTTCAAATTGGCGTGTTTGGGAGTTGAGTAATTAAATACGTGGCTTCAATATTTACGTATGTGGCATATTTATTATTTCTGTTCGAGTTTTTTAGTGGCCACATATGAAATCGTCAGCCACGTAAGCGCTTGGAAGAGACGAAATTTAGCCGGTGAGCGATTAGGTGCAAAACAAAGTACGATGAGTGAAACATGACATTTTGTAATGTACAGTGTGTGTTCTAACATTTAACTCCAATTAAATACACCCACTAAAAGAGAAAGAGAAAAAAGGCAAGGAAAAGAAAAAGAAAACTAAGTAGAAAAAAATGAGGAAATTTGGGAGAAATCAAGATTATTACATTGCTTTGCTTCAAGAATCCATCCAACGGACGGTTTTACCTTTCATCTTGTAATTATCCTTTATTTTCTTTATTTTGTAATGGGTTTCTCTACCATTTTGATTTTGTGCCTCTGTATTAACATGAACTAAATTATTAATGCTGGGAAGATTGAGGAAACTTAACCTAACTTGATTAATTTTAATGTTTGTTTTTCAATGTCAAAATATTTATTGTCATGTGCATTTTATGATTGTATTTAATGTCTTACATTTATTTGGCCAATAAATATTTCTATTGAGTGATTTGTACAATTATGAGAAATTGTTGAGCAGTTTAGACCAATTTAGTAGATGTCCTAGGTTCTTGTAGGGGGTAGAGATAACCCTTAATCCTAGGTGACCCATTGAACTATTTTTACAAAAATTTAATACGGTTATTTAGGTTTTAATCAACATAAAAATATAGTAGGTTAAACCAATCAATTGGGGATAATTTCATTGGAAAGAGATAATTAACTAAAATTGAAATTTTTGGTCTAACATGATTAATGAGTAATTTATTAATTTGCATGTTGAGAAATTAATTAAGTGATGGTTAAGTGAAATCATAAATTCCAACTATTTAATCCTTAAAACCTTTCGAAAATTGTAATGTGGTGTATTTTGAATATATTTTCAACTTATTCTTCTTAAATTTTCAAAATTTAAATTCATATTGTGTTTTTTGTTGTTGTTAGAATTAAAATGATTAGAGTAGTATAATTAAAAGTAAACATTCATCGAGAGATTGATTCGGACTTATAGTCCACTTTATTACTTAAACGTGATGAGTGCACTTGCGTTTTGTAATTTTAGCGAACAACCACTTCTCCCAAGAGATTTACGCATAGAAATCTTATGAAAGTGATTGTCAGCCTATATCCTAGGTACTCAGGCCTAAGCTTTAGAGTGGCTACATTTCCATCGAAACATTAAGAGTGTGTTTGGTGTACATTTTTGGAGTAAAAATGTATTTTTGCTGTTGATGTGATGGGAAATATGTGATTGAAAAATAAGGAAAAGTTATTGATGTGATGAAAAATATTATTTTATTGAAAAATACGTGGTTGAAAATGAGTAGAAAAATGAAAATGTTGCTCAAACAGACCCTAAATGCTACACGATCTAGGATGTTTGTTATGATAATCAATTATGGGACGCTTCAGACGTTAGGATGAAGCCAAGTACTTTTTCATCCAATGGTCATTGCTCCAGCCATGCTCTTATAAAAGCTCACAACATATACCAACTCGGGGAAAATGCAATTTTAACTCTCAAACATTGTAAGACTCGTTCTCTCATATACTCCCAATGTTCATACACTTTTATGGCTTGTGTCTCATATATATTCCTTCTCATTAACTGACTTGATCGTCGGAGTATTCGCAGTCGCTTCCCCACCACTGGAGAAGGTCACGGTGACCAATCATTTGTCCAAGTACATAGAAAATGAACTTAAGTGGACACAAGTGGCCCCGAGATTTGTTGGCCACGTTGGAGATACAATTTTTGATGTTAACAAATGTCACGTTAGATTATATGTTAATATTTCATTATTTCTAACCAAGTGGCCTATGGTGAAACTATTATAAACTTGAATGACTAAATGGGTAAAAAGGAACTTCAATGACAAACAAAATCTTAGAGGGTGTTTGATATAGATTAAAATTAGGTTTTTTAATAGATTGTTATGAAAGTTATTGAAATATGTAGTTGAAAAGTTGTGGGACCCATGAAAGATGTCATTGATATTGATTGTTTGACTTTGACTTAGATTAAAATCAAATTTTAATCGGTACCAAACATGCTTTTAATAAACTTATTATTTTATTGGTGAAATTAACTCCTCAAAATTTCATTCCACTTTTTCTAGTATTTTAAATCTTACAAGTGGTTATATTGCCACTAAACCCCTTTGAGAAACGTTCTTTAAATTACTTTAAAATTATTTTATACACGTAAATTTAAATTTTTCCGTATTTTAATCACACAATTCTCCAAAAAAAAAAAAAATACTTTTAAAAAAGCTACTCACAAAAATGAGGCTCAAACCGGGGTTGAGATTTCTTCTGTACCAATTTCAATAATTAAAAAAAGAAAAAGATGCTTTTATACCTGTATATAAAGATTAATTGCAGTAAACATTATTAATCTTTACTTATTATCGCACTTAATTTAACCATTCGTGGCTGCAGCCTCTGTCTGTATACTCTGATAACAAATTGAAACATCTCTACAACGAAACAAAGGGTGCTTTTATCCGTCAACTGATTAAAATCATAGAAAATTTTTTAGAGTTCATTTGAGAAAAGCTTATGAGAAGAAGTATGTTATGGAAGCTTATCCAGAGAGCATGGTTCCGTTTGCGGGGATGATATTGGCAATATACCAGTAAATCATGTTTGGCAAGATGGACTATACATTATTATATAAAGAAAAAGAAGTTAAAATAGACAAGAAGTTGCATCCATATACCAAACATACCTTGAGTCCTTCTATACATTACAATAATTTACAGTTGAGTGTTCTATTTATGTTTCTTTTTCCTTTTGCTTTGTTAGAAGCTGAAGAGAAGCTTTCGTACCCTGCTTCCTTAACCTTGCCTTCAAGAACTAAATAAAAGAAAATAGAGGGAAACTTCGTGTACAGTCATTGTACACACCCTTGTGTATAGCCCCCTCATATGAGAGGGGGCCCACGAATATTTTAATCACCATGAGCCGCCTCTCATGTGAGGGAGCTGTGTACAATGATGTACACATAGCTTTTTTCAAGAAAATATCTCTCAAGTATCCTTGGAACAATTTTAATAAGAGAGAGACTACATGTACATTATACTACACAGCATGGTACACAGTCCCCCTCACAAGAGGGGGGCCCGCGAATTTTTTATTCATTGTAAGCCCCCCCTCTTGTGAGAGGGGCTGTGTAGCATGGTGTACAATCAGCTTTTTTTATTTCAATAATAGCAACTTCTTCATGATTTCATAATATCCATATTCAACTAAATGTAAGAACTTTAATTATCCAAATTTGAAATATTGAATAATCTTGAAAATGATCGATCAACAGGTATGTTAGGATTATGGGTGTTTAATCTACCAAATACATTATTTCCAACAACATTCTAATGCATAAAATGTAAACCGAAAATCTGAAAAATGGAAACTCCAACAATGGCCGAAATGGCCAGCTTCTTCCTCTTTGTTTATGGTCGATTTGTAGGCTCAGGAATATCCTTCCACGCAATGCAAATCACCTTCCAAGAGAGCTAGAGAAAACTGGCAAAAAACCTCTTCAAACCACCTCCACCGCCGCCTCTACTCACCTTATCACCACCAAGACTTAGCCACTATTTCAGGCCTAAGTTACCAAGGTATCCTCAACAAGAAGAAGTAGATAAGAGAGCAAGCATTGAGAGTAATGGTCAGGAGCAAAAACGAGAGAGAGACTTTGGAGGTGAGAGAGTTGGTAGAAAATGAGTATGGCTCCTTTTTTGAATAGATGGTCAAAGCTTTCACAACAAGCTAACAATATATCTACCAAGAATAAATCCTAGCCCTCCATCCCATCCAATGGTCCCAATTAAATAAGAGTTAAGAGAACCATGTCTCACATTCTTCACCTTGGTTCTCATAACACACTCTCTTGGTTACGAATTTGCACATGGAAGAACTGTTCATCATCATCGCCCACTACTTGCAAGAAAAATTAACCCGTATCAATATGTAACAAAGATAAGCATAATTTAAATTTACCTGCAGGTAGAATTTTAGTTCCCACATCAGAGGGATTCCTATCAGTGTGAATCTTAACAAGTTTAACTTCATTTTGAGACACTTTCTCACAAATAAAATGATACTTTACCTCAATATGTTTAGATCTTTCATGATAAACATGATTTTTACAAAGCAATAAAGCACTTTGACTATCAGTAAACATAACAGGTATATCATGCATGAAGTTCAATTCTTTTAAGATTCCTTTTAACCAAGTACATTCCTTAACCGCCTTGGTTATGGCAACATACTCTGCCTCA
The DNA here is from genome assembly GCA_019395295.1 of Osmanthus fragrans. Classification (NCBI taxonomy): domain Eukaryota; kingdom Viridiplantae; phylum Streptophyta; class Magnoliopsida; order Lamiales; family Oleaceae; genus Osmanthus; species Osmanthus fragrans. Next base: position 12,998,260 of record CM033347.1, on the reverse strand, counting down.
ATACTTGACAAAGTAACTAAAGGTTGCAACTGTGACTTCCATGTTATACAATTGTCACCTAGGGTAAAGAAGTATGCTGTAATTGATTTCCTACTGTCTTTATCACCAGCAAAGTCAGCATCAACATAGTCTTTTAAAGTTAACCCCTCGGATCTTTTCTCATCACAAGATCCAGATTTAAAGTACCAACAATGTACCTTAACAACCATTTCAAACCTACCCAATGGGGCTTTTCGGGATTGGACATAAATCTGCTCAAAAAACTTATAGCATAGGCTAAGTCAGGTCTGGTTGTTATCATAGAGAACATAACGGAACCTATAGCATTAGGGTAAGGTATGTTCCTCATTTCTCTAAATTCCTCCTCAATTTTAGGAGACTGTGCACTAGAAAGATTCATGTGAGCTGCTAAGGGAACGTTCACAGATTTTGATCCATTCATACCAAATTTAGTTTTGACTTTGTTCAGATAGGCTTCTTGGGAAACAACAAGTCTATTTTCAGCCCTATCTCTCTTTATAACCATTCCCAAAATCTTCTTAGCACTCCCCAAATCTTTCATATCGAATTCTGATTTTAAAAGGTTCTTCATCTTAGTGATTTCAGTCTTACTTGAACTTGCTAGAAGCATGTCATCTACATACAACAACAAGTAGACCTCACAGCCCTCCTTACTATCATTATAATACAGGCATGCATCATATTCACTCCTTTTAAAACCTATCTTCAGTACATAGGTATCGAATCTAATGTACCATTGTCTAGGGCTTTGTTTAAGCCCATACATAGATCTTTCTAATTTGCACACACAGTTTATTTTACCCTTTACCTCAAAAACCTTGAGACTGACCCATGTAAATATCCTCTTCCAATTCCCCATGTAGGAAGGCAGTCTTGACATCTAGTTGTTCCAGTTCCCAGTTGAAATGAGGAACCAATGCAAGAATCAGTCTAATTATTTTGTACTTTATCACAGGAGAGAATATCTCATTGTAATCAACCCCCTCTTTTTGAGTAAACCCCTTCGCCACTAGTCTGGCTTTATACCTAGGAGGATCATTAGGATTATTTCCTTCTTTTAATTTGTAAATCCACTTACATTGAACTATCCTATGATCCTTAGGTCTATTAACCAACTTCCAAGTTTTATTCTCCATTAAAAATCTAATCTCTTCTTGCATAGCTTTAAGCCAATTTTCAGAACATTTTTCATTCACGGCTTCTTCAAAACTATCAGGTTCTATTTGGTCAAGGGCTTCACTTGAAACTAAGGCAAAATCAGTCATGTTTAGGGATTCATATCCAGGATTTAGCCTGATCTGCTTCCTCTCCCTATCCCTAGTAAGCTGATAATCTTGATTAGGTGGCTGATCATTAAAATGTTCAACTTCAACTGGTTCAATATTTTCTTGAAGTTCAGTCACCCCTTCAGGTTCAAGTTCAGTTTCAGTTTCATTCTCATCTTCATTTTCAGGTTCTTGATGTATAGGGTCATTAACCTCATTCCCAGGTGTAGGTGAATCAAGCTTAGTCAACTTCACCTCAGTCTGAATACTCTTCTCAGTTTCAGATTTGTTAGTTTCATCAGTTTTCTGTTTTAGGCATGACATCTCAGATTCATTAAAGACTACATTTCTGCTGTTAATAATCTTAATGCCTTGAACCCCTAAAACCCACAACCTATAGCCCTTCACACCCTCGGGATACCCTAACATCACACACTTGACCGCCCTCGGCTCAAGTTTTCCTTCAGATTGGTGTGCAAATGCAGCACATCTAAACATCCTCAAGTGTTCTAGATTTGGAGGCTCTCCCTTCCACAACTCCTGTGGGGTCTTAAACCCTATACTGCTGGACGGAGACCTATTAATCAAGTAAGCTGCAGTACTTGCAGCTTCAGCCCAAAAGCCTTTCGCAAGGCCAGAGCTAATCAACATACACCTAACTTTGTTCATTATGGTCCTGTTCATTCTCTCAGCGACCCCATTCTGTTCAGGTGTGTATTTAACAGTCTGAGTCTTGTTATGCCTTTCTGCTTACAGAAGTTGTCAAATTCAAAATTGCAGAATTCAAGCCCATTATCAGTTCTCAAAGTTTTAAGCTTCTTATCTAGCTTATTTTCAACAGACTTCAACCAATTTCTGAATTTTTCAAAGATTTCCGACTTAGCCTTCAAATGGTCAATCCAAACCTTTCTTGAATAATCATCCACTAAGGACAAGAAGTACTTACTTCCACCAAATGTGGAGTGCTTCTCTGGGCCCCATAGATCAGCATGGACATAGTCCAATGGTCTGCTGGTCCTATGAGAGCTAGCTTCAAAACTCACTTTATGGGACTTACCCAATACACATGTTTCATAAAAATCCATAGCTTCAATATCATCATTTCCAAGTAATTTCTGATTACTTAAAGATTTTAGCCCTTTGAACCCAATATGACCCATTCTTTTATGCCAAATTTCAGTTTTGTCTTTACTCACAGTAAGAAGGCTAGAATCAAATGGTATTTCAGTTCTACCCTCCAGATAGTACAACACATTCCTTTTAAGTCTTTTCATAACTATGAGAGAACCCCTCATAATTTTCAAAATTTTGTTACAAGACTTGAAGGTATATCCCTCATCTTCAAGAGAACCTAAGGAAATGAGGTTCCTCTTTAAATTAGGAACATATCTAACATTTCTGAACTGCGTGACGGTCCCATCGTACATTCTGATGGTTATGTCACCAACTTCAACCATATTTTGAGAATTATTGTCCCTCATGTAGACCTTTCTAGGTTCAGTCTCTTTATAGTTATAGAACCAAGACCTCTCAGTGCACATATGAAAAGTGCACCCTGTGTCTAGGATCCAATTTTTGTCAAATTCTTCCTCAGACACATTAAGGACATGTAAACTGTCAAATTCAGACACAATGGCAGCATTATCTTGATCAGTATTATTTGGGTCTCTTTGTTTTCTTTTCCATTCAAAGCAGTCTTTCTTGAAATGTCCTAACTTTCCACAGTGATAACATTTCTTACCGCTTTTATCTTTTGATTTTGATCTCATTTTGGATTTCCCTCTCCCCTTCTTGTTATGGAAGTTATATTCTTTCTTTTCAGATCTTCCCCTAACAAATAAGCTCTCTTCACGAGAATGAGTTCTATTGTCTCTTTTTAATTCAAGTTCTCTTGATTTTAAAGCATCTATGACAATAGCTTGAGTGAGAGTGTCCCTACCATATCTTATGGCATTTTTCATTTTTCTGTAAGATTTAGGCAAAGAGTTTAGCAATATGACAGCTAAATCCTCATCGACAAATTTTTTTATCATTATGAGCCAGACTCTTAACAATTATGCTAAAGTCACTCAAATTTTCCTCAACATCCTTCCCGGGATCCATCTTAAAACTAAACAGCTTTTCCAACAGATATATCTTGTTAGGTAAAGTTTTAGTCAAGAATAAGGCATCTAGTTCAGTCCACAAAGTTCTAGCAGTTTTGGCATTATCAACTTGTCTTGCAATGTTATCAGATAAATGCAAAATTATAGAACTGTAAGCAATTTCATTCATGTCTTCAATTTCATGTGGTTTAGCCTTTAACTCATCAGAAAATATAGTAGGATCATCGAGAGCTTTAACAACTCTCTGTTGGACCAAAAAAGCCCTCATTTTCTGTTTCCAAATCGAGTAATCCCTCTTTCCATCGAATGCAATAATTCGACTCTCGAACCCATTACAGATTCTGTAAAAGAGTGGCCTGTACTCGTGGACATAACAGAAAAGATTTTGAATCTTTTCCAGATGATCAAATAAAATAAAAATGCAAAGTTAAAAAGCCAAAGTTCAGGAATGAAGCACAACGATGAAACAGGTATAATGCAATTAAATAAGCTTTCAGGTCACGAGTTAATCACAAGAATTCAATCAACGGAATTCACAAATAAGCAACCAAGCAATCATGCATAAACCGGTAAAAAATACCAAACCTATCCTAACGGAGAGTTTAGAATAATCTTACCAAATTACTGTTGAAAAACAGTAAATATACCAAAGTTTCACAACCGAACCGCCAAAGACGTCAAGCCAGGGGCAAAATCGTCCAACTTTTTTTGTATAACCTAAAACACAAAACTAAATGCATCAACACGTTCAGGACATCAAAATAAGAATTCTGCCTCAAGGGACCGTAGCCAGAAAACCACCCACGCGCCCCAAGCGCCGTCGCCGAAAAATGGGTTCGTCGCCGAATTTTCACGCGCCACCTAGGAAGGTTCTTCTCGGTCTACAGAGCACCCCGGTGGTCTCGGATTTTCCAAATTCCTTCTGGATTGACGGAAAATCGCGTTTGAAGTTTCAATTTTTCAACAAATTTCTGGGCTGCTTCTTCTCCGGTTTTTTGCTGATTTTCTGGTCAATTTCTGCTCGTTTTCTGGTCCCTTTTTGGCCTCAAAAACACCCCAACCAAGCTCTGATACCATTTTGTTAGGATTATGGGTGTTTAATCTACCAAAACATTATTTCCAACAACATTCTAATGCATAAAATGTAAACCGAAAATCTGAAAAATGGAAGCTCCAACAATGACCGAAAATGACTAGCTTCTTCCTCTTTGTTTATGGTTGATTTGTAGGCTCATGAACACCCTTCCACGCAATGCAAATCACCTTCCAAGAGAGCTAAAGAAAATCGGTAAAGAACCTCTTCAAACCACCTCCACCGCCGCCTCTACTCACCTTATCACCACCAAGAGTTAGCCACTACTTCAGGCCTAAGTTACCAAGGTATCCTCAACAAGAAGAAGTAGATAAGAGATCAAGCATTGAGAGTAATGGTCAAGAGCAAAAACGAGAGAGAGACTTTGGAGGTGAGAGAGTTGGTAGAAAATGAGTATGGCTCCTTTTTTGAATAGATGGTCAAAGCTTTCACAACAAGCTAACAATATATCTACCAAGAATAAATCCTAACCCTCCATCCCATCCAATGGTCCCAATTAAATAAGAGTTAAGAGAACCATGTCTCACAAGGTACATTAAGAAGTAACAGAAACAATCAAAAGAAAAGTTCATACAGAATAGTTCAATGAACGAATTCCAAAGTCATGTCACCATCACAGAGACATCTAAATATGAAGAAAACAACACTTTGCTTCTTAATCATCCTCGCTCCAAACAAAAAATTGCATGCATTAGCCGGATAACATAAGAGTTCATTAATGTCTGCAAATGAGAAATCACAGAGAATTTCTATAAGATAGGAAGAATTGCAATTTCTGAAGTAAAGTGCTCGACAAGTACGATATAAATTGGTATTTCTTTGACCAAAAATACAAGTCACAAGCTAGACAATTTTGCTAGTATAGATTTGGAGACAAGGGTTTCAGTATTCTCAACAGCTTCAGTTAATAAAACATTGTGAGGCTTCAACTGGTCAGGCATAAGATAAAGTTGTCAATCTTCAAAAATGTGCTATATTTGACATTTTTTTCATCTTTGTTTACTGTCTAAAATAATAGTTAATTGTTTTGGGATGACAACTCTATCTTTGAGCAAGTATAAAAAGAAAATGTCACCTTCTTTTACACTCCAAAGTAATCATGATTATTAGAATTTTCATTAACTTTGTTTATTATTAGGGTCCGTTTGATTGCAAATATGAAATTTGGGTGGAAAGAAAACGAATTGCAGAGAATTGAATTGCTTAGAATTTATTTTATTGAGAATTGTATTTTATTGATATAATTTTCCACCTAATCCGTTTGACTGTTTTTTATGCAAACTGTGAATGTTTGGGATAATTTTTTTTACAATTTGGGATAAAATTTGTTTGGATTGTCTAAAAGAAAAAAAAAATCGAATTTTTGTGTGTGTTCGTTTGGCTTTGTTTTCATGTAAATTGTCAATTAAATGGATATTTTTTTTTTTACCATTGAATCTAGAATGTGTTCTAATTGTAAAAAATAATAATAATAATAATAATAAAAGGTATAAACCTGGAATTCTCCTAAAAGGTGGAAAAGGCAATTCATGAATTGCAAGAAAAAGAAGCGCGTGAGGCCTGCAGAGCAAAACCAATTCCAGTCAACTTCAGTGTAATCAAACATTGATTTTTGCATTGAATGGAATTGATTTCCATTTTCTTGGCAATTCACAGCCTACCAAACACAGCCTTAGATCTATCCCAATATCATGATGTTAGAGTTTGACACTTCGTAGGGCCAAGGGCTATATCTAAACATGTTACTTGAATTCTCAAGGATTTAGAGCGTGTTTGGGATAGTTTATAAGCATGAGAAAGAAAATATATATATCCGTAACTGTCTATGTTTGGGTAAACTTACAATTCATTATATATAAAAATTAGCGAGTCTCATGAATCGTGTGTACGATAAGTGGGTACTAATTGTGAATGTGGTCAAAATTGATGTTTGATTTTGACAAAAAATTATAACATAGAATTGTGGGGACTACAAAACCCAACAATTTTTTTTTTATATGTCTATAAACTAATTTATTTTAGAAAAACAAAATAATCAAGTTTTAGGAGATTTGGGTTACAAATGTTCATTTAAAAAGTTCTGTTTTCTTTTAAAAATGTCTAAAATATGCTTAACTATCCCAAGGTAGTTGGTTTTCAAGGTGAGGATGGACGGTTGATTGGTTCTTGGACGAGTGAAGGTCGGAGTTCCTTGAAAACTCAATTGGGAGGTCAAGGTTTCCTCAATCGAGTCTACCATAATTGTTAATCTTATTAATTCTATACGAACAATTCGCGTTCATATCATGCTTGCTCTTCCAAAACAGCAATCCTTTAAGTATTTGCTAAAATGAAAAAATTAGGTTTTTTTTTTTCACTTTTGCAAGTCAAATGAGTTAGTCCTATCTGATTTTTAGAACAAAGCTCAAAAATGGTATACCGATATTGAAGAAACCAATTTCATTATATTGGAAGATTTCTTCTTGCTCCTTTCAGCATCGAATCAGCATTGCTAGCTACTCATGTGCTCAATGAAGTACATTCAGATTTGGTAGTTGTACATGAACCGAGGAAGGCGTCAGGAAAATGGAAAAGCAAGTCTAGATAGATAGAATCGATTACGAGATACTTAGAAGATTTAAGAAACGTGTTGGTTTCTCATATGAATTTCACTGATCAAAAAACAAAACCAAGTAAGTTACAAGGATGTCAAAAAATCCGTTAAATCTAATACTGACAGATTCCCGCATAGATTGGGTCGGAGATTCCTTGCATAATCGAGTACACAAAGCGGGAGGGCAAGGATCATTGCCCCAAGGCACAGGACCCCTCCCCGTTTGAAGTTCATTTCAAGATATAAATTTTTTTCACACAAAATGAAATTAATCTTCATCTTTTCTAAAGAGAACATGGATTGCTCTAAAACATAACAATTTACACAAACTAAAGACATAAAAAAAAAGTATAAAAAAAAAAGAGGCAGTCCCCATCGACTTCACCCTGTACAGTCTAGCCTCGCCCCACCTTGCCTTAATCGAGTGTGGAGGCGGGATAAGGAGACAAAAGTACCCGATGGGACAGGGGATGGGAATGGATGCCCTTGCCATCCCTACTGTAAGCTATAATAGAAATATGCACAATATCAACATGCTTTAATGATGTTATAAAAAAAAAAAAAAAACTCAAAGCAACATATCAACTCATGTACTCGCATGATTAAGAAGAGAATGTATGAACTGTGGTGACCTCAACTTACATATGTAATATATTCCTATTTTAGAACAACGCTCAAAAATGGGATACCGATATTGAAGAAACCAATTTCATTCTATTGGAAGAAACCAAGCTCTTTTCAGCATCCAAGCAGCATTGCTTGCTATTCACGTGCTCAATGAAGTACATTCAGATTTGGTAGTTGTACATGAACAAAGGAAGACGTTAGAAAAATGGAAGAGCACGTGTAGATAGATAGAATCGATAATGAGATACTTAGAAGATTCAAGAAAAGTGTTGGTTTCTCATATGAATTCCATTAATCAAGAAACAAAACGAAGTTACAGGGATGACAAAAAAAATCATTAAATCTAATACTGACAGAATCTCATATGGATCGGGTTGGGGATTCCTTGCATAATCAAGTACACAAGGCGGGAGAGCAATGATCATTGCCCCAGGCCGCATGCCTTGCCCCATTTGAAGTTCATTTCAATATATAAATTTTTTATTACACAAAAAGAAAATAATCTTCTTCTTTTCTAAAGAGAATTGTTCTACAACTTGAATTTAAAAAAAGTAATAATTTACACGAATTAAAGACTTGAAAAAAATAAACGAGGTAGTCCCTGTCAACCTCGCCCCGCCTTGCCTTAATCGGGTATGAAGACAAGACAATGAGACAAAAGTACCCTATGGGGCAAGGGACGGGATGCCCTGACCTGCACCTTGCCATCCCTACAATAAGCTATAGAGCTTGTTTGTTTCGGATTAAAATCCGATTTTAATCCAAGTCAAAGTCAACAATCAATACTAACCACATTTTTTATTGGTCCCACAACTTTTTAACCATACATTTCAAAAACTTTTATCACAATCTACTAAAATTCTGATTTTAATCCCCATCAAACACCCTCATAATAAAAACATGCCCAATATTAGCATACTTTAATTAGATTAAAAAATAAATAAAATTCAAACCAACATATCAGCTCGTGCATTTGCCTGATTAAGAAGAGAATGTATGAACTATGGTGACCTCAACTTACATAATACAGTCCTCTTTTAGAACAAAGCTCAAAAATGGGATACCGATATTGAAGAAACCAATTTCATTATATTGGAAGATTTCTCCTTGCTCTTTTCAGCATCGAATCAACATTGCTTGCTACTCATGTGCTCAATGAAGTACATTCAGATTTAGTAGTTGTACATGAACAAGGAAAGCGTTAGGAAAATGGAAGAGCATGGGTGGATAAATAGAATCGATAATAAGATACTTAGAAGATTCAAGAAACGTGTTGGTTTCTCATCTGAATTTCACTGATTAAGAAACAAAACCAAGTTAGAGGGATGGCAAAAAAAAAATTCGTTAATTCCAATATTGACAGGTTCCCATACCGATCGGGTCGGAGATTAATCGAGTACACAAGGCAGGAGGGCAATGATCATTGCCCCAGGGCGCACGACCCCGTCTCATTTGAAGTTCATTTTAAGATATAACCTTTTAATCGCACAAAAAGAAAATAATCATCATCTTTTCTAAAGAGAACATTGATTGTGCTAAAAATTGAACTAAAAAAAAAAGTAATAATTTACACGAACTGAAGACATGAAAAAAAAAAGTATAAAAAAATAAATGAGGCAGTCCCATTCGGCCTCACCCTGTGTTGCCTTAATCGGGTGTAGAGGCGGGACAAGGAGACAAAAGTACCCGATAGGGCAGGGGACGGGGATGTATGCCCTGACCCGCCTATTGCTATCCCTACCGTAAGCTATAATAGAAACATGCACAATATCAGCATGGTTAAATGATGTTAAAAAACAAGAACTCAAAGCAACATATCAGCTCATGTATTTACCTGACTAAGAAGAGAATGTATGGAATGTGGTGACCTCAGCTTACATATATAATACAGTCTAGTTCAAACCTTTTACAGACAGAATGATGACACGACGGAGAAATAAATCCAGATGTCCAACATTTTTATGCATGGTACATTATAAACAAATTTTGAAATAAAAAAATGCTACCTTTGCAAACTAGGGATAGGATATGTCAAGAGTTTCAAATTTTAATTTACAACAGAAACGCGAGTATTACGAGAATCACTTGTAATTTACAAGATCTGAATTCGAAAAGCATTTCATTGATTCACGCGAAGCATGTTGTACATAATAAGTTGAAACCAAGGAACTAGCTTGTGAACCTGCATCCACTTCATATTTGCATAATCAAAATGTTAATTCTAGTAATATTCACTTCTCAACCCATACAATATGGAGATATCGGCAATTAACTCATCAGGATAATGCATAATTGCGTATGCTTTCACTCGATATCCAATTCAGTTTGGCAACTCAGTGTCGACACTCCAGATAATTTTCAATGGTTTGGCAAAAGAATAGATTGTGCAAATGACGCTGTCCCATTGTTAGGAGCTCCTGTAATGTTGAGGATGGCCGTGACCATGTTGTAGATCTGCACATTCTCGAAAGATGGGACCTTTCTCCCCCGAGCAAATTCAGGTCCATGAGCAATAAAAATGGTCCTCATGGAGAAAATTGAATTGTCATATCCATGTGATCCTCCACATTCTTGCCTTTTAGATCTCTTCTGTTCTACCTTAAACCCTTCTTCAATTAAGCCTATAATTGGTGGAATTCGATCACTATCTGAATAATGCAGTCTACTAGGAAGCTCCTCCTTTAGATAAACTCTCAAATACTGACCATTATCTACTTTTCCTGACTTCAAACCGGCATTCATCTTAGTCACGATGTCCTTTGGTTGAGAATCGGATGGTGGACGAATCGCAAGCACTGGACTATATGATTGCACCCATTCCTTCGGAATCTCAATCCACTGAGCCAAATCATCCAGAAAGATTAGCTTTTTATCACACGTACCGACCATCCCATGATCACCCACCATAATTATATTCACATCCTCAAAAACCCCTTTTGATTCTAAACCACGAATTAATCTACCAATCATTTTATCTATTCCAGCAACAGCTTCAGTAATCTGAGGATCATCAGGCCCAACCTTATGACCCTGATGATCAGGATCCTCAAAGTACAACGTCATAAACACAGGAATCTCACTAGTAGGCAAATCAAAGTAGTTCAAAACAGTATCAACTCTCACCTCAAAAGGCACAGAACCATTATAATACATGCAATAATCCTTAGGACAATTCCAATAACCTTTTTTTACCTCAGAACCGGGCCAGAAATAAGTGGAAGCCTTCAAGCCATGATTCGTCAGAGTCTCCCACAACGGCTCCCCCAGCCACCAGTGGGGATCATGACTGGCCATAGTGAAGGTCAAACCGGTGTCTGGATCGATAAAATGGTTATCAATTATCCCATGATAAGCAGGATACAAACCCGTGACGATTGAGTAATGATTCGGAAAAGTCAGTGTTGGAAACACTGGAATCAAACCCAACACGGCTTCAGTACCATTTTGAATCAATCTATCGATATTTGGGGTGTGGGTCTTGAATTGGTACCCGAATCGAAAACCATCAGAGGATACTAATATAACAACTGGGTGTTTGAGCTTCGTGAGAGGCCTTGATACTTCATCCACAGAATGAGAAGTTGATGGTGAAGATGAAGCAGACGAGAAGAATAAAAAGGCAAAGGCAAAAGCTGCAGAGAGAACCATTGCCGTGGAGAGAATTAGACAAATGAATAGAACTCTATTGGTGGATTGCTTGGATGATGAGGAGATTAAAGAGGAAGACTCTGTGTCGAAGGGCAAAAGAGAAGCAGTAGAATTTGGGAATTTCTCTTCCTCTGGGGTTGGAATTGGTGCGGGCTTTAAATTAGACACTGAATGTGAAGTCATGACAGATTTACTCAACATCCGTTCCGTTTAATCTGGTTATTTTCCATACGAAAACACGAATGAGACCACAAAAGGGTTTGCATATATGAAGAAAATCTGAATTTTAGGTTCTTCAGATGTGCATAGTTTCAAGAATTGTCAGTCATCCAGAGAAAAAGCGAAAGGGAATATGATTGGTTGCTGCTGGGTAAGGTAGGTCAAGTCAAAACGAAGAATAGCTTCTGTGGCCCTGTCCGTCCACATGCGCCCTTGGCAAGGGGTCCCCTATTGGCAAGGGGCAGTATTCTACTGTCTGTTTGATAGAAAGATAAAAAATGGATAATAAATAAAATATTTGATAAAGAAGTAATTTATCTAAAATTTATTTTAGAAGAAATTGTAATTAATGGTGTTTGATTGATATAATTTTTCATCTAATTCGTTTGACTTTATTTTTCATGCAAATGGTTATTTTTTGGTATAATTTTTTTACAATATGTATTAAAATTTGTTTGGATTGTCAAAAAGTAAAAAAATAAAAATAAAAAAATATTTTCATAAATTTTTTATATTCGTTTGGCTTCGTTTTTTATGCAAATTGTCAATTAAATGGATAAAAAAATTTACCATTAGATTTAGAATATGTTTCCATTGCCAAAAAGTCAAAAAAAAAAAAAAAATCCAACAAAGTGGAAAATAAGTTCCTACCAAAATTATAAGAAAATATTTTCCTACTTTTGTGTTTCAAGGGATTGTACATTACAAGTTAGTGACAAATATTTTTCATGGCAAATTTAGCTAATCAAACAACCAAAAGTAGGAACTTGAAAAATATTTTTCTAACTTCATGGCAAATTAAACGAAACAAGCAGGCCCTTTAGAACTTTTGAAGATATTTATGAAAAATTTTAAGTGATGATTTCTACAGAATTTCATCGACTTTTTAAAAATTTGTTGGAATTAAAAGAAGTCTTTTATTAACTTTCATTTTAAGCTTTTGTAAATTTTTGTAGAGTTAAATAGATTTTTGAAAGCTTTTATTTAATATATGGATAATTGCAGCAAAAGCTTCAAACCTATTAAACATTAGTATACTTTCCCTTAACCTTTCATTTGTTGCAGTCGTCACTCCAAACCTTTTAAAACGTTGCATTTGAGGTCCTTTTGGATGAAATTCATCCAATTTATCGTTAGTTAACATAAAAAAGTGTTTTTGACCATATTTTAATATTTTAAAATGGGGCAAACGAGTAACTTTTTATTTGTCACATTAAATAATTATATTTGTTAAACTAAAAAATAAAAAATAAAACAAAACAAAACAAAACAATCAAATCATCTTCTACTCTCACCAACCATGGAACCCAACTTCTGGCCACCGTGGCCTTCGAATTTTCGTACCACCACCATCCTCCTTGTCAACCACTAACATCCCTACACAAATAACAGCCCCAAATTACATTAAAATCGAACCAATTTCAATCCAAAAATCGTCTCTCACGCACAATTTTCTTACAAAATCGACCAAATACATGAATGCCCATGTTCATTACACCTCACAGGTCGCTCAAGCTCATCAAGATACGTCCATACTGTTGATCTATAATTCAATATAGCTCCACTTGTTTTGATTATAACAAACAATACACTTATATTTCTAACAAGTCTTGTTTCTTGAGTTTTTCATGAATAAATCTTCTTAAACATTCAAATGCTCAAATCGTCATCCGTTGAAGAACAAACAATCAAAAGAGACTCGAAGAGAACAAGATCTTTGAAGACTAGAGTTTAGAAGTTATGTATCGAAACTTCAATCTATATATATAAAGATATTAACTCATCGATTTTTAGCAAGTATATAAAGCTCAAACTATTTTTCATTATTCATCACTTGCATAAAAATGTTTTTTATTCATAATATGAAATAGATTTTGGAAAATTGAATATTTTGATGTAAAAATTAATTTCCAAAAATCTCATACGGTCGACTGAAGTATACACCGGTTGATCGGAATCTGGCTACATACCGAATTTCATGCTTACCGTTTTGCTTAATACTGACCGAATTTTAAAAGCTACTTACTGGTAGACCGAAACTCACCGATCGACCGAACTTCTGTTAGACCGAAATGGCAAAACTGCTCAGCCAAAATTTCAACGGTTTGAATTTTTACAACAACTATACTAACCTTTTAGTCGACTGAAATTGCTCAACCGAAAGTAAGCGATTTTCAATCTTTTGATCTATACATAGGCATCTCTTTTGCATTCAATTCCAACAACTTACAAGAGCAATTAATAGAGTATATTTATTAAAAATCATTGAACTTACTTGATTTAATATTCTATTTCATTTATTACAAAGAATTTTTTGATTGATAAAACTAGTTTTTATCTATTTCATCAAGAATTCTATTTTTCAAGGAAACTTCTCAATCTCATCTATTTTCAATTCTTGATAAATGTTTTCTTTACCTACACTTATATTGAAGTGTAAATCTCTCTTCATGCTTAACTTGCTTGATTTGTTAAGAGAAATCTTAGGTTGGAAAACTTTGATACAAAGATACAAACTATTTCATTATTCATTATTCATCAAAGTTTACAACATAAACATTTGAACTTCACTATTTGCTAACTATTGAAGTGTTATCATAACTCTTTAAATACTTGACTTGATTATATCATTTGTTAATAGAGTTCTTTCAATTGTAAAATTATCTTTCATATCTTGATGGTTTTGAGAACCTTGTGAAAACTCGATTGTTGTTAAGGATAGGTGCTCCTTGTTGTAAGTCGCCTAAGGATAAGTGCTCCTTGTTGTAAGTCACTTAAGGATTGGTGCTTCTTGCTGTAAGTCTCTTAGGGATTGATAATCTTTGTTTGTAAGTTACCACTATAGTGCATTTAGCATTGCTCATGACGGAGAGTTTGGTAACGGGGACGTAGATCGCATTGTGTATCGAACCCCATTAAATTTGCTTGTCATCTTTACATTTTTGCACCTTACTTTAAATTGATATTTATATTGTTCTATATCAACTTAAGTGACTATACTAGAATCAAGTTATCAAATTTGCATATTTACTTCTCTTATTACACTTTGCATTTATATCTTGTGTATTAAATAGTTTTGAGACTAATTGTCGAAAAAGTTTCAAAAATCAATTCACCCCCCTCTTGGTTAGTTAGTCTTGGGTTAACACATACATGTTCCCATAATAACAAACAAAATCAAAATTTACAGCAGTTTTTGGATATAGCGAACTTATGGCCGACAAACTCATTTTTGGGCGACGGTGGTGGTCTCCATGATCCGGACCACCTGTTCTGGCATCATTTAGTCAAGATGCACTTATTCCAATCACGAGTCATCAGCAATTTGGGCGTTAAGTGGACAAACATGTTGTGACAGTTCATACACAAGGAAGCCCAGTCTGTCCCCTTCAATTGAGGGTTCTACGCTGCCTCAATCATCAAATTCGACCTTAATACCTTCAATTCAGGTTGGTAATACACTGGGTTACGAATCAATTGCACAAATTAATCATTAAATCGAGCCAATTTCTGGTTTATCCGAACCCGAATTTCCCATTCAATCCCAAGAATGCCGATGATATATATATATATATATATATATATATATATATATGTGAAAGTTTTTGGGAAAAATGCTAGTAATGGTGGTGCCCATTGGCAGATGGTTGGTTGAGGTGGAAATGGCGAAAGTCGGGTGATTGAGAGTTGGGGGTGGTTGAGGGGCGGTGAGACGAAGAAGATGATTGTGTGTGTGTGTGTGTGTGTTTTCTTATTTTTTAATTTAATTATTTATTGTAATAAATGGAAAGTTACTCTTTTGCCTATTTTTAAAATATTATAATATGGTCAAAATCACTTTTTAGGTCAACTAACGGTAAATTGGACGGATTCCATCTAAAATGGCATCAGATGCAACATTTTAAAAAGTTTGGGGTGACGTTTGCAACAAATGAAATGTTAGGGGAAAACCTGCTAGTGTTTAAAAGATTTGGAATCTCTGCTGCAATTATCCCTTTAAAATATAATTCACATGACTCTAAAGGGGATATATTCAATTGAGACTTCTGAAAACTTTGATGGACTTTTGTAAAAGTCTCTCAAAATCTCATGATTAATGAAAGACAAATTTTGAGATTTTATATGAGTATTTTTGCTTAAAAGTTAGTACTCCAGAGATTTTTATAAAAGTGTCCAAAAGTCATTAAAATTTGAATACCCCAAAACTTATAGAGACTTCTAAAAAGTTTTAATTGAATACACCATGACTTTTAGAGATTTTTTAAAAGTCTATAAAAATTTTAATTGAATACACCATAACTTTTAGAGAGTCTAAAAAAGTTTACATTGAATACATCTAAACTTTTTAAATTCCAAAAAAGTCATTAAAAGTGTCAATTGAATACACCCCCTAAAGCAACATTGCGAAATTATTATGTACAAGGTGGTTGTTTCCATAATTCCTTTTCACCTCCCCATTTAATAAAAAATATTTTTAAAAGAATAAAATTTTCAGTCATCTTAATTAAATAAATAATAATTTAAATAATATATATGTTACATTATTCTTTCATAAAAAACAAATAAAAAATTTATTATTCATTATTATCATTATTACTACCTTTAAGAGTAAACAAGAAACCAATATATAAGTCTTCTTTATGTAAAATCTTATAAGTTTTAATTACAAATAGATATTTTTCATACAAAGTGATGAAAAGAAAAAAAAAAAGTAATAAGAATCTTTAGTTATAATTTTCTTTTTTTAATAGAAAACAGAGATAAAAAAAAAAAAAGGAAGTGAGAGAAAAGAAAAATAGAAATAAATATAATCAGATAATTTTTAATCATAATTCTAATGTTTGTAAAAGGGAAAAATAAAGAGAATTACTGAAATAAATCGAAAATACATACTAATTATTATTATTATTATTATTATTTTTTGTGAAAGTATTCCAAAATCTTGGGATGAACGAGAGAGAAATTTGAGATTTTATTTTAATACTTTCTGCGTAAAAGTTAGTACATTGAAGACTATTATAAAAAAAATTTAAAAGTCATTAACAATTTGAATTCCCCGAGACTTATAGAGATTTCTAAAAAAAATTAATTTAAAGAATCGTTACTTTTAAAAACTTTTAAAAAGTCTTTAAAAATCTCGATTGAATACATCAATATTTTTAGAGAGTCAACAAGTCTATATTGGACACCCTTAAAATTTTAAAATCTAAAAAAATCTTTAAAAATCCCAATTGAGTACACTAACTTGTCTTTAATGGAATCAAATAATCATGTTTCGCTAAACTTAAAAATTAAGAGCCTATTTGAGTTCCATTTTTGGTTAAGAATGCATTTTGGAATATTAGATTGATGAAAAAATGTTTGGTTAAAAAATAAGATTTTTTTTTAAAGTTTTCATGTAATATATATATATATATATATATTAAGAATGCATTATTAAAAAGATGAGAGGGAAAAATGTATTTTGGAAATAATGAGAATTAAAAAAGGGTTAAGTAACAATTGTGCTACATAAACATTAAAATTAACATAAAGTTCGACATAATGTTACGTGCCATTTTATTATTGACTGATTTAAAATACAGTCAAATTTTTCATTCAATTATCTATCATTACATGTAATTATGTCAATTTTTTTGTCAAGTTGTTTCGACAACTTGCTCAACTTCTCCTTGCATATGCACAATAAAAATTACAAGGCTAGGCTTTACTCAGCGAGGAACTCTAGAATGACAGGAATTATAATATGGGCTACTGTTGGCATGTTGATAAACTAATGTAGCCGATAAACTAGTCTACTTTAAAAGTTGTCCCTCGTCAAATTTTAAGGAACACCACATAACACCTACATATAAGAATTATTTTTTAAAACTAACAAACTTGTGAAATTATTTTAAAAATCAGGTAGTAAATAAATTTATTAAATATTAAATTATAATATAATATATATTAATTACTTCTACCCATGCCACCTCACCCATCTCATTCTATCATTCCATTACATCCATCCACCTCTCCATCAACTCCGACGATTGGTCTGGCAACCTCTTCGACGGCCGGTCTGCAGACCTTTTTTTTTCACTAATAACCCGTGATTACTACTATTGAATTTGTAATGTGTGCACATTGTGACATATGAAATATGACTTATAATCCGTGAATTGTTACCTGTAACTTGTAATATAAAATGTTAGTGTTGCTACAATGTATGTGTTTTCATTTGTCAGTCTTTCCACTTCAGTTCTTGTTTCCATTAGATATGATGGTAAATACAAATTATATTTTCAATAGTAAATATAAATCTTGTGATATGAGCAATATAATTGATAAAATTTGTGCCAAAGAAAATGGTGTGGTTTGTGACTAATGAAAATTATGTGATTTGTTGGTGATATGTGACCGTCTGTAACTAACTCTGACTAAATTTATCTTCAGTGCGACTAACTGTGACTAATGAATTGTGACCTTAATGACGAATTGTGATATGTAATGTATGAATTGTAACAAATAACATATGTGACTTTAATAATGATATGTGACCTATAAATTGGCTTATGTGACCAGTGCATATGACCATGTGACCAACTGCACCATCACCACTCCATCCCACATGCACAATCATCACCTCTTCACTACCCGTGCCCATCACTTCAAATAATTGTCTTCAATGTGACTAGTTGTGACCAAATTTGTCTTTAGTGTGATTATCTGTGACCATGTCAATTGTAATTGTGACGGTATGTGATCAAGTCACAATTGATCATAATTAACACAGAATTGATCACAACCCATCACAATAAATGCATATTTGGTCACAGAAGATCATAACAAACAAATCTGCACACAACGTAGATTAGCATCACCAGTCACCACTACCTCCAATGCACCCACTACCGTATTCAACTCAAATCCACAACTATAAATAATACATTCACCTCAAATTTACAACAATCATGACTACAATGTCAAATCCACAACTATCACCTCAAACCAGTGTTCTAAAAGCGTAAAGCGTGGGTAGGCGTGGAGGCCAAATTTCAAGTTTTACGAGCTTAAGCGAAGGTTAGGCGTAAAAAAGCGTTTTTTGATTTTAAATTTTTAATCATTGTAAAAAAACATTCAATAATTCATATAATATATACCAAACATTTAAAATTATAAAATATTGTATGTACTTGATAATTCATACAAAAAAGATAAGTTTCAAAATCATAATTACATAACATACATTTAATGAAGATGAAAAGTTAAAAATAAAAAATTTAAGTGGTCAACAAAAATGTTGACCGCTTAATTTCCGCTTAGCCTCAAAGCAAAGCGTTTTAGTCACTCTTCGCAGCCTATGCGTGCTTTTTAGAACAGTGCCTCAAACCCACAACAACAATCAAGTATACTTTCACTTCAAATCCACAACAATCACCATCACCATCACCAACGCTTCCGCTAGCACCTTCAACAAACACCAACCACCACCACTAGCATCGCACCACCAACATTTTGATGTATAACCACCAAGACCTCCAATGAACCACCTAGATTTCAAAAAACCACCACCTCGACCACCAACAAACCACCCACAATTCAAAAAACCACATACAAATTAGAAAAGCTTCGCCGACGCCACAAACTCTGATTGTAGCCTTCGTACTCAGCAACACCATGGACTACATGACCACAACCACCAACCATCAAACCTGGTCACAAATCAGAACTAAGAACTTTGGTTCGTTGTTGGTTCAAACGTTGCTACACGAGCAACGATGATATCATCATCGGTGCTAGTAAGCAGCGTCACCAACATCGCCTCTACTGCGGGAAGCATCGTCGAAGCTGCCATGATTGGGGCCTAGTTCAAATGCTTTGACGCGAGTTACGACGAAATGAGTTTCTTCAATTCTAGAAATTCCATCCAACCAAATTCCTCAAATTGACCCAAAAATGGAAAACCTATAGATTTTAGAAATTCAAAATTTATAATTATCCCTGCAATAACTAATTTTTTGTGAAACGTCCCTTCATACCTTGATTTTGCATCAAACCAAGAGTTGAAGTTCGTTCTCGTGCCACGCAATTAGCCATCATTTTTCTACCCACGTTGTCCGTTTGGGATTAACAATCTAGAAATACAAAAGAAAAATTTTAAGTAGAAGGAAATTGATGGAAAAGAATTGTGGGGAAATCGGTGATGGGGGAGAGGGAGGGAGAGAGAGACAGAGAGAGAAGAACTCGGGGAAATCGGTGTGGGACGGGGGGAGATATAATATATATGATTTCTGGCAAATGAATTGGGAAAGCGAAAGTTTTTATTAATTATAATTATTAAAACATAATTATTACTTGATTTTTGAAATAAAATTTAATCTCACTATCTTTTTGAAAATTAGTTTTTAAATGTAGATTTTTAGGTAATTTTCCCCAAAATTTATTTAAGTCATGTTTTGTTGGAATAAAATTTAGGTTTTTAGTAAATTAAATTTTGAAAAAAATTACAAAATTTACGAGTAGAAAATTAATAAAAATTATGAATTTGGGTAATTAGCACAAATTGTCCTTACCTTTCAATGTTATTGTACAAATCGTATATACTTTTTCATTTTTTTTTTGTATTTTCACCTCTATTTTTACTTTTCATTGCTGAAAATGTCATTCTCATCCAATTTCTCAATAAAAAATGTAAAATGACAAATATACCATCTTATTTAAATAAAACAAAAAAGAAAAGAAAATTTAAAAAGCAAATTGTAATTATACTTTCAAACTTTAAAAAAAATTGCAAATAATTTTGAATAAATTATTAAAAGGGTAATTAGCACAAAATGACCATACCTTTTATTTTTTTGAAAATTTCACCATTATTTTCATATTTTATTGCTAAAATTATTATATTCATCATTTTTTCAATTAAAAGTTGTAAAATGAAGAATATATCATCATATTTAAATAAAACAAAATAGAAAAAAATATAAATAATAAATTGCAACTATACTCCCAAAAATTTCAAAAAAATACAAATGAATAATTAAACACAAAAAATTGAAAAAAATAACTTTCTTTTTTAATTATTTTTTATTTGAAATTTATTTGCACTTTTTTGAAAAAATTTAAGAGTATAGTTACAATTTATTCTTTATTTTTACAGCTTTTAATTGATGAAAATGATGATTTTTACAATATAATATAAAAATAAGGGTGAAAATGCCAAATGATAAAAGATATTGACGTTTTGCAAAATAATATTGAAATGTATAGATGTTTTGTGCTAATTACTCTTTTAATAATTTATTTGGACTCATTTGCAGTTTTCAAAAAAGTTTGAGAGTATAATTGCAATTTTTACTTTAAACTTTTTTATTTACATATGAGGGTATATTTGTCATTTTACATTTTTTTTATTGAGAAATTGGATGAAAATGATATTTTTCGCAATGAAGTGTGAAAATGTAAAAAATTAAAAGGTATGAATTTTTTACACAAAAACATTGACAAATAATAATTACCCTTATGAATTTCATAAATATGTGATTGAAAATGAATTTTTGAATTTTTTTTTTTTTTAAGAAATAGAGATCAAATATAACAATTGAGTCATACACAATGTTCTAAAAAGTATAAAGTGTGGTTAGGCGTGTAGCCGAAATTTCAAACTTTATAAGTTTAAGCAAGCCTAGGCGTTGTTTAAGCGTAAAAAGAAGGTTTTATTATTTATAATATTATTTTAATTTTTCTAATCATTTTAAAAATTATTTAATAATTAAAATAATACACATTAAACATCTAAAATTATAAAATACAATATTTACATAATAACTCCTACCATTAGTCAATTATACAATTTTCAAATTTCCGAAATGCAAAAATTAGAATATTTTTTATAGTTTCAATTTTCAACTAGACAAGTCCTATTTAATAGATTTATAAGAACTTCATACATGCTTTTGGAGTTTGTAATAAAATGAATTTTTAGATCATAATTACATAAAGTAAATAATACAAAAACTTAAATTTTATTTAACTATTTAAATAAAGTCATTTTTAACTTTTGTACAGATAAAATCTTTTAAAAACTTGAAATTAAAGTCAAGCGATTTTTTTAAAAAAAATAATGATAAGCTAAAGTCAAATTTTAGATTTTTTTTTTTTTAACAAAGCGCGTCTACGAAAGACGAAAGAAATGAAAGAAAAAATTTCGACGTTTAAGATTGAAAAGAAAAAAGCTTCTAGCGTAAAGTGAGGCGTTTTACCCCGAACTTCGAATCTAGGCAAGGCCTCGAAGAAATTTTTAAAACCCTGATCATAAGTCATCAGAAGTCATGACCTTAGTAAAAATTATAGCTGGCCATGACAAATTTTTTCAGGTCATCATAACAACATCTAGAGTCATAATTGCCTTCATTTCAATTGTCGTGATCTTGACGAAACTTGTCGGTCATGACGAATATTCATCGTGTTAAGATGACCTTGATAAAAGTTATTAATACAAATGTCTTTCTTCTTGGTTAGTAGACCTTTGTATCACACTGAAGCACCTCTTTATTCTAGGATCTTCTTTTACTTCGAAAGGTTACTTTACTTCATCAACAAAATATGTGATCACTCCGAAATGTCAAAATGGATTGGACATGAATCTGTCATATTAAGTTCATATTTGACTCCCTTTAAAATAAAACAATTTATTTCTCTCACTTATTTTCAATTACATACTTACACGGTAAAATACCATGACATATAGTTCAAATTACATATAGAACTATTAAGTTTCATCTCGATTAAAAAGCATGTTGTCAAACATTCAAAAATTATGCCAAATATATTTGTCAATATACAAATAGAATGTAAATTTCGCGGCAACCGGTTCGGGGAATAGGCTTTACGAAATACGACGACGTATAACCACTTCGTCTTACAAAGCAGCTACTGATACAGATCGTTTACAGTGGCGCTGTAGCAACAATGGCGGCGTATATAAGCATGGGAGAAGCCCACCGTCGAATCACCGAATACCTAAACCGATTCTCCGACGCCGTTTCATCTCAGGACGGAAAATCTCTTAGCCGCCTTCTCTCTATCTCCTCCGATTCATCCTCTCTTCAATTCCTTGCCGACGCCCTCAACACCTTCCAGGTATTTATTCCTTCTTTCACTCTTCTATATCTCTTGAAAATTCAGGTCTTTGAATTTGATTCTAGGGATTATGTGAGGGGCTCTTGTGTACACACGTTTGTTAATTATTAGGTGTCAATCTTGATACTTTGAGAACAAGAAAAGGTAGTTAACTATTTGCAAATTGAATATCTCTCCTTACAAGTTTTGCTCAATGTATTTGTAATAATTACATGTCGGCTGCGATTTCCCATTCCAGAATACAAAAGTGTAGGAGGAGCAATTGTCAAGCCAACCATAGCACAATATGTTTTACATTATACAGAAAAATAAACAATTGTTGCTTTTATGTTCTATGTTCTGTCTTGGATCTATATTTTGCTGTCACACAACTAGTAATTTTACTGGATGCGGTTAAATCTTTTCCACAAGAACAACATATACAATGATTGGGCTTGTGATTTCCTACAACTGTACATTTTCCCCGGTATGTGGTGGTATGGGCTTTTGAAAAAGTCTTTGGCTTATAAGTATGGATTGATTCAAGTAATTAAAGGTATGAGTTGAAAGGTGGAAGTGATTAGAATGTCGTGCCTTATATTGGTGAAAGATGGATAACATTTTGATAATCGAAAGTGAGACTTTTGTCCATAAATTGTAAATGCTGTCTAGAAGAAATAAAAGAAATGATGGAGAAATATGGGTAAGCAATCAAACCCATGTTCTTAGGTATTTATCCAACCCATTAAAGATGCATAATACACAGCAAAAAGTGGGCAGCTGTACGAGGCCTTTGCAGGGCGGTTCTGTGGGTGGTGGGTTGGTGGAGTGCGGTCGTGGAAGGGCTTGGCAGGTATGTGGGGGATCCGAGGAAGTTGACTGTTTTTCTTTTTTGATTCGTTTTTTGTGTAATTTTTCTTTTTCTTAATTTTTATTTGTTACTTAAGATTATATAGTTTTGGGACATTAACACTGTTTCCTTTTTCATAATGTGAGGCCCACATGTAGGGCTATCAATAGATTGAATTTTGATTCGAATCCGATGAATTAATGCGAGATGGATTTAGGGTCTAGTTCGATAACCCGATCAAAATCCGAATCCGATAATCCGTTAACTAAATGAAACAAATATGGATATAGGTGAAACTGATCATATATTATCACATTTTTTTTTTTCATTTTGATTGAAGCTTGTATTATACTTTATGACTATGAAGAATGTCACACCAATCAAATTTCAATATAAAATTAATATACATTAATTTCCAATAAAAAATAATGTGTAAAATATTTCGGATCGAATATTCAATAACTTAGCAAATAGGATATGGATTTAACAATCAAATATTCGTTGGATTATCGGATCAAATTGGATATGGGCAGATTCGGTCAATATCCAATTCATTTACAGCCCACCCACACGCCAAGTTAAAGAATTTTTGGACAATTTCCGTTATTAGGAATCAGGAACACGAAAAAATGAAAAGTCGAGGACAACGAAGCCGAGAAGCAAAGGTTGGAACAAAAGTGTGAAAGGGTATAAGGGGCGAGGTTGGAGGTTGCAATTTACCTTTTTAATATGATCAAAGCAGGACATAGATGCTATTTTCTGTTGGCAGTCCTTTCTGTTTGCTAATTAAATCCCCTTTCAAAAGCCAATGAATTTAGAATAGCTCATTAGTATACTTATGTGTGCATACATGCACTTTATAAATTTAGTTTATGGTAACGTTTTCTGCGTAACCTGGACATCTCACACATGCATAATTTTCTCAGTTGTTCCTCATCCAAATAAAAATATCTGATCACTTTAACATTTACAGCTGTCCTACATCCCAAATCTGCACCTTTGCACCATGCTACTTAATCTCCACAGATTACCTCTTTACCATGTAATATGGTCTCTTGCTGTTTCCAAGTGTAATGGTGGGGAACCCTTTTGAATACAAATGCTATTGGCTCAATAGTTACTTTTACTAGAGTTGAAAAAGACTACCACATAAAAAATAAAAATAAAAACAGAGATGGGGGTGGGGGACTTTTCATTTTGACCGTAAATTTAAGTACAAAAAGCTGACTTGGGATATGCTGCCTAGCTCCTTGTCAAATTGTTCCATTCAAGCTATGTCATATCCTCCACTCTGTGGGAGTTACAAATGACAAATCAAGTAGAGTGAAGATGTGGCACAGAGTGGGACATATTATCTCATGCCCTGAATTTTTCCTGCGGCTGGGTTTGGCTTATTAAATAATTTAGAAAAACAAAGCAAAAAGAAGAAAGGATAAGTTTAGGAAAACGTACATAAACACCCACTCTCCTATTTAGGCTTTTTTCATATTTTAGAGTGAAATTATTCTAGTCTTTTTCACTAGCACAATAGGTATTCCTGTGGTACATAGGATATTTGGTTGTATTTGAAAGCCTTACTTATCCAGAATCAGTCTTAGATCAACTAAGAGTTTCCTATCATATTTCTATCCCTTACTTTTGTTATATCAGTCTTTTAGAACTACAATTACTCATGTAATATCTTTAGTTCAATGGAGCTATTACTGTGACAATTTGATACTGTATTGAGAACTTTCCTTATTACACTTGTGAGGAAAGAGATCTCTATTTATTCAAATTCTTTAATTTTTGACTTGTTTGGGATTAAAAGGTATACTACACACATAATTAATATGGATATCTCATGTGTAATATTATAAGCTTGGCTTTTCCTTTTTAAAATTATGGCTATTCATTTCCCTTGGCTTTGCTATTCGTATCAACAGGATGCTAACAGAATTATTAGACAATCTGAGAGCTCTCAGTATGCAGACATTCTAGTCCCTTTATTCCGTGCTTTGCAGAGTTATCGACTAAGAAATTTGGTTGAGTCTTACCTGGCCTTCGAAAAATCTGCGAAGTATGTATTTTTAGATTGAATTAGCTGCACGTGAACTTTTCCTAAATAATATAAGTGCTAATGGTGGAGAATTGCAGTGCTTTTGTTCAGGAATTCCGAAATTGGGAATCAGCTTGGGCTTTGGAAGCCTTATGTGTGATTGCATATGAAATTAGGATTCTTGCTGAGCGGGTAAGAGTCATATGTTTACCCCGCTGTTTTCTTGTGAATACGTCTTGCAAGTGCATGTGTAAGTCACACAGAAACTGGGATGAAAGGAACTGATTTATGTTGTTGTAATTGAAGGCTGATAAAGAGTTGGCTTCAATAGGGAAATCCCCAGAGAAATTAAAAGGTGCTGGCTCTTTCCTCATGAAAGTGTTTGGTGTTCTTGCTGGAAAAGGACCAAAACGCGTTGGAGCTTTATATGTAACGTGCCAGCTATTTAAAATTTATTTCAAGCTCGGCACTGTCCACCTATGTCGCAGTGTGATAAGAAGCATTGAAACAGCTAGGATTTTTGACTTTGAGGAGTTTCCTGCCATGGATAAGGTCACCTACATGTATTACACTGGTCGTTTGGAGGTGTATAATGAGAACTTTCCAGCTGCTGACCATAAATTATCTTACGCATTAACTCATTGCAGTCCTCTGAAAGAAGCAAATATAAGGTCTGGTTAGGTTGTGCGTTTACTTTTTGTCTAATATCTTTTGAAAACCTGAATTTAGAACAAAATTTAGGATATTATAAAGAGAAGTGGCCAATTGGTTTAGTTTGTTTCTTGTTTATTTAGTGTATACATCAGTTGCTTTTGGAACTTTCCTTTTTTGCTAACGAGTCATTGAAATGCTGATTGGTAGGTCCTCTTTAAGTTGATAATGCACACCTTATGTAACTATCCTTTGATTAATAAAATGAGTGATTACCTATCAAAAAAAAAAAAAAATTGCTCATTGGTAGGATCTGAAATCGGAAAGGGTTTAATTTTGTTTTATTTATGTCCTTATGATTGGGAAATGCTAACTGAAATTTTTAATGAATATAATCTCCATGGAATATGACGGGGAGAGTTTCATGAAATTGTTAATGATCATATCCTGCTCCGTTCTTTTAAATTTTCAGAACTGACCTAGTACGTTATTCCATGTTACATGTTGATTATTGTCAGATTTTCCTATTTTTAAATCCAATGATTATTGTCAAGTTTTTCTATTTCTCAATCTTGGCTGCTAAAGTTTGCTCTAGTGTTTCCAAATATTTGATGTAGAGGTAAGGAGTAATGCTGAGTCTATGCATGCTCACAGTACTAACTTTTTGTTCACATTTGATAGGATGATTCTGAAATATCTGATACCTGTGAAGCTCTCAATAGGCATCTTACCATGGAATTCACTTCTTGACAAGTTTAACTTAACTGAGGTATGACCTGTCACTTGACTCTTTTTAGTTTTTCGTACAATATTACAATATTTTATTAAGTAAGAGCACCTTAAATGGTCTCTTGGTATGTTTGAAAATTTGATGTGCACATTGTAGTTTTCAGTTTCCTTACGTTCCCTCTCTCCTCTCTAAGAACATGGTTTTCGTCTTTTCGATTATTATTATTTTGAATTTCTAATAAAATCATTTAGTAGCAAAGCAACTAAAGAAAGACATCACTAAAGCAAACGTCGCTAATTAATATTCCTTTAGTCTATAATTATGCAATTTATCAGAAACTATTATCCAGTGAACAATCATAGATCATATCTTATAGTTAAGTATGAAGAGAAGAACATGAAAAACAAATTTAGAAACCTAAGTACAAAAGAAGTAAAATTTGCATATGATTTTTTACCACTGCTGTATAACAAACCATTTTATCATTATGTTCTTTTGTAGTACAATAATGTTGTGCTTGCTCTTAAAAGAGGCGATCTGCGACTTCTAAGACATGCCCTTGAAGAACATGAAGACAGGTACTTGTGGTTTCTTCCTCTTGTACAATCAGTTATAACCCTACCATCTTTCTAAATATTGAACCCTCCACACGAACAGGTTCTTAAGATCTGGTGTATATCTTGTCCTAGAGAAGTTGGAGCTCCAAGTTTACCAACGACTGTTAAAGAAAATGTAAGTTCCCATGTCACACAGCCTCATTAATTTAAACAAAAGAACTTGTTGTATTACCCTGTTCGTTTCATACTATTTCTGTAGATACCTCATCCAGAAACAGAAAGATCCACATAAAGCCCACCAGATCAAGTTAGAAGTTATCGTCAAGGCATTAAAATGGCTTGAGATGGATATGGATGTTGATGAGGTAATTTTTCATATTTGCACTTCTTGAGTAAACAAGGCTTAGTTGTTTTGTAGTATCTGGCTTGAGCATCTATAGTTGAGTGGCAGCCACAGTTTCTCTCTTATTTCAATACATTAATAGGTGTGTTGGGTGGTTGTGCAGGTAGAGTGCATAGTTTCGATTCTAATATACAAGAATCTGATGAAGGGGTATTTTGCTCACAAGAGTAAAGTGGTGGTTCTAAGCAAGCAAGATCCTTTCCCCAGATTAAATGGAAAACCTGTCACTTCGTAGAGTGCATTACAAATTGATTCCCAAGGTAAGGTAACACCAATCATGTTACATGTATATCAAGTTTGACATCATGTGGGTTAGCAGATTTTTGTACATTGATTTTAACAACACTTTTTCCAATCTATGGCCAAATCTCCTACTCATGGGGGTGTTGTCAAAGAAGCTGTCAACCAGCAGTGTGCAATAAGCATAATTCAAGGTAACACTGACATAACGGGAGTGCCTTCTCTCGAATTTGAAGACGTGACATAAGTAATGACTATCTTAGCTTCTTGATTTGTGGTCTTAATTGATATGGTAAAAAACATCAATTTATGGGGTTATGTTGCAGCCTCTGCTAGAGCTCTACATTGTCATTACCAAATAGCATGTATAAATTGACTTTGATAATTTATACCTTTTCTTTCAAGTTTGTTTGAAAGCTCTGTTGCCAAGTTAATTTTCATGAGATCTTCTCGACCCTTATTCATACGAAATAAGTAGATTCCAAATAAATGTTAGAATTCTTGAATTTAATAATAGATGTGTGTTGGCATTCCAGCCTTTGAAAAAATAATCATCTATGAATACTATTATTTGTTTGGCCTACTTTACTATAGTGCATTTTAAAACTACACATCAGGTAAAAGAGTGTATTCCATGTTTGGCAAAATAAATACTATATAATGATCGAAAAGATATTTGGATGATTATATCAAATAAGACTATAAATTAATAGATTTTTAAATCAAATTTAGTTTAAATGTTTTATAGTATAAAAACATTATAAAATCAATATTCATTTGGCAATTAAAGCATTTTTTACGTTGTTCATAATTAGTTTAAACTATAAATAAATAGAAAGGAGCAATGAATAAGTTTTTAGTATTTGTAAGTGTGAATAATATGATTTGGCTCCAATGCCCCAATTGAGGTTTTACTTCCCTTTAAATATAAGAATTACAGATTCTAAATATGGTAATTTACAAAGGAATCTCCTATACTAGGAATAATGTGTGATTATGTACAATCAAATCTCCTATTTAAGGAAATAAGCACAAATAGTCTATAATTTGAATAAATTGGCATCCCATTCAAATTGATGCTAGGTCATCGAGAAGTATTAATTTGTCAATCATAAACTGATGGTGATGACGATATAAAGCTTTGGTAAAGACATCAGTTGTTCGATGTGTAGTAGAGACATGAGGAAGAGAAATCTCTTAACGACCAAGTGCTTCACGGATAGAATGACTCTACACCTCAATATGTTTGGTATGCTTATGAAAGATCGGATTAATAGCAATTTGAATAACATTAGTATTATTAGCATGGAGAGGAGTAGGAGAAAGTTGTGAAACACTAATTTCTCCCAACAAGCCTCGAAGCCATATGATTCTAGAACAGATTGATGACGTGGTCCGAAATTCAGACTCAGAGGAAGACTTACAGACACGAACCAACTTCTTACTTTTCCAAAAGATAGGGGCACCACTAAGAAACATACACCACCCAGTAATAAAACAATGAGTATTAATACAACCAGCCCAATTTGCATCATAAAATTCCATCAAATGTAATGAAGTCTTGGACGAAAAGAACAAATCGCGGCCAGAGGTACCTTTGAAATATCGAAGAAGACTACAGACAATAGCTAAATGGGTATGGCAAGGAGATTGCATAAACTGACTGGTCTGTTTGACAGTAAAGGAAACATCAGGTCTAGTAATGGTCAAATAATTTAAACTACCCACCAATTGTCGATACATTGAGGGATATGATAAAAAATCACCACCCGCGTAGTGCAGATTTAAATTGACCTTCATAAGTGTGAGAATCGAATTACTATCCTGAAGACTACCTAATGAGAGTAGCTTTTGTGTATACTTATGCTGATGCAAGAGTGTGCCAGATGAAGAATGTTGGACCTCAAGTCCAAGAAAGTAATGTAGGAGACCAAGATTTTTCATATGAAACGAAGGTATGAGTCGCTTTTAGAGTTGCTCAATCAACTAAGGATTAGAGCCTGTAATCACAATGTCATCTACATATAAAAGAAGGATAACCATCC
The DNA here is from genome assembly GCA_019395295.1 of Osmanthus fragrans. Taxonomy (NCBI): domain Eukaryota; kingdom Viridiplantae; phylum Streptophyta; class Magnoliopsida; order Lamiales; family Oleaceae; genus Osmanthus; species Osmanthus fragrans. Next base: position 12,968,075 of record CM033347.1, on the reverse strand, counting down.
CAATGGAAGTTGTGCGAATGAAGAGAGAAGAGTCATATTGACTCTGAGTAAAAGTGAAATCTAGAAGAGTAGAGCGAAGTTTCTCAAACCAAGTCCACAATGCCTGTTTCAAACCATATAGGGCTCGCTTTAAGTGACAAACCTCAGTAGACAGAGAAGAGAACACACCAGTGGAGAGTCATAAATATTTCTTCCTTTAGATTTCCATGCAAAAATGCATTCTTCACATTCATCTAGCGAAGTGGCCATCCTTTCGAAGTAGCAGTAACAATAACTATGTGGATAATAGTCATCTTGGCCACAAATGTTTTCTCATAATTAATGCAATACTCTTGTCTATTTTCGAGTGCCATCAAATGAGCTTTATACCTATCAATAGATCTATCAGTGTGCAACTTGATGGTGTAAACCCATTTGCACCCAAGAGGCTTGATCCCAAGAGGACAAGTAACGATATCCCAAGTGTGATTATCTTGGAGAGCCAACGAGGCTCATGTAACACAGGATTAGGTGTTGGATTAATGATAGGAAGAGACAATGGGCATCGTCGTTGATACACAATACCTGACTTAAAACGATTAACTATTCCAAATGTATCATCAAAACAAGGGAGGGAAATAGAAAAAGAAACTGGATTATGACTAGAGGGAAAATAATATTGATTTCAAAGAAAACAACATTTTGAGAAATACGGAGCTTGTTAATATTCACATCATAACACACAAAGTCTTTGTTGTGAGAATTACTATAACCAAGGAAAGTAAAGCGAATAGATTGAGCAGCAAGTTTATGACGTTCAATGGGAGGTAAGTGAACAAAAACATAAACATTCGAAGATGTGCAAAGAATTATAATCTGGATGAATGTCAAATAAACGATAATATGGGAAATCAAGATTCAGGGTCGGGGATAGCAAACGATTAATCAAATATACAATTGTAGATAAAACTTCCACCCAAAATCTAGTAGGAACAAAAGATTTAACTAGTAAGGCATGAACAACATCTAAAAGATGTCGATTATTTGTTCAACGACTCCATTTTATTGGGCAATATAATGACAACAACGCTGTGAAAAAATGTCCTTCTTTTGTAGGAAAATTTGAAAATCACAAGACATTTTTTCTCCGCCAGAATCAGAGCGCAAGATCTTAATACATGTAGAAAATTGTGTTTCCATATAGGCAACAAAAGTTTGGAATGTAGAAAATACATTAGCCTTAAAACGAAGAAAATAGACTCAAGTGAATCTACTATAATCATCAATGAATGCCATAAAGTACCTGTATAGAGCATGAGAAAGAGCAGGACTCATATCCCAACATTAGTATGAATAATTTCAAAACACATAGAAGCTTGACTACCACGTAAAGGAAATGGTAAGGATTTGCTTTTACCAAGTTTACACGATGCACAATCAAAAGACAAGTGGGATGAAGAAAACTTATTTGTATTATTCAAATAACCATGCTTTATTAAATGTGTCAAGATAATAGAATTAGGATGTCCAAATTTTTTATGCCACAATAGAACTAGGAATAGAAAATGACTGAAGAGGAAATAGACATCCCACTGTAGGCTCCTTCGCTATCCCTTGCCTTGTCACTTGATCATGTATACGACAACCATTGCGATCAAAATAAAGAGAATAGTTATCCTCAACCGATTGACCAACATAGATTAAATTGGCAGATAAATGAGGAGATAGAAAAACATCGGTGAAGCAAGGCTCGAAATTTTCAACTGTAGTAATAGGGGAGAGCACTACCATTGGTTATTTGGATATGTAGCTCTCCATCATACTTAGAATATTATGTAAAGTTGTCGTACTGCCAGTCGTGATTGGAAGCGGTAGAGTCAATTAACCAAGGAGAGGTACATAGCAGATTCTTACCTTGAAGACCAAGGGTCGAGAGAACGAAAACAATCATTTGTTGAACATGCTCGGCTGTAAGGGTTGAATAAAGACCCGAAGCAGCCACCTGATCGAAATATGCAGTCTCGTGGTTATGTTGTACAATACTATGGAAAGTAGAAGTGAATCAATTCTTGGGTCGCACACGACAGTCCTTAATAATATACCCTTCCTTTTTGCAATGATTGCAAAAATTCTTGGTACAATGTTTTACAATGTGTCCCAATTCCTTGCAACGGTAACATTGTAGAAATCTGGATTGTCCTGTGCCTTGAGCAACCTAAACCACATTAACCATCTCAGTACTAACGGTATTTTGAGTAATATCAAGTTGTGAGGTGAGATCATGTTTTTCACGCAAAAGTTCTCCCAGGCAGACAACCAAGGATGGTACTGGATTGCGGTTGATTAATCCAGCGCGTGCACTTTCAAACTCGGATTGTAGTTTCATCAAAAATTGATCATGTTGGGTCTCATAATGAAACCTCCTGCAAAGCCGCTAATTCTTATTTAGAAACCTTAGATTGCACCACCAGAATAATCACTCCATAAATTAAGAAACCCTGAATAAAAATGTTCAATTGATAGATTCCCTTTGTCGATAGTTTCCGATGTCCAATGTCCAATTGAAATTTTCGTGCAGAATTATCTTGATAATAATCTTGTCGAAGATAATCCTATATCTCCTTGGCAGTCGTGAACAAATGGAATTGTTAACCATATGTAGTTCAATAGAACTCATAGCCAAGAAACAATAAAACATCTTTGCTCTCCCATGAACTAAGCTCCTTGGGATCTTAGGAGCTTTTGAAATCATCCATTCAAATGAACCTACAGTTCTTTACCCTTTACGAACAACTTGAGTTGAGATTCCTAAGTAAAGTAATTTTTACCACAAAAACTAACAATTGAATTTTCTCCCAACATGATAACTCAAAATTAATCACAATCTACTGCCCAATCAAATAATCACAGCCAATTAAATAAAAGTTTAAAATAGCCCAAAGCACCCAAGCAGACCAAATATTAGGGGGCGTTCTCTTCGTATTTCAGTTTTGTGTTTTGAGTTTTGAATTTGTTTTGTGTTTTGTGTTTTGGAAACTCGTTCTTTTAGTTGTTTTGAAAAAATATTTCTCAACCCGTATTTTTTTAGTTTTGGCAGATTTGTGAAGAAAATAACCAAAATGTAAAAAAATTGTTTTCTATTTTCTTCACAAAATTTTCAGCCGTTTTCAAAAATTCGTTTTTGAAGTGGGAAAGAGAACACGTTTTCAATATTTTGAAAAATCAAAAACAGAAAAAGCCCGAAAACAGTAAAGAGAACGCTCCCTTAGTATCTCAAAACAGGAGCTCAACCCAATTGAACTATAGACTTCACAAAACAAACAACTCGGTTGAAAGATATACTTCAGCTCCTTTGTAAAACAAGAAAATTCCCTAAAATCGTCGACAACGATTAACGCGGGCACCGCAACATCTATAAAATTACTAGTAGAAAGTGAAATCGCCACTATCACAAACAATAAATGCCGGAAGCTTACCACGGAAGAGAAATCGAAGCAGACTGCTGACAATCAAAAGATTCCAATTGCCTACAGCCCAAATAAATTGTCGACACTTTTCACAAGGGATCGCTAAGTTCCTGCATTCAAGCCCGATATTTTTGATAGATAACGAACTTGCAAAAGGGATCTGTTTATCATAAAGTGATTCTTCGTTCATGGCCTGTCTTCACACTCTACACAAAGCTAGCTGACGAAGCGGGAACCTTACGAATAGAAATCTCCGGAAGCCCACAAGTTTATTGTTGGAAAATAATATATTAAATTAATATATTAAAACAGTATATTCAAGTTGAATGAAATTGTAACAACAATTAATAGGTTTCAAATCTAGTCAATTCTTTAGTTAATTTGTATTTGAATTGGTTCAATTCCATAATCAATTTGTGGTTACAAATTCATTCATGACTATTGTAACATTATTTGTGTTAAATACAAAATTAACTAAGAATTTGTAACCTCACTCATCCTAATACTATACAAGGAGGTGTTTTATTCCTTATTCCTCACACAAAAAATTTGAGAGTTCTTTTCTCATTCTTTCTCATCTTTGTTTCAAGAGTTTAGTTCTTAGTACCTTAGATAGTTTAGTTCTTTATTTTAGCTTGGTGATAGAATTCTAAGCATTCTTAGTTTGTCTAAAGTAGTGACGAAGTGCAAATCAACTACTTTTAACTGTTGTATTTTGGGAGATAGAAGCCATTAGTCCTCTTACACCACAGTAGTGATGAATCTGTTTTAAGGAAATTGTGTGCAATACTGGCCTCGATTCTTTTCATTATCGCTACTATCTCAACAACCATTTCCTCTAATTTTATTGTTAATCTATTTATTGTAATGTTTCCTTCCATTATTTTATTTATACAATTCAAGCATAATTTCTAATTTCTTTTTTGTATTTTTCCTAACATCTTAAAACAGATTCGACTCAAAGGACGAAGGAGGTGCCGAATTTTAAAGAAATATTGTTGTAAAAATAACATTCTCCACAAAATTTATAAAATCTTGGAAACTGGAAGTTACGATATAGTGAAATTTTGTCTAGGATGATGAGTTTTAAGTGGGACCATTTGTGACTCTAGCCAACCTCATAATTGAATATCTTCAAAGGATGCTATACTTGTTGAAGTTGAGCTTGGATCCCTCTAGTATTCTTTGAAAATTATCTAGAGTGATATTCAATTATCGGAGATAAAATAACTTGTTTGAAAATAAGCATATTTTTTAAAAAGAAAAATAGCATATTTTCGATATTGAAAAAATAGCATAATTTTCAAGTGAAAAATTAGCATATTTTCGTAATTGTGAAAATAACATAATTTTTAAAGTTATTTGAAACAGCATAATTTTGAAATTAATGCAACTTACTCGATATTTCAGAAATAGCAACTGAATCAACTAACATGGATGTGACCTAAATTGTGGCTACTGAAAATCAGGCTATGACTGAAGGGTCAAGTTCTGTTGTGACTTAGAATGTAGCTAAACTGTCAAGTCATGCTAAGAATCAAATTGTGACTCCAACAACTCGTCATACTATAATTGTTCTAATTAATCACAGGAAAAAATCGAAAAAATTCAATAGTTTGAATTTCAAAAGGTGGCAACAGTAGATGTTGTTCCATCAGACAACCTTGAATCTTGCGAAGTTCTCGACTGAGACAGCTCTGAAACTCGATGGTGGTCAGGGGGATATCCAAGTTATTAGAGCACTTGATGCTTGGAAACACTATGATTTCCCATGCCGCAATTATGTCATGAATGGATTGACAGATTCGCTATACAACGTGTATAGTAAAATGAAAATTGTTAAGGAGTTGTGTGAGTCTTTGGACCTAAAATATAAGACTAAGGATGTCGGAGCTAAAAAATTTATCGTTGGCAGATTATTAGATTATAAGATGCTAGACTCCAAAATAGTAATTAGTTAAGTGCAGGAATCCAAGTGATTTTACATAAAATTCACGTCAAGAGGATGAATTTGAGTAAAACTTTTCAAGTGGCTACAATCATTGAAAAGCTATCTCCGACTTGGAAAGATTTCAAAAATTACTTAAAGTACAAGCAAAAGGAAATGAATATTGAAGAACTGATAGTTAGGCTTCGAATCGAAGAAGACAACTGAAGTTTAGAAAAGAAGAGGTTCAATCCTAGTATGGCTAAAGCCAATGTTGTGGAACATGGTCAAAGTTCTAAGACATATAAAAACAAGCATGCGCTATCTGGTAACAGGACTAAGCTGAGACCAAAAGGTGGTATTTCCAAGAAGTTTCAAGGAAAATGTTTTAAGTGTGACAAAGTAGGCCACATAAGTATTTGCAATGTAGATTGCCGAAGAAGAACAAGGAAATGTGGTTCTGAAAATGACTTCTGGGAAAGAGCTAACTCTCAACAATATACCGTGTATACCGAAAATTCACCAAAACATAGTGTCCGGGTTGCTTTTGAATAAGCTTGATTTTCGTATTGTGTTTGAGTTAGACAAAGTCATTTTGTCTAAGAATGGAATATTTGTCGGAAATGGTTATACTTCCGTTGGTATGTTTAGATTGAATGCAATAGTTGTGAAGCCGAAAATCAATGAAGTTAATTCTTTTGCTTACTTGCTTGAGTATTTCAATTTATGGCATGGTAGACTATGACTTGTTAACTATGATACTTTACGTAGATTAGTTAACTTGAATTGAATACCGCATTCCATATTGATTTGAAACATAATTACGAAACTTGTGTTAAGGCAAAATTGACAAAGTCATTCTTTAATTCAATTGAACGAAATATAGAACCACTCGATTTAATTCACAACGACATATGTGATTTAAAATTTGTACAAACAAGTTGTGACAACAAGCACTTCATTACTTTTATCGACGATAATACAAAATATTGTTATGTGTATTTGTTTAAAAGTAAAGACGAAGTTATAGAGAAATTTATTCTCTATAAGAGTGAAATTGAAAATCAACTTAATAAGAAGGTGTTGAGAAGTGATCGAGGTGGTGATATAAAGCACCATTTACTGAATTCTTTACATAACACGGAATCATACATGAAACCATAACTGATGAGATTCTGGTTGGTGGAATCACATGGAACTTGCAGAATTGATTTGAAAACAGCGGGAAAGCCCAAATTTAGGTTATAGATGATAGGATCTCGACCTGAAGACTATTGAACCAAGCAACCAAACAAAAATGGAATTTGAATGACCTCTTGATTACAAAATCAACGAACATCGATTTGCGAACGTCACAAATGGTGCCTAATCCTTTGATAAATTCTAGGTTTGAACGCCACAAATATTGAAGAATATTTGATGAGTTCTATAAAGTTCATCAAGAACCATGGAGAGAAAAGTCTCATTTTTTATTTATAATCAAAAGATTTTTTTTTTACAATGAAATAAAATCCCTATTTATATTAAACCCTAGGAATATAATAAAACGAAATTTAAAGAGTCCTAAAATAACAAAAGTTGCCAAAATTAAGAATTATAGTGAAATATGAAAACTCGTTCAAATAGAAAATAATAGTTCAAAAATAACTCTATACCGGATCATATTAAACTCTCACTCTTCAAAAAGATTCGTCCTCGAATCCGTACATTCAATGTTCAGATTATAGCCCTTGCTTCCGATCATGTCAAAAACATGAAAATAGTCCATCCCCCCTAAGATGCAGTTTGGGCTTCTTCTAAATTCGGACCCGCCTCTTTCGTAAGAACACCCAATAACTAGCACTTAGATCAAAGTGTGCTCGTTCCACCGGCTTCCTTCTGCAAGTTTGTGATACTCCAAAGACTGAATAACTGTGCTTCATCCATGTCTTACCCTGCCCATGTGATTGTAGTAATGACACTGCAAATGGACTCATCTCTCCCTAGGGCTGTCAATAGATTGTATTTTGATCCGAATTCGATAAAATTAATGAGAGATGGATTTGGAGTCTCAATCCGATAACCCGATCAAATTCGATAATCCGTTAATTAAATGGATCAAATATGGATATAGGTCAATCCGATCCGATTTTTTATAATAATATAATATATTTTATAAAAGCATGCTTTTTTTTTTATTATTTTTGTCATGGAAAATGATTTTGATTGACATTTTAATATATTTTTGTTATGCCACTATCCCACATTGGAAGTTCATAAAACCATTGGAGAGAAATACATCCATAAAAGGTACTATCCCACATTGAAAGTTTATAAAACTAGAAGTGCATTAATAAAATGTACTATCCCACATTGAAAATTTATAAAACAATTTGAGAGAAGTGTATTTATAAAAGGAGCATGCTATCCAATAATTTTTCATGGGCCTTTGAATTGTGGTTTATAAAGCCCTTTTATGAAGTTCAAAATTTTAAAACTTAAAAAAAAAAAAAGGAAAAATCGCCCGATTAACCGGGCATGACCGGCCCGGTATTGGGCCTGAATGTGTAAAATATTTTGGATTGGATTATCGGATTGGATATCCGGTAATATAGCAAATCGGATATCGATTTAACAATCAAATATCCGTCGGATTATCAGATCGGATTGTATCCGTGAATCATTCTTATCGAATCGGATCGAATATGGGTAGATCTGGTCCATATCCAATCCATTAACAGCCCTATCTCTCCCATCTCTTCACCTTGGTAATCAAACCCACTGCATAAGAGTTCCTTCCAGTGCATATTCTTTACCTCTTCAGGGATCACAAAGTCGACCTCCGGCAATAAAGGCATTTTAAAATTAGGGTAGGCAACGTGTTTGCCTTCATGGACCAAGTCTCCAACATCCTGCAAAACAGAAATAGTAAAACTAGGGAGTGAATTGTTAGTTCTCACTAAATCCCTCTCAACTTCACTTTTATCCTCTTGCAAGCTCACCTCTAACTTTTATTCACTCTCCTTCTTGTGACTCTTCTTTTCCTTTTGCTACCTCTCCACTCTCATTTTCACTTTCTATTTTTTTTCTCTCTTGTGGAGCCTCCTTTCTTTTAACCACCACTCCATTCTCTTTTTTTTTTTACTCTTTTGTGGCTCTACTCTTTTTTCATCATACTTAACCACCTCACTATATTCTCTCTTTTTTCTATTTTCCTTACTTCTCACTTTGAGTTGATCTACAAGGGACTGTTCTAGTGTCAAGCCAGTCAGAGTGATTTTTTTTCATCCTGAAAAAACATATACCTGTTCCTCCCCTTAGCATAAACAACCTTCCTCTCTTTCCTCCAAGGTCTCCCAAACAAAATATGAAAAGAATTCAATGACACTACATCACATCAAACCTCATCACTATAGCTCTCAAGAGTAAAATTCACTCGAACCAGTTTAGTCACTTCTACCTTCCCACACTCCTTCAACCAAATCATCCTATAAGGACCAGGATGTTGTTGTAAATGTAATCCCAAATTTTCAACCATCGTGATACTAGCCAAGTTTGATATGTAATCTCTATCAATAACCAGACTACATACCTTACTACTCACAAAATATCGAGTTTGGAAAATCTTTCCCCAATCACCATCCATCCTTTACGTAGGTGTAATCAAGAAGACTTAAGAAGAGAATTGGATAATTAGATGAGAGATAATTTAATTTAAGAAAATGGTTCTTGAATTTGGATTGAAATGAAAACAGACGGATTTTGGATTTCAAATAGAGAATAGGATGTTGGCAATTTTCAAATAAATCAAAACAAAAGTTTTTTTTACTCAAAAACTGAAAATTGAAAAATGCTGAAAATTTCAGAAATTTATAATCTATTTTTTCGAAAATTTTTTTAATTCCGATTTTTTTAATCAGGAATTCGACTACAAGTCAGTGAAACAAACGAAAACTAATTTAAACTCTTAAATAGCCCAAAAAATAATTTTGACACATTTTTTGTAATTTTTTTTGGATCTAAATTCAAAAACTATTTCTGACCCGAAGAACACAAATAACAAAAAGACTCAAAAGAATAAAAAAAAATAGAACCTGAATCTGGAACTCAAACTCTGATACCAAATGATAAGATCCCGGTTGGTGGCTATTTATACTAAACCCTAGGAATATAATAAAAACGGAATTTAAAGAGTCCTAAAATAATAGAAGTTGTCAAAATTAAGAATTATAGTGAAATATGGAAACTCGCTCAAATAGAAAATAATCGTCCAAATATAACTTTATGCCAGATCATATCAACAACACTTTATTTGTCGCAGCAAAATGGTATTGTTGAATGGAAAAATCGTACCTTAAAGGAAATCATGAATGCTATATTAGTAAGTTCTGGGTTATCTCAAAATATGTGGAGGGAAGTTACGTTATCGGCAAATTACCATTTAAATATGGTGCCTCAAAAGAAAACAGAAAAGATTCCTTATAAGTTATAGAAATGAAGAAAGTTTTCCTATAAATATTTACGAGTGTGGGGGTGTTTTGCTAAAGTGACTGTTTGAACACCAAAGAAGGTAAAATAGGCTCGAAAACTATAGACCACATCTTCATTCGCTATGCACATTGTAACAACCCAAATTTTTAATTTATATCGTTACTAAAATTTTATTCAATAAATAAATAAACACATTTCTCATAATAAATTTCCAGCAACTGATATCTTAAAATAGAAACTTTATGCATATCACGTTCAATTGACAAAATATAAAGTGTTTATCCCACCAATATAAAAATAAAGAAAAACAATCATTTGAAAAATAAAATAAAATAAACTATGTTCTCAATTCTAAATTTCAGATCCACATAATAATAAAATTAAAGTAATTTCTGAAAATAAAAATATTTAATCACTTTACATCGGATTATTTATTGAATTCCATAAATTTTGGCACCACGACTGCACCTCATCGTCCGCCAACCAATGACCCGTTCTAATATGTGAAAAGTGGGGAAAAGGGTGAGCATATGTGAATACTCAGTAGGACAAAAATATTGGTGCATCCCGAATAAAAATTTTAGAACATGCATCAAAATCATACCGTCATCATATCTTTATAAACTGGTAAGGGCTCGTATCATATTATATCATTTGTACTGGAAAGGTCATAACATCATATCATATCTTTCATAAGTATAAAGATTCATCAACATGAATAAAAATACTTTAAACGGGATAAATCAACTGCACATTTTTTCCTACCTTGTTAGATTAAATAAATTCTTGAACAACGAAAATCTCAAATCAACTTTTTCTCACCTTCTCGTACTGTGAAATACCTTTTTTTGTGTTCTTTTTATCATATCATATCATGCATAAAGGTAAATAATAACAGTTTGTGTAAAGTGAGAAAACGTGTGGGGGTGGGTATCTTTCAAAATATCATATTTGACCACTTCCCAAAGAATATATACGTGATGGCACTTTATTTACATAAAAGTACAAAAGAAAACTAAATATAATATTCAAATAAATTGGCAACTAATACACACGTGGCACACCACTTTAAATTCATTAGTATATAATATAATATAAGACTAGTTCTTCCTACTTCGATATCTTGGACTCTGTTAATCCAAATTAACTTTTTCTCGAGCCTATTAGGTATAATTAATTATGATCTATCCAACGAGCCCAATATTTATATACTTATCATTACTCGATCAAAATCTAAAAAATGACTCGAATGAAATTGAAATTGGCCATAAATCATTTTAGTCCCTAACTTTTCAAAATATAAAAATATAGCATACAAAATTTTAATTCTATTGTATGAAAGTTTTCGGGGTATTATACACATAATAGTAGTGCTTATCAATTTTTTGTGCATGAGTCTAAATTCCATACATACATAAACATACGATAATGAATCGAGAAATACTTCATTCTTTGAACATGTATTTTCGTATAGATCCAAAGAGGACGCAAGCTTTTTTAAAAGGACACATGAGATTATGATTGGAAATAGTTAGGGTCAAGAATTAGAAGACGTAGTAAAAGATAAAGGACAGAAAAATCTTTTGGTCCTGATTTTCTGACTTATATGTTAGAAAGTGGACCTTAAAACTTTCAAGAAGCAATGAACTCTTCGAAGAACCTCAATGGAAAAAAGTCATTAAAAGTAAAATAGATTTCATTTTGCAAAATTATACATAGGAGCTAGTGGACCTTCCACCAAGGAAAAATCCCTAGGCTACAAATGAATTTTCAAGAAAAAACCACTTTCAAGAAGCTGTGAACTCTTTGAAGAACCTCAATGAAAAGAAGCCATTAAAAGTGAAATAAATTTAATTTTGTAAAATTATACATAGGAGCTAGTGGACCTTCCTCCAAGAAAAAACCACTCGGCTATAAATGAATTTTCAAAAGAAAAATGAAAGCAAATAGAACTACCGAGAAGTATAAAGCCAAATTAGTAATAAAATGTTACAGACAACGAGAAAGCCTTGATTAGTTGATACATATTCTCCAGTGACAAGAATAACATCCATTAAGACGATTCTTATGATTACAGCTTAGCGAAATCTTGAAATACATCAAATGGATGTTAAAATTGTCTTTTAAATAGAGATTTAGAGGAAGAAATTTACACAGAACAACCTGAGGGTTTTTCATCACCAAGGCTGTAAATTGGTGAAATCTTTATATGACTTGAAACATGCACCCAAATAGTGGCATGAAAAATTTGATAATATCATGATAGAATGTGGATTTAAAATCAACGAGTGTGACAAATATGTTTCGTCAAAGACACCGAAAATGGTTGTCATTTTATGTTTTTATGTTGATGACAAGCTCATTATTGGTAGCAACAATAACATGATTAAATCTACTAAAAATATTTTGAATTCGAGCTTTGACATGAAATAGATGAGTTTAGTTGATGTGATACTTATAGTTAAAATTACAAGAACATTAGATGGACTCATTCTAAGTCATTCACATTATGTGGACAAAATTCTAGAAAAGTTTAGTAAGAATGATACTGTCATGGCTAGAACACCGATAGATACTAATTAACATCTATCTAAAAACAAGTGTGAGAGTGTCTCTCAAGCAAAATATTTTAAAATTATTAGAAGTTTGATGTACTTGATGAGTTGCACAAATTAGGTATATCCTACATAATTAGTAAACTGAGTAAATACACGAGTAATTCAGGAGCTTACCACTAGAAATAAATAGTAAGTGTACTAAGGTACTTAAGATATACTCGTTTCTATGGACTGCACTATACCATAAATTTAACAGTCATTGAAAGATATAGTGATGCTAATTGGATATCTGATCTAAAAGACTCAAAATCCACTAGTTGATTTGTGTTCACGTTGGAAAGTGCAGCTACATCATGGAAAACCTCTAAAGTGTAGCCAGATCTACCATGAAATCTAAGTTTATAGCTCTAGATAAATGTCGTGAAGAGGCTGAGTGATTACGTAACTTCTTAGAGGATATTCCAATATGATCTAAATCTATGCCAGCAATTTACATAAACTTGATAGTCAATCAATGATTGGAAGAGCACAGAATAACATATATAATAGTAAGTCTAGACATATATGTCGTCGACATAATACCATAAGGCAACTACTCTCAACTAGAGTTATCTTTATTGACTATGTGAGGTCAAAAGATAACATTGCGAATCCACCAACCAAATGGTTAAATAGAGAGTCACTTGAAAATTCTGCAAAAGTTTGTGGATCCCTGCTTGAAAACTTCTGTCACAAGTGGTAGCCATAAGTCCTAGAGGAAGTTTCTTATCCAGTAATAGGAGAGGAAGCCCATCAACATATGTAAGCGCTGTAATGTCTCGCAATGGCAGAAGAAAGAGATATCATTGCCAATCGGTAGGAAAGGAAAGACCCTGCGTCTTTCTCCCTGTCGATGTTTGACCCTTTTCTGCTCCCCGGTCCTTAGCCGCCCATCCCATAACCCGCTTCCCTCGACTGCCTTCAGAGGTAGGAGGGGTTGTCATGAACTGTCCACATGTTCAGCCTGGCCCTCAAGCTCTTCTTTGGTTTGGTTTGTCCACCTTTCACATACGGGGTTCAAAACCTCCCTGCCTGCTGCTGTTGGTAGTGCACTCTCCTCGGATGGTATTTCAACGGATAATGCGGGTGGATGGACACCTAGCCGAAGAATCCACGGACACCTTTGCTACCTGCCTTTCTTTACGGAAGAGGTTAGTTTTACTTAGTTTTCTTTCTTTCATTCCCGTATCTCCGAACCTTAGACCTTGTAGAACTTGAATAGGGGGACCTCTGATAGCCCCAGTTACGGATACTGCTCAAGCTTGACTGGACTGCCATAACAATTGATGGATAGGAGCCTACTCTAACTAAGAGTAGCTTCTCTAGTGAATCGCATAGGAAGGATCACAAAGGATAGAATTCCTGCCATCGGTTAGAGCGTCTAGACTGAGACCTGGAGATATAGCTCCAAGCCCAGCTTTCGAAGCACGTGCGCTGGCGCTTTCTTTCCCTTCGTCTGGTGTAAGCTAGACCAGCATCCGAAGCATGCGAATCCACGCAAGCCATTGAGAAAGCCTCTGCCTTAGCATAAGAGCAAGAGGTTCCAACCCCCAGGGTGTGTCCACAAAAGGGTCAAATTGAATGAAATAGAAGCCCCGTTTTCTTACCAGGGAAATGCTGCGCTTTTCAGCACCTTTGGCAGACCTCAAATAGTCTCGATTTCCTTCAACAGATCTTGGTTCGTGTGCTCTTTCTTCTTCTGAGTGAGTGGATTAGCTAGGCCCGACTATCTTTGTAGAACATGGATCTCTTCTTTCTACGCCGACGTATGCCTATCTTTAAGGTCTGGCTCATCCCTATCCCTTGTGTATGGGAATCCGGTGTCTGGAAGTGCCACTGCAACCAAAGAATCTGTTTTTGCTTCGTGAGAAAGGGAGTATGTTAGATAGAAAGAGCTACAAAAGGTTACCGGATATCTTATTCCATATAATATAGTAGGCTAAAATAGGGCTTTGACGGACATAGGTATAAAAAAACTGTCCAATTTGATTGCCTGGTCTTATATACTTAGTTGTAGGCATTTCCTTATGAAATCTAACTTTGTCGGGTAAGATACCCCAGCTTGTGCTATGTGGCTGGCGGTACCCTTTTTTAGGTATGTGCCTCAGGAACAAAGCCAGCCTATCTTGCTGCTACAAGTCAAAGCCATTCTGTAATGGATTTCTCCGCTGACCTAGGCGGGGTCACCCCGGCTCTATGAATAGCTCCTGATCTTGGTCGTAAAGGGAGTGAGTGCAAGACCCCGAAACGTGGTTCTTAGTCCCATAGGTCTAGAGCACGATCACGTGAAGAAGAACATACCACCGATTTATTCACTTGTCTGATTCGGTATGTAGGCACAGAGAAAGTCTTCCGGCTGTGAGGCTTTAAGGGATAGTAAGGCTTTAGGAACTTGTCATTGGATACTCCCGGCCCGCATGAGCTAAAACTGTGAACGGCCCAAATCAAAGTGAACTACGTTATGACTTGATCTCCTTTACGGGGTACGTAGGCAGCTTGGAAGTTTTTCCAAGCATCAATAAAAAAAAAGCAAAAATTTTCCCTAAACTATATTTGACTTGATTGCCTTGATAAGAATCCAAATTCTTATGCTTCGTGGATATAAGGGCATTCATAGTCTTGTTCTGTCACACATACACGTGACTCGGAACATGCTTCTTAAGTTGCAAGAGTCAATGAAGCAAGTTGTTGGCAATCAAGTTCTAAAAGAAAAAAGAAATTGCTTTGAGTACAATGTCAGTACCAGTGGTGGTTTTGATCTTCAGAGGCTGCTGATGCTTCCCTGTAATTCTTAAAGAATGCAATTATACAACCAGGAAGTTTTCAAGGTAAAAGCTGGGAAATAGATTAAAAAAAAGTATCTGAAAAAAAAATTTAAAAGATGGAAGGAGTAGGCTGGATGGAATGAAGGGTTTAGCAGCACTTTTGTCTTGTTGGCTTTGCAAATTAGTTCTGCCACATAAAGAAGTCAATCGCATCCGGCCGTTTTGTCTTCAAAGTAGCAAGCGGCCTGCGGGCAGAGATTTTCTTTGGCCGGTCCTTGCCAGCATCTATAATGGTTTGAGACAGCTTGTTTCCTCTTCAAACCTAAAGGAGCGCAAAGCTGTCTTTCCAATTCATTATGTCTATGTTTGGCTCGGGCAGTACTTTGAGACTCACCACCACCATAGCCGGCTTCGTTCTGGTGCCCAAATGATCAAACTTGCTGGTGAGAGAATGGCCAAGTATTTTAATGCTTTAGAGGCCCACAACATTTTTCAAGACGTCAACCAATCAGATTTGCCGAATTCTTGCATGTCCAAAGACAAACAATTGATTGTAGTTGACGATGGAAATCTGTCCACTTATTGGAGTGATTACTTTATCAACCTTCGTTCAAGCTTCTTGATCTTCCGGTGCGACAACGAGCATGTCATTGAAACTTATAGTCCCTGCAGGTTCAGCAGGCAATTTGGTTTTTTTCAAGATATTCCTGGTAATCTAAAGAAAGAGCTTCACACCGGCACCTTGAAGGAAGTTATCCAGCTATGGTTTTCTTGTACTCGCTTAGGCACTGGTTCTAAAGTAGTGATACCAGCCCGCTTGTCCAAAGAAAGCCCCCTAGTTACAAAAGAGTATGACGACTGGTGGTCAAGAAGATTCAGGAACTTTTCGAGCAATCGTCTATAATTTGACAATCCATTGACAGTAAGTCTCATGAATGTGTGGCTAATTATTAGTAGAATATAAACAAGAGGCAAACAATGGCTAAAATTCTAAATGTGTTTTAACAAACTTGATTGCTCAAATGTTTAGATAAGAATTTAAATATTCTGATCTTCATATAAATTAAATAATCTGTTAATTTTTCAATTGTAGTTTCTAAAATTTATTATCGCTTGAATTCAACTGTTGATTTAGTTTTTTCTAATATTATCACACTTTCTAAATTAATTAGTTGCACTTAAGTGCCTTGACACAGCAGTGTAAATTGAAATTTGCTATTCTTTTATGAGTAACTTTTTAAAATTTAACCAAGACGACATTTTAAGCATAGCCATGTATCTCCCCATGTACAAGGGCAGTCCCCTACAACCCACCATGGAAACCAAGGATAACGAGGTCATATCTCATTCGAGAGCGTAAATTTGAAAGCTTATTCAAAGGAAAGAAACACAAGGGAAGAAGAGAAGAATTAACTGCTTATAGAAAGCGAGAGTCCTTGGGAATGTGGATAATACGAAATATGTGTGGATAATGAATAGCTTAATTTATACTTTGACGAACGTGCAGTAAATAGATTAAACAATGAACCAGAGATAATCTATGAACAGTGCAAAATAGAGTTTTATTTGACATAAATATTTCTGAACAAACTTGTGCAACTGACAAAAATGTACTACTTTAAAACAGCAAGGGAAGAAGATACTCCAGAACAAAACTGATTGGATACTGGCGCTAAGTTAAAAACATAATGCCAGGTGCAAATCTTTTTAACCTTCATTTGCAGGAAGTGCAGTTTCAATGTTTGAAGGCATTAATAAATTAAAACCATCTGCGGCTGTCGATATGATCATTCCTGGTATCTGTGAATGCCAATGAAGTTCTTTCAAGTCCTTTTGTCCCTGCACACAAGAACAAGTGCGAGTTCAACATAAATGTACTGCTGAATTCATATACTCTTCTAACAAGTTTAAGAGTTTTCACCTGATGAATTGTGGAGGCAAATCAGTAGGAGCATTCTGAACTATTGTTTGTCCTCAAACAAGATGGTGACTTAACTCTACACAAAACATGATTTCACAGTCTGCCGTATCTCAATATTAGAATTTAGTAATCAACGTAGTGAACAGTTTCAACAGTGCAAAATCAGATCAACCTATACTTATCATATGCATAACCTGACGTGTGTGTACTCATGCAGACATACTCAGCTTATGATGGGTTCAACTCCCGACCTGTGATAATCAAATTTTTCCTTCCTTCACTCGAGAGATACACCTCCCAAACTTATTCTTTTACTCAATTATTCTGGAGTGTGCTCTAGAATTGGAATTTGATTAACTTAAGTCATTGCCCTCTCTTAGTTTGGATAGATCCCGCAATCACAGGTTCACACTTCAACAAGCAAGGATTCTCCTATTTCTTTGATTGTTTCGACTTCTAAGACTAAAATAAGCTACTCGCCTTGCATTAAATGTGCAATTCTATCAACTAAATGTCATGGGGCACTTTTCTCGCTCTATTCTTTTTCTTTCTTTCAACACATTCTCATTTACTTTCTATATAACTCATGTATCGAGTTTTAGGCCGATGACTCCCAAGTCAGTTAACTTTAAGGCACCAAGTTTGTATTCACCCTTACAGGCTTACTTGCTCAAGTTATAAAGACTCGAGAAATGTGTTTTCTCTATTTTCTTTTGACTATTTCCCTCTTTTTTCTATATGACCCATGTAGCTAACTTTAGACCGATGACTCCCAAATCAGTTGATTTTAGGGCACCGAATTTTTATTCACCCTTACAGGCTTACTTACTCGAGTCATAAAGGTTTGAAAAGAGTGTTTTCCTCACAAAAATTTATGTCATGCCCCTATTTTTCTCGACACTTAGTTTCAAAAATCAACTTCTAACTTAAGACTTTCACCTCATTTTCGTCTCATTGGTCTAAACAATCCAGACAACATGATTTTCATGCACGGAACCCCTACTCACCTCAATGCTCTCCTGAAATAGCTAAATCATCTCCAAACTTCTACAACAATGGTTTGTTGATAAGTGCAATAGAGATTTCTTGGGTTATTCTATCATGTTCAACTCTCCTATAGCTCATGAACTCAATCTCTATCTTAATATGCCCATTATGAGTGTCGTGCGCAAAAAGTGTCAAGTTTCCACATAAACAAGTATAGATCAACCTAACATGCACAATATCCACTATTCATAGCTCATACTAATTTCAATAGTTACATCATTGTCGGCAAGATCATTAAACTCACACAAGCACATAAAACAACACAGAAAAATACTGAAATAAGTAAAAATGATTTTTTTAAACAACACACAGAAAGCAGTAAAAAACAGATAGTAGGTAATAAAAAACACATAATAACATCGATAGATAGTTAAAAGTAATGTTAATGCCAAATTTACCACTTCTGTCATACAAATTCGACCACCCCCCAAACTTATACAAACATTGTCTCAATGTGCATCATGTAAGTTTGAAAATACAGAATGACAATGATTATACAAAAACAAAATATGGGGATAGGAACTCCCCTAATCAAAATGGAGGTGGTGGTGAAGATGGTGGAAAAGAGTTGGGTCCTGCATTGCTATTATCATGCTACGGAGGCAATCGAGCAAGGAGCTGCCGCATCATCTCTGACTGCTCCTGAAGTAAGGTGAACTTTCTCGAATCAGCGTGGACTGCTCTTGCAGCAAAGTGGATTATCCTCTCACATCCGTCTCGAGACTGCCGAGACTGTCCCACATCTCCGTGGACTGCATCTGGATACCATCCACTCGGCCTACATACAAGCTGAGTCGGTCATTCACTCCGTCGACCGCCCTATAGAGTGCTGAAGTGTCGCTGCTAGCTGTGGAAGCAAAATTCTGTGCAGTTTGCATGGCAAGTCGCATCGCCTGCATGTCAGTGCGTAGAGTCCCAATATCTTGCAGGATACCGTGTATGTCTCGACCTATGGTCGTCAAGGTGGCGAACATCTGTCTCAATAATTGAGTATCACCATCAAAAGGTGGTGGTGCCTGCTGCATATCAATGTTCGCCTCCTCCTGGCCAATGACAGCCTACTGCTGTCGTCAGGCTCTCTCGGCCAACTCTCCTGACGTCGTGCTTGGGCTCTGTCCTGAGCCTCCAAAGTTATGCGCCGAATAGGAATACTAGGTTTCTCAAGGACTTCCCCAGACGGAATGGGAACACCCGCAACCTTGCAAATAGCACTAATAAAGCTTGGGAAAATCAAAGCACTATCTCTATCTCCCCACAAACCAAGCGTATGTATCTGATCATAAATGAAGGTGGCGAGATCAATCTTATGTCCCCTAACTAAATGATAGAGCAAATCGGCTGTGGGATCGGTGAATGTAGTGCGATGTGAGGTGGGCTCGATTTTATGGCACATGAAGAGCCACAGAATCCCAATGGAAAGCGTGAGCTCAATCTGATGTCACTCGTTAGTTTGCAGTGGCAACGCGTTTTCTTGCCCAAGTAATACTTCAGCTACCTCATTCCAAGAAAAAACCCCATGAATTGGGGTGATATTGTCCTATGTCAGCTGATAGTACTCATGTATAACCTTCGGGGAAAACACTATCCACTCACCTCGAACTCATGTCTGGTAGTCCGACATGTCGATCTCGGTGTTAAAATTCGCATAGAACTCCCGAAAGTCGTTGAGCGACCACACCGAGGGACTGGTTCGGGAGTTCTATGCGAATTTTAACACCGAGATCGACATGCCGGGCTCTGATCATATGCACCAGACATGGGTTCGGGGTGAGTGGATAATGTTTTTCCCGGAGGTTATACATGAGTACTATCAGCTGACATGGAACAATATCACCCCAATCCCTAAGGCTTTTTCTGGGAATAAGGTAGTTGAGGTATTCTTGGGCAAGAAAACGTGTGGCCACTGTAGACTAACGAGTGGTATCAGATTGAGCTCACGCTTTCCATTGGAATTTTGTGGCTCTTCATATGCCATAACATTGAGCCCACCTCACATCGCACTACATTCACCGATCCCACAGTCGATTTGCTCTATCATTTAGTTAGGGGACATAAGATTGATCTCGTCACCTTCATTTATGATCAGATACATACGCTCGGTGTGTGGGGAGATAGACACAGTGCTTTGATTTTCCCCAACCTTATCAGTGGTATTTGCAAGGTTGTGGGTGTTCCCATCCCGTCTGAGGAAGTCCCTGAGAAACCTAGCATTCTCATTCGGCGCATAACGTTGAAGGCTCAGGACAGAGCCCAAACACGACATCAGGAGTTGGTCGAGAGAGCCCGATGACAGCAGCAGACTGTCCCTGGCCAGGAGGAGAACGTTGACATGCAGCAGACACCACCACCAGCTTTTGATGGTGATACTCAATTATTGAGACAGATGTTTGCTATAGGCCGAGACATACACAGTATCCAGCAAGACATTAGGACTCTACGCATTGACATGCAGGCGGTGCAACTTGCCGTGTAGACTACACAGAATTTTGCTTCCACAGCTAGCAATGGCACTTCAGCACTCTATAAGGCGATCGACAGAGTGAATGACCGACTCAGCTTGTCTACGGGCAGAGTGGATGGTATCCAGATGCAGACCATGGAGATGTGGGACCGTCTAGGCAGTCTCGAGACGGATGTGAGAGGACAGTCCACTTTGCTGCAAGAGCAGTCCACGCTGATTCGAGGATAGTCCACCTTACTTCAGGAGCAGTCGGAGATGATGCGGCAGCTCCTTGCTCGACTGCCTCCGCTGCATGATGATAGCGATGCAGGGCCCAGCTCTTTTCCACCATCTTCACCACCACCTCCATTTTGATCAGGGGAGTTCCTATCCCCTTATTTTGTTTTTGTATAATCATTGTCATTCCAAATTCTGTATTTTCAAACTTACACGATGCACATTGGGACAATGTTTGTATAAGTTTGGGGGTGGTCAAATTTGTATGACAGAAGTGGTAAACTTGATATTAGCATTACTTTTAACTATCCATCGATGTTATTATGTGTTTTATTACCTACTGTTTGTTTTTTACTGCTTTCTGTGTGTTGTTTAAAAAAAATCGTTTTCGCTTATTTTAGTACTTCTCTGTGTTGTTTTGTATGCTTGTGTGGGTTTAATGGCCTTGCCGGCAATGATGTGACTATTGGAATTAATATGAGCTATGAATAGTGGATATTGTGCATGTTAGGTTGATCAATACTTGTTTATGTGGAAACTTGACAATTTTTGCGCACAACACTCATAATGGGCATATTAAGATAGAAATTGGGTTTAGGAACTATAGAAGAGTTGAACATGATAGAACAACCCAAGAAATCTCTATTGTACTTATCAACGAACCATTGTTGTAGAAGTTTGGAGATGATTTAGCTATTTCAGGAGAGCATTAAGATGAGTAGGGGTTTCGTGCATAAAAATTATGTTGTGTGGATTGTTTAGACCAATGAGACAAAAATAAGGTGAAAGTCTTAAGTTAGAGATTGGTTTTTGAAACCAAGTGTCGAGAAAAATAGAGGCATGGTATAAATTTTTGTGAGAAAAATACTCTTTTCAAGCCTTTATGACTCGAGCAAGTAAGCCTATAAAGGTGAATAAAAACTCAGTGCCCTAAAGTCAACTAAATTGAGAGTCATCGACCTAAAGCCCGATACATGAGTTACATAGAAAGCAAATGAGAATGTGCTGAAATGAAAAAAAAAATAGAGTGAGAAAAGTGCCACAAGACATTTGGTTAATAGAATTGTACCTTTAATGCAAGGCAAGTAACTTAATTTAGTCTTAGAAATCGAAACAATTAAAAAAATAGGAAAATCCCTGCTTGTTGAAGTGTGAATTTGTGATTGAAAGATCTATCCAAACTAAGAGAGGGCAATGACTTAATCAAATCCCAACTTTAGAACACATCCCGGGATAATTGAGTAAAAGAATATGTTTGGGAGGTGTGTATCTCTCGAGCAAATGAAGGAAAAATTTGACTATCACAGGTCGGAATTTGAACCCATCATAAGTTGAGTATGTCTGCATGAATACACACACGTCAGGTTATGCATATAATAAGTGTAGGTTGATCTGATTTTGCACTGTTGAAATTGTTCACTACGTTGATTACTAAATTCTAAACTTGAGACACGACAAACTGTTAAACCATGTTTTGTGAGAGTTAAGTCACCATCTTGTTTGAGGACAAACAATAGTTCAAATTTGGGGGGTTTGATAAGTGCGTTTTAAGTACATATTTAGGCCACAAAATATGGACCATTATAGATATATATTTTGAAATATGACTTAATTCGATACAAATTGTGTTTGTAGGCTATATCGATGGATGAAACGAAAAGTATGCAAAAAGGGGCAGAAAAAGACCAAAACGGAAGAAAAAGAAAGTTCAGGGACTTAAGCGCAATTATTCAAAAGTTGACCTGAAGAGCAAATCGAGAATCGAAGTGAGCCAAGGACAAATTGAGGGATGATACGAGGTATAGAAGGAAGAAAAAAGTTGAAAGGAGCTCAAGAATGAAGGAATGGAATTCAGGGACCAAAACGCAAAAATCTCAAAGTACCTTACACTATGCGGCAGCGGAGATTGTTCTAGCGAGCACCAGTTCCCGAGTTTCTATAACTATGCGACTAATCTAGTTCTCGAGTTTCTATAACTATGTGACTAAAGATTTGTCGCATAGTTATAGAAACTCGGGAACTGGTGCTCGCTGGAACAATCTATGCCGTCGCATAGGTATTACACTATGAGCATTTACAATGCCCTTACAAGTAAATTAGTTTTAGAAGAGCACTGAGTTAGATAGAATCAATTGTTACTTCAAGATCCAGTTTCACACAGTATCAGCATAACATTTCAATTAATAAATGTGAAAATAAATATGAGATCCAAATAACAGTGATCATAATGCAAAGTCAAAGTTTCTGCACGGAGTCTACCTATCTGAATGACAACTAACAAAAGAAGCTTATTCCACTTATCATTTAATAAATTACCAATGACAGCATTTTTATTTCCCAAACACATGCTGGAAAGTTACAAGTTATTTGTAATTTAGTTTGTAAATTGCATATCTTAAACAACACAAGTTATCCAAAACTAATTGTCACGCCCAAACTTGTATCCCGCGTTGTTGGATTATGGTAAATACAAGCAACTTATTAACTTGCACCTCTACAACCATTTGACAATTCATACCACATTTGGATGGTGACTGCAGGCTCAATTGGCTATTCTACTGAGTAAGGTTTGAAGACTCCATCATGTCCAAAGGGCCATTGGCGTAACATAAATAAGACCTAATAATCAAGTTCCTTGGATTTTTTTTTATATTGTACACTGACATATTAAGCCAATCTGCCATTGTTGTGAATAAAACCCACCAAACTTCCATCAATCAAGAGTTTAACCTGAACACGACCGGTATCTGCCCATGAAGCACATATATTGGGGTTTTGCGGCATTGCATGTATTCTGTTAATCCTTCGTGGAAAACTTTGCGTAGCTGTAGATTCATCGAGAAAGAAAAAGATTAAGTGAAAATAGAATAATTCAGATAACCACATACGACTAAAAAATCATATACAAAAATAAAACTGTACTTGCAGAACAGGTGTTCGCCGTCCTCTTCATCATCGTCGCTGTCACTACTATCACTCTCCATGTTAGAACCATCAGTATTTGCCCTTTTTGGCACTAAGTCACGCCGCTTTCCTGAAATGTTTGATACTTAAAATATTCCTATGGAGTTCCACGAAGCTTTCTCCACCTGCAGAATGGAAATTGTAAAATTGATTATTATTATCATTACGTAATAAAAAGCAAAATTGTTACACAATGACAAACGTAAACACAAAAATAATTGGCGATATATGTATGTGTCTGTGCCCTATTGGTGCTTCCAATAAAATCTTTACTTAACGTACAAAACCAAAGAGGCTTTTATCTGCGAGTTACAAAGACAAATCTCGCAAGTGGCCAAACAAGGAAGGATAATTGTCAGACATAACCAGCTATCTTCTACTTGGAAATGCATCAATCAATTATCAAGAGTGTTCCATTTCATTTGGTAAACATAAAATTACACATTTGAAAAACTAACCAAAAATAATCCACATATGGGTAAAGATCAGCACTCACTTGTGTTCCTGCAACACAGTATACAGTATGGGGAAACTCAGTCCGCACCAACCCAAGTGAATCACGTAGTACATCAAAGCTGCCCAAATCCAAATAAAAGATTGATTATATAAACTTTCCAGCCAAAAAAAAAAAAGAGAGATAAAATTCACTGACCCTGATACGGATATAGGCAAGCTGCAGCTAAGTAATAAAGTTATGCATAAGTATATCCCAAGATATATTCCCCTCAACCGACTTTTCTCCATAATTATGTCAAATCCAGCCAGAGAAATTTTGACAAAATTTGGGGGGGCAGAAGCCGGGCACCTAGCTGCTTGCAGAGGCATACACAGATACAGAGTTCTCTCTACAAATTTTCAGACAAAGTAAATTAAGATACTAAAATTGACAAACTTCTAAATAAAATAAGATCTTTAAACCAATATGCTCAGACTTTCCAGACACCCAATAGCATACATTTAGAATTCTCAAATTATTAAGAGCTTCAAGAACTTGTGCAATGCATGATTAATCTGTATTTGTATTTTTGTAATTTCTTTTCACTGAACCACGCATCTACAGAAGTCTTAGAATACGCTGGTACACAATAATTGACAAGACAGAACTTGATTAGATGCGCTAACTTCTTTTTCTTGACTGAATAGTGAAAGGTAGTTGTTTGGCACATACATATGGCACGCATGAATAGATGGGATGGGACACTAACCTCAAGCAGGGCCAGCCAATGTGAAAGGCATGGAGAGAATTGTAAGCAGAAGGGTCACACTGCAGCTCCTCTCCTTCCTCCAACTTGTCCACACCGGGTTGCCATACCTTTGCCGGCACTGATGGGCTGATAGCATGGCATCTGCCGACGACCCTTCACCTTTTTTTGATAGCTGTTTATAGAATAAAGAAATAAAAATCAATTCAATCAAGTAACTTGAATTGCGACAAAAATATAATCAGAAGACAAATTTCAGCAACATAGAATGGATTATTTACAATTAAAAAAGATTGAATTTTTACCTTGTTTTTGCGTTTGGACTTTTTTGGGTTCTTTAAGCTTCGCGCCATGCTTGTGATTGTGAATTTGGGTGGAGAATTATGAAAGCGGAAATTACACCCCAGCAATACTTTGAAGATGACTTTTCAAAAATCAGGTACAAGGTTTAATTAAACAAGAATCATGTACGAATAAAAACACCAAATCCTAGATGAAAATTGAGTATACCCACACCACACATCTAAACACCCAAACTCTACATATCTCAACACCGCCTCTCTCTCTCTCCAGCCACTCGACGACGCAACTCTCTCTTTCTTCATTTTCAACGGCGGCTCCTCTTCCATGGCTTCCTCCATCAACGGCAGTGTCTCATCTTCCATCATAGGCAACGGGTAATCCTCCTTCATGAGCTTCCTTGAAGGTGGCGTCTCAGCCTTTCGAATTGGCGGCAGTGCGTGAACCGATCAAGTCTTGCAGCACCGGGATCTGCAGCTAAGGGATCTGATGTGAGGTTTCTGTTGGTGAAGGGGGGTTGTGCCGCTGTGGTTGTGGTGTTTGGGTGGCTTATAGGGTGGATTTGATGGTGGAGATAGCGATGGCGTCATGGCTGTGGTGGTTGGTCGGGATTTAATAGTGGTTTTGTTAAATCTATTGGTGGTAGATCCGAGAGTGCGTGGGTGTAGTGGTGTGTGTGCGGTGACGGTGGCGTAAGGCTGTGGTGGTGTATGCTTGATTTGGTATTTCTCCGATGATTTGTTGTGTGGCGCCCTCTCCGGTGCTGCGGTTCGATAGGGTTGGGTTTGCAGGTTCTGTTGGGACGGTGTGGTGATGTGGACTGTGGTGCAGGAGGCCGTGGTGGTTCGTTGGTGGTAGGGTGCGGTGGCTGTGGTGATTGTGCCAAATTTCGGCCGTGGTGGTTCGTTGGTGGCCGTGGTGGTGCGTTGATAAAAAAAGTGTCAAACCATATCCCAGAAAATCAAGTGGCAGGGGACAGTGGAGGTGGTGATGGCGGTGGTGTGTGTGTTCGATTTTCACGACCGGTCATTCCTTGCCATGGGGAGTAGGGAAGGGAAGTGTTGGTGTGGTGGCTCTGTGGTTGTGACAACAGCGATGGATGTGTGACCAACTATTTGGGCGATTTGTGACCAAGTATTGAGTGTGACCAATTATTAATTTATCTGTGACCAATCAATCAACTGTGACCTAAAAATTGTGACCAAGTACTTAATTGTGACTTAAAAATTTGATAATGTGTAACTGAAAAACATTCGACAATCTGTGACCATAAAGTTCGACAATCTGTGACCATAAAGGACGATAATTTGTGATTAAAAAATTAGTTCGTGACTAAAAATAATAATCTGTGACCAATAAATTTAAAAATTGTGACCGACAAATAAAATGTAACCTATAATTTTTTTGATTTGTGACCAATGAGATAAACTGTGACCTATAAAAATTTTGATTCGTGACCTCGATATAATCTGTGACTTCTAAAAATTTTGATTTACTATATCGAAATAATTTGTTACTTATAAATTTTTTGATTTGTGACCTCGAAATAATTTGTAACCAATTAATTTGATAATATGTGATCAGAAAATAAGTTGTGACCTATAATTATATATCTGTGACCTTTAATTGTATATTTTTTATCTTATTATAATTAATTAGTAAAATATTTTTAATTAAAAAATAAAAACCTGATTTTTGCATTTGGAAAACTTGAACCATGAAAATTGAAGTGTGCATAGTTAATGCTTTACTTTTGAATTCTTCCCATTATGAAAATAGGGAGGGAGATTTTATGGTTTTGTGATTGGGTTTCTTCATTCTCTCAGTCAAAATATTCTTGGTTTCTGGCAGGAAAAAATAGATAAATCCAGTCATGAATGCCACTCATCCCCCGGAGGAGAAGAAAATTTCAGACTTCATTTGGCAAAGCATAGCAAGAAAATAACTGGTTTCATCTTGAGAATGAGTTGGGTAAATAAAGTTTTAGGAGGACCAAAAAATTCATCCCTTGATAGGTCCAAAACAAAGAAAAAACTTTAGGATACAAATTACTCAGAAACTGACAGAACAAACTTTAGGATACAAATTACTCAAAAAATGCCAAAGTAGAGAGAAGCTGTTTATATTTCAAGCCATTTGAGGATGCAATTGCTATTAATCTCAACAGATTCACCATTCCAAAATATTTAAGGTTGTCAAATGTATGGAAAAACAAATACTCAATCTTTGAACAGTAATCGACCCGACCCGTCTAAATTTAAAATTACAAATGAACCGATCCGAGTTGTTTTTCCTCTTTTTTAAACACAAACCGATCCCGTCGGGTATGTTCGAATCCGCGGGTTTGCAATTGATGGGCCCAGTCCTACAAGTGGGTGTACAGCCCTCACAACAGAGGAGGCTCGCGATTTTTTTATTGGGCGTGGACCCTCTTTATTGTGAGGGAACGTACATCAAGCTATCAAAATTTGGTATACAAATATCAAAATCTTTTTTTTTTTCAAACTTATTTTTACAATAAAATATCTTTCTTACTTTTTAGTCTTACATTTTTTTTAAAAATCACTATTTCAAAATTTATTTTTCAAAAAAAAAAATTATATATATATATATATATATATATATTTAAATAGTTATCAAACATGGGAGTATAAAGATGCTTGGGAATTTTTTAAAGTTTATTTTAATCATATGTTATATTTTACTTATAAGTATTTTTTACATATAAATTATTTTTTTAACTTTAAGGACGTGAACAATTTCTCATTTCAAAGGAACAAGATCCAAATATAACATTAAGTCCAATCCAATTACACAGCGATTGATAAATAGGTTAAAATAAAGTGAAAATTAGATAGAACCTACTTTTAAAGATTGCATTTCAAAAATTAGAATTATAATTTATACGTACCAAAATCAGAAGATAATACAGTTTTAAATATTAAATAATATTATTATAACATTCAATTAATTATATACACACATCCCAAACCTTAATATTCATATTCATTTTGCTCCTTCTCAATCTCCCTCTACACCATCCTCTCATTCTGTCTACCTCACCACCAGCACCGGTGAAGATGCTAAAGAAAAGGGAACAACGATGCACGATGTGCGAGGTTGTCGAAGAGGCTTTTCTCTATTTTCTGTAGATCTGACAC
Organism: Osmanthus fragrans; assembly: GCA_019395295.1. Classification (NCBI taxonomy): domain Eukaryota; kingdom Viridiplantae; phylum Streptophyta; class Magnoliopsida; order Lamiales; family Oleaceae; genus Osmanthus; species Osmanthus fragrans. Next base: position 12,939,598 of record CM033347.1, on the reverse strand, counting down.
CACAAACTCAGACCATCGTCTCTCTATTTGCTACAGATATGGTAGCTTTGGGTTAGGGAAATTATGGTTGGTGTTGGTGTTGGTGCCGTGGTGATTGCGATATCCGCGGAGTGGTTCCAGGCAGTGCGCTTTCTCAGGCGCACTAGAAATTATGTTTGGCTGTTATTTTTATGTTGGTGTTGGTGGCTTGGAGGTGGTGGTGGATATCGTGGTTGTGGTGGCTGGTTGATGTTGGTAGGGCATCGTGGTGATGGCGACATCAATGGAGTGGTTCCAGGTGGTGCGCCTTCTCAAGTTTGGCTATTGTTTTTGTGTTGATGTTGGTAGAGGTGGTGATGAAGCTGTGGTTGTAGTGGTGGCAATAATTTGAACCGAGCCGACTCAACCCATCTACCCACCAATTTGGCTCGTCTAAGTGATGAGCCGAGTTCAAGCTCAGCCCACGAGCTTGTGAACCTACGAGCCGAGCCCACGAGGTGAATATTTTTTTTATAATTTTTTAAAAATATTTGACTTTTTTGTTCACATGTTTTAACGAGCCAACTCGTGGGCTCGTAAACTTTAGGCTCGTGGGCCATGCCCACTAGGCTCTGCTCAACTCGACTCGGCTCGACAATTTCTCATATTCTTTTGTTCATGTGTTTTTTCATATGATAAATGTTTTTGGTAAAATAGGCCTGTTAAAACTTTCGAAAATCCAAAAATAGGGTTTGGCGGATAATACTATCGCTCAAGCAACTGTCCAATGAAAAGCTAGCGACGGTCTTTCGCTCGAGTGAGGCCTTGGCAACAAGCTAGCGACGTTCATTCTATTTTTGCCGCTCGAGCAATGTGTTGGTGAGAAGCAAGCGAAATTGTTGCGATTCTTCTTTCGTTGTTTCAATGTTTAACCCTAACCTACCAACCACTTTTACACAAAAATGCACCTAACCCCTCGACTTTTACACTTTTTCAATTTGATCCATTTGTTCACAGAATTGCCAATTATAATTAAACCTAGCAGTCTTGCTAAGTATTATCCTAAAGTTTTTTTTCAAAAGTACAGCTCATGACACTTGATGATCAGTTTCGAAACTATATTGTTGATATGCGCTTTAGCAAGGAGTTTGGAGAATTGAAGGGACTTAGTGAACTTGCACTGAAGTTGGTTGTGACCAAAAGAAATAAAGTGTATCCGCTTGTTTACATGTTTGTGACTTTAGGATTAACTCTCCTGGTTGTTACTGCTACAGTTGACAGGGTATTTTCTGTTATGAACATTGTAAAGAATCGATTGTGTAATCAAATTGGAGACCAATGGATAAATAATAACTTAGTTTTGTATGTTGAAAAAAATGTATTTAATGAAATTGATAACAAGACTATTATACGACGTTTTCAAAGTATGATAAGTCGTTAAGGAACAAAAAAAAAAAAACTACTTTTTGAATATTATTGTTATTGTCTAATTCGAAATTATTTTTTTACATAATTCTATCTCGACCTCGCTGTACCAAAATCATGGGTCCCCCTGCATGAAATAGATGTTATTACTAACTTTCTCTATTTTTATTGAGTTAGTAAAAAAAAAATTTGTTAAAAACGTATTTATGTATAAATTAAATTAATTATAAGTATTTTTAGTGAGTCAAATATGGATATTTATAAATTAAAATTTAGCCCACGCTGGTATCTTTTTCTGGCTCCGTCCCGTCAAAAATCATATGAAAATACGAAGTTACTTAACCTTTACTTGGTTTAACTTAAAATATTAATAAAAAATCTGAGTTAAAATCAATGATTAATTTTAATTTTTACTTCCTTTAATTTTTAATGTCCAAAGAAGGCCCTTTTTTCCTGATCGTTGAAAGCAATCTTTAGTGGCACATGGAGAAAGATGCAGGGTGTTTCCTTTCCGCCTATCTTGAATGAGCAATGGCGAGGCAGCTGCGTTAGAGGAAATTATAGTAAATACCCTGTTGAAAAGTCCAATTTTCCACAATGACCTTTGACCAGATTTAAAAAAATAAAAAAATAAAAAATAAAAAATTGAAAGTGAAGATAAATAACCAAAAATACCCTCCAAACGTCACTTTCACGTTTGAACCAACCGGACCAAAAAAAAATCGCACGTCGATATTCACTCGCCGGCGCCGACCAGAGGGAGGAGAGCACGTCGATCATCACAAAGTCAGACAACGTCAATAGGGTCTTCGATCTCATCACAAGGTGAGTTTTTTTAAAATATTGATTACGGTTTCATTTTAATATATATGGAGGTTGATGAGTTTTGAAGTTTTGGTAATTGAATTGTTGATTATTAGTGTTAATGATTGGGTATTTAGGTTTAGATTAGGTGGATTAGGCTTAGTTGAGCTTTGAATCGCCGAAAATGACGTTTTCCGACGATCCCGCGCGTAAGGGAGCAGTCGAAACAGTCGGGTTGACCCGAAAACAGTCGGGTAACAGTCGGTGTAAACCCGGCTGTTGTTAAAAAGGCCCAAATTTTGGGCCGTCTGTTTAATTTATTTTTTTTATTTTAGGCCGGCTGTTTTCAAATTTTTTTTTTTTTGGGCCGTCTGTTTTGATTTTTTTTTTCCTTATAAACAAAACAGTCGGCCCAACTTATCAGATGGGCCGACTGTTTGGCCCCGTATAAAAAATAAATTATTTATATAATTATAATATTAAAATATAATTTAAATCAAATAATAAATATATTCTTTATATAATTATAATATTTTGTTATTGTTTAAATTTTGTATTTATGTAATTAAATAAATAATTCCAAATTGATAATTTTATTTTATTTTATTTTTAAAATTAAATAATATTTGTAATTAAAAAAAATTGTATTAAATATTAAATATATATAATTTTAAAAAATAAATTCGATAATTTAATTCAATATTCTTGAATTAATTTTAATAATTTTTTGTATTCATTTAAATTAAATTTGTGTAATTTATGTTATTTACGTAATTAAATAAATAAATGTAAATTGATAATTACGAAAAATTTTAACTTATTATTTATAATTCAATTGTTCTTTATTTTTGTTTGATTTTTAAAATTAATGAATATTCGTAATTAAAAAGAATTGTTATTAAATAGTAAAAAATGTAGTTTTAAAAATAAAAATTGGTAATTAATATTAATTAAATAATGCTGAAAAATAAAATAAAAAATCATATTGTTTAAATTTTGTTATTTATGTAATTAAATAAATAAATTAAAATTGATAAATACCAAAAAAATTACCTTATTATTTTTAATTTAATTGGAATTTCGTTTTTCTTTTATTTGTAAAATATTAAATACTAAAAAAATATTATTTGAAAAAATAAAAATCGGTAATTAAAAATTAATGAAATAATGTTAAAAAAATATTTTCTTATTGTTTAAATTTTGTATTTATGTAATTAATTAAATAATTTGAAATTGATATTACCAAAAAAAAATATATTATTTATAATTTAATTGGAATTTCGTTTATCTTTTATTTTTAATAGTAAATAATATTTGTAATTAAAATGAATTGTTATTAAATATTAAAAATATATAATTCAAAAAAATAAAAATCGGTAATTTAATTAAATATTATTAATATTCTTTAATTAATTTTAATAATTTTTTTATTCATTTAAATTAAGTTTGTTTAAATTTTGTTATTTATGTAATTAAATAAATAAATTAAAATTGATAAATACCAAAAAAATTACCTTATTATTTTTAATTTAATTGGAATTTCGTTTTTCTTTTATTTGTAAAATATTAAATACTAAAAAAATATTATTATTGAAAAAATAAAAATCGGTAATTAAAAATTAATGAAATAATGTTAAAAAATATTTTTTTATTGTTTAAATTTTGTATTTATGTAATTAATTAAATAATTTGAAATTGATATTACCAAAAAAAAATATATTATTTCTAATTTAATTGGAATTTCGTTTATCTTTTATTTTTAATAGTAAATAATATTTGTAATTAAAATGAATTGTTATTAAATATTAAAAATATATAATTTAAAAAAATAAAAATCGGTAATTTAATTAAATATTATTAATATTCTTTAATTAATTTTATTTTTATTCATTTAAATTAAGTTTATTTAAATTTTGTTATTTATGTAATTAAATAAATAAATTAAAATTGATAAATACCAAAAATATTACCTTATTATTTTTAATTTAATTGGAATTTCGTTTTTCTTTTATTTGTAAAATATTAAATACTAAAAAAATATTATTTGAAAAAATAAAAATCGGTAATTAAAAATTAATGAAATAATGTTAAAAAATATTTTCTTATTTTTTAAATTTTGTATTTATGTAATTAATTAAATAATTTGAAATTGATAATTACCAAAAAAAAAATATATTATTTCTAATTTAATTGGAATTTCGTTTTTCTTTTATTTTTAATAGTAAATAATATTTGTAATTAAAATGAATTGTTATTAAATATTAAAAATATATATTTTAAAAAAATAAAAATCGGTAATTTAATTAATTATTATTAATATTCTTTAATTAATTTTAATAATTTTTTTATTCATTTAAATTAAGTTTGTTTAAATTTTGTTATTTATGTAATTAAATAAATAAATTAAAATTGATAAATACCAAAAAAATTAACTTATTATTTTTAATTTAATTGGAATTTCGTTTTTCTTTTATTTGTAAAATATTAAATACTAATTTTTTAGTTTCAATGATAATTAACAAATAATAAATTAGTAATTATTTATAATTTGTTTGTAATTTTCTTATGAGTTAATATTTTTTTAAAAAAATAAAAGATTAAATAATATTTGTAATTAAATATAAAAATAAAGTTTTTAAATGTAAAAATGTATTTATTCATTTAAATTTATTTATTCATTTAAATTAAGTTTTTCCCAAAAATTTAATTTGGTAATTAAATAAAAAAATTGTTTATTTAAATTGTAATTTTTTTTATTTACTGTATTTTTGAAATTGAAAATCTGCAAGTACAAAGAATTGTAATTAATTATTAAACATGTTCTATTTCTTTGTTGGTAGTAGTTGTTTTTCAGATTGTTTAATGTGATGTTATTATACGTTATTATATTATATCTTGTACAGTATTGTAACATTGCTCATTTTGAATTTTTGTAGGATGGAATATCATCTGGATGACGAGTTGAGACGGATGACGGGTAAAGCTACTTGGAATAGTAGCTTTGACGCATTTTCGATAGTGGAGGGGCTGTTGGATGATCAACACATACAGATGCTGCGACAGTCTTTCATCTGGCCCTTACGTGAGTTGCGAGAGATACAGTTTTCGGGCCAGATGATCGATGCACTATTATGTCGATTGCTGAGTCCTGTCGACGGCGATGCCCTCCACTTCGACCTCGGGGGCAAGGTCGCCAGTTTCGGTCCTGCCGAGTTTACACTTATGACTGGGCTACAGCTGACCGGGGATGAGGTTGCTCGACGAAGCAACATGTTGCTGGATGCCTACTTTCCGGGACAGGGGACGGTGCTTCAGCCGCAGTTGATCGACGCGATCAGGAGATGTGACCACATGCTAGATCGATTGAAGCTAGGGTTGGTCTACATTCTGGAGAACGTTCTGCGGTGTCACCATAAGAAGATTGCGATCGATCTCCTCCACTTAGAGATCGTGGATGACCTGGATGGCTTCAACAGCTATACTTGGGGCCGGAGGTGTTACGATGACACCGTCCACGTCTTCACCCGATCGCACTCGAAGCCCAAAGGGGCAGTGCGTAAGTACGATGTCTATGGATTGCCCCTAGCAGTGCAGGTACATATTTAATGTTCTAAGCGTTCTTGAAAAAAAAAATTATGTTGTGTATAACATATTTGTATATGTTGCAGATCTAGGCGTACGAGACCGTCCCCCTGCTGGGTAGCCGCTATGCAAAGCGGCTGGAGACACGTTGTCCCCGGATGCATCATTGGCGATCATCCCGACAGGATGGCTGCCCATCTTGGAGACAGTTATCGACTCTCCTCGACGATCCGACTGTGAGTATTGTAAATTTTTCATTTATATTTTATGCAATTTAAAATATCGATGCAGTTTAAACTAATAATAATGCAAACGTCAATATGTCAGCTGGAAGTAATAACAGAGTTGACGGCGTCGATGGAGGAGGGTCCAGGCGACCGATCCGGTCTTGGACCGAGATAGGGTATGTGATTTGACCGATAAATTATGTACAAACAATTTCAATAAGATTGAAGTTATTAATTGTGTATGTTGACATTTTTGTAGGAGCGCGATCCAGTAGATCGAGGATCACCTCCGCCTTTGGCGGCCCCTCCGCCCATGGTGTCACCTTCACGGAGGGCGTCCCCGGCGCCCAGGTCGCCCCCTCCGCCCATTGTGTCACCTTCGGGGCGGGCGTCTCCGGCGCCCATGACATGGTCGCCCCCTCCGGCCCCAGCCTGGTCTCCCCCTCCGGCTCCAGCATGGTCGCCCCCTACACCCGGTCAGAGCCAGAGCGATGATTTATTTGCCCGGTTGACTGTACTTATCACAGGGGAGGTCAGTGAGCTACGACGACAGTTGACCGGCCATATTGCATATTGCGCCGAGAGTGGATGGATCAGGGTCGTGATCTGACCGGACAGATTGCTGAGTTGCGCCGGGAGTTGATGGATCATGGTCGTGATCTGACAGGCAGAGTCGACTCTCTGTCGCACGATGTGACTCTGCTGCGTGGCCACGTTGCAGATCTTCAGGCAGAGGTCGCGTCGCTTCGGTCGACTGTGATATCTGGTGGAGTCAGGGAGGCTGGCCGAGAGGGGGATGGAGGAGGGGACGGAGAGGGAGGTCATCCACAGTACTGGGGAGATGTGAACCTCTCGGATTGGTTGTTTACGGAGGAGGGGGCTGGAGAGGCGGCGGAGGAGGGGAGGGAGGAGGCAGCCCCGACGGGTGAGGAGGGGCTGCCGGAGGAGGTGGTGGAGGAGGGGCTGCCGGAGGAGGTGGTGGAGGAGGGGAGGCTGGAGGAGGCAGCCCCGACGGGGGAGGACGGGAGGACAGAGGAGGTAGTTGAGGGGGGGGAGAGGACGCCGGCCGTGACTGGGGGTAAGAAGCGTTCTGTTGACGTGCTTGAGCAGGCGGTTGGCAAGAGGCCTAGGATGCCGTCACAGTACATTGTTTCTCCCTACACGGCCGAGGCCAAGAGGAGGACGTTTATTGATGGAGGCGTCCCGAACATGTTTAGGGAGGTGGATAGCGCCAAATGGAAGGCGTTCCAGACGGAGTGGAGACGGTGGAGGCCCGGGTAAGTATTGTAATTAATTGGTTTGTGAATTGTGAAATAATTACTCGTTACAACATGTTTAATTATGTTTTTGGTTGTATACATTCAGGGTTCCACACATGATCGCGGGAAAGGCGATCCAGAACGTCTACAGCTGGTTCCATGACGTCACCCAGTCTGGTACTTGGCTCGTCGACGATGTAAGTGAAGTTATTAATTATATGTATATAATTTTACAATTAATTGATTAACTGATGTATGTGCATTTGAATGCAGCACATCGACCTTATTATGGATCTGCTGCGTGATCGAGCTGTGAGACTCCCGAAGTCTTTTTGCATCCCAGGCCGACTCATTATGAATATGGAGTTCTTTCAGGCCATTGCCATTGAGTACGAGTCGTTCAGGCAGCAGACTGGCGACTACGTAGTGCCGGATTATTTGGCCGATTGGATTTTCGGGTTGTCACCGAAGGTCGGAGGGAGGCCATGGACTGGTTGTATACATATGTACATTCCAGTCTGTGCTAACCATCATTACATTGCACTGGAGATCGTCTTGACCGAGTCGAAGGTGTATGTGTATGACCTCGATCACTCGTGCTTGACACAGATGCAGCTCGAGCAGATCTGCGAGCCGTTGGCTGTGATCGTTCCCCGGATGGCTAGACTAGCGGATATCTGCGTGGAGGACAGACTAGCCATCGTGCGGGACACGACTACGGCGAAACAGACCATATCGTAAGTATTTGTTATTTTTTAAAATTTTAGACTTTCCTCTTATGTTTATTTATTATTACTAACCAGTTATTGTTTAATTGCAGCGGTGATCGCGGCATATACGTCATCAAATATATAGAGTTTTTGAGTATAGATCAGAAAGTTGCTTCTATCAACCAGTCATGGATTCAGAACTGGCGCAATAAGTTAGCAGCGGATTTATGGGAATTTAACTGCGACCCATAATTTTTATAATTTTTTTATTCTTTGTAATTTTGTAGCTATTGTTTAATTAAAATTTTTGTTATTTATGTACATTGTAATCATTTGTAATTTTGCATTCTTTATACAATTAAATTTTTTTTCAATTGTAATTTAAATTTTAACTTGGTATAAAAAAATTAACAATTACATCTTATAAATAAAAATTTATTTAGTTATATAAATATATTAAATATAAATTAAAGAAAGTAAATCTTTTGTAATTAATATTTACTTATTAATGTTTAATTAATATTACCATAGAATATATTATTTAACGAACATCGATAATAATAATTAAAAATTTGATGATGACTAAAATTAAATACTGAATTTTTACTAACATAAATATTAAAAATATTATTCATTTCGTAAATCCGCTTACATGTCACTTAGGGGAACATGACTGTTACAATTTTGACGAGTATGGCCTACGGCTCTGCACCTGCCACACCTACGCGGTTGATGAAACTCTCCAGTAGATGGTATTCTAGACGTACGTGGACGTCCTGGACCACGTGGTTGAACTTCTGGTGGTGAAACAGTATTAAGGTGGCTAATGTTGTCGGGAACTTCCCACTCAGCTTCATTAGGTAGAGGAAATATAGTCTCTGCATACGCTGCTCTCCAAGAATCAGCCGTGTAATAACGAGAGCATAATGTTCTCGCTGCAAAGCCTCGATATATAGCCACCGCGACTGCGTGCTGACATGGAAAACTCTCCAACTGAAATCGATTACAAGTGCATGTGTTATCACTCAAGTCAACCATGTATGCTGTAGTACGTGTACATTTCGCAAAGAATCGAGACTCATCTAGTGGTTCCACATTAAATTTTCTCGCAACAGCTGCAGCTTTACAGAGTTTCTCCTCTTGAGCTGGCGCTAGCATGGTCGAACAATTACGTGATTCCGCACGCCGATCGTGAAACCACTGCTGCAACTTGTTACGAATGTTCTCAATCATTGCGAGGATGGGTAACTCTCGATCCTTCTTGAATAATGCATTTAGAGACTCCGCATTGTTCGACGTCATCATGTTGTAACGACGGCCTGGAAAATGTGAGCGAGCCCAATGTTTGATGCCCATTTTTGTCAGATACTCCCAAGCCGGGAATGATTTGCTTCCTATTTCTTCCATGAACCTGTTACACTCTTCAACACTGTATGCTTCGGCCGCTCCTCTAAATAATTTCCCGATGCCTTTGCCCCGATACCTAGTCTTCAGGTTGCCTTGTATATGGTACATGCAATAACCATGATGTGCCTCGAGAAAAACTTCAGCGATACCATTTATCAAAGACTGTCCCCGATCAGTTACAAATGCAAGGTCCTCGACTTCCCCGATTACTTCCCTCAGCTTTGTGAAGAACCAACACATAGACTGATCATTCTCACTATCGACTATGCCGAATGCAAGAAGGTAAATTTGGATATTGGCATCCTGACATGTAGCAATAATCAACTTGCCTTCGTATTTAGATTTCAGAGTTGTACCATCGACTAGAATTATGGGTCGCATGGCATTTCGAAATCCCCGAATGGACTGTCCAAGAGCCATGAAGAAAAATTTGAAGCAATTATCGCCCTCCGTCTCGATAAAATATGCCGAACCAGGATTAGTTTTCTCCATGTTGTGGCAGTACCTGCCCAATTTAACATAGCTCTCCTCCGCTGATCCCATTAAATCCTGAAATGCGCATTCTTTGGCCTTCCAGGCCTTCTGGTAGCTCAAGATCACTCCATGATCTCGACGGTAGTCGTTAATGATGTCCGAAGGCCTGTAGATTGTCCGTGGGTCCTCATACCTGTGCATTATCTGTCGACCAATCAACCAAGCACGGGCTTGTCTGTGATCACTTCGACCAATTTCCACTTCACAAGTATGTTCCCGTGTATACTTGCGAACTACAAAGCACGCGTTCGTGTCCATCTTCGCCGCTCGCAGACGCCAATTGCAATTGTCACCGACGCATGTGATCGACAACAACGACTGCGATGATTTTTTCACTTTGAACTCAAAATTGTATTTTATTGCAAGTAGGTGTAGAGATTCCTGCAAATCTTTCTTTGTTTGAAACAGTTGTCCGACAGCCAAATCATCTTCATCGGGAACCACGCGCGAAGAGTTAGAGGACGGTCCACTCATTCCAACTGATGAAGTCCCACCCTGCTCATGTCTCTGACGAGAAGCAAACAAATCCTCATTTGTAAATTCATTTTGATTTTCGTTGTCCTCAACTACAGATGGAATTCTGTGCGTAACAACGATATCACGTTGAGGAGCATCTGTCTCTGGAATAACCACATTATCATCACGAGCTATCTCCACAGTAGCCCAAAAATCATTACCATTGTGATCCCCTCCATTCAAATTACCTTCGACGACATCCTTCATCACTAAAGTCACGCAAAGAGGAGTCGTCTCCTTCTGGTTCAGAAAGAATAAATAATTTACTTCAGCATCAGAATAAATCCTTATAGGTGCCATGACAATTGCTTCGTGCTAGATGAATATAAATTTCAATTCCATATCGTACTGAGAGGTATCAACATTCAGTTTGTTCTGTAAATCACTATACAATTCTTCATATGATGTACTTGATGATAAGGCAATCGCGATAGTACGTATTTCGCTCGTATATTTCCATATCCATCGATTTCTTTCATCTCGTTCGAAATCACCAAAGTAACAGACCGGGACTACATTCATATCTGTATGACGAAATAGAATTTACATTTAATCATGGGGAAAAAAACAGTGAAATTTTTTTTAAAAAAAAATGTAAATAGCCGGCTGTTGTTGACAGCCGGCTTAAACAGTTGGCTGTTCCCACAACAGCCGGCTGTTTTAAACAGCCGGCCAAAACAGCCGGCTGTTGTGGGAACAGCCGGCTGTCAACAAACAGCCGGCCAAAACAGCCGACTTTCTATCTCGTCTATCCCAATTTCTATCAGATCCATTTCGTCAGATGAATTTTTTTTCTTCATGCTTAAAAAAATTATAGATCTATTAACAATTTAATCTACTAACACATTATACATCATAATAATTTTTATCGAAAAAAACGTATACTAATTTCTGAAAGATACAGATGAATTTTTTTCTTCTTCATGCTTAAAAAATTTATAGATCTATTAATTATGCATCATAATAAATTTTATCGATAAAAACGTATACTAATTTGATGAAAACGAAATTAAATATGCGTAAAATGTACTTACTGAAATTATAGTGATTGATATAAAAAAATTTCGGCCTTCAGCGTTCATCTATTTCCCAGATTTTATTGTTGAGGCTGATGAAAGTTGAGAGAATTTTTTATTTGTGTTGGAATGAACAGATAAGAAAAAGCGAACAAGTTTGAAAATTTACGTAGTGTTTGATTTTTATTTGTGAAATAAAGGACATTATTGTCTTTAAACAAATCAATATTTAGTAATTGTTTTATATACTTAAGGTCGTTTTTGTCTTTTTACAACTTGGAGGTCATTGTGGAAAATTTCAAATTTTTTAAGTCAAAGTGGAATTTGAATGGTTTGACTGGGTCAAACTTAAAAGTACCCCGCTGCGTTAACTAGCCCTTCGTTGTCCTTTCTGGCAAAGATCCATGGTTGCGGAGTGAGTCGACGGTAAAAAGATAATTAGCCCAAAAATCATCCACATTTGAAAAAATTTCCCAAAAATCGTCCTTTCTGCTCTTCGCTACTTGGGGGAAATTTAATTGGCTTTCGAGTATTCAACTTCTTTCCTTGTCCACCTTCTGAAGTGAACTTGTTTCATTGCTCAATTCAAGAAATAAAACTGTCTTGCGAAATGATTTCAGAATTAGCCAATTATTAGGTTGAATAAAGTTAAGGGGCTTCCTTTGCATTGTCTTTAGTAGATTCTCCATCTAGGAGCTAACTGCTACGCATATGTTTGACAAGCGTTTATAAACGATAGAAATATAAACAAGTGGGTAGTCAGGTACCACAAAATATGTGAATAAAATAATTTAACTTTTAATAAGTATTTTTAAACATGTTCATAAACACTTGCCGAAACATGCAACTATCATAAGAGATGATCACTATACAGGGGCGGATCCAGCTATAAGCGAGCTAGAGTGGCCGCTCTAGCTGGATTAGCCGGAATTTTGGGCTTCTTTGGAGACCTGCCGGAGCTGGAGCAAATTGGAGATGAAAGGTCTGGTTTTCTGGCGAGTTATCTGAAGAAGACGATGGGAAATGGTTGGGCGGGCTGGGAGTTTAAAAAAAAAATTGGGCTCTAAAATAGGCCCAGCTCCAGGCCCAATTTCATACCCATTACCCAAACGGTACCCAACCCAAATGAATGAAACAATCCAATTTCATTTCTCCCCCCCCCAACCGGCGATTCAATCTTGCAAACCTAAGAGGAGCGGCGTGACTGTGTTTGCGACTTGCGAGTGCAAATCGTTGCCTCTTCAAAATTTTCTGAATCTGGAAAGTGGAGTGTGTGTGGCTGTGGACTGTGGTCGGTGGAGAGTGGAGACTGGAGTTGGAATTCACCGGCGTCGGATTCGGACTTCGCGAGTTCGCGACTCTTCTTCGTCAATCACCAGAATCGCCTCATCTTCGACTTAGGAGTTAGGAGATAAGTTCGATTTCTTTGTGTGGCTGACTGCGTCTACGACTCTGCGTCTCTGCGTGTGTGATTGTGTGCGTCTTCGACTGTGTGAGTGAGGGACTGAGGGAGTCTGTGATCTTGATTCTTGACTGTGTTTGTGTGATTGTGTATTTGTGTGATTGTGTGATTGTGTGCGACAGTGCGTCTTCAACTGAAGGCAGAATGCGAGAGTGCGAGTCTATGATTCTTGACTGTGTTTGTGTGATTGTGTGCGTCTTCAACTGAAATTGGGTTCTGCGAGAGTGCTAGTCTGTCTGCCTGTGAGGCTGTGACTCAGTAGTGACTGTGTTTGTGCTTATTCCCTTATTTGGTGTTTCAGTTTGTGAATTGTGAGTTTGTGACTCGTTACTCGTAGTCGTAGTCCTGAGTTCTGATTTCTGAATGTGTGATTGTGTGAGTGCCGTGTGAATGTGTGAGAGACAGTGGTTCTCTATTTGTTGTTTTTGTGATATTGGATATTTGAATTGATAAATTGTATATTGTAATTGTGAAATTATGAAATTAGGTATTTTGCAATTGTGAAATTGTTTAGCTATTATAATTGAAAATTAAATTGGGCATTTTGATATTGGATATTGAAATTGATATATTGGATGTTGTAATTGTTAAATTGGATATTGAAATTGTGAAATTGGATATTGTAATTTTGAAATTAGATATTCTAAGTAAAAATTAAATTGGGTATTTTGCAGAATATGGAACGATTTTTTCAATCGAAATGAAAATCTATACCTAGTGCTAGTATTCCTAGTTCTAGTTGTGCGTCTAGTCTCGCCACTGTTTCTAGCCCAGCACACGAGTTGGTAGATAGCACAAAGAATGCTCGTTTGCAATTTAATGTGGATGATCTTGTATCTGATCCAGTAAAACGTCCCCCTATCGAGTCATATGCTCCTAATATCAGAGATGATATTAGGATGTCATACTTGAAAAAAGGTCCTTGTCAACCTCATGCACATGACTTTCCAAGAAGACGGATGGGAAATGATAACTGGTGTTTTCGAAAAGAATGGTTTTCTGAATTTCATTGGTTGGAGTACAGTATAGAAACTGATGCGGCTTATTGTTTGCATTGTTATCTGTTCAAACCTGATAGAGGGGGTCAAGGGGGTGAACATATATTCACTAATACCGGCTTTAGGGATTGGAGGCACAAAAATACTTGAGAGATCATGTCGGGCTCGTTGATAGTGCTCATAATCAAGCTCTTATAAAGTGTGCCAATTTGATGAATCAAAAGCAAAGTATCACCTACGTTATGTCTAGCCAAAGTAGCAGCCAACAAAAAAATTATAGGACAAGGTTGATTGCGGTCCTAGATTGTACTAGATTACTCTTGATGCAAGGATTGGCGTCGCGTGATCATTATGAATCGAAAGAGTCTCTTAATAGAGGAAATCTAATTAAGCTACTAAACTGGTATGCAATTCGTTGTAAGGAAATTAATGACATAATATTTAGTAATGCTCCTGGAAATGACCAAATGACTTCACCAACTATTCATAAGGATTTGGTTAACTGTTGTGCTGTAGAGACAACAAGTTCTATTATCAACGAGATGGGTAATGACAACCGTGGGAAAGTGAAGGAGCGTTTGTTGGGTATTTCTCATGTCCCTGATACTTGTGCTGGTTCACTAAAGAATGCTATTGATGCGCTATTTTCTACACATGGATTGAGCATATCTAGTCTCAGGGGTCAAGGTTATGATGGAGCAAGCAATATGTCAGGTGAGTTCAATGGCTTGAAAGCTTTAATTTTAAAAAAGAACCCATATGCTATGTATGTTCATTGTTTTGCTCACCAACTTCAGTTGGCAATTGTTTATGTGGCACGTACAAATAATATGCTTGGTGAATATTTAACATGCTTGAGGCTATTGTAAATTTGGTTGGTGCATCATGCAAACGTGTAGATGCTATTCGAACAAGTTATCATTCTGAAATTCTGGCAAAGATTAATATTGGGGAAGTTTCTGATGGAACTGGTCAGTTTCAAGAAATGAGTTTGGCACGCCCAGGTGATACTAGATGGGGCTCACATCTAAGGACAATTATTCGTTTTATTAGTATGTTTAATGCAATCGTAGATGTTCTTGAGAATATATCAGAAGATGGCATAAATCTGGAGCAAAAATCATCGGCCGAAACACATATGAACAATATGCAATATTTTCAGTTTGTGTTCAGTCTCCATTTTATGTTTTACATTCTTGCAATTACAAATGATCTTTCTCAAGTCTTACAAAAAAAGGATCAAGATATTCAGAATGCTATGAGGCAATTGAAGTTGTGCAAGCACGCATTGCAGCGCATGAGAGACAGTGGTTGAGATACTTTGTTCAGTAAGGTGAATAAATTTTGTGTTGATAGACATATTTCAGTACCCAATATGGAGGATATTGTAGTATTGAAAGGTCGACCTAGGCGTGCAGCTCAGCAGGTGACTTATTATCATCGCTTTTATGTTGATTTGTATTGTCACGTGATAGATTCAATCTTGCAAGAGTTGAATGATCGTTTTCCAGAAACATCTACTGAGCTTTTGATTTGCATGTCGTGTTTAAATCCAAGTGATTCATTTGCAGCTTTTGATATTTGTAAATTGGTACGCCTTGCTGAGTTCTATCCTTTGGATTTCAATGCTGAAAACCTTTTATTACTTGAACCTCAACTTGACAAGTTTCTTATGCTTGTGAGAATGGACGAAGCTTTCTTCAATCTCAAAAGCATATCTTGTATAGCTCAAAAATTGGTTGAAACTAAAAGTACTTGTTATTTTCCCTTGGTCTATAGGCTGATTACATTGGTTTTGATATTACCTGTGGCAACTGCACGTGTTGAAAGGGTATTATCTGCTATGAATCTAATCAAGAGTGACTTGCGCAACAAAATGGGAGATGAATTGTTGAATGACAGTTTGATGGTACGTGGAGAAAGATCTTTTTATAAATCTTGAGAATGAGGCAATATTGCAACGTTTTCAAAATATGAGGTCTCGTAGAATTCAATTGTCTAAACTTACAATTACAGAGTAACGTTGTATTGTATTTTTTTTAGTATTTTGGGACTTGGATTGTATTGAACTATATTTTCATATGTATATAATTTTTACGTTTAGTGCATTTACATATATATTCAATAATTTTTTATATTATTTAATCGAATTTTCATAAACGACCGGCCGAATCGGGTAATTGTCGACGGTCAACAGTCAACGGTCAAAGTCAACTTCCGCTCTAGCTGAACTTTTATGCTGGATTTGTCGCTGTCACTACATCAAGAAACATTTTCAGTAAGTTTGTTAACACCAGTTTGGAAGTTGGAACACACGTGTAGTAACAAAAGGTCAAACTATTGCACTCATCAAAAGGTTTCTGCACTAGTTATGAGCAACAGTGAAAAAAATATTTTAACGAGAAAACACAAATACGGATCACAATATCTAATGATGGTGCTCTTCGAAGACCAATTTACTTGTGTTCTGTTCCCTCACATGTCATAAGAATAAGAGGGCAAAAGGATTATAGTTAAAAGTTATTTAACTCAGGTGCATTGATCCTAGCCCAAATGATCAAACGCTGCATTACTGCCACATATAAAAAGAGATGTTAAGTCCTGAAACCTATGAAGCCCGAGTAGAATACGCTCCACCACAACAAACTTTTTCGATAAAGAACAGCCAGTAAAACATCAGATACTGGGGATGGACTTTGAGCGAATAAACTGCTTAAGAATAGCTTTCTCTTCGTCTATTTGCTTCTTTTCTTGTCTATTCGTGGGTTTGATCTTTCTTTTCTCTTCCAGCATCCACTCGAAAAGTTCAAGTTGCTTGTCTTCAGGAATGGGTTGTCGCACAATCACAGGCCTTGTGACAGGAGGATCGAGTGCTGGTTCCTCAACCGGGGGAGTAGTTGTTGCAGTTGGAGTGGAAACAACTTCAGCTTTGCTTTCAGTTTTCTCTTTGACTCTTTCTTTCCTACCTGCCTGCGCAAACATATATGCTGCAAAAACAATGAAAAAGAGTTCATTGCTTGAAGATTTCACTGACTCAGTTTCCTCCGATCAATTTTGCCCAATGACAATATAATTGCTCAAGTCAGAGATATTTTTAAGAGCATTAAAAATGTAAATTACGAAAAAGAAATTTCTAGTAACCGGTCAAAACAGGAAGAACAGTTGAAAAAGAAAAACAGATTGAGGAAGAATAAATAGGAATATATATCCCTTATTAAAATCAGGTCCAATTTCAACTATCAATATAAACCCTGGTATAGTTTTTCTTGCTCCAGTTTCAATTTTTATTATGCTGCATCTTTTCTTTTTCTTTTTCTTTTTTTTTTTTTCTGGGTCACGAGTACTGCAGATGATTCTGAGAACTTGCTAATACAAAATGTACTGATTTTAAAAATAACACGTGAGGCAGAACAAATCCAGTGTGCTTAGAATCAAAACTATATATATTCTTTGAACTATTCATTCTAACTTAAAAGAATCATTTCATCCTTTAGACAAAGTTTCACATTTCTACTTGCTACTGGAGCAATTATAACAACACAACAAATCACAGAAGGCACTCCATACTTGAGCTTACGAGTGAGGAAAGCAAGAGAGCCTCTGCATGCATATTTATGATTCACATTGGTATTAAAAATTGTAGTGCCAGTACAACCTGTACCTGAATTTATTGGTACCAAGAATGATGATAAAGCAGCAAATATTTTAATAAAAGCATGGATCCGGCTTTTCTCCAATCGATGTTAACAATCAGTAGATTCATAGATGTTGATTCTACTTATCAGGATGAGGATACAAATGAAACTATCAGTACATGTCTCGAAAGGTGATCTATCAAAATCTTATTTAGGTCTCATGCAATTCAGAAAGGTTATATGCACATTTGAATAAACATTTATTAATCAAACAATTGGTATGATGGAGAACCCTAGACCAGAATCTTGTCAATATCAAGAATGATCATCAGGTTCATATTAAAGGAAAAAAAAATTACGTGGAAGAATGAACCAGTGCATTCGATTTACTACAATGTATGATCACAATGAAATAAAATAAAAACCCAATCAGTAGATTCAAAAATGCTATCAAAAGTTCTCAAGGAACTTATCCATCCTTGCTTTAAGTCTTGGAATTATCCAAAATAATGATATACAAATAAAATCTCTAGTAGATCACTTAAAACAATCTTAGTAAATTATCTGCAAATTGGAGTCACACAGAGGAACGTCATACTTCCAATGCAATTACTGAATGCTCAGATTTACCTAAGTAGGAAAAAAAATGCTCAAGGAGATATTAAACTCTCTTTAAAGAGTCCAGCTTTAATAGTTCGATATTCACAATAGAGCGCTCCAAGATACTCAGATGTTGATCAAATTATATTTTCACTCTTTTTGTATTTTAAAGAGCTTAGATCATAAACAAGGTTCATTATCCACTCAAGATCATAATAACACATTTTTATCCGTCCAGTAAACTCTAACCATCTAACAGTCGTTGCACTAAACCAAATTTTACGTAGTTTTATCCAATGCATTCCAAATACACTAGTTCATCGACTTAGAGGTCTTAATATCTGTAGTAAAGATCAACTACTCACCCACTTGTGAAGTAGATAACAGTAGGATTTACAGATAAATGACCTAACTTTATCTACTGATCATGAACAAGTTTATGTTATAGGATATGAATTATGTTTCGGCACATAAATAATTTGCGTGCAGAATTCATAACCCTCGGGCCCCCAGTATTTACTCAATAAAAACCATATTGAATCATGGAATAAATAAATAATCATATTTATTTATCTGAACAGAAAAATGTCTGGGTACATCAAAATAGATCTGGTTTCCAGGGCACTATTCCTGATAATTGCAAGCCCAAACCATAATAGTGCACAAACTCACGAGCGTCAACGAGTTGTCCCTATGACGCCACCCAGCCAAAGTCTGGATTTGCAATCAACACTATATGCATCCTAGTCTACAGACATCAAAAGTCACAGGGGAGGATTTGGGGGAGGACGGGACTGGACTACAGCCTGGTCCAGCCCCAGCCCACATTCAATATAAAACAGAAAATTTTAGGTTTTTAATATATAGCCCAGTTATAAAAAATACAGCCCACAAGTTTCAACCACTAAATGGTCCAAAAACCTGTCATGTAGCGTCTAACCTCCCTAACCTGTGGAAAATTACCCAGTTAACCATTCCCAAATCCCAACTAGCATCCACTTCCGGCTTGTGCATATAGAGAAACTTGAATGTCATTCCTTATCAAATCTTTTTGGGATTCCAAGGAATATTATATATACTTTTGTATTACACGTTTTTTCCTCTCTTTATTTTATCTAATTTTGTGTTTTTCTTAATGGTTTTTTATTCTTTGAGTAATGATTATTCTTTATGCATTATAGTTTTTAGACAATTTGTCTATTTTGTAATCTCCCTCCAGCCAAGTTCTTTCCAAGAAATTTACTGTAAAACTAAAAGGTACAAACTAGTTTTGGATCAGAATTGATTTTAACTAAACTTGATACTGGTACATCTAATTTTGATCATGTTGTTAAAAACTTAAAGTTCATCAAACAGATCCTAAGAAATGTCATGGTCAAAACTTAGTTAATAATTCAATCATACTAGTTTAAAAAATCTAATAGACTTGGTTTCATGGCTTCATACTGCTCAACAAATACCAGTTTTCTGAAAAAAAATGTATGAAATGAATGAAATCCGTCAACTGAAACCAACATGTGAAGCCTTATAATAGTGTAACTTCTCCAAAAATAATCTCTCAATTTTTATTTTCATAAATGTGTTGTATCAATATCAAGTAAAATGAATGCCATGTCCCGTACAACTACAAGCAAGACACATTAACACAATTTAATGACTTTTTTATGTTTTATATGCATTTTATTACATTGACTTTTCTAAATTTCGGCTCCCGCCAACTAGATTCATGTATCTGCCCCTGCAACGTCATACCAACATTTACTGCCATATGAGGCAAAACTCCCTCTCATCTCTATTACAAATTTGATATCACCTAAATCAACGGCTGACCATTGTTAGCCCAATACCATTAGCTGTCATTTCCCACTGATACATATCTATGCCGTCTCCCATTTTATGGGCTAAACTTGCATGACGACCACTGCCTACAACAATCAACTCCACCTCTACCTATACTCTACCACCACAACAAACCACCATGCATTGCATTTCCAATACCTACTATTGACCACCAAAAACCTACGAAAAAACCCAACTCACTACAAAATACCCATCTTTCACCTCCACCAAAAGAATGAATTTCATTACCAAGACACCAAGTCCATACATCAGGATTAAGTATGAAAAGGATGCGAGAAACTAACTTAACTAATGGGTGAAGAAGGTGGCTAGAGGGGTCAAAAAGGGGCCAGAAAACCAAAAACTGGGGGAAGGAGGACCACTGGACATTTTTCGTTAAATTAATTATTTTCAAGTGCTACCATCATTCTGTACAATGTACCATATGCATAATGAAATCGGTTAGTGAAGCTCCTTTCAGGAACATTACTTCTCATGTCAACCAAACATGGGAAACTTCATAATGTTTTGATTGTTTCCAACATTCATCTCAACTCAAAATCCATAGATCTTAGATGCTAATATAGTAATCTCCTAACTTCTTTTATCTTTTACTATTGCACCCTCTTGAATCTCCACCAAGCTACCAGCTTTGTATTAATTTGTTCGTGTTCTTATGTTCCAACCTTTTAACATAACTAGAAGTTCCAAACAAATACAGCAACTTTGAATAGAGACATGTTCTTCTGTTAAGAAACACAAAGAGCAAAATTTGACACAATATGCAAATGTAAAATTCTTATGTCTATGGTACTACAAGGACCGAGTTCAATGATAGGACCAAATGGAAAGGCAGTGCTTTGCCAGCAAAGATAAATACACATCTCATTAACATCATAGCAAAACTATCGAAAATTTCACCAACAAAATGAAGCACATTACCCATAAAGTACTTCATCCTCAAAAACCAAGAATCAACTTTTCATTTGTAATTATGCAAATAACCATGAGCAATTGTTGCTTTTATTTTACTGTTTTTCACTGAAACAAACAGTACATAAGCAAAGTATAAATGGACAAGAAAAAAGCCATTTTAATCAGACCCCAGAGAGTTCAATAGTAGACTGATTAGCTGTATCATCGAACACATGAACAATCATAATGCAAGAATTTCAAGCTCTATAAAAAAGCGCACACATCACATACTCAGCCCCATCTAAAATAATAAACAAAAGCAGGACAGCATTCAAATTCATGAAACGGATTTTACGAATATACTATAAAACAGCCTTGTAAGCAATTTATTAATTTTGGGATAATTGTTTAAGGGAACTGACCTCCAAGAGCAAAGTTAAAAATGAGAATAGCGCGCCATGCGAACTTGTAACGCTTAACGACAGGTTCATTAGGAATCTCACGCATTGGCGGGTAACCCTCCATTTTCCACACTCTCCCCTTTAATCTGCGCGTTCATGTATTGATGAACACAAGGGTTTCTACGGCAATGTGATTCGTTAGGTTCAACATCCAGAAATAGCATTCCGACTTTTCTATATCCCATTGTAGATATATAGGAAATTGTTTAAAACCACTCCTTGGCACCCAACTTATAGCATTTTCTCATTTTGGTCAGCAACTCTTTTTATTCTTCTAGAATTAGTCACCACACTTGCATTTTTGTTTCAACATATGGTCGGGGCGGGGCCTCTTTGATGTAAACTTTACTTTGTTTGGTGGGGATTAAAATTAAATTTTTATTTGATTTTTATAAAAATTGATGAAATGTGTGATTAAAAAGTTGTGGGACTCATAAAATATGTGATTTTGAAATGAATATTTGGCTTTAATTTAAATAAAAATTTAGATTTTAATTGATATCAAACAAGAGCTTTGTTTAGAATGAGAGTTTATAAATAGCAGGAAAAATTTTGAGTCCAAGTGCAAAATTAATTTATTTAGAGAATATGTGGTTAAAAGTGGTTTTTAAATATATGTGCCAAACAAGGGCTTGGTTTGTTGAATTAATAAAAGTACTAAGATCCTTATCTTAATAAGGAATGATAATATTTTATTTTTCTCCTGATTTTCTTGTTCGAATTTAAGTATTTCCATTAGTAGAATATAGTTTCTCTTTGCCTAATTTCACTTTAATTCATATTTATGAGAGAGAGAGAGAGAGAGAGTTAAAATCTTTGTAATTTTTGATTTAGAGTGTGTTTCTTCTCTTTAATTGTTACATTTGGTATCAAAGCAAAGATTTGGCGAAGATGGGACACTTGGGTATCAAAAAAAAAAAAAGATCTGACTTTAATACCTTGATACCAATTGGGATAGGGTAGCTGGAAGTGGAACTAGAGGATAGAGTAGGCCTAGATGTTTGAACTAAAACCGAATCTCCCGAATTGAAATTGAATCGGAATCAATCTGTTCAAAAAAAAGAACTAATAACCTATTGGGTCTAGATCGATTCTTGATTCTTGAACCATAATTGTAGGTACTCCAAAATGGAACCGATTTTTATGTACTTTTTTATTTTTTAACCATCTCGCATGACATTGATTGTTGCATTTCAGAGGTTTCTACGTGTTAATCTTTGCAATTTTGGTTTTCTATTAATCAAAATATTCAAGCTAAGATTGTAGTTTAAATTGATGAATCAAAGCGTTTATTCTTTGCAATTAAAGTTTTTTATTTTCTTGCATTATTTGCAAACTTAAATGATCTTTTAATTTTTTTTATACCGCTTGTCGATTGAACACGATATATACATAGCTTGGATAGTAGTATACCTTTTTCGTTATCTGGGGTTCGTGATTCTCTTTTGAAATATATATATTTTTTTTCATTTTTTACTTAAAAAGAGCGAGTTTAATACGTAGACTACAATTTCTTGATATTATATAGTTATATATCTTATTAATATTTTTATATGTCAGTTCATTTTAAGAGTACAATAATTTAAACATTATCCATAATTAAATTATAGGTTCTAACATGTCTTATTTATGGATCAAATAAGATTTATTAAGAAAACTCATTTGTTCATTTAATTTTTGATGTTTTAGTTTTTACCTTGTTTCTTAATTTTTAGTCTCCACTATTTTGAGTTATGTAGGTGAATTTCTTTGCTTTTTGAAAAAAAAAAATTAGTTGGATTTTCTTCATTTCACAAATATTGTTGTTAGGTTCACGTATCGAAAGAGTGTATGAAAATGTTTATTAAATGTATATAAATTTTATTATGGGTAAAATTGAACTCAAATGGAACCGAATGTTCGAATTTGGGTTTGGGCTTGGGCTTGGGCTTGAATGGTTATATTTCGGTCTTAAATATAACGGGGTATTCCAATTATTGAAATACCCAGATTGACCTGCCCAACTCCCAGGTCTAAGCTAGAGCATAATAAGTGAAGCGTATGGTTTCTAAGCGACAACACACTGGTTTTAATGTTTTTCCTGCAGTTTTTTCATATATTTGATGGTGAAAATCCAAGTGGGTGGATATACAAAAGTAAAGATTTTTCAAGTTCAGAGGATGAGATTGTAAACGTGGCCTTGATTTATTTAGAAGGAAAAGCCAGTTGCTCATTTGAGCTACTTTTGTCCGCTTCTAGTATAATTCTCTTATTCTGCTTCGTTCGTACATATAATATTCCAAATGAATTATAGCAAACTGTTGGAAACTAGTGAGTTCAACAAATTTTTTGGTGCTTCCAACACTCCAGAAACTACTACATCGTTAGATCATGATTTTAAAGGTTTAAATGATGTTTAAGTTCCTAATGATTTGGGTGATGAGCGTGGCAGTATGAATCAATTGATTTGGATGATGTTGAAGAATGTGATGAAATTGTGACAGTAGGTTAAAGCAACAAGCGAAGAATGAACAAAGTAAAAGACTAAGAAATATAAACACTTCAAATTAGTGATCACAAATGTAGTAGTAGACAAACAGTCAGAGTACAAAACACTATGTAAATACTACAAGGAAAAGTTAGCTTGGCAAAAGAGTACTGACACAACCCATATAAATACACTACTTATTACAACGACTGATACTCATATGGATACAAGATCTCCATAGAGATGACAATGGCAATGAGCAGAGCCGAGTCAGCTCGGCCCATCTACCTACTAGCTTGTTCAAGCACGAGCTCAACCTCGTGGGCGAGCCGAGCTGGTTCGTCTATCCAAACGGGCCAGCCCGCTCACCTTGGGAATGACGAGTCGAGCGGCCCGTTTGACATCCCTATATCGTGATCATTTCACGTGAGAATTTTTTTGAAAGTTTTCTTCAACACTACAAATGCATCTTCAAGCATATATATTATTCGATCAATCCACTGATTCCCACTCATTCTTGTTACAGTATTAATAATTAAAGTAGGTATAAAATATTTTCCATTATTCTAGATATCGTAGAAGCAATGAAGGTTAAGTTTAGGAAATATTGGTAGGTGTTGCGTATGTTGTTACCTTTAGCTTCAATAATGAATTCTGGATTTAATTTAAAAGGTAGAAAATATATTGTGTCCACAATTTCAAATAACTTTGGATCTCCAATTACGCATGTAATTTAGAGAAAAGTTTATGTGATATTTGGGTCGTGGACTCGTTGATGGTTCGACTCATCTCATGACTCCCACGAGCCAAAAGATAGACATAGACTACTTTGTATACCAGAGCTGAGCTCATACGTCCATAGAACCAACCAAGCTCGGTTCATTTCCACCCTTGGGCTCCAAGCAATTCTAACTGGTATTTTTCAAATTTTGAAATATAAATGAGGTTATTTTCGATAAATCAATAGATAAGGAAATATGTTATTTCTCCTCCATTTTGGTTTTTAAGAGCTTGCATAGGAGTTATGGGTATCGTTTATTGGGTTTTTTAAAGTATCTATTTTGGACGTTTACGAAGCTCCGATTTTGAGTGGTTTTCCGTATCTGTTTTTAAAACAATCCAATTCATACTTGAGATTTATTATTCAATGGTTCTGAATTTTTTTGAAAGAATAAAATTACTTATATGAGTCTCTTAATGAAATTTCTTATTCGAAATTTATAAAATATACATATAAGTAATTTTTTACATATAAGTTAAATTTTAACTTAAAATGAAATATTTACTTATAATTATAGAAGCAATTTTTAATGTATAAGTAAATTTTATATTTTGTAGGTGAATTTTGTGTCAATAATATTTTTTACTTTGTAAACAACTTTTTACATAATCTTTGTAGTTATAAAGTGCTTTATTGGGTTTATAAATAAAGTTTTTTATTTAATTCATTTTTATTTACGAGTTAGTTTTGAATAAAACATGTAAGCTAGGAGTAATTATTTTATAGCTAGTAAAATTGAAAGAAAATTTAAAGAACAATAAAAAATTCACAAATTTGGTGGGTGAGGAATATGCTCCAAATTATAGTAAGGGTCTGTTTGATTACATTGATGGAAAACGAGTGGAAAGAAAATGTATGACAGAGAATTGAATTGCCTAGAAAACGTTTTACAAGGAATTGTATTTAATGGTGTTTGATTGGTATAATTTTCCACCTGGCAAATTTTTCGTTTGGCTTTATTTTTTATACAAATTGTCAATTAAATGGATAAATTTTTTGACCATTGACTTTGGAATGTGTTCCAATTACTTTAAAAAAAAAAATTCTCAAAAAGTTGTAAAACGTTTTCCCACCACTATGGTGAAAAAACTTTTTCTAACTTTTGTGCATCAATCGCTTGTACCTTGGAAAACGTTTTCCAACGTTTTCCCTGGAAAATTAGTGCAATCAAACAGGTGAATAGTAAAAAGTAGGAAAACGTTTTCCACTTTCTACGGAAAACTACGGCCAATCAAACAGGTCCTAAATTGATTATGGGTGATTTTCGTTGCTCTAAAAAGCTAACAAGAAAAAAAACTAGGGATGAAAATATACCTCAGATAATATTACATTAATTTTGAGTGATTTTCACTAATCTAAAAAACTAAGAAATACCCAATTTTATTTTATTTTTCAAAATCTCAATAATAAATCTAGCCAAAATGGGTCAAAATCCGTGGAAAATTACCCTAAATCCTATATTTTAATATCAAATTCAAAAATCATATACAATGATTTTTTATTCGATAATCGGGTAATAATTAATATTAAAAAAATTTATATATTTTTTCTACTTTCTCTCTTTACTCGCGCATTTTCTCTTTTCTCTCTACTTTCTATTCACTTTTTCCATCTACATGGAGTGACGGAACCAGCACCTGGCAAGCAGACGCGTGCTAACTTTGCCAGAAGTTACATGTTGGCTAGCAGTGAGATGATGTTTACTGCATGGTGATGGTGAAGGAGATAAGATGTTGGGCTTTTTTCTGCAAAAAAAAAAAATAGTGGGCCTTTTGGTTCTTATATTATAGGGAAAAATTCATAATTAAGGTGTATAGTTTACACCAATTCAAAAATCAGGTATATAGTTTAAAAATTCAAAAATCAGGTTTATATATAATTAATTAAATATAATAAAATCATAATTATATAATTAATGGTCACAAATTCATAATTAAGGTCACAAATTATTTATTGGTCACATATTATCAAATTAATAAGTCGCTGATTATTTTGAGAAAAATTTTACAGGTCACAGTTTTTTTTGATGTCACAAATTGTAGATCACAGATTATTTGTTGGTCACCATTTTTCAAATTAGTTGGTCACAGAATTTTTTCAGTCACATATTATTTGTTGATCACATATTTTCAAATTAGTTGGTCACATTTTTTCTTTCCAGTAATGGATAACCAAATAATTGCTCACACACATCAGATCGTGTGTCATATATCACGCACCAACACTATAACTATCGCCACCACAACTTGTGACCGCCAAGATCACGTCACCGCCACCACCTTCTTCCAAAACGCGAAATCCCCAACCCCTTTCCCACTCCCACCCACCTCTAAAATCACCGACAAACAACAACCCCCCACAGCACCCACAACACCACCGCACACCAAACTCTGGCATACCCACAGCGGCCCTAATTCACCAACTAAATCTGATGGCGCGTAATCCCAAAATCGACCACCACAACACCACAGCCGCCTGCAAACCACCACAACAAAAAAAAAGACTATCGCCTCCACCAACAAAGACATGGAGTCACATATGGTGAGCCACAAAGACTATCGCAGATAACCAAATACACCAAAATAGTGAGTCACATACCCACCACCAACACTTACCGCCACTACCACTTGTGACCACCATTACCTCGCCAACGTCGTCGCCACCACGACACCAGCACCAACAAAACCACCACCACTAGACCCAATCTACTGCCAACAAATGTCACCACAACCACCACATCAAGCCCACTGCCATTGCCACCACCACAGTAACCACGGACACCACCACAACCACCATTTTGCAACACCACAGCCACCGCCACACCATTTTGCAACAACAAAACTATCAGATCCACCGCAACCACTACTAACACCATCACGCCTGACCACCCTCACCCTCACCCTCACCCTAACCCTGCGACCGTCCACACCACCACCACCTCCATTATCACCACCACAAATAGATCACACCAGCCGTCACCACTACTGCATGTATCCTACCTAGATCCTTCGCATCACCGCACCGCCAAATCCAACCACCACTCCAAAAAAAAAGATGAAACACAACCAAATCCAACACCTCACCGCCACTACCAAATCCACCACCACTTGTACCAACCACACCAAAACCCCTACTCTACCAAAATATGGAAACCATCAACAATATAAATAATCCAACATGGCTACTACAACGGCGTTGCAAGAGAACCCGATCTGAGCGCACTACAGCAGTGTTGAAAGAGAAGCCACGTGTAGCGATGATCGTTATCTGAGCGCCACTCCAACAACCACCACCGTTGATCTGTGCAGAGCCCCTCACGGAGGTAGCTCGGCCACCTAGGAACATAGGTCCTCGCAGTTGGTAGCTCTCTTGCAGCGAAGCCGGTCCTCTTGCAGTGGTGTCGGGCTCGCATCAGCACCGGAGTAAAGTGAAGAGAGTTTTGAGAAGGGAGACGACGAATCGCGATGGAGAGGAGAATGAAGAGAGAGAGAGAGATTTATGTATGATTAGATTTAGGGCTTTTATAATACCTTATTTTTAATTAAAAAACCTTAGCACCTGATTTTTGCATCGTCAATTTGAAATACTTGGAACCGTGTAATTTCCTATATATTATATATAGGTGGCCCAAAGGCCTTTTGTCTATATGTATATTATATACTTGATTAAATGTTGACCCCAATTGAATTTTCAAATCAACCAGTTTCGACAGTAACTAGTAGTGGAAGGATAAGGAGAAATGAAAGAGGAAACTATGTCCACTAGGTTTCGATTCATCCTAGAGATGAAAAACTCATTACTATTTATATGGCAAATAAGATCTCATATGCAAATTTTACAAGTAAAGCCATTAGAGATGTTGATCTTAACAACAGCTGTGAGATCTTCTAGGTATATTTTGTAGACCTAATCTTGTTTCTATGACAGCTTATACACATAAATACATGTATTTTTGTGTTTATATAGCTATGATTTGGCCACAGAAGAACTGAGAATGGAAAAAGTTGGGGTTTTCTTAAAAATGAAGTCCCTTTGTTTGTTAATAGCATTAAGCCCTGTTTGGTTTGGTTTTAAAAAAATTTGTAGTATATTTTGATAAAATTTGATAAAATATATAGTTGAAAAGTTGATTAAAATTGAGTATGCCATAAAATATATATAGTTGAAAATGAATTTGGAGATAAATGAGTTTTAAGAAAAATGAACAAATAGGGGTAAAATATGTGATTGAGATGAGTTTAGAGAAAAATTGAGACAAGACATGGACTGAATATCATAGACCAATTCTTCTTGGCTCAACAATTCCAGTTATGATAGACAAGGATTTGTTAATGAGGAAGTAAACATCATGAAGCCAAATGAAAGCAGTAACAAATTGTAATATTTAAGGTAAAAACTCTAAACATCACAATTAATGTGTCGCAAGATTTTTGTTTTCTTAAAGATGCTGAGCATGGAAAGAACCGATACTTATTTTGATAATTATTTAGAATTTGCGATCGTCGACAGTCAACGATCAATGACTGCCCTAATTCACCGAGAATTTTGGATTCGCCATTGTCTACATCATTGATCATCCAGTCACCATTGCCACTTCAACCATCACCGTCAACTTCGGCTACTTCATTGAAAAACAACTAGCCCACTACCCTCTACACTCCACCCCCGCTTCACATACCCCCAAATTTCAGATCCACAATCTACCTTGGACTTCACCTGCCACCTTCGCTTGCAGCCACCATCACCATTCCCAAATCCATCCACCACTTTCTACTAGAAAATATGTCATGATAATTATATATTTTTCCCGAAGAAAAACTATCATGTATACCCTCTTTATATTTAAACTTGGAGCATAATGAGCTAAATGATTCATTAGTGAATGGACTTATACACCCGTCATGTTTTACTCACTGAATTAAAAAAAATTCGAATGTATACTAAACTTTAACATGTTGCACTTCATTGCTCATTCACCATATTTTATAAATTATTAAACTTTTAAAATGCTTCCAAATGTTACTGAACTTTAACACGTCATAGACCATCACTCACTCTCCATGTTTCACTAGTTATTGAACTTATATATCTGTCACATATACTTACTGAACTTTAAAATGCTTCCAAGTTGTCATTGAACTTCATAATGTTTTCAAGTAAAGTTGATTTTCTATGAGATTCAACTTGGGTTAAGAAAATAAAATAGAGAATTTATTTATGTCGTAGACCCAAATCAAGAAAAAAAAATTGTATCTCAAATAAACAGTGATATTTTCGATTTCGAGTCAATAATATTAATCAAGAACAACAAAATATCATTTTTAGAATTGTCACAAGTTAATTCAAGAAGAAAGAAGAGCGCCATTTATGTGTATGATATTTTATATTTCAAAATCTTCAAATTTTTAATAGTTGAATTTAGTGAGTAAAGTTTAGTGATCACTCGAAAGTATTTTAAAATTCAGTTGCTAAAATGTGATGTAGGTATAACTTCAATGACTAATAAAATATGGTGACTAAGTGATGGAGTAAAATATTTTAAATTTCAGCGATTACTATGAAGCATTTTAAAGTTCAATGATTAATGAAATATGATGATTGAGTGACGATATGCAATATATTTGAAGTTCAATAATCATTCAAAAACATTTTAAATTTGAGTGAATAAAATGTAACAGATGTATTGGACTAATGAAACATTATTTTGATCGATTTTGGTGACATCGTTTTACGAGGGTTGGTAAAAATGATGCTTGCTAGTATTTTGAGCACCGATTTTGGATGGTTTAAATAAAAATTACTCAAAATCGGTGTAGTGTAATTTATCCATTTTCCTCAACCCATCAAATCGATGAATTTTGACTGCTTCTCACATTCTCTTCTAATTTTACTCTTTATAAAATAATTATTTACAACCGACATATTTTGTTCAAAGCTAGCTTATAAATAAAAACATATTAATTAAAAAGTTACTTATGTGCAATAAATTAACTTTATAAATAATTTTTTTTTACAAGTAAAAAACTACTTATAAGATAAAAAATCATTTTTGTATAAAAAATTGTTTTACAAACTAATAACATTACTAATAAGACAAAAATTAACTTAGAAAATATAAAAAATTACATATATATAGGCCTGGGCACGGACTGAACCGAAAATTTTCGGGTAGTTAGTAAACGGAATCGTCGGGTCCAAATATAATTTTGAAACCGTTTGAGTTCGGTTCCGTTCGATTCTATTCGATTCTATATTATAATTAATTTTTTTAAAACATTTATAACAGTACTATATAAATACAACTACTGACAGTCTGACATGTTCAATCTTAGTTTTTACAAATTAAAATATCGATGATTCATATCAATAATTCATTTGCTTCAAACCTTCAAGTCTATATAAAAAAATGAAATATAAATTAGAAGTTATAGAGATAAAATATTTTAAAGTATTGATAGCACTTACCAACTATTTGATTTAACCATCAATTATTTGATTTGTCATACTAACTAGTACTAAGAAACTTTACAAGAAAAAATTGGGATTGGATTGGGTTGGGTTGGGTTGGGCTGGGCTAGTTAGGCATGGACTTGAGAGTTGAAGCATTAATCACTTAATTAGTTAATTTACTAATTTGTTTAGAAAAAATTAAAATAATTTGATTTATCTCATATATAAAAATTAAAAAATTTAAAAAGATTCGATTTTTCGATTCTTGGTCTAGAACCGAGATCCAAATCGAACCCGTCGGTTCTCAATTTAGATACTTATTCGGGTATTTAACTTACGAAAAATCGCTCGATTCTGTTCGGTTCGAGAGATATGCCCAGCCCTATATATATATATATATATTATTTAAAAAGTAACTTATAATTGTAAATTTATTTATACGTAAAAAATACTAAATTACTTATAAGTAAAATATCACTTATGAGTAAATAAATGATACAAGAAATTGAAAATTTCACTAAAAAACATATATGTAATTTTATTCTTTTGAAGACTAATAATAAACTCTTTAGCCTGAATTGAAAATCGCTCAAAATTGATTTGCTCGTAATCGTTCAAAATTAATATGTGGAAATTACATCCCACTATACTTTTAAAAATCAATATTCTAAAATTGGGGTGAATGTTTTATTATTCAAAGATAAGATATTTCATATTTAAATATTAAATATTATATTACAAATTTCATCACAAACCCTAATTAATTTCCCCTTTCCTTTCTTTCTCCATCCCTCACTTATATATTCTCTCACAAAGACGTCGTTTCAAGTTTTCAACCACCGGAAGTTGTTGCTGAAAACCATCGTCGGAGAGCGCTACTAATGACACCACCGAAAGCCGTCACTGGAAGCATCGTCGATGAAGCCGTTCCTTAGAATGGCAATGAGGCGGGTTCGGGGCGAGACACCTCCACCCCGCCCCCGCCTTGCCTCCCTCCAACCTCGTCCCGCCTTAGACAGGGCGGGGACGGGGAAAGAATGTTGTCCCGTATGTTGTCGCATTTAATTTTAATTTTTTTTTTTTTACATTTTCAAAAATTCGAGTTATATTATTATTTAAAGTTCAACCCTTAACCCAAAATCTAAAAGTCATTCCATATATTTTAAATTTTTTTATAATTTTTTCGATTAAGATATTAACTTGTTTTAATTAATTGGTATAAATCTTTCATAAGCAAAAAATATTTATTTAACTATCATTATTCAAAATTTCAAATTATATAATTTAATTATAATAAAAAGATTGAATGACCAAATTTATAAATTATATAAACAATTGTTAGTTATGTAAAATTTTAAATTGACAATAGTATAATATTATTGTTGGATTAGAAACATGTTATAAAATTGTAAATACATTCAACAATATTTTAAAATTAACCATTTATTAAAAAAAAAATTTTAATTTTTTTTTTCACGTGACGGGTTCGGGGCGGGGCATATGACCCGCTACGGGCGCGACCCCTTATACCTCGCCTATTAGGGTCGGGTTAAATTGTCATCCCTAGCCGTTCCTCTCACATTTCTCCTTCTTTCTGTTACAACTGAGATCACCGCCATCATGGAGAGAACCATTGTGCGCAACATGAGCATTGCTGCAATAGCTGCCTCTATGCACTAGCGTCACTACAACAGCCCCCGCAATGCACTGCATGCGACATTGAGGGATCTTGTGCCCTGATGCCGCAGTGTAACTTGTTGTACTGTACTGTACTGTTCAATCCGATGGCGCCAAAGTTTTTGGGGGTGGTTTTTGTTGGTTGTATTTGCAGTTCTTGCTGGTGGCTGTGGTGATATTGATGTTGATGGGGGCTCGTGAGGTGGTGGTGGTGTTGGTAGTAGTGATAATTTTGGATATGATTTGTTGGTGGTGGTTGTGGAGTCGGTTGAGAGGGTGAGGTAGCGTTGGTGGTCGAGGAAATGGTGATGATGGTTGTGGATGTGACGGCATGGGGTGGGGTGGGGTAGGGTGGTGGTCACACACAGTTTTGGTGCAGGTTGTGTTGGTGGCAGTGAAGATGACAGTCGAGTAAGATAAAGAGTGTTTGTGACTAATAAATTTAGTTGATGTTGGTCGCAAGTGTCGGTAGTGATCACAAATTATTTGATTGATCGTAACCATTAAATTGGTTAATCTATGATAAATAAATTATTTGACCAATGAAAAAGATAAATTGTGACAAACAAATAATGTATGACCTAAAAAATTGTTAATTTGTGATCGATAATTTGATAATTTGTGATTGATATTTATATTGTGACTTATAAATTTATGATTTGTGATCGATGAACAAATTGTAACCTATAAATTTTTTGAATTGTGCTCGTATAATATTTTTTGACATATAAAAATCTGATTCGTGATTGAAAAATAATATGTGACTAACTAAATCGTTAATTTGTGATCAAATTGTATAGATCTGTGTCCTTAATATATTTAATTAGTAAAATTATAATTAATTAATTAAATCATAAATAAATTAATATAAAATTTTGATTTTTAAAATTTGAAACCCTTCTTTAAGCTTCTGTTTGGTAGTCATTTTTCTCAAAATGCATTTTTCTTTCTCTTCTTTTCAACCACACATTCTTCAATAAAATAATATTAAACGCAAATCTAAAATTTTTTCTTAATTTTTAACCACATATTCTTCATTAATAAATTATTTAAAAATGCATTTTAATCAATTTTTGCCTATTAATATTTTTAAATACACTTATAACAGTTACCCGAAAGTCCCAAGCATGCCCTGAACTCGACCATGGTTGCTGTTTAAGCTCTTAGTCCATCTGACTGGGGTTGTACTCAAGTACTCGCATTAAAATCGTAGCAGCACTAACATCGGAAAAACTTGACCATGGAGCCGAAGAAGCGGGGAAGGCCAAAGGGCTTGACAAAATCGAAAGAGGACAATGAGAAAGAGGCTAGTGCTAAAAGGAGAGGCACAGGCAGCGAGAAGATAATCGCCACCTGGGACGAAAGGTATATTCATTGGAAGCAGCTGGTGCCAGTGCTCTACGACTGGTTTGCTCATCACAACCTTGTCTGGCCCTCTCTCTCTTGCCGGTACCGCTCTAACATTGTCTCGTCTTTAGCTTGTTCGATTTTCTGTTAGGGTTTTTTCGTTTGAAACCTATATGATGTGATTTTACTAAAGAAACTGGGTTGGTGCTGCTGGATGCCTACATATACAAACATTTGTATGTACATTTGTTTAATTGTGTTTTTATTTTGTAGCTCTTTACTGTTCATGTTATTTAAAACTAAAATCATGTTTGTTTGCTAGACTGTTTGAAAGGGAAAGAAAAAAATTATAACACTTCTGCTAACGTGATTTTTTGAAAATGAGTACCATTTTTTACAAACATCCTATTTAAATATTTCTTCCTTCTAATTTGTCCTCCTTCATGAATCATGAATACCCTGTCCTTCTTTCATTAACTTTTCATTAAAAAGTCATTGAGAGCATGTTTGGGTAAGCTTAAGAAGTACGTAAGTTTAAAATAACTTTTTTTGTTGATTAAAGTTAGAAATAAGAAAGTTACTTATTTTCACAACACAAGGCAGACTTTGAAATGAGATTTTTTGTTACTTAGAAGTGAGAAAAAGTAACATATCCCAACATCTTTGAAAACAAACATTTAATTAAAAGTAACTTTTGCTTATTTTAAGCTTAGCAAAGCATGCTCTAAAAGTCGTGACTCCATTGCTTTTCTTGCCTTGATAAGATTCTTCCACTTGCGTATGGGATAATGATGATAGCTTTGTTGAAAGAAGTTGTTTGCCTTTTTCCCATATATATAGAGGGTGTTTGGGAGTGATTTTTGGGGAAAGAATTGATTTTTGAATAGTGATATGATAGGAAATGTGTGGTTGAAAAAGAAGGGGAAGTTATTGATGTGATGAAAAATATTATTTTATTGAAAAATATGTGGTTGAAAATGAGAATTGATTTTGAGAACCTGTACCGAACAAGACCATAATATCATAGTAGATTGTAAACAAAAATCTGCAAATGATACAGAATTTTCTTTATATATACATTACACAGATAATATTTGTAGAATTATCCAAGATAGTCACCGAAAACTACGAACAGAGTTTCAGAAATAGGGCCTGTATGCATTGAAAATAGATAGTAGCGCAAGAGATTTACCTGTTCTTTTGTTGGGAATTGAGTCTGAAGGATGTGGTGTGCAGCAGAAATCTTATAAGATGGATATGGGGTTTGGGTTTATTTTTGGCCCTCTGGGCACCAAAGATTTGGGGTACTTCCAGGGGCGAATCTAGGGCTCGAGTTCAAATAGGGTGGACTGCGAACATTGAACATTTACTGTTAACGGTCAACGTCCGTGATAGCGGTGTTGTATTAATATTTAATTAAATAATATTAAAAAAATCATACGGACTAGAATTAGAAGAACTAAATGCACCACTAGAGAACTAGAATTGGGTACCAACTTTCATTTCGAATGAAAAAATGTTCTATAATCTATAAAATGTTCTAATTTATTTTTCAATCAAATATGCAATATATATTTAAAAAATGTCAATATTCAGTTTACAATTAAAGTTAATTAAGCAAACATTATTATATTAACAAAGTTGAAATTATTTATGCGTTTATATCAATTTTATGTGCTTGTGTGATTTCACTTTTTCGCAATTGATTTTTGAGAAAGAAAAGTGGAACCTTCTATTAATTAAATAAGTTTTGTTGAAAGACTCTTTATGATACTAAAACCAATTTTTTTTACAAATTCATTCGCCATTAATTGACAAAACTCTCAAATAAATTGATTAGAGAAAAAAATATATAAAGAAGAGGAACAAATTACCGATTAAAATGTTTTTATTTGCATTAAAATCGATAAAATGAAGATATATTATTTTCTTTCATTTAGTGTCACAAATCAATGTTTTCCATGATGGTAAAGCTATTAATATCTTTTAGTTAAGGTCATAGGTTCGAATCTACTTTGCACTTGTTTTTGGTAAAAATTGTTTACAAAAATTACATAAAATATTGCCATTGGAAGGTTTCGAACTCGGGACCTATGGTTTAATAGAGGAAGCGCGAACCAACTGAGCTATCAAAGATGATTGTAAATAAAATAAAATATCAGATATATAATATAAATCTTTTATCTAAAAAAAAAAAAGAAAAATTTCTTGTTGACGGATTTAACTAGAGCGGCCGCTCTAGCTCGCCAGCACCTAGATCCGCCCCTGGGTACTTCCTAGGAAACACTAAGCCCCTGTCTGGCATAGCTAAAATTTAGATTTTGATAAAAGTTGATGAAATGGGCGGCTGAAAAGTTGGTAAAAGTTGTGGGTCTTGTGAATGTGCGGTTAAAATTATTGTTCACATTGACTTAAATGTTTATCAAAATTGTAAGCCACACCAAACAGGGACTAAATCTGTTCTTTAAAAAAATGGGTAAGCAGGACAATTCTACTACAAATATTCTAAGGCTATGTTTGAGCCTTATTTTTTTTTTTGGAAATATATAGTAGTAGTAATTTTTTTTTTTTTTTTTGGACAATTTGTAGTTAAAAAGTTGGAAAAAGTTTTGGCTTTATGTGCAATATTATTTTATTGGGAGATTGTGTAGTTGAAAATTAGTTTAGGGAAAACTGAGTTTTTAGAGAATTTGGCTCAAACAGGGGCTAAATATTTTGTGTAAATCACAAAAAATTTGGTTACTTTGATAAAGAAAAATAATTAAATGAAAAGCAAAATAACAGACCGCCTAATTTTGTATATGTCAAAGAGCTCATCAAATGGGATTATTTTCTGGAAAATTCACGACCTCGTAATATTTTCTGTAAAACTCGATAAATCAATATAAAATAGATCTCATAAAATTTGTCTAGATGAATGCAAAAATGAAATTACTTAATTCAATGTTTGTTAGATGAAGCATATATGATGTTTGTGTGCATGGTATTTGAGTGTGATTTAAGATTTATGATTTAGGACATCTGTTTTGTAAATTTTAGTGGATTGTAAATTTTTTATTTGATATACTGTAACCATGAAATTATTAATATACCCGTTTATATTTATTCAAAAAATTAATATGGTCCTTCGTTTATATGCTGGTGTTTTGATTGTTATAGTTGGGGCCCAATTATCGAGAATGGATCTTACAAGGACAAACAGCGTCTCTATCTTTCTGAACAGGTAAAGTTACTCATTTGTCCATGAGTTGATGTATTTAAATATTGCCTTCAATTATCAGGTAACACTTAGTAAGCATATATTGTTGTCTCAACTTACTGTTCATATAATGTGGAGAGGTGTTTATCATGCATTGCACACATTTCTTACCCTTTTGATTTATAAGGAAAAATTTGAAGAGACAAGGGCAAGGGTTGTTTATTTATTACGTGCTTTGGTAGTCTCTAGTTTCACTCAACGACACATAATATTACACGTCATTTTTCATTTATTCGGATTAATACAAGTTGAAATTTGTCTACCTTCTCTCTATGGTCAGCAATGCATGAAACAGTCTTTACACCTATTATTGCTTGCATTATTCTTCTAGTTATTACTATATTGAAAATTCAATTCTGTATATTTTAATTCATCTCCTTTCATCTTCTCTAACATGAAACCTAAATGATTTATTTCATTTTTCTCCCCACTTTTCATCAACATGGGAGATATTAATGGTAAAGAGTTCCAAAATAAGTAATGAATTTTCTTTTTTCTTGTATTTTGCATATTTTTCCTATAATTCCTTCCCTCTTAACTTTCTCATCCACCGTGCAAAAGCTCTTTTATTTGTTATTCTTCAGCATTTCTGTTATATTTATCTCCTACAGGTTGTGACATTTTTGTTCTTGTAAAATAGACTGTCTTCCACTGTTATCTACTAAAGCTGTGTTATTGTAGAGGAGTCGCTTTATGAATTCCCAAATCTCATAATTTTCAATCAGTATGCCTATTATTTTACCAGTGAACTGACTTTTTTCTCCTTTCCGCTGACCAGACTGATCAGACCGTGCCTAACACGTTAATTGTAGCAAATTGTGATATTGTGAAGCCTCGAGTTGCAGCAGAAAACCATATAGCAAATGTAAGTTTATAACTGTACATAATTAAAACTTATATGTATTATTAACATGTTGATCTGATTCTCATTAATTGCTTGATTTCTAGTTCAACGAAGATGCAAGCTCACCTTTTGTTAAGAAGTACAAAACTATCATACATCCTGGAGAGGTATGAGCTGCATGAATACATGGACATGATTGGCACCCTGAACATTTATGTATACCTTTCAGATAAAATATGCATTCTGTGCTGTATTTTTTTGAGGTCATTATTTATTCTCTGGTATGCGTGCAAATTTTGTGCCTTTTATGTGACAAATTGTAATTGTTTGTCCTTGGATTATTTGTTTTTGAGGTGGCTAAATTTGTAGCTGGAATTTTCAAATCATTTTAGTGCTTATGGTTTGCATAGCCCAAATTAGCAAACTTTCCACCTATTCTCTGGTCCTTACCTTGAGTAGTCTATCTGTCTTCGCTTGACACCACATCTACAGGCATCTGTCTTCACTTGACACCACATCTACAGGCATTTCGAACCAATATGAATGAAATATTGGAAATAGAAGGTGGAATTAGTGCAATTCTCCCTCCTATGCACCTCCCCACGCAACAAATGATTCCTACTTCTCTCCACCAAGGTTCATGCGAAGACCCAAGTAAACCAATTGATAGACTCAATAATACTGGCAGTTTATGCAGATACCTAGTATGGGTAGAAAAATAGAGATCGAAAGACTATCTGTCCGTCAATCTATCTTTCCTTTATGAAAGTTTGTAAGTGTATTTGTGCAGCACACACAGAGGGGCGGATCTAGCACATGGCGAGCCCTCGCGGCCGCTCGTGCTGGATCCGCCAGGGAGAATTTTTTTTTTCTGGAAATAAATAAAATATATACATTATATATCTGATAATTCTCCTTAGTGACAAACGTTTGAGGTATCTGAGATGGTCATTCCTTACACTTTTGAATTAAAGGTCCTGGGTTCGAAACTTTGAATTGCAACATGTTTTATGATTTTTGTATTTCAACAATTTTACCAAAACAATTATGTAAGGAAGGTGATTCGAACCTAGTACCATTCTTAAACATATTCACCACTTTACCATCATGGCACTTATTGAAATTTAACAATCAATGCAACAAATTAATATATCTTCAATTTTTCCGATTTTAATGCAAATAAAAATATTTTCACCAGTGCTTTGTCCCTCTTTTTTGATTTTTTTCTTTCTGTCTCTCTAATAAATTGATTTGAGAGTTTGATTCAATTAATGGTGGATGAATTTTTAGAAAAATCGGCCTTAGTGTTAATAAGGAGTCTTTCAATAAAACTTATTTAATTTATAAAAGATTCCACTTTTCGTTCATAAAAAATCAATTGCAAAAAGTGGAATCGTACAAGCAAATAAAATTAATATAAGCACATAAATAATTTCAACTTTGTTAATATAATAATGCTTGTTTAATTAACTTTAATTGTAAACTGAATATTGGTATTTTGTTGATATATATTGTCTGTTTAATTAAATAATAATTGAGGATATTTTGTAGATTATAGAACGATTTTTTTATCCGAAATGAAAGTTCATATCTAATTCTAGTGGTGTATCTAGTTTTTCTAGTTCTAGTCCGTACGATTTTGAATGTTATCTAAGTAAATATTAATAAACAATTCCCTAATCACGGACGCTGGTCATTGACAGTAAACTTTCAAAGCTCACGATCCGCCCTAGCTGAACTTGACCTCTGGATTTGCCCCTGCACACACACACATATTATATATATATATATATATATATATATATATATATTTTGGTTTAGTAAAATTTCTTACTATTTGTTTTTTACACTTCCATTGCAAGGGTCCACTAATTTCTCAAACGACAACAATGACAAAAATAACTACTTCGCTCAACATCCTATAACCATGACCATTGATGTCATTATTTTAAATTGTCTATCACACTGTAGGTCAACAGAATCAGGGAACTTCCACAGAATAAAAATATAGTGGCAACGCACACCGACTGCCCTGAAGTAAGTATTGATTCAAGGTTCATGTTCCTCTTTGAAACATGCAGATTAATTTTGGTTTTATCGTGAATATAGGTTCTTATCTGGGACATTGAAGCCCAACCCAATCGGCAAGCTGTCCTTGGAGCTGCTGAATCACACCCAGATTTGGTGTGTTTTTTGTTTCTGGAGTTTCATTTATGTTGATTATGGGGTTCTCTCTTTGCCATCTTTTTATGAACGGATTATCTTGTTTTTACTATTGATTTTTAATTTCTTTCATCATTCCTGAACATCAATCCATAACCTTATTTGGAAGCTAGCAGTATGTGTTAACTTTCTTGCAAACACTGTCTCCTTATTGTGAAAGCTCTTCTCAGAAACCTAAATTTTATCTCATAAATCAATTTATTTGGTAGGATAAATGTATTTATAACAGATTTTCTAATAGGACTTTCATTGGGGTCTGCCTCGGGGACAGAGTACAAGCTCATGATGGAATAACAATTGATATAAATCTTACATTCTCGGGCAAGAATTATCAAGAACTTCTAGGATGAAGGATGTAATCAATGATTCGGTTGGAAATTTCATGAATATTACAAGTTTCTGCAAGAGGATTTTCATGGCTCCGATGACTGAACTTATATCATTGGTTCTTTCGACGGAATTGCAACATTAAAGTTCAAGTTGTGCAAAATGCTGCGGCTTTATGCTGTCACTGCTTTTGCTGAGTCTACATATAATATTTTTATTCAACCTTGGGGATTTCAGTAATGAGGTCTAAAGTAAACTATTATGTGGGTATACATTGATGCATTACTCGTTGCAGTTGGTTATGGAATAATGCTTTGATACATTAAAAGCTACACTACTTTCAGTCCATTTACTTCCATATACAGAGTAGTCTGGCTTCGTACAATTTTAAAAGCTGTAGGAAGTCTATTTTAGTTTTGGATGCTAGACTTGAATCCTAATAGAAATTTCTTCAAGACGAAAATAAAATAAAATTTTGGTACTTCTGGACGTGGTGTTTTCCGAAAATGTCTTGCTCTCAAGTCAAATTCTAAGAGAGAATATTCTGCATGTGGTGAAAGGTTTGCAGCGAACTTTTCCATTTTTAAGAATCATGAGTTCCACAAGAAATGATTTGGTAGTCCATACTCTAAAGGAGGATTGCAATGAGAATATGTATACAATGTTTAAATGTCACTGTTATCTAGCTAACACTTGAACAGTTCCTTTTTACCACTTGTTCTATTAGGTTCAGTTGTCGTGTTCTATTCCAGTTTCTCCTTCTGTAAGTTGAAGTTGTTCTCATTCAAATCTACCTTGGCAATTTACCCTCTTCCTGTTGCAACTCTAGTGGATACCTCTTTGGTTCATTGGTTGTGTGTTTTCCAAGATAGAGACCATGTAACATAACCTGTTACCTTTTTCTAGGTATTATCTGGACACCAAGATAATGCAGAATTTGCACTTGCAATGTGCCCAGCCGAACCCTTTGTGCTTTCAGGAGGTATGAATGATGAATCTATTATTCTCCTTTTAATTATCTGGAATAATTTCATTCTTCTGGCATTCTCAGATTCTCTACTAAGCTTTGTTGTGATTTTTCTATTCATGTTTTGACACGATGAAATTTCTGACAGGAAAAGATAAATCTGTGGTGTTGTGGAGCATTCAGGATCATGTTTCAACATTGGCCACAGATGCAGGTCAATTATCTGCTGGTTCAGTTGTAAAAGCTGCTGATAATTCTTCTATTGGTCCACGAGGGGTTTTTCGAGGGCACGATGATACAGTTGAGGATGTGCAATTTTGCCCGTCCAGGTATCTTGCACTCATCATTAACTTGATGGATTACACGTGTATTTATATTTTATACCCCCGTTTGCTACCAATTAAAATCTAGATTTTAATCTAAATCAAAGTCAACAATTAATTTTAACCACATATTTTATGGGTCCCACAACTTTTCAAACACGCATCTCATCAACTTCTATCAAAATTTACTAAAAATTCGATTTTAATCCCCACCAAACAGGGCCATATATAAACCAAATTTTTTTATCCTCATCATTGTCTGCCACTTATCATTTTCTTCAAGTCTGCTTTGGTGATTAATCATGAGGCCATTTGCTTTCCCTTTTTGCCCTTTCTTTTTTCTTTTCGTGACACATTGATTATAATGTGTTTTTCGAACTTATGAAAATGTTGTAACTATCTTGAGTATTTGTTCTACTTTCTTTTCTTCCTAAATATGTATTGCTGTTATGAGTTTTTGAAATGGCGACTTGAATCTGATATATTTGTCATACTGATGAAGTTCGCAGCAGTTTTGTAGCGTTGGAGATGATTCTTGTTTGATACTATGGGATGCAAGGATAGGATGTGGTCCCGTTGTGAAGGTTAGAAGACCCTTTTCTTTAGCACTTGATATTATGCAATTTTTCCATTCTTTAGGATAGACCACAATATTCTTCGAAGATGGACCCAATGACATTAGGCTGCATTGGGGTTCAAGAATTAGGTTATTACCGCATTCTCAGCAAGAGCTTTAACTCATCTACTGTGTACTGCTTAATAATATTTTGAATCTTTGATTCTCCAGCAACAGTATATTAAAAGGGACATTTTCCAAAAAATATGACATCAAGACTTGTGTAATTGACTCTGTTTGAACTTTCAAAACTTTAGTCTCATTTGAAGAAGAATTTGCTAGATGGCCTGATATTTATATTTTGAGTGTAACTACTTCCTCTAATTTGTGACGAGATATTAATGCCTGATCTTTGAAGAATCTTCTGGTTGCATTTGTCTTATTTATTGTTGAATCCAATATTTAAATGCTATACATATGACCTTACCTGACATCTTTAAGCTTTTAGATCAGGTAATAACATGGTATAGAAACATGTAAAGGTCCTGAGTTCAAGTTCTGTCACCACCCATTTTAAAGAAATTGTGTCGTGTTAGACTTTGATGGAAAAAAAATAAATCTCACCTACATATGAGGCCATGTTGAAGACGATATTTAAATGATATACGTGTGATCTTATCAACATCTTGAGCTTTTAGTTGAAGTGGTTCAACATTTATATTATATATTTGTAATGTATACTTGATTCAAATAATATTATCAAACTGATAAGTACCTTATTGGCATTTCTATATACATGTCAACTTCTTTATCATTAAGGTATAGATTTGTCTCTCTTCAGAAGCAGTTTTTAAGTGTTATGCTGTATTCCTACCCCCTCTTTATGCCTACGTCGACGCTCGATTATTTGTCGGTAGATTCTGTATGGAGTTTTTTGGTTGGAAATTGCAAAACTTTTGTCCCTTTCAAGTTCAGTGCAGAACTTTGGAATCAAATTAGATCAGATTATTGCCCCATAACCTTTCTGAAAAGCTGACCTGTTCTTCCATTTGTCAGTCCATTAAAATATTTGATTAAACTGTACTGGTTGAGGAATATTTATAAGAATTTTTATGTTTAGTACCAGTTTTCTTCTTTATTTATCAATGTTTTTATTCTATTTTGTAGGTCTTGTATTCTTCAAATTTTGTTTGACATATAGACTGAATTCTAAATTCAGTTTAGTTATTGTTTCTGACCTGGGTTACTAATCTTTGTATCGTGAATAGGTTGAAAAAGCGCACAGTGCCGATCTTCATTGTGTAGATTGGAATTCTCATGACGAAAATTATATCCTAACTGGGTGGGTCTGTCTGTTAAATATGCAT
The DNA here is from genome assembly GCA_019395295.1 of Osmanthus fragrans. Taxonomy (NCBI): domain Eukaryota; kingdom Viridiplantae; phylum Streptophyta; class Magnoliopsida; order Lamiales; family Oleaceae; genus Osmanthus; species Osmanthus fragrans. Next base: position 12,895,662 of record CM033347.1, on the reverse strand, counting down.
ATATCCCCCATATGATGATAATAAAAGACTATTTATACATAACATTTGATAATGTGTCTTTCATTCTTTTATGCAATTTAAGTTATCAAAGATTTAGCCATTTAGGTTCTTATGCAATCTCATTCATTCAGGTCCGCGGATCATACAATTCACATGTTTGATCGCCGCAATTTAAGCTCTGATGGAGTCGGATTGCCTGTCCATAAATTTGCAGGACATACATCTGCTGTTCTGTGTGTCCAGGTATTTCATTCGCCTTTGCTGATTATATTTTTTCCGACTATGCATGTCTAATCTATTTGTTCACTTAACTTTAACCAATTATACAAATTCCAGTGGTCACCAGGCAAATGCTCGGTCTTTGGGTCCTCAGCAGAAGATGGTCTGTTGAACATCTGGGATTATGAGAAGGTGGGAAGCTCCTGATTTTCATATAAATCTTTTCCACTCTTTTCATTGTGGTGTTAACTGCTACCAGAAGGTTGATGTGTCAAACTTGTCATACAGAAAATAATTTCGGGTGTGCGTATTATGTTAAAGATGTAAATTGTTCAAGCCCATCAACGAATCAATACTAAAATAACTTCATTCTCACTAACACATTCGGTATAATTTATGGCGATCTTATTATACACTGATGGATTTCTGAACACGTTTTTCTTGGTTACCATATTGCAGGTTGATAAAAAGAAAGAAAGTGGGTCCAAATCTCCAAATGCCCCTCCGGGGTTGTTTTTCCAACATGCTGGCCACAGGTTAGAAAGTTCCAACTTTTCTCTTAGCAAAATGAGTACCATGTACTTTTTTCACTCTGAATTTTATTCCTTAGCTTGTGTGTTTTAGTGTAGGATCTTGCTGTCACACGCCCTTACTCTCATCTGCCAATACATTATATTTATTATTGAAGTATTGTTGTTCACAATATGGAGATCAAATTCGTATGGTAGAGTTACTGACATGATTTTTTTTTTTAGATATATGTGTGTATTGTAACTGTTGGGAATATTCTATGGATGAAAATGTTGTGTTAAATTGTTAAAATTTAGATGGCATGTACACTTGAACTAAAAAGTGCAATTAATATTAGAAAAGAGCAGGTAATGGAGAAATTTAATACTGGAGAATTATGTATCATATGCATCCTGTGGAAACACACAAAAATTTCATTATACTGGATGAATGCTAACTTCAAAGAGTATATTTTCACATTGTGCTTTCCCTGTGAACTTCATTTTCTCATAGTCCATCTGACATGTCATTCCCATTGGAACTGCTTGACTCACCTGTTGTACATTTTCACTCCGTGCTTTCCCTGTGAACATTTTCTTTTAGTTTATCTGGCGTGTGATTCCAATTGGAACTACTTGAGGAGACCTGTGAATTAATTTGAACTTTGCTGTTGGAAATTATTATGAACTTAATGCAATAATACTTTGGTTCCAGAGATAAGGTGGTTGACTTCCACTGGAATGCTTCTGACCCTTGGACAGTTACTAGTGTATCTGATGATGGAGAATCCTCTGGTGGAGGTGGTACTTTACAGGTATTAGAATGTTGCCCTATTGGTACAATTTTCTGCTTGCATGATTTCTTCTAGTCCAACATCAAATTGTGAAATTGTTTGCGGTCCTTCCAGATATGGCGTATGACGGATTTGTTGTACAGACCTGAGGAGGAGGTTATAGAGGAGTTGCAAAAGTTTAAAGATCACGTGCTTGAATGTTCGAAGACTTGACAGAATTGGTAATTGAATACTTACAAAAAAAGCATGTTGTATTTGTCTAGATGTATGAACCATGACTGAATCTAAATGAGGTGATACCCTGACTTTAGATGTTGAGATTCTGCATGAAACTTGATTTAGCGGTTGCATGAACTATGTTGATTTAATTTCCCCCTTCTCCATCAGTCTAGTCAGTAGTCTCTCCATTCCTCTAGCGTGGCCCCATATTATAAAACTATTCTATTTGGGATTTCTATTCGACTATCACATAATTCCTCACCTCAGAACAAAATTTGGTTATACCCTCGTCCACTAGAACGAAACAGAAATAGGGAAATTAGGTCAGCAGTCGTAGACAGACCTCTTTACTTTTGAACATGTTTCTGGTCAATCAAGCTATTTAAATCTCTGTTTATGGAATATTATTAAGGTAGGGGGGCCTTAAGTTGTATCATAAAAACATCACAAAGTGAAGATTTATCCTCAGTCAACGCTGTTTATTAATACGTATACTGCAGATCCAAACTGTAGGAAGAAAATATGTTATTGAAGTTCCATTCAAACTTGTTCGAGTATTACATGAAATTTCAACAGAAATCAGATAATATGCGAACTTCAGCGAGCGAGAGACGACATCCTGCATCAGCCCATTGTCAATGGTTAAACAATGCAATTTCTCCTATTGCTTTCGACATCATATAAAGAATGTGCAACGTAACAATTTCTGAATTTCGAGAAAAAAGTACAGTTGTACATAAATAGCAAGATCAACTTATAATGCAAGTACTCGTAATCTGAGCTGGTCGAGTCATTTGGTCAGACACTACATGCCAAATGGGTACCAAAAGATCCACCAAGGATGATCGCTTTCTGCGTTAGTAAGTAGGCACGATCAAGCTTCCTGTCAAACAAAATCATAAGCTAAGTAGGAGTTCAACCGTATGAGATGATAGGTAAAAACATAAAAGCAATATATAAGTTGATCGTGTGAGATCTATGTAGCACGGACACTTCAATTAAGGTAGCGTGTCCGTGTCCGACACGTGTCGATGCTGACACTCTTCGGACACTATACGATAAACATTTTTCTTTTCTATTAAAAATATTATATATTTTTATCTCAAGTTATTAGTAAATAACAAATACGTACTTATATTTAAAAGATTTCAATAAGAAAAATTAATAATAAGTATAAAAATAAATTTATACTACATAAATGAAGATTTTTTAAAAATTTAATCAACGTGTCGGTGATGTATTGTGTCGATACTTTTTAAAAAAATCGCGTGTCGATGTATCCGACACGTATCGTGTCGGACACACATGTTCGTGTTGGTGCATCATAGAGTGAGATGTAGCGTACCAGAGCATTACTTTCAATGGTATCCTTACATACCTTCTATTTATCAACTATTGGGGTCATACTCCTTAAATCGACTCTTAAAACCTTCTGCCATTTTTGTTTCTTCATCTTTGCTGAGCTGAGAATTCCTCCAGTCAGCCTTATCAGCGATATTCAACAACCCAGCCATAACCTACAATTAGAGAGATGTAAATTTATTTTATTTTTCATTGGATTAAAATGAGGATAGACAAGGCTCAGGAACAAAATTGAGGCTATACAAGTTTCAAATTTCAACAAAAAAAATACACTCACTTGTATAAACTTTAAACACAGAGATGCACAAGTATTTGGATAGGTAAAACACTTACGTATCCATATGAGCCTGAAGAAGAGGTTTGAAATATAACGTTTTACTAATTACCACATGCATGGACAGATACAAATAAGCAAATTGAGAATGCCTCTCCAATATGTTATTTGAAAGGCCAATAAATTTATTTGCAGAGCAATTGAGGAAAATAAAAAAAAATTAGCAGAGTCTACAGCCACATATATTTTATTTCATCAATCAAAGTTCATAAAAATAAGCAAGCTACTTTTAAGTATCACCTAACTATTCTATTATTTTTTTCTTTTTCTTTCCGCCGGGGGGGGGGGGGGGGGGGGGGGGGAATCAAAGGTCCCATTGGCCTGGAAAAGCTTTGCTCTTAGCACTCAATCTAGGCCTTGACCTCCACCTAACTACTATATAGCCTGACAAATAGTTTTGCACATCAGATAACTAGTCGGCTGTCGTAATAAAAGGTCAAAACATACATCCACGCTCAAGACGCTTACAGGTAGGCCTGGGTCTAGACATCAAACATGTGAATTGTCAAAAGTTTACAAGCTGATGAGTGTCTCGACAATTAACGAAGTTGTGATTTATGAAAATGGTAAGCTAATATAAGAATGGTGTGGAACTATTCTGCAAATATTAGAGTACTTTGGATATTTCTTTCCTGATTCATAAAAGAAAAAATAAAAATGGAAGTTCATTTTTCAGAAAGAATGTATTATAACTAACATGTGATAGTAGAGAACAAAATTGGCCATTCGACTCACAGGCTAATGTTAAGGCATAGGGTGGTGTAAGTTGTGATTAGTAAAAACTGGGTTAAGGATTGAATATTTGATGGAACCAAGAAACTCTAAATCACTACTTGGGCAACATCACCCATGAGGCCTTTTGCATCTCAGGCATGTTTAAAAAGACTATTTGAGGTTTATGCCTCGAATCCCACCTCAAGTAAGGCTATCATAAAAAGCCTAAAAATCCGCACCTAATATGCTATTTGTGAGGCTTATGCCTACAGCTTGAGCCTCAAGGCAACTAAGGTGTTCGGATGTTTGCCTGGCATTTTTCAAACATTTTATTGGCCTTAGCTTTTTAAGTTATTTCTTGATAACCTTAAATGTTAACGGGTCTTATATTTTCTTTTTCTACCCACGTGGAAGGAAAGTTCATTTTTGAGAAAGAATGTATTATAACTAACATGTGATAGTAGAGAACAAATTTGGCCATTCCATTAGTAGATTGTAGTCGTAGTTTCACAGGCTAATGGTAAGGTATAGGGTGGTGTAAGTTGTGATTAGTAAAAACTAGGTTAAGGATGGAATATTTGATGGAACCAAGAAACTCTAAATCACTACTTGGGCAACATCAACCATGAGGCCTTTTGCATCGCACGCATGGTTTAAAAAGACTATTTGAGGCTTGTGCCTCAAATCCCACCTAAAGTAAGGCTATCATAAAAAGCCTAAAAATTCGCACTTAATATGCCATTTGTGAGGGTTATGCCTAACGCTTGAGCCTCAAGGCAACTAAGGTGTTCATTCGTTTGCCTGGCATATTTCAAACATTCTATCATTGGCCTTAGCTTTTTAAGTTTTTTCTTGATAACCTAAAATCTTTAATGGGTCTTATATTTTCTTTTTCTACCCACATGGAAGGAAAAGTGGGAATGAGAATACACCATTGCAACTAGAGGAGACGGAATAAAAAGAAACTTATAATATGGATAATGATGATGTTATTGATTCCCTTAAAAAAATATTAGTAGTAATGATGTAAGAAATTTTTAAGTGGCCAGAAACTTATAATATGGATTATGATGATATTATTGATTCCCTTGAGAAAATAGTAGTGATGATGTAAGAAATTTTTAAGTGGCCTCCACTTTTAAAAATAGATTATAATTTTCTTACATGATTACTAATTTAAGAGAAATTATTACCTACTTTCTTCATCTCTTTTATCTTCGTTTGCAAGCTATACTTTTAATTTTGTTAATTAATTTTATTGTGGATTGCTTTGAAAGGTTTATGGTATATTATGAGCATATTTTTACAAATATTCTTTTAAATTCTTGTATTGTTCTATCTTGAGGCTTATGTATCACTTCACAATGATAAAATGACTCAATACCCAATTAAGCCTTTTTAAATATTGATCGCATGAACTTTTTTGGAAGTACAATAAGCACTCAACTAATATTAGCCTCTATAATGCATTATTATCCTTCGAAGAACCTTCGAATTCCTTTAAACCCTAAACCATCCATTTGATTACCTTTCTGGAAAATAAAAGATCTCCACAATCATAACAGATTCCTGGAAGAGAAAACATACCTCCCGACCAAACTGGGCAGGAAATTTTTCATTCTCCTCAATAGCATGAGACAAGATTGTACCCCCAGGAACTTCCACATAAAATAAACTGAAATTTCTGTCGAAATGCATCCGCAACATTTTCCTTCCTTCGGAATCTGCAATGAATAGAACTGTTAGAGAGAGCAAAGATAAATGAAGTTGTCTATGAGGATTCACAGTACAAAAAGAAGCATTCTTTTAAAGCCAAGTGAGTTAGGGAAAGCAATTTTCCAGCTAGGACGAACACAGGATAAGATATAAATATAGCTAGTATCCAACGAGGTAGATATGAGCAGTCCAATTGAGGTTCAGGACATATTTAAGATTGAGCATCTGCAATGCTAGCAAGGTACTCTTATCCACTCTCAGTTGCATACTTGTTACTGTGTAAAAAACAACATGATGCCAGAAAAACCCTATTAGATGTACAATAAGTTTATAAGGCTTGTGATGATATACTCTACTTTTCTGAATGCACAGATGGAACTTGAGTATGCATTGGAGTGCACCATCAACTCAGGAAAAAGGAGAAGCAAATTTAGCATCGCTAAACGAAATTTGAACCTTGCCTACTCATTTATGGAGGCACTGGCAAGTATACCATCTATTTAAGTCATTGCAACCATTCATAATAAATACTACGTGACAGCCACACAGCTACTATGGTACTGAATGGAGATTAAGAGCCAACAAAAACACCTTACGAGTATTTCTAACACAGAACTGTTCAGAAGTTTATTCAGACATGCAGCAGGTCGAGAAAGCCTTACTTTTGATCGTCGAAAACTTGAAACCCAACTTTTTAGCAGCTAAATTAAAAATATCTTCAGCAGAAGATGCTCTAGATGATGGAATAGGAACAGCCTGCAAGCAAAAATAGATAATGGAAATGCAAAAAAGAAGTTAGTTTGATAAAGCCTGGCAAATAATAAAGTTATCAGAATCAATGTACAAATTCTTGAATGTAAAAGAAAAAAAGTACTTATAACAAGACAATAAATGTTAACTAATGGTAAGAGTAAAAAGCCACACATAGCCATGTTCAGACCTATAAGATGTCTTCCTATGCAGCTGAAACAATAATTCCTAGTCATTTTACACAAGTACTATTATGCACAAATGCCATAAAGAGAAGAAATGATAAACTAAAGCTGCACCAAAGCCGGTAAAAACATAGTGTCTGATCCAGTTTTCCACAGAGGATAACAAACCAAAGACAACAAGCAACTTGATGCCACCATAAAGATTACACATAAAAGGAAAGAGTATAATTTCTGTACCTGAAGATTGGCATGAGTTGCTTTTTTGGAGACCCACTCAAAGAAAACCACTTCCTTCCCTTGGTTCTTGAAATAAGCTTTAAGACTGCTTTGATATCTAGATAATTCCTTTTCACATTCTGATGGTAGAGAAAGTGTGTTTGGTGAATGTTCAACAGGTATTATTAGCATATGGTCTTGTACTAATGGTCCTTTAGCAAGTGCACAATAGTAGTGTTCTCCTATGGTAATGATCAAATGAGACTCCACACTGGGGCTTGACAAACAAAACCAGCATTCTTTTGACCTGAAACAAAGTAACCAATATCGTAGTTGTTAATTTCTATCACACAAATGGGAAAACCACCATAAAAGAAATGAAGCAAGCCAATACTAAAGTTACACAGGCGAACTTTTACACTCCATTGCAAATTGAAAGGTTGGACCTATGGATTTCCACCCTGCAATAGCAATTCCAACATTTCTTTGATGGTTTTGAGTTATAATGGACTATAAATCCTTATCCAAATCCGTAAAGCATTATGCAGGTCTTCATGATGGATTGGTATCCTCACCAAAAAAATTTGCCAAATTCGCAATCCTTATGATAATTAAGCTAGTTTGCCTATATCATATTAACACTATGGTCTCAAATCCTTAATAGAATTATTTTGTCCAATTAGTGAATTTTAAAACCAGTAAATTAATTTATGAACTGCAACATCTCAAAATCAAAAGATTAGATTAAAGAAACTTGGTAAACTTTGACCTGTTAGAGCTTCCTGTCCCAGATCCAGATCTCCTACTAGGAAATCCTTCACCATCTTCCTGTAAACTGTGCTTAAAGTTGCAATCTGGGCCTCTTTCACATTGTCCTTTGTTTAAAAAGTCAAAACAGACACCCCTCAGGGACTGTTCTCTAGCATCTGCATCATGTCGAAAATGGCACTTCTCGCCTCTCGGACAAGACCCAGATGAAACATATTTAAAGCACAATTTATCACCATCACTATCTCCATGTTTTTGCCTTTTCCGTGAGACATCATACCGCCAATACTGAGAATCAGAATCATCAGGTCTCTTTGTTGCTCCATCGGTGGGGCTTGCTTTGTCCACAACCATATATGGAGACAAAGTAGCATTTTGTGGCTTTGTGCAAAGCTCAGAAGTGGACATTGTGGAAGCAGGCGTTGGAGAAATTGCATGCATGAACTTCTGGAAGAAAGAAAGAAAGAAACGAAAGAGTTATGAAATGATTCAATACAGTGTTGAAGAAGCATATTAATCAACTCTAAACATATTAAATACTTTCCTTGAGGTACGGAAGATTTAGAAAGCATGGGGAGATATATAAGAAACTATACAGTGCATAAACAGAACAATACCACAGCTTAGAGAAGTTCAGAAAAGTAACATAAGAAAAAGAATGAAACCTGTTTATCTTTATTTCCCACTGGAGCAAGGCCAAAAAAACGAGTCACGTGTACAGCATCAACATTTATGTATGGTTCACGAGCATAAAAGATGGCCATTGTTCCTGCAACATGGTACCTACCATAGAAGGAATTTTAAATTAGGAAGCAGTTTATAGTTACATGTTCACTTAAGCAACTTATCACAAGTCAAGTTTTGGTATTATCCAAACAAAGTAGTGCCACACTCAAACATCTACATCTACAAAATAGAAAAGCCGACTGAATTCTTCATTAAATTTTTTTCCATCAGACTACACAGAATGCAACAAAGCAACATGCTCTCCAAGCATGTTGAGAATTCGTTCCAGAGTCAATCCACTGACCGGAACACTTAGAGGAGCTCCTGTGTCATATATATAGATGAACATCTAGCTTAATCTCCAAATGTCTATGATTCGCTGCAAAATTATCTCCACCACCTCTGGCATAAGGCCTGGAAGATATAGTGTTCCTAAGCTGAATATTATGTTTGCTTGCCTTTGAATAAAAGCTGATATGGACTTCTAAGAGGTAAACTTACACATAATTTATTTAGCAATAAATTTGCAAATTATCTAGCTGGAAACCCGTTTCTGACTTTCAGTTTATTTATGAGGATAAACTCAACTCAATGAGCAAAACTTTGTACCACAGTTTCTTTATATGGATTTTGTGAAAATAAAATAAAATCCATGCTAGCATCTATAAAGGGAATCTTGACATTTCCAAATTGAAGCAAGATCTTTCAGGGCTCTCTGACAAGTCAACTGGAAAGAAATGGTACAAAGATACTACAACTTATGGGGCAATCATACAATTCAATTTCAGAACAAACAATTTGAACTAGTTCAAAGAATCACAGAGAATTCTAACTATTTGGTTTGCTACTGAATTTGTAATTTGGAGTGGCTTCAGATACTTGGAAATCAGAAGTATGGTTTTTAGACTTTTCGAAAGGTAATTAATTTGAAATTGATCATTGTCAACTAGTAATTTTATTCTTAGTTTAATACGTGTGTGGCTACCTGTGTGTTAATTACTATTTTCACCTCTTTACATCTTGATGACTTCAGTATTTCTATGTTCACTTTCATTTTTATCTAATACCCAATGTTTAAAAAGACTTAATCGGGTAATGAATCATTTTATCTCCATAAGGCGAGACATAATACTCGAGGCGCTTTGAGGTGTAAGCCTCGAGATAAAATAATTCAAAAAATATGAAAATACAAAAATATGCTCGTAATATACCAAGAACCCTTTCAAAAATATCCATAATAAAGCTAATTAAAAAAATTAAAAATCTAACTTCCAACAGACATAATATACATCAAGAAAATAAAAGATAATAAGTTCTCAAATTAGTAATCATTTTACAAATTATGACTACTAAAATTTTCTTATATCATCACTACTAATATGATCTATCATCTTCATTATAAGTGTCTTTTCATTCTTTATCATCCTCCAATTGCAATGGTGTATTCTTCTCATTTTCCTTCCATAGGAAGAAAAAAGAAAATAAAAGTGTAAAATATTTTAAGTTATACAGAAGTAATTCAAAAGGCTAAGGAAAATAATGAAATGTTTTTAAAATACAAGGCAAATGACCAAACACCTTAGTTGGTTTGAAGCCTCAGTAAAACAAGGCGTGAGCCTCAAAACTGTCCTTAAGGAGCAAGTTATCAGGCGTTTTATGATAGCCTCACATGAGGGGAATTCGAGCTGTAAACCTCAAATAGTTTTTTTAAACCATGCTAATACCACTTTTTTTCTTTGTTCCTCCTTATTGACACTTACAGAGATTGTTAGAGAGTTATAATCTTGGTTCTTGTTATGATGTTAACTGAACCATGGACTCTTACCATAAAGATCAGTCCTTAATTTTGGTTACACATTCATGTTAATATACTGGCCCTTTACTCAATATGAACTACTACTTGATTATTTCATTCTTTTGCCTGTAAAACTATTGTTTTTGATGTTTTTGTGAATGTTGTGTTATACCTTATAAATCTAATTCATTATTTGATTATATGAATCCCAGTTGATAACAATTGACATAAAAGAGGGAATTTACATTGGATTTCTCCCATGAGCAGCATATCAATGTAAACATAGGAAACACAATGGTGAATAGTCTGTGAAAGTTGTTAAAGCTCTTATATATATGACAGTGGTCCAAATAATTTTTAGAAGATATGTAAAACCACTTCCTGAAGTCAAAGCTACTATACAAAATATTAATTGAACAAAACTTCCACCAAAATAATATTGAAATTCTCACTTACCGTGGCTTGATCTCTGCAACTAATTCTGATACTGTGGAATCACCACCAGACGAATCTGATATTCCTGAAGGAACATCAGATGCAGCAGCTCTATTTGTGATCCCACTGGGCCATTCATTAGTGAAATTCCGTGAAGGAAATGAACACACTGTAATGCATAACATATAGAGGAAATAATTGGAGAACTAGAGATTCATGCGAATTATTAGAATATATTAAGGATATGTCAAAAAGATGTCCACCAGTCCTGGCTCCTCCGCTAATGCCCTCAATGAATCAACATCATCTTGACTGTATGTTCCAAATTGTTGAGCACTTGCAGATTGCCTACCAGCTAAGTATGCCACAGACAAACCTAGAAACGAGTACTGCAAATCAGGTTTCATTGTCATTTTGGTTATTATGCAGGATATCGTCTTTTAATGCCCTTGGAACAAAACTACAAATCAGAAATACCCAATTATAAAAATACTGTGGTATCAAATGAAAACTTTGGGCAATTGTGCACACTCCAACATATACAGATATATATATGTATATGTATGTATGTAGTATATACAAGTGAAATAATATGAGAAGCACTAGTCTAAAGTTCGAAACAGCAGAAAAACAGCATGCAAATGATCTTTTTATATTCCCTTGCAGCAGGTATATATTCTCAGAAATGACGCACTATCGAACACTTGAAAATGAAGCGTGTTTCCTTAAATTTCGAAACTAAAGCACAAGTTTTTACTTCTTCACTTTTTTAGATATAACCATATACTGCATCATAAGCAACCACCATTCTTCAAAGGAGAACTATAATATGATTACTTCTCTATCAGCATACCAATCGATTCTTTGCAATCTGCATATCCATCATTCTATCAGCAAAAGAGTGCAAATTCAGAAAACCATTCAACTCGTCAAAGAAAATGCAAAGAGCCGCATTAAGTTCCATAATTTGTTTGCAACAATGAAATGGGAATTTCTCGGCTTCTCTTAACAACACATGTAATCACTAGATTAAACACTTCTTGAATCCCGTGCCCAAACTTACAACCATTTGTCCATCTACTCTTAGGTAGATGGCTAACTGCCTAACTCTTAACTAGAACTCCATATGTTTGACATGTTCCGGAGTCAATTCACCAAGGAATATTGTAAAGTTGAATCATAATAACATCAGAAACGATGGCCATATGCTGTCCCTGCACATCCATCCAATAAGTTGCATATGCCAAATTTTTTTTGAAGCATAGACAAAATCTACAACCGCGGCTCCTAACTACAATAAAACAATTTAAGAAGCAATCACAAGCTAAATAAAGGTTGCATCTTTTTTACCAGCCCAACAAAGTTTATAATAAGTAAAATCAAATAAATCATAAATAAATTCCAGGGTCTAAAAGTAGTTATTTACCATGAAGCGTGAACTTTCCACTTCCTCTCAACCAATACAAATTTTCACATACTTTTAGACCATCCATCTTGAACCCTTGATTCATGGGATCCTTCGAAGCAGCCGACAATGTCTTCGGTGCCCCAACCCCATAGTCTCCAATAAAGTAAGTCGGAATAGGAATCTTGGACCGGCCTTCGATGTACTCATTGAACTCCTCGAGCTGGTCCGGAAAGTCAGGGAAGAACTGTCCCACGCATAGAAGGGCATCGAACGGACCCGCCGATTTGTTCACCTGAAAATTTAGAGTTGCATAAAATCGTGAGTAGTTGAGAAAACTATAAATCCTAGGATGCTAATTCATGTACATAAGTGTGTATGAGTGTTTATTACCGAGGAGACGCGCTTGAAGAGCTGGTTGAGGCGGCCAAAAACATCACCGCAGAAGAGGATTTTGGGAGGTGCCATTGAACAGGACGTGTGTATCAGTGTGAGGGCGTTGGGAGAGAGAGAGAGAGAAGCGGGAGAGTGGGCTGTTATGGACTCGAGTGAGAGCCCATAAAGTAACCAAGAGGCCCAGAAGGTTGAATTCATGCACTCCTTTTAATATTGATTGAAACACATTATTTTATGTGAAAATTACATCATTTCCTAATTTAAGAATTCGTCATTCCAAAATCAGGTAGGAAGTTCCATAGTTCAAAAATCAGATATTTTATTTTAATTAATTTTTTATAAAATAAATATTTTACTAAATATTTCAATTCAATATACACCACGAACCCTAATTAATTCTCACTCCACATTTCTCCAAACCCAGCTCCTCCTCTACTCTCTCTCACCCCTATTTCTCTCACTCCCCAATCTCTCTTGTCTCCTGAGCCAACCCCACCGCCACCTACCGGCGGACGATTGACACACAAACCACCGGAGGCGAGCTCTCTCTTCTCCGACAACCACCAACCGTCGACGTTGAGTGTGGCGCGAAGTAGAAGCAGCAGCAGTTTGATTGGTGGCGATTTTACTATCTGAGAAAGAGAAGAAGTCAACTGCAACAATAAAGGCCAACTGCCATTGAACTCTTAGCCGACATTTGCAAAACCAGTAAAAGTCTTCAAAAACGACTTCGTTTTATCATCATGAACCTCACAATTCCCAAGCGATTGCGAAGCAGCAGCATCGTCTGCCTTTTCAACACTAACATCATCTGGTGGTGCCGGTGACTTGTCATCCCGCCCATCATAACGAAATTCAAAACGTCGTCCCAGAAGTATTAGAATCTTTGCTTAAATTTTGGGACTGGAATTGAGAATGTGTGGTTTTGGGAACATGTGGATAGGTGGAGAATCTTCTTCTTCTAGGGGCGGAGCGTAAATCACGATAGGAGGAGTGAGTGAAAGAGGGTGACGGAAAAATCCAGTCTCTGGCGGTGGATGGTGGCGAGGAATCGGAGTTGAGATGGTGATGGCGATTTTGTGGTGGTAGATCTAGCGGTTGGGGTGGGTTATAGATGGTGTTTTGTGAGGTGGTGGCAGCGGCGACAATTTTCAAAATTTCAGATTTGCAAGGTGTTGTTGGTGGTAGTGGTGGCGTTCAGCGATGTTGCTGGTGGTAGTGGTGGCGTTCAGCGATGTTGCGGGTGGTGGTTGGCGATTTCAATAGGTCCAGTTCTCCACTCCTCTCCTCCCCTCCCCTTTGCTCCGTTGCGAGATTGTGGTGGTGGCGGTGTGGATTAGGATAGTGGATGTCCTCTGTTGTGGTGGTTGTGGTGCTTGTGATATTGGTGCGGGTTGGTGGTGGTACGGTGGTGATGTCGTGCGGTGGTGTTGGAGAAGAGAAATGGTGCCTATGGTGGTGTGGGTTGGTGGTGAGGCTGTGTTGGCAACATTAGTGATGGTGGTTGTGGTGAGTTGTCGGCTGTGGTAACAGCGGCGGAGTAGGTTTAGGACATGTAAGACGGTGGTGGTGGTGAAGTGGTGCTGTATAGTCTCTGTGACCAATGTTGTGACCTGAGTCGTGCTATGACTTGTGCTGTGACCTATGCTGTGATTTGAGCTATGTGCAAACTATTCTAGACCTATGCTGTGACTGTCAACAAAAATTTGAGTTATGTGCAAAAATATTCTGTGACCTGTGCTGTGGCCATTTGAAATAAATCTGTGACTATTAACAAGAACCTGAGTCATGTGCAAAAATATTCTGTGACTTGTGCTGTGACCATTTGAAAATATTCTGTGACCTTTAAAATTTTTGAATTATGACCGTGTAAAAATTTGTGACATTTAAAATTTTTGATTTGTGATCGAAAAATAATATGTGACTAATTAAATTGTGAATCTGCGACCGATGAACAAATTGTAACCTATAAATTTTTTGAATTGTGACGTAAATTAATTTTTGACATTTAAAATTTCTGATTTGAAACCGAAAATAATATGTGACTAACTAAATTGTGAATTTGTGATCAAATTATATAGATCTGTGACCTTAATATATTTAATTAATTAAATTATAAATAAAATTAATTAAATTATAAATAAAAATTAACAAAAATCTGATTTTTGAAAGTTGAAACTTATTTTCTTATTATTGAATTGGATCAAAGTTATACTCTTACTTATGAATTTCCCTTATTTTATAGTGGAAACCCATTACTCAAAAAAAAAAAAAAAATCCCAGTTAGATTAAGAACCCTGCTATTGGCAGAGGGCTAAAAACAGAAGGGTCAAGTGACATCCCCCTATTGGAGGGGGCTTCAGGCCGATAGGATTTTTGTTAGATTAATACCCTAAAAACAAAAAAAAAACTTTCAACACTGTATTTATTATGTTTATAAAACCTCAAATTGATCAAATTGTCCCATCAAATTTCTCCACCATCTTTGCCTCCACTCATAAAATTTATTCCGTCTCTATCAAAGCTCTCGCTTTAATATACATAGATATATACAAGCATCTATATATACAAATACAGAGAGACTCAAATTTATTATTCACAATGGAATTGATTTTATCAGATGGAGAACCTGCATAATTTTTCCAAGAAATGAAGGTAAGAGCTAGAGCATCCAAATAGCTAATTCTAATTCAATTTTCTTTTTCCAAACCAAGTTAATATTCTTATTTATGCTACAGATATTCCAATCTCCCCAGAACGAAATACTAAGATTGAAAGTTTGATAAAAAAAAAGTATAATATTTGAGATCCTCGTGGGCTATCGGCAAGCAATTATAGTGATCAGAAAAGGAAATTGCCTATGTCTAGTGAAGATAATAGTTAATTAGGCTTGCCAACCGTTTTTTGGAGACATGATTCACTTGCCTAATGGTATCTACTCCAGTGATTCACTAAAGGGCTGAACATTAAGGGGGCGTTCTCTTTACTGTTTTCAAATCGTTTCTGTTTTCGATTTTTCAAAACATTGAAAACGCATTCTCTTTCCCATTTTCGAAAACGAACTTTTGAAAATGACTGAAAATTTTGTGAAAAAAACAAAAAACAATTTTTTTACGTTTTGTCTGTTTTCTTCACAAATCTGTCAAAACTCAAAAAACACGGGTTGTGAAATATTTTCAAAACGACAAAAAGAACGAGTTTTCAACAATCTCAAAATGAACACCCAAAACACAATACACAAAACGAATTCAAAACATAAAACTGAAACACGAAGAGAATGGTTGAAGATAAAAATATGTCTCTTGCTAGTGAATTTGATTATAAGCAATCAATAATTTGCACTGTAATTAAGTTTAGTTTGAACCTTATAATATAAATAATTGACATTTATGGAGTTTCTTTTTGATGATTTTGCTATTGTGATCGAGTTTGAAAATAACATTGTTGAACTTGAGAATAAATTGATTGTGTCAATACATATGAAAAATTAGTTTTGAATAAATTAAACTGATGCATACAAGGTGTTTGACAAAAGGAGAATGTGAAAATGTGAGATTCTGTCACTTTTCTTTAAAAAAAAGTCACATGATCTCATTTGAGCAATTATCTAGATGCATATGTGTGCATTTTTGAAAATTTGAACATGCAAATTCAAACTTTGTCTTATGCTAATACATAAAAGATGGGTTTGAATCAATTAGATTCATGCATGCAATGTGTTTGTTCAAGGAAAACGTAAAAAAAATGACAGAATGTCAATTTTCTAAAAAAAAAAGGCACATTATCTCATTGGAGCAATTAACTAGATGCATATGTATGCATTTTTTTAAATTTTTTAATTTGAACATACAAATTCAAGCTTTGTTTTATATTAATACATATGAAAAGAAAAACTTTGAATCAATTAAATTGATGCATGCAATGTGTTTGCTAAAGGAGAATGTGGAAAAGTGTCACTTTTTTATTTTATTTTATTTTCTGTCACTTTTTTTGAATCTATGTAACTTTTTTTAAAAAGTTTTTTGTCACTTTTTAAAAAAAAAAATTTATGTCACTTTTTTTCAATTTTCGTCAATTTTTTTAGTATTTGTCACTTTGTTCAATCATCTTCTTGAAATTTCTCTCGCTGTTTTTTTAGTGAAAAACATTAATAAAAGTGAGATTGTATATCATTTTTTAATATAAAAGTGACACTAAACTTTTAAAAGTGACAATTATTATTAAAAAAGTGACATTGTGTCATTTTTTAATTTTAGACAGTATTTTTTTACTTCCCAAAAAAATTTTCATATTATTTTTCAAAAGACATATAATTTTAAGGGTATTTTTGTAAGTTGCCCTTATTTTATACTTTTCAATATTAGAAAAGAATAAAATGATCAAATCAAATTAAAATAAACCAGAATCAAACCAAGCAATTTGATTTGATTCTACAAAAATAATTAATGATTTTGGTTCTTAGAATTAAGAATCATTTGGTTATTATTGTTCTAGAATCAAGAATCAGAATCGAGAATCGAACTCAATTTTTATTATTTTTTATATGAATTTTTATTTTTACAAATCAGTGAAACATGTAAAAAAAAACATTCAATTAAAAAAATTACAGGCATGAAATTGACCAAAATGTCATTTACCATTATATTTTATCTTTATCACCTATAAGACAAAACGGTCAAGCCCTAGATATAAATTATTATTCATTATCTTCTTTTCAATTTTAGACACACACTCGCACTCTCACCTTACTGAATGTTTTAGGCTTTTTTTAAAATTTTATTTTAAATTTAGGTATATATTACTAACTTATGGATATGATAATAAATTTTAAGTGCGTTCCTCATTTGAAAATTTAAGTAATGAAATCAAAATCAAACCAAATCATATCGAATGGTTCGGTTCCGATTTGGTTCCATATCTTTAAAAAAATCATTGGTTCATGGTTCGGTTCAATTCTCTTGAAACCAAAACCAAATATAAAATCATGTCCACTCCTACTCAATATAATGCATTTCCTACATATATAAAAGAGAGGACATGTGTTGCAAATATGTGTCATCATGTACTTTTTTTTACTCTCTTTCTCCATTTTGTCACATTTTTTTCCTTTTCCTGTCTTCGAATCAAAATTGCAAAATTAAAAATTAGGTCACTGGTAAGGTAAATCTTCTTTTTTCTCCATCTTCTTCCAATTTGTCTTCTTGGATTTTTTTTCTTCATCTTCTTCTCCAACTCTTTCTGCAATTTATCTTCTTGAAATCCTACATCACTTCACTACAATATAAAAGAGCCTTAATTACTTTGCCACATGTCGGCAATATGTGTGTCCAATATAAACGGTGTCGTTTGTCACTCCAGGAAAAAAAAAGACGTAGGAACTCCATTTTCTCACGCCATTATCCATACCTCTGTTCTCTTTTTTCGAAGAAAGTCACTATGGAGTAAATATTTTGGATGATTTAGTCGAGATAGTGTATTTAATGGTGTGAAAAAAATGTGGGAGCAATGCTCCGCTCACCGAGCAAAATTGCTTGCGGAGCAAAAAAAAATAAAAATGGGGAGCAATGCACCGTGAGCGAAACCTCTCATGGAGCAATTTTGCTCCATGCTGAATTATATCGTTAACTGTAATTTTTTTTTCCACGCATCACCTCCTCTTCCACAACCATCACCTCGTCCATTTTCACACGCAATTCACTTCATCCATACCACGCAAGACCCATCAACCTCTTCAATCAAATCCTCCGAGAAAAATGACCACTACTACCAACTATATCCACACTCTCTGTGAGCCATTCAAGCACAACCATCTTCCCATCCCCAAACTCATTTTCCCGATGCAACACATACCTTTTGCCACCTCAAATCCACCATCCTGACTGTTGATTCTTCCAGTCTGGTCAACTAGGAAACCTTCGTTGAAGGTCTCCAGATCTCTCTTGAGCATTCTCGGCCTATCCTCGAAACCTCGTTTAAGTCTTCTGTCCTGCATAATGATTATGATCCTTTTGTCAATGCTAAAACTCCTCAGGAGATGGATTTGATTGGAGTTAACGTGTTTGATTTGCTGGTTTATTTGTATATACAAAGTTATAAGCGGTTGATTCCTAAAGGGCATAAGGATTTTGTTGATGTTGCTAATTATTATGGGTCCAAAAAGACCGACACGTGTCAGGCAGGAGAAGCCCCATGTGTGGACGAACTGATTTGACATGGGCAACTGAACTTATCATTCGAGCTGAAGCGTCTTTAACTGAAGCAGAACCGAACTCATCCGCCCCTCGCAGCGGATGCAAATGCCCGTACTCCACATCCAAGGCGTTTCATGAACCTGCCTAGCCTCTCCCCTGCCAAGGTCCTTTGTACAAAGACCTTTCCAGAATTAAATTTCAGACTGATTGATGGGACATGGCAGGGCTCAAATGGTCAATTCAACCGCTTTAATCAGAACAATAAAGATCAGCCAACCTATAGATGGACAAGTTGATGCCTAGGATGGAACAGAACGGGAGGATTTAAGGCCACGTGTCCTCTCATCCGACGGCTCTCCTCCTTCCACCCTTAGTATAAATACAACCTCCTTGCACCAGAAAAAGGATTCACAACCTTGCCATTTAAGAAAACATAAGTCATTCTCTCTATTTTTTATACACTTTGTTATTTTCATATATTTCCAATCGCCGGTGACCTTTCCGGTGAACTGAAAACTGACTTGACCGTCGGAGTGCTCGCGGTCACCTCCACCCTCACTAGGAAAAGGGCCACGAGTGGCTAACGACTTGCTACCGTGTGCGGGAAGGAGTTGACTTGAAGACTTATCTGTTGACGGCTCGGAAGTCCCTTTTTTTAGGTCAACACTGATGTTTGACCCTCTACCTATGCTTTTGACGGGTTTTGTTTGCCCTTTCACAATTATAGGTGTCAAATTTTAGTTATAGCATGCTATGCTTTTAGATTCATTTTGATTTTGTTTTATTTTAGAGTTTTCTGGTGCAGTATTGTTGAATATGGAAAATGAGTGGATTTAGTTTATGAGTATTATATTTGACGGGTTTTGTTTGCCCTTTCACAATTATACAAATTTTAGTTATAGCATGCTATGTTTTTAGATTCATTTTGATTTTGTTTTATTTTAGAGTTTTCTGGTGCAGTATTGTTGAATATGGAAAATGAGTGGATTTAGTTTATGAGTATTATATTTCTTGTTTACAGGACTGTTTCCATTTCTCTTTCAACACATCATGAGCCAATTCTCGAGGAGGAGCTCGAGTTGGAGCTCATTTAGTAGGTGACAAGGATGGCGTGGGCAAGAAGACGTGCAGCACTCCATTCTTGCAATTTTACTCGTATGGGTTCGACCCTCTGTGCTTATCATCTCCACCGACCCTGCTCACAATCTTAGTGATGCGTTCCAACAGAGGTGCACCAAAACACTCACACTTGCTTGTGGCTTCTCCAACTTGTAGGCCATGGTATGCATACAAGTCTATTCTTTTTAACTTATTTTTGCTTTCTGAATTTTTTTCCTTGAATGTCTTTGTGGATTCTAGATTTGTTTTGATTAATTTGAAATTGCTGAGATGGAAAGATGGCATATTCATGAGACTTTGATTGAAGTGTTGGTATTTGATGAATTTATAGGTGGCGTGCAAGATTTTACTCGCGAACAAATATAAAGGTTTCTCTTTGCTTTTTCAAACCTCTTATTTTGGATTCTTCAAATAATTTTTTCTTCTGGTTTTGTATTAAGTATTGGTGATTGGTGAAGGCAAAATAGATGACCAATTTGGAACTTTTTTACAGTTATATAGGTTAGGTTTTAGCTTAAAATCAACTTGTATTGTATTAGCTTATTAGGCAGATATGGTAGTGTATTAATTAATATTGTGGTAATTGTGTGGATTTTCATATTTCTTGCATCTAGGATTTTTCGTTAATGGCAAATTGCAATTTTACTTACAGGAAGTTGATCCTAAAGTGGAAAATCAAGACACATTAGGCTTAGATAACATGAATAGTTTTCTATCTGACTTAGCAAATGCTATTCCAGGAATTGATGTCAATTATAATCTCCATTTTTATTTGACTCTCTCATTCATTTAGTTTCTTCGTATTTTATGCATCTTTGATTGCAATTTTTGTTGGCTAATGCTCCACCCTTCATTTAGGCCATGATCTTTAGTTTGAATTTCATGGGATTGACATACCTAGAGATACAAGATGGTGGGTTTTATTGATTTTATCACTTAGTTTTTAGCTACCACATCACTTCACTTCACTACAACATAAAAGAGGCTAATTTTTGGCATTGTTTATTCTAGACACGTATCACAATTCCATGTCATCAACAATATCAACATCATATTAGGATTTTCCCTTTTCTTTATATTCAACATCCCCATTGAAATGGAAAGAAACAGAAATTAATTAATCTTGAAATTTTTCGTTTTGATCTGTGTTGCTGTTCGGATTTAACTTTTTGAATTTGAATTACATTTCTGGTTGAGATAATAATTTATGTCTTTTGAAGCATGAAATTTGACTCACAAGGTATAAAGTCTATGATATAAGCAATTCAAGGTACTTTGTAATTTTTTTCATTTGAATGAAGTGAGATTTATCAAAAAATGGGGTTGTACATCGTTTTGGGATGGTAAATTGTAACTTTTTTTTTTCCCGTTTATGGAAAAACATATTTGGGCCAACAAGATTTTCTTGATTTGGTTTCAGAGTTTTGATTTTTTTTTTCTTTTCTTTTTGGAATGGTTTATGATTGAAGGATTGGATTTTTGTGAAAATTTGCATGAATGAGGTCTTCCGCGCAACGACGTTGTCTGTATGGAAGAAAGGTTGAGTCTTGAAATTAGGTGGATTTGCTACCCTTTGTTACAGCTGTAGGTATTTTTCTTAATTCTAATTTTATGCCCTTGTAATGAAGATTTGGAAAGTGGGAAAACCGAAAACCTAAGTAAAAAACATTTAAAGTTATTAATGTACTTCTATGATTAGTTTAAGATAAGGTAGTAAAATTACTTCACTATATATAATTTTTCAAGTTTTAGAACTTTTAACACGTGTTTCTATTTAACCTGGAGACGGAGTGGATTGCTTAAGTTTTCAGATATAATATTTGCTCCATGTATATTAGTTATCTTTTGCATTTAATTCTGGTCATGTTTTTACCCGTTATTATATTACTTTCATCAGTTGATGAACCCAATAATTCATATATTTGTTTTGAAGTTGTTTGATTGAATAGCTTCCTAACATATAATATTTGATTCTAATGTGAATGTAGATATCCTATCCTACATTTATAAAAGAGGCTAACAAAAGGGATGACACGTGTCGCAAATATGTGTCGTCCTGTACTTCCTACATATATTGTGTCTCCAACATAAACGGTGTCGTTTGCTCACTCAAAAAAAAAAAAAAAACCCAGGAGAAGTCCACTTTCTCATGCTATCATCCATACCTCTGTTCTTTTCTGTTACCGACCACGCCTCTTCAACAAATCTGTCGTTCCTTCAAAAGAGAAGGCAAAAAGCTTGGGCATTGAATTTACCTGACTTTGCTTATATTTTTATAGTTTGTTTGTGCATTACAAGTCAACTAGTTATTCATTTCTTGAACAAATCGTGGACAAGAAGTATAAATTAGTAGAATAGGAAGAAAGAGTAAACATCTTGTGATCACATGGTAAGATTTTTTTATCTACCAACGTCCATTTGATACAAAACTCCATAGAAACAGGACGTTAAATTATTTAAAAAGGTAAGGACATGGATACTTCAAAATTATGCATCTATAGTTTATCTATATTTTATTCTTTTTTATTTTTTAATAAATTAGTTCTCTTTTTAGCTTTTGTATTAAACTCAGCAGGTACAAATTTTTTTATTACAGGGGAAGACTATGTATTGTATTAGGGTAATTTTTATTATTATACTTTGTAATACTAGAGCCAACTTAAAAAACTAAACCTTTTTCAAACACTGATAAGTGTGCAAAATGACATAAAATATTATTGCATTGACTATTAACAAGTACATACATTGTTTATTAAATAAAACACATTAAACACAAAGTTTGTAAAATCTATCTCGAATTAGTGATTTTCTACCCTAATTATTTCATAATTAGTTTTTCTCTCAGTTTAGATTCCAAAATTTACAAATTGGATCTTGCTATGTCCTCAGTCTATTAGCTAGTGCCACTCCTCTTGTGTGCCTAATTTTTTTTTTAAAAAAAAAGTTGTGATATTGCAGTCTAAGAGGAGCAACACATTACATTGTGGTTTATAACTAACACTTTAGCAACAAGTTGAAAGTTGAAAGTGATTGAAATTAAGAGTATTGGGAAATGCTTTAAATATTACACAGATTTATCCCATTGAACCAACAGAGAACTTGGTAGTTTAGGCCATATCAAAAGTATTCTAATTAGTGTTGATGGAGTAGCTTTACCAAAAGTAGTTAATAAATATCTGTAATTCCTTTGTACAAAGCTTATTGAACTTCTAAATGCTGAAGTTCTAAATTGCTATTATGGTGATGGAGAGCAGAACCTTGCTTTTAGAGATGCAGCTTCTAGATGTTGGACCCATGAGTTTGGACATTTATCTGATGTTAATTTTCTCACATTTATTTGTCAAAGTTGTAAGTTAGATAAATGAAGGTTTTTATTGCACAAAGATAGAAATAAATGTCTAATGGATGTTGCACTGAATAAGCTTCCAACAATTTACATTTATTTTATTCTCAGATAGAAGTGGGCTGTAAAGTTGGTTGGCTATTTTCCTTTCCAATTCTATGATTCTTTCTTTTAATTAATACTCTTTTATATTATAGTGATATATTCTTATGTTTGAACAGGGCTACGAGCACATTGTTCTTGTTCACTACAGAGATATTGCGGAGGTGAGTCTTCTTGAGCCTAATCATGGAGAAAGTACATAAACTGATTTCACTTACCAGTACATTTCTTCTTTTTCCTTTTTCCAGTTTTTTTCTTTCTTTCTGTAGTCTATAGTAATTGAAATGCCTCAGTGACACCCACATCCATGCAATTTCGTTTGGAATTTATATTTTTTTTTTGTTTTGTCTTCTACATAGCAGAACTCACAGCTTTTCATGATAGGTTGCAGTGATTTACCTGACAGTTTTAAGCAAAATTACTATCCTGTTTGATTTAAATTTGGGGGTGAACTGATTTTCTTGAGAGTCTGATTTAAATATTTAATTTTCCAGAGGAGAGTGATTGGTACTTCTAGATTCCCAGGATATTGTATATTTCACTTCTTTCCTTGTCAATGTGGTGATCTTAATGGAAAAAGATAACAAGGATGAATTGCACTTATAAAGCAACATTGAGTGGCTGTGAGGCTAATAAATTAAAGTTTGATTACTAATAAGAAACAAACTTATAAATTAAAGTTTGATGACCAATATTAAACCACTTGATTTTTCTTCAACTGGTCCTCCATCTTCTTCTGGATTTTCAAGAAGAAAAAAACCGTCAAAATTGGATTTTTCTTAGCCATTATTTTCTTTGTAGTGTGAGAGGGAGAGAAAATTTTGGAGTGAAGAGGTTGAAATAGAAATTTCAAAATAAGTTTCAATAACTGTCCAAATATTCTTACATTATAAAAGGCAACAAACTTAAAATTATCAACTGAAACACAAATAACCAAAATTATGAGCTTATAAGCAAAATAATAATAATTAATATATGATTTGAGAAGGGATTTGTTTGGTCGCAAGAATTCTATAAATTCAAAAAACAGATTTGCTAACTTACATTTAAGCTCCCAAAACATACATCTTAATATAAAAGAAAAATCATTAACACAGTGTTTATATTAGTTAAGAATAAATTTATAATGAAAATTTCAATACAATTAATGCCAAATGTTCATATGAAGAATCGTAAATATACAAAAAAAATAGACGACAAGTAACTTCATTTGAGCTAACTCACGGATATATTTCACGTTTGCGAATGAATTCCTCTAAAATTTACATACAATTATTTTCAATGCTTACTAGTAATTATTAAAAATAGTAACCAAATAAAAAAAACCCAAGAAATATCACCACAATCCCCACCTACACGCTATAGTCGCAGCCACTGCATCCTCTGATGGTCCACTTTCTTCACTGGTCATCGTTTTGCTGAGCAGAACCACAAATTTCTTGCTAAATTTGCATAAATATCAAAATTTCGCTCGATTTTACAGAAAATTTGTGAAATAATCAAGTTTGATGTTTTTATTTTTTTTTATGAGATTCGATTTTATGGTTACGTGGAGATTTGAATGGTCACTGTCGATGCGGTGATGATGTCGCGATGTTTGTAATGGTGATGACGATGATGCAGATTTGATGCTGATGGTGCGCATTTTGTTAATGGTGGCGTGATGGTGCAAATCTAGTGGTGGTAGTGGGGTGATTCGAGACTTGGTGGTGGTGTCATAGAAGTAATTACGGCGATAATGACGTCATGAGTGGGGACAAGGACACAACTTTGATACTAGTTGTTACAAGTGTTACATGTTGGCGTCGGTGATAGTGGCGTTATGGTGGTGTAAATGGTGGTAATAATGATAATGTTGTTATATTTTACAAGTGATTGTATTGACAAAGAAGGGGGCGGTGACAGTATAACAATGTATGCTACAAGTGGTTTGTGGAGACGGTGTTGATAGTGAGCGTAACAAGGTATGTTATTAGTGGTGGTGGAGGCGACAACAATAAGACGAGAGTTATAAATGGAACACAATTTTACAAATTAGTGGTAGAAACAATATTTTAAGATTAAAGAAAGATAAAGTAAGTTTGAAATTAGTAGATTTGTGAATTGTTCCCTTTATTTTATAGTCGAATGTGTGTTCATTTAAATTTTATGAAAATGTTGTCGTAAAAATATTCTCGAGTTGCACGTTGAATATTATCTATTGATGCTCCAAACATGAACTTATTAGTCATGTTTTGGTGATTTGAATTATTTCATTATATTCAGCTACAGACACGCATATGACAGCTAAATGCTGTATATTTTTCATTTTAATGGATGAAAAACTACACAACATGTGAATTGTAGATGGCTAAATTCGATCTGTCATTAAACCAAATGCACTTGTGTACATTTTCTTGAATAATCTAAGGGCTGTTTGGTGCGGATTCTTTAAAATTCATTTTTTTCTAACTCGTTTTTTTATCGTACATTTTCCTAACAAAATATTTTTACACGTGGACCTATAACTTTATCGTATTTTTTAAATCAAGAATTCTCCAAAAGATTCACTTTTTCACAAAATTTGTTCTCAAAAATCTACATCAAATAATCAATTCCTTAACCTTCAAAATTAAGGTTTTGATTCTCCAACCTATTTAATCCTGTGAGATTAGGTCCCCAACTGATGAAAACTTTGACCGTTAAGTCTATTTTCTTTAATATGAGTCTTCCCTTAATATGAAATAAATATTAAAATAAAAATAAAAATCGAAGAATGATTAACAGTTTTGTTTTTTATTTTCCTTCAGATTGTTTAACAGTTTTTTTTTTTTTAACAGATTCTGATGGGGATCCAATTTCATATGATTGCATGGTTGGAGAGTCAAAATCTCAATTTTAAAGGTTAAAGAGTCAATCACACACTTCATAAAAGGTTGGCAGCTCAACCCTAATTTTTCAGTTAATTTAGGCAAAATGGTACATAAGTGAACTTGAATAATGAATTTAACTGTATAATTGAATAATCCTGAAAATAAATAAGTACAAGAACTTGAAGAATTAATTACAGTATTACCCTAGATTAACTGAATAATTCTGAAAATACATAAAATGTACGTGAATTTGAAGATTTATTTTTTTCATCTTTATTTAGTTGAATGACCTTGAAAATAATGACATCTAAATTTATTAAATAATCGTGAAAATAAATAAATTATATTCACACCACATAAATTAGTTTTTGAGCAATTATATTCATACCACAGTTTTTATTTTTTGCACCATATTTTAATTATACTTAAAGTTCTCAATCTTTGCTCATTAGAACATTTATATCATTAACATTATTTATGACATTCTTATCCTCAAATTTTCCATTAATTAACACATCTTATTCTGATAAGAGTTTTTGTTCCAAAAATTCGTTGAAATGACGTAAAACGATTTAATTCAAATAATATTATTTGAAAATAAATATATACAAAAACGCGATCAAATATTTTTCCTTGTGTTAAAGTATGGAAACAAAATATTTTGACAGAAGTCATCATCAATAATGAGATGTGCTAGTTAATAGAAGATTAAATATAAGAATACAGGAAAAAAGTTAGGATATAAATACGACAAACGAATATTGAGAAATTTAAGTGCAATAAAAATATAGTGCCACGAACAAAAATTGTGGTGCCAATATAAGGATTTTGCTACAGTACCCACATGGTTGACACTCCGATTGACACAATACACACACATGAGGAAAAACATTTTTTATTTAGGCAGTATCAACCATGCGATCATCCATGATGTTCGTTTAGTATAATTTGCCAATATAATATGTCCTTAGTTTTTACCATAAATTAATTGAATAATTTTAAAATACATCAAGAAATAAATTTAAAGATTCGCATAATGTCTAATACATACTGCTCGTCTCATGGGGCAAAAGGATGCTATTGAAATAGTTTACATATAAGTGGGGTAAATATTATAACAAATGATTATCATGTTATGCGACTTTTAATATATTGTAGATCTTTGATTACATGAATGCACGTAGAAAGTCATCTTTGTTGTCTCAAAATCGTAAATGTACAAATTGAACAGATAATGTAGTGATAAGTATTTTGGATGAGGATTGATTAACCTGTTAATTATCGAAAATAACTAATCCTAGATTTATTTGTAAAAATAGATGAAAGAAGGTTAAATAGAGGTCTTTAATTCGAATCCTGGGGAACGTGATAGAAAGTCGTGAGGGGCCAAGTGGGCACAAGGCTCACCCAAAACGGACAGTACGTATGTTCTAGCGGTTTGGGCGCAAGGTCTGTGTCGTTACAAATGTGGTTACATTGCCACCACAATTTCTATTTGATACACAATATATTAATTACAGTTAAATTCTTCAATCTTTGCTCATTGTAACATTTATTTTCTTTACTTTTTTCATAGAATTCCTATCTTCAACCTTCTATTAATTAGTACGTCTTGTCCTTGATGATGATGATTTATATCAAAATATTTTATTTTCATTCTTTGAAATGAGGGAAAAATATTTTTTTCACACTTTTTATTTATTTATTAAAAATATGATAAAAAAGATGTTGTATTATGCCATTTTTTGGACATAATAAAACTGTTGTCAAATATAAAATGTGTTAAGTAATGAAAAGTTTGAAAATAAGAATGACATGAAAAATTGATAGTGATATAAGTGATATAATGAGCAAAGATTAAAAATCTTAAATACAATTAAAATGTAGTTGAAGAAATAAAAATTGTGATGTGAATATAATTTCCCTTAATTAAAACTAAAAATAATGAAATATACTAATGAAGATATTGAAACACTAGAACATCGGAACTAACCATATTCAATTTCTTCAATATCAAATATTATATCCATTATTACCCATGTTGACGGTTTCATATCCAATTTAGGTCACAAAATATGGACAATTGATTGTAATTATGTTGAAATATGGTTTAATTTTATATAATTTGTGTTTGCAGGACTATATCGATGGAAATAACGAAAAGTGAATGAAAACGAGCAAGAAATGACCAAAACGAAAGAAAACGAAAGTTGAAGGACTAACGTGCAAATATTCAAAATTTATGTCGAACCAAACGATGAAGATTTGAGAGTACTAGGAGTCAATTGGTTGAAAGAAGACGTCAAAGAGATGAAATATCGTCAAAATATGATCACACATCAATTTATAATCGAAAAGTTATACACCGATTTTTAGTCTCATATTGAGACTCATTTTTGACATAGTAAACGATTGAATTGAAAGATGATATCTGAATCAAAGTTGTAGCCCTTTGAGTTATCTTTCTAACGCACTTTGAATCATCTTTCTAACGCACTTTGAATCATTTCAATCGGATATCATTAGAAAAAGTTATGACCAAAATATTGAAAACTGCCCAACGGAAAAAAGTGAACTATGCGGTCGCATGGCTTCCCCCTGAGAGCTAGTTGAGCCAAATTGAATGAACCATGCGGTCGCATGGTTTATTTTCACGAGAAAAATTCTGGTTTCCGTTTTTAACTTAAACTCTTATGGAAACCAATTTTGTAATGCTTTTTAACCCTAGACTCGACAGAAAAAGGGGGCGACGCACTTTTAGAGATTATTTTGACATTGGAGAGCAAGAACACAAGGAATAACGCGAAAATTCATCAAGCACTTCAAGGAATTAATCGAATATCTACTCGGGTGATGATGTTTCTTCATTTATTCTTTTGTTTTATTTTTTTTAGCATGTTAGGCTAGTTTTTCTTGTACTAGGATATCGATGAACCTTGTAACATGATATTTTAATTTTTAGTTTTATATTTTTGACATTAAAACACGTTTTGGATGTTTGAACGATTTATACGTATTTATTCCATATAATTACTGTGCGCGCGTTAATTATATGAATGTGGTGATCTATTTTATGCATTCGAAAGAAGGGAAATAGATTCGACATAGTATAAATTGTCATAGGGTCCGATAGGGGATAGAAATATACCGCTATGCTCTATGTGAATCTTTAAGTGTTCATAAAAACTAATGCATTCTTTTATGTTTGTAGTCGTTATAGAAATATAGTCGGATCGTATGATAGAATATGTTTAACATTACTCGAAAGAAATTGTTAAATTCAATAGGAACATTGATTCTTCAATATTTAATCGTATTGTCAAATTGTAAAACTAAGATTTAAATGGATTGTTGCATGGGGATTCGTGATCTTAGTGCGTTTTTCTCTTATTAACTTA
The DNA here is from genome assembly GCA_019395295.1 of Osmanthus fragrans. Lineage (NCBI taxonomy): Eukaryota > Viridiplantae > Streptophyta > Magnoliopsida > Lamiales > Oleaceae > Osmanthus > Osmanthus fragrans. The sequence goes on along the minus strand of CM033347.1, from coordinate 12,866,114 downwards.
ATCAATTTGCATTCGTCTTTCATATTACATTCTAGTATAATTTGCATTTAGTTTAGCCAATTCATCCATAATAGCTTTCATAATTTAGTTTGGTTAGAATTTAGTATCCAACTCATCAAAAACTCATCTAATTTTGGTTAAGGTCGAGATAATTAACATTAAACTACTCAATCTCTGTGGGATCGACAATCCAGACTCTAAAAGTCCACTTTATTACTTGTACGAACTGTACACTTGCGGTGATTTTAAATCGAACGGTATGTTCGTGAACAGTTGACACCCTCAAGCGGATAAATTGCAACTCTTCACGATAAATTGTTGATACGTGGATTAAGTTTTTTTAAAATTTGCCATTTATATAGTATAAATTTAATTTTATACTTGTTATTGATCTTGTTGAAATCTTTTAAATATGAGTGTATATTTGTTATTTAATAATAACATTGAGTTTAAAATATATAATATTTCTGATAAATAAAGAAAAATGATCATAGTAGAATGTTCGAGAAATATTGGTATCCGACACATGTTCAACATGGGCATGCTATCGTAGTTGAAATGTGTTGGTTGAATAACAACATTAATGGAGAGAAAGAAGGATGAAGATGGCAACACAAGAAATGGAGTAAATTGGCAAGATTTGAACATGTAGTTAACGTTATCCTTAAATGATATATGCCTCCTCTCTAATTGCTTTTGAGGATTCAAATGACAAATAGTTTGAAAGATTAATCAAGCTTAATGAAGAACACTCTTCCTATTGAACAAATGAAAACTTTGGAAATGAATATGTAAAAGAATTTGATAATCCCTCTTTGATTATATGGAATGATTGTATGTAAAATTGTGTTTTCATATGAAAAACTATTACATATTTATAATTTTCTATCACCACATCACAAAATGGTCTCAATCATTCATGAAAAGATGGAGCTTATCTTATAAAAAACACCAGAATTCAAGTTGCAAAATCAGCATAACGACTTGTTTTTATGCCTATGCAATGGCATGGGATAAAAGCCTCAGTTTCCACAGATTAGGCCCATACAATCAAGTGGAAATTACATTCTACTATTAAACCTAATCAATTGTTTTTATTTGACTCTTTTAGAATATGCTTTAACACTCCACCATACCCTAGTTTCAACAATAATAGAGGCAGTGGGGTAGATTGAAAGTTAGGGAATACTTTTGACAGCAGCTTGATATTTTGAACTACTAAAGTGTGATCATTATTCCATGGTTATGAGTTTTTACAATTTAAAATAATATTCTAATTTTACATTTTCACATTTTTAATACCAAAATTACTACAATATAGTGAGTAGAAATGATAACCACAAAATATATTCACTTTTATCACTAACCAAAGAAAAAAGTTACAATTACTCCACCAGACGTGATTTTTCAAACAATAAACATACCCCCCCAATCCAAATCACGCTCAAAAATCCCTACCCTCATCCCCTCCATCACAGCAAAGATCAGGAAAACCTTAAGAATCTAGTCCAAGAAATCTTCATTCATCACAGAGTGACTACATCTTATCCCATTATGTGATTTTCTCCATATACCAAGTAACATGCATAAGTATCATAACTTCAATGTAAATATGCATAATGTTGACCTCGAAAAATGGACCTTCGAGCCGCCAACAGATAAATCTTCAAGTCACTCCTTCCTGCGCTCAACAGCAAGCCATTAGTCACTCGTGGCCCTTTTTCCCGGAGGGGGTGGTGGCGGCCGCGAGCACTCCAACGGTCAAGTCAGTTTTCAGTATAAAGATTTAAGTCATCGGTGGATATGTGATCACCGGAGACGTGAAGATATTATGGAATAAACTTAGTGTGTATGAAAAGAGAGAATAACTTATGCTATTTAGATTGGTGGAAAAATCGAATCCTTCTTTTGGGACAAGGAGGTTGTATTTATACCATGGGTGGGAGGAGGAGAGCCGTTGGATGAGGAGACACGTGGCCTCGGATCCTTTCACTCTGTTCCATCATAAACGTCAATCTGTCCATCAATAGGTTGGCGGATCTTTATTATTCTGACTTATGCGGCTGATTTGACCGTTTGAATCCTGCCACACGTCCCATCAGTCAATCAAATATTTAATGTTGGAGACTTGCACAAGGACTTCGACTAGAGGGAGGTGGGGGCAGTTCAGAGATGCGTTGTTGCGGAGTACGGGCCTTTGCATCCGCTAAGAGGTGCGGATGAGTTCAGTTCTGACTGTCGAGACACTTCAGTTCGGTCCCCCCACACCAAATCAGTTCTCCTATGCGTGGGGCTTCTTTTGCTTGACACGCGTCGGGTCCTTTTGGACCCGTAACAATAGTCCCTCAAGTCCATGTATGGATTATTTATATAATACGTGGACTTTTGGAGTTGATATGCTTGCAGGGGTGTCTGGAGGATGTGTGATTCTTTGGCTGTGTGCGAGACGAGTATCGTAACGTCGAACGGCGGGGCTGTCCACCCTCGCAACTATAATTCCTCAAGTCGTATCGAGCGTTAACGGGAGGCCTATGACGTGGGGAGTTTCGAGAGCTGGTGACTTTGATTATGAATTTTCTGAAGCAATTGTAGGGGGAACTCTTAGGACTGCTGAAGCCCTGCAATCTGAGTCGGACGAGGTGATTGCAGTTGGCAGCTCTTAGGAGAACTGTTGCAATTATGCAATCTGAGTCGGGCGAAGTGATTGCAGTTGGCAGCTCTTAGGAGAACTGTTGCAACTATGCAATCTGAGTTGGACGAAGTGATTGTAGTTGGCAGCTCTTAGGAGAACTGTTGCAACTATGCAATCTGAGTCGGACGAGGTGATTGCAGTTGACAGCTCTTAGGAGAACTGTTGCAACTATGCAATCTGAGTCGGACGAAGTGATTGCAGTTGGCAGCTCTTAGGAGAACTGTTGCAACTATGCAATCTGAGTCGGACGCGGTGATTGTAGTTGGCAGCTCTTAGGAGAACTATTGCAACTATGCAATCTGAGTCGGACGAAGTGATTGCAGTTGGCAGCTCTTAGGAGAACTGTTGCAACTATGCAATCTGAGCCGGACAAAATGGAGGCGCTGAATTGACTCTTGGATTGTGTGTATGACAAGTTTCTCGCGTTTTTTAAGGCAATAATGAGCGGGGGCGTCATTTTCTTCTAGGGCACGTTTCCCCTTTATCCTAGGAGGTAATTATGGCAACGGCTCCCCAGCATTCAAGATGACGCGTTTGGTCTTTGCATGAGTTCCACGGCTTCATCAGGGTCCTTAATTCAAATGCCTTTTTGTTTGAACGGTGATAATCAGCTTTAGATTTGAATGGCCAAGATTTGCTTTGGGAAGATCTAACGGCTGGGGTGATCCTTGGGCTTCTATATAAACCCCTTCCTCCGTCATTTGAAGGTTTTACTTTGTCAAAAAAAATCAGAAAACGCTCCCAAGCTCTGTCGAATTTTCTTCTTCGGCGAACAAGCAACTCCGGCAAGCACATTGGTGATTTCTGTGACTGGCGAATCTTCCTCAAGTCTAGGTAAACCGACTTTCCTATTCTTTCATCTTTTTCTCGAATCCTTTCTCGAAGAACAATGGCTGCTGGGGGCGATTCTAGGATTTCTGCAAGTGTGGAGGGGCGAGGTGAGGAGAGTGCTGGGCTGAGAGAGCCCATCCTAGTCAGTTCGGAGGAAGTGGGTAGAGCCATTAGGGTTGGGGAGAACATTTGGAGGCGTCCAAACTCCCCAGTAGACACTTCCGTTAGGTGGGGGGCTTCCAACTACCCTTCAAAGGCCACTCCGGCCATAATAGAGAAGTGTAGGACTGTTTGTAGGATCCCTGATTCCATCCAGCTGCTTTTACCAAGGCCGGATGAGAGGGCTTGCTATCCAAGGCCGGGGTGTGTTGTCGTGAGTGAAAGCCTACTCCGGGCTGGTCTTAGACTTCCTTTCCACCCCTTCTTTAGGTTAGTCCTTCGATCATACGGGTTGGCTCCAACCCAGCTAAATCCGAACTCCTGGTCCCAACTGGTGGGGTCGTGGATGCTGTGGAGGCAAGTCAGCATTAGAGTTGACATGCCTTTCAGTGTCTTCCACTCCATCTACCTTCCGAAGTACGTAGCTGGGGAGGAGAATAAGGGGTGGTATTACTTGTCTCCCTGGGGGTCCCATTCCCCCTTTGTGACCGACCTTCCCTCTTCGGTAAAGAACTGGAAGGATTCGTGGTTCTGGACAGCCGGGAGGTGGGATACAATGGAGAATAACCCCATGGCGCCTCTGACGGATCCCACCACTTACTCCACTCCCAGTATGTTTTTGTTTCTGAAGTGATTTGAATTCGATCTACTTCCTCATGCGTTTAATATTTTTGCTGCTTGTAGGTTCCAAGCCGAAGTGTGAGATTTCCGAGGAGGAGTGGGGAATCATCAGTGATATCTATCACCTCGACCCCCGAGAGAGGAGCTTCAACAAGCTCATCTGCCTGAACGTCGACCTCATCCTCCACGGCCTGATGTCCACCCAGCGTAAGTTCCATTTCACTTCGTTATTTATTCTCCTCTGATATGATTCGTTGTACTTAGCTGTTTCCATTTTGCAGAGGATTTTGTGAAGAAGAGGCCTCTCAGGCCTGACTTTTCCACCATAAAGCGTAGCCTTACTGAGGCCAGGGCTCTTCGCACCGGCACTGTGGATTATAAGAAGCAGTCGGAGAGGCTGCACTCCTTGAGCAAGACCAAGAGGGTTGCCGAGGAGGAGACCACTGAGGAGGCTGCTCCTTTAGTACGGACTAAGAGGAAGGGTCCGGCAGCAACTTCCACTTCTGCTCCTGCTACATCTGCGAGCCCCCCTGTAATCTCTCCCACTGTTTCTGCCGAAGTGACCCTTGCCATCCTGGCTGAAGCCCAAGCGGCAGTGCCCATCTCCTCCATCCCAGTTGGGGGTCCTTCGAGGAAGAGGCTGAAGAAATCAGCCACCCCTGCAGCCCAGCGAAAGACTTCTGACCTCATCGGGAGTAAAGATGAGGAATTGTCGGAGGCTATGCTGGAGATGCTACCTCCTGAGACCGCCTCTGCTGCAAGGGTCCACAACAAATACTGGACCGAGGCGTGGCAGGACCACACTGCTTCCTGCGAGGTGGAGGACCTCTTAGCTGCCAACAGTGCCTGTGTGGCTAGAGCTTTGACCCTCAGCTCGATAGCAGATGATTTGGTTCGAGGCCTCCGGAAGAAAATAGAAGATCTGGAGAAGAGGGTGGAGGCTTTTGCTTCGTGGGAGGAGGAGGTGGAGAAGAAAAGGGCTGATGACTTCGAGGCGAGGTGGGTCGACGCCACGACGAAGCTGGACTCTTCTGCGATGGAAGTGAATCGCTTCCGGAATGAGTTGCATGAGGTCGTTTCGCAGGTGGCTGCACTTACGAAGAGAATTGACCAGTCCAATGAGCATCAGCGCCTCGCCTCCGAAGCCTTGGAGACGGCAAACAAAGAGAAGGCTGACCTGAAAATGTTATTGGAGGCCCAGGTTGAAGAGATAGCCTCGTTGAAGGTCGAAGCGAAGCTAGCAGAAGAGGCGGCGATTCAGAAATACAAGGATAATTTCACTGAAACTTCTGAGTATGATGACTTCGCCAACTACTAGGCTTCGTGGAGTGCCAGAGAGATGATGTCTCACCTGCGGGAGAAGTGCCCAGTGCTGGACATTGGGTTCCTTGAGGCGGAGTTCGGTGGGCCAACTGGGGGGCGACCTGACCTGGAAGAAGAGGTAGAAGTGCCCAGGGAGTAGGGGCGGAACTAATTTTGTAATGGCTTCGGCCCACATTGTAAATGGCTTCGGCCATATTTGTACTTAATGAAATTTTTTATTCTTCCATGTTGGCTCTTGAATTTGTCACCTTCATTTGACTGTTAGCCCACTTCGGCATGAATATAATATTCAAATTGGTTGACTTACATGTCTTTCTGTTCAGTGGTCTTAATCTTTTAAGAAATAAGTTGACTTCCGTGTGGTTAGTTCGGAGAGGACTTAAATCATTTTAGAAAATGACAAGTTAATTGCATACGTGATCAGTTCGGAGAGGACTTAAATCATTTAATAAAATGACAAGTTAATTGCATACGTGATCAGTTCGGTCAAGTTAAATGTGAAAGCTTATGGCTTCGTCAAAGGTGGCACCCGCACCATCTCTGACTAGGCTAATCCTTGGAGGTGATCCCTGGTGGATTTGCACCTCAGCTAGGATGTCTGATGCGTGAGAACGCTTAGGGCTTCATCAAAGATGGCACCCGCACCATCTTTGATTAAGCTTTAACCTTGGAGGTGATCCCTGGTGGATTTTCACCTCAGCTAGGATGTCTGATGCGTGAGAACGCTTGGGGCTTCATCAAAGATGGCACCCGCACCACCTCTGATTAAGATTTAACCTTGGAGGTGATCCCTGGTGGATTTGCACCTCAGCTAGGATGTCTGATGCGTGAGAACGCTTGGGGCTTCATCAAAGATGGCACTCGCACCACCTCTGATTAAGCTTTATCCTTGGAGGTGATCCCTGGTGGATTTGCACCTCAGCTAGGATGTCTGATGCGTGAGAACGCTTGTGTGATGACATTAAGAGAAGTAATTGAAAATAGCTCTTTATTGATAGAGGTTACAAGGATTTTACTGGAAGTACTTCCTCAAATGTTCAATGTTCCAGGGGTCGGGCATGATTTTTCCTTCAAGATCCTCAATTCTGTAAGTACCAGGTCGCACTTCTTCATAAATTCGATACGGACCCTCCCAGGTAGGACCAAGAGTGCCAGTCCCTGGGTCTTGGGATGAAGGGAAAACTTTGCGAAGTACCAGGTCATCGATGCGTAGGACTCTCTTCTTTACCTTGGCATTGTAATATCGCATCATTTTTCGCTGGTAAGAGGCGAGCTTCATTTGGGAGTCATCTCTCCTTTCTTCAAGGAGGTCTAGATCGAAGTTTCTCAGGTCATCATTGGTTATCTCGTTGAAATGAATGCGACGAGGAGAGGGAACACCAACCTCTACTGGGCTCATAGCCTCAGCTCCGTATGCCATGGAGAATGGAGTTTCTCCGGTTGCTATCTTGCAAGTGGTCCTTATAGCCCAGAGTAGTTGTGGGAGTTCGTCTACCCAGACCCCTTTGGAAGTTTCCAACTTTCTTTTCAATGTGAGCTTAATGGTTTTATTGACAGTTTTGACCTGGCTGTTTGCTTGTGGATGATGGGGTGAGGATAAGTGTTTCCTGATCCCGAGCTCATCACACAGGTCCCTGATCTTCTTATTGTCGAACTGTTTGCCATTGTCTGAAACCAGAGAATGCGGTATTCCGAAGCGACAAATGATGTTCTTCCATAAGAATTTAGACGTATTAGCTTCGGTAATCTTGGACAGTGGCTCAGCTTCAACCCACTTAGTAAAGTAGTCAATTGCAACTATGGCGAAGCGAGCGTTCCCTCTTCCCTTAGGCAAGGGGCCAATGAAATCCACTCCCCATTTGGCGAACGGTTAGGGGCTTGATACAACAGTTAGTTCCTGGGAGGGTCGCCTCTGCACGTTGGCGAACCGTTGGCATTTATCGCATCTGCGCACAAAATCAATTGCATCCCTTTTCAGGGTAGGTCAATAATATCCCTGCCTAAGTATTTTGTGAGCCAGGGCTGGACCACCGGAGTAATTCCCACAAACACCTTCGCGGACCTCTCTCAAAATGTAGTTCGCTTCTTCCCCTCTAGTGCACTTGAGGAGGGGGGATGAGAATCCTCGCCTATACAAAACATCATCTTGCAAGACGAAGCGAACGGCTCTCCTTCTGAGTCGGCGTGCCTCTGTCTCATTTTCTGGAAGAGTCTGTTCTTTCAAGTAAGCCAGAATTGTTTGCATCCATGGTAGAGTTCCCTCAATCCACATCAGTTCTTCACCTTTCTTTGTATAGGGTTCGGCCAAGTGTTCGACTGGTACTATCTTGAGGAGCTCTGAATCTTTGCTGCTCGCGAGCTTGGATAGAGCATCTGCCTGGGAGTTCTCTTGCCGTGGCACTTGTATCAGTTCGAACTTTTCAAAAATAGGAAGAAGATCCAGGACCAACTTTAGGTATTCTGACATGTTCTTGTCTCTGGCCACGAATATTCCATTCACTTGATTCACCACAAGCTGTGAATCGCTGTTGATAATCAGCCTTCTGACCTGCAGTTCCTTCGCTAATCTTAGCCCGGCTAGGAGGGCTTCATATTCAGCCACATTGTTGGTGGCTTTGAAGCCAAGTCTCAATGCATAGTTCATTTTGTGCCCCTCTGGGCTCACCAAAATCACTCCAGCTCCAGAGCCATTTTCTCCAGAAGAACCGTCCACGAAAAGGCTCCAGGTGGGTGCCTCTGCTGGCTCCATATTCAATTCGACCTCTGGTGCCTTAGCGAATTCTACTACAAAATCAGCTAGGACCTGACCCTTGATTGTCGTCCTGGGCATATACGTCAAATCGAACTCAGTAAGTTCCACTGCCCACTTCAACAACCTCCCCGAAGCGTCTGGCTTCTGAAGAACTTGCCTCAGCGGAAAATTTGTTAAAACACGAACGCTGTGGGCCTGAAAGTATGGCCTCAGCTTCCTGGAAGCAGTGATTAAGGCCAGGGCCAGCTTCTCCATGTCCGGATATCTTGCTTCGACGGGGAGTAGTGATTTGCTCACATAGTAAATAGGCAACTGATGTGTTTCTTCCTCTCTGACCAACACCGAACTGATTGACTCTTCAGCCACTACCAGATATAGCAACAGGGGTTCTCCTTCTTTGGGTTTGCTGAGGAGGGGGGTTCGTCCCAAGTAGTTTTTCAACTCTTGGAAAGCCTCTTCACACTCCGATGTCCATTGGAACTTCTTTCCCCCTTTGAGGACCTTGAAGAAGGGTAGACACTTTTCAGTGGCCCTTGAAATGAAGCGATTGAGTGCGGCAACTCTGCCAGTTAGCCGTTGCACTTTCTTGGGCTTCTGTGGTGATCTCATTTCTATCAAGGCTCGGATCTTTTCGGGGTTGGCCTCTATCCCTCGTTGATTTACAATGTAACCCAGAAACTTGCCAGAGGCAACTTCGAAAGCACACTTTAGGGAGTTCAATTTCATTTGGAACCTCTTAAGAATCTGAAACTCTTCGTCCAAATGCTTGATATGATCTCCTACCCTGAGGGTTTTTACCAGCATGTCATCAACATAGACTTCCATGGTGTTGTCGAGCTGATTGGCGAACATCTTGTTGACTAGCCTTTGGTAAGTGGCCCCCGCGTTCTTTAGTCCAAATGGCATTACCTTGTAGCAATATAATCCTCGGTTAGTGACGAAAGATGTGTGCTCCTCGTCACCGGGGTGCATGGGGATTTGATTGTAGCCTGAGTAGGCGTCCATGAAGCTTAGCAACTCGTGGCCCGCAGTTACATCCACCAATTGGTCTATTCGCGGGAGAGGGAAACTGTCTTTTGGGCAGGTCTGATTAAGGTTGGAGAAGTCAATACAGACCCTCCACTTGCCGTTGTGTTTCTTGACAAGCACGGGATTGGAAATCCACTTCGGATATATGGCTTCTCTGACGAAGCCGTTGTTTACTAGCCTCTCCACTTCCTCCTTGAGTGCTTCATATCTCTCATTGTTCAACGACCTCCTCTTCTGCCTGTGAGGGGTGCAGTTCGGGTCGATTTGCAGATGGTGGCAGCTTACACTTGGGTCTATCCCTATCATGTCTTCGTGCTTCCAAGCGAAGACATCCACATTTCTCCGTAGGAAGTTTTTCAGTTCTTCCTTCATTCCGTGTTCCAGGTCTTTTCCGACCTGAAGTACCTTCGTGGCATCCTGGGGGTCTACGGGGAAACACTCCAATTCTTCCATTGGAGCAGTGAGTGATTCTGATTCAATAATCCTTGGATCCAGCTCCTCCAAAGATGTTTCAGGTCCAGCCTCTGCCATTTCAACATCTTCAATGGGGGGCAGCCCTTCTGCAGGGGCCTCTGCCATTTCAGCATCACAATGAAGCATGTTGATCCTCGGCTCTGCCTTTCTTAGAGAACTGAGGTAACATTCTCTGGAGCCCCTTTGGTCACCTCTGACTGTGGCGATTCCTCGTTCAGTGGGGAATTTCATGCATAGATGATGGATCAAGGTGACGGCAAACAGTTCCTTTAGGGCGGGTCGCCCAAACACCCCGTGGTAGACAGATCGGCGATCGACGACCAAGAATTCCATGAAGTGATGTGCCACTTGGGGTGCTGTTCCCATTTCTACAGCCAAAGTAATTTTGCACTTTGGAATAATGCTATCTCCCGTGAACCCGTACAGTGGAGAAGTCATGGGGGTCAGCTCGTGATCCACTGCCATTTTCTCAAAAGTTGAGCCGAACAATATGTTTACAGAGCTCCCGTTATCCACCAGCATTCGCTTCAGTCCGTTTCGTGCCACTACTGCCCTTACCACTAGGGCATCACAGTGCGGATAATGCACGCCAATTGCGTCCTCCGGGGTAAATGTTATTGATTCTGCAGCCCTTCCCCCTTGGGATTGGCTTACCACATAACTGGCCATTGGTGGATCTTTCGCCTCCTTAGAGTAATTTCTTTGGGCATTCCTCGTCTCACCTCCCAGGTGGGGTCCTCCAATGATGGTATCAATTTCGCGGATTGGATGTTCTTCCGCGGCGGCAGGGCCTCTCCTGGGGTGTTGCCCATTCCTGGGTCTCTCCCTTTGATTGTTCCTTGCATTCCAAGGCGATTGTGGCCTTTCTTCTCTTCTTCTGGGGGACCTTTGCCTTGGCTCGTCATCATGACGACGGTTATCCCTTTCATTTCTGGGGTTGCTTCTTGGCCTGTTGGTATCCCTGCAATCCCTTGTGTCATGGCCATAGAAGCGGTGGAAAGTGCAATAAGGCGGTCCTTCCTCTTGGGGCCTATTCCTAGGCCCACCGCCTCTTCCCCTATTTCTAGAGGTTGAGGGTTTTCCAGTGTTCCAAACTGGGTTGTTGGCGTTGGGTTCTACATTCTCGTAAGCCAGGGTTGGCATGGCATTTAATGTGGCAGAGGCAAGCGCCTGCCCTGATGTGGGGGCCACGGTGTGCCCAGCTTGCGTCCATTGATTTACCATATGTGATGTTGGGCCTCTTCCAATCTGCCTCTGGGGTGGAGGGAGCCCTTGTGCTGCCCTGTTCCTGTGGTCAATCATCTCCTCATTTACTATCTCAACCTTCATCATTTCCACCAGTTCATCATAAGTTGATGGATTCTTGCTTCGGACGTCTCTCCAAAATAAAGTGTTCATATTCAGTCCTCCCTTCAGAGCTGATAGGGCCTCCTTGTCAGTGACCTATTCGCAGTAGGTGATTTCATCAGTGAAGCGGGCAAGATAGTTTTTCAACGTCTCCCCTGGTGCTTGTCTCATATCCTGCAAGCGCTGGATTGGCGCCTCTCCATCTCTTTTAGAAAGGTACTGGTTCAGAAAAGTCCTTTTCAGGTCTGGCCAGCTTCTTATGCTAGATGGCGCCAACCTGTTGTACCACACTTCGGCTGAACCGTTGAGTGTCAAGTGGAAAGCCCTGCATTTTAGTGCAAGAGAGGCGCCTTTGAGGCTCATCTGCGTCTTGTATTTGTTGAGGTGCTTCTCCGGGTCTCCTTTCCCTTCATACTTTGGGATTTTTGGTGGGAGTAAATTCTGTGGCATGGGAAAACAGCGAAGCTCCTTGGAGAAGGGGAGATTGTCATCATCATCATCCAGTTCGTAAGAACGGCACGGTTCGTCCGTTTCTCCCATGTTAACTGCGGGACGAGGTGTTTGTTGAGCATTTTCGCCCCGGCTTCCCCAATCTACTAGGTTCCGCCTTTCCCGCATATTTCTAGGTGGAGGGGCTGGTTCCCTTTGATTTTGCTGCTGTTGTGGATGAACTGTTTGGCGGGGAGACTGGTCTCTGTTTCTGGGGGCTTGCCCAATTCGGTCAAAAACACTCGCGGACCTTTGAGGTTGTGCCTCGTATTCCGGGAGGAAGTTATTCTCTTCGGCGGCTCCATTATTAGCCGGAGCGACTGTATAGCTGGAGGCTTCCATTTCCACTTCTCTTTCGAGAGGGGCCTCTTGAGGGCTTAAATGGGTCCTCCTCCCCGATTCTGCTTCGGTTCGCCCATAAGTTTGCTGCTAGTTCTGTTGAAAACCACCCTAGCTCTGCACTTGCATAAGGAGCTCTTGCATGGCGGCATTTTGAGCTGCTATGTTTCTCATGTTCGCGGCCATACGGGCCACTTCGACAGTTAGCATTGCAGCGGTTCTCGCACCTCTGCGATGTCGATGGTGGGGCCTTTGGTGCGTGACATTGGCTCGGATGACCTCTTCTTCAGAGACATCCCTAGCCCTAGTAATATCCACGTCGTCCCCCGAGCTCATGATTCGGGGATAATGTACAGTTAGTTCTTTTTTCAAGAATCGAGTTCCTTTTTCAAGGGAGAATCAACCGGGTATTCAAGCAAGGTTTTTGGTGGAAAACTCGTGGTTTAAGCAAGTTTTCCACAGACGGCGCCAATCTGTTGACCTCGAAAAATGGACCTTCGAGCCGCCAACAGATAAATCTTCAAGTCACTCCTTCCTGCGCTCAACAGCAAGCCGTTAGTCACTCGTGGCCCTTTTTCCCGGAGGGGGTGGTGGCGGCCGCGAGCACTCCGACGGTCAAGTCAGTTTTCAGTATAAAGATTTAAGTCACCGGTGGATATGCGATCACCGGAGACGTGAAGATATTATGGAATAAACTTAGTGTATATGAAAAGAGAGAATAACTTATGCTATTTAGATTGGTGGAAAAATCGAATCCTTCTTTTGGGACAAGGAGGTTGTATTTATACCATGGGTGGGAGGAGGAGAGCCGTTGGATGAGGAGACACGTGGCCTCGGATCCTTTCATCCTGTTCCATCCTAGACGTCAATCTGTCCATCAATAGGTTGGCGGATCTTTATTATTCTGACTTATGCGACTGATTTGACCGTTTGAATCCTGTCACACGTCCCATCAGTCAATCAAATATTTAATGATGGAGACTTGCACAAGGACTTCGACTAGAGGGAGGTGGGGCAGTTCAGAGATGCGTCGTTGCAGAGTACGGGCCTTTGCATCTGCTAAGAGGTGCGGATGAGTTCAGTTCTGACTGTCGAGACACTTGAGTTCGGTCCCCCCACACCAAATCAGTTCGCCTATGCGTGGGGCTTCATCTGCTTGACACGCGTCGGATTCTTTTGGACCCGTAACACATAACATACCACTGTCAATATATAAAACAAAGTGAAGTTCACACAAGACGTTTATGAGTAGGGTAAAAGTCAGTTTATATGGTATATAAATTATGATTTTTTTGTTGGTAAATGTTTGTTTCAGGGCGAAGTTGGTAAGCTTTCCGTAACACACTTTCAAGTCAATGCTGAAATTGTGAAAGACACATTGGTTCAACAACTGTTTGCTCAAAACAACTTTAGTAACTTGTAAATTTGGCATGATGGGATAGTTTTAGCCTTAATGAATTGGATGTTTGATTATTGCAATTATTTTTTATTTTACATTTGAACCATATGAAGTTCAGATTGATATTTCCCCAGCCCAAAATCCCATACTCTCAGTCAATCCCCAAAAACTAGAACTGAGTTGAAGCATTTGGGTTTTCAAAAAAAGAACAATATAAGAGTACTTCACACAAGATACTTACAACATAGGGAAGAAGGAAGTCGAACAATTACCTTTGATATGGGAAATTTCGAATCAGAAATCAACAACCAAATGACCAAGATATTTTTGCGTATTTATATATTTTACCAATCCTGAAAATATTTCGAAAACCAAATTTATCTCACAGACGAAGAAGGCTTCGCCATTCCACCATTGTTGATGTTATCATCTCATAGAATCTCGATTTGAATCTGAATAACCATACATTCAGCACATTCTATTTACTACGCCCGTTTTATTTGTGCATAAACATTTCAGTTACTAATTAAAATAGGAATGTTTCTCTCACAGTAAAATTTGGTATTTTTGTTGGGTTATAGTAATATATGTTTTTAAATTAGTAAAGTAGCATAAAATGAAATATTTTATATTTGCAAAGTATATATGATTTTTTTTTTTATTATTATTATTAATTTTTTTTTTTTTTTTTTTTTTTTTTTTTTTTATCAAAAATCAATTGCCAATTTTGTGTAGTGGAAATTACATGGAAGCTTGCTTTTAAAAATTACATTCCAAAAATAAGATTTAAGGTTTGTTTATACAAAAATCGGATAATAATATAATTTTTAAAAATTTATAATAATCATATAAAAATAATTTAATCTACATAACCACTCCACTCCACCCTACGCCCCATGAAACCCAAACCCAAATCCATAAATCATTTTTCATTTTTATTCTCTCTATTTATACTCTCCGTCCTCTCTCTTCTAACGTCGTCGAATGATCCACCGTCAGTGCATAGCAGACGAACACACACAGGAACAGCGCTGCTGGAAGCCACAGTACCAGCGTTGTGCACAGTGGGTGACTACGTCACTGTGTACAGCGTTGCTGCAACAACTGCAAGCAGGGCCGTGCTCATCGCATGGAGCCTCAACAGCAGCGCCGTCAGAAGCTAACGCATCGCACACAGCGGGCATGATGACGTTGTTGTAGCAGCTGTGGGTGCCGCCTCACTCGAACCTGCCATTATATATTCTTCCAGTTCTATTTTGTTATGTTTCATGGTGGTTGTAATCGTCGATGTTGTTGCGGCTGCGGTGGTTGTGCAGTGGTTTGGGATGAGTTTTGTGGATGGTGTTTGCAGGTGGTAGTTGTGGTGTTGTTGAGGTGGTGGTGACGACGGTGCTAGTGCGGTGGTAGTGGTGTCAGTGGTGTGTTGTGGAGTAGGTGGGTTGGAATGAGTGTTTGTGACCAATATTCAGTTGATTGTGACATTAAATCAGTTAATATGTGACTATTATATAAATTATGACCAATTATTTGATTGATTGTGATCAATAATTTGGTTAATTTGGGATGAAGAAATAATATGTGACCAAAAAAATGTGATTGTAACTTACAATTTATTAAATTGTGAGTGAGAAATTATTTGTGACATAATCATTTGATAATTTGTGACTATTAAATAAGTTGTGACTTATAAAATTTGTATTTTTTGATAGATGAATAAATTGTGATGTATAAAATTGTTGATTTGTGACCTAGAAATAATATCCGACCTATAAATTTTTTTGATCTGTGTTCGAGAAATAATTCGTGACTAATTAATTTATTAATTGTAACCAAATTGTACAAAATTGTGACATTAATATATTTAATTAATTGTTTCATAAATAAAATTTAATTAATATCTAATTTTTGAAGTTTTAAACTTTATTTCTTAATTTCGAAATGAGTCGTACTTATTCCATGTAATTCTCCCTTGTGTGTATTCACTAATCACTAATTCATCCCAACTTGAGCCCAATACCAAATTCATTATTTTGAACAATAAGTTCAACGAAGTGTCCATACAACATAGGGTGTAGATGTTGAACGAAAATAAGCTGGAGATTTCAATGAAGGTAGGGGTGTAAATTTGACTCGTCTACTCGGACAATCTGTAGCTTAGCGTCGGAAAAACTCGAGCCAGCCCGACTTGTGGCTAGAAAAAATCGAACCACATTTGGGGAATCGATCCAAGCCCGAGCCAGCCTATGTGACTCATTGAGCAACACTAGCCAGCCCTTAATAAAAATTGAATGTCTGCTGCCTTTAAGGCATCTAGCCCGTTAAGGTAACAGTAGCTGCTTTTATCCATATTTTAAATTTTAAATTTGAAATTTGAAACCAATATATATATATATATATATATATATATATATATATATATATTTATTTATTTATTTATTCATAGGAAATTTTGAGTTTCATATCAATTTACTTTAATTAGGAAATTTATAATTTGTATAAATTATACAAATTTTAAATTTTTTTTAAAAAAATGTTAGACTTGTCACGAATTAAAAAAAAAAAAAAAAAAGGAGCCGACTCGCTAAGGCTCAAGCCTAATTTTTTTGACCAAGCAAAAACTCGATTCGGCTTGAACAAAAAAAAAAAAAAATAATAACCGATCCATTTTTACTCTAGTCGAACTCAAGTTTCGAGTTTTAGTTCGTGAGCCGACTTAGCTCAACTTGGCTCGATTTGACTTGACTCGTTGACATCCCTAAATAAAGGCGTGTGCTGGGGGGTTTCAGCCATCATGGTTTCTAGGAGCTGGTGGAGCTCTGAATCGGAATATTTGCTAAGCCCAGGCTGGACCCAATAAGTCAAGGTCATGATTGAGTTAAAGCACAGTCATCCTTCACGCTTACAACCAATTTTTTCTGATCGGCTTAGCCACACCGGTCAAGAGCATTTTCCATCCAGTCACTGCTACATTCCAATTGATTCCCTTTCAGTTAAGCCAGCATTGCAAGGTGACAGGATGATTAAGCCATAATTGATGAATCTCAAGCATAGAGATATTTTCAATTTACATATATTTAATAACACACATAATTCAGTTCTTCAATATTTACAAACCAGTCTGCAACATATACCTTCATAAAACAGACGTAGAGAATAACAGACAGCATTGCATATAAGTATTGGTAGGCTTGATGTATACTTATAATATGCACAAGACACGTATGAAAATGTAGAGAAGCACAAAGAGAGAGCTATTTGAAGGTTTCATAGCGAGTTGTGTCCTCGATGAAATCCAGAATTGCTGAAGCTAGTTTTCCCTGGTGAGAAGTGTATCCATGATTAGCTCCTTTTATAATCTGTAATCTGTGGTTTGCTATGACTTTGTCAAACTCCATTGCATCCTTGATATCGACAAATATATCACTGGATCCATGGACTGTCAACACCCTGGACGTAATTTTTCACCAGTCAAAACACTTATATATAGTGGGGATATACAAATGTTATACAATAAGTTATATTATTCTGAATGCTTATAAGTTGATTGAACCATACAGCAGACATCATTAAATTCGACGACAAATTGTATAAGCTAACAATTTATATGGTACTAGAGCTCATAAACAATATTACCCAGGAACTTTGAGTTATCAAATGCATAAGCTGGCAGCACTGTTACAAGAAAAACAAGAAGCTAAATGCAGACTAAATCTGTAACATAACACCCAATGGTGGAAGCATTTTTGAAGCATGCCAGGCAAAGAATGATATCGTTTTAAAGCTAAATGAAGAACGTTTGTTTATCCCTAATTTAAAAGATGGAAATCCAATTCGATGACCTCAGGAAAGTCAAAGAAAGAGACAAAGAAATGACTTCATCTGACCATCATTCTAGCAATAAAGTACTGCTGCTGGGATTCTTCTTGTCTTCTCCTATTAGTTAATATGAATGAAACATTAGGAATTGAAGTTCTATGCCTTCCCAATTAATAAAAGGGCATTGGTCCACAACTTAGGCCCCGTTTGATTCCCATTTTAATTCTTATTCTCATTCTTCTACTCATTTTCAACCACATATTTTTTAATAAAATAATATTTTCTATCACATCAATAACTTTTCCTTCTTTTTCAACCACATATTCACCATTCATCACATCAAAAAAATGCATTTTCTTCAAAATAATGTGCATCAAACGGGCTCTTAATTTACAATAGTTATGTATTTCCAGTACCAAGATCATGGATAGAGGAACAGCTTTAACAGACCTCATTCACATTAAAAAGTTTAGCTACTTTTTTTAGTTAATCAATGTATCTATTCTCGCTATATCTTATAAACAACAATAATATGCAATACTAAATTAAAAGTTATCTAACAGAAAGGAAAGTCGAAATTAGCCACTTATACGTAAAGTAACCATAAAAGACCTGCATTTTGCATCAATGGAAAGGCAAGCTTCACGCATGTTTATATTAAGTCGATCCATCAAACTCTCCTTGGTGACTAGATAAGTTTCTCCTACAAAAAGAAGACACATGGTTAACTTACACCATAATTGGAGGCTATGTAATAATGGAATATTAGAAGACACATTATTATATATAATTTAAACCCTATAAAAAGGGGGCTTATGCGATGTAATTGACACAACTTTTGATAATGAAATAAATGATATTCTCCCTCAATTTCTCTATATTCTCTTCCTCTTCTCCTGTCTTATCCCGCTCCTTTCTCTTCTTTTCTTCCATTTCCCCTTCTCCCACAATTATCCTATTGTATCCTACGTCAATTTGGTAAAAAGTTATTGTTCATCCTGTTCACGCTCGGAAATTTACTTTTAGCTCTTCTTCATCAGTTTAAAAAAGACAAAAGGAAAATAACGTTGCCGCTGTCCAAAACCGCACAACCAACTGAACAACACGGCCATTCACATTATATCCCATATGGCCATACATATTCAAACCCTAGCCCAAACCACCACCCCAACATATATACATGCCCAAAACCACACATTCAGCCCAAACACCCATACACAAATAAACACCATCCCAACACACAAGCCGACCCAATATCCATTAGCCCATTACCCTACTTACACCAACCCATAACCCGACCCCCATCACAATACTCATATTTCCAGTCCAACAAAAATCAACCCACCAAAACCTCAGACCATACACCCTTCTTCCTCCCTCAAACTAGAGGTGTCAATTTGGCTTGTCGGCTCAGGCGACCCGTGTTTTGGCCCAGGAAAAGCCCGAACAGGCTCGGCTTGTGGCTTGGAGGAACGGAGCAGAGGTTGGAGCCGACCCCCATTTTGTGACGTCGGCTCGAGCCTGAGCCGGCCCATGTCACGAGTCATTTTCGGCCAATAACGAGTCGAGCCTAATATTAAAAAAAAAGCCTGCAAAACTTAAAAAAGAAGAAGCAAGTGTAGCTACTTTACGGTACCGTATGAGATACGTAAATTTGAAATTCAAATTTGGTTGAGCGCCTGTTAAGGTAGCGTGTAGCTGCTTTATACCGTATGAGATATGCAAATTTGAATTTCAAATTTAGTTGAAACGAATATATTTTCTTTCTATAAATATGAGGTAAAATTTTGAGTTTTATATTAATTTACTTCAATCGATTTTAACTTGCAGTATTCTAGTTCCAACTTCAATATTCAATTTATTTGCTCTAATATTCAGTTTCTGTTACTCTAATATTTAGTATCTTTTGCTATAATATCCATAGATGAATTTTATTGGTGATAAGATTAATCATTTTAAAGGTAGTTCGAGTACTCCATCCGATTATGATGCATCTCAAAATGTTCCAATTGATATGGAGGATATCGAAAAAGTACTTGAGACTAAAAGGTCAAAAAATAATCATTGAATTTGTTAGCAAAATATGACACGTAAAAAAGTTTGGGTCCGTTTGATTGCAATGGTGAAAAATTGGTGGAAAGAAAATGAATGGCAGGGAATTGAATTGTCTAAAATTTATTTTACAGGGAATTGTAATTAATGGTGTTTGATTGGTATAATTTTCCACCTGGCAAATTTTTCGTTTGACTTTATTTTTTACGCAAATTATCAAGTAAATTGATAAATTTTTTTACCATTGACTTTGGAATGTGTTCCAATTGCTAAAAAAAATGTTAAAAAGTTGGAAAACGTTTTCCCACCAATATGGTGAAGAGACGTTTTCTAAATTTTGTGCATCAACCGCTTGCACCTTGAAAAATTTGGAAAACGTTTTCCCTAGAAAATTAGTGCAATCAAACAGGTAAATAGTAAAAAGCAGGAAAACGTTTTCCACCTTCCACGGGAAGCTTAGGCTATCAAACGGACCCTTAGTGTTCAAAATAGAGTTGATATTTGGAAAGCATGTTGCAATTACTGTAACAAAGAACTTAGTTGGAAGTCCGGTTCGAGTACAACGCATTTGAATATGCATGTATTAAGGAGTTGCAAAGCGAAACCAAACGGTCTCAGCCCGAAACAGACCGAAGTAGTGTTTCGCGGTTCTAGTTCTCTCTTTCCACTTTTGTATATTTACAAGAAAGATTTCGTGCAGAAATGACTACATATGTGGCTGTAGCAGAGATGTCGATTACGATGATAGACTTAATATACTTTACCCGACTCGTGCAGAATTATCTCCAACCCATGTATACTTATTATTGTAGAAATTCTCTTTGTTTAGATACTATAAAATTATATAACAAAAGAAAAAAAGTTACTATTGAAGGTTTAATTTTTTTTAATAATGTTATATCATTTACCTTTGATTTGTGGATTGGTGGTAATAAAAAAAGGTTATATTGTTGCTACGGGCTCATTACTTTGATCACCGTGACTTCTACATAAAAGGATTATTGCAGTTAGATGTGTAAAATATCTTCATAATGCCATTAACATATACATGATTTTAAAAGATATTATACAAGAATATGGTATACAAGAAATGATTCGAAGTTTTACTTTTGATAATGTTATTGTGAACAAAGGTATTATCGAAAAATTTATTAATGATCTTAACCCTGCATTTGGAAGTTGATTTTTTATCTACGTTGTGTATGCCACATTATCAATTTGATTGTAAAAGATGGATTAGAACATATAAGATTGACTTTAGATAAAACTAGACAAGCAATAAATTTTATTACTGTATCACTATCTAGAAAGCAAGCATTTAACAGTTTACGTTCAGAGTATGACTTATAAGAGAAATCATTTATCAATGATGTAATGCATAAATGAAGCTCTACATATCTTATGTTACATTCGTATAAAAATTATGATAAAGTTATTTCACAATATTATAATAGTAAGCATACATACGGACTCGAACATAATTTGGAAGATTGAAAATGGTCGATGACATTTTGTGTAAAAAAATTCTTAAAACCTTTTTTCAATTCTACAAAGGAATATAAAGTTGTTTATTACCCTACAACTTCACTTGTTTTACAACACTTTTTCTACATTTCACAAACATTTCATAAATATAGGAATTTGCTACTTTTTGTTGATGTTAGACTATATGGAGTTAAAATTTTGTAAATATTCTAAAGAGTTGCCCTCTTATTTCTTTTAGCTTCAGTGGTGGATCATCGACTTAATTTAACTGGCTCAAAAGCTATTATAAAGGGATTTCAAATTTCATGAATGTGGAATTATTACATGTGCATATAGAATTTATGTTATATGAAATATATAACTATTATGCTGAAAAAGGAGGTCAATGCAATTATACTTCCCAAAGTTCTTTTCCAAGAAATATTTTAACAAATTCAGATGATATATGAAATTATTTGGACACCAATACAAGTGTTCGCTCATTTAGTTTTAGTTCATCAATATCTAGAGCAATAGATGTTAGTGGTTTAAATCTTGAAATTCCCTCTGAGTTAGCTAGGTATACGTGCATGGACGTTCATAGTGTGTTACAACCAAAAGAATTTCAGAAACTTAGCCTTCTATCATGGTGGAGGTGTAACAAAAGGCAATATTCAATTGTATAAAAAATTGCACTTTCTGGTGTCTACGGTAGCATCGGAGGTTGCATGTAGTTTAGGTGATCGAGTTTTATCAAGCGAACGATCAAGACTAAAAAAATATATATTGGAAGCTTTAATATGCTTGAAGGACTGGAAATGTGCAGAATTAGGTATTCAAGAAGAAGTTGACATTATAATGACAGAAGAGTTGCAGCAGATCTAAAGCATAAGATATTTTAAGTTTTTAATTCATTAGTTTAAAAAAATATGTAATTTTAAATTTATTTGTTTCAAAAAAATTGTACACCAAATATTATATTCGTGTAAAATTTTAAATCCACTTACGTTGATTGTAACTGGTTCCAAGCCCAAAAAAGGAGAATGGTTGTAAATTTTATTTAATTTATAATTTGTATAAATTGCAGAAATTTTAAATTCTTAAAAAAATTGTTAGATTTATCACATTTTTTTTTTTTTAAAAAAGAGCTGGCTCGGCTATGCTCGCCAAGACTCGAACCAAAAGTAAATTTTTTGATCGAGCAAAAGCTCGATTTGGCTCTGGCTAAAAAAAGCTCGAACCATTTTTACTCGAGCCGAGCTCAAGTTTTGGCTTGCAAGCCAGCTGACATCCCTACCCCAAACTCTAAACCCTGCATCAAGCTCCAGCAACCCTACCAATCAGAACTTTTGATAATGAAATAAATTGATATTCTCCCCTAATATCTGTTCTCTTCCTCTTCTTCTCCATTTTTCTTCTCATTTCTCTTCTTCTCTTCACTTTCCCTTTCCCTAAAATTGTCATATTGCATCCTACGCCACTATGTATCAGCTATCAAGTGCACTTCCAATCAACAAAGAAAGACCTAAACAAACCATGATACTTGTGGTGCCATTGGTCTCATGAAATTCTCATTAAACATTCAAGAATTTTTAAGGGTAAATATTGCTTTTATTGAAAGCAAGAATGGTAACAAATAAAAGAAGCTGAATTCTCATCAACAAAGTGATCTTTTCCGTTGTAAAGTGAAGGTAGAACAGAATAAAATCTGTTAAATTTGTGATACTAAAACTTGAGTGCTGATCCACAATTCTTAAAGTGATTAAAGTATATTTAACAAAAAGGTCAAGAGAGCACAGTGTTGAAAACTTTTTCTGTCGAATGACAGATATGGAACTTCTTCAGCCACCTCATATCATCCAATTGGCAACAATAGTAC
This sequence comes from Osmanthus fragrans, assembly GCA_019395295.1. Classification (NCBI taxonomy): domain Eukaryota; kingdom Viridiplantae; phylum Streptophyta; class Magnoliopsida; order Lamiales; family Oleaceae; genus Osmanthus; species Osmanthus fragrans. The sequence goes on along the minus strand of CM033347.1, from coordinate 12,843,448 downwards.
AGTGTAAAATTAAAATTTATAAAACTAGAACTTGATTGAGAAAACAAAAACATCAGTAACAAACCTGCAAGGAACATACTAATTAATTGATTGAAGTTGAAATCATCAATTTGCATTAAGAACCTCATAAAATTTGAAATAAAATTTATTGATACTAACCAACAAAATATTTATGCATCACCTTTTGAATTTTGAACATCGATAACTCCACTCTTCCTGATTCTTTCCAAAACGCCTGCACCAAGACGCTCTTCAATGCCTTTCTTCAGATCATAACGGCCAGAAACATTGATTACTGCATCTATGTCATGATATCTAGATGCATAAAGGAGTACAATATTTCCTCCTGCAATGTCATTACTCAGGATTAGGTCATCTTGAAGAGGGAAAAGAATATACAGAAAATCAGCTGGTCAATGAAGCTTCTTTGCCCCTTCTACTGCCCCTCCCCCCAATGGAAAGTAAAAAGGGAAAAAGAAGAAACACATCAAAGTATTAAATTTCCTTTCTGTGTTGTGTTTTAGTGTTCACGTGCCGATCGGAATGATAGTTAGAATTTATATATACCTCATAAATTTTCTAGTAGGGATGTCAAGTGGGTTGAGCCAAGCTGGGCGAGCCGCTTGGCTGGCTCAACTTATCCCAAAGGCGAGTCATGGGGCGAGCCGAGAAGGGTTTTGCTCGTGCGACCCACTCGCTGGCTCCCATCGGCTCATCCAAAAGTGTGAAACAAAAATAAAATAAAAAATTCAATTTTTAATTAAAAAAAAAAATGAGTGAGTCACTAGCAGGTTTGGCTCGCCCCACCTAGGGACGAGCTGAAGGGGCGAGACGAGCCGAATTTTCTTCAAGTGAGCGGGCCTGTACTTGGCTTGCCCCAACGCGAGCATGGTCTGGCTCAGACCATTAACATCCCTATTTTCTAAGATCTACACAAAAAAGGTGGAAATAAGAAGTAAGGACACAGATATAGGTCATATAAGTTCGTAATCCTTTCCAAAAAAAGTAGGTCATCTCGTTGGGAAATAATTGAACAAATTGTAATATTTTAGAATATAACATCACTGACTTGATGATTTCAACCAAGAGTTGAAGATAGTTACAGTGACAACTGACAACAAAAAAAATATATGGGTATGTTGGTCTATGTATATGATTATTGCATAAGCGAAAAAATAATAGTCGATGGAACGCAGCAACCAAATTACAGGTGACACAATGACAGAGGCAATCAAGGTACAATCCCTGGATTATTACTTCTCAATTTTTTTTTCCTACCATAAATTTCTCCTAATATGCCCAGTACTATAATGACCTATATTATCATTTTTTAAGCTACACTTTCATACTATATGTGGTCTTGAAGATGTTCCGAGTGCGTCCTTGACATCATGACATGCATCCAATATGTTCCTAAGTTCTCGAAGTTTCCAATAAGTTAAATAATATCATCTCCTTGCAAGAATGTACCATTTGTTTGATGTCTTCAGGGTATGTCCATACCCAAGACATGTTGAACATGACAATTTGGCATGGGGAGATTATCCCTAGACTGAAACAAAGAGAAAATTTCCCCTATAGTCACATTTTAAAACTGAAAAAAAGGGGTCTAAAATGAAAATCTAGTATTTACTATTTATACCAATTTGAGACAATTCATGAACTAATTTTAAGGAAGTGTTGTTAACATTTACTATTTCCCAAAGCTACGGTGAATGAAACGAATGTTGGAATTTTACTGGAGAAAAGAAACATAATGAAGTACTAATAGAGGGTGTAAATTGGCTCACCTTTGCTATGCCCAATAATTGTTTTTATTGGGCGGTTTACTCCATTAAAGTATTCAACCACAGCTCGTAAGTCCTCAACCTCTCTATAGTAGTTACTATACCCAAATGAACCTTCACTTTCCCTGGAAATCATTATGAACATTAAACAAAGGGTGGCAGAAAACTGACATTAAATTCAGAAATTAACGAGAGGAGTAACTTATCAAACAAAGAAGCAATGTAGATACTATCAAGAAAGCAAGTATTTTCTGATTTGTTAACTCCGTCTATGTTTCCTCATAACAGGTCGTAAGCCTCGATGACAATGTTTAGAAAATATTTATATGCATAGCTTGTATTTTTTTAGAACAATTTGGTGGCACTTTCCCTACTAGTGATGAGATGCACTGGACCTCGAGTGTGGAGAAGTATGTAGGCCAGAGTGCATCTCGCAAGCGATATGTAGCATTGACTTTTGTTGGGTTTTTTGATACCCAATAATCCGGACGATGATGAAAAAACAGATGTCGGATAATTTATCGACACCATAGACTTGGCTCGACTCGGAAACAACCTACACTTTGGGGGCCCGAGTTTGTTTTAGGTTATTGGGTGGATTAGTGTGTTTGGCCCATTTGTGTTAGGCCCTATTACCTTATTAGTTAGCCCAATTGATTGGTATAACCTAAACTATATATTAACATTTTGTGTTGTGTTGTGTTGAGGGGGGGTGTGATATTGCAAGAGAGGGAGGCAACCGAGAGAAAGAACTGAGAGGCAGCCAAGGGAGTTGAATAGACAGAGATTCAACCGTTGTTATCTCCTTCCCTTTCCTCCATTTGTAACTTGAAAACACCACCACCATAGTCTCCTTTGTGGGGATAAACTAATGTCCTTTGTGGGTATTAGAAGAAGAGAAACCAGAGGGGAAAAGAGGGCAACCAAGGTGGAGAGAAGCTTTGGGTCGAGCTTGAGTCGGATGGTGTTCGTTTAGATTTTTGAGCCCGAATCAAATATTTCTCGAGGATTAATTCCTACAAATGGTATTAGAGCTTGAGTTGTTGAGAAATCTATGTTTTTTGGGGTGAAAAAGGGTTGGAAGGGGTCGAAAATGAAGTTGGAAAAACCGCAAGAAAAGAAAAAAAATCTGGGCAGTTTTAAAATTTTTCTGATCGGACCTGTTTTTGCATTTTCTGGCCAAACCAGTGATTTGATGGAGAAACGAACACCACCGTTGGACTGTGCAGGCGAAGACGATCCAGGAATTGCAGCGCGTCATCTCCGGCACTGGAGCCGTTGTCGGCGCGTGGAACTCCGCGCGAGCGCGTGGGAGGCGCGTCGGTCGGATTCCGACAATGACTCCAAAAGACTGAATTTTTTCGACGACAAGATGGACCCTGTGGTGTTGTCAGATTTCAGTTTCGAGCAATATAGTGAAAGTTGGACGATTTTGCCCTTTGATGTCCGGTGCCGGGTGTCGTTTCGTGTTGCCGCAGTTGCTAGAAACTTTAGGACGAATGTCGATGATCCGAAAGTGGTGAATTCGCAATTCTCGATATTTACAGACCTTAAGACGTGGTCCGCTCAGTATCGTATTATTTCCTTATAATTGTTGCAGTTAAAATTATTGTGTAGCGTGATTTATTTTTTTGCATTAAAAGTCATCGTGTGGGGTAACGTTAGGTTTGGGGTTATTGTGAAGGGGTAACCATTGCAGGTTGCTAGACCTAGGAATTACTTGTTAATTACGTGCCATAAATTCTTTATAAATTTGTTACCATTATTATTCTACACTATTAGAATTGCATGTAACCTTAGAAAAGTTTGTTTTACTATTCTATGTGAATCATGTCCTTACTTTGCTTTTGATTATTATTTGGTATTGATGGCATGTGTAGGTCTAAAGCAAGTGCGAAAAATAATACGTGTTTTTAACTGTGGTGAATTTGGACATGGTGAAATAAATTGTCCTAAAAATGACAATGACAAGAGAGATGAGATGAGAGGTGAGGCGAATGTTTCCTTTGGGTCGAGTGATGACCTGTGCGAGGCTTATTGAGAGTAAACCTGGTTACTGCATGTGCATCTGTGTGTAACCCTTTTTCTGCATGATGTGTGATCACTTAATTTTGTTGCATTGATATGTTACACTTTCAATGTGTTTGATGTGGGTAATTGCATGAATTAGAGTGATCTTATTACTTTGTGTAATATGTTTGCATGCATAGTGGGTTGAGATTTGTGGCGTACTCTGTTTTGCTCTGTGAGTGGTGTGAAAGAGTGTGGTAGTGAGAAGAAAGAAGGGCAGCCGTTTTCTCCTTTATCTTTGTGGGCCTGTGTGGTTTGTATGAGGCAGCTATGTAGGATTATCTTCTTCCTCTTTGTGAGCCTCCTTTTGTGAGTGTAATATAGTAACCAATTTTTCTTCTTCTATTCTCTTTGTGAGAGTCATCTTCACCATTTTCTTTGTGGATTTTTTGAGCATTGGTGATTGGGGTAACGTTGTGGTGCGTGGGTCAATTTTAAATTGAGCCCTAACCTTTGTGGTCGCCGAAAGATATTGTTTTGTCATAGTGAGTTTGTGATGCATTAGTAGTAAGTGTGTTGGTTGGTGGTGGCAAAATGCTCGCGAGCTCAGCCCGCAAAAAGCCCAAGCTAAGCTCGGCTCGCGAATCGATGGAACGTGCCAAAGCTCAGGCTGAGACTTTTTCAGGGGCAATGGGGCCGAGCCTGAGTCGGCCCGCGAGCTTGAAAATATTTTTTTTTAAAAAAAAATGGTATGAGGAAAAAAAAGGGGCCGGCTCGTCTCGGACCGGCCCGTAAAGGCTCGAGCCGAAAGCCCGAGCCGAGCCCATTTTTTCCCGGCAAGCTTTTGCTCGGCTCGACTCGGGCCCGTAAAAAGTCCGCTTCGTCAAGCCCGAGCCTTGGATTTGGGCTCACGAGCCGGTCCGGCCCGGCTCGTTGACACCTCTAGTGTTGGTTATCTATTGGTGAGATGGAGTATAGATACCTAGAGATACATTGTGGTTTATAGCGAGGGATGTGGAGTGTGACATTTGGATCACGAGTGGAGATGTGATCAAATGTCTGGAATCCTTTATCTGAAAGAGATCCTGATTAGGCGGAGTGTGAGAGAGGACACTTCTATCACTGCTGTTAGGTGGAGCCCCATTGTCTACGTAGTTTGGGAGAAGTGATGTGGTGATAAAGGATTATCCCGAGAACTTAGGATCTATTGTGACTTACCAGTTAGACATGAGTTGAGTGATTAGTCTAGTGAGCATGGTGGAGTGATGAGTGGAGATATATGTTCTTGAGGTGGAAGTAACACGGAATGAGATAGGATAAGTGTGGTGAGATCTTTTTCGTGGGGTCATTTATGCATTTATTGTATATGTGTTAGCCTATTGATTAACTTGATATTAATATGTGATTTTGTGAGAACGTGTTTATGAAAAAAATCTGAATGTGTTATCCTATAATATATCGTCATCACATGGTTATTTGCTCTTGACTGTCACTGTGATTATCAGCTTCTACTTGGGTGTTCTTAACCTTAGCCCTGGTGAGTACATGGAACAGGTATGGTATGTGTTTCAAGTTGGAAACACGAAGTAATGTCTATGAAACCAATTTTATTGGTTACCTTGATTATGCAAGTATAAACTACGTGTTTTGTTTGTTTGCAGGTTTATTGGGAATCAAGGTGAAGATTGTTGGATTTTTTGATACCCAATAATTCGGACGATGATGAAAAAACAGATGTCGGATAATTTATCGACGCCATAGACTTAGCTCGACTCGGAAACAACCTACACTTTGGGGGCCCGAGTTTGTTTTAGGTTATTGGGTGGATTAGTGTGTTTGGCCCATTTGTGTTAGGCCCTATTATCTTATTAGTTAGCCCAATTGAGTGATATAACCTAAACTATATATTGAAATTTTGTGTTGTGTTGTGTTGAGGGGGGTGTGATATTGTAAGAGAGGGAGGCAACCAAGAGAGAGAACTGAGAGGCAGCCGAGAGAGAGTGAGAGAGGTAGCCAAGAGAGTTGAATAGAGAGAGATTCAACCATTGTTATCTCCTTCCCTTTCCTTCATTTGTAGCTTGCAAACACCACCACCTTAATCTCCTTTGTGGGGATAAACTAGTGTCCTTTGTGGGTATTAGAAGAAGAGCAATCAGAGGGGAAAAGAGGGCAACCAAGGTTAAGAGAAGCTTTGGGTCGAGCTTGAGTCGGGTGGTATTCGTTTGGTTATTTTTTAGTCCGAATCAAAGATTTCTCGAGGATTAATTCCTACAGCTTCCATTCCTCAATGGATAGAGATGGTTAGAAAAGTTAGTCCATGAAAATAGTATTTTGTTAGAAACTTGAAAAGGGAACTTGTAGAAAAATTATCAAAATTAATGCATGTACGTACAAACAGAGTCAATGTCAAATATACTCAATAAGACTCGATAACTCCCAATGTGAGAGATTCTCTTATTATATAGAACCAAAATCACAACTAAATATAGTAACTATCAATTACAATACTTGGTAACATATTAAATATGGTAGCTTTCCTTATATTCCGCTCATAGTTAACATTCGTAATAAAATAGGTGAAATGGTTAGGAGGGAAGGAATTGGGAAATATGGAAATAAACTTTGATATACAAAGGAAACGGTAAAATGGTGTAGGAATCAATGTTAATCATGGTTTGAAAAATGATGTTGTAGCCTTAGTGATGTGATCCGGGATAGACAATCACTTGGCCGAGCTTTGGAGTCCAAATAGTCGAAATCAACAAGCCAAAGACCAAGTTTGGTGAAGGGGTCGAGGGTCGAAAGCAATTGGATCGACACAAAATGGAGGGTCGAAGACATAACTATGCGACCGCATAGTTATCACGGATGCGGCCGCATCCAAATGGGCAGAGACATGGCCGGAGGCGGAGTTTAGTTCTATGCGACCGCATAGAAATACTCTATGCGGCCGCATAGAGTCTTTTCGAGTTCCAGTTCTATATTTTTCGCGAATTGCCAGATTTCATTATATTTCTTATTTTGGCAAGTTTTATTATTTTTGGACTCTTGATATTTCGTGCTTTTAGGGTTTTCCATATTTTCTTAGTTTAGTATAAATAGGATCTTTATTTCTCATTGTAACAAGTTTTGAATGATAATAAAAGTTGAGTTTTTCTCTCCAATGGATCTTCCATAAAATATGAACTTATCAAATATTTCGTGTTAATATTTGTGGCGTTCAAATCAGAACTTATCAAAGGATTGGACAACCTTTGTGGCGTTCGCAAATCGGGGTTCTAGTTTCTGCACTTCAACGGGTTTAAGGTTAATATACCTTAAATTCTTGAGTCGTGAGGCTCGGGTCAAGATCCTATCGTCTACAAACCTGAATCTGGGCTTTCCCGGCGTTTTTGAATTCATTCCGCGAGTTCCATGCGATTCCCCCAACCGGGATCTCATCAAGTGGTATCAGAGCTGGTTCTAGATTCAAGTTATATCGTTTATTTTATTCCTTTTGTTTTGAGTCTTTTTGTGTTCTTCGTGTTCATGTGTCCAGTAAATATTTTGAGTCTTAGATCCAAAAAATTCAAAAAAAAGAGTCAAAAGTTGTTTTTGTGCTCAATTTGAGTCCAAATCAACTTCCGTTTTTTTTTGTCTTTCTCGTAGTCAAATTTTCGAGTTTTGTAAAAAAAAAAAAAAAAAAAAATACTGTTCACGTCGTACTGTTCACGTCCGATTTTTTAAAAAAAAAAAAAAAAAAATTTATTTTTATTTTTTTTTAATCTCTTGGAAATTGTCCAATAATTTATCCTCTATCCTTATTCCAAAATCCATTGTATTCCATCCAATCCAAATTCAAGAACCACTTTCTTGAAATTTAAAAAGTCCAATCAAAGTTGTCCAGTTCAAGTCCTTTGAGTCTTTGAGTCAAAAAAAAAGTAAAGGATGGATTATGATTGGGGATCTGTTTTTCAAACTCGGTGCTTTGTGGATGATACGGTGTGCAGTTTGGCCATTGATAGGGAGCATGTATTTAATTTGGTCAGTATCACTATGGTGAAAAAATTGGGATTACCTTTACAACAGCACCCTAGGCCTTATCGGTTGACTTGGTTGAAGGAGTGTGGGAAGGTACATGTGATCAAACAGGCTTTAGTGAATGTCACCATTGGGGGATATAGTGATAAGGTGTGGTGCGATGTAGTTCCATTAAAATCCTTTCATATTTTGTTTGGGAAACCTTGGAGACATGAGATGAAGGCTGTGTATGATATGGGGAGGAACACGTATAGGTTTCTTCAGGATGGGAAACACATCACTTTGGTGGGTTTGACATTAGCACAGTCTCATGCAGATCAATGTAAGGTGAGGGGTGAAGTGGAAAGGGAAAAGCAAGAGAGTGAGATGACCACACTGAAAGAGAGCAACGTGGTTGGATTGCAAGAGGGACCTAGAGATAGGAAGATTGAGAGGGAGGATGATGAATTGGAAAATGCAATTGACATTGAGGGGAAAGTAGATGAGGTTGTTCAGTATGAGGATGAGAAACTAGAAGAGTATGTTGAGCCAATGGTTGATAATATTGTGGGGAGTGAAGAGCAAAGTTTCATCGTTAAGCATGATGTGGTGGAGACGATACATCATGAATACGATGACCCATATTTTGTTTTTGGAACTAACAGTTTCAACTGTGTTATGCTTAAGTCTTTCCTTCAGGCAGTACATTGTACGTGGGAGTTCATGCAACAACAATGGGTGAATAAGCTTGTGCTGCAATACAACCATATATGCGAGATGGGTGGATACCGTGTATTGATCTTATGTCATGGAATGAAGAATTTTCCATTTGATCCAGGTGGTGCAGTGATGAGCTGGATAGCAAGTTGGTTATCCCCTACGCGATCGCAAGGCATGAATTCGAGGACGAATCCTTTTGAAGAGAGAGGGGGATGATGTGATCCGGGATAGACAATCACTTGGCCGAGCTTTGGAGTCCAAATAGTCGAAATCAACAAGCCAAAGACCAAGTTTGGTGAAGGGGTCGAGGGTCGAAAGCAATTGGATCGACACAAAATGGAGGGTCGAAGACATAACTATGCGACCGCATAGTTATCACGGATGCGGCCGCATCCAAATGGGCAGAGACATGGCCGGAGGCGGAGTTTAGTTCTATGCGACCGCATAGAAATACTCTATGCGGCCGCATAGAGTCTTTTCGAGTTCCAGTTCTATATTTTTCGCGAATTGCCAGATTTCATTATATTTCTTATTTTGGCAAGTTTTATTATTTTTGGACTCTTGATATTTCGTGCTTTTAGGGTTTTCCATATTTTCTTAGTTTAGTATAAATAGGATCTTTATTTCTCATTGTAACAAGTTTTGAATGATAATAAAAGTTGAGTTTTTCTCTCCAATGGATCTTCCATAAAATATGAACTTATCAAATATTTCGTGTTAATATTTGTGGCGTTCAAATCAGAACTTATCAAAGGATTGGACAACCTTTGTGGCGTTCGCAAATCGGGGTTCTAGTTTCTGCACTTCAACGGGTTTAAGGTTAATATACCTTAAATTCTTGAGTCGTGAGGCTCGGGTCAAGATCCTATCGTCTACAAACCTGAATCTGGGCTTTCCCGGCGTTTTTGAATTCATTCCGCGAGTTCCATGCGATTCCCCCAACCGGGATCTCATCAAGTGGTATCAGAGCTGGTTCTAGATTCAGGTTATATCGTTTATTTTATTCCTTTTGTTTTGAGTCTTTTTGTGTTCTTCGTGTTCATGTGTCCAGTAAATATTTTGAGTCTTAGATCCAAAAAATTCAAAAAAAAGAGTCAAAAGTTGTTTTTGTGCTCAATTTGAGTTCAAATCAACTTCCGTTTTTTTTTGTCTTTCTCGTAGTCAAATTTTCGAGTTTTGTAAAAAAAAAAAAAAAAAAAAAATACTGTTCACGTCGTACTGTTCACGTCCGATTTTTTAAAAAAAAAAAAAAAAAAATTTATTTTTATTTTTTTTTAATCTCTTGGAAATTGTCCAATAATTTATCCTCTATCCTTATTCCAAAATCCATTGTATTCCATCCAATCCAAATTCAAGAACCACTTTCTTGAATTTAAAAAGTCCAATCAAAGTTGTCCAGTTCAAGTCCTTTGAGTCTTTGAGTCAAAAAAAAAGTAAAGGATGGATTATGATTGGGGATCTGTTTTTCAAACTCGGTGCTTTGTGGATGATACGGTGTGCAGTTTGGCCATTGATAGGGAGCATGTATTTAATTTGGTCAGTATCACTATGGTGAAAAAATTGGGATTACCTTTACAACAGCACCCTAGGCCTTATCGGTTGACTTGGTTGAAGGAGTGTGGGAAGGTACATGTGATCAAACAGGCTTTAGTGAATGTCACCATTGGGGGATATAGTGATAAGGTGTGGTGCGATGTAGTTCCATTAAAATCCTTTCATATTTTGTTTGGGAAACCTTGGAGACATGAGATGAAGGCTGTGTATGATATGGGGAGGAACACGTATAGGTTTCTTCAGGATGGGAAACACATCACTTTGGTGGGTTTGACATTAGCACAGTCTCATGCAGATCAATGTAAGGTGAGGGGTGAAGTGGAAAGAGAAAAGCAAGAGAGTGAGATGACCACACTGAAAGAGAGCAACGTGGTTGGATTGCAAGAGGGACCTAGAGATAGGAAGATTGAGAGGGAGGATGATGAATTGGAAAATGCAATTGACATTGAGGGGAAAGTAGATGAGGTTGTTCAGTATGAGGATGAGAAACTAGAAGAGTATGTTGAGCCAATGGTTGATAATATTGTGGGGAGTGAAGAGCAAAGTTTCATCGTTAAGCATGATGTGGTGGAGACGATACATCATGAATACGATGACCCATATTTTGTTTTTGGAACTAACAGTTTCAACTGTGTTATGCTTAAGTCTTTCCTTCAGGCAGTACATTGTACGTGGGAGTTCATGCAACAACAATGGGTGAATAAGCTTGTGCTGCAATACAACCATATATGCGAGATGGGTGGATACCGTGTATTGATCTTATGTCATGGAATGAAGAATTTTCCATTTGATCCAGGTGGTGCAGTGATGAGCTGGATAGCAAGTTGGTTATCCCCTACGCGATCGCAAGGCATGAATTCGAGGACGAATCCTTTTGAAGAGAGAGGGGATGATGTGATCCGGGATAGACAATCACTTGGCCGAGCTTTGGAGTCCAAATAGTCGAAATCAACAAGCCAAAGACCAAGTTTGGTGAAGGGGTCGAGGGTCGAAAGCAATTGGATCGACACAAAATGGAGGGTCGAAGACATAACTATGCGACCGCATAGTTATCACGGATGCGGCCGCATCCAAATGGGCAGAGACATGGCCGGAGGCGGAGTTTAGTTCTATGCGACCGCATAGAAATACTCTATGCGGCCGCATAGAGTCTTTTCGAGTTCCAGTTCTATATTTTTCGCGAATTGCCAGATTTCATTATATTTCTTATTTTGGCAAGTTTTATTATTTTTGGACTCTTGATATTTCGTGCTTTTAGGGTTTTCCATATTTTCTTAGTTTAGTATAAATAGGATCTTTATTTCTCATTGTAACAAGTTTTGAATGATAATAAAAGTTGAGTTTTTCTCTCCAATGGATCTTCCATAAAATATGAACTTATCAAATATTTCGTGTTAATATTTGTGGCGTTCAAATCAGAACTTATCAAAGGATTGGACAACCTTTGTGGCGTTCGCAAATCGGGGTTCTAGTTTCTGCACTTCAACGGGTTTAAGGTTAATATACCTTAAATTCTTGAGTCGTGAGGCTCGGGTCAAGATCCTATCGTCTACAAACCTGAATCTGGGCTTTCCCGGCGTTTTTGAATTCATTCCGCGAGTTCCATGCGATTCCCCCAACCGGGATCTCATCACTTAGTCCTTGTGTTTTGCTTGTTTCACTCTTAAGAAAGGCATATCTTAGAGAGTGTGAAGATAGTAGAGCTATCAAAAACATTATACTCGCTGTTGGTTCACTATTTATGGGGTTAGAAGCTAAGTTGTGAGTTGATTTCTATTATGTGGTTTTCAATGATAGACTTATGAAGTAGAAAAGTCAAATTAGGATTAGACAAAGACATGAATGGAAAACAATCCTTGGTATTCGAGATGGTTTATATGAGCGGATAGTTATGCTCTTTGAGATTTATAGTATTACTAGTACTTTCGTGAGACCAAATGTTGAATTCATTTATTGAGAAAACTCTCGTTGCTCATTTTGATGATATTCTCATGTATGCTTGGTCGAAGGAGTAGCATTAGATTGTCTTAGGTAGGTTACTTGTACCATCAGATCTGAGAAATAGTATGCCAACAACAAGAATTATTTTTATTTGCATTTACAATTGTTTTTCTTAGGTTTATTTTGATCCTAAAAAGGTCAAGGCTAATCGAGAATAGCCTATATCTAAAACATTAACTAAAGCTTGTCGCTTTCATGCTTTAGAATCGTTTGATAGAACATTTGTTAAGGCTTTTTATACAACTGTAGCCCTATTATTAGAAAAAACTACGAAGAGTTTTGTACAAAGGTATGGTTTCGCTTTCATTGATTGTACTACTTACTACCTAAAGAGTTTGACCTTTATGATGACCATCAAGCGCATTAATACCTTTGGTGGGAGTTGTGTTAAAAGTAACTGTAGTGGAACAGTGAAGCAGAATGGATTCAATTCATACAGAAATATTATAGCAGCAAGTTCAAGCCAAATCGTTTACATTTAGACATGCGAGGACAAGCATTGCATTGCTATAGTGGATATGTAACATTATATTTTTGTGGCTAAATTATCACATTAAGGAACAAACATAAGCCACCATGGTGCTCGAGAAGTCAGCTAAGTGATAAGAGACAACTTGGAGAGCAATCTATAATATGCATGTGAGTGTATAAATATTCTCCTAAGCATTCTTTTCTCTTTCTATAGAGAAGTATATAGATATAAATTATACAATGTAGCTCCGAAGCTTACCCATTTCCAGCAAAATCAAAGCGAAATGAACTAATTCCTTCATTTTCTAAAGCCATAGCTAGGTTCATCATATTCCTGTGCTCCTGAATTTGAGAGAGATAAAATCCACTGTTAGATACAATATTACAAATCTACCCAAGCTATTTGTTGCAATATAGTACACCTTGAAGAAATAAGAAAAATGGCTAATAATCTTGAGATTTCCAAAGAAAATACAATGACGTCATCTCTAGTCTCTATAAATATTCACCAACTCAAAACTTTTTTTTTCCGCTGATTATGTACATTAATTTTTCCTGCTTTAGATAGTCCAGTTTTCTTGCAAAAGGAAACACAAGTTTGTTTCATCAAAAGAAATTGTGGATTATAACTTCTTACCCGATAGCTTAATTCCTAGCACAAGTGCTACATGGAACAATAATTTGCAAAGCTACTATAAAGAAACATGTAGTACATCAAAGAAAAGCAGTGAGGATCATTAAGTATATTTTTAGCAAGCAAGAGTTAGCTGCAATTTTTTTTCTGTGGATTGTTGTAATTTCCTTAGATTTCATTTTCATTCTTTGCTACTAGAGATTTAGTTTTAGACCATTATAAAACCGGCCAAAATAATTTTTGAATGGTTTCAGTATTAATTTTTCAAAGGCATGTCTTAAAGGAATTACTAAACCAAAGGATGTTTAAAACCAACAATTAGATTGCAGATCTTACTTTTTGCAATCTAAAACAACATATTTGAAAGAATTTGCAGCATGCTTGAACATAAATTTCAGTTCAAGATTCTTACTTGAAAAATATTATCTTTATCATTGAATCACCTTGTTGTTCCATATCAAAAAGTATGCATTTTGTTGCATTCCTATGGTCCCAATCTTGATCACAATTGAAGGAGATTATTATCCACAATCTAAGTGCCAAGATTTGTGAATTTTCATGCCAAAAATGTGGTTCTAGGGCTTTTCCAATTTTGGTGTATTTCTTTCACACGAATTTTCACCATTCTCTTCCATCTTCTCTCAAGTTGTGCTGACCATTTTTGAGGGAGCTTGTGAGGAGCTAATGGAGGTTGAGGAAAGTTGAAGGTTTAAATTTCAAGTTCAAACCACTCTCTCTTATCCATTTTAATGTCTTTCAGATTGGTAAAAAGTGCTAGTATATTATGCATCAAATAATTAAAATATGTCAGATATATCAACTAAAATTAAAGGTAGAAGCTATCAGGATTATGTTATGTTGTAGTGAGTTTGTCTGGAAACTAAGAAAAGTGAAGAAGATTCAAAAAGAAGGAGAAAATGAAGTAGAAGGAAATTCAAACTCTTTTCTTTTATTTGGTTCCAGAAGAAATTTGGGAAATTTTGGAGGGAAAATATTTTAAAACTCTCTTCTACCTCTACATTACTTTTTAAGAATTGTGAATTAAACAACTTTTACATTATCTTGTGATCTGTTACCGACGTCATGTGCCTCAGGTATTTTATCTTTTCTAAATTCAACCTCAATTTTGTTTATTCAAGATTTCAGTGGGATCTTTGTATAATTTGGTACAATAGCAAACGGAAAAAGACGGAACATACCATTCTCCGATGGAATGTCTCACTCAACCTTCTTAGGTCGAAAAGGCCAAAGAAAATTCCAAGCATTAGGTAGTGCAATTCCAAACAGTTGCACTTACAGAAACCGGGTATCTAGTAATCATAACTAAACGGAAAAAGCTCACTGACCTTTGTGCATAGAAAGCCGTGGCACAAGATTACAGTTTCAGTAGATCCAGTCTCGTGCAACACCCCCACAAGTTGTTCTCCATGGTTATTTTGTATTATGATTTTCTGCTGCATAGCTGCTCAAACACGATCATGCATACATTATAACCACAAAATGGTATAGCACCCTGGCCAAGTTATTTATGTCACAGTTTAGACAAATTTAACTTTCTTTATGATCAACAAGGAGGTCTTAGGGAAATAGATCCACAAACCAAACCTATATTCTACTTTAGAATGTTCAGCAAAGAGAATCTATCCATAGACACTGGGACGCTTTTAAGGTAAGAAACCTTCCAATGTGTGAACCTCGGGATGCAAGTCAATATACATGAACACAAAGCATTTATAATAAGTTAATGTAACAAATAAATGAATTATCAGTTTCTGTTGAATCTCAAGCACACACTCAGGCTCATCATGAAGGAGGAATTTGCATAGAAACACTTCTGTCTGCTCGTTGAAATGAGACATTCATTCAACAGATAAAAACTTGCTACCATGTCATCATGTTTGGCTAAATTTAAAACATGTTTGGATATGTACCTTATTTTACTTTTATAAATTTACTTATTTTGAAATTAACTTTTACAATAGTGTCAAGATAACTAAATTATTCTAACATTTACAAATAAAGAAAATTATTTATTTTATAACTTTTAAGCTTATCCGAACATGAACAGGTGAACCACTATAACCTCCACGGAATATCATCTAAAACTTGATTCCTATATCTTCCAACTCATTAAAATTTATCGATGCCACCAAATCAATAAATATAAACATTTACCCCCAGAATGATCAAATTACAGTTCATGTACTGAATACTAACAACCTACACCAGTCATCCATGGCAGGGTGTTCAAAATTTATAGAACTCCCAAATTTAATAGAAGTTTAAAGCTAATATCGGAAACGGGTCACTCAAATTCACAATGTTTTAGAAATAATTAGCTTCCGTACGTACAGAGATAAGAATAGATGCTAGAACAGGGCTTTCAAGCATTATTTACCTGGGTTTTGAGGCATCATGTTCGTATTTGCTTGAAGAATTGAAGCTTGCTTGGCGATTGGTGAAGTGTAAATTCAAATGAGTCTGAATTTTTTTTTTATCTGAATTTGGAAGAAAAATATCGGGGTTAAACAGAAAGTGTTAAACTATATATCGTTTTCTTACAATTGACTTGAGTAATGGAAACAAATAGAAATCGACAGAGATAACGATGAGACTTGGGGAGCAGAGTAGAGTTGGTCAATTTTTTCAGTGATTTCTGAGTACTCTGTGATAGTGAACTAGCGAAAAAGTAAGGAAAATTACAGAGAAGTCCTCAATCTTTTCAAAATATAGCACTTCAGACTTATAATTGTTTGGTCTTCCCTACCTTCAGCAAAAAAATTATGCTTCCCGTACATTCATTATTGACATCCCCCAATGTATAGAAAATTTGGTTATTGATTGAAAAAAGTCTTGTTAAAATTAATGTACAAAAATCTATCAACTTACATGATGTCAAATTTAATACACTTCTTCATCATTGTCACCAAAATAGGCACAAAAATCCCTATATCACATTCAGAAGTGCTATGTGTACGAATATTCTCTACCAAGATTTTCACAGACTACACATGGCAGCATCCGATTTGAAATTCTGGCACCACTGCTTCTGTACAAGCAGAAAAATTGTATCATATTTCCTATTTTTTCTTCCACGCTTTTTAATAATATTCTATATAAATAGGTGAAAAAGGAGAATTGGTCGGATTTATCTCATAATAAAAATTTAACTTTTTAAAATGTTTATATCTTGTACATGAACTTTTTCTGAAAGGTAACTCATCTAAATCTTCCTCTAATTTTATCCATTTTCTCAATTAACACAATATAATTGTCTTTTAAAATGAATATCAATCAAATACTCTTTTAAACTTTGAAATTCAACGCTAACATAAATGAAAGGTGACATGTAATTTTTGAGGTCTTAATAGTTGAGACTTGAGATTATAGGCTTGCTATTCTTTTAAAATTTTAATTTATTTTCTTTTTCCTTCCATCTAGTAGAATTTATGTGTCTAATTTCTCAACGTTCAAAATTTGAAGGCCTTTGAATATAATATTTTGTTGAGATTGAGGATTCATGTATCTTTACCCAAAAAGAAAACATCATGGGTCCAAATTGAATTCAAACCCTGGTCCCAGAATTAAATCAATTATATAATAGTTGCATGTTTGGTACAAATTATAACAAATTATAATTTCTTTATGATTTTTAATTAAAGTCAAGTATTAATTTTAACTACACATTTATAATTATTGTTCACTTATTATTCATACATAAACTCATTCCTCCTAAACAAATGCGTACTCATTGGGCATGATTGAACATACTGATTTCTTTTCCTAATAAGCTAACAATTATTTTTTTTTTTTTTTTTTTTTCCAATTGGAAATAAATTTGCTTGTAACCACTATCTTTTATTTATGCATTGATCTTAAGTGGAATTCTCGTCACTTCCACGTGGTTAACGAGCATAAGTCGAGGAGCAAGGCTAATGGGCCTTAGAGGCATTGTGCTTTTTTTTGGCGATTGTAGAGGAAAGGTTGGCCATGATGTGAAAAAATGTCGGATGCTTAACTTGGTCCCAACACCGGGGAAACTTAAGTATAGATGCCAATGGCCATAAGGCCTAGGCTGAGGCTCAAGACGAGGAAGGGGATCCGCTGGAGAACCAAAATAAAAACTTTCAAAGTCGGAACATTCCAAACTCATAATGCCTTGAAGCACAAGGCTAAGGCTAGATGCCAAAGCTTTAAGAGGTTTCTCCCGAAGCTGAGGAAAGCATATAAAAATAAGTTGACAACTATTGGACATTGAACCAAAGATACTCTACCAGAGGAAATTGGTGTAAATGACCTATTTAAAAGTGGGTATTTTCACTATGACCTTTGACCAGATTTAACTTTAAAAAAAAAATAAAAAAAGAAAATCGAGTTTGACGTTAAAAGTCCAAAAATACCCTCCCTTTCACTTTCATTTGACCCACACGTGAAAAAGAGAGGGAAAAAGCAAAAAAAAAAAAATCGACTACAAACGTGAGATGTTCGCCGGCCTGGAAGTGAAACTTTGGTCACAGAACAAAATCCTAAACCATTGATCGAAGATAAACAAGGTTAGTTCAAGAATATTGAGTTTCATTTTGATTTTGTGAAAATGGCATGATATTTCAACATTTTTGTGGTTTATTGTTAATTATTTGGTTAAATGATTGAGTATATAAGATTAGATTAGGTGGATTTGGTATTTTTTGAGCTTGGAATCGCCGAAAATGACGTTTTCCGGCGATCCAGCGCCTAGACGACGAACCGGACAGTCGGGTCAACCCGAACCGGACAGTCGGGTCAACCTGACCCGAAACAGTCGGGTTGACCTGAAAACAGTCGGGCAAACAGTCGGGTTTGGATGGTCTCTTTTTATTCGGGGTTGGGCCGTCTGTTTTGGGCTATACAAAACAGTCGGCCCAACTGTGAAACGGTTGAGTCGACTGTTTTGACCCATTTTTTTTTTTTTTTTAAAAAAAAACAGTCGGCCCATTTTAAAAAAAAAAAAGTTTAATTGAAAAAAAAAAATTTGTAATTTTAATTTTAGAAAATTTGATAATTGATAATTTTACCAAAATTAAATTTTATTTTAAAAGAAATTATTAATATTAAAAATTTACTAACTATAATTAAATAATAAATATTTTCTTTATTTAATTATAATATTTACTTATTGTTTAAAATTTTTAATTATGTAATTAAATAAGTAGTACTAAATTGATAATTAACAAATAATAAATTATTAATTATTTATAATTTGTTTGTAATTTCTTTATAAGTTTATTTTTTTTAAAATAATTAAAAATAAAAGATTAAATAATATTTGTAATTAAATATAAAAAATATTGTTTTTAAATTTAAAAATTTGTAATTAAATATTAATTCAATAATATTTGTACTGGTTAATTAATTCATTTATTAATTTAAATAAAATAATAAATATTTTTTTTATTTAATTATAATATTTACTTATTCTTTAAAATTTTTAATTATGTAATTAAATAAGTAGTATTAAATTGATAATTAACAAATAATTAATTATTAATTATTAATAATTTTTTTGTAATTTCTTTATAAGTTTATTTTTTATAAATAATTAAAAATAAAAGATTAAATAATATTTGTAATTAAATATTAAAAATATCTTAATTTCTTTTTTTTTTATTTGTAAACTTAAATAATATTTGTAATTAAATATTAAACATATATAAGTTTACAAAATAAAAATCGGTAATTACATATTAATTCAATAATATTAATATTTTTTAATTAATAGCCGATAATTTATTTATTCATTTAAATTAAGTTTGTTAAAAAAATTTAATTTTGTAATTAAATAAAAATTATTTATTTAAATTGTAATTTCTTTTTTACTTTATTTTTGAAATTGAAAATCTGCAAGTACAAAGAATTATAATTAATTATTAAACATGTTCTATATCTTTGTTGGTAGTAGTTGTCATTCAGATTGCTTAATGTGATGTTATTATACCTTATCATGTTATATCTTGTACAGTGTTGTAACATGACTCATTTTGAATTTTTGTAGGATGGAATATCATCTGGATGATGAGTTGAGGCCGATGGCGGGGAAAACTACTTGGAATAGTAGCTTTGATGCTTTTTCGATAGTGGAGGGGCTGTTGGATGATCAGCACATACAGATGCTGCGACAGTCATTCATCTGGCCCTTACGTGAGTTGCGTGAGATACAGTTTTCGGGCCGGATGATCGATGCATTATTATGTCGATTGCTGAGTCCTGTCGACGGCGATGCCCTCCACTTCGACCTCGGGGGCAAGGTCGCCAGTTTCAGTCCAGCCGAGTTTGCCCTGATGATTGGGCTACAGCTGACGGGGGACGAGGTTGCTCGACGAAGCAACAGGTTGATGGATGCCTACTTTTCCGGGACAGGGGACGATGCTGCAGTCGCAATTGATCGACGCAGTCAGGAGATGTGACCACATGCTAGATCGATTGAAGTTAGGATTGGTCTACATTCTGGAGAACGTTCTGCGGTATCACCATAAGAAGACTGTGATCGATCTCTTCCACTTAGAAATCGTTGATGACCTGGATGGCTTCAACATCTATCCATGGGGTCGGAGATGTTACGATGACACCGTCCACGTCTTCACCAGATCGCACTCGAAGCTCAAGGGGGCAGTGCGTAAGTACGATGTATATGAATTGCCCCTAACAGTGCGGGTAAATATTTAACATACTCAGCGTTCTTGAAAAAAAATAAACGTAATTGTGTATATAATATATGTATATGTTGCAGATCTGGGCGTACGAGACCGTCCCCCTGCTGGGTAGCCGCTATGCAAAGCGGCTGGAGACACGTTGCCCCCGGATGCACCATTGGCGATCATTCCGACAGGATGGCTGCCCATCTGGAAGATAGTTATCGGCTCTCCTCGACGATCTCACTGTGAGTATTGTAAATTTTTCATTTATATTTTATGCAATTTAAAATATCGCTGCAGTTTGTTATAATAATTCGAACGTCAATATGTCAGCTTGAAGTAATAACAGAGTTGACGGCGTCGATGGAGGAGGAGGGTCCAGGCGACCAGACGACCGATTCGATCTTGGACCGAGATAGGGTATGTGAGTTGACCGATAATTTATGTATAAACATTTTCTATAAGGTTGAAGTTATTAATTGTTTATGTTGACATTTTTGCAGGAGTGCGATCCAATTGATCGAGGCCTTTGGCGCCCCCTCCGCCCATGGTGTCACCTTCGCGGAGGGCGTCTCCGGTGCCCATGGCATGGTCGCCCCCTTCGCCCCCACATATTCGTCACCACCATCCCGACAGTTCCTCCTTGGATCTCCTACACCCGGTCAGAGCCAGGGCGATGATTTATTTGTCCGGTTGATTGTACTTATCACAGGGGAGGTCGGCGAGCTACGACGACAGTTGACCGGTCAGATTGCTGATTTACGCCGAGAGTTGATGAATCAGGGTCGTGATCTGACCGGCAGAGTCGACTCTTTGTCACACGATGTGTATCTGCTGCGTGGCCACGTTGCAGATTTTCAGGAGGAGGTCGCGTCGCTTCGGTCGGCTGTTACATCTGATGGAGTCAGAGAGCGTGGCGGAGAGGGGGACGGAGAAAGGGACGGAGAGGGAGGTCACCCACAGTACTGGGGAGATGTGGACCTCGCGAGCTGATTGTTTACGGAGGAAGGGGCTGGAGAGACGGCGGAGGAGGGGAGGAGGGAGGAGGCAGCCCCGACGGGGGAGAAGGGGAGGACGGAGGAGGTGGTGGAGGAGGCAGCCCCGACGGGGGAGGAGGGGAGGATGGATGAGGTGGTGGATGAGGGGAGGACGGAGAAGGTAGTTGAGGGGGGGAGAGGACGCCGGCCGTGACTGGGGGTAAGAAGCGTTCTGTTGACGTGCTTGAGCAGGCGGTTGGCAAGAGGCCTATGATGCCGTCACATTACATTGTTTCTCCCTACACGGCAGAGGCCAAGAGGATGACGTTTATTGATGGAGGCGTCCCGAACATATTTAGGGGGGTGGATAGCGCCAAATGGAAGGCGTTCGAGATGGAATGGAGACGGTGGAGGCTCGGGTAAGTATTGTATTAGATTGGTTAGTGAATTGCGATACGCTTACTCGTTACATATTGTTTAATAGTTTTTGGTTGTATACATTCAGGGTTCCCCGCACCATCGCAGGAAATACGATCCAGAACGTCTACACATTATAAATAATTAAATATAAATTAAAGAATATAAATCATTTTTAATTAATATTTACTTACCGATTTTTAATTAATATTACCATAGAATATATTCTTTAACGAACACCGAGAATAATAATTTTAAATTTGATGGTGAGTAAAATTAAATATTGAATTTTTAATAACATAAATATTAAAAATCTTATTCATTTCATACATTAACTTATATGTCACTTAGGAGAATATGACTGTTACAATTTTGACGAGTATGGCCTACGGCTCTGCACCTGCCACATCTACGCGGTTGATGAAACTCTCCGGTAGATGGTATTCTAGACGTACGTGGACGTTCAGGACCACGCGGTTGAACTTCTGGTGGTAAAACAGTATTAAGGTGGATAATGTTGTCGGGAACTTCCCACTCAATTTCATTAGGTAGAGGAAATATTGTCTCTGCGTACGCTGCTCTCCAAGAGTCGGCTATGTAATAAGGAGAGCATAATGTTCTCGGTGCAAATCCTCGATATATAGCCACCGCGACCGCATGATCACATGAAAAACTCTCCAACTGAAATCGACTACAACTGCATGTATTCTCACTCAAGTCAAACACGTATGCCGTAGTACGTGTACATTTCACAAAGCATCGCGACTCATCCAGGGGTTCCACATTCAACTTCCTCGCAACATTTGCAGATTTACAAAGTTTCTGCTCTTGAGCAGGGGCTAGCATGCTCGAACAATTACGTGATTCTACACGTCGATCGTGAAACCACTGCTGCAGTTTGTTACGAACGTTCTCAATCAATGCAAGGTTGGGTAACTCTCGATCCTTCTTGAATAATGCATTGAGAGATTCCGCATTGTTCGACGTCATCATGTTGTATCGACGGCCTGAAAAGTGTGAACGAGCCCAATGTTCAATCCCCATTTTGGTTAGATACTCCCAAACTTCGAATGATTTCTTTCTTATTTCTTCAATGAACGAGTTACACTCTTTAACACTGTACGCTTTAGCCGCTCTTCTGAACAATAAAACGATGCCTTTGCCCCAATACCTAGTCTTCAGGTTGCCTTGTATATGGTACATACAATAACCATGATGTGCTTCGAAAAAAACTTCAGCGATACCATTTATCAAAGACTGTCCCCGATCAGTTATAAATGCAAGCTCTTCGACTTCCCCGATTACTTCCCTCAACTTTGTAAAAAACCAACGCATCGACAAATCATTCTCACTATCGACAATGCTGAATGCAAGATGGTAGATTTGGATATTGGCATCCTGACATGTAGCAATAATCAACTTGCCTTTGTATTTAGATTTCAGAGTTGTGTCATCGACTAGAATTATGGGTCGCATGGCATTTTGAAATCCTCGAATGCATTGTCCAAAAGCCATGAAGAAAAATTTGAATCAATTATCACCCTCCGTCTCAATAAAATATGCCGATCCAGGATTAGTTCTCTCCATATTGTAACAGTACCTAGCCAATTTAGCATAACTCTCCCCAGCCGATCCTATTAAATCTTCAAATGTGCATTCTTTAGCTTTCCAAGCCTTTTGGTAGCTCAAGACCACTCCGTAATCTCTATGAAAGTCGTTCCTAATGTCCGAAAGTTTGTAGATCGTCCGTGGGTCTTGATACCTGTGCATTATCTGTCGACCAATAAACCAAGCACGGGATTGTCTATGATTACTTCGACCAATTCCCACTTCACAAGTATGTTCTCGTACATACTTACGAACTATAAAGAACTCATTCGTGTCCATCTTTGTCGCTTGCAAACGCCAACTACAATTGTCATCGACGCAGACGATCGTCAACAACGACTTAGTTGACTTTTTCACTTTGAACTCAAAGTTGTGTTTCATCGCAAGTAGATGTAGAGATTCCTGCAAATCTTTCTTTGTTTGAAACAGCTGCGTGACATACAAATCATCATCATCAGGAACCACACGCGAAGAGTTAGAGGACGGTCCACTCATTCTAGCCCTTGAGGTCCCACACTGCTCATGTCTCTGACGGTAAGCAAACAAATCCTTATTTGTAAAGTCATTCTGATTCTCGCTGTCGTTAACTACGGATGGAATCCTGTGTGTAACGACCTAATCACGATGAGAAACATCTGTCTTTGGAATAACCACATCATTCTCACGAACTATCTCCACAGTATTCCAAAAATCATTACTCTGATCACCTCCATCCGAATTACCTTCGACGACATCCTTCCTCACTAAAGTCACACAAAGAGGAGTCGTGTGCTTTTGGTTCATAAGGAATAGATAATTCACTTCAACATCAGAATAAATCTTAATAGGTGACATGAAAATTGATTCGTGCTCATTGAATATAAATTTCAATTCCATATCGTACTGAGACTGATCAACATTCAACTTGTTCTGTAAATCACTATACAATTCTGCATATGAGGTACTTGATGTTATGGCAACCGCGATAGTACAACGTCTTTCACCCGTATATTTCCATACCCATCGATCTTTTTCATTTAGTTCGAAATCACCAAAGTAACAAATCGGGACTACATTCATATCTGCATGACGAAATATAATTTCTAGAAATAATCAGTAGCTACAAAAAAAAGGTCGGCTGAAACAACCGGCAGTTTAAACAGTCGGTTAAGACAGCCAGCTGAGTCGTAACAGTTAGCTGTAACAGCCGTCTGTCTGCCAAACAGACCGTTTCGTAATATATTTTTTCATCAGATCTATTTTCTTCGTCTGAACGATGCAGATGAATTTTTTTCTTCTTCATGTTTAAAAAAATTACAGATCTATTAACAATTTAATCTACTAACACATTATACATTATAATAAATTTTATCTATAAAAACATACACTAATTTGACGCAAACGAAATTAAATATGCGTAAAATATACTTACTGAAATTATAGCAATTGATATAAAAAAATTCGGTTCTCAACGTTCGATCGATTTTTCAGATTTTATTGTTCAGGCTGATGAAAGTTGAGAGAATTTTTTG
Organism: Osmanthus fragrans; assembly: GCA_019395295.1. Lineage (NCBI taxonomy): Eukaryota > Viridiplantae > Streptophyta > Magnoliopsida > Lamiales > Oleaceae > Osmanthus > Osmanthus fragrans. The sequence goes on along the minus strand of CM033347.1, from coordinate 12,819,088 downwards.
TCTGTGTTGGAATGGACAGATAAGAAATGGCAATCAAATTTAAAAATTTACGTAGTAGTTGGTTTTTATTTGTGAAATAAAGGGTATTATTGTCTTTAAACAAAACATTATTTAGTAATTGTTTTATATGCTTAAGGGCGTTTTTGTCTTTCACCATCGAAGAGGTCATTGTGGAAATATTCAAATTTTTTTAAGTCAAAGTAGAAATTCCTTTTTTTGATTGGGTCAAACTTAAAAGAACCCCTACTCTACCATGAGTATCTGGTAAAAATCAAGGAATAAATCCATAGGTACAGGAAATTATTGGCAAAAATGATACAGTTGCTGTATTGGCAGCATCTGTGTGGTGCATTTTCAGTGTATGTTGTATTAAAAATCAATGAAAAATTGTCAAGTTTCTTTCTATAAAAATTCTGTTAATTTTTTTTTTTTTTTTACCTCTAGCAAAAATTGAAAAGTATCAAGAAAGCTCCTCAATAAAGCATATGTTAGGCGATTAATCCAAAATATCACACATCTTATCACCTCGAAAAGAAAAGACGAATCACCTCAAAGAGAAAAGACGAATGATTGAACAAGAGATGGTACGTGGAAGAAGGTCGACGCCTCCTAATAAGTGCTATTAGTAGAAAGACCATATGGGGCTCAATGAGGAGTGACCCATCAACTACCTACTTCAGGTAAGTGATGTGATGGGTTGGCCGTCCATCTACCATCAGCACGTGGATGGTATAGAAGCTTCCATGGAGGTGAAGATGCCCTCCCTCTCCCTAAACTTTATAAATAGCCTCATAAATACCAATAAATAAAGGTGAATGAAATTTCATACCCAAGATTTTGTCAACTTGTCTTCTCACTTGGAGGAGACCCAATTTTCATATTTGACTTCTCGTCTAAAGTTTGAGGTCAACACTTCTGTCAAAATAAAGTGAAATTTTTTTTTTACTTATTAATAAATTTTTTTTTGCAAAGGTTAATTCCATTCAAATTGACTTTGATTTACCTCTAATAAACATGGCCTAATTTTTGACTCTTAGATCCTCTTTCTAGAATCTAGATTTGCCCATCTCTAGACTATTTTCTGACTTCAGTCCCACATTTTATTAAAAAAAAAAGGTTGAACCCCAACCTTGAGGGTCCCCCCACCGACCCTGCTCTGGGTCATTGTGGAGGAGGTAAATCGCAGAATGTGCTTTCAAGGAGCCAGAATGGAGAGCTTATAGATAGACCAGTCCCACATTTTATTGATCAATGACCATCACGCTTAACTTTGACTATCTTTAGAAACTTATCTCGGTCCAATTTTTGGACTAAAACTATAGTTTTTTATTGGGTAATTAGGACAAAATGTTCTTACTTTTCAATGTTAGTGTACAAAATGTCATTACATTACATTACATTTTTTTTTTTAACATTTTCACTATTATTTTCACATTTTATTATGAAGAATGTCATTTTCATCCAATTTCATATTTAAAAAAAATGTAAAATAATAAATATATATTCCTATTAAATTAAAATAAAAAAAGAACAAATAAAGAGCAAATGGGTCCAAATAAATTATTAAAAGGGTAATTAGTACAAAACATCAATACCTTTTAATATTATTGTGCAAAACGTTTTTATCTTTCAAATTTTGTCATTTCACCCTTATTTCCACATCACATTGCAAAATCATCATTTTTCAACCATTTTATTAATAAAAAGTTGTGAAATGATGAATATACCCTACTATTTAAATAAAAATAAAGAATAAATTACAACTATACGACCAAAATTTTCAAAAAATAAAAATAAATAATTAAAAAAGAAAGTTTTAAATTATTTATTTGAAATTTATTTGTACTCTTTTTGAAAATTTTGGTAGTATAGTAGCATTGTGTTCTTTATTTTAGCTTTATTTAAATAGAAGGGTATATTTATCATTTTACAACTTTTAATTAAAAAATGGATGGAAATAATGATTTGCACAATGAAATGTGAAAATAAATGTGAAAATGCCAAAAACTAAAATGTAAGAACGTTTTGCACATAAATATTGAAAGGTGGGAACGTATTGTGCGACTCTTATAATAATTTATTTGAATTTATTTGCAGTTTTTAAAAACTTTGACAGTATAGTTGCAATTTCTTCCTTAATTTTTTTTTTTGCTTTATTAAAATGGAAGGGTATATTTGTCATTTTACATTGTATTGAGAAATTGGATGAAAATGACTTTTTTCGCAATGAAAGATGAAAATAGGGATGAAAATGTCAAAAATTGAAAGGTAAGGACGTTTTGCATAGTAACTTTGAAAGGTAAAGACGTTTATGCTAATTACCCGTTTTTTATTCTAAAAAAGAAAAATCCGTAAACATTTTGGCAAATTCTTCACTTGAAATACATTTTTGCGATTAAAAAGAAATTGAATGAAGTAGAATATGCTGGTAATTCCATAATAAAAAGTAGTCTTGTATTCTAGACTAATATTTTTCTGCCATTACCATTGAAACCATTCCGTCTTCTTATTTCTCGAAATTACCAAGTACTCTACTCATCAATAAATATGAGTATTTATTCAACAAAAAAATTAAAATTAAAACTTACAAACTCGCGGATTATTATTAACTCATCTTTTGTTTACAAATATTAACGATGAATCAAATCTGTCTTGAAAACAATTAAGACGAGCCAAAACTCTAATAAAAATGATTTGGCACTCACATCAGAGCCACACAAAGTTAAGAGTACAAATGAATGAAGATTTCAGTTAGGATCACCAGAGCCCAGAGGTGCTTCCAGTGATGGAACTAATGATTCAGTATGGGCTAAGCTTCTGTGAACCCTGGTTATATCCATTTCCTAGCAAGCCTTAGGTCCTTGGACTAGGCTGTCCCAAACATACAAGCCTAGGAGAGAGTCGAATCTTAGGACTTGGACGTGGCGATGGGATTGGACCATAGTTGCCGATAGGTCCACAAGGCGCTCTAGGTGAAACGTTAACTTGTTCAAGTGCTCGGAATTGCAAATCTGCAGGGTATTCCCTTACACATCCAATGCGGGGTCCAGTTCCAGTAGTCCATTTGCATGACAGGTGATTAGCCAAGTTATAAATCGGTTTATCCATTTCATCAGCGCCTGTACTTTCTGTTTTCTGGACTCGACCATCTACATTGGCTCCAGAACCACCTAATGATGGTCTTGGAATTGATTCCTCATTGGCATCCTTATTAAAAGGAGGGCAGTCATCATCGATTGCACATTTCTGCAAAAGACGAAATGGCAAAGGGTCATCGGTTGAAAGCTTTTCTACGAACGGGCTTAAGTTTGACTGGACAAGTAAATGTACGTCTCTTGTCGAATTTGAAACAATTACCTTTACATTAGCAAGATCTACGCCGTGATCCTCCAGGAAGCTTATGAATTCACTGAAGCACACCTCCGTTGGATGATAGTGACCGCTATATGGCCAAATTGCCTATAAATTGCGAAAATTATTCGATCCACAGGCAGAATAGCCTTTGTTTGGCCCCCTATCATATATTTTTTTCTCTCCTACTTTCAACCACACAATCTTTCATAAAATAATATTACACGTAAACAAAAAAAATTTCCTGCTTTTTCAACCACGCATTTTCCCATAAAACATTATTCCAAATATATCTTTAAAAAAAGGGGGGGCCAAACACAAGCTAAATGCAAACCAGTACTTCAAACTTATTGTGTACTCTCTAGCAATATTTATATATACCTCAAGAACACCATCATGAGCAACCAATCTTCCAGCTGCTGTGATGGCCCCACCAGCAAGAAAACTTGAATGCTGAAAAAGACCTTTCTTCTTCTTGCCTACGTACAGAATTCTTGTCGTGCTAAGAACGAATATCCATTTTGAACATTCAATGGTGTCCAAGGCGGAACCACTTTGTTTGTACACGAGCTTCCCATTTTCAACCACGACTTCATATAATTCTCTTTCTTTCTGTTAGAGGAATGATAATGTAATATGCTATAATTAATTCAGTACTTATCGAAAATATAATTTCCCGGGCAACGTCTGCTCGTGAGATTGCTAATACTCTTCAATGACTTGAAACTTACCGGTCCTAGATATTTAATGCATTGGAGTTGCAAATTGGCCCGTGAACACTTGTCGAGGTTTAGTTCTTTTCCATCTCCAACATCCAACCTTCACATTAAAGAACAAATGTTGCCGGAGTAAGTCAGTAAAAAACATTTTGTTCATTAACATATCGTGACAGGGACACTCCTATTTCTAGGGAAAAGGAGGAGAGTTATGAATAGTAAAAAACATTTTGTTCATTAACTTTTTACTCCTGTAATTGTTCCAATAAGTTATAAATCTGAAATGGTTAATTGGGCTCTCACCAGTAAAAGAAAGGCTGTGCGCTTTCACTTTTGAACCAGATATCATAATAGATCTGTAAATTGTGCCCGTACCTATGGCGTGGATCAATCTACAGAAAAAGAGTGATAATTAATATCACAAGTCCCATTGAAGCAAATATATCGATGGTTCAGATTTGTCCATCACTAAGAGAGTGGTGAAGCCAAAGGAGGCTCAAAATTGGATAAAAGCCAATCCAAAATCAAAGAATTAGTTCAATGGTTCAGAGGACTTACAGCCTCAAGCCAGTGCTGTATGGCAAGTTGTTGAGCCTTCTCGTCCTTAGACAATCCCTTTCCAACCTGTAATTGCACGAAATTAATCCCTCTTTCACAGAAGAAATTTAACAGAACGAGTAGCTGAACTGAGTTGGATATTGACCTTGGCTGCTCTCGTCCTAGCTCTAGCCCACCGTGAAACAGCAGTTTCTGGTTTCTCATCATCGAAGAAAGACACAGAGCATCTTTTGAGAGCTGCAAAGTCCAAGGCTTTCCACCTATATATGTCAAATAAGAGAATTTAAACGAAAGTACTTATTAGGCGACGACTACATGAAATGACAGAATGGAAAGCCGACAAACCATAGCTCCTCTACTACAACTGCGCAATCTGCAAGGTTTCTTCGAGTCCGGTAGCTCTTGTATACTTTCTGGATCTTGACGGAAGCAGCATCAAGCTCGCTTAGATTCTTGAATGAATGCGTCGTTTCAAGGCTTAGTTTTCCTGGCGTGCAATTCCTCAGGTTTGTTGAATTTTTCCTACTGAACTTATTGCGTCCTTTTGCCATGATGGCTGAATCTCCTGTTGATCCTCTTAAGTCAAACAAGTAAATCAAGAACACTGTTTCCTATAATTTCTTCAGAAATCAAAAGATTTCAAGGTCCTCCCCCCACCTGCATAATTTATAATGAAGCTCCTTATCAATTATGAACTAGAATAATATTTAACCAAGTTTACTTTTTTTCAATGTTAATTTAAGTTTCACAAACAAATTATATAAAGAAATAACTATATTATTGTCGATGGGAATTAACCAGCAAAACTCAAATGAAAACTGTTAACTCATTCTTCTTCTATACATGATATGAGGTACGTAGTCGAAAAGAAATGAAAAACCTTATTCAATAACAGAAGCCGCATTCAGACAGGAATTATTTTACTAAGATAATTATGAAAAACTCACCAGAACAGAAACAAAAAACCTTAGATCAGTTACATGTCCCCTTATTGTCTGAATTATGTTTAATAACAGTATGCGTCTATTTATTTTGAACCCCTTCCCTCTTTATAGCTGCTATTATGTATGGAATTCTAGTAACGGGTGGGACTTGTGAATAGGAGACTGGCTCAAAAGTGGGGTTTGCATGAATTCTCGTACACGTTCAACTGAGACAGACATTTCTTTTAATTTCTTTGAAATGGGAATGCGGAAAATGGTTGATTTAATTCAAAAGCACGAGTTTTGATGCATTCAAAGCTTGATATCTTCATCAATATGTAGTTATTATTATTTTTATTTTCACAAAATTTTAAAATAATGTTACGTAACACAACTGGTGGTTGGTGCTATAAGCCAACCAAAGTGACATACAAAAAATAGGGCATCTTAAATTTATTTATTTTTATTTTACGGTAATATATCAAATAATGACACTCGCATGCCATGTAAATTGATATTAATTTTTTTTTTGTATATTCCTCTAGGCTCAATACGAAAATGGATTTTTTTTTCTTTTGTGAAAATACACAAATATGAATTAAACAAATTTATAAGTTTGTTATAAAATAAATAACTTTTTGTTAAACAACTTTAAAATTAGTTAATATTTTGAAATTTGTGTAGATGTCGAATCTTTGATTAAAAAATGTATTCGATTTCACACGTAAAAGAATGTGAGTTGATGACCAGATTAATAATTAATTGAATGCATATAATTAAATTAAATTAAATAGATAAGGAGAAATTTGGAGGGGATGGTCAAAAGAAGTAAGTTGGGTAAAATATAAGCCAACCCTGATATATGAACATGCTCAATGATAGAATTTTTAACAGGGGATATTTGTTATCTGTTTATTAGATAATTAGAGAAAAAAAAAAAAACATAACAAATCCTATCAAAAACCCTTGTTCAAGCAGCATTATTCAATATTAGCAAGCTTTGCATACAAATCTTCGATATTTTGAACTATTTGACACTTGAAATCACAATTTTCTTTTACTACTTAACAAATTGATAGTTTTTATTTTTTATTTTTGACAAGTTTCATTAAAAGTAACCAGGATTGGTGGAAAATGTATTTTTGTTTTTCCAATTTCTTTTTCTATTTTTTACATTGATTTCTTTGTTTATTTGAATATGATGGAAAACAATTTTTTTCCATTTAATTTAGCCTATGTTTTAAAACAATTCAAAATTTTGAACGCATATTTATTCATTGAACAATGTAAAGTGTCATTACCTAAACTAATGTTTAGCACCATTAGACGAAATCGCATTACTCGTCCCATATCCCTTTATTGAAGAATAATGTAGTGACATTTTTATCAAAATTTACTAAAATTTTAGTTTTTAACGAAAACAAATTGAGGTTTAATTGTGCATATAATATGTCACTAGATTATCATGGGGACGCGAATACTTCAAGTAATTTAATAAGAGTGTCTGTGACGTTTAATGAAAGTCACTTACTCGTAGTTGTGTCGTTACATGGTCCAAGGTCAAGAAACGCGCCAACACGGAAATGCAGATGTTATTAATGTTTTTCTTCCTTGTGCCTACGGTACGGTTACCTGTGCACTTTCCAATTCAATATGCAGTCTTGGTCAATGATGCGTGCATTGCTCCTTTTACTATTTTACAGTATTTTAAAGGGCGTAGTGAACATCGAGTCAAGTGACTTGATGTTTTATTTAGGAGTCAACGATACATAATTGTTGACTTCTAATGCACGCCTAAGCACATTTTTTTTTACAATTTTTTAAAATTAAAATTTAAAAACTATTTCTTCACTTCGGGTGCCATAAATTCAAAATAGCTAATTGAAGCTTTGAACAAACGAAAATTTCAAAAAAATCCTATTTATTTATTATTTAGTATTTACATATGAAACTTATTTTTTTGTTGAAAACTTTGAAAAAATTACATAAAGTTCCTATAAATCTATTTTAGATGTTTGGCAAATATTATTTTTAATTATTAAATTATTTTTTGATTGATTAAAAATTTAAATAATATTAAAATAAAAAAGACTCGTTGCTCATTTTGATGATATTCTCATGTATGCTTGGTTGAAGGAGTAGCATTAGATCGTCTTAGGTAGGTTACTTGTACCATCAGATCTGAGAAATTGTATGCCAACAACAAGAATTATTTTTATTTGCATTTACAATTGTTTTTCTTAGGTTTATATTGATCTTAGGTTTATATTGATCCTAAAAAGGTTAAGGCTATTCGAGAATAGCCTATATCTAAAACATTAATTAAAGCTTGTCTCTGTCATGCTTTAGAATCGTTTGATAGAACATTTGTTAAGAATTTTTATACAACTGGTAGCCCTATTAGAGAAGGAAGAAGAAAGAATTTCATTAGAACCCATAAGATCCATAAAACATTATTAGAAAGAGTTAAGCTTGAGATACATCCAGGCCTGTACCGACACAGACACATAGGTGGGTGGGTGGGATTATTTTTGCCAATTTTTTAAACACATGAATCCCACATCATGTGAGACTTCTGTATTTCTTCTGTAAACCATATTTCTATACATTTGGCTTAACTCCATTAGAAATTCCGCAAAAAACTAAAAAAAGTTTTGTACAAAGGTATGGTTTCGCTTTCATGGATTGTACTACTTACTAGCTAAAGAGTTTGACCTTTATGATGACCATCAAGCGCATAGATATCTTTGGCGGGAGATGTGTTAAAAGTAATTGTAGTGGAACAGCAAAATATAATAGATTCTATCCATACAGAAATATTATAGCAGCAAGTTCAAGCCAAATCGTTTACATTTAGAAATGCGAGGACAAGCATTGCATTGCTATATTGGATATGTAACATTATATTTTTGTGGATAAATTATCACATTAAGGAACAAACATTAGCCGCGATGGTCCTCGAATAGTCAGCTAAGTGATAAGAGACAACTTGGAGAGCAATATATAATATGCATGTGAGTGTATAAATATTCTCCTAAGCATTCTTTTCTCTTTCTGTAGAGAAGTATATAGTTATAAATTATACAATGTAGCTCCGAAGCTTACCCATTTCCAGCAAAATCAAAGCGAAATGAACTAATTCCTTCATTTTCTAAAGCCATAGCTAGGTTCATCATATTCCTGTGCTCCTGAATTTGTGAGAGATAAAATCCACTATTAGATACAATATTACAAATCTTTATCTACCCAAGCTATTTGTTACAATATATTACACCTTGAAGAAATAAGAAAAGATGGCTAATAATCTTGAGATTTCCAAAGAAAATACGATGACGTCATCTCTAGTCTCTATAAATAGTCACCAACTCAAAACTTTTTTTTTTTCCGCTGATTATGTACATTAATGTTTCCTGCTTTAGATAGTCCAGTTTTCTTGCAAATGGAAACACAAGTTTCATTCATTAAAAGAAATTGTGGATTATAACTTCTTACCCAATAGCTTAATTCCTACCACAAGTGCTACATGGGACAATAATTTGCAAAGCTACTATAAAGAAACATGTACTACATCAAAGAAAAGCAGTGAGGATCATTAAGTATATGAATTTAGCAAGCAAGAGTTACGCAGCTGCAATTTTTTTTTTCTGTGGATTGTTGTAACTTCCTTAGATTTCATTTTCATTACTTGCTACTAGAGATTTAGTTTTAGCCCATTATAAAACCAGCCAACATAATTTTCGAATGGTTTCAGTATTAATTTTTCAAAGGCGTGTCTTAAAGGAATTACTAAACCAAAGAATGTTTAAAACCAACAATTAGATTGCAGATCTTACTTTTGCAATCAAAAACAACATATTTGAAAGAATTTGCAGCGTGCTTGAACATAAATTTCAGTTCAAGATTCTTACTTGAAAAATATTATCTTTATCATTGAATCACCTTGTTGTTCCATATCAAAAAATATGCATTTTGTTGCATTCCTATGGTCCCAATATTGACCACAATTGAAGGAGATTATTATCCAAAATCTAAGTGCCAAGATTTGTGAATTTTCATGCCAAAAATGTGGTTCTAGGGCTTTTCCAATTTTATTGTATTTTTTTCACACGAATTTTCACCATTCTCTTCCATCTTCTCTCAAGTTGTGTTGAACATTTTTGAAAGACGTTGTGGGGAGCTAATGGAGGTCGAGGAAAGTTGTAGGTTTAAATTTCAAGTTCTAACCACTCCCTCCTATCCATTTTAATATCTTTCAAATTGGTACAAGTGCCAGTATATTATGCATCAAATAATTAAAATATGACTATATATCAACTAAATGTAAAAGTAGAAGCTATAAGGATTATGTTATGCTGTAGTGAGTTTGGCTGGAAACCAAGAAAAATGAAGAAGATTCAAAAAGAAGGAGAAAATGAAGTAGAAGAAAATTCAAACTCGTTTCTTTTATTTGGTTCCAAAAGAAATTTGGGAAATTTTGGAGGGAAAATATTTTAAAACTCTCTTCTACCTCTACATTACTTTTTAAGAATTGCGAATTAAACAACTTTTACATTATCTTGTGAAGTGTTACTGATGTCATGTGCCTAAGGTGTTTTATCTTTTCTTAATTCAACCTCAATTTTGTTTATTCAAGATTTCAGTGGGATCAAGGTTTAAAAAGGCGAAACTAAGTACTGATGCGATTTTTCTTTATGATGCGAGGCGTAAGTCTCATGGCAGATTGAGGCGTAAGCCTCACTAAAACAAAAAATCTAACTATAACAATTATAAAATAACACAAAAAAATCAAAGTTGGAGCATATAATAAATATGATATATAGCCATTAGTTTTTTGAAGCATGACTATTGAATTTTCGTTTTTGGTCATCTAATTTCTAGCTGCCGTTTAGTTTTCAAGGTATTTTATTGTTTTGTTTAGGCCCGAAATGCCTTTTTAAATAGACAATTTTCTTTTTTAAGAAGGGCCCTTTCAAATTTTAAATTTAATGCACGCCTCATGCTCTATGAGGCGTGTGCCTCAGATTTAGAGGCATGAGCCTCATATTTTTACCCTCAAATTACGGTCTCGAGGCATACTACATGCGCCACACGGTGAGGCGCGCCTTACTACCACCTTTTTAAACCATGAGTGGGATCTTTGTATAATTTGGTACAATAGCAAACGGAAAAAGAAGAAACATACCATTCTCCGATGGAAAGTCTCACTCACCCTTCTTAGGTCGAAAAAGCTAAAGAAAATTCCAAGCATTAGGTAGTGCAATTCCAAATAGTTGCACTTACAGAAACCGGGTATCTAGTAATCATAACTAAACGAAAACGGCTTACTGACCTTTGTGCATAGAAAGCCGTGGTACAAGATTACTGTTTCAGTAGATCCAGTCTCGTGCAAAGGGAGAAGTTGTTCTCCATGGTTATTTTGTATTATGATTTTCTGTTGCATAGCTGCTCAAACACGATCATGCATACATTATAACTACAAAATGGTATAGCACCCTGACCAAGTTATTTATGTCACAGTTTAGACAAATTTAACTCTCTTTATGATCAACAAAGAGGTCTTAGGGAAATAGGTCCACAAACCAAACCTATATTCTACTTTAGAATGTTCAGCAAAGAGAATCTCTTGGTCCATAGACACTAGGACGCTTTTAAGGTAAGAAACCTTCCAATGTGTGAACCTCGGGATGTAAGTCAATATACATGAACACAAAGCATTTATAATAAGTTAATGAAACAAATAAATGAATTATCAGTTTCTGGTTAATCTCAAGCATACACTCATGCTTGTTGGGGGATATTATACGGATATTGTGCATACATTATATTCATGAAACGTACTGTGAAGTTGAAACGTAATTTCAACTTACCGAAATGGAATTGAGAAGATAAAACGATACTTTACGGAATCCGAACACATCAATATGAATTCATCAAGTTCCATCCTTGAACGAAAGCATATCATAACTTAAATTGGACCTTGCAAAATAAACATATAAATTAAGTTAATCATTTTCTGAAGTCATAACACAATTGAAAAAAAAATCAAAAAATGAATAAAGAATTGCAAGGGATGCAACTGACCGAGGCAAGTGTTGGACACTTTCTCCTAAGATAAATTTGCCCCGCATCGGTGCTAACGGGTTTCCGGCAATCATCTCTCAAGATACAACGACCATGTCAAGCCATAGGAGCACTCCAAATGACTTCGACCAGCGAACTTAAACGAAATTCCCTCTCTACAATAACCATGATTTTTATGCAAAGAAAATCACTTTTATGGATGTTTTATGCAACATGACATGGAAATAATGATATGGAATTATTAGATTGATAAAATCCAAACACACACATGGGATCTATATATAGAAGTTGGAAATGTTTGTCTCAAAAGGCACAACCATGTCAAGAGACACATCACTTGAAATTTATCTCTATACATGAAGAAATACAATTGTTGAAAAATAATATTACCAAAAGTCATGATCTCTCATATGAAAAGACACATCTTTTCATCCAAATATTTTCTAGAATACTCCACAATATTCTATACGATTTTCCAAAAAATTCAAGTATTAAGTGGCTTAAATTTGGCTTAATTTCTCATTCACCAAATAACGAATCTCACTTAAATAATCATTTAAAATTGGTCACAACCAATTTTCGATTTTCGATACAAAATTCCAACAATTCCCCACATGAATGAAAATTAATGCAAATAACTATGCAGACACTAGTAGAGAGAGAGCGGAAAAACACTGCATTAGGCAAGGTAGCTTGCGGCTTTGAACCTTCCTTTGTGAAATACTATCGGACTTACTCGACTAATTGGTGAACGTGATGTCTTGAACCATTCAGCCTTTGGTGTAAGCCAAGACAACAATACTCACACAATGTCTTCCCTAAACCGTTCATGATTCTCATGACTTGGTTCATTTTGGTCCTGAACCCCTCTTGGTTCTACAAGTGTTAGAGAATTTAAGCCTTAAACAATTCTCATTGAATCAGCCCCACTTCACACTTACATAGGCAACCTCCCATAAAGAGTATTTTGCCATACTCTACTTGACTTAATCAAGATATAGGAATCATTAAAAGATTATCTTAACCTTCATCCACTCTGCAGAAAGCACTTTCGTATCATAAGAATGAGTTAGGAATTTAATTTCCTAAATGCTTCATGGAATCCTCATAACTTAGTTGTCCCTTTGAACCGAGATTTTGGGATCTCCAGTCAACAAGGTAGAGTTACAATTATAAAGAGTCTTACGCAGTAGGCTTTAAACTCATTCCCTTCGATATGCAGTATTCTTGATCTCTCGGTAAATCTCTTAAAGGTACCACGAGTTTATACCACTGAGATCAACTGCTTGTGGTATTATGTCTACGACTTACGCATCTAGACTTACCATTACATGTGACTTAGTATCTTATCAAATATAGCTAGTCAACGATCGATTCATTTAATAGATACAAATTGTCACCTCTAAAAAATCCTCTTATGAAGCTACATGCTTCTCACTAGCTTTATTTAAAACTTTATCAATTCTCAAACACGGTTGGAGGATTTCTAATCAATCAATTTTATTAGTGGATTTCGAATCATGAGTATTCAATATCATTATTGAAATCTTACAATTCATTTCAATTTTATGAGTATTCCTCAAATATTTCAATTGTTCTTGCATGTCCAAACAAACGTTATAATTGGTTGTCATCCCATCTCATCCCCTTTCGACTTAGTGTACATCACTTTGTGAATCATCCTTAAACTTATAAGGGTTTTTCTACCTTTTTTCTTCATAAACATCTTTCTATGATTATATGGTATAGAAAAATGTAACTTTTAAACTAAGTTATCCCCACAATTCCTCAATTAGGAATTAATGTACAACTAGTAGTGTTACGTTTTGAACTTTTCATATAAGTTCACAAGCATTTATGATAACCCCCATATTTTGGGTTGTACTCGAACTTAGAGTTCATCAACTCTTTCATAGTCCAATCCATTTCTCTCTTAGATAATATCCATATTGAATACCTCATGAAAGTCTAAGTACTTTCACAGTAGTGGTCGTCAATTCACAATTTATTTCAATTGAAATTGCATACGATGTACTTCAATCCAACTACCTTTAATTTGGTCACCCAAATTAAATTAAGGTCATCTCATAAACCAACAACGCTTTCAAAACATATACCAACTTAACTGGTTCAACAATGAAGAAGACTAAGCATCTTAATTCACAAGAATTGCAACTTCTCCAATTATATGCAACTTATCAATTGTGTGACATTTCACAGGATAGTATTATCTCATGTCAAATTATAGCGTACCTATTCACGTGAATCAAACATAGGTAGAAAAGTTGTGTTCTCAAAAGACACAACCCTACGAGAGGACACACCTCTTAGAATATTTCATAACATTCTACACAATTTTCCACCCATTAATCAACCAATTAATTTATCATGTCAAGTTTCATATTCCGATAAAAGGAATAGTAATGAAAGTTCATATACTTTCACAATTATTTGGCATCTATTCCAGTGACATTTCATATTCCAATAATTGGGCAAGCAATTCTCGCTCAATTTAGGCATCATTTTAATTTGCCATCAAATTTTATCCATAGACTTGGTCCACAAAACTAGGCAATTTTTACCAAAAGGTCTATCCAAAATTCAAACCCTTGTGTGGGTACATAATGGAAAGAAACCCCATCTAACCATATGGGTGGGCACCAAAGCATGCCTCCTCTTGTTAGTAGTATATTCAAATATTCTCGTAACAAAGGAACGCACATTTTCCTTCCATGCACATGCACTTGTTCAAAAATAAACTACTAATTTATTTTTTCCATTGATCGGAATTTGAGCTAATGAATTCGTCCAAAATCAATTTCAAAACAAAATTGTACCATGAAAAGTCACGTCCTTCCAAATATTTCCTCCCATGACAGTTACAAGAGATACAATGGTCGCGACATCAAAACATATTCCGTAATTCAATGCTACTGGGACGGAAAGGAAATTACTAATTAAATGAATCACAATTAGAATTTAATTTCCAATTATAAACAGAAACATGAATGAAGAATATATTGCATTAAACATGTATTTAATGAATCTTTATTTCATGAACCGCATGCATTGATTCGGAGTCCCTGCCACTTCCAGATTATTTCATGAACATTCATTTCCAATGCAAATAACTATTTAACCGGAATACAATATGCATGTAGGCAATATGGAAATTCAAGTTCTGCATAACGTGCTTCAATGATTTTGCACAAATTATCTAATTATTTGAGACCATCACTGTCTGATAAAACAAATCGAAAATGTGTCGTTTAACACAAGTAATATGCTTCTGACATTTACATCCATTGCCTTCCTCACTTTCTTTCTAATTTGCCAAATAAAGAGCCAGTATCTTGGTCAATATACTCAGAATGCACGTGAATATATAAAATCAGATTCTAAAGGACTTAGAATATGAAATGCACATAAGACTTCATCTTAAAAATTAATCCTAGAATATGTGATGCACTAGAAAATTCATCTTAAGATTGTTGAGGATATTATACCGATATTGTGCATACATTATATTCATGAAACGTACCGTGAAGTCGAAACGTAATTTCAACTTACCGAATTGGAATTGAGAAGATAAAACGATACTTTACCGAATCCGAACACATCAATATAGATTCATTAAGTTCCATCCTTGAACGAAAGCATGTCATAACTTAAATTGGACCTTGCAAAATAAACATATAAATTAAGTTAATCATTTTCTGAAGTCATAACACAATTGAAAGAAATCAGAAAATTGAATAAAGAAATGCAAGGGATGCAATTGGCCGAGGCAAGTGTTAAACACTTTCTCCTTAAGATGAATTTGCCCCGCATCGGTGCTTACGGGTTTCCGGCAATCATCTCCCAAGATACAACGATCACGTCAAGCCATAGGAACACTCTAAATGACTTCGACCAACGAACTCGAACGGAATTTCCTCTCTACCATAACCATGATTTTTATGCGAAGAAAATTACTTTTATGGAATGTTTTATGCAACATGATATGGAAATAATGATATGGAATTATTAGATTGATAAAATCCAAACACATGGGATCTATGTATAGAAGTTGGAAATGTTTGTCTCAAAAGACACAACCATGCTAAGAGACAAATCACTTGAAATTTATCTCTATGCATGAAGAGATACAATTGTTGAAAAATAATCATACCAAAAGTCATGATCTATCATATGAAAAGACACATCTTTCCATCCAAATATTTTCTAGAATATTCCACAATATTCTATACGATTTTCCAAAAATTTCAAGTATTAAGTAGCCTAAATTTGGCTTAATTTCTCATTCACCAAATAACGAATCTCACTTAAATAATCATTTAAAATTGGTCACAACCAATTTTCGATTTTCGATACAAAATTCCAACAAGGCTCATCATGAAGGAGGAAATTTACCCCCAGAATGATCAAATTACAGTTCATATACTGAATACTAACAACCTACACCAGTCATCCATGGCAGGGCTTTTCAAAATTTATTGAACTCCCAAATTTAATAGAAGTTTAAAGCTAATATCGGAAATGGGTCACTCAAATTCACAATATTTTCGTAATAATTAGCTTCCGTACGTACAGAGATAAGAATAGATGCTAGAACAGGGCTTTCAAGCATTATTTACCTGGGTTTTGAGGCATCATGTTCGTATTTGCTTGGAGAATTGAAGCTTGCTTGGCGATTGGTGAAGTGTAAATTCAAATGAGTCTGAATTTGGAAGAAAAATATCGGGGTTAAACAGAAAGTGTTAAACTATATATCGTTTTCTTACAATTGACTTGAGTAACGGAAACAAATAGAAATCGACAGAGATAACGACGAAACATGGGGAGCAGAGTAGAGTTGGTCAATTTTTTAAGCTATTACAGAGTACTCTGTGATAGTACACTAGTGAAAAGGTAAGGAAAATTACAGAGAAGTCCTCAATCTTTTCAAAATATAGCACTTCAGACCTATAATTGTTTGGTCTTCCCTACCTTCACCAAAAGAATTATGTTTCTTGTACCTTCTTTATTGACATCAAGATTGACATCCTCCAATGTATAGAAAATTTGGTCATTGATTGAAAAAAGTCTCGTTAAAATTCATGTACAAAAATCCAGAAAATTTGGTCATTGATTGAAAAAAGTCTCGTTAAAATTCATGTACAAAAATCTGTTAACTTACGTGATGTCAAATTTGATATACTTCTACATTATTGTCACCAAAAATAAGCACAAAAATCCTTATATCACATTCAGAAGTGCTATGTGTACAGAAATTCTCTACCAGAATTTTCAGAGACTACACATGGCAAAATCCAGTTAAACAATGGCAAAAAAAAAAAAAAAAGATCAACTGGTGAAATTCTGTACCACTGCTTTTGTACAAGCAAAAAAATTGGGATTAATCTATTTGTACACCTCATAGTGTACCAAATAGATTACACCCCTCTCACATGGAGAGGGGCTCACAAATATTTTATTATGTGTGGGTCCCCCTCCATGTGAGGGAGGTGTAAGGTTATGTGTATATTATTATGTACACATAGCATGATCGAAAAAAATGTATCATATTTCCTATTTTTCTACCCACCTGCTACTAGGGAAGTTGTTCACTTTTTAATAATATTCTATATACATAGGTGAAAAAGGAGAATTGGTCCGATTTATCTCATAATAAAAATTTAAGTTTTTAAAATATTTATGTCTTGTACATGAACTTTTTCTGAAAGGTAACTCATCTAAATCTTCCTATAATTTTATCCATTTTCTCAATTTACACAGTACAATTGTCTTTTAAAATGAATATCAATCAAATATTCTTTAAAACTTTTAAGTTCAACGCTAACAATAATGAAATGTGAAATGTAATTTTTGAGGTGTTAGTAGTTGAGATTTGAGATTAGAGACTTGCTATTCTTTTAAAATTTTAATTTAATTTATTTTCCCTTCCATCTAGTAGAATTTATGTGTCTAATTTCTCAACGTTCAAAATTTGAAGGCTTTTGAATATAATATTTTGTTGAGATTGAGGATTCATGTATCTTTACCCAAAAAGAAAACATCATGGGTCCAAATTGAATTCAAACCGTGGTCCCAGAATTAAATCAATTATATAATAGTTGCATGTTTGGTACAAATTATAATTTCTTTATAATTTTTAATTAAAGTCAAGTATTAATTTTAACTACACATTTATAATTATTGTTCACTTATTATTCATACATAAACTCATTCCTCCTAAACAAATGCGTACTCATTGTGCATGATTGAACATACTGATTTCTTTTCCTAATACTAGTAAGACGCACGTGCAAGGCATGTGAAACGACATAGTTGACTATGTAATAGCGTAGATATATAAAAATATACAGACTGAAATGGAGGAGTTTAGATGAATAAAAAATAGTGAACTCGTCCAAATGGGACATAAGAGTATATAAAAACTCAACTTAGAAACATAATAATTAATAGTTTTTTTTTTAAATTATCACATGAACCAATACCATGAAGTGGGAAGATCACACAAAAACAATCATACAACATAAAAAAAATATAGGTTAAAGAAAAAAAGTAAGAGTACCTTCTGAAGTTGTATGATGAAGATGGTGTTTCCATTTTTCCTTTTAGCTTGTGCCTTTTCAAATTAGGGAATTAACCTAATAGTCCGTTTGTGCTCTACAAGCTCACTTGGATGGGATGAACCAACGAAGACCAAAAAATAAAAACTGAAATATATAAACTAAAGCTAACAGTAAAAATAATTACCTTTTAACAGTTTTAGAATTTTCCTAGTTATGAAACCCTATCTTCTCAGCTCCCATATTATCCATTACAAATATTCTCTTTTCTTACCAATTAATCTATAGAACCACAATTAATAAATCCCACAAACAGTATTTTATTTCCAACTCCAACTAAAAAAATTACGACTCTCCATAATAATTGTAGAAATAATCCACCTCAAGCAGCTTCTATTTACACTACAAACTACTGTTGCAAAAATAAAGAAAAAAATCCAGGAGAGAGTGCGTGTGTGAGGTTAGAGAGTCAATCCTTAAAACCAATTTTGATTCTCAATTGACATGAAAAAAAAAACACCCAATTCACGCGAAGATTTAGATAAAAACAAGATATAAACATGCACTTAAAATTATGATTTTTTACAAAACTACAATATACCTCATCAACAACATCATATTTCCAATTGAAATAACTGAAGTATCTCCTTGAATCACTTAGTGCAATTTCATAAGTAATTACAATAGAAAATTTGGGCTCTATTGTTTTGGGATGTGCTTTCTCAAGGATTGTGTTATTTTGAAGATAATAATGTTAGTAATAATAACAGAGCCACCCCCTTCAAACTTTCTTCAAAAAATGCACCACTCACCTAGGAGAATTGATAAACGTCTTCTTGTAAATTAAACTCACATGTTCGTGAAGCAATCCCAGAAAGGCTGCCACAAGCAAGTCTGACCATAACAGTAGAATCATTTGGCCTAATAGAGAAGCAACAAGTCATTGCGAAGAAACCGAAGGAAGGACAAAAGAACCCAACCAGAAAACTGAACTCAACTATGATCAATCAAGATTAAAAACCACCGCTAAAAAACCCAATCTCATTTTTCAAGAATCATAAAGAAAACCCAGTAATTGTCAAACTTCAAGCAGTTAACCTAATCAGAACATCAATTCAAAAACCCACAGATAAATTCTAAAATTCCCCTTCCAATACATGCAGACCCTAATACCCAAAAACCCAACAAAAGAAAGGCAAACGAGTTTTTTTTTTAACCATTAATTATATAAAAGAGAATCAAAGGAACAAAAATTTCAAGAGATAGAAGTAAAACAAACTTGAAGCATAAAAATTAAGTCTTTATTGATTAATTTAGCAAATGGGAGGTAGAAGAGATATAGAGAAGGGAAAGTAGCAGAGGAAAATGAAGAGAAGAGGCGGAGAAAATATCTACCTACACTTGGAAGAATGAATGGTTTAGCTACAAATGTATGGGGTTCTTTTAAAATTGACCTAGTAGAATGGGGGATTTTTAAGATTGATCTCTTTGACTAAAAAGTGGTAAAATGTCTATATTACCCTTAATGAAATGAATTTTTGTATATTGTAGGATATATCCCTATCTTAGAATAATTTTTCAATTTTGTCCTGTATTATTCCTATCTCAAATTCTAGCATATAAATCCATCCTTTGATCTAATAGATTGACATAATCTTCCATATATCTATCAAAATTTTCTCCAAGTATATAATATTCCTCAGACGATGATTGATATATTCTTTTCATTTGATAGATAATATTATTTATTTTTTCTAATAATTTTTCTAATAAGTTATCTAATCCTTCAATTGTATATCCTGACATGTTATATAAATCTTAACATGATAAACAATGCTAATAATACAAACATTTAGATAATCTAACCATACAAATATTCAGATAAGTAATCCCAACGATTCTTTAAGATTTCAGAAAATATCTTTCTAAATTTAACAAAAATAATAGTTTTACTTTAGTTTTGATCTCAAATCTTTATTCTTAGAATCGAGAAACCTTCAGGTTCTGGATCTGCAAATGACTCCCTTCAATTGCCTTCTGCCTTGACGGGATAATTGCTATTCCAGCTTTTCACCTTCGCTGTATCAATTCTTTGAATTCAGATTATAGATCTTAACTAAAGAAAACTGTCTTTCTGTTAAAGTAAGAAAGAAATTCTTCTTCAATCTTTCAAGAATCTATGGGATGAAGTGTTTAGAAACTCATGATATCTTTTAAAGACAATTTGGATATGAAATAACTTGAAATTTTATTGATATCTAAAAGCTGAAATATGATTACAATAGAAGACAGGAAATTGGTTGGCTAACTCACAGCTTGAGTGCTCAAACAACTGTCTTTTTCATAAGCCCAAAGGCTTCTATTTATACAAAAATCCGAAGATAAATTACATCATTGTTTACATCATACTAATAATATTTTATTGCCTCGTGCTTTTCATCAAGAGCCTCATGGCCCCTCCATCCTTTATTGTTTTGTTACATTTTCTTTGATAAAGGACACAGTCCTTCTATAATTGTCCTTCAAGTCTTGTTCTTACATACAGCTGGTAAGATTCTCCTGTAGTAGTTTGGACACTTTTCCTCCATGTGTTTATCATTTTCATCTTTATCGTCTAATTTTGTTGGCAAGTGGGGCAGTCTCTTGCTTCACATGTCCTCTGTAATGTTGAAATGGCACCAGGAATCTGATGCGTGTCAAACTTGGTGATAAAATCTTTTAAAACTTCAGATTTTTGATTCCCATCATTAGCCAAAAGTGTCCATCCATTATATTGGCATATGCATCTGTATTTTCTATCATAAAAACTTTTTGCTATGTTATAAAGAACTTTGTATCCAATCACTCTTCTATTTTTTATCCATGATTTTGTAAACTTTGGTAATGATTTATCAATATGCCCTTCATCCATTTTGAAATTTCTTCCAACATGCCCAATGGAGATTATATGTTCTGCTGGATAGAAAATTCCATCTTCGACTTCTAGACTGATAGTATAAAATTTTAGATAAATAGATCATCCATGTGCATATCTTGAGACTTCAGATTTAAATATGTCATCAAATCTATCTAT
Organism: Osmanthus fragrans; assembly: GCA_019395295.1. NCBI lineage: Eukaryota > Viridiplantae > Streptophyta > Magnoliopsida > Lamiales > Oleaceae > Osmanthus > Osmanthus fragrans. Next base: position 12,797,811 of record CM033347.1, on the reverse strand, counting down.
TTCTTTAAGAGATTTATCTGGATAAATTAAATCCAAATATCCATAATCAGTTGCCATTTTGACCATGACTGGATCAGATTCTTTCATCATAACTATTCTCGAATAAACGTGTTCACCGGGTAAAATAAAATATGAATCACTTGTTTGTAATTCATAAATTATTTTAGTAAATTTTTTATATTCTTCTTCTTTTGAAGACAAATGGATTTCATCTTTTTCATCTGATTGTATCTGAATTGATCTCGTATGCTCTTCATTGATAATAATCTTTTTATGATTATCACCAATTCTTATCTTTCTGGGACTTTGGATTATAATATCTTTCTTTGGTCCACTACTGCTTCCGCATGGTGGATCACTTCTTGGTATTTGTTGATATTCCTGTTTGGTATCATAGGATTGTGCCAAGACATCAACCCTTGTATCCTTATTTGTATCAATAGATATTAATTGTGTTTTAAGAGCATCAATTTTGTCTTTCATTTCATTGGCAACTTTGACGTGGGATTCACTGATCTCAAGTAATAGGTTGAAATTATTACTTAAGATTTCAGCTAATGCCCCCATCCCAGCTTTTACATCATCTGCTTCTTCTTTGGCAAATGCTGCCGCAGATTTCATCTCTGATATCATTTGTTTAATATTATCCATCTCCAAATTCAATGTTCATGCTTAAAAAATCAACAAGATAATTATTTGTACCTTTCATATGAATAATATCAAAATTATAGAATGATAAATATGCTTGCCATCTATGTAACCTTCTATACTGGGGTTCCATTGGTAATTTATTTCTAACAAGTCCTGCAACTTGAGAATTGTCAGTTTCAACAATAAATTTTTTAGATAATAAAAATAATGAAAATTTCTTTATTCCTCTAATAATTGCTAATAATTCTTTTTTATGAGTGGTATAATTTATTTCTGCTTGATTAAAAGTTCCACTTGAATATCTACATATTTCATGTAAATCTGTTTTTAATATTGCTGCCCAATATTTATCTGAGGCATCAGTATTAACTATCAAATTATCCTTTTCATTTGGTAATCTTAATTTTGGTAAATTTTTATATTCTTCTTTAAGTAGTCTAAATATTTCTGTATGTTCTTCATTCCATCCTTTAGTATTATTTTTTCTAAATAAAATTTGTATTTTATATCTCTTTTTTGAAAGATTTTCAATAAATCCTTCTGTATAATTTAAACATCCTAAGAATTTTTATATTTGTTCTTTAGATTCTAATTTATCAGGAAAACTTTCTATCTTTTTAGATATATGAGATTGTAATTTTATTCAATTCTTATCTATAATTAATCCAAGAACTTCTATCTCAAGTTTTTTTATAATAGCTTTCTTTTCAGATAAAACTATTCATTCTTTTTGACATTCTTTTAGGAATTTTATAATATGATTTTTATGATCATTTTTATTTTCTGAACATATTAGTATATTATCAACATATACTAATAAGAAATCATTATATTTTCTAAAAATATTATCCATTCTTCTTTGATATTTTGAGGTGCATTTTTTAATCAAAATGGCATAACTATCCATTCATATTTACCTTGAGGCGTGCTAAATGCCGTATATGGTATTGATTCTTTTTCCATTTTGATTTGCTAAAATTCTGACTTACAATCAAATTTTGAATAATACTCTTTTCCTTTTGCAAGGTTTATTAAAACATCTTTATTTGGTAGAAAATATCCATCAAATTTTGTGTATTTATTTAATTCTTTATAATTTATTACCATTCTTAGTTTTTCTCGTACCTGTTCAGAGTGTTTCATTACCATAAAGGCTGGACTACTATGTGGTTCATTGCTAGCTCTGATTAATTTCATATTTTTTAATTCTTTAATTTGTTTTCTAAATTCTTGAGTATCTTGTATAGTGTACATCATTGGTTTTACTCTTATTATTACATTTTCAGTTAATTCTATTTTTGCTCTTGGATGTTCAAGTTTCCAATAAGTTAATGAATTTTCATTATAGACATTTCCTATCTTTTTTATTATCTCTTCTATTAATTCTGATTTTTCTGTTGTTTGTATTTTTTGTATTTTAACAGTTGTTTTTATTAGTATTTTTATTGTCTTTTCACCACGTTGGGCTGGCTGAACTCTGTATAGTTTAAATTCTCTTGAAGTTTTTAGTAGATGTCCACATGGTGTTTTTAACATAATCATATAGTTATTTTGTTGGTAATATTGGAATTGTTGAACAAAGTCATTTCCTAATAATATATCACATTCTAATACATCATATGCGTATACTTTGTTTATAGTTATTTGTTTACTTCCTAATAGGATTTCTACATTTTCTTTATTTTTAGTAATGGATGTCGATATTCCCGTGACACCTGTTATTTTTATAGTATTATCATTGTTCCAATTTTTTAACAAAAATGTCTTGATAATAGTTATACCACTTCCTGTATCTATTAAGGCACATGTTGTTATATTAATTTCTACAATAGTAATTTGTATATATACTGCTAATGGAAATGTTATTACATTATTCATTCTTTTGGACAAAACAATGTCTTATTATTATGTGTTATATAGATTCCTTCTTTATTAATATTATAATGATTTAAGGTTTGTAAAAAACTCATTCCTAATAATATATGGTAATGATCTCTCATACTATTATCTACATAACATGGTATTATCATTTCTTCTCCATCTAAAACTATTGGTATCTTTACTTCTATAATTCACTAGTATGTGTTTTTCCATCAAAATTGATATATTTATAAGGTTCTACCCTTCTTTTTGTTAATCATTTATCTCTATTTCTTGATATATGGCAGTTTGCTGCTCCTGTATCAATTATGATATTCTTTCCTTTTATATATTTTATTCTATTAAAATATTCTCCATATATTTGTATATTTGTTTTTACCATTATTTCTCGACTTATGCTTGATTTTCTTGGTATCATAGATGTACTATTATTTCTTCTTAATCTTCCATCTTTAAATTCTATTAAAAAATTATTTTCTATTTTTTCTGTTACATCTGATTTTGTTTTAGATATTTCTAATTCATATATTTCTGGTAATAGGTTTAGTTGTTTGTTTGGTTCTACAATATTTAATATGTCTTTACATTCTTTGTGAATTTCTATATAGGGATTTTTAGAGTAAATGTTTCCATAGTTTGAATTAGTAAATGTATATAATGCTCTATATTCTATAGTCATGATATGATTTTCTTCTTCCATAATATCATTTCTATGTATTTTAAAATGTAATCCTAATACTTCATTAAAATCTTTATCTTTTATTGATACACAATATTTTGGATAACATGTAAATATTAATTTTTTGTATGCTAAATTTCCTTCTATAGTTTCTAAATGACTATCATTAGTATTTAGTATTCTTCCATCATGTAAACTTACAGTTATTTGTGAATCTATTCATTCTCTAAATAGGAATTTGAACATTAATTGTATTCCTACTAGATAAACATATTGTATCTTTTCTTTTTGTTTTCCTTTTACTTTTACCATTAATTGGTCAACTGTGAATTTTGTTAGTAATGCTAATTTATGACTTCCTGAAACTGTTCTTATATCTATTGATTTTTCTATCTTATGATATTCACTTATAGATACTCTTTCTCTTCTAAATATTTTATCGAATATTTTCCATTCTCCTAATTTTAAATCTAATGATAATTTTTCTATCTTATGTATTATTATCGAATGTTACTTTTAATCCATATCCTTCAGAATTTTTCATTTCTTGTTTTTCTTTTATTGTTTTAGCTTCTTCTATCTCGTGATTCATTCCGATTCTGATATGTAAACCTCTTCTCATTTATATTTATTAATATCTGTTATTTCTTCTAAATCGCTTTCTATTTCTTCATATTCTTGTTGTAAAATTCTAACTTTCTTTTTAGTACAATCAGGGCTTATATGTCCTATTTCTCCACAATTCCAGTATTTGCATTGTTTTTTTATCCTTTTTAAACTCTTTTTTTTTTTGTTGATATTTTCTTTTATAATATCTCCTATTTTATTTTTGATATTTCTTTTTGAACTGTTTATATTTTTTAGACTTTTTTGGTTTGAACTTTCTTCTATATTTTCTTTCTGGTCCACATCTCCAATTAATAGGTCTATCTATCTCTTCGCAACAGATTCTTGTTAATTTTTCAGACTTTTTCATTAGTTGTCTATTTTTACATATTTCTGCTAATCTTTCAAATAGAATTTTATTCTAGTTCCTAATGTATCTGGTACAGGATTATCTTTTATATATCTTTCATATTCTATTTTAAAATATATATTCCATGTTCCTGGTAATTTAGCAAAATACATTTTTAAGTATGGTCCTTGATTTTCGTTACTATAAAATTGGGTATAATAGAAATTTCGAAATTGACATGTATATTTTTTTATTTTACACATATCACATATCATAATGTTTATCAATCCTAACTTGCTTTTAATTTTTCTCTTCTAGTTTCTTCTTCTGAATTTTTTATCCAATTTTCTCCTAGAAATTCATCTGATATATATTCTACTAACTTTTTTATTCTCTCTTGTGAGATTTTTTGCATTTCTGTTTGTATATTTCTTCTCATTAATAATTTAGTAGCTTCAGTTACTCATTCCCACCTATTTCTTACATCTCCTTCAAATGATGCTAATAAATAGTCAATTCTTCTATCTGTAGATTCTCATGTATCATCTTGGTTATATAAAAAGAATAATATCATTGTATCTGCCCATTGTAACAAAACTTTCTTAGTATCTATTTTACAATCTAAATCTAGTTTTGCTCCTCCATGATTTATTGGTTTATTGTAATCTGAGTTTGGGGTAAATTGATCTTTATATTTTTCTATTTTATATTGTGGTATAATTCTATCATAGTATTGCATATAAGGTCTATGTGGCATTGGTGCATATCCTTCTTCTAATTCAGAAAATTCTAATTTTGGATTGTTGCTTGTACTTCCTGGTGCTGGTGTTGGTCCTCCACCAGTATTCATTAATATTTCATAATTTTCTAATTCTTCTATACTTAATTGGTCAAAGTTTTCTATTAGATTATCTATTTCTTCATTCATCATCTTTTTTATTTTTTCCTCTTTCTTCTACATATTTTTCAAATCTTTCTCTTGTTCTAGGATTATTGGTAATATTTCTTTTCTAAATCTACTATCCATACTTCCAGGTTCTTAATATTCTTCTGTTTCTACATGTTTCTTTCCTATTTTTGTCATTTCTCCTTTTATTCTATCTTTATCTACTTTTTTATCTATTGATTTTATATTTTATTTCATTTCTTTAATTTCTATTTTTAACATTCCTACTTCATCTCTTAATTCTTTAGTTTCATTTATTATTTTCTTTAGTTCATCAAATGATTCTGAAAATGCCATTATATTTTCCCACTTTTTATTTCTAATAAATATGATAATCTACACTTTTTATCCTTACTTTCATTGATGATTTTATTAAAACTTTTTATTGTTATCTCATTATTAGATAATTCATCTTTTACCATTTCAAAATATTTTACTTTTAATTCTAATTTTTTTATTTTTAGTTTTCCTAACATTCTTTGTTGAGGTTCTTTTATATCTTCTGGTGTTTTTAGTATATTTGAGGTTTTTTCTTGTATTTTGTTTAGATTTTTAACAATATTATTAAGTTTTCTAGCTACTTTATCATTACTCATTTATAACTTATGGTGATTCATATATTTCTCTATAATATAAAATACTTTCAAATTCTCTATTAATCATTTCATATACGTATCTATCTTTTATAGATCCTATAATTAATTTATGTAGTATTTGTTCTTTTATTTCTCTAGGTAATTTTTTAATTATATTTAATGTTAATATTTTTGATTTATTAGGAATAAGTTCATAAAATATTTTATATCCTTTTTCTTCTTCTAATTTATAATAGTTATCTATCTTCTTAATTTTAATTCCCATAATTACTTATATTATTTTCTATTATAGCAGTTATTTTTCTCGATCTATAGTTTCTAGAATAGTTTCTCATATCATAAGATCTCTTATTATACTAATTTCTGTTTTTTCTATTATCTTCTTTCTAATATCTAAAGGTATATCTTTTAATTTTATAAGTATGATTTTTAAGGTTTCTTTCTCTATTATAGGTTTTTCTATTATTATACCAAAATTATCTTTTTTAATCACATATCTATTTCCTAAATATTTTATTATCATGTTATGATCTATGGCTCTGATAACAATTAAAGGGGGGGGGGGGGTACTAAGACTGTCTACAAAATCATCAAAATCTACAAAATATTTTAATATTCTAAAAATTCTTTTATTATTCTTTCAGTTAATCTATTATTTATTAAGGATATGTAAAATCTTAGTGTTAATCTATATTTTAATTTTTTATATTTTAGTGGTAACCTATTTTTTTTATTGGTCTTCTCATTTAATAACTTGTTTTATATTCTTTTTGTATTATAGGGACTAGGTTGCAATTTTTTAAGTTAAGGGTATTTTTGGTAGTTAAAATGGTCAAAGGTCATTTTGGAAATATGACTTTATTTTTAGGTTACTTTGAAAATATGGGTCCAAATTTGGGTTATTTTCAGGTAATTCCTCCAAATGTATTGTCGAGGGGATGGAGGGTACTTTTAAGATTGGCCTAGTCAAATGGCTATATTTCCACTTTAACTTTTTCATACTTGCATATTTTCACATTGGCTATTTTAGTTTAAAAGGCAAAAACGCCCTTAAGTATATAAAACAACTACAAAATATGATTTTGTTAAAAAGACAATACTATCTTTTAGTGTTAAATAAAAACCAAATACTCTCTACTTAAAATTTCAAAATCAGCTCAACACAGATAAACAGTCTCTCATATTCTTCAATCTGAAAATCTAAAAAATATTGACAGCTGATGAAAAAACTATTTTCTGCCAATTACTTCGAACCGGTAAGTGAATTTATGTATGTTAAATTTTATTTTTTTCGTTAAATGTATACATTTTAAATCTATCTAAATATTAAGATTCGACATAGATCGTAGCAGATAATTTTTTTAGCAGATGTATATAATTTTTATTTAAGTATGAATAGAAAAAAAATTCATATTCATAACAACTTTCCGATCGACAATCAAACGGCACGTACAGTCGAATTTTCGACTGTTTACAACCGAAACTCTGAACAGTCTGAGTTTCGACTGTTGACAGCCGATAATTTGGCTGTTCGGACGACTGTTTCGGCTGTTATAATAATATTTGTTGTTTTTAATTGTTGTTGACAGTCGAAGTTTTGAATTAATGTTACAAATTTTGTTTTGTCATGCAGATATGAGGATCGTAATTCCAATTGTTACTTCGGTGATTTCGAATTGGATGAATTTAATCGATGGACATGAAAATGGACGAATGACAACATACAATGTAGTACTCCAACACATATAACAGAGAGTACAACGTACGAGGAACTGTATGATGATATACGGAAAAGGCTGAACGTCGATTCATCTCAATATGATATGGTTTTGAGCTTTCAATTCATAGAGCATATGCCTTTTTCTATTCCACCTCCTAAGATTACATCTGATATTGATGTGAATTATTTGTTTGACTTGAACAAAAGGCAAATGACCCATATTTGAGTGACTTTAGTGGGGAAGGACGACGCAGAAGGTAGAAATGAACAGTCGGATGGAGCAACAGGTTTTTGGGATACAGTACAAATAGCTCGCGAGGATGAGGCTAATTACCCCGAGACAGTTGTACCTGATCATGACTTCGTTGTAACGCACAGAGTTCAATCGATAGTTCAAAACAACGAGAATGCAAATGAATTTACGAATGAGGATTTGGCTGGTTTATCTCGTAGGAGATCTGACTGTGGTGGGAACACAAGGGCTGGAACGAGTGGACCGTCATCTAATTATTCATGTGTGGCTCCTGATGTGGATGATCTGCATGTCGAGCAACAGTTTAGCATGAAGACAGATTTGCAGGCAGCTGTGCACCATCTGGCGTTGAAATTCAACTTTGAGTTCAAGGTAAAGAAATCAAACAATCTTTATTGACAATTGTTTGCGTTGGTGATTGCGAGTTAATAAGATGGATACGAATGAGTCATTTGTAGTTCGCAAGTATACACGGGAGCATACTTGCGAAATGGGGATTTGTCTCAACAATTACAGGCAAGCTCGGTTATGGTTTATTGGTCGACGGATAATGGACGAGTTTCAGGACCCACGGACGATTTATAGACCTTCAGACATTGTCAACGACGTCCGACGAGATTACAGAGTGGTCATGAGCTACCAGAAGGCATGGAAGGCCAAATAATGTGCATTGGAGGAATTAATGGGCTCGACCAAGGAGAGTTATGAAAAATTGGCCAGGTACTGTCATAATTTGGGGAAACTAATCATGGTTCCCCTTATTTCATTGTGACGGAGGGAGAAAATTGCTTTAAGTATTTTTTCATGGCTCTTGGACAATGCATCAGAGGATTTCAAAATTTGATGTAACCTGTAATTTTAGTTGACAGTACAACTCTGAAATCAAAATACGCGGACAAGTTGATTATTGAACATGTCAAGATCCCAACATCCAGATTTACCCAATTGCATTCGGTGTAGTCGACAGTGAGAATGATTTGTCAATGTGTTGGTTCTTTACGAAGCTTAGGGAAGTGATCGGGGAAGTCGAGGATCTTGCCTTCGTAACCGATCAGGGTCAGTCTTTGATAAATGCTATCGCACAAGTTTTCCCCGAGGCACATCATGGGTATCGCATGTACCATATACAGGGTAATCTGAAGACTAGATATAGGGGCCAAGGCATCGTCGGATTGTTCAGGAGTGCGGTGGAAGCTTACAGTGTCGAAGAATGTAATAGGTTTATGGTCGAGATAGCAAATAAGTCGTTCCCGGCATGGGAGTATCTTACAAAGATGGGGATAGAACATTGGGTGGGGTCACATTTTTCAGGACATTGGTACAACTTGATGACGTCGAATAACGTGGAGTCTCTGAATTCATTGTTCAAGAAGGATCGAGAGTTGTCAATCCTTGCATTGATTGAGAACATCCGTACCAAGCTACAACAGTGGTTTCACGACCGACGTGCGGAATCACAGAATTGCACGAGTGTGCTAGCCCCGGCTCAAAAGGATAAACTATTCAAGGCTGCGGAGGTTGGGAGAAGGTTGATTGTGGAATGATTGGACGAGTCGCGCTTCTCTGTACAATGTGCACATAATGTGGCATACATGTTGGATTTAAAAATCAACACATGCACTTGCAATAGATTTCAGTTGGAGAGTTTTCCATGCGAGCATGCAGTCGCTGTAGCTATGAACAAAGGTTTTGCATCGCGAACATTATGCTCTCTTTATTACATGGCTGACTATTGGAGAGCAGCGTATGCGGAGACTATATTTTCCCTACCGAACGAAGCTGATTGAGAAGTCCCTGACCGTGTTATTCCATTTAATAGTATGTCACCACCGATAGTTGAACCGCGTGGCCCTGGACGTCTACGTACTTCTAGAATACCATGTACTGAAGAGTTTTTTCGACCGCGTAGGTGCGGCAGATGTAGAAAAGTGGGTCATACTCGCCAAAATTGTACGAGTCAGATTCTCCTGAATGACAATTAATCGAATATGTAATGTTATTGATGTTAAATGACATATATATTTACAATTATTCATAATTGAAAAGAATTTCATCTATCATTACATCGATTTTACAAATATTTACGGATCACAATTGAATTCCTGTAAATCACATGCTAATTTCTTTCGCCAAATGTCAATCCATGATTGGTTGATTCCATCAACTTTATGTCTTATACTAAAAAATTCTATCTACTTTATTGCATACATGCCGCAGTCGCCCCTGAATTCATATCACAATGTGTTAACCTGAAATACAGAAAAAGAAAAATTATTTTCTAGTTAATAACAGAAGTATAAACATTTACGATACAGATTGTCTCGTCGTCGTTATGTCCCTTACGATGGCTAGTCTATCTTGCACAGCCATGTCCACTCGTCTAGCCATCATAGGAACGATTACAGCCATATGCTCCAAGACCTGTTCGAGATGGCTTTGTATCAGACACGAGTGATCGGAGTCATACACATAAATAGTGAAATCCGCGAATATAATCTCCACGGCGAAATAGTGGCGGTGGGCGATCACTGGAACGTATGGATGTGTACAACCCTCCCATAGCTTCCTTCCGACACTCGGCCACACGCCGATCACCCACTCCATCATATAATCGGGCACCACGTATGCGTTACCCAAATGCTAGAGCGAATCGTGCTCTATTGTAACTGCGCGTGCAAACTCGGTGTTGAGTATGAGTCGGCCTGGAATGTCGAACGAGTTTGGAAATCGTAGAGCACTATCGCGCAACAGGTCTATGATCATGTTAATGTGCTACAACGAGAAAAATCAATATAAATATGAATAAGTTTTTCAAAACATAAACAATAGAAAGTATACAAAATCAATAACAATAAGTCATTATCATTTACATCGTCAGCGAACCAGGCTCCAGGCCAGATGATGTTGTGGAACCATTTGTACGTGTCTGGGATCGTCCTCGAAGATATCGTGTCCAGAACCATTTAAACGACGCATAGTAGAGTAAACGTAATGTACGTTAACAAATTAATACAATATGTACCCGGGCCTCATCTATCTCTATGTCGGCTCGAACAGTCTCCATTTCACGGGGTCCACCTCCCTGAAGAGATTGGGGTACGTCCCGTCAATGAACGTCCTCCTCTTCATCTCGGCTGTAAATGGAGAAACGACATATTACGACGGCAACCTGGCTCTCTTGTCGATCACTTGCTGATTGTCGGGTGCAGCACGCTTCTTCCCTGCGGTTATGTAGGGTGTACTATCGTCCTCTACTACCTCGGGGATTGCGCTCTCCACCGCCGTCGGGGTCACCGCCTCTGCCACCCTCTCCGTCATCTCCTCGAGGCTCCCCACCTCAACTGCCATCTGGGTCATCCCCTGAGCCCTTCTCCTGCACTCCCTCTATCGTTTCCTCAAGGCTCCCCACCTTAACTGCCATCTGGGTCATCCTCCTGACCTCGCCTCCGGCATCCCCTCCATCGTCTCCTCGAGACTCCCCATCTCAACTGCCATCTGGGTCACCCTCCTGACCCCGCCTCCGGAATCCCTCGTACGGCGTCCATAGTGACCGTAATCCATCATCTGACCATATTGGTGAGTGACCTCGATCCCGATCTCTGTTGTCCCGTCTATCACCCGATCTCTATTACCCTCTCCATCACCCCGTCCATCACCATCTTCTCATAGTCCTTCTATATTGCCTCGGAGAGCTACGACTGCCACATCAAGGTCTGATATATGGCTGCGTAGCACTGATACATCGTGACGTAAGCTTGATATCTCGCCACGCATCTCTCTTCGCATCTCTCCTACATTATCCTGTAGCGCCCCCATCTCCTCTCTCTCTCCTCGTAGCGCCACTACCTCTTCTCGCATCGCCCCTACCTCCCCTCTCATCTCCGCCATAAATCCAGTCAGAAGGACATACATGTCACCGTGTGCAGGAGATCCATGGGAAAGGTGCCTGGATGGAGGAGAAAGAGATCTCATCGGCGGGGTGATCTCCTCGGGAGGGGGGAGACGGTGATGGCCTTGGCGACGGTGATGCCCTCCCCGAAGTTGATCGTCGGTCAACCATACTGCCCTCCTACACGAGTCATAACATTAACAATTATTTTTTATTTAACGAAAGTCAGCTAACACATAGGGATGAAAATTGTATATTCCATTCACATACCTCCTCGGGGTTTGGGGCCGAATCGGGAGCCCACTCGTCTTCATTGTGCGGATCGATCAATTCACACACATATCCGTGAGCCTCCTCCTCCATCGACGGCATCAACTCAATTGTGACTTCAACCTAACATAACCACATTTCGACTAGTTAATAATTATGTGATCAGATGTCGGAGCTACAAACAACATAAATCGAGAAATGTATTATCTCACCTGAGTGTTGTCGAGGATAGCCGATAATTGTTTGCTAGTTGGATATCCGATTGTTTGAGATGCTTTCCAATGATGCATCCGAGGGACGCGTGTCTCCAGTCGAGTCGCATACCGGTCACCGATGACTGGGACAGTCTCGTGCGCCCAAATCTGCAACAAATACAATTATTACATTCATATCTATTATAAACAATATATTAAGAATAAATTATGTCAAATATATACCTGCACAGCCAGGGGCAATCTGTATGTATCATACTTCCGCATGGTCCCCTCGGCCTCGAATGCAATTTTGTGAAAACGTGCACCGTGTCTTTAAAACATCGCTGCCCCCACGGATATTTGTTAAACGCATCAAGATCGTCGACCATCTTCAGATGGAAGGGGTCGATCACAGTCCTCTTGTAGTGACATCCTAATATGCTCTCCAGGATGTAGACCAGGCCGAGTTTCAGTCTATCGAACATGTGGTCATACCTGATGATCGAGTCCAATAGCTGTGTCAGAAGAACCGACCCTGCCCCTAAAAGTATGTGTCATGCAGCCAACTGGCCCTCTGCGTACCGGCACGACCTGCATCATCGCCCGTAATCTTCAGTCCAGTGATCATCGCAAAGTCGAACACGGATAAACTGGCGACTTTGCCCCCGAGGTCGAAGTGGAGGGCATCACCGTCGACTGGACTCAGCAATCGACACAGTAGGGCATCGATGATCTGTCCTGAGAACTACAAGTGTCTCAACTCGTACATGGGTCACAAAAAGGACTGACGAAGCATATCTTCATGCTCTACATCCAACAGATCTAATACTAAACTGTAACTGTTAAGGCTACCGTTCCAAGTAGCCTTACCTGGCATCTGTCTCAATATCGCATCCAAATGATACTCTATGCTGCAAAAATTTAATTTATTAGCATATGAAACAACAGATAATGGAATACAACATAATCTCAAAAAATTAAGTGAACCGAATTCTAACAATTATACGGAAAAAAAGATTTAAATAAAATATTACACGTCAAAAAAGGACAAAAGAATTATCAATTTAAATTTTAATTTTAATTTCGTTTTTGGTAATTATCAATTTCAATTTGTTCATTTAATTATATGGATAAATAATTTAAAGAAATGAAAAATATTAAAAGTATGTAAAAGATATAAAATTTATATAATTAAATTTGCCAACATTAAAGATTTATTTACAAAGAATATTTAATTAAAGAATTTTATATTAATTAAAATATTTAAATGAAAATAAAATACGAATTTACTAATATTTAAAAAAAATAATATTTCATTATCGTAATTATCAATTTAAAATTATTTATTTTATATATAAAAATTAAAACAAAAGAAATTTATTAAAGTAAAAAAGAATACAAATATTATTTAATTACGTTTTATTTTTGGTAATTATCATTTTAAATTTCTTCATTTAAATATATATATATATATAATTTATTATTATTTAATTAAATTTAAAAAAATAAATATTTATATACAAATAATTTTAAATTAATTAAAATATTAAAATGAAAAAAATAAGAATTTGCTAATTTGTTACAAAATAATATTTCATTCTCGTAACTATCAATTTAAAATTAATTATTTAGTTAATTTTATATGTAAAAATTAAAATAAAAGAAATTTATTAAAGTAAAAAGAAATACAAATTAATTTTAATTACGCTTGATTTTTGGTAGTAAATTATTAAATTAAAAAATTTATTTATTTTATTTTCTATATGCAAATTAAAATAAAAGGAAATTATTAAAGAAAAAAATACACATATTATTTAATTACATTTGGAATATACTATATTAAAAAAATAATATTATTTCATTTTCGTAATTATCAATTTAAAGTTATTTCTTTTATTATATCAAAATATTATATTTTATTAATTTTCTTTTATATACAAATATACAGAATAACAATTAAATTCGAAAAATTAAATTATTTATTGTTATTAAATAAAAACAAAGACAAAAAAAATTAAAAGTCAACAGCCGTTTAACCGATTATTTACAGCCGATTTTCTCCCGTTCTTCTCAGTCGCCAGAAATCTCCATTTCCGGCAACTGAGATCATTAAAACATGCAAAAACCACATTTTTTTTCATCTAAAAAATGGTCCACAATCTATCTACTCCATCATTCTAACCTATATATGAACTATTAATCCAAGTAAATGTACACAAATTCAACTTTCAATAAATAAAAAAATCTATTTTCATTGATTAAAAAAGCTAACCTATGTAATCCTTCGTGGGGAAACATGAGGATCTCTTCTCTGTCTCGTCGTCGGTGTCGTCGTGTGGTTGGATTCTACTGTGGAGTTGTTTGGCTGTTCGGTTGTTTTGGCAAGGCTGTGAGAGAGTGTGAGAATATATGATGGGTATTTTGGGGTTTTCGTCCCTTTTGTTATTTTTTTTGTTTTTTTTAATGTATTACTTGGTCAAAGGCCAATGTGAAAATATGGGCTCTTCAAAGAGCCATTCACAGGTATTTCCTCAGGGTATGGAGATGATGGTTGCGTGAATTGTGGGTGTTACGTGTAATGACAGGAAATTCTGACAAAGAAAAGAAAAGAAAAGAAAAGAACACGACGGCTCAGGGTTTATGAACAGTAAAGTGGAACTTACTCTTTTATTTTGACTAGTCGCTGCCACATGCGGTATACGAATTGTATATTTATTATATTTTTATTAGCGTAAATATTTTATTTTTTTAATTTAGTTTTTGGTGTTGTTATAATTGAAGATTTAGGAAATATTTGAAGTGAAAGATTTTTTATGATGATTTGAAAAAAAATAGAACGGCAAACAATAAATTTAATATGTAATTTACAACAATCCAAAAACAAAAAAAAGATTATTGAAAATTTGGTTATTGGGTAATATTACAAGTTTCTTGGATTCTTCTAGTTTAATTTACTGTCAGATTTTTGTCATTGCTTTACTTTGCTTTTCTTTTTGAAGGAGCAATTTTGCCCCGCTAAATTTGTCAATTTTTGAACTATACAAGCAAAGGGAATGAACTAGGGCATTTAATTTGCATTTTCCCTCTTGAGAAATGCCCTGCCAAATTAAGTTGATTTTGTAAGGTTATTTAAACAAGAGAAAGGTTTATTGGCCTGGTACCTTTTGCACCCTTTAGGTCAGTTTTTGTAGAGATGAACATTTAAAAAAAGACACTTCACAAGCAGGGCAGATGGCACAGACACAGAGAGAGAGAGAGAGAGGTTAGTGATCATATATGGCCGAAATATGATCACATTAAGTCAATAGTTAGCTTTCGTGTGTGAAAGGCAATTCCATTTAGACTAATTATTCACTTTCTCCATGACATGAAGAAACTTTCTCCGTGTCACGGAGAAAGTAACCTTTGCCCGTGACACGGAGAATCAGTGAGAAACTTTCTCCGTGTCATGGAGAAAACTAATGATTAAGTTTTTATTTTTTTATTTTTATCTAATCTCTTATAAAAAAGGAAATTGAAATACTAAAAAATATTTTTCAATATTTTACAAACTTGTACTTACTATATTATTATTATTATTATTATTATTATTATTATTATTATTATTATTATTATTATTATTATTATTATATCAAGTTATTTTTTAAATTTTGCCAAAATGTAAATAGCCAAAAAAATGTTAAATTTTTTTTATTCAAAGAGGAGTAAAGATTATTCGTTTTTACACTTACCAGATTTCAATAAATTGAATTCATCGATTTTGGACAGAAATTACCGTATTTTTGGTGCTTATCGAATATTCCTTGCACTTACTGGATTTTAGTTTAAGTAGCTTACCAGTTTTCATTGACACTTACTATATTTCACTCAAATTCACTGAAATATGGTATTTTGGCTTAAATATCCGGTAAGTTACAGAAACATGAAATTGATTGTAAACAATTTATACAATTAGAATTATGAATTAAAATATTTTAATATTTTACGATTTTGCCTATGCTTTGTGCATGCTTAGCTGAAATTTTTCTTTTTTATTTTTTTCCCATTTTGACCTAACCTCTTATAAAAAAGGCAATCGAAATACTAAAAACCATTTTCCAATAGTTTACAAACTTGTACTTACTATATTATTATTATATCAAGTTATTTTTTAAATTTTGCCAAAGGTATAGTGTCAATGTGAATTTTTAATTGTTTTATTAATTTGATTTAATAATAATATTAATAAGTACAAGTTTGTAAAATATTGGAAAATACTTTTTAGTATTTCGATTGCCTTTTTTTTTTTTTTTTTTTTTTTTTATAAGAGGTTAGATCAAAGTGGGAAAAAAATAAAAAAGAAAAAGAAAAATTCCAGTTGAGCATGTACAAAACATAGGCAAAATCGTAAAATATTAAAAGATTTTAATTCATAATTTTAATTGTATAAATTGTTTACAATCAAATTCATGTTTTTATGACTTACCGGATATTTAAGCCAAAATACCGTATTTCAGTAACTTTGAGTGAAATACGGTAAGTGTCAAAGAAAATCGGTAAGCTACTTAAACCAAAATCCGGTAAGTGCAAGGAATATTCGGTAAACACCACAAAATACGATAATTTCTATCCAAAATCGGTAAGTTCAATTTATCGAAATCCGGTAAGTGTAAAACGAATCCGTTAAGCTCAAAATCTCTACTCCTCTTTGAATAAAAAATTTCAACATTTTTTGGCTATTTACATTTTATTAGCATATAACTTATGAAAATTACTTATTTATAAGAATCTAATTGTATTTCATTTAACTCACTAATTAATGACATATACGTTGACATAGTTGAAGTGGATTTGGGGACACAACTGGAAGTTATAAATTAACAACTATTAAATAATTATTCATTTAAGGGGTTGTTACTAACTAATAATCACATGTAGGCAAAAGAGCAAATTATAAAGGCACGTAAGTTACAGAAATATATTTGTAAAACTTGGCTTTGAGGAATTAAAAATGGTTAATTATAACATTGAGCAAATTAAAAATGATTGTGATAAAAACATGAATT
The DNA here is from genome assembly GCA_019395295.1 of Osmanthus fragrans. Classification (NCBI taxonomy): domain Eukaryota; kingdom Viridiplantae; phylum Streptophyta; class Magnoliopsida; order Lamiales; family Oleaceae; genus Osmanthus; species Osmanthus fragrans. The sequence continues at coordinate 12,780,732 of CM033347.1, read as the reverse complement.
TCAATTTGTAGATACCTATTAATGAAGAGTGTTTGGAGAGACTGATTAATAGGCCTTTTTTTTTTTTTTTTATCTCCATAACAAAAATAGAAAATTACCAAAAAAAAAAAAAAAAAAAAAAAAAAAAAACACCAAATACAGTGCTAACATAAATCTTGATGAAAAAAAAAAAAAAAAAAAAAAACTAAATGGGAACAAAGAATTAAACCTCATTTTTTGGCTGAAACTCCAAAAATGATTAATAGAAGTATATGAATCTACAACTCTTAGGTGTGGTGTAAAACACAATTTAACTTAAAAAAAAAAAAAAAAATTCTCCGTGACACGGTACTCTCCGCGTATTTTGTATTTGGCCTGAACTTACTGGATTTCCTTTCGATAAGCACTTACCGTATTTTGGCAATTTGATTCCATCCGGTAAGCACTTACCGTATTTTGGCAAGTTGATTCCATTCGGTAAGTGCTTACCGTATTTTAACGTTTTGATTCAACTTACTGGATTGACATCCGGTAAGCAAGTACCTTCAACTTTCATCTTGTACTTTTTAGTCCTCATATTTTGACTTCTCTATCATTTCGTCCATAAAAAATTGCGACCATAGGTCTTTAAACTTTTGACACTTGTACACTTCAGCCCCCAAGTTATCTTATTGTGTAAAACATTTTTTTTGGCTATTTACATTTTGTCAAAAAAATAAAGTTTATTGTACGTGGTGTAGATATATATTTACTGAGTGCATTTAATGTATGTGATTCTAGATAAATACATTTATTGGGTTAGATGGAGTGGTTGTAAATATTGCATTTATTGTGTATGTATATATTTTTGTGTATATTTACATGCTACGAGAGCAATTTTCATCTCATTATAGAGAGCAATTTTCATCAAATTGGAGTTATATCTCTTTTTGATATTTCGCATTCAAAGTAATTTTGGTTTAACTTTCTACAAATTTTGTATTGGAGATTCGTCACTGCATTTAGATGTACATTCTTTCACCGTGTCACGGCCATCTCTTACCGTGTCACGGCCATCTTCGTGTCTGGCCGTGACACGGTGACAGAGTCACCGTGTGTCCGTGACTGGATTTTATTTATATAATTTTTTTTTTAATATTGATAGATTTGCTTATAAATATTTTCGCAGATGGTTTTAGAGTACATAATCTCCCCAGACCAATGATTTTCTGCCACTATTGTTCAATATCCAAATAGTGAATATGTGCAAGATTTTATATGATTTATAGGTTCAAACGATCAGGCTTCTGTATTATGTAGTAATTTTTATGGATTCCTTTATGGATTTATTTATAGAAGAGAAGAAAAAGAAGAACAGTTTAGTAGTAAATTAGTACATGAGTTTATAATGAGGCTTATAAATTGTGGAAAAGAAAATGAAATTTGGGTACGGTTAGATGACCACGTTACTAGGTTTGGCATGCAATAATTTTGCCTTATTACAGGATTACCATGCCATGAACCATCAATGAATATTGACCATAATAATGATTGTCTTAGGAATCATTATTTTAACGGTAGCAAAAAAATTAGTATGACAATGCTATCCCAGGCATTCCGTATGTGTGAAGCTGAAGAAGATAAATTTAAACTGGGATTAGTTATGTTGGTGGAGTGTGTTTTGAAACCAACCTCCAGACAAATTGATTATAGAATTCTTGACATGGTTGATCATTTGGATGAATTTCTTGTGTATCCTTGGGGCCGTAAGACATATTTTACTTTGTTAAATTCGTTGAAAGAGTCACAATCGGAAAGAATACTGAGGATGCAGCGAACTCAATAAAGAGAATCTAAGTATGCATTGCAAGGGTATTCACTTGCATTTCAGGTAAGTTAGAAATGTTTACATCCAATTTTTTTTTTTTGGACTTATTATGTATAACTGGATTTGTATGCCGGAAACTAAAAAAATTTATTATAAATATATTTTAGTATTGGATATACGAAGCATTTCCGGAGATTGGGAAGAAATGTGGACGCCGTACATACAAAAGTCTACAAAGTCCAAGAATGCACAGGTGGAAGCCTAAGAAAACAATAAATGAGAAAACAATTAAGCAATTTTTGGATAGAAAAAAGGTATGTTTTTGATATGATTCCAAATCAATTATATTAGCATTTAATTATTTGAAAATTGAGTTAGAGTTCTATCTTCATTCTCAATTCTAATATTTTGTTATGATTACAGATCACAATACTTGCAGTGCTTCAGCCAACGGAATAAGAGCTAGAGACGCCATGGTATAGAACACTATCGTTGCCGGCGGATAATGAACATGGTATATTAGATGTCATTGTCAACGGAGAAATAGATAACATAGCACCACAAATTTCGGATAATATCTATCGACAAGAAAGGACCATTCCCGGTGCTTTGAGAACTTCGACTGGAATTGGTTCTAGTTCTGCTTTTGGTGGTTCCAACTATGCAACTGAAGATCGGATGGAAGAAATACTGGGTGTACAGAGGCAAAATATTATATCAGATATGTCTGATCTATACGACAACATGAAGGCTAAAATTGTTGCAGATTCGAGAGCAAATTATCACGCAATTTTAGAGAACCAAAAACAGCTCTTCGAAGAACAAAGAAAATGGCACGAAGATTACATTCAATCCGGTATACATCCTTACATGGATAATTCAGTATCAAATTTGTTTAATGCACATGTTGCTGAGGAATCAGAAAATCAAGAAGCCCGTTATCAAGTAATTGTTTAGAGGCAAGAACAGTCATTTGAACGGCAACAAAAATGGCAGAAAGATTATTACCGAGACATGAAGTCTCATATCGATGAAAGACATGACGATATGGTAAACAGAATGTCTAACTAGGAATCAAACATGGGAACCATTATTGGTTTTATGCAGCAACATGTTTCTATCCATGCAAGTCCAATTCCTAGTGATCGACCTCAGGAGACACCAATAGTTGAACCAGTTGAAAGTGTCGAACGGTTGGGAAGAGAGAAGGAAAAAAAAGGGGAAATCCAAACAATCTTCGTCATTCAAAGTTTGCCCTTTAGAAGACTATGACATGGATAAATACAGAATAATTATAGATTGGATAATGGTAAAGAAATCTGGGTAAGAAATTTAATTATAGTTTCCTATTTTGAGTACTAATATTTATTTGCTAAAATATTTAACTTGTCTTTGAATTTATTGATAACTAATAATTTATAAATTATGCCGTATAGTGATTATTGGGAGGATGACATTGGTAATGTCTACGAAAGAGACACGTTGAAAACTCTAATGGATCCAACAAAAGATTTAAAAATTGAGGTAAGTAAATTCCATCAATTGCAGTTAATTTGATTACGTAGTCAGTATTTCTAATTTATTTTACACGCATTTATTCGATTAGCATATTGAGCTGGAGTTAAAGTTTTTGAGGTAGCGTATTAACAGAGATGATACTATGGTTTCTAAAGAATATGCAATAATGGATTTTAAATTTGAAGAAGAGTGTGAGCGTCTAATGATGTGGGAAATTGACTCACAAATGGGAACGACAAGAGGTGAATTGGATGGAACTCGTTTACAACAGTATGTGAATGGTGAAATGCCCATAGCTGGTCGTCCCTGGATAGCATGCAAGTACTTACTAATTTCATGCTCGTATCTAGACAATTGTTGGTATCTGTATCTTGTAAATTTTTCTGAATGAAAATTCCAGATATATGATTGCAGCAATAATATTCATACACCAGAACAAGTGATGGCACATGCAAGAGCAACATTCAAAATTCTTAAGGCACTGATTCCCAGTTTAACCATTTCCACTAGAAAAGACATAGAGAAACATATAAATGAACGAATGAAGCTCGAGATTATACCTGATCTACTGTGTGTAAACAATGAGTGAGCATTTGATGCTTTTGGTATTTGCTATAATATGTAATATTTGGTATATACTAATGTTGTTTAACATAAAACATTTATTTTGCAGGTTTAACTGCTTAATTTATTTACTGAAATATATAGAATGCTTCATTCTACAGCAGCCAATAGAAGCAGTCTCAGCAGACCGAATGGTTATATACAGACGGAAGATTGCTGTAATATTTGATTGTATTTAATTGTTTGTTTATTTCTTTATTTTTCTTATCTTATACTTATAAAATATGCTATGTTTTCTGCATGTAAAGTGAGTATCAAATTTATCCTTTTCAATAAGTGTGTTATTTTCAATAGTGATATGAGGTGGGTCCCTTCTTAAGAATTATATGTTTTCAAAATAATATATTGGTTATTTTTATTCAATCAGTGAATTAAAATTTTAAAAGCGATGTTTCTTGCTTGGAATAAAGTAATCGAAAGACAAGAGAAAATAGAATTGATTTCATTAGTGTTGACAACTACAAACTTACAAGTCCTGCTATCCAGCCATACAAAAACACTGAATAACTATAATTATAGCATGAATGATGTAAGTACCATGTTCTACATACATCATTCTTCAACATTAATATGGTTGGCAGTTTTTAAAAGTATTAACATAAAGCATGACAATCTTGATAACAAAATTCACAACAAAACAGCTAGGTTGTGCTCAAAAGTTTTTTTTTCCAACAAAACACTTTGATTACTGTTCACTCCATCTTTTGTTTTGTAGCAAATGGATTTGCATCGGACATATCTGAATTTATGTTTTCATTAGACTTGAAAAGGGCCCTCTTCGCTGGAGGTGACTAATTTTCTGGAGAGTCTGGTGAGTTTGTGTGGATACTTTTGTCAGCTGAAGTATCTAGACTTTGAGTATCAATATTTGTTTGGTTTTTTTGCTTGGAGTTGTATGATCTAAATCTGCCACGGAGATGATGTCAAATTTATAATTTGATGAATTAGGCTCAGTTTGGAATGCTTTCAAGTAGAATGCTCGTTCAGTAGTCTGCATTTTTTGAATAACAAGTTCAAAGTTTGTTTGGGAATCCTGTATGTTAATCATGTATAGTCTGTTAAGATTGTCTGAGTAGTATATTTTATAGAATGAAATGATGACAAAATGTTAAAGTTTGGTTGAAATTCTTACGGAATTCGTTTGCTCCATCAATGATTCTGCACTCGTAAATAGCAATTTTTCGGCTGGTTCACCAATTGCACTTGCTTTAATTAAGCCTGTGACATCTGATAGCTGCACATATGCTCTAGCTCTATAGTGCAATAAAGATAGATAAAACAAATCATCAAGAGAATTAGAAAAGGTATTTATTATAAAGAAATTTATTATGTCTGCTTAATGAAGGAAATATAATAGTGATCAATATATTTAACCTTGGAATAGCTTTAGAATTTGGATTCTTGAAAAAAATTCAGAGATACGTTTCTCCAAAGTCAACATTTGATCGCCTAAAGCAGTTGATGCAAGCCATGTACCAAGACTTGTTATCAATTTTGTTTGTGGTTGTCGTGCCGTTTACCCAATAAAACTTGCGTTGTTGTTAAAAAAATTAAAGAGAAAAAATTATCTTTCGGAATGATGTATCTTTCTTTTTACATATAAAATTTTGCAGTGTTTATATAATCTATGTTTATATATCTGTAATATTAATATTACTGCAAAGAGGCGTCCCTGAAAATTCTGTATTGGAGTGAATTTACTTTGCACAGGTGGAGAAAGATTTGTGGGGCTCCTATTTGTGTATGGTTTTTTCAGCACCAAGTCATCAATTTTAATTGAATTTTCTTTTACCCTGAATAAAAATAATATAATATCAAGACATTTAGAACAACTAAAAATTGGGTAATAGGAAAAGAAGAATAATAAAATAAAAGTAACTTTTTACATACCATTCTGCCATTTCTTTTACTTCAGTGAAAGGTGTATTTATAAAGAAAGTGCTACGGACTTTTGTGGATAACTTCAAACCTATATAATATTTTTTATATTATAATATACATATTAGTATGGAGAATATGCTAAAGTATATGCCTACGTAATACAATAAATAATACATGCCAAAGAAAGATGTAACTCTGAGATGTGTTGCAAATATGACTGGTTTTTTCTCAATATTCTCTGCTATTAGAATACATTCTCTGTCAACAAAGAAATCCGAAAGTGTAAGCACCATTGTTTCAAAAATTTTGTCCAGAAGTGTGACATCCTGTACCCATGTTTGGTTGCCATCTTTTGATTAAATCATTCTTTTGGGCGTCATGTCAATTGCAATTGCAAGTATACCTGAAAAATTAAAATAAACCATCATATTCTTTCTTTACATTTGTATGACTGCTAAATAATTTAAGAAAAAAATTAGCATATTGTCAAACATAACAAACGTGTAATTCTTACTTAGATCGGCATCTGTATCCATGTATTGCTCAAGTTCATGAAAAAATGTCAGCTTATACGTTGAAAAGATGAATTCCAGTTTATCTTCATTTAGTTCAAGAAGACGAGTTTCTCCAAATATAGTCCAGTGATGGGATTCTATTGCATATTTGTAGTTTGTTGTATTGTTCTTCACATAAGCTTTTGAAATTGCATAAGTTTTCCCAAGAATAAGCTGATCCTCAAAAGCAGTGATATTGGAATCATACAAGCTAGCTTGAATAATATTGCCCTGAAAAAAGGAGGTATTTCAATCACGTTAGATAAAATAGAAACAGAACAAAATGAATGCACACAGGGTGAAAACAGTACTAAATTTAATTGAACAAGAGTTACTTGAGTATCTACAAACACCAAATTTTATCTTAGTATATTTAAGATGTGTAATGGATAAGAGTCACCTGAGTATCCATTAATACGAGATGTTGATATCTTCCATTGCCTTGCTTTGAAGGTTTTGGTGATTGTTTTTCTACCACAATAACCTTGACTTTCCATTTCTGATTATTTGAGATGACTTCGGGTATGAGTTGATATTGTTCTTCCATTTTAAGATTCCTAAGATGTAGTGGAAGTTTTTGTCTTTGTTTTTGGATATAAAAACTTCAAGAGTAACTCATGTCTTGTGTTTTTTAAACCGAAATGAAATGATTGAGTAGATATAATAGTTCGGTTATAAAGAGTTCAACTTTGAAACCAAAACAAGTAAAGATCAAATCAATGGTGAAGTTTGTATGGCCAAGTAAATTGTTTGTTCAAATTTGTCAATAATATATATTATTATATTATATATATAGAATGGCCAAGTAAATCGTTTGTTCAAATTTTTCAGTAATATATTATTATATTATATATATGGAATGTGATTGAATAAGTATTGGTATGGTGAAATCTGATATGGGTACGCCAAGTAACTTAACGTTATCATGGTGGAATGGGATTGAATTAGTACTGGTGTAGTGAAATCTGAGATGGGTACGCCAAGTAACTTCACGTTGAAATTTTGTACCAATAAATATATTATATATATGGAATGGGAATGGATCATGGTGAAATATACAATCAATAATCATATTGGTATGGCAAGTAAATTCTTCACAAGAAAATTTTGTTAGTTAGTACAAGAATCATCATAATTTAAGGAATGCATTAACGTGTTAAGAAAAATTTGTTAGGTTGATGATTGAAGAAGTATTAAGTCCACACGATAATAATTAAAAAAAACAGCTATTAAAAGCTCCAGAAGCCAAATTGAAAAAATAGCAGAAAATCTCTGTCACGGAGTACTTGTTCTCGGATTCGAGTTTAAGATTTTTGAATATTTAGGAAATATTTGAAGTGAAAGATTTTTTTATAATGAATTGAAAAAAATTGAACAGCAAACAATAAATTTAATTTATAATTTACACCAATCCATAAAAAAAAAAAAAAAAGATTATTGCAAATTTTGTTGAGTTAAGTCAATATGAGGAGATTTAACATTCTGTAGTGTTTAGTTAGCTAACTGGATTCAATATACGATATTTGATTGCCGGTTAACTCATATATTGTATTTGGATTCCGGTTAACTCATATATGGTATTTGGTTATCGGTTAGCAAATATACGGTATTTGGATACCGGTTAACTCATATACGGTATTTGGATACTAGTTAATTCATATACGGTATTTGGATACCGATTAACTCATAAACGATATTTGGATATCGGTTAGCAAATATACAGTGGCTAGTTCTGATGCTTATAAATACCCTGTATTACACTATTTTCATTTAATCTGAAACACAACGAATTTTCTAGCCAATTTTTTTCCTTTTCCATTTTCTAGATCTTGCTTGCTTACTGCGTTTTATCAAATTTGAGAGTATAAAAATGTGAATTGGAATCCGTGGATATCATTCTTTGCATCTTTCAAGCGGATTATTATTATTTTAAGAGGTTAAAAAAGAAGAAGAGATTATTATTTTAAGAAATTTAATAATGTGATAAATTGATTGTGTTACAAATGACTGCAAGACAAAAGAGAAAAAATCACTGCAAAAGGAAAAGCAAAAGAATCACTGCAGAAATAAAAGTATCAGTGTAGCGAAAAAAAATGAAAAAGAAGAACAGTTTAGTAGTAAATTAAATTTAAATGAAAGATAAAAAGAAATAGAAGCTAAATTATCTTGTTATCTAATCATACACAAACTAACTAAACACTTATTTTTAGCATGGATGATGTACATATCATTTCTACATACATTGTCTATTGTGCTCTACCTTATCTAAACATTACACGTAGTTAATAAAATAGAATTGTCAAAACGTTTTTTCAAACATCTCGACCATCGGTACATAAAATAAAAATGTCTTGAAAGCACAAACTAGATTAAATTAGATGCTTTGAAGAAGATGCGCCGAATTAGAGTCCTATTTTGCTGCTGTGCGTTGTTTGAATGACAACTTCAAAGTTTGTCTGTGAACCCTGTTTGTGAACCAAAGATTCTATTAATATTACTTATAGTAATAAATTTATAGAATGGCAAATTCTTCAAATCAGGTTCAAATTCTTACAGAAGTGGTTTGCTCCATCTGTGCACTTCTAGATTGCAGCTACTGTTTGAGTAATTCAATTCACATATGTGACATTAGCCTAAGATGAATAACAATTGAGCATCAGTAAATGAACACAGGAGAGAAAATTAAGAGAATTAGAAAATTTATGTATAACCGAATGTAATACCTGTACAGTTAGCTGCCATGAATTAAATTCAAAATTTCATGATAAACAATATTTTTGGTACAAGAAGCATGTGATTTATTTTTGACAGAAGGTTTGATCAAAACTTTTATATTTTCTCTTGTTCTAGCTCTGGATAATACGACATATAATTGACCATGGGAAAATACATCTTCAGGAAGATACAAGCTAACAAAATCTAGAGTTTGACCCTGAGCTTTGTTAATAGTCATTGCAAAACAAGGACGAACTGGAAACTGAGTTCTCTTAAATGGTATGGACTGTTTATCGCCTTCAAGTGGAATGAATGGAATTCTAGGTAAAAATACTTGCTTTCCACGATATTCTCCTGTTCCAATTTCAGTCAAAATAACATTTTGTCTAAATTCATGACAAATAAGTCTAGTTCCATTGCATAAACCTTCTGCGGGATTAATATTTCTAAGCAGCATAACTGGACAATTTTTTTTCAATATGAGTTCATGTGGAGGGATACCATTCGGAGTTAGACTATTTAAAAAATCTTCATGAATAAATCCTTCACTTTTATCAATGACTTCATCAAAACTAAAATACGTAAACTTCTCTCCTGAAATTTCTTTAAGTAACATATTGTTTACTAAATCTACATATTCATTTTTTGGCATTAAAATAACTCTATTCATCATAATATTTAGATTGTCTCCATATGTATGGATATTGGGAAACACGATGTTGATTAATTCCTTTATTGATTTACATTCATCTTCAAAATTGATGGTGATATTTTGAGGAAGCGTAATCATTTGGCACGAATGTTTTTTCTCAGTTCCATTCCCAACGTTCAACAAATATTCAAAAAAAAAGATCTAATTTAGCTGTCATATTTTGAAGTAATGGTAGCTATATGAAAGAACGCCATAAATGTGAAAAAACTAAACTTGCCATCATTATATCGTCTTTCGTTCCTCTCTGTACTGCTCGTAAAATCGGACGAAAATCTCCTCCAAACACAATAACTTTTCCACCAAATGGTAATGGACATTCAGTAATGTCTCTTAACATTTTATCTAAAGCTTCAAAAACACATTTGTGAACCATCGGTGCTTCATCCCATACAATTAGTTTAGCCATTAATAAAAGTCTACCGAGAGCAGATTGTTTACTCACCGAACATCGCATATCAGAACTTATTTGAAGCAGAATTTTGAATCGTGAATGTCCTGTTCGACCAGCTGGTAATAAAGACGCAACCACACCTGATGATGCCGTTGCTAATGCAATAAGATTTCGAGATCTTACAACACAAAGTAACGCCTTGTATAAATATGTTTTTCCAGTGCCTCCTGGGCCATCAATAAAAAACATTCCATTCTCATCATTTAGAACAGAATTCAAAATAATATTATAGGCATTTTGTTGCTCTTTATTTAAACTCTTAGTATAATGTATATCTGACTCAATATTAATATTAACTGTCTCTTCAGCAATCATGGTTTCAAAGATATCATCATCATTCACAGTAAATTCATAATCTACCAAACAAAAATCAATTACATTTTTACCAACACCTTCTAAGCAAGAATTTATACAATGCAAAGCTTTCATTTCAGTATCTTCTTATGTTAGGCCTTTATGTAAATAATCTTCTATCATAAAACCCTTAAATTTGTCCCATAAATCTCTTGGACTTGAAGGGCAACATAAAGTCAACGCATTGGCAAAATGTCGGCGCAGTAATATGGGCATTTGGTAAGCAACTGCTTCAGTTAAACACATCTCAGAATAGTTATTTCCACTAAGAAGGCCATGTAGAAGTGCTGCTTCACGATAAGTAGATAGAACAATACCATTCACGGTTCTTAAATCTTCAAAAGATTGTGGCCCTTTAATATGATTTAGTAAAACTCTTAAAAAATATCTCTCACCCTCAGATGGATTAGCAGCAACTATTCTACCAATAACATCCTTCTTTCTAGGACTCCAAATTCGCATAGATGCATTCCATACAAAATAAGTGGGAAATTCTTTGTACATGAGAGATTTCACCTTTTCAATTGAAATATTCATCTTAAAGAATTCAGTTAACATTGTTCGACGAACAAAGTCTTTATTTATAACTTTTGATAAATCGTCATTCTCATCGTATGTAACCATTTGAGCATCTTCAGTATGTAATTGCAAAGAAATAACTGTAGGAGACATATCGAATAAATCAAAACTAAATATCCTCCACATAGCTTCAAGTGCAGATATTCATCTAGCTGTTTGATAGTTTGCAATCTCATCAACAAAATGTTCATTTGTTTCTTTATTCACAATAAAATGGATACGGTCATGTCCCTTATATACATACGTGTATAGATATTTAATAGCTTTAATAGAAGAGCATATTTCTACATTAATATGACAATCGTATTTAGCTAAAATATAAGGATTGTATGGTACAACCCATTTGTTGTCCAACATACAGCCTCTCACCTTAACAATGACACCATTATTGCAACGTTTATAAAGTGGGTAGGAATCATTACCTAATGAAGTATGTTCAACATAATCTTTTGGGTATTTATTTTTACATACATCATTCTTTTCTATGCAAACATTCTTAGGATTCAAATGCCTACAGGGTCCATGGATCATATGTTTTATAACAAAAGCATGCAAGTAAGGGTACTTATTTTTGTCTGGTATCTCACACGAGACAATTTCGTCTAAAAACTTCGTTTAAATATTAGAAGGAAATGAGCATGAGGTAATCCTCTTTTTTGAAATTCGATGACATAAATATATGCAGCTATAGGACCTAACAACTTCCTCTTAACCAAATCTGTCTTTAATTCCTCAAGTCTCGCACGAAATATTCTTACCAACAAATCTGGCGTATTTTGTACTTCATCGTTTTGCTTCAACTCACATTTTATTTCAGGCCAATTTGGATTACATGTCATTGTTAAAAACACATCTTGGTTTCCCATATGTCTGAACTAAAGACATTGCATCCATATATTTTTTACTCATATTTCTAGGACCCCTAATAAAGCTAGCTGGTAATACTAATGATCTACCAATTTTATAACCTCTATTTTCACCATTTTGCACATTGTCTACAATTCCCTGATATAATTCCTCTCTGATAACCTTTTGGTTATTGTGAAAATAGTCCAATCTCGCTGTTTCAATTTTAACATACATGTCAACTACATACTGCTGTAAAAGTTTGCCAGTATGCAAAAGAACACAATTGTTTACAGACCTGATTTGAAGTTTGTAACAGTAATATTCTCGACAGGGTACAATCATTCGTTTCTTCCTTGCTTTCAAAACTGCAAAAAAAGAAAAAGAAAAAATGAAAGAAACATCAGCGAAACCTTCATTCACTATATGCCATCAATAATAATAAGATAAATACATTCAGTAAATAAAATATATATTATTACAAACAAATAAATATTACCATCATCTTTATTTTCCAAGAGCTGATCCACCAAAATGACATTATTAACATCTATTAAATTCTGACATACTGGAACTCGGGAACATTCACGTTTACTTTCTTAATACCTTGGTGCCATCCAGGTTCTCCATACGGAAAAAGTAATGGATATTGAAGTGGATCGTCGCATTACCCGATCGTCCATAAATTAATAAATCTTGACCTCGAGTTTCTGCAGATGGATCATCACCGACCCAAACTACAGCAACCTGCTCTGATGTTGGCAAGTTATATATTCTTTGATCAAGACCCGGATCACATCTTAGTAAAATACTACATGATTCTAAATCAGTAACTTCACTTAACGATCGGAAAAATTTAGAGTATGGATTTTTATTTAAAATATCTATCAACTTTCGTAAAGTCAATTCACAAAACCTATCTGAACTATTAAATCTATTAGAAATTTCATTTTCAGTATCATAGAAATATAATTGCAAATATGTTGGATTGTCATCAATTGGTACAAGAGGTTTTATGAAATGATATACTTGTCCCTGAACTCTGAAAGTATATATACCTTTATTATTTTTACACAATTCTCTATCATACTTAACACCAAATGAAGTGAAAGCAAAATGATTATTATAACTACGAACAACTTTCTTAAATGCAACTGCCTCTTCAGATGTACAAGTAAATAAATCATATAATTTAGGAGGCATATTATGTAACTGTAATTTGACCTTTCCATCATAACAACAAAAGCTTTTGGTTTCTCTGTAGAATCTTTTTGCACCACAATGTGCACAAATTATAGAAGATGGCAAGACATAAGCCTCAACAGGCATATTCTCTCTATCAATTTGTTCTGTACACTCAACAGTAGCATGAACATCTGAACATTCACATTCGACATTATTATTTTCATGTGGGCTTTCAATAAAATAGTTTTCATCAACGGCTAAATTGATTTGTGATTGAAGCTGTTGATCAGCAAAACCTAAAAGAAAAGTCGAAATTGAAAAGTCAAAAAATTAAAGGTAAACAGATAATAGCTAAATAGAATTAAATCCAACATTAAACACAAACCTCTTAAACCATAGCTTCTTGTACGTCGATCAAGTGGCACCTTATCCACAAGATTTTTCAAGTGACCATTATTAGATTGTTTCTTTTTCTTTCAGATTCAACTCGTTTCTTTTTAAACCAATCACGAACATTTTTTTCGGAAACATGATTATGTGATGATAGGCGGGAAACTATCTGTACAATTTCTGCATTGTTCGGACTTTTATTTCCACCATCAAATATGCACTGAAGAAAATCAAGCTCTGATGATGTAGGTACCCAACATTGTCTTCCCATGATAGACACAATTGACAACAAGATATATCTAACTGCAGGTTGGAAATACGCAACATGCAAATTAAAGAGAGTAAACTTACATACATCTTTTAAAAAAAAAGTGAAAGAATTCTAAAAAAAATATTAACCTCAATTTTAATTAGGAATCTAGTGCACTTTAAAAAAATAAAACAAACAGAAAACTTAAAATGTAAAAAAATCTATGGCACACTAAGAAACAATTAGCAAAATCACTCGTACACAAAGTAACTCGTATCTATATCTGTACACAAACAGGACACTTCCACATTTTTTACACTACGTAAGTTAACAGGAATAAATCTCTTTTCAAACAGGACTCTTTTCAAAAACTATGTCATGGAGATGAGTGTCTCCACCACATGGAGACGTGTTTTCCCTGTCATGGAGATCAGACATGGATATACACCATAAACTACTATGTAAGCTCCATTTCAAACCGGACATTTGCACTTTTTTTTTTTTACATTGTGTATATACACATAGACAATTTTATATAATAATAATAAAAAAAGAGATGAAAGATAGATGCTCACAAATTTCTACCCAATGAACCAACTTGAAAGAATTGGTTCTTGCTCTTACGCCTGGGTCTTCACTGCAGGGGAAGCTATAAGAAGTGCACGTTTGGTCCTCGTTAATTTCTCACTTCCATGCTTCATTCTCAACTATTGTGGGCCCTTTTATTTCAATTCATTCAAATCAAAACCAGTAGGTTCATTGCCAGCAAGTTGCGTGTAACTATTTAGGTTATAATGAAATAAGTAATCTTCTATGACAAAATCAATAATTTTTATTATAACTGTTTCTCTTGTGTTTTCTCTCTTACTATATTATTATTATTATCATTATATATATATATATATATATATATATATATATATATATTAAGTTATAAAGGCATGTAAGTTACAGAAATATATTTGTAAACATGGCTTTGAGAAATTAAAAATGATTAATTATAACATTGAGCAAATTAAAAATGATTGTGATAAAAACATGACTTTCAAATTGTAGATACCTAACTAAGTTAATAAGAAATTTGGACAATTTCATTAAATGAAGACTAATTTTACAACTACAATGAGGATTGGACGAAATTCTCGAACCGAGCACGTTAGTTCAATTCTTCATCTCTCTAATTGGAACAAAGAATGAAACCTGATTTTGTAGTTGAAACTTTAAAAATAATTAATAGAAATATATGAATCCAAGTAGGGGTCATACCATTCTATACTTTTTTTTTTATCTAATCTCTTATATCTTATAAAAAAAAAAAAAAGACAATCGAAATACTAAAAAACACCTTCCAATAATTTACAAACTTGTACTTACTATCTTATTATTATTATATCAAGTTATTTTTTAAATTTTGCCAAAATGTAAATACGCAAAAAATGTTGGAATTTTTTTATTGAAAGAGGAGCAGAGATTTTGAGCTTAACGGATTCGTTTTACACTTACTGAATTTCAATAAATTAAACTTACTGGTATACTATATCCGGTATTTCCAATGGCAGAAGCAAGAAATTCAATATCCGGTATTTACTTATCGTATTTCAATAAATGGTAAACACTTACCGCATTTCAATATACGGTAAGCACTTATTATATTTCAATATCCGGTAAGTGCTTACCGTATTTCAATAAACGATATCCACTTACCGTATATACTGTATTCCCTTACTGTATATAAATATCCGGTATTCTCTTACCTCAATATCCGGTAAGTATATAATCTGCATTATACATTAATTCCAACAGATTATATAACATTGATTATTTTCTTTCCATGTTTTTAAATTTTATTTGGTGGTTCATATGTTTAACTCTATAAATATGAAGCTTTGAATATTTTTTGACTCTCCCATTGCATCAATATCTTGATCAAATTTTTTTTTTTCAAAAAAATATTAACATTAACATTACATTCATAGCTTAATTTCAAAAAATTCAATACAACACAAACTTTCTCAAAACTACTTGTAAAACCTAAATCCTAAATCCAATACAAATATTGTTTCACAATTATTAAATTCAAGAATAGACTATATGTGAATTGCATAACATGAAAATGAATTTATAATTTTAAATCTAGTTGTAGAAAAATAAGATTTGATAAAAAATGAGTTTCAAACGGGGGCTAAATGAGTTATTGACTTTGATTTTTTTTTTAAAATCACGTTTCCACTTTTCAACCCAAAATATCAAAAAAAGAAAAAAAAATATGTGAAGTGGACCATTAGATGGCTATCTTACCTTCTTGATTGATCAAAACTTACGAAATCAAAGTTTGGACCAATAGGAGAGAAGAAAACTGTTGAATTTTGAACTTACCGTATATTGATGTCACTTACCGTATATGAGACACATACACTGAAATACGGTAACAACCTGAACTTACCGTATATTGCACTTACCGTATATGCCTTTAATACAATGAAATCCGACAAGAACTTAAACTTACCGTATATTGATAAATTACCACGAAATACTGTATGAAACGGAAAATTCATCAAATATCTTCAATTAATAATAATTAAATAAGAACAATTATCCTTTAATGATTTACATTAAATTAAAGAAAATACAAAATTATGGAATAAATGAAATCTTGCGTAAAAAGAAAAAAATAACTTAAATCGATGATTTGAAAAGGGAAATATCAAATTTTGGCCCCGAAAATGACTCGTACCCAGTGAAGCTTGTTGGCCACAACGTGCGCGATGAAAAGACCTTTCCGAATTGGGGTCATGAGCGCGATTCTAAAAATTGTAGCCAAAGTTATGGCCGAAATACTAAGAAAGGACCAAAATTGCACAAAAAGATAGCTTTGGGGACCGAAATGCAGAAGTGCCAAAAGTTTAAAGACCTAGAATTGCAATTTTTAAGGATGAAATTGAAAAAAAAAAAAAAAAAAAAAAAAAAGTCAAATTATGAGGACTAAAATGTAGAAGATGAAAGTTGAAGGACTTGAGGAGCAAATACTCTGAGAACTTGGCTTCAAGAAATGAAAACAAAAAGAAAAAAAAAATTCTCTCCAGACCACACAACCCTCCGTGATATGGTTACTCTCAGATATAAGAGTAACACTCTCATATCTGAGAGTGTTACTCTCAAATATGAGAGTTACACTCTCCATATCACGGAGAGAACTCTCCGTGATATGGAGAGTTCTAATATTTTTTTTCTTTTTTTAATATGCTCTTTATGTGTGTTTTTTTTAATTATTATTATATTTTCTTATTTTGACCAAATTTTAAAAATTGACTTAATAAATAATTATGCGAAATGTTTTAGTATTTCAACCATAAAGTTAAAGAAAATAATCAAAATATTAGCATCAATACACGTGCAATTGAATTTTTCTGTGGTGTGTCACGGTGATGCCGTCTCCGTGACACGGAAATGTGGAAAAAATAAAAGGTAACTTACCGGTTAGCCTAAATCAAATACCGGTAAGTGAAGGAATATTCGTTTTTCCTAAGCTGAAATACGGTGAGTTCTGAAATCGGTAATTTGAAATACGGTAGGCTCATTAAATCCAGTAAGCATTCATTGAATCCGGTAAGCTTCAACCAAAATATGGTAAGAACGATTCCGGTAAGCATATCAAATACGGTAAGTGTGATTTAAATCCGGTAAGATCAACAAAACTAATGATTTTATTAGCATATAACTTATGAAAATTACTTATTTATAAGAATCCAATTGTATTCAATTTAACTCATTAATTAACCATTTTTAATTTCTCAAAGCCAAGTTTTACAAATATATTTCTGTAACTTACATGTCTTTATAATTTGCTCTTTTGTCTACGTGTGATTATTAGTTAGTAATCAACCCCTTAAACGAATAATTATTTCACAGTTGTTAATTTATAACTTCCAGTTCTAAATATCGTATATTTGCTAACCAATAACCAAATATTGTATATGAGTTAAACGATATCCAAATAAGTTAACCAATAACCAAATACCGTTTATGAGTTAACTGGTAACCAAATTTGCAATATTTTTTTTTTTTTTTGGATTGGTGTAAATTACATATTAAATTTATTATTTGCTGTTCAAGTTTTTTCAAACCATCATAAAAAATCTTTCACTTCAAATATTTCCTAAATCTTCATTATAACAATACCAAAAACTAAATTAAGATGATTTAAAAAAAATTTAAATCTTTACGCTAATAAAAATATCTAATATATAATAAATATACAATTCGTGATAAGGCAAAAAAAAAAAAAAAAATACTAAATGTGCAAACATAAAAATTTTCAGGAGAAAATCACTTTCCTTGTTTTTTTATTAAAGGTACAATACTTTACTTGCCTTTTAAAAATATTCTCTCTCACATACAAGAGGAACTATGAGAAAATCACTTTTCTTGTTTTTTTTTTTTTAATTAAAAGTACAGTACTTTACTTGTCTTTTTAAACTATTTTTTTCTCTCACATACAATTAAAAAATATATTGACGCTTGCGTCACATGAGATTTCCACAGTACAATGCACCATTACTATTGCATCTACAGTATATCCTCATTGCTCTTTTTAAGATTAAGAGAAGTTAGATAAGGAAAGCTAACAATTAAATTTTAATTTTTTTTTTCCAATTGGAAATAAATTTGCTTGTAACCACTATATTTTATTTATGCATCGATCTTAAGTGGAATTTCCAGGAGAAACCACGAGAAAATCACTTTCCTTGTTTTTTTTATTAAAGGTACAGTATTTTACTTGCCTTTTTAAAATATTTTCTCTCTTACATACAAGAGAAACCATGAGAAAATCACTTTTCTTGTTTTTTTTATTAAAGGTACAGTACTTTACTTGCCTTTTTAAAATATTTTTTCTCTCACATACAATTAAAAAATATGTTCACGCTTGCGTCACATGAGATTTCCACAGTACAATGCACCATTACTATTGCACCTACAGTATATCCTCATTGCTCTTTTTAAGATTAAAAGAGAAGTTAGATAAGGAAAGCTAACAATTAAATTTTAATTTTTTTTTTCCAATTGGAAATAAATTTGCTTGTAACCACTATCTTTTATTTATGCATCGATCTTAAGTGGAATTCTAGTAACTTCCACGTGGAGAACGAGCATAAGTCGACGAGCAAAGGCTAATGGGCCTTAGAGGCATTGTGTTTTATTTTGGCGATTGTAGAGTATAGGTTGGCCGTGATGTGAAAAATGTCGGATGCTTAACTTGGTCCCAACACCGTGGAAATTTAAGTATAGATGCCAATGGCCATAAGGCCTAGGCCGAGGCTCAAGACGAGGAAGGGGATCGGCTGGAGAACCATAATCAAAACTTTCAAAGTCAGAACATTCCAAACTCATAATGCCTTGAAGCACAAGGCTAAGGCTACATGCCAAAGCTTTAAGAGGTTTCCCCGAACCTGAGGAAAGCATATAAAAATGAGTTGACAACTATTAGGCATTGAGCCAAAGATACTCTGCCATGAGTCTCTAATGGCAAAAACTAATGAATAATTCCATAGGTACAAGAAATTATTGACAGAAATGATACGGTTGCTACGTTGATAGCATCTATGTGGTACATTTTCCGTGTCTATTGTGTCAAAAATCAATGAAAAATTGTCAAGTTTTTTTATGTAAAAATTCTGTCAAATTTTTTATATACTTGTAACAAAACTGAAAAATATCAAGAAAGCTCCTAAATAATGCATATATTAGGTGATTAATCCAAAATGTCACACATCTTATCACCTTGAAAAGAAAAGACGATTGATTGAACAAGACATAGTACGTGGAAGAAGGTCGATGCCTCCTAATATTAATAATTGCTATTAGTAGAAAGACCATATGGGGCTCGATGAGGGTGACCCATCAACTACCTACTTCAGGTAAGTGATGTGATGGGTTGGCTGTCCATCTACCATCAGCACCTAGGTGGTATAGAAGCTTCCATGGAGGTAAAGATGCCCTCTTTCTCCCTAAACTTTATAAATAGCCTCATAAAGACCAATAAGACCTATTTGATGGGCATATATTTTTCCTAGAACTATGAAACCATTTTCCAACTTCCAAAAAAGTGTTGTTTGATACCTTATTTTTTCCTTGAAAATCTTTTTCTTGATTTGCCTCACACGGATGCCAATTCCTTGATTTGAGGGAATTGTTTTTCCCACCACTTTGTTGGGAAAAACAATTCCAGGTTTTTATTTTTTATTTTTAAGGCAATTGAAATTTATTCTAGATCCAATGATAGAAAAAATTATCTCTTTAATTCACAATTTGCATGAAAAACAAAGTCAAACGAATGATATTTAGTATGGTAATTTTTATTTTTATTTTTTTGCAATTGGAACAAATTCTAGATCCAATTGTAACAAAATTGACCATTTACTTGACAATTTGCATGAAAACCAAAGTCAAATGAATGATATTTAGTATGTTAAATTTTTGACAATAGGAACAAATTCTAGACACAATGGTGAAAAAAATTATCACTTTAATGGACAATTTCTATAATAATAATAATAATAATAATAATCAAATGGATACCAAAAGATTCAAAATTTCAAAAAAATTTCAGTGAAAACTTATATCAATCAAACATAATTAATTGACAATCTCTGATAAAACAAATTCTAGCAATTCAATTTCCTCTAATTCATTTTCTTTCCACCCAAATTTCACTTTTGCAATCAAACGACCCTAAAGGTAAATGAAATTTCATAGCGAAGATTTTGTCAACTTGTCTTCCCACATGGACCATACCCAATTTTCATATTTGACTTGATCGTCCAAATATATATGAGTGTTGCATTCCTTCTGAAATAATGATATTATGTTCTTATGTTTGTCCTAAGTGGGCAAATTAGTTATCGGTGGATGAAGAGATGATCGAGTTTGTTGACTTTGGGGTCGTCTAAACTTTAAGGTCAACAATTTAGTCAAAATAAAGTGAATTTTTTTTACTTATTAATTAAAAATATTTGCAAAGGTTAATTCAATTCAAATTAACTTTGATTTACCTCTAATAAACATGGCCTAATTTATGACTCTTGGATCCTCTTTCTAGATTTGCTCATCTCTAGACTATTTTCTGACTTCGGTTCCACATTTTATTGACCAATGACCATCACGCTTAATTTTGACTGTCTTTTTAAAACTTATCTTGGTCCAATTTTTGCACTAAAACTATAATTTTTTATTGGATAATTAGAACGAAACATTCTTACATTTCAATATTATTGTACAAAACATCATTACTTTTCTTTTCTTTTTAGCATTTTCACATCTATTTTCACATTTCATTGTGAAAAAATGTCATTTTCCATCAAATTTCACAATAAAAAAACGTAAAATAATAAATATACACTCCTATTAAAAAAAATAAAAAATAAAAGAAATATTAAAGAATAAATTGCAATTATACTCTCAAACTTTTTTCAAAAATGTAAATGAGTTCAAATAAATTATTAAAAGGGTAATTAGTACAAAATGTCATTACCTTTCAATATTATTATGCAAAACGTCCATATCGTTCATTTTTTGACATTTCCATATTACAATGCAAAATCATCATTTTCATCCATTTTACTAACTAAAAGTTATGAAATGACAAATATATCATCATATTTAAATAAAAAATAAAGAATAAATTGCAATTATACGTCCAAAATTTTCAAAAAAAAATCCAAATAAATAATTAAAAAATTGATTTTATTTTTTGTTTTTAATTATTTATTTAAAATTTATTTGCAATTTTTTTTTTTAAAAATTTGGGAGTATAATTGCATTGTGTTCTTTATTTTTGTTTTATTTAAATAGAAGGGTATATTTATCATGTGACAACTTTTAATTAAAAAATGGACGAAAATGATGATTTCCGCAATAAAATATAAAAATAAAGGTGAAAATATCAAAAAATGAAAGATATGAATATTTTGCACATTAATATTGAAAGATATGAACGTTTAGCACATTAATATTGAAAGGTATGGACATATTGTGCGACCCTTTTAATAATTTATTTGGACTCATTTGTAATTTTTTAAAAAGTTTAGGAGTATAGTTGCAATTTTTTCTTTAATTTTGTTTTATTAAAATATGAGGGTATATTTGTTATTTTAATTTTTTTTAATTGAGAAATTGGATGAAAATGATTTCTTTCGCAATAAAAGATGAAAATACCAAAAATTGAAAAGTAATGACGTTTTGCACAATAATATTGAAAGGTAAAGACATTTTGTGCTAATTACCCCTTTTTTATTCCAAAAGAGAAAAATCCGTAAACATTTAGACAAATTCTTCACTTGAAATACAATTTTGCGATTAAAAAGAAATTGAATAAAGTAGAATATGATGGTAATCTACAATATATTAAAAGTGTGGAATAAGGAGAAACTTTTGATAATCAATTTTACCCTTATATATTTCATAAAGTACCATTTAATATAATTTAACTTCATTTAATATCTATTTAAATGTAATGCTTATTGTTTTATATTGAAGTACATAGAATTTTACATTAATCAAATTAAGTTTAATTAATTATATTATTTAATTTATTTCTTAAAATCTAAGCTCATGTACATAGATGTATAATATATTAAAGTTATATTATTATAATGGTAGATTAATTACAACATAAAATAATATTTATTATAGTTTTAATATAATTATTTATGTAGACGAGCTTCGATTTTAAGTGATTATACTTAATTTAATTAGGGTTTGTTCGATATAGATTCTCAAAATTAATTCTTAATCAATTCTCATTTTCAACCACACATTCTTCAATAAAATAATATTTTTCATCACATCAATAACTTCTCCTTCTTTTTCAACCACACATTTTCCATCATATCACTATTCAAAAATCAATTCTTTCCCCAAAAATCACTCACAAACACCCTCTTAATATAAAATTATGAGTACTCAAATATAAAAAAATGAACCCTATACTTCAAATGAGACTAGATGAAGTTAAATTGTAATTTATCTATCATTAATGTCACCTTTAATATATTATAATATTATCTCATACGTACATGCATATAATTACATTATTTATTATTTATAAGCGTGAGCTTGACTTAAAATCAATGTTCATCTACTTATATAATTACAAGGGCTATTCTATGTGTACTTAGCCCATTACCAAATGGATTACTTACTCGCCACTTGGCGCCCCCCTGTTGAAGACTCACGCCCCTCCAATAGGGGGCGCCAAGTAGCGAGTAAGTAACTCATTTTGTAATGGGTTAAGTACTTGTAGCATCTTCCTAATTACAATATATATAAAAATAAAATGTGGAGATAGATGAAAAACATTTAATTTATCATTTTGTCGTTATATAACATTGTCAACATTTTCATTCGAAAATTATATAAATTGCATATTTAATTAATATAAAAGATAATATAACTATATAAATACAGAGAAGAGTAAATTGAAAAGAAAAAATTGCTTAAATGTGAT
This sequence comes from Osmanthus fragrans, assembly GCA_019395295.1. Lineage (NCBI taxonomy): Eukaryota > Viridiplantae > Streptophyta > Magnoliopsida > Lamiales > Oleaceae > Osmanthus > Osmanthus fragrans. The sequence continues at coordinate 12,757,385 of CM033347.1, read as the reverse complement.
CAACCATTCAGAGGAAAAGAGTTGAAGATGAGAGAAATTATCCATCGATCTTAAAAACCTTATTAATTATTCCTAATATATAATTAGGAGTTATTTATCATTCCTGAATTTGTATTCACACACTAAATATAAGCATCTCAATTGCACATTTTTTTTACTAAAACCAAATTTTTAAGTATTAATTAAAATTAATATTATGTGTTCTAAAAAATAATTAATATAGTATTGAAAATTTTATTATTATTGCATGTTCGTTTTTGTAAAAGCATAAAAATTGATGGTAATCTAATTACTTATTTGATATAAATATATAAAGAAAAGAAAAAGATTTTTATTTCGATACATTTAAATGGAGAATTTTTATTCCTCCATTTGTGTTAATCTCATTCAAAAGAAAAAGAATGCTTTTGTTTTAAGATTTTTCACTTCTATATCTATTTTGTATGTAACTTTGATTTTTAATTTAAAATTAATGCTATAAATTAATATGATGAGCATAATTTATACATAATATTTGTTTCTAATTTGTATTTAGATAAAATATTTTTTTGTTTTTACTTTTTAAGGTAAAAACGTTTATGTTACAGACGAAATGAGTATTTTTTTTTTATTTTGAAAATCATTTATGTATATTTAGTTTACTTATAAGTAAATATTTTAAACTCAGTCAAATGTACATCTCTTAATTCGATTATTATCCGTGTTCGTTTGTACAATAAAGTTGATTGATGTCACTATAATGGTTGAAAATAGGGGTCCAACCAATGTCTAACATAAACAAATAAGTAAACAAAACATTACGTTTTAATTTATTCAACATTTTCACATTATGTACGTAATTTCATAAACTTTTATTCATACTAGTTGTTGCCCGTACGATGTACGGGTTATGTTATTTTGTAGGAAGTGTTAGCATTATGTTTTATTTTGAGGTGTGAGATAAGATAGAAAATATTTTCGTTTTCAACATATAAATACATTTTTGGATTCATTTCTGTTAAAGCAGTAGGGAAAATAATGATTCCAAACGTGTCAGGTAATCATACAACGTAATAACCAAGAAATACAGCTTGCATGACATATTTCAAAACCCGTATACATGGGGAACGCAAATGCAACATTTTCATCATTGTAGAAGCCGTCTGTCTAAGATGATAGAGTACAATTGTCAAAAATTAAGGGACGAAGGTGTCCATAACGTAATGGACAAGAAACACAGATGCATAATTTTCATGATAGAACCTTTTCTTTCAAGGTAGTAGAGTTTAATAGTCAACATTTGATAGCCTAAAAATTACAAAATTAAAATGGAGAAATTTTGTTGCAAAAAATAAAAACAAAAAATAAAATAAAATAAAAAAAATAATTGACGTGCGGACACCACGCACAAGTGTGCGTGGTGTCCGCACACCATTTCTTAGGAAATGGTGGTGTGGTGTGAACCATTTCCTAAGAAATGGGAAATGGTGGTGTGGTGTGAACCATTTCCTAAGAATTAGGAAATGGTGTGCGGACACCACGCACAAGTGTGTGTGGTGTCCGCACACTAAAATATTTTTTTTTTCCTTTAATTTATCTTCTAAATTATTCAATATAAGTTTTTTTAGGAAAAAATAAAGGAAAATTTGAATTTAATTTTTTTTAAAAAAAAAAAAGACGAGTTACACAACTTTTTAAAATAGTCTAGAATTTTTAAAGTTAACTTTTTATCGAAATTCTCGAAATATTAGTTTGGAACGATCTACTCTGACGAACCGTAACATTTTCTACGATTTCCCGTTTTGCATACCATCAACGTCGTGAAATAATAGGCCGTGAGTACTTTAAAATGATATTAAGAATGTAATATTTCAATTTCGTTTAATATTTCGTAATAAGCTCGAAAATTAAGACAAAAACATAAAAAAAAAAAAAAATTTACACACGTTCGACGTTCGTTTAGCTATTTTTGATATTCATTTAGATCATTCGATATATCTATGATATAGTTCTCAAATTAAGTTTCGAGATTATATAGAAGATTTATCGATTCGACCAGCGTATAATCGTCTAAGAATTTTTAAAGTTAGTTTGTTATTGAAATTCTCGAAATATTTGTTTGGAATGACCTATTTTGACGCGTCGTAACATTTGCTACAATTGGCTGTTTCGCACACCATCAACGTCGTGAAATAATAGGCCGTGAGTACTTTAAAATGATATTAAGAATGTGATATTTTGACTTCATTTGATATTCCGTAATGAGCCCAAAAATTAAGACGAAAACATAAAAAAAAAAAAAATTTAATACACACGTTTGACGTTCGTTTAACTATTTTTTATATTCATTTAGATAATTTGATATATCTATGATATAGTTCTGAAAATGAACTTCGAGATGATATAGAAGATTTATCGATTCAACCAACGTACAATCGTCTAAAAAATTTTAAAGTTAGCTTGTTATCAAAATACTTGTAATATCAGTTTAAAATGGCCTACTTTGATGCGCCATAACATTTGCTACGATTGACCGTTTCGCACACCATCAACGTCGTGAAATAATAGGCCGTGAGTACTTCAAAATGATATTAAGAATGTAATATTTCAACTTCGTTTGATATTCTTAGTGAAAATGAAAAAGCAAAAGAAAATGTGATTTTTAAAAAAAATGACGAGTTACACGTTTTTTTTAACACACACGTTTGACGTTGGTTTAACTATTTTTTTTATATTCATTTAGATCATTCAATATATCTATGATATTGTTTTCGAAATTCATGATGATATAGAAGATTTATTGATTCGATCAGTCAAAAATTGAGGAATAAAGGTGTTCATAACGTAATGAGCAAGAAATACAAATGCATAATATTCAGCATAGAGCCTTTCCTTTCAAGATAGTAAAATTTAATAGTCAACATTTGACGTCCTAAGGTGGCCAAATGCACAATGATACTTCGACTTCATTTGGTATTCCGTAATGAGCCCAAAAATTAAGACAAAAATATAAAAAAACAAAAATTTAACACACACGTTTGATGTTCGTTTAACTAATTTTTATATTCATTTAGATCATTTGATATATCTATGATATAGTTCTGAAGGAAAGAACTCATCGACAATAATAGAGGTGGATTTTGTGGTGGGAGAAGATCAGATAATTTTATAGTGTGAAAACTGGTTAAGTGGAAAGCAAATGACCTTGAAAACCATCACCTTCCCTCGGTCAATAGTCAATAATTGTGGCTTCAGATAAACATAAAAAATTGAGATTTTTTTGTCCACACATGCAGGGGCGGAGGGGGGGGGGGGTCCGGAGGGAGTCCTGGACCCCCCATTTTCGTTTGACTAAATTTTTTTTTTTTTTTTTTTTTTTTTTTTTTTTTTTTTTTTTCACAGATTGCAAAGGAAAGAGGAAGAGATTCTAGGTGATATGCTGCATGATCTAACTATATTTGCTTATGTTATGGAAAATAAATATGCTATTTGTTCATGTACGACAATAGCCACGATTTTCTGCCTTTGGGTGTGAGATTTATGAAGTGTAATGCTTCTGTTGGTTATCGTATTGTTAGATAATTGGTATTGAGTTATTTAGCGATAGAAGCAAGGCAATGACAGTTTACTTGTTTAACCTTCCCTTTTTTGTGGTTTCCTTCCAAAAAAAAATTTCGGGGGCACTGCCCCCGAACCCCCATTTTATTTATAACAAAGCAAGAGATGCAATGAAGTTAACACCAAAATACAAGGATCAAACCCTTCTCCCTCCTTTTTGGTTTGTTCTCTTTTGAGATAAGTAATTATTATTGGATGAATAAGTTGGTGACTATGAGTGAAAATAGGCATACATTGCTTCGAGAACATGATATCCGTCAGACTGTCACAATGAATTACCTTCCCTTTTTGTGGTTTCCTTCAAAAAAAAATTTTCGGGGGCGCTGCCCCCGAACCCCCATACCCCCCCACCCCTTCGTCTATATATTTTCAAATTTGGACCCCCCATTTCAAAAATCCTGGCTCCGCCACTGCACACATGTAACAGTAATATGTGAGGAGAAAACACAAATGAATAGTAATCCAAAAGCCTCTCTTTTAAGAGAGTAGTGATATATATATATATTCTTTAACAATTCTTTTTTTTTTTAATATTATCAATTACCTTATTTTAAAAATATTACGCATATAATTTATTCGTACATAAGACGTACAACGCACGTGCTTACTACTAGTACCATAATAAACAGTAGTATTGTAAGTATTCTAGACTAATATTTTTTCTGCCATGACCATTGAAACCATTCCGTCTTCTTATTTCTCGAAAATTACCTTAGGTCCTTGGACTAGTCTGTCCCAAACATACAAGCCTAGGAGAGAGTCGAAACTTAGGACTTGGACGTGGCGATGGGATTGGACCATAGTTGCCGATAGGTCCACAAGGCGCTCTAGGTGAAAGGTTAACTTGTTCAAGTGCTCGGAAATATTGCAAATCTGCAGGGTATTCCCGGACACATCCAATGCGTGGTCCAGTTCCAGTAGTCCATTTGCATGACAGGTGATTAGCCAAGTTATAAACCGGTTTATCCATTTCATCAGCGACAGTACTTTCTGTTTTCTGGGCTCGACCATCTACATTGGCTCCAGAACCACCTAATGATGGTCTTGGAATTGATTCCTCACTGGCACCCTTATTAAAAGGAGGGCTGTAATCATCGAATGCACATTTCTGCAAAAGACGAAATGGCAAAGGGTCATCGGTTGAAAGCTTTTCTACGAAGGAGCTTAAGTTTGACTGGACAAGTAAATGTACGTCTCTTGTCGGATTTAAAACAATTACCTTTACATTAGCAAGATCTACACCGTGATCCTCCAGGAAGCTTATGAATTCACTGAAGCACACCTTCGTTGGATGATAGTGACCGCTATATGGCCCAATTTCCTGTAAATTACGAAAATTATTCGATCCACAGGTAGAATACATGCTAACCAGTACTTCAGACTCAAGATTATTGTGTACTCTATAGCAATATTTATATATACCTCAAGAACACCATCATGAACAACCAATCTTCCAGCTGCTGTGATGGCCCCACCAGCAAGAAAACTTGAATGCTGAAAAATACCTTTCTTCTTCTCGCCTACGTACAGAATTCTTGTCGTGCTAAGCACGAATATCCATTTTGAACCTTCAATGGTGTCCACGGCAGAACCACTTTGTTTGTACACGAGCTTCCCATTTTCAACCACGACTTCATATAATTCTCTTTCTTTCTGTTAGAGGAATGATCATGTATGTTCACGAGAATGCTAGCTAATATGCTATAATTAATTCAGTACTTCATTTGAAAATATAATTTCCCGGGAAACGTCTGCTCGTGAGATTGCTAATACTCTTCAATGACTTGAAACTTACCGGTCCCAGATATTTAATGCATTGGAATTGCAAATTGGCCCGTGAGCACTTGTCGAGATTTAGTTCTTTTCCATCTCCAACATCCAACCTTCACATTAAAGAACAAATGTTGCAGGAGTAAGTCAGTAAGAAACATTTTGTTCATTAACATATCGTGAAAGGGACACTTCTATTTCTAGGGAAAAGGAGAAGAGAGTTTTGAATAGTTAAAGACGGTATATATTTTAACTTTTTACTCCTGTAATTGTTCCTCAAACGTCAAACGAAATAAGTTATCAATCTGAAATGGTTAATTGGGTTCTCACCAGTAAAAGAAAGGCTGGGCGCTTTCGCTTTTTAACCAGATATCATAATAGAGTTGTAAATTGTGCCCGTTCCTATGGAGTGGATCAATCTACAGAAAAAGAGTGATAATTAATATCACAAGTCCCATTGAAGCAAATATATCGATGGTTCAGATTTGTCCTCCTATCACTAAGAGAATGGTAAAGCCAATGGAGGCTCAAAATTGGATAAAAGCCAATCCAAAATCAAAGAATTAATTCAATGGTTCAGAGGACTTACAGCCTCAAGCCAGTGCTGTATGATAAGTTGTTGAGCCTTCTCGTCCTTAGACAATCCCTTTCCAACCTGTAATTGCACGAAATTAATCCCTCTTTCACAGAAGAAATTTAACAGAACAATTAGCTCCGAACTGAGTTGGATATTGACCTTGGCTGCTCTCGTCCTAGCTCTAGCCCACCGTGAAACAGCAGTTTCTGGTTTCTCATCATCGAAGAAAGACACAGAGCATCTTGTGAGAGCTGCAAAGTCCAAGGCTTTCCACCTATATATGTCAAATAAGAGAATTTAAACAAAAGTACTTAATTAGGCGACGACTACATGAAATGACAAAAATGGTAAGCCGACAAACCATAGCTCCTCTACTACAACTGCGAAATCTGCAAGGTTTCTTCGAGTCCGGTAGCTCTTGTATACTTTTTGAATCTTGACGGAAGCAGCATCAAGCTCGCAATTCCTCAAGTTTATTGAATTTTTCCTACTGAACTTATTGCGTCCTTTTGCCATGGCGATGGCTGAATCTCCTGCTGATCCTCTTATAATTTCTTCAGAAACCAAAGATTTCAGGGTCCTCCCCCACCTGCATAATTTATAATGAAGCTGCTTATCAAATATAAAGTACCATAAAAGGCTTGAATATAATTTAGCAAACTTCACTTTTTTCAATGTTAAGCTTCGCAAACAAATTATATAAAGAAATATCTATGTTATTGTCGATGGGAATTAACCAGCAAAACTTGAATGAAAACTGTTAACTCATTCTTCTTCTATACATGATATGAGGTAAAAACCTTATTTAATAACAGAAGCCGCATTCAGACAGGAATTATTTTGCTAAGATAATTATGAAAAACTCACCAGAACAGAAACGAAAAAAACCTTAGATCAGTTAAATGTCCCCTTATTGTCTGAATTATGTTTAATTACAGTATGCGTCTAATTATAATTATTTTGAACCCCTTCCCTCTTTATAGTTGCTATTATGTACGGAATTCTGGTGGTGTACAGAAAATGGGCTTACAGAATTTATATAGAAAGGATTGTATAAGGGGTGGGTGGGTGATTTTTTAGACAATAACGGAGTATCTGTGATTTTTCTGTACAAATAGAATTTTTGAAGAAATTAATAGAGCTTCAAATACGGGTGGGACTTGTGAATAGGAGACTACTGGCTCAAAAGTGGTTTTTCAATGGATTCTCGTACGCGTTCAATTGAGACAGATATTTCTTTTAATTTCTTTGAAATGGGAATGCGGAAAATGGTTGGTTTAATTCAAAAGCACGAGTTTTGATGCATTCAAAGCTTGATATCTTCATCAATATATAATTATTATTTTTTTTTATTTTCACAAAATTTTAAAATAATGTTATGTATCACAACGGGTGGTTGGTCTACAAGCCAACCTAAATGACATACAAAAAATAGGGGTATCTTAAATTTAATTTTTTTAATTTTTATTTTAAGGTAATCTATCGATTAATGACACTTGCATGCCATGTAGATTGATATTAATTTATTTTTGGATATTCCTCTCGGCTCAATACAAAAATGGATTATTTTCTTTTTGTGAAAATACACAAATATGAATTAAACAAATTTATAAGTTTGTTATAAAATAAATAACTTTTTGTTAAACAACTCTAAAATTAGTTAATATTTTGAAATTTGTGTAGATGTCGAATCTATGATTAAAAAATGTATTCGATTTCACACGTAAAAGAATGTGAGTTGATGACCAGATTAATAATTAATTGAATGCATATAATTAAATTAAATTAAAAGCCCGTTTGGTACTCATTTTTTCTCCATAAAAATGAAAAATATGACCGTTATCCATCACATCCAACCACAATTTTTGACTTTCCATCTCTTGTGTGGGTAAAATACAAGCCAACCCTGATATATGCACATGCTCAATGATAGAATTTTTAACAGGGAATACATGTTATCTGTTTATTGGACAGTTAGAAAAAAGCATAACAAATCCAATCAAAAACCCTTGTTCAAGCAGCATTATTCAATATTAGCAAGCTATGGGGACCAGTCTTCGATATTTTAAACTATTTGACACTTGAAATCACATTTTTATTTTACTAAACAAATTGATAGTTTTTTTTTTTTACAAGTTTCATTAAAAGTAACCAGGATTGGTGAAAAATGTATTTTTGTTTTTCCAATTTCTTTATAGATTTCTTTTTTTATTTTTTACATAGATTTCTTTGTTTATTTGAATATGTAGTGACATTTTATCAAAATTTATAATTTTAACAAAAACAAATTTAGGTTTAATTATGCATTATCGTATGTCACTAGATTATCATGCGGACGCGAATATTTCAATTGAGAGTGTCGGTGACGTTTAATGAAAGTCAATTACAGTTCGTTGTGTCATTACATGGTCCAAGGTCAAGAAACGCGCCAACATGGAAATGCAGATGTTATTAATGTTTTTCTTCTTTGTGCCTACAGTACGGTTACCTGTGAACTTTCCAATTCAATATGCAGTCTTGGTCAAGGTCAATGATGTGTGCATTGCTCCTTTTACCATTTTACAGTATTTTAAAAGGCGTACACTACTTGCGATGTGGGGGTGGAAACGTCAAATCGAAAGGCTTGATGTCCTGTTTAACAGTTAATCGTTGACTTCTAATGCATCCCTAAACTTGCCTAGCTTATAGTTTGGTTTCCAACCATCGCTACGCATTATATCTTTTAAAATACTGTTATTTTAGTTTTCCTTCAAAACTATTTGTTTAACAAACAATTTAACTTATAAATAAATAAATATGAATGGCACATTTTGATTGAGCACTTGTTTGGTCTCCATTATTTTTAAAATATATTTTTTTCTCTTATTTTTAATTACACATTCTTCAATAGTTAGTTCAATTTAAAAAATTATAAAAAAATAAATATGGTCGTATGATTAAATTTTAATAATTTATCATATTTACAAGATGAAAACTTAAGTCTTTTTCTTTTTACATTTTAACGAAAAGAGGACTACGTGGTTTGCTATAAAATGTATACCGCAAGTGCATGATTTCGCATACAAGTAATAATTCGAACTAACAAGTTTGGACTGTCAATCCCACGTGGAATGTTTTCTTAATTACACAATGGTTAGTTTAATTTTAACAACGAAATACACATGACTGAATTTGATATTGAAAGTAAGAAAAAAATAATTTGAGTTCAATAAAAATAACAAAGAAAAAAAAAGAACAAATCTAAAGAGATGGAAAGTTTGTATGTTAAAATGGTTAGAATTCATGATTTCACTTAAACGTCGTCTAATTAATTTTTCAACACGCAAATTAACAAATTACTCATTTAGTATGTTAAACCATATTTTTCCATTTGAACTAATTACCCCTCTCGAGTGAAATTAATCATAATTAATTGGTTTAACCTACTATATCTCTATGTCGATTATAATCCAATCAATAACATTAAATCTTTATAAAAATAATTCAATGAGTCACTTAGAGTTAGGAGTATATCTCTATCTCCTACACGGAGAAATGCTCTCTTCCCCGAATCGGGAAGAGAGCATTTTCTCGAATTGGAAAATTGGCATGTGGCCTTAATTTTTTTTTTTTTTTGAAATTTCTTTTGGCAATCCCATAATATTCTATACCTAATTGTAAATTTTTTTTTTTATCCCTTTTGGTATTTATTTCGATAGAAAACAAAGCCAAACGAACGCCAAATGTTAAAAAAAAAATTAAGGCCACAGGCCAATTTTTCAATTCGGGAAAATGCTCTCTTCCCGATTCGGGGAAGAGAGCATTTCTCCTCCTACACGTACCTAAGATGTTTACTATTTGATCTAAAATGTACAATATTCTCTAAAAAAAATTATACAAATCACTCGACATAATCATTTAATGGCCAAATAAATAAAAACATTAATTAGAATAGTAATTACACATGAAAATAAGTAATTTAACATTACAAAGCAAATATTGAAATTAATCAAACTAGGTTAAGCTACATTAATCATCCCAACATAAAAAACTTAGGGTCCGTTTGATTGCAAGAATGAAATTTGGGTGGAAAGAAATGAATTATATGGAATTGAATTGAATTGCCTAGAAATTGTTTTACGGGGAATTTTCAATTAATTGTGTTCGATTGGTATAATTTTTCACCCGAAAAAATTTGAAAATTTGAATATTTTGGTATTCGTTTAACTTTGTTTTTTATGAAAATTATCCATTAAATTGATATTTTTTTTTTTACAATTGGGGTTAGAATTTGTTTTCATTGCCCTAAAAAAAAAAAATCGAATACCATTCATTTGACTTTGTTTTCCATGAAAATTGTCAATTAAAATGATATATAGAATTTGTTTCAATTGTCAAAAAAAAAAAAAAAATCCGGTAGTCGGAAAACCATTTCATCAATTGGGTGGAATTTGCAGTGGGGCCCACTGAAAGAAAGAAAACAAGTTGCCAAAAAAATTTATCTTATGAAACACCAAAAAAGGTTAATAATGAATTTTTTTTTCCCACTTTTTATGGAAAAAGATTGGTTATCAAATAGGGCCTTAGTTCATTGTATATAAATGGCACAAAAGAGAAAAGTTAGAGAAATACATTACAAAGTAGAGAAAATAAAGAATAAAATATGAGATAATATGTAGAACTCATCCCTTGGTTGGATTCTTGAAGTATGAAATGATTCGGTCTTGATTTTTCCCTAAAATCCTCCCACTTTGCATGATTTTTTTCTCCTATTCTTTCCGGTTTTTGCCTATGAATGAAGGAGGATTTGAATGATAGCAATAATGGCAGAGCCCATTAATTAAGAATCATGCTTGTGCATGGGTAAAAAGTCCTACAATAATTGTGCGTCAAGTCCCTCAACTTTGATATTATACATATAACTTCCCGCATTTTGAATTTTGTTTCAATAATGCCTTGATAAATTGTATCCAAGTCTTTCACCTTTTGACATTTCTATACATTAGTAATTGTATCCAAGTCCCTCACCTTTTGACGTTTCTATACATTAGTCCTTATGATCAAGTTTTTGTACACTTTTAGTCATTTCCTTTTCTTTTACATTGTTATCTTTCAATTTGGGGAGTTCTACTTAGAAAAACAATATTTTCATAATTGTGAATAGAAATTCATCCATTTCGTCAATATTGAACACATTTTAAGCCTTCAATAATTGTGTCAAAACACACTTATCATAAACTATCACAAAATAGAGTAATCTCAGCCAGTGAATATGATAATGCATTCAAACAAACGGTCCAAAACAAGTGTATACCACGCTCGAATATCGAAAGGCAATTATCAAAGAGTCATTTCATCTAGTCACGCAGTTATTATCATTAATGCACATAATAAACTATGAATTACAAGATTGCATGTTCACATCTCAAATATAAATAATTAAGCCCAAACTTCGGGGACTATATATTAATTAAAAAACTAAATACATAAAATAAAATTAGTCCTAAATTTAAGCATAAATAATAAAATTCAAATTTTGAGGACTATTTGTTAAACAACGAATAAATAGTAAATAATTGCGGCAAACTCATGCAATCCCAATAATAAGTACTCGAGCAAAAGCGAGCATTCATGGTACAAGAACTCGCAAACAAATAGGCAAACTGTTTTTCATGTTTCACGTCAATAGAAACTGTTAGCAAGGAGCATGAGAAAAAAAGTCCAATTGCCCTTAAAACTCCAAAGAAAACCTATAAATAAGTCCCACCTAAAAGAAGAGAGGCACGTAAATTTGAATATCTCCCTCTCAAATATTCATTTTCACTCTTTCTCCTTGTGTATCAATTATAGTGAGAACAGGAAGTGAGAGAAATTTGTTGATCATAATTTTGTAGTCAACAATAATATTGTATCTACCTATCGTCAACAAGAAGATCACATACTGACCACATCAATATCTATGAGGCCCAGGTGCGTTTGGGACAGCAACTCCTGTCTTGAGGTAATTCAACGACACCATAACAAAGTCAGGTAAATTTATTTTGATGCTATTCGAGTTAAAATAAAATCATCGTTCCGAAAGTAGAAAAAAATTCTTCGTTAAACCACGCCAATTATTTCCTATTTTGGAATACAAACCATTTTTATAGGAATTTTTTTTATGATGTACAAATTAAAATAAAACGATCATTTTGAATTTTAAAAAAAAAAATCTTCGTTAATCCACATCAATTATTTCTTTTTTTGGGATATAAACCATTTTTATAGGAAAAATCAAAAGTTGAAGTGGGTAAGAGTGCAAATGTGTTCTGACTTTCCTGTCTTTAACAACCTCCAAAAGCCTTTCAGTGAGATTCAAGAAGGCTAAATGAACAATGTTTTGTACACATTAGTTATCATTCTGTCTCCCTATTTTTCAAAATTATCAAGTACTTCATTTTATACTAATCAATGACCGACGCAGATATTTAAAATTAGTGAAACACAATCAAATTTATTAAAAAAAAATACAAAAACATTATGAATTCTACAAAAAAATATATATGGGTGATTATTATTTCAAATTTATAAATCTCATATATATGAAAAATAACATTTCTCAAAGAATTTCAAATAATTTTACATATATGATGAATAACAATTTACAAAGAACTCTCTAATTAAATATCGCAAATGACAAAATAATCCCAACTCTCAATCTCAATTGTTCAGTCATCGCTGTAACTCTATTATATAATAAAAAAGGTTCAACTACCATTACTGTTTAATTTTTATTTTTTGCTCTAAAAAACGGAAAAATTAAAAAAGGTAGAATAATTTTCAAATTGTGACCCACCAGGATACCGAGTAGGTCCGCCAATGATTCTAATCATAAATGGAAGGATTTATTCAACACAATAATAAAAAATTAAATTTACAAACTCGCCGATCATTACTAACTCATCTTTTGTTTACAAAAAATAAAACGATGAATGAAAACAAGCTTGAAACCAATTAAGATGAGCCAAAACTCTAACAAAAATGAATAGGAACTCACATGAGAGCCACGCAAAGTTTTGGGTATAAAAGAATGAATATTTGAGTAAGCTTCCACGAAAGGGCAGATTATGAGCACAGTGACGTAACTATAGATTCAGCATGGTCTAAGGCTCTAAGCTTCTGTAACCCCAGTTTTATCCATTTCCTATCAAGCCTTGTGTTCCTGCTGGAATGGGGTCCTTGGACTAGGAGAGAGTCGAATCTTAGGACTTCGTCTTGGTGATGGGATTCGACCGTACTTGCTGATGGGTCCAAAAGGCGCCCTAGGTGAAAGTTTAACTTCTTCAAGTGCTGAGCATGGTTATAAACCTGTTTATCAATTTCATCAGTGCCTGTAATTTCCTTTTCCTCGGCTCGGCCATCTACATCAGATACTCAAATCATTTACTATCTATTTTTATTTATTATTTATTATTTTTTTTAAGTTTGATTCTTGGAGAAATCAATGGAGGTAATGATGTTCCTCATGTTGTAATATTCAGGTTAGGGTTTTAGTATGATTTGGTGTGTTCTTGCTGAACCAAATGACCTTTTTTGAGAGAAGATAAAGTCTTGTGTGACTTTATCTTTTGTATTTCTTGAACAATTTGTAACCTTGATTGTCATTTTAGGCTGTTATGGTGCAAATGAGCATTAAGTACTTTTGTGGATGATGAACAAGGAATTAAGTATTAGAAGTGATCACCGAAACTCTTGGGTTTAGGTGGAAAAATCCTTGTGTTCATTTTCTATTTTCTGCAATTTTATGTTTATGCATTTTAAGTTTCTAAAATTAATCGTATGTTTTTTTTTCTTTTTCTCTGGGCATTTAGTAAGAGAGGTTAGAGATGATATGTATGCGAAAGTGATGGAAGATACGTAGTCTCACATTGAGTTGAATTTCGATAAATTTTGTATCTTTGTTTCTTTCTGCTAATTAATTTCTCTCGATAGAATACAATTAGAGTTTCTAATTCTGAACAATCAATTTCACCAGTGCCTAATATGTTTACATTCTCGGATTGATTGGCTTCAGAACAAACTAATGATTGTCTTGGAATTGATTCCTCATTGGAATTTGTATTAAAAGGAAGGCAAACATCATGGCACAATCCGTCCCGAATAACCCTAATGGACCCTACATGTGTCGTACGCCGATGGTAAATATCAGTTCAGTGCCGGACTCACCACCAAGGCAATTTTTGACCTACTTTGATTGTGACATATTTTTAAAAAATGGACAGAACTTCCTTTGAAATATGAACTAACACCACCTAAATAAAAATCAATTTTATCAAAACTTGTACCTATGATTTAAAATAGGGTAAAACAACCCCTTAGAATACAAATTATTCTAAAATACAGTGCATGAAATGATATTTACACTTCTATACAAATTAGAAGACTCCAAATGCACGATATAAACAAAAAATGCAGTGAGCCATGATAAAGATACACAAATTAACTTTTCTGACAAAATGCATGAAACCCCAAGAAGCATGTACTTTATAAATTGACAAAATAATTTATACACCTAACAAGAATGTCTGGCTCAACTCAATGGGTCAACAGGCTCCAAAACTACTCAACTCAACTACTATCTGTAAAGAAAAAGAGTGGTAAAATATGAGTTTGTAATTCAGTGAGTAGATAATTTTGGAATTAAGTATACTTTCTATTTATGCAAACTTTCTGAAAACTCTTATGCTATAATAACTGTAGAAAAATCTGAAATCTGATATACTTTTAAGATCAAAGCATAATTGAACCATAAAATTCTTTTACAGTACTATAAGCTGAAATCTTTATTCTATAAACTGAATAAACTAAATTCTGTAATCTAAAATCTGATAAGCTAAATTGTAAGCTGGAAAATATAAGTTGAAAACTAATAATCCACTATATACTGAATAATCACATTAAAATATACCCCATGTAATCATCTGCTGATGATCTGAAAGCTATAAAGTCATATGCACATAAACTATCAGATCAACACTTTTGTACACGGCCGTAGCCCCTCAGTTAATAAAGTGGAAACAACATAATCATCCTTATACACGGTTGGAAGCTGGAAAATGTAAGTTGAAAGCTAATAATCCACTATATACTGAATAATCACATCAGAATATACCCCATGTAATCATCTGTTGATGATCTAAAAGCTATAAAGTCATATGCACATAAACTGTCTGATCAACACTTCTGTACACGATCGTAGCCCCTCAGTGCACCAAGTGAAAACAACATAATTATCCGTATATATGGCTGTAGCCCCTCAGTTCATAATAGGTACCTTAACACACGACTGTAGCCCTTCAGCGGATAAGAGTTACCTTTACACATGACTGTAGCCCCTCAGTGTATAGAAGTCAAATACACAACTCTAGTACACTACTGTAGCCCCTCAGTGCACTAGAGTAAGATAACTACATCGAGTATTTTCTGATGGTTTCAAAATAATCATGTTCATTTACTAATTTCTTGAAAATAAGACATTTCATGTAATTAATATGCTTCTAAAAAAAAAATTGGGAATCATGTCAACATTGATATTAAGTAAACGTAATTATAAGTTTATAAATTAAAATTCTTCTTTTTGGAAAAGTAGGCTCTCCACTCACACAAAACAAGTTACAGACTATGACGGTCGGTAAGCTCTTCCACTCATTTCGTCACCACCTGAAATACCAGACACGATAATCAATTTAATCACTACCGAATCAAGAAACCCTTAATAACTAATGCTGTAATACTTTAAATTTCTCGATACTCGAATATATTTCCCAAACTCTCCTTTAATCAATTGGATCTAATTTCACTTTCTAGTCCCTTTACTAATAACTAGTTCATCAACATAACGTTCTTTCCAAGCATAAAAATAATTACCCATTTACAATCTAGTGAAAACTAGTAACCATAATTCAACCAATTAAATTTTCATCTTGTTCCATAAATTCATGCTTTCAAGTGAGTATTTAATCATCATAATCATTTCAACCAATTATCCTTACTTAAATAGTAATTCTTACCTTGACTCAAATGGAAGCTAACCAATCAATAAACTTAAGCTAGAAATCATATTCCTTTCTTTAAATTTGAAATTTCGAACAAGATAAAAACCCTAGAAATTTAACATAATATTATCTCTACCTCTTAAAGAAAATAAAGACAAGAGAAGAATGAAATTCAAGCTTAAAATACCTCTTTATCCTTCTCCTTCTCCTTCTCCTTCTCCTTCTCCTCCTTCTTTCTCCTTTCTTCTTTCTCTTTTTCCTTCCCTTTTCTTTCTTTCTTTTTCCCTTTTCTTTCTCTCTGCCAATTCTGCTTCCTCTCTGCGTGTGTGTAATGAAATGAAAACGAATTTAATTGTAGGATATTTATGGATCTTTACTCATATTTGCAAAAGAGGTCCACCAACCTTCAAATGAAATCATATCAAATCCTTATATCTTAAGTCCCAATCAAATGATTTACTTCATTTAAGTCCCTATTTGACTATGTCATTGACAATTCAACTCTTGACTTTTGACTGAAAAAAAATGGGTTGTTACACATCATATATTGCACATCTCTGCAAAAGACGAAATGGCAAATGGGTCACCAGTTAAATACTTTTCCGTAAAGAAATGGCAAAGGATCATCGGTGAAATACTTTTCCGTGAAGGAACTTAAGTTTGCCTACCAAAACTAGGCAAATAAACGTACATCTGTTATCGAGAAGATTAGAAACATATCGAAACAATTACCTTTACATTAGCCAGATCTACGCCGTGATCCTCCAGGAAGTTTATGAATTCGCTGAAGCTCTCCTCTGTTGGCTGATAGTGACCACTACAAGGCCAAATTGCCTGTAAATTGCGAAAATTATTCAATTCACAGGAAGAATACATGCTAACCAGTACTTCAAACTTGAAATTATTGTATACTCTCTAGCATTTTGTAGGTATACCTCAAGCACACCATTATGTGCAACCACTCTTCCAGCCGTTGTAATGGCCCCACCAGAAAGAAAACTTGAATGCTGAAAAAGACCTTTCTTCTTCTTGCCTACGTACAGAATTCTACTTGTGCTAAGAACGAATATCCATTTTGAACCTTCAACCGTGTCCAAGGTGGAACCACTCTGTTTGTACACAAGCTTCCCATTTTCAACCACAATTTCATATGATGCTCTCTCTTTCTGTGGGAGGAATTTTCATATATGCTAGTGAGAATGCTAGCTAATATGCTATAATTAGTTCAGTACTTTATTTGAAAATAAAAACTCAAGTGCAGCTTGTGAGATTGCTAATACTCTTCAATGACTTGAAACTTACTGGTCCCAAATATTTGATGCATTGCCATTGCAAATTGGCACGTGAGCACTTCTCAAGATTTAGTTCTTTTCCATCTCCCACATCCAACCTTCACATTAAAGAACAAATGTTGCAGGAGCAAGTCAGTAAGAAATATTTTGTTTATTAACTTATCACAAAAAGGAGAAGAAAGTTTTGAATGCACTTAGTAATTATAGCTTTCTCCTCCTATAATTGTTCCTCAAACGTCAAACCAAAAAAGTTATCAATCTGAAATGGTTAATTGGGTGCTCACCAGTAAAAGAAAGGCTGTAGACTTTCACTTTTGATCCAGATATCATAATAGAGATGTAAATTGTGCCAGTACCTATGGCATGGATCAATCTACAAAAAAAGAATGATAATTAATATCACAAGACCTATTGAAGCTATTATATCGAGGGTTCGGATTTGTCCTTCTATCGCTAAGAGAGTGGTAAAACCAAATGATAAAAGAATTTTTAAAACTTCGTCCACTATAAACATACTTCAGAATAAATGGAAGCCAAAAATTGGATAAAAGCCAATCCAAAATCTAAGAATCACTTAAATGGTCAGAGGACTTGCAGCTTCAAGCCAGTGCTGTGTGGCAAGTTAAGAATCACTTAAATGGTCAGAGGACTTACAGCTTCAAGCCAGTGCTGTGTGGCAAGTTGTTGAGCCTTCTCGTCCTTAGACAATCCTTTTCCTACCTGCAATTGCACGAAATTAATCCCTCTTTCACAGAAGAAATTTAACATAACAAGTAACTCTGAACTCGAGTTGGATATTAACCTTGGCTACTCTCGTCCTAGCTCTAGCCCACCGTGAAACAGCAGTTTCTGGTTTCTCATTATTGAAGAAAGACACAGAGCATCGCTTGAGAGCCACAAAGTCCAAGGCTTTCCCCCTATATATACGTCAAATATGAAAAGGTTTTATTCTCCAAACAGAATTACTTAATTACATGAAGTCACTAAATGGTAAGCTGTCAAACCATTGCTCTCCTATTGCTACTGCACAATTTGCAAGGTTTCTTCGAGTCCTGAAGCTCTTGTATACTTTTTTAAGTTTGAAGACAGCAACATCAAGCTCACCAACAGGCCGCGGTGGAAACATAATAGCAGGTTTTGGGAGAGAAGCCGCATTAACTGATTTATAAGTAGAACCATCCGCTTTTTCATTTGCATCATCATATTCTGATTTTCTGATGTCTTGTACGGGATTCTTGAATGAAACAGTCGTTTCAAGCATTAATTGTCCAGGCTCGCTATTCCTCAAGTTCATTGAATTTTTCCTACTGAACTTAATGCATCATTTCTCCGTGGTGATGGCTGAATCTCCTTAAACAAAATTGTTGGTCCTTTTTAGTCGAACTGAAGGAAAATCCAAAAAACTGTCTCCCAATTTCTTTAAAATTGAAAAAGAACAATGAGCAATAAACAGTAAACGAATTCAAGGGCCCCACCTGCACAATTTATAATGAAACTCTCAATCACATTAACCAAGTTTTCTTTTTTCAATGTTAATTCAGCTTCACAAACAAATTACCAAAAAAAAAAAAAAAAAAAAGTTTTATAAATATCTATGTTTTTTTTGTTTGGAATTACCCAGAAAAACTCAAATGAAAACTGTAAACTCATTCTTCTGCTATCTATATATGAGATACACAATCGAAAAGACCATCATATAACATGTCTTAATAAAACATTAAAATCCCAGAATTGTTGTAATAACAGAAGCCGCATTCGAAAAGGAATTATTTACTAAGATAATTATGAAAAACTAACCAGAAATGGAAGATCTTAGATCAGTTTAATGTTCCTTCATCTTCTGAATAATATTTCATTACAGTACTGAACACCTTTCCTCTAAATAGAGGGTAGGACGGGTGGACAGTTGAATTTTTGTATACGTTCGTTCAACACAGATTTTTTTTTTTAAATATTCTTGAATGGGAATTCGGAAAATGGAGTGTTCAACTTTCAAAGGCACGAGTTCGACCAATCCAAAGCTTGATGCCTTGATATCTTTGAACCCTGTTTTTACCTTCTTATGAGCCTATTTTTTTCCTTTATCGACAAAACTTTTATCACTTTTTGGATTTTTACTTCTGTGAAAATAAAACATATATGAATTTAAACAATTTACAAGTTTATTATAAAATAAATAACCTTTTATCGATCAACTTTAAAAATTAGGAAAAATTGCAGTCGCGATTCTTCATCTTTGTATTTTTTGCAGGCTTTACCTCAACCTTCACTTTGTACAATCACAGGTCCCAAACCTTTTATATATTCGCAGCAGAGGTCCAAAAGGACGAAAATCGTCCAATTTGACCATTAGTTAACCAATAAAATTGAATTCTGGCCCATTTTAAAGGATAAAAGGGCAACTTTCCATCTTATACTAAAATAAGTTAAAAAAATAAATTTAAAAAATCGAAATGAAAACACATACACACTCACCATCTTCCCCACCCCCATCCTCATCCCCAATCAAAACCAGAAAATCATTTCTGCCAAACCCATTTCCTAACTCTCCTCCATCAACTATCCCTAACGTTCTGCCAAGCCCATTTCCGCCATTTCAGTTTCACCCACATTTTCATTTTGTTCTTTCGCTTTCAATCTTTGGAAAGCATTAACCAATAAATGGCGATCGGGTTGATCAAACGGGCAATAGCCAGCGTTTCGACGTCGATGCCGGGGGCGAGCGTAATCCTAAATCAGGTTCACTCGTCAGAGGCCAAGGCCCAGTTGCCAGAGCCTAGTTCAAAGCCCACAAGCTACATCAAGACCTTCCAAATCTATAGATGAAACCCGGATGGTCCTTAGAAATCAGAGCTACAAAGTTACGAAGTTGACCTCAAGGAGTGTGGGCCAATAGTTTCTCTTTATGGGCGGCCTAATCGTCCCAACTGAGCCATTAGCAGGGGGAGCCACTGAAATCAACTCTGTAGTAATGCTGGAGCCCGATCTTAGCTCCTCGAAAATTGGTCGATGTTGTTTTGGCGGTGTAGGCCGATGTGGTTGGTGGTTGAGGGAAGTTGTGGTAGTGGGTGGTGACAATGTGATTTTTGGGTTTTGATTAGGAATAGGGGTGGGAAAGATGGTGAGTGTGTATGTGTTTTCATTTTTTGATTTTTGTAAATTTAATTTTTTAAACATATTTTACGTATAAGATGGAATGTTACCATTGTACCCTTTTAAATTGGTCAAAATTGGTCAGAATTCAATTTTATTGGTCAACTAATGATCAAATTGGACGGTTTCTGTTCATTTGGACTTCTACTGCGAATATATAAAAGGTTTGTGACCCGTGGTGGTATAAAGTGAAAGTTGAGGTAAAGTTTGCAAAAAACACAAAGGTTAGGAATCGCGGCTGCAATTTTCCCTAAAAATTAGCATATTAGTTGTTTTGCAAATTGTGTGTGTGTGTGTCATATCTATGATTGGATTTATACCTAAAAGTGTGTGTTGATGACAAAATTAATTAAGCCCCGTTTGAGCCACATTATTTAAGAAAGAATGTATTTTTATTGTTAATGTGATGGAGAATATGTAGTTGAAAAATAAGGAAAAGCTATTGATGTGATAAAAATATTATTTTATTGAAAAATGTGTAACTGAAAATGAGTAGAATAATGAGAATGAGAAAAACAATGTGACTCAAACATGGGCTAAATAAATAATGTTCATTTTTAAATTTTGCGAGCCTAGTTGTTAACAGACTTCGACTCCATTTTTCGTTAACATGTATGTTACCTGTGCATTTGGACAATGACTTCAGAGTACAAATGCCATGATCATCGACATTCCTAGTGGCAAACATTGATGATCAATTCAAACTAGTAGTCGCCTATTACAGGAAAAAAATGAGAATTAAAATAGAAAAAAACACGGGTGAAATGAAATTGATGTCCTAGTACCTCTTTCGAATTTGAAACTTATTTGAAATTGTCATTGAACTTTTAGGTTATTTTATTAAAAATCAAAATTCACTCAAAACTTGACTAATTCGTTTAAGTTATATTTGATTGATTTCATAAATAAATACAAGTTCTCGTGGGATCAATATTTCATTTACTCTATATTACATAGCACTATCGGATTTCAAGCGATGAACATGCACTTTATGTTTATTGGCCTATTGAATATTTGTTTTTTTCATATGGAGGTGTTCTGTACGCAGATCATGCTCTACTAATTGTGGAATATAGAACATGGTAACTCCTCTGAAATTTTTATGTGTGCAGTATGGTTTTCTAAAAAGATATCAATAAATTCAAATGTTTTTAAAAATAAAATTATATTTCAGCCGCTGTCCTTCTAGAGCATTTGGTCGCCAAACATGAACCGTTGATTAGTCAAACGAATTCTTAATTTTATTTCTCAACTTTCCTTAAACTATTAAATCAAATATCTATAAGGTAAGATTAATAGAAGCAATTTCAAGGCGTAAGCGATATAGGGACAAATAATTTTTTATGCTCTTTCAAAAAATATTATAATGTTATATTCTAATTAGTATTTTGGAATTGAGGAGCAAACGAGTATTTCAGTCAAAGATGATCACTTTAGATATTATTTTTATATATCTAATGCATCGTGAATTTGGAATATTTGAAAATTTCAAAGATTTTTAATTGAGACGAAAAAGTTGTTAAGTAAAATTAGATAAATACTTTGATGAAATTGAGATGGGGAGTATTGTTTAATGACAATTTGTTGCATTTTTTTTTTCTTTCCCAAGAGCAAACAAACCAATTTTTACATTGAATGGCCACAGATTGGAGCCTTGTCTATTTAAAGGATAAAGCCATTGGCCCGCGTACCCGACTCCACCCCCTGCAGACACAAAATGAAGTCGAGCTCCACGCCCAATTAATGTGTGGGGCCGACCTCATGTGAGAGGCGGGTAACCCGGTGGGTGAACCGCTGGGTACCTATAGCAAAATCCTTATTTAAAACGGGCACCTTCTTCTTCATTTTTATGTTTATTTTTATTTTTATTTTTTATTTTTGGGTTGAGGACTGGGGGAGGGGGGACACTAAACTACCCTAACATTGGGCATCAAACAGAACTTTACTTCAATTTACAAGATCTTGGAAATTACTTTTTTAAAACTGAAAAACTTAAAAGGGGAACAATACATAAATCTGGCATTTACTATACCCAATTTCATTTTTAAGAAACAAACTTTAAAAGTTCAAAACTTAGGTGATAATTAATAAATATTATATATAAAATAAACTCTAATAAATATACATCCTAAAATAACGTTTTCAGTTTTCATACTAAACAATACTCTCCAAAATAACAAATCGTGAAAACTGATCAAAATAGAAAAGCCCACAAAGAGCCTTCACAAGCAAATATTCTCAATTACCTCCGTCAAAAACTAATTGTTTGAAAATCATCAGACTATTGAGGTCATAAATTGGAAGATATCAGAAGATCAAACACAAACAGAATCTACAAGAACTCGCTGAAGCAAATCATTTTGATTTTCACCATCGAAATTTGATTAATTGAAATTCGTTGGACGATTAAGGTCACAAATTGGAAATTGTAAGGATTTTGTATTAGAAGATTGAATAAAATGAGAATCTACAAAGAACTCGTCAAGTAAATAACTTCGATTCTTACCGTTGAAATTTCGTTAATTGAAACCCGTTAGATGATTGACGTCACAAATTGAAAGTTGCCAGCACTATGTAGTGGAATTTTTGAAAGCAACAATCACAAACTGAAGCCAGAGAAATCAATTGCTTGTGACCAGTTCTACTTGATCTATGACATGTAAACATTGTTCTATTACCTATACAAAATGGCATGTGGTATGTGACCTGTAACATATGATAAACGGCGAAAACATATAAATTGGAGGGGGGAGGGGTTTGATTCATTCGCTAAACTAAAGAACACAATAAATTAAAAATGGAAATAGCGCAATACTTGAAATGCAATAAAATTAAATAACGAAAGCGATAAGTCAACAAAAGAGAGAGTGTGATCAGAGGATAATTCTTTACCTCGAGAATGATTTTCTAATCAAATTTTACAAGAGATTTTCGTTCAAATGGTTAACAACAATTCGAGAATAATTACAAGCTCGACTACCTCAAACTCTCCTTAGATTTTAGTTGAATAAAATAAGCTTTTTACCCAACCTTAATCATCAAATAACCTAGGATACGATCGCTAGAATTAATTTAACGAAAGCATTCACACAAGAGAGTCGAATTGAATTAAGCACAAACACACAAGCTCGATTTGCTAACTTAAGTGATAATCCACCTACATTTAATAGAAAATTCCTCATAATCCATCAAAATGTAGTCGCCACTAGGGTTCGGTAAAAATAGCGATTACGTACTAAATTTCCCAAATTAGCAAATATTGAAATAACTCAATCATCTAGTTGCGCCGCAAAATAACCGAGAAGAACAATATAAACATTAAACACAATGGATTAATTACATTAACCACAAGAACTATCAAGCACAAATCAATTGGAAAATCATTACTAGGGTAAAAAATTACCCTCAATCACATCTAGGTTTAGTCACTCATGATATATTTACAAATGGCCAACAAAATCATAAAATACATTGATGAAAATGAGATTAAAGATAAGATAAAGCTTATTGAAAGGAAGATAGATGATAGGAATCTTCAATGTCAAGAGTCTTCTCCTTTTTCTGCTTCTTCTTCTTTTTCTTTTTCTTCAAATTCTTCAAAAATCACAGATTTTCGCACCAGATTTTTGCCCCAGATTTTTCCCTCTTTTGGTTGATTTTCTCCCCCCCAAATGTTCCCTAGAAATGGTGCCAAAATTTCCTATTTATATTTTCTTAAAGGTAGGAGGCGGTTCGGGTCGAAAATGGGCCGAAAAATGAGTGAAAAACGCATTTTTCTCACTACCCGGAAGGCATGGGCGCCATGGCGCCCAGAGTTCTGCTGGTTTTTGGATTTTTGGGCGCCATGGCTCCCAGCTTCATCGTCATGGCGCCTGGGCTGCGAAGAAGTGAAAAGAGAACTGATTTTCTTACTCAAATAAGAAAGGAGCCGTCCCAAGTCATAACCAAAACGGGATCTAAATGTGAGCCATTGATTTAAATCAATGGCTCAAGATTGGCTAAAGAAAAACCATGATCCGTGTCACCTTAAGTGGTTTAAATAGGTTGGACCAATCAACACTAAATCGGGTTTGGAGGCCCACAACTTACAATCTTCACCTTGGTACTCAAGAACCATATACTCTCTCGATTGCGAATTTGCACATGGAAGGTTGTTCATCATCATTGCCCACTATCTGCAAGAAAAATTAACCAGTGTCAATATGTAACAAAGATAAGCACAATTTAAATTTACCTACAGGCAGAATTTTTATCCCCACATCAGAGGGATTCTTGTCAGTATGAATCTTAACAAGTTCAACTTCACCTTGAGACAGTTTCTCACAAATAAAATGATACTTCACCTCAATATGTTTTGATCTTTAATGATAAACAGGATTCTTACAAAGCAATAAAACATTTTGACTATCAGTAAACATAATAGGTGTATCATGCATGAAGTTCAATTCTTTTAAGATTCCTTTTAACCAAATATATTCCTTAACAGCTTCAGTTATGGCAACATATTCTGCTACAGTACTAGGCAAGGTAACTAAAGGCTGTAACTGTGATTTCCAGGTTATGCAGTAATCACCTAGGGTAAAGAAGTATGCTATAGTTGATTTCCTACTGTCTTTATCACCAGCAAAGTCAGCATCAATATAGCCTTTAAGAGTTAACTTTTCAGATCTTTTCTCATACACTAAGCCTAGATTTAAAGTCCCAACCAAATACCTCAATAACCATTTCATTCCAGCCCAGTGTGGTTTGCCAGGATTCGACATAAATCTACTTAGGAGACTGATGGAAAAAGCAAGATCAGGTCTGGTAGTAATCATAGAAAACATGACAGAACCTATAGCATTAGCATAAGGTACATTTTCCATCTCTTTCAATTCAGACTCAGATTTAGGCGAATGAGCATACGATAAATTCATATGACTAGCAAGAGGCACATTCACAATTTTACTGTCTTTCATTCCAAATGTTGTCACAACTTTATTCAAGTAAGCTTCTTGTGAAATAGTTAACTTATCATTAGGCATATCCCTTATTATCACCATTCCAAGAATCTTTCTAGCATTCCCTAAATCCTTCATGTCAAACTTAGATTTTAAAAGATCTTTCAATTTATTAATTTGAGACTTGCTAGGTCCAGCTATCAGCATATCATCAACAAAAAGCAGCAAGTAAACTTCACAACCGCTCTTTATGTTATTAAAATACAAGCAAGCATCAAATTCACTTCTTTTAAACCCTATCTTCAGCACATAAGCATCAAATCTCTTGCACCATTATCTTGGGCTCTGTTTCAGCCCGTACAAAAATTTCTCTAGCTTGTACACATAATCAGATTTGCCTTTAGCCACAAAACCTTGTGGTTGACTCATGAAGATATCCTCTTCCAACTCCTTATGTAAAAATGCAGTTTTTAAATCGAGTTGTTCAAGTTTCCAATTGAATTGAACAACAAGAGTCAACATCAATCTGATAGTCTTGTACTTGATCACGGGTGAAAATATTTCATTATAATCCATACCCTCTCTTTGAGTATAACCTTTAGCCACTAACCTCGCCTTAAACCTCACAGGATCAGTAGGGCTCAAACCCTCCTTTAACTTGAAAATCCACTTACATGGAACCAATTTTTTGATCTTTAGGTTTCTTAACAAGTTTCCAGGTTTTGTTATCACTCAAATATTTTATTTCTTCTTGCATAACTTTTAACCAATTTTCAGAATGTTTTCCATTAACGGCTTCTTCATAAGTAGCAAGTTCTGTCTGTTCAAGGGCTTCACCTGAAACTAAGGCAAAATCAGTTAAGTTTAGGGATTTATATCTAGGGTTAGGCCTGATTTGCCTTCTCGCCCTATCCCTAGTAAGCTGATAATCTTGATTAGGTGGCTGATCATTAAAATGTTCAATGTTATCTTGAAGTTCAGTCATCTCTTCAGGTTCAGTTTCAATTTCAAGATGTGTAGGGTCATTACCTTCATTTCCAGGTGTAGGTGAATCAAACTTGATTAACTTCACCTCAGTCTGAACACTCCTCTCAATTTCAGATTTGTTAGCTTCATCAGTTTTCTGTTTTAGACATGGCATCTCAGATTCATAAAAGACTACATTTCTACTGTTAATAATCTTAATGCCTTGAACCCCTAAAACCCATGACCTATAGCCCTTCACATCCTCGGGATACCCTAACATCACACACTTGACAGCCCTTGGTTCAAGTTTTCCTTCAGATTGGTATGCATATGCAGCACATCCAAACACCCTTATGTGATCAAGATTTGGAGGCTCTCCCATCCACAACTCATGTGGTGTCTTAAACCCTATACTGCTGGATGGAGACCTATTAATTAGATAAGTTGCAGTATTTGCAACTTCAGCCCAAAAACCTTTGGCAAGGTCAGAGCTAATTAACATGAACCTAACTTTGTTCATTATGGTCTTGTTTATTCTCTCAGTGACCTCATTCTAATCAGGTGTGTATTTAACTGTTCTGTATCTTGTTATCCCTTTCTGTTTACAGAAGTTGTCAAATTCGAAATTACAGAATTCAAGCCTATTATCAGTTCTCAATATTTTAAGTTTCTTGTGTAACTGATTCTCAACAGACTTTAACCAAATCCTGAATTTCCCAAAAGTTTCTGACTTAGCCTTCAAAGGATAAATCCAAACTTTTTTTTGAGTAATCATCCACTAAGGACAAGAAGTACTTGCTTCCACCAAATGTGGAGTGCTTCTTCGGGCCCCATAGATTAGCATGTACATAGTCCAATGGTCTGCTGGTTCTATGAGAGCTAGTTTCAAAGCTCACCTTATGGGACTTACCCAAAACACAGGTTTCACAGAAGTCCATAGCTTTAATGTCATCTTTTCCAAGCAATTTCTAATTACTTAAAGATTTTAGCCCTTTAAACCCAATGTGACCCATTTTGTTATGCCAAAGTTTAGTTTTTTCTTTACTAACTGTAAGAAGACTAGAATCAGATGGTGTTTCAATTCTACCCTCAAGATAGTACAGTGATACAGTCCATTTCTCTTAGGCCCTTTCATAACTACAAGAGATCTCCTCATAATTTTCAAAATCTTATTTCCAGACTTGAAGATATATCCCTCATCTTCAAGAGAACCTAAGGAAATGAGGTTCCTCTTCAAATTAGGGACATATCTAACATTTCTGAGTTGCCTGACAGTCCCATCGTACATCCTGATGGCTATGTCACCAACCCCAACAACATTTTGAGAATTATTGTCTCCTATGTAGACCTTCCTAGGTTCAATCTCTCTATAGTTATAGAACTAAGACCTTTCAGGGTACATGTGAAAGGTGCACCCTGTGTCTAGGATCCAATTTTTGTCAAATTCTTCCTCAAACACATTCAGGACATGTAAACTATCGAATTCAGAAACAATGGAAGCATTATCTAGATCAGTATTGTTCAGGTCATTTTGTTTCTTTTTTTCAGTCAAAGCAGCCTTTCTTGAAATATCCTAACTTTCCACAGTGATAACATTTCTTACTACTTTTATCTTTAGATTTGGATCTCATTTTGGATTTTTCCCTTCCATTCTTGTTATGGAAGTTAAACTCTTTCTTTTCAGGTCTTCCCCCAACAAATAGACTCTCTTCTCTAGAATGAGTTCTGTTGTCTCTTTTTAATTCAAGTTCTCTTAATTTTAAAGCATCGACAACAATAGCTTGTGTGAGAGTGTCCCTACCATATTTTATGGCATTTTTTATTTCTCTATAAGATTCGGGCAAAGAGTTTAGCAATATAATAGTTAAATCCTCATCGTCAAATTTCTTATCATTATGAGCCAGACTCTTAACAATTATGCTAAAATCACTCAAATTCCCTTCGACATCCTTCCCTGAGTCCATCTTAAAACTAAACAACTTTTCCAGCAGATATATCTTGTTATGTAAAGTTTTAGTTAAGAACAAGGCATCTAAAACAGTCCACAAAGTTCTTGCAATTTTAGCACTATCAACTTGTCTAACAATGTTATCAGATGATGCAAAATTATAGAATTGTAAGCAATTTCATTCATGTCTTCAATTTCAGTAGGTTTAGCTTTTAACTCTTCAAAAAACGTAGCAGGATCATCGAGAGCTTTCGCAACTCTCTGTTGGACCAAAATTGCCCTCATTTTCTGTTTCCATATCGAGTAATCCCCCTTTCCATCGAATTGCGATAATTCGACCCTCGAACCCATTACGGATTCTGTAAAAAAGTAGCCTGTAATCGTGGACATAACAGATAAGATTTTGAAAAAATCTTTTCCAGATGATCAATATATAGAGTGTGAATGCAGAGTTAAAACCAATGTCCAGAAATGAAGCACAGCAATAAAACAATCCGATCACGAAATCGCAACGTGTGTGTGCAGATGTGATCAAAGCTCAGGCAAAACACAGGTAAGTAATGCAAGTAAGTATACTTTCAGGTTACAAGTCAATCACAAGAATTCAATCAACGGAATTCACAGGCAAGTAACCAAGTAATCATGCATTAACCAATAAGAAATACCAAACCGAACTTAAGAGTGAGTTTGGAACAATCTTACCTAATTACTGTTAAATGTACCATCAAGTTTCTCAACCGAACCACTACAAATGTCAAGCTAGGGGCAAAATTATCCAAATTTTTCTGTATAACTTGAAACACTAAATTAAACGCATTAGTACGTTCAGTAGGTTAAACTAAGAATTTTGCCCCAAAAAATCTCCCACGTGCCGTCGTCGCTGGCTGCCGCCACCACCACGCACCCACCACCAGGTGCGCCTCGATCTGTAGGTCATGGGTCCGGTGTCCGTTCGTCCAACGGATGGCCGAAATTTCAAGTTTTTCGGTTCGGTCCCTTTAAGAAAATCGCGATTGCCTTCGCGATTTCTAGCCAACTTTTTGCGAATCTCCACCCAAGAGAGGAAGCCCAGCAACTGTAGAGTTCAAAACCGGTGTTGGTTTCACCGGGTCACGCTTGGATTGGTCGAAATTCGAAGTTGAAGGTTCCAGCCGAGTTGGAGACTAGCGCACGCACGCCCCTCTCGTTTTTTTTTTTTTGGTTGATTTCTTCCTCAAAACTCAAGCCCGTGGCTCTGATACCAGATTTGTTGGGATTATAGGCTCAGGAACAACCCAATCACGCTTGCAAATCGCCCTCCAGAGAGAGTTTTAGAGAGAAGAGCACCACTTTGAAGCCACCTCTTGAACCGAGAGAGAAAAAGTGAAAAGAGAACTGATTTTCTTACTCAAATAAGAGAGGAGCCGTCCCAAGTCATAACCAAAACAGGATCTAAATGTGAGCCATTGATTTAAATCAATGGCTCAAGATTGGTTAAAGAAAAACCATGATCCGTGTCACCTTAAGTGGTTTAAATAGGCTGGACCAATCAACACTAAACCAGGTTCGGAGGCCCACAACTTACCGCCACCACCAACTCTACCCCACCACCTTCTTGCCCTCTCGTCCCTAAATATCTCCAGCACCACGCACCAATCACCACCAAAGCAGCAACACCACCACTCGCCAAAGACAGTAATTCCATTTCAGATCCAGTTTCGAAAACCAGGTTTGATTTCCTTGGGATTCTCGAATTTTTTTTAATTTTGCAGTTTGATTTTTTAAATTGATTTTGTATTAGGTGTGAGATTTTTGAAATTCAGTGGTGGTGCGTTGTAAAGAGAAAGAAGAGGGAAGTTAGAGATTGTGTTGTAAAGAGAAAATGAAAATGGGTGGAATAGTGTTTTTTTGAAAAATGAGTGTTTGAAAAAGAATGATAAGTTTTCGATTTACATATAATATTATTTTATTCAAGATTGTGTGGTTAAAAATAGGAGAAAGAAAAATGAGATGTAATATCTCCGTCCCAAATATATAGGCTTGTTTGGTTTTTCTCTCGGATTAAGAAAATATAATTAATGGTATTGAAAAAGTAATTTTTGCCATGAACTTTCCTAATTTACCCCTATTTAATTTTTAGCAACTAATAGTAAATTATTGTTGGAAGTAGTAAAAAAATTGAAAATTTTAATTTTCAATTCTTACATTTATAAATTATTTTGATGAGATTCATTGGAACCATAAATTAAGTGGAGAATATTGATTTTAACTATACAAAGTAAATAAGGGCATATTAGTAAGATAACAAATCAAAATATTCTAAATTTGGAAACCAACCTATATATTTGGGACAAACGAAAAAGGAAACTCAACCTATATATTTGGGACAGAGTGAGTATAATTTAATGAGATTCAAACGAGGAGAGAAGAGAGAAAAAACTATTTGTGTTGGGGTGGATGGAGGGTACGGTGAGTGGGTATATAGATTATGTAATTTTATAATATTACTAATATTATTAAATCGTCAAATTATTATTTAATTTTTGCATAAACAAACTTTGAACTTGATTTTTGAAAATGAATCTTTAAAAACCTGCCTCTACATAATTTCCACACTTAAAAATACGTTATAATTGAAGAGGGCAAAACTCCATCCAAAATTTTGCAATTTCTTCAGTGATTTCATATGAAAAGAGTCCAAAAGTATGAAAATCAATTTCAATTGAAAATGATGATTAATTTTTTATTTGAGAGTAGAAAATTCTTAAATTTAGCCATCATGTTTCTGTGATTTCTGAACTTTTTTGCCACGATTACTATAGATTTTCGTTCCAAGGAATTTGTCTATATTGCTACTAATGCATTTATGATTGTGAATGAATGTCATTTAAAAGCATATACGATATTAATTCAGTGTTGGAACTTCTTAAATTTCTCATAGTTCATCATGTTGAGCAATGAGCATGCATTGAATTTGTGGAGCAATACAAACTATATAATTATTTTTATTTTATGACTTGGCTTTGCTAGTGATCTATGTTTTCAATTTTATTTATTTATTATTTCTTATGTTTTTGTTTTCATCATGCAAGGTTAATTATTCTAGCCCATGTTTGGTGAGGATTAAAATTAATTTTTTAACATATTTTGATAAAAGTTAATGAAATGAGTGGTTGAAGAGTTGTAAATCTCATAAAATATGTAGTTAAAATTAATTATTAATGTTGACTTTGATAAAAAAAACTAACTTTCAATTTCTACCGAATAGAGCTATATATATTTTTATGATTGCTGGAATATGTTTCTGCTTCTTGAAAAGTGAATCGTGGTTTTGTCATCATAGTATGTTTGCAAAAAGACTTAAGCTGAGTGTACAGTCCAATTTGTACACTCAGCTTGACAGTCAAGAGACAATCCGTGCGTCCCACGATTATTTTAATCGTGGGCCCTACCTTTTGTATGTGAGTAGGCTGTCAACATTATTGTCAAAAAAAATGTACGAATAGCGGGGTTCTTGCAAAAATTGCCCTTGTTGAAATCAGTAGCTTGAGTTCAGTTAATGTTACATTTTAAGGCACATCAATATTTTAAGATTAATTTTTGCTCATTAAATTCAAATGTTTTACTACGATGTTACATGATGAAAGGTGATAAGTAGATTTTTATTTATATGAAAAGTTTAGCAATCAAATATTTTGTCCTTCAAAGGTATCATAATACAGAAAATTTTCATATAAAAAATAATTGTCATGTATAAAAATGTGTTTATACGAAAGTTCAACATAACGATTTAATGTTAATTTACAGTTTTTGTTTTCTTTCTGTTTGAAAATATTGTTCAACATTACAAGATGAGGATTATAAAAAAGTTTCATATATTGATATTCTATTGGGAATTGAATCTATTCCTTGCATGATTCAAACAAGCAATTGCTGTCCTATATCAATGTAACTAGAAAATCAACTGTATACCGATTTTTTTTTTTTTTTTTTTAATGTCTAAGAAACAACATGCACATTTAATTGATTCCAAATCAAAGAAATGACACATACACATGCCTTGGCAGTTGTTGAAAAGAAAAACTGATACTACACAATGTCGTCATATATTGAAACATACAAAGTTACCATTTCTTCACTTGGTGATCATACTAATTGGATAGTACTCGATGATGTCATGTTGAGAAAGGTGCTGCCTCTCAATCCAAGTAATCAAATCAAGACGTACTAAAGAGAAATGGTTGCGATCGAAAGGAGAAATAGATGAAGTCAAAAGATGCAGAATGCACAAGAAATTAGGGCACAACAATGCAAAAATGCAATACCTTTGCCTCTAAGGTCGAGCAAGAAGAGAAAGAAACAAGATTGAAAAATTATAGTTAAAATATATATCGATTAATAAAAATGTTATAATCTACGATACTTCATCTATAAAAAGGTTTAGTACTGTTTTTCATTTAATTTTTTTTTATAGAAAGTTGTGTTGTTATAATAGTGAAGGGTAATTGGTGTAAAATTCTCTCGTCTCTATTGCAAAATTATCCCATATCCTTGCAGATTGACACAATCCCCCCCCCCCCCCTATTTGACCTTTTAAGTGAGAATCTTTCTCAATAAAAACATTGTGAAATGATGAATATACACTCCCCTTTAAATAAAACAAAAAGAAAAGACGTACAAAAAATAAAGAATTAAGGATTAAACTATATGTACTAACTCATGTACAAAATGAGTTACTCATAACTCACATGGCATGCGGGTCCCGCGTGAATAAAATATTCCGACAATGTGGTCCCCACCCCTATTGTGAATAGTGAGTAAGGGAGTTAGTAAAAAAATGTGAGTAAGTGTAGTATTGTCCAAGAATTAATTGCATTCATAATCCCAAAATTTTCAAAAAAATAAATAAAATGCAAACGAGTTCCAAACAAAAAATTAAAATTAAAAAAAAAAATCCATGACCGATCGAATCTCGATCCTTAATTTTATTTTTCCGATTCTATTAGTGAGGTTAAATTATAGTTAAAATGTCCATCCCTATAAGCAATCTCATAGACAACTATTTTTGGGGTACAATGAAAATTATTTATCATGTAAAATAACCAATAAATCAAGGTTAATCATATAAATTTCATAAAGTAATTGGTGGTTATACGATGACAATTTTTATTTAATACACCATATTTCAATTGTAGTTAAACTTCTCAATTTTTGTTCATTGTATCAATTATATTTCTTAATATTTTTCCGTCAATTTCTTATTTTAACATTCCATTAATTAGTGCGTTTCGTCCTTAACGATAATTTATATCAAAATATTTTGTTCTCATGCTTTTTCAAATGAGGGGAAATTTTTTTTGCACTTTTTATTTATATATATACTTTAAAATATAATGAAAAATAAGTTATTTTACATCATTTCAACATACTTTTGAACATAAAATTATTATCAAATACAAAATTTGTTAACTAATGAAAAGTTTGAGGATAAAAATGACATGAAAAATCGTTAGGGACAAAAGTGCTATAATAAGCAAATAACAAGAACCTTAATTACAATTAAAATGTGGTGCAAGAAATCAAAATTTTTGTGTGACTATAATTACCCTAAAGTAATAGGTGAATAACAATTAATGATATTATATGAAAGGTAACATAATAGGATACTTCCTAAAATAATATGATACTTCTCAAAATAATTCATTAATCTTGAAAAACAAAATACATACAAAATATAAACTGAACATTAGAAATAACTAGAAAAAAAAAAAAAAAAACAAAGCAACAATGCAAGCTCATCAAAGAAGGCGTCATGGGCATATAAGGGTGGGCACTTTTTTCCTCGGAACCAGTGGACTAGGATCGAAACCAAATAGAATCGTTCAGTTCGATTCCGGTTTCTCTACTAAATATGTCGACTTTGGGACCATAGATTGAGAACCAATCGGTTCCAGTTCAATTCTCGATTCGGCCTTGAGAACCATCGATTTTTCCGAATTTCTCTTTTAAATTGCATTAAGATGCACTAAATCCTTGAACAATAGACTCCAAAATTATGCCATGTTAAAATTTTATTTTCTATACACTTCTTCTTTCCTTCGATGGGTAATCAAAATTCAAGTCAAAATAATTTTATAAATACTTTACATATTCATAACTTTAATACAACTCAATAAGAAAAATATATTTTTATTAGAATTCAAATTTCTCGTTGTTTTCAAAGTGACCGACCATCAAGAATTAAGATTTTTAGGAATTACTAAAGATAATCAGATTATTGTTATATGAATTTTCTTAAGAATTGATTTTCAATCGAAGTTTTACCTCTTATGTTGTGTTTAATAGTGTATCATTTTTATGGCCTTTGCGAGTTGATCTTGAGTTTTGGAGTGAATTTTTATTTGTAGCATTGTTAAATTGATTTTTTCTATTGTTAGATTACTAGTAAGACGCACGTACAATGCACGTACCATGATATAGTTGGCTATATGATAGTGTAAATATTAAAAATAAAAAAAAAAGTCTTAGGCATTACTTACATTAAACTTAAAACACTTGAAATGATGATAGGTGACAAAAATAATATTAAGAGATTTGATTCAAAACTTATTTTCTAGACTTTGCGTTTGAAGGTCTCTCTGTTCTTTTAAAAAAAAGACAGGGCATAGATGATTAGGTGTTGATGCCCTACTAAAAAGATAATGAAGTTCAACCTAACCCTCCTTTTTATACCTATTGAGGTAAGGCATTATGTCTCCTTCATCTCGTACTCATAGAATCTCCAATTACATGTATCAGT
The DNA here is from genome assembly GCA_019395295.1 of Osmanthus fragrans. NCBI lineage: Eukaryota > Viridiplantae > Streptophyta > Magnoliopsida > Lamiales > Oleaceae > Osmanthus > Osmanthus fragrans. Next base: position 12,722,351 of record CM033347.1, on the reverse strand, counting down.
TGCACCAGTATTTAATTTCTTTACCAAAACTCTATGCAAGACGTAAGTAGTCAAGACTAATTAATTAATGACAATACAGTGCAGAATTTAGAACAAATCAAGGGTCTCTATCAGTATTAAAATCACAACACAACGAAAACTTCCATCATAAAGGCAAAAAGAATGACAAACGATCACCTAACTTCCGTCGAATATCTTTTCAGCATGTTCTAATGATACTGTACATCAAATCCATTTTTTTTTTTTTAAAATCAAAATAATCCACTTCATAGAAGATGTTTGTCTACCAGCACTGCATGATATAGGAGGATTCTTCTGAAAATCACTGACTTCCTTCAATATCCATTTTGACGTCATAAATTTACCCTTTTTAACCTTAAAAACCGAAGAAAAATGAAATTGAGAGAAATTGGTGTGAGTATGGGGTAGAAAAGAAAAATTAACGATTATGATTTTACATTTCATAATTTAAGATAATTTTTATATTTAAACTTAATCGACAATATATTTATTATTATCACATTTTAAGTTTTTTTAAAAAAATTAAATTGATCCAAATCATGGCCGCACTTCAACATTTCCAACAAATTTTAAATCTCTTAAAACGAATATTTGTAACCTAAAATACTGAATCAAACGTAAAAAAAATAAAAATAAAAAAAATAAAAAATTTATCATGACCGCACTTCCACATTTCCAATAACTTTTAAATTGCTTAAAACGAATATTTGTAACTTAAAATACTGAATCAAACATTAAAAAAAAAAAAAAAAAAAAAAAAAAAAAAAAAAAAAAAACAAAACAAAACGGCTTAGATGGTTTAGCCGAGCCGATACTGAATCAAACGTAAAAAAAAAAAAAAAAAAAAAAAAACTTTAGACGGCTTAGCTGAGCCGAGCCGAGCCATAAAGCCATTTGGCTCAGCTCGGCTCGGGGCCGCACTTCAACACTTCCAACAAATTTTAAATTATTTAAAATGAATATTTGTAACTTAAAATACTAAATTAAACGTTAAAAAAAAAAAACACAACAACAAAATGGCTTAGACGACTTAGCCGAGCCGATATTGAATCAAACATAAAAAATAAAATAAAAAATATTATCATGACCGCACTTCAATATTTCCAACAAATTTTAAATTGCTTAAAACGAATATTTGTAATTTAAAATATTGAATCAAACGTTAAAAAAACAACAACAACAAAACAGTTTAGACGACTTAGCCGAGTCGATACTGAATCAAACGTAAAAAAATAAAACAAAAATTATCATGACTGCACTTCAACATTTCCAACAAATTTTAAATCGCTTAAAACGAATATTTGTAACTAAAAATACTGAATCAAACGTAAAAAAAAAAAAACAAAAAAAACAAAAACAAAAACAAAAACAAAAAACGAAACGACTTAGATGATTTAGCCGAGCCGATACTGAATCAAACGTAAAAAAAAAAAAAAGCTGAATCAAATGTTAAAATAAAATGGGCTTAGCCGAGCCGAGCCATAAAGCCATTTGGCTTGGCTCGGCTTATGAATAGTAACCACAAAAGTGACTCTTTTATTTATGTAGGACAAGTAATTTTATACTCTATTTTTGTCTCTTTTTAATCTGACAAGTAGTTTTATACTTTATTTTTATAATTATTTCAATGTAAAGAACCAAACCTGGCCTACTAGGAATCGATTGGTTTGGTTCTGGTTCGATTCTATAGTTAGATATGGAATCAATAGCTCCTATGGGCACATGAACGCACAAAACACAATAACAGAACTAAATCATAAGCATTAACACATGTTGGCACAAGCACAAATACAAATGCAAATGCAACAACATAGGTACAAAAAGAAAGCAACTCATGCAAATAAACGACTCACATATGAAGGAATCAATGTATGCAAGCTAACACACAAACAAAAATTAGAAGATAACATAATATAATACTTTTTAAAATAATTTTATACTTCTTAGAATAATTCATTAATCTTCGTACAAAAATTTAAAAATAAAGTAAAAATTGCAAAAAAAACATAATAAATAAATAAAGTGTAACAATATAGGCGCATCATGTGAAGCCACTGTGTTTTGAACGCATGAAAGCACCATCATGGGCACAAGAATGCTCTAACACACAAACAAAAATTAGAAGATAACATAATATAATACTTAAAATAATTCATTAATCTTAGTAAAAGAAAAAAATTAAAATATAAAGTAAATATTGCAGGCAACGTAAAAAAAAAACAAGTGTAACAATATAGGCGCGTCAAGTGAAGCCACTGTGTTTTGAACACATGAAGGCACCGACATAGAAACACAATGACAACAAACAAAGGAATAGGAATGCACAAACACAAATAGATAAAGGCAAAAATTAAAAGGTAACTGTTCACGAAAATACGTTCGATTTAAAATCACCGCAAGTGTACAGTTCGTTACAAGTAATAAAGTGGACTTTTAGAGTCCGGATTATCGATCCCACAGAGATTGAGTAGTTCAATATTAATTATCTCGACCTTAACCGAAACTAGATGAGTTTTTGATGAGTTTTGTATTAAATGCTAACCAAACTAACTATGAAAACAAATATGGATGAATTGGCTAAGCTAAATGCAATTTATACTAGAATGCAATATGAAAGATGAATGCAAATTGATTTACTTAAGATGAGAAAAACGTACTAGGATCACGAATCCCCATGCAATAATCCATTTAAATCCTAATTTTACACTTTGACAACACGATTAAATATTGAAGAATCAATGTTCCTATTAAATTTAACAATCTCTTTCGAGTAATGTTAAACCTATTCTATCATGCGATCCGACTATATTTCTATGACGAATACAAACATAAAAGAACGCATTAACTTTTATGAACACTTAAAGATTCACATAGAGTATAGCGGTATATTTCTATCCCCTATCGGACCCTATGACAATTTATACTACGTCGAATCTATTTCCCTTCTTTCGAATGCATAAAATAGATCACCACATTCATACAATTAATGTGCGCACAAAAATCATATGGAATAAATACGTATAAATCGTTCAAACATCCAAAAACGTGTTTTAATGTCAAAAGTATAAAACTAAAGATTCAAATATCATGTTACAAGGTTCATCGATCTCCTAATACAAGAAAACTAGCCTAGCATGCTAAAGAAAGAAAAACAAAAGAATAGATGAAGAAACGCCATCACCCGAATAGATATTCAATTAATTCCTTGAAGTGCTTGATGAATCTTCGCGTTATTCCTCGTGTTCTTGCTCTCCAATGTCAAAATTATCTCCTAAAAGTGCGTAGCCGTCGAATTATGTCGAGTTTAGGGTTAAAAAGAGGTCCCCAATTAGTTTCCATAAGAGTTTTACTTAAAAACGGAAATCAGAGTTTTCTGCGTCAAAAATAACCATGCGACCGCATGGTTATAATCAATGCAACCGCATGGTTAACTGAAATTGGTATCCGGATCTCTCGGTTTCTTCCATGCGACCGCATGTAAATAACACCATGCGACCGCATGGTTCAATTGTTTCTCCGCTGGATAGCTTTCAGTATTCTAGTCATAACTTTCTCTACCGATGTCCGATTGAAGTGATTCAAAGTGCGTTAGAAAGAAAACTCAAAGATCTACAACTTTGCTTCAGACATCATCTTCCAATTCGATCCTTTACCATGTCAAATATGGGTCACAATATGAGACTAAAAATCGGTGCATAACTTTTCGATTAGAAATTGATGTATGATCATACTTTGATGATATTTCATCCATTTGATGTCTTATTTCAACAAATTGACTCCTAATACTCTTGAATCTTCATTCCATCATCCGTCACATCTACGGATTGTTTTCATGTTGTTCATTTTAATCCCCGAACTTTCGTTTTCTTCCGTTTTGGTCATTTTTTGCTCGTTTTCACTCACTTATCGTTGTTTCCATCGATATAGTCCTGCAAACACAATTTACATAGAATTAAGCCATATTTCAACATAATTGCAATCAATTATCCATGTTTTGTGACCTAAATAAGTGCGTAAAACGCACTTATCAAACCCCCCAAACTTGAACTATTGTTTGTCCTCAAACAAGGTGGTGACTTAACTCTAAACAAAACATGGTTTAACAACCTACCGTGTCTCAGAATTAGAATTTAGTAATAAATAGTGAACAGTATCAACAGTGCACCATCAAATCAACCTCCACTTATAATATGCAACCTGACGTGTGTGTGTGTATACTCATGCAAACATGCTCAGTTTCTGATAGATTCAAATCCCGACCTACAGTAGTCAAATTTTTCCTTTCTTCGCTCGAGAGATACACCCCCAAACTTATTCTTTTACTCACTTTTCCCGGGGTGTGTTCTATACTTGAGATCTGGTTAACTTAAGTTCTCACCCTCTCTTATTTTGGATAGGTCTCGCAATCACAAGTTTACACTTCAGCAAACAGAGATTCTCCTATTTCTTTGATTGTTTCAACCTCTAAAACTCAACTAAGTTACTTGCCTTACATCAAAGGTACAATTCTATCAACTAAATGTCATGGGGCACTTTTCTCACTCTATTCTTTTTCTTTGCTTCAACACATTCTCATTTGCTTTCTATATAACCCATGTATCAAGCTTTAGGCCGATGACTCCCAAATCAGTTGATTTTAGGGCACCAGGTTTGTATTCACCCTTACAGGCTTACTTGCTCAAGTTATAAAGGCTCGAGAAATGTGTTTTCTCTCTTTTCTTTTGACTCTTTCCCTCTTGCTTTCTATATGACCCCTGTATCGAGTTTTATGCCGATGACTCCCAAATCAGTTGATTTTAGGGCACCAGATTTTTATTCATCCTTTCAGGCTTAATTGCTCGAGTCATAAAGGCTTGCAAAGAGTATTTTCCTCACAAAAATTTATGTAAACCCCTATTTTTTTTAGACACTTAGTTTCAAGAACCAACCCCTAATTTCAGGCTTTCGCCTCATTTTTGTCTCATCAGTTTACACAATCCACACAACTCAGTTTTCATGCATGGAATCTCTACTCATCTCAATGTTCCCTTGCAATAACTAGTCCTCCAAACCACTAAAACAATGGAATATTTTTAAGCATAGAAGAGGTAATTCAGGTGTAACCTATCATGTTCTAATCTCCTATAAAAATTGAACCCAATCATCAACTTAACATGTCAAACATGAGTTTCGTGCGCAAGAATGTCAAGTATCACATACATAAGCATTGGCTAATCTAGACATGCACCATTTCCACTATCCACAGTTCATACCTATTCCACTATTCACATCATTGCCGGCAAGGCCATTAAACCCACACAAGCACACAAATTAACTAACTGAACAAATACTAAAACAGAATGTCAAAAACGATTTTTTTTTTTTTTTATAACAAACACACAAAAGCAGTAAAAACACAAACGAACCAGACAAATATCGATGAACAACGAATAAGCAATGCATAATTCAATACAAGTACTGAATCCTTAAATTTGTTCTACAAATTCGACCACCCCCCAAACTTATACAAAACATTGCCCTCAATGTGTAAAGTGTAAGATTGAATACAGAATTTGAAGGACAAATCTTATACAAAACAAAATATGGGAGGTTAATGAAGACTCCCCTGATCAGTACGGCGGTGGTAGTGACAATGGTGGAAGAGAACTGGGTCTAGTTGTGCTATCGCCCGGTGGTGAATGTCACTCCCTTTCTACTTGATGAAATCCTGTGAGAGTGCAAATGATGAATATTAGCTGGCATACTAGAAATTGATATAATAGATGAAACGATGACCTATAACTACTAAAAATGCAAGAAATAATGAAAAAAAAAAATCCTGAGCTAATGCATAAAGCAAAATAAATAAATAAAAAGGTAGAAGTGTTGGGTTGCCTCCCAACCAGCGCTCGATTTAAAGTCTAGAGCTCGACTTTTGTACAAGCTTTTCATGGCACTTTGAATCTGGCTTTGGAAGTCCTGCTTAGTTTCCTCAATATGACTTTATTCCATATTGCAACTTTCCTCCAAATTTTAACCTTACCATTCTCCAAGTAGTATGACTTTCCCTCATTACCCATTTCAAACTCGACAATGTAAACCTCAATCTCCTCATAAGGTTTAATCACAAAATCAATTTTTGAGCACACGATAAAGTCGAGGGATTGTATGCCAATTTCCTCTTTTTTGAATGCAACAAGCTCTTTTTCGCCCAATATGATTAATTTCTCGCACTTTTCATGCTCCTCTTCTTTAATTGAATTTTTCTCAAGTTCAACGTCCATATTCAAAACTTTTGGCAAGGCAACAATGACATCTTCATTGAGAATCTTCTCCTCTTGTTGTATTTGTAAGAAATTTGGTTGACGTGATTCACTTAATTGATGTCCATTAACAATCGGTGAAAGAAATATAGGCAAATCACCCACATCAAATTGTGGTGAGAGAAATAATGCAACAGGTAAGTCACCCAGAACAGTTTCATCAAATTCAAATTCTGTTTGTATATCCCGTAGTCGGTGCCCTATAATGAAATCTCCCACCAACATATCACCCTCATCAATTTCTTGAGCTGTCAATTGTTGTTGCCTTATGATGAAGTCAGATACGAGCAATTTGTTGAAATCAACCGTAGTCATCTTTTATCCTGTTATTTTTATTCGTTCATATATCCTGAAAAAGAGAAAAAAAAAATAGAACTAAAATGGAATGAAAATAACAACACAAGAATACATGTAGAAGTCCGAATTAGTGCCGAGAAAAATAAAATCAAACTAAAACTCAATCCCCGGCAACGGCGCCAAAAACTTGTTCACGAAAATACGTTCGATTTAAAATCACCGCAAGTGTACGGTTCGTTACAAGTAATAAAGTGGACTTTTAGAGTCCGGATTGTCGATCCCACAGAGATTGAGTAGTTCAATATTAATTATCTCGACCTTAACCGAAACTAGATGAGTTTTTGATGAGTTTTGTATTAAATGCTAACCAAACTAACTATGAAAACAAATATGGATGAATTGGCTAAGCTAAATGCAATTTATACTAGAATGCAATATGAAAGATGAATGCAAATTGATTTACTTAAGATGAGAAAAACGTACTAGGATCACGAATCCCCATGCAATAATCCATTTAAATCCTAATTTTACACTTTGACAACACGATTAAATATTGAAGAATCAATGTTCCTATTAAATTTAACAATCTCTTTCGAGTAATGTTAAACCTATTCTATCATGCGATCCGACTATATTTCTATGACGAATACAAACATAAAAGAACGCATTAACTTTTATGAACACTTAAAGATTCACATAGAGCATAGCGGTATATTTCTATCCCCTATCGGACCCTATGACAATTTATACTACGTCGAATCTATTTCCCTTCTTTCGAATGCATAAAATAGATCACCACATTCATACAATTAATGTGCGCACAAAAATCATATGGAATAAATACGTATAAATCGTTCAAACATCCAAAAACGTGTTTTAATGTCAAAAGTATAAAACTAAAGATTCAAATATCATGTTACAAGGTTCATCGATCTCCTAATACAAGAAAAACTAGCCTAGCATGCTAAAGAAAGAAAAACAAAAGAGTAGATGAAGAAACGCCATCACCCGAATAGATATTCAATTAATTCCTTGAAGTGCTTGATGAATTTTCGCGTTATTCCTCGTGTTCTTGCTCTCCAATGTCAAAATTATCTCCTAAAAGTGCGTAGCCGTCGAATTATGTCGAGTTTAGGGTTAAAAAGAGGTCCCCAATTAGTTTCCATAAGAGTTTTACTTAAAAACGGAAACCAGAATTTTCTGCGTCAAAAATAACCATGCGACCGCATGGTTATAATCAATGCAACCGCATGGTTAACTGAAATTGGTATCCGGAGATCTCGGTTTCTTCCATGCGATCGCATGGAAATAACACCATGCGACCGCATGGTTCAATTGTTTCTCCGCTGGACAGCTTTCAGTATTCTAGTCATAACTTTCTCTACCGATGTCCGATTGAAGTGATTCAAAGTGCGTTAGAAAGAAAACTCAAAGATCTACAACTTTGCTTCAGACATCATCTTCCAATTCGATCGTTTACCATGTCAAATATGGGTCACAATATGAGACTAAAAATCGGTGCATAACTTTTCGATTAGAAATTGATGTATGATCATACTTTGATGATATTTCATCCATTTGATGTCTTATTTCAACAAATTGACTCCTAATACTCTTGAATCTTCATTCCATCATCCGTCACATCTACGGATTGTTTTCATGTTGTTCATTTTGATCCCCGAACTTTCGTTTTCTTCCGTTTTGGTCATTTTTTGCTCATTTTTACTCACTTATCGTTGTTTCCATCGATATAGTCCTGCAAACACAATTTACATTGAATTAAGCCATATTTCAACATAATAGCAATCAATTGTCCATGTTTTGTGACCTAAATAAGTGCGCAAAACGCACTTATCAGTAACCTAATATGATACTTTTTTATATATGTTACTTCCTCAAATGATTCATTGTTCTTGATAAAAAAGACTTAAAATAGAAGCCAAACACTACGAAAGGAAGGTGATGCACTGGCAAGCATGAGAAATCACCATCTTGGGCACAAGAATGAAACAACATGGATACCAACGTTAGCAAAAAAAGGCACACACATCAAGACATATGAAGGAAACAATTTATGCACACCAACAAACAAACAAAACACCAACTTAGATGGGTAAAGTACACCAACACAAGTAGAGAAAGACAAGCGAAAATGACAATTTTTAAAGGTAACTTACTGTGACACTTTTACAAATAACTAGTGAGATGCACGTGCAATGTACGTGCCATAGTGTAGTTGGCTATATAATAGCGTAGACATAAAAAAAAAATTATTTGTGTTAAGCATTTGCTGACACATATTCTAAAGAATCAACAAGAGTCATTAATTACTAATGAATAAACTTAACTATAATGTTAGGTAAACATAAGGTACCTTTCAAGTTGCAGTTAAAGTTCAAGACATGTCGCCTCCAACTAAACTGGAGTACAGAAAATACTTGATTGGATGAAAGATTAGAAGGAAAAATGTTCTGAGAAATTTAAATCTCAAAATGGGTATTGTTTCTCATATAATAGCAAACAACAAAGAGTAGAGGTTATATGAGAACTGCAATATGCATTTTTCATCTGGGTTCTTTACCCTACGAAAATCTGTCAAGATCTCAATACCAATTGTTAAGGGTTGGAGATCCATCTTAAAAGGTCAATCATATTAAAAGGAGTAGTTCAAATCCTTTATAAATTGGTCTATGTTTGCATCTTTAATCGATGTGGGATTATATCCCTTAACATGTTCCCGCAAGATGATAGCTCGTTTGTGCAGACCAATTTTGAAATTCATATGCTCATATTTTTTAGTCTTACAAGGATCGAATCGCTCGTTGGAACTTAATAGGTCCTCATACCATGTTTAGGCTTGGGGTTCATCTTAAAAGGTCAACCTTATTAAGAGGAATAGCCCAAATCCTTTATAAATTGGTCTATGTTTACATTTTTAATCGATGTGAGATTATATCCCTTAACACCAATTGCTAACTGTTTGGTATGCCCTAAAATTATTTCGATTAAAGAAAATTGACAACTTTTCACGATTTCACTTTGAAAATAATACATTAAACATTGAAATAAAGTTTTTGCAGTAGAAGTCTCTTGCATTGCTTCCATGGGCAGCCATTTGTGCAGCATCTCTATGCATCAAGACGTTCTGTATATTTAGGAAGTAGAACTTTCCAATTATAAATTTCACAAATTCATATCAATAGAAGTCATACCACCAGGCTCTCTAAATAATCTAATACTATTTTTTCTTCTACAGCCAAGATGCATTCAGTCTCCTCTGTCGTGGTGATATTATACAAAGCAGGGCCTATCATCTTGTTTACCCAATTAATTATAGTATCTCTACAACATAAATCACGAAGACGAGCAATATAGTCTAATATAACATTCAGTTCTAACAACATACGAACTCATAAATTGAATACAATTTAAATAATTCATTCTACTTTAAAAAGTATTAGTCTCTAACATTGAATAGAACTGTTAGATGCAGAAATTAAACAAATAAGATTAAAATAAAAAAAATTTACTACCATCAGAAGGAATAATCTAGTATTTCAAAATATGATTTACATTTTTCTAACATTTAGTCCACCCTAAATTCTTACCGTAATTCCATCCCTAAATGCACACAATCCAAATCAAATTATTCATGAAATAAAATCATGTTTATCCATTCATCTTCGTGCATGAATGAGATGTGCGTCAGAGGAGAAGTGACAAAATGTTTGAGTAATATAACGAAAAGAATGAGAACGAAATGTCAAATGGAAGACAAAATTCCGTAACAAGAATGAAAAAAGGTGAGAGTTATTGATAAATGGAAACAGTACGTTGCTTGCCAAATAGAAAATGAAGACAAACATATGGTTATGAAGAAAATTGAATAATTTGAATTTCTAACACGCATTTCCCTTCTTACACACAACGAAAAGAAATGACACTCATCTTCCTTCTGAGTTCTCACATGCAAAGAAAAGAAGGAGAATGTCAGTAAACAATTATATAATTTAATAATGACGGATGCAAATAAGTCAAAGAAATGACAATAAACAAAGAAAATAAAAGAAAAGAACACGGCTCGATAGTGGTGGCAAACGAGCCGAGCGGTTTGTTGGCTCGACCGCTCGGCTGGCAAAAAAAAGTCACGAGCGGCTCGAGCTCGTCAAAAAACGAGGCCGAGCTCGTGAGGCTCGTGGGCACGCCAAAAACTTTTTTAAAAAAATTCAATAAAAAGACTCGAAAAATTGCAAAAAAAAAAAAGCTCGTGGGCCGAGCCGAGCTCACCCACAAGAACTGGTCGAGTAGAAGCTCGACTCATTTTATAACGAGCCACGAGCCAGCTCGGCCCATTGCCACCGTTATAGCTCGGCCAACTATCACCTCACCTCGGCTCGGCTCGACTCGACTCGACTAATCGGCTGGCTCAAAAATGGCTCGGCTATGAATAGTACCTTGCAACTCCCTCTTTTATTTATGTAGGATGTAGGATATGATATTTCTTAAATAATATTATAAAATAGAGAGAAAAAGAGAAGAAGTCGATAAATCAATAGATTTGTGTGTATTATATTGAGAACCACAGCTCATATTTGTAGTAATAAATTATGAATACAATGGTAATAAAAAGTGGGGTTGTAGGTATATAATTGTCATTCACTAATAATCATATTATTTACAATAATCATCATTGAATGATACATTACAAAATATTTGTCTCGTTAAAACTTGTCAAGAAAATTCAATGAGACAAAACGTGAATTAAGGAACAAAAATACAGATGCTCCTCCTGATTTCAATAAATGAAAATTCTTGTATCAAGTTATTCATATATTGTAAGTCGATATCTTCAATGTTGTAATTTCTAGTGAAATATATCTCATGTTTTCTAGTATAGTCTTCAAATAACACAATCTTTATATTAGTTATTTATTAATCTTTGATGACTATAATAACATGATGATTTAAAAAAATGGCTTTTGTTGATCTTTTAGAGAGTCATAATATTTTTTTTGAGGGTAAATGTCTTTTAGGTTGTGAACATTCATTACAAAAAGAATATACCTCATTAAAACTTTATTAGAAAAAATTTCTGTGGAAAAATCTTCATGAAGGAGAAAGAGAGTATACTTATTCTTTTGAGTACGCTATAAAAAATGTTTCGTTAAAAATTTTACCATGAAAATTCAATGGGACAAAATATTGATCAAGGAAGAAATAGTACAATGTATATTTACTCCACCTCTTGATAATATCACTTGAATTATGTTTCAAACATATTAAATCCTCCAGAAAAACCATTTATAGTCATGCCATATGAGTTAATTATAATATATTTCAAATTTTATTTATCGTCATGATAACATGACATTAATTTGTTTTCATCCATGACAATGTTTACGAAATTTACTATGTGGAGAGTCATGCATTACATATTATGACTTCATTTTCCTCATTTCATTTTCGCATAAGTATACACTTTTAGATTTTTGTCTGTTGAACCAGAAACTTCAGATTTCTCTAGTAAATTAGTTTAGGATTCTATCATTTTTATTTAGTCATTCATTACTTTGATCGATATATTTCAACGCAATTATTTCGATTATTTGATACATAATTCGACAATTTTTTCTTTTTCTATTATATTCTTTTTCATAATAACACAATTTATTGAGATGTCTCAATTTACAACATATCAGGTATTTGAACATTTTCTGTGGTTTTGTAATTTAATATATCTAAATACTCATCAAAAGTATATGCTTTCTTAATGAGATCATCTTTGCTAATTGCTCCATTTTCGTTTGAAATTTTTTTATATTTAGAATCAAATATTATCACGTTTCAAACGTGCCATAAATTTATCAAATATAATATTAACTAATTGTCATCCAAGATATTAATTCCAGTTGGACCATTTAAAACAGCGTGTGAGATATTGTTGATCTCTTTGGTCAACAAATATATCTAAATGAATTATCCTTTGAACTTCTGGTACAAATTGTCAATGATGCATTTGTATATTATTTTTAACTTCTTAATCGCTCCCCTTAATGCTGAGATTCAAACAAATTGACAATTAACAAATCGCGTTATAAAAAATTACCCGTTAGAACTTAAGATATTTTATAAGAGTTCAAATTAAACTTGTATTCTCAACATTCTTTAATATCTATATCAGTACATTGCAGTTGAGCAATTATAAATATATTGTACTTTTGAAATTTATTAGATGGAAAGTATTAGGCTTTGACCATAAATCAATTATAACAAGGATAACTTGATATTGGTATGATTCATAATAACTTTCACTAAACATAAATGGGAAGTACTTTGTTCTCAAACATAATAATTAAGAAATTTATCGGAGGTGTTTAACAAGCAATATTGTTAAACCATTTATCGATATTACAACTAACATTTATTAAAATGTTGAGATTTATACTCACTAGTATTAACAAGATAGTGGTCTTGATTGTATAATTAATATATATTATGATTATAATTTAAAATTTGAGCTGTAATTTCACAAATTTTAAGCTGTGAGCAACATACAATCATATAGTAGATGCATCAAATGTATTAGATACAAATAAAATCTAGATGATCAACGAAAAAGGTGACGGAACCTCATATATCACCTTAATTAGTTTTCAAAAATATAGAAAATTTAGTCAATATTTTAGCTAGTGATGATTAATGATAAGTTCTCAATAAAGAGTATAAACGTTATATATGAATTCATTGATTTGAAAAATCTTCTGGTTCCACATTGAATGTTTGAATTCTCAATTTCGCATCACTATTGATCTAGTGATGGTCCAACTGATCGTGCCAAATAATAATATATTCAATAATTTAATTTCTAATTTAATATAATATTTTCCATTTGAATAACTATTCAATCAAACAAAAGACAAGTTAATTCTCGAAAATATGATTAACTATGATATAATCATATAAAAATTAATGTCCATATGACATGAATTTTATGTTTACCTTCAGCGATAAACACAAATTCATATATTACATATATGACATATTTTTCGAGACATGTACTACTTCGAGAGTATATTGTATTCCACTATTATTTTTTCAAGAGTAATAAGTCAATATTCTTTTATAATATTGAAAATTATAATTCATGTTCTTCATTAGCAAGTAATATTCTTCAAGAATATTAATTATAATGTTGTATTACTTCAAGAGCAATAACAAACTCCTTGTACTATAGGCAGATCTACAATTAATATACTTCTGAAATATTAATTATGATGTTGTATCACTTCAAGAGTAACAACGAACTATTATTTAGAGACATTAATTCTTCGTGATTATATTTTCTAGTAGAATGTTATATTTGTAGAGTTATGCTTCTTCAAGAGTAACAACATGATAGATCATCAATTTAAAATTTATAAAAGAACGTTGAAAATTGATTGGACTCATAAACGATGAACATCAATTTAATCAAATTGATATACTACCCATCGTTTATTGTACATAAATCTCTCCTAAAGTCTGCACTTGAAATCAATTCCAAGTCCATCATTTATTAACCAAATAATCGAGAAAAATCTCACTAAAATCACATCCAAATATGTGAATCACTTCCACAATCAAGCAATGCATAGATAAATAAATAAAATATTTTTAAAAAATAATAAACAAATCAACCATTTACACATCTCATTAGTGAATATAAAATTAATAAACATGAGTAAGATCAAGATTAACATATCTTTTCCTCCAAAGAAGGTTCAAATTGATGCCTACAAAATTATATTTATAGAAAGTATTCATAGTACAAAAATTGATTATGCCCTATCACTATGTGCACACTGCTCATTACGACATGAATTGAAAAAGTAGATGCAAATAGGATGTGTGCAGATTATTTTCGGTAGATATTATGGCATGAAAAGTAGATCTTACATGATCTAATGATGTGTTATGATGTATATAACAAAAATTCACATGTTACCAAATTAATTCAATATACATGACAGATGATTATGCTTATAAGTCAATAGGCTTGTGTGTATTATATTGAAAATCAAAATCTCATATTTATAAGGATGAATTAGGAATACAATGGTAATAAAAATTAGGACCATAGGGTATAATTGTCATTCACTAATAATCATATTATTTACAACAAATAAAATATTGTTCTTCTTAAAAAACTTAAAATGTAAACTAAAGATACAACATAACTAAAAAAAATAAATGTAGCAAAAGTAGAAAACATATATAATAATAGAAGGCAAAATACAACATCGTAAGAATAGGAAGACACTAACAAAGAAACATGAATGCAACAATATGGACCACACATCAACGCACATGGAAGAAACAATATATACACACACGAACATGCCAATTTAGACACACAAATACACCAAAATAATAAGTAGATAAAGGCAAATAAAATGAAGAACATTAAAAGATAACCTAGTATGATACTTTAAACATAAAATATGATGCTTGTATAGCCTCTTAATTTGATTGAAATCAAACATCATCTTAATTAAACATATTGTTTCATGTCAAAATCAAATGTATTTAGTTACATTGAGAGCATAAACAATCATATCCTCTTCCGATCCATCTTACTCAAATCCATTATATTTTGAATAAACCTTATATTCCACCACGTCTTCACCCTCTCTCCAAGCACTCTCTTCTACCTTATCTTCGTCAAAACCAATATCCACTAGCTCATTAACAAAATGCTTATTCTTCGGCTCCATGCTTGGAGCAACAAGCTGCTTCTACTTTTCTCCATTAGACTTAAAAAACTTTTTGAAACTTCGAAGTAGATTGTTTCCCAAATATAAATAAATAAATAAACAAATAAATATATATATATATATATATATATATATATTATCAACGTGAAGGCAATATTGACAAATGCTGACAAAATCACCAATGTGAACAAATTGGGGCACTACTTAGATACAATAACACACCAACACAGACACAAATAAAGGCTCCACCGGGAAGGTGGAGAAATCCAGCTTTACTTAAGGCTGCCGCGTCAAGAGTTCACATCCTGAAATATGGATTTGACTCTTGGGTAAGTGCAAGTGTATAAGGAACCTTCTACCCTATACCCTTGGACGCATAACCTGCGATTTACCTTTTTCACCAAAGTCCAGGGCAGGGCAGGTGGGGGCGCCAGTAATGGAGCGTAATAAAAAAAAAAAAACATGAACATGAAGATTCCAACACAGACACACGAAGGTATAAATCAAGGCACACGAATCCAACAAACTAAACAAATAAAAGCATTATATAATAACAACAATAAAATGTAACATAGTATGAGACTTGTTTTAAATAGTACGGAGACTCTCCTAAAGGGGAAAAAGCAAGGGCTTACCTTAGAAGCTCTTTTTAAGTTTCCTTTTAAATAACCTGCAAAACAAAAGGAGAAATTTAACACATGATTGAAATTTTGTAGGCATAGCAATCAACATAGAGAAATCAGCCTTTCGCAGACAAAGCAAACATCTTCTTTTCGCAAATTTAAAAAATAAGGAATGAAAAAAAAAAAGGACATAATAAAGTAAAAAATATATGTTCAAATATAAGAGAACTTGCATTCGAAACGTTATCCTCAAAATTGCATCATCATCGTATTATTGCTTTTTACAACAACATTTGGGTTCTTACGCTTTGTCACCAATCGAGATAATTTATTAGATTTGGAAATAGAATTGTTGGTGGGTCTAGAGAGTGAAAATTAAATTCACGAAATTTTATTAATTCAAGATGCTCAAGAAATGAAGAATTAGCCCTTTATTTTAAGGGTTTACATGAAAATCTGATTTAAAAGAACTAAAATTTAAAATAATTCGAAATAAACTAAATGACAAAAATAGCATTAAAAATAATAATTAATTTTTCCCTTTTCGGTCCAATTATTTTTCAATTCACTCGGCGACACCTACAAGTAATAACTATTTTTAGCCGGTAAAAGTTTAAATCGACCCAAAAGAAAGGAATATACAGTGAAAGAGATAACGAATTAGGGATTTTAAGATATTGATTGATGAATTCTTGATTCAGTGAATTTGGGAAAGAAAAATACTAAATTGCAATTTTGCTTTGCCTTAGGACGTAAATTTCTTTAATAATTGTGTATGAAGCAAAAAATTAAGTTTTTGAATGTAAATACAGTGTAATACATAATTTCCTCTTCTTTGAAAGGCAGACCAGCCCGCTGCCCCACGTGCTGGGCTTTCACAAGACTCCAAGAAATTTATCTATGGCATCCAATTGGTAGATAGGCCACTAAATATAAGTTAACACATTTTATTTTAAAAGATAAGTACTATCAATGATGAAGAACCATTGAATAAATTGAATGACTAAGTTTGTTCAGGTCTAAAACGGATGAAATAAAAAAAAAAAATAAAAAAAAAAATAAAAAAAAATCACTTTTTCAACAATTTTTTTTAAACCTTCAAGCTCCAATTTATACAACCGAATCCACTTATTAGAACCTGATTGCCATAAAATAAGCCTATTCATTATTTTCAAAATACATTTTCCCACTCTTATTTTCAACCACATATTTTTCGATAAAATAATACTTGTTATGAAATTAAAGTACTAGAACAAGAAGGGAAGAAAATATAAAAGTTAAAACTCAATTGTGCATTAATTGAGGTCAAGACCCGTATTTATATGGTTCAAAATGAGAGTTACAATTAGAATAAAATAGACTCTCCAAACTAAATTAGACTTATCTATACATAATGATAATACTACATAATCATCAATATTTATCTTATAGTTTTACAATAATTCCCCTTTGATTATTATTTCTATAATAACTATCTCATTGAAATATTGTTTGACAAAAAAACTAATGGAACAAAACTGCCAACAAATGAAAAAAATAGTAAAAATATTTTGTAGTAATAAAATGTTGCATCTTTAGAACTTTGTAAAGAAAACCCAATGAGACAAAATTTGATCGAATGAAAAAGAGTACAATTAATTCCCCTGATTTCAATTCTTGTATCATATGATCCATATCTTATATATCAATGTCTTCAATATTGTAATTTTTTTGTGAAGTACGTCTCATCAGGCTTGGCCTTGGGGCCAAGCCACCTAGGCAAAGGCCTAGGGCCTCAAAAAATGTGGCTTGGCCCAGGGCCTCAAAACTCATACCAGCAGGCCTCAAATTCATACGAGTCCAAGTCCAAATATATGGGAATTGAAGGGACGCAGGTCACGCAGCCACACAGAAGGCTGAACGTCACAGGGAAAATGAAGGAGAATGAATTGCAGAATTCCAGAACCAGAAGCCATACTCATCTCCTGACTCCTGTCGCGACCACGCCTTTCGACCTTTCGCAATTCCTTTCTTAACGGTTAGATCTCATCTTTCATCTTCATTCTTCGATTGTATTTCTAATTTCTTCTCCTTATGAATTCAAATTCATTTTATTGTTATTGTTTCTTCGATTTTTTTTTTTCAATTTGATGAATGAATGATTTATATTATTGTTTCTGTTATCATTCATGTGTTGGGTTTGAATTGATTGTAACAAAATCTAAGCATTTATTTCCTCCATTTTTTCCTCTGTATGAAAGTTACATGGCGGCATCAGCATGATATATATATATATATATATATATATATATATATATATATATATATATATATATATATTGATACACTTTTTAAGTTTTTATTGTGTCTGTGTGTTCGAGTGGGTGGGATGTGGGGTGGTGCCGTGATGGGGCCGGGTAAAAGTAGAAAATCAGAATTCAGAAAGGAATTCCAGTTCGAATTCTTCCACCATTTTTTCATTTTTGAGGTTGAGGATAATCTTTCTGGACCTGGTTCTAGATTGGTTTATCAGTGGCTTAAGAAATAAGATTAGTCAGAATTTCAAATTTGGCACTTGAGGGTAGTTTGTGCAGGTTGAGATGCAAAACCCAGAAGGTAATAAATTAATAATCTCTAATTATGATGTATGGGTTAAGTGAAAGTGTGGCATAGTAGATGTCTGTAATTTATTTGAAATGAGGTTTTGAATGTTTTGTTTGATTTTATTGCTCAAGCCTCAAGTTCATCATTTATATAATTATGTTGGTATTGCTCAAATCTATTCTAAATGTCATTTGGTTATTTCTTGCAGGTTGATCGAATGATTGTTGAATTTCTTCGCGATATTTGAGAATTTGGAATATTTTTAATTCTAACTCATCAATCAGGTGCTACCGTTCTTTGTTTATAATTATGTCCACTAGAAAATTTGAATCTGGATATTCTAAAAGAAAAAGGAATAAAAGAGTTGAACAATTGATTAAATCTCAAGAGGGAGCCCTTGATAAAAAATTTAGTGGCAATAAATAAAAACATAATGATGACGTGGTTACTGAAGGAGAGCTTAGTAAGAACGATATCGGTGATAATACAATTGAAAAACATCATTGTTTGGTGAATGAGGAGGTATCCATCTAGGATGATGGTATGGATGAAAGAAACACTAATGAAAATGATAGACTGGATAGTGAACCATTTTCCCTTGATATTAGTGATCTAGCAAATTGGGAAAATATGAATCAGAATTTAAGAGACTTAATTGTAATGAAAGGTCCAATACAAGATAATGATGTAATTTTTCCAAAAGATGCAGCTAATCGACACTTCTCCCCTGTTCATTACATTCGACGATTACCCAGTGGAGAGAAGCATGATAGAAAGTGGTTGATATATTCAAAAAGTTTGGATAAAATATTTTGCTTTTGTTGTAAGCTATTCAAGAATAATGGGATCTAAGCTCAATTGGCATATGACGGTGCAAATGATTGGAAAAATATTAGTGAAAAACTAAAAACGCATGAAGCGAGTTGTGACCATATCACCAACCTAAGTAGATGGATCGAAATGGAAATAAGATTTGAAAAGAATCAAACAATTGATAAAAACATGCAAGAACAAATTAATAGAGATAGAGAACATTGGAGACAAGTATTATTGAGAATAATATCTGTGGTTAGAACTCTTGCAGAAAATAATTTAGCATTTCGTGGAGATAATGAGAAGATATACCAAGAAAATAATGGTATCTTCTTAAACCTAATTCAAATGATTGCTGGGTTTGATCCTGTAATGCAAGAGCATATTCGTCGAATTCAAAATAAAGAGATTCATTATCATTATCTTGGACATAAAATTCAGAATGAGTTGATACTTATGCTAGCGGGTGAGATAAAAAAAATAATCATCGAGAAACTCAAAGAATCCAAGTACTTTTCTGTTATACTTGATTGCACTCCAGATTTGAGTCACGAAGAACAGATGTCTATTGTATTGAGGTGTGTTGATATTTTAGCAAGTCCAGTGAAGATAGAAGAATTCTTTTTAGGATTTTTATTTGGTGGATGATACATTTGGAAAGGGTCTTTTTGATGAACTAGTGAATTCGTTGAATAATCTAGAATTGGATATTGATAATATAAGGGGTCAAGGATATGATAATGGTGCTAACATGAGAGGAAAACATAAAGGGGTACAGAATAGACTACTACAAGTAAATCCTAGAGCGTTTTACACTCGTTGTGGGTGTCACAGTCTCAATCTTGTACTTTGTGATATGGCTACTTGTTGTACAAAAGCTAAATCTTTCTTTGGAGTGGTACAACGTATATACACTTTGTTTTCATCATCTACTAGAAGATGGAAAATTTTTAAAGATAATGTAAATGGCCTTACCCTTAAGCCTTTGTCAAAAACACGTTGGGAAAGTCATGTTAAAAGTGTTAGAGCAATAAGATTTCAAGCTCCACAGATAAAAAAATGCTCTACTGGAATTGGCAACAGTTGATGATCCTAAGACAAAAAGTGAGGCGGAGTGTTTGGCAACATATGAAATAGAAAATTTTGAATTCTTATTTGGGATGGTTATTTGGTATGAAGTGTTGAATAATGTTAACAGAGTAAGCAAACATTTGCAAACAGAAGACATCCGTATTGACATTGCTATAGACCATTTAAAAGGGCTCATTGCATTTTTCAAAAACTATAGAGAAACTGAGTTTGAATTGGTCATGATTGATGTTAAAGAGATTGCAAGTGAATTAGACATTGAACCGATATTTCGTGAAAAAAGAGTTATACATAGAAAGAAGCAATTTGATGAGATTCCTAGTGAAGAGATGACAGAAACAGTTGAAGAATCTTTCAGGGTCAATTATTTCTTATATATAGTAGATCAAGCTTTATCATCGCTTCCAAGTAGATTTGAACAATTTCATAAATATGATGATATTTTCGGTTTTTTATTTGATTTGAAAAAGCTTAAATCCATTGATGATGCTAAATTGAAGGGTTGTTGCATCAATCTTGAAAATTATTTGAAGCATGACATGGTATCTGATATCGATGGCTAGAATTATTTTCTGAGTTGAAAGTTTTAAGGGAAGCAATACCTACAGAAACTAATGGAACAACTGGTGTGTTAGATTACATTAAGAGAATGAATCGTTGTTTTGTAAATGCTTGGGTTGCTTACAGGATTTTACTCACTATTCCAGTCACCGTTGCGTCCGCTGAAAGAAGTTTTTCAAAGTTGAAATTGATCAAGTCTTATCTTCGATCAACCATGTCACAAGAGAAGTTGAATGGATTAGCTATGATTTCTATTGAAAAAAACATGTTGGAAAAACTCGATTTGAGTTGTTTTATTACTACTTTTGCATCTCAAAATGTGAGAAGACTAAATATGATGCTAGCATAATCTCTCGGGTTGTAAGTGATATTTTCTTTTTCAATTCTATTTTAAAGTTTACAAAGTTTTCATTTAAATATAGATATATTTTTTTGTTTAAATATTGTTAAAAAAAAAAGTTATAGGGCCTCAAAATAATGTAGCGCTTAGGGCTTCCAAATTTTTAGGACCGGCCCTGTGTCTCATATTGTCTTGTATAGTTTTTAAGTAACTCCATCTTAATAAGAGATATTTTAACAACCTTTGATAACTGTAGTAACATGATGATTTGGAAAATAATTCTTATTGATCTCTTCAGGAGTCTCATATATATCAAAGTATTATTTTTTAGGGTAAATGTCTTATATGTTATGGACATTTATTATATAAAAAATATGTCTCACTAATCCTATGGGAAAAATTCCAATGAAGAAAAAAATAGTACATTATTTTTTTAGTACACTACAAAAGTTGTCTCGTTAAAAATCTTGTCAGAAAAATCCAATAGAACAAAACCTTGATCAAGGAAAAAAAATACGTGTATTTACTCTCACTTATCATAATATCACTTAAATTATGTTTCAAGCATATTAAATCTTTCATGGATAACATTAATAGTCATGCCAGATAAGTTGACTATAATTAAATTTATTATACGCATATCAAATTTCATGAATTGTCACGCTAATAAAATAAAAACTTGTGATTATATGCAACACGTGATAATTTATTTATTTATTTATACAAGTCTAAGCAAAATTCATTATGTAATGAGTCGTACATTTTATATTAAAATTTTACTTTTTTTCATTTCCTTTTAGTATGAGTATATACTTTTAGATTTTCGGACTACAGGTCTAGGAACTTTAGGTTTCTCTAATAAATTCCATTTTTACTAGGATCATATCCAGAACTTCAGGTTTCGTTAGTAAATTCAATTTTAGTATGATCGCATGATTTTATTTGATCAATCATTATTTCGATCGATATGTTTCCATGAATTTATTTCAATTCCTCGCTATTCATAATATAATGAGTACATCACATGCAATAGTGTTGTTAATAATTTTTTTTCTTTTCTATAATAATATAACTTATTGAGATATCTCAATGTTTAACATATTAAATATCTGATCCTCTTCTGAGATTTTATAATTTGTTATATCTAAATATTCATTAAGAGTATATGTCTCCTTAACGAGACTATCTTTGCTAATTGCTCCATTTTCGTTTGGAGATTTTTTGTATTAAAATCGAACACCATCATGCTTCAGGCATATTATAGATATATCAAATATGATGCTAATAAATTGTCCTCTAGAATGTTAATTCGAGTTGAAGCACTCAAAGTTGATGTGTGAGATATTAACAATCTCTTTAGTCAATAAATGCATCTAAATATAGCTTTCGAACTTTTTGTTCGAATTATCTTTTGCGAGGTTTTGGATAATGATGCATTTGTGCATTATTTTCAGCTTTTAAATTCACCCTCCTAATGTTGAGAGAATTGTTCAATAAAATTGATAATAAGCAAATCGCTTTATGAAATATCATACGTTAGGGCTTGAGATATTATATAAGTATTCAAACAAATCATTTATTCTCAACATTCTTTACTTTCAATCTTTGTGTATTGTGATAGATCAATTTTACATATACTACACTATCAAAAAATTAGATGAAAAATTAGCTCTGACCAGAAGCTAATTATAACAGGGAGAATTATAATGTTGGCATGATGTGTAATAGCATTCCCTAAATAAAAGTGGAAAGTACTTTGTTGTCAATTAAATTAATTGGAAGCGTTTAACAAACAATAGTGTTAAACAATTTATCGATCTCTCAACTAACACTCATTAAAAAGTTGAGATTTATAATCACTAATATTAACAAGACACACCGTCTTGATTGTATAATCTGAAAATTATGGTCACAATTTAAATTTTGAGCAATAATTTCGCTAACTTCAGGCTGTAAACACCATGCAATCATCTAATATATATATCGAATCTATTAGATAAAAATAATATTTAGATTATCAATGTGGTAGGTAACGAAGTCTCATTTATCACCATAATTAATTTTTAGAAATATAGGGAATTCAGTCCTTATTTTAGCTAGTGATATTTAATGATAAATTGTCGATAAAAGATATTAAATAATATATAGGAATTTATTGGATTGAAGAATCTTCGGGTCCCTCATTGATTATCCATTTGAATTTTTAATTTCGCATCATTATTGATCCAGTGACGATCCAACTGATGATGAGAACCATGTAGCAACGATCACTATGCAACCCTGCAAAAGATTGACAATCTCAAAAAATCCCAAAGAATAATCCGATTTTGAGTTTAAATCAAGAACAATGAACCAAAAAATCAAATAAAACAGAATTTGAATTACCTCTTGATTACACAACACGTGATCCACACCTAATGTTAAACGCCACAAGAATTAATTTGATTAGTTCAAGATGTTCAATGAAGAATGAGAATTCGAATGCAATATAGCCTCTCTTGTATTCAATATGTCAACAGTTCTTTTACAATGAAAACTATTTATACTAAGACATAACCTAGGTGAAAAACGGAAATAATCTAAAAAATATAAGGAAAGTTACCAAAATACGAATTCTAGTCAAAATAAAATATTCTTGTGAAAATGAAACTTTTTGGTAGAATTTAGTACCATGCGACCGCATAGTAGAATTGCTTGTGGTCACATAAGCCAAGTGAATTGGTCTCTCTCGGTCACAGTATAACACCATGCGACTACATGATGTTTAACATTGCACGGTCGCATAGTGTTAACTGATGCCTCCGCCTTTGGCTGCTTGTATCATGTTGATCTAAATGGTTTCGGTTCTCAATCCCAATATGAAACTTGCTTCTTTTCTTGTGTAGATCATTGTGTCTCCATCGTTGATTGCACAAGTAGCCCCATCTTTTGATTTACTCGTTTTGCCCTCGATCGCTTCATCGGTCCACCTTTAATAATCAACGGGTCTCTTATCGGGCTCGTATTTGTCGGGCTCCACTCTTAGATCACATCAACTGGTCATACCAAACAAGACAGTCAAATTGAACTTCTGGTTCAATATAAGATATAATTCAATTATTTAATTTCGAAGAATATGGTTGACCCTTATATAATCATATATCATTCAAATTAACAAACTAATCAATGTTCTAATGACATTAGTTATATGTTTTCTTCGAGGATAAACATGAATTTAAAATGTTATATTCTTAAAAAATGTGCTAATTCAAGAGCACATTATCTTTAATTATTATTTATTTAAGAGTAATATGTCTATTCTTTTGGAATATTGAAAATTACAATTCATGCTCTTCAAGAGCGATAAATTTATATTTTTCTTGAATATTAATAATACAATAAAATTAGTTTCCTTTAAAAATTACAATATAGTATTAAGTTGTTTAATTTGTATTTCTTCAGGTACATAGTGAGATATATATTATTCAGGATGTGTGCTATTTCGAAGGCATGGTATATATTATTGTTTCTTTGAGAACAATAAATCAATATTCTTATAAAATATTGAAAATTATAATATTACACTCTTTAGAGCAATAACATATTACAATAATAAATTATGTAAGAATTTACTCTTTAAGAACAAAAACATATTTTATGTTAAATTGTATTATAATTTTTTGGAGCAAGTAAAATTTAACTAGAATATCAATATGCAAATATGTATGTAGAAGAATGGACACGTAAAAAAATTGAGTAATTTAATTTGTGATTTTACATAGAAATCGATTAATATTATTTTGAAATAGTAATATCATGCTCTTCTGGAGCAAATAAATTAATTATAATGTTGTGCTATTTTAGAAACACCAAAATATTTGTAATATACAGATCTACGAGTAACATCCTTCTGGAATATTGAAATAAGGGTG
Source organism: Osmanthus fragrans (assembly GCA_019395295.1). Classification (NCBI taxonomy): domain Eukaryota; kingdom Viridiplantae; phylum Streptophyta; class Magnoliopsida; order Lamiales; family Oleaceae; genus Osmanthus; species Osmanthus fragrans. The sequence goes on along the minus strand of CM033347.1, from coordinate 12,697,058 downwards.
TTATTCTATTCAGAAGTAATAACATATTATTATTTAAAATAATAAATTATATAAGAATTTACTCTGTAGGAGTAAAAACATAATTTATGTTAGATTTTATTTAATTATGCTCTTCATGAGCAACAATATTTTATAATGGACAGATATACAAGTACTAAATTCATAAAGTATACTCATATTAAAAGGAACAATAACGATGTAATTACTTGAATGACAAACAAGAAGCAAAAAAAAAAAAAAAAAATGATTACGGTGATTGGATATGCATAATTATGATTGCTTATTCTACTATATGATGATTGGACACGCAAAATTTGGTGATTAGATTTCAAAAATTTGGACACCGAAAACTGGGCACAAACTAATTTGCTAAGCGACAATAAAAATTAATTGGGCATAAATCATTCCATGAAAACTAATTATGCGTGTAAGCTATGTACAATAAAAAAAATAACGTGTATGATTTGAGATTGGTTAGCCTATCTTCAAACTAATTTGTTAAATTTTTTAAAGAATCGTGCTGATAACGTGTTATGAAATAAAAGTACTAGAACAAGAAGAAAAGAAAATATAAAAGTTAAAACTCAATTGTATCTTTTATTGAGATCAAGACCTGTATTTATAGGGTTCAAAATGAGAGTCACAATTGGAATGAAATAGACTCTCCAAACTAGATAAGACATATCTATACATAATCATCAATATTTATCTTATAGTTTTACAATAATAATACACGTAAATTCAATATTTTTTCTTAATTTTTTAACCACACATTCTCCATAAAAATGCTAGTCTAAAATATATTTTCATCATAAAATGAGGCTCAAAGAAGCTGTAAGTACTTCCAAGAAAAAGGAATTGTTAAAGAAGCCATACCAAATTATTGAAGTTTCAAAACTTCTCTTCATGGTCAGAGCTCACCAATTTTTAACAATAATTTGTTTTCTTTCGTTTTCTATCAAGGAAATTATTATACGCAAGTCAACATGTGCAAAGCCATCGTCCCATAGGGTTTAATAAAAAACTAGAATCAAATATCGTGCTTCATGCTTGAATTTTTAAATTATTTATAAAGTCGGCTAACACCAAAAAAATTTAATGATTAGAGATCCCAAATAGGTCCAAAAATCCAATGCAAACACTATTCATCTCGACTTTTCGTGGTCAACGTTTACGTACTTCGTACTTTTATGCACAATTTTTATTTCTTGCCAATATTATTCTCAACATTTCCGTTCTAGACTCTCATGTTTAAGGATGCTTGCTCGATCAATCAGCAGTTTTTCAAATAATGTCAGTTGCTTTTGTTGGGAACATGCTAAAAAAAAAAAGAATAATTAAGAAATAAAAATATAGATAATTAGAGAAAACTTGAAGTTCGTAACAAAGACAAAGATTTTACATTGTAAATTTTATTGCAATCACATAATATTTTTCACGCTAAAATTACAAAATAATAACTAATTCAAAAAATCGAAAAAAAAAACTCTATTTTTTCCATAAAGATTTTTCAAAGTCTAACCACTCACTTTATATTTCTCATTTCTTTATTCCTTTTCGTTCTTCACTTCAAACTCTCGACTTACACCACGAACGACGCAATTCAAAAGGAAGCTTCGTTACTCTCGGTAAGCAGTACCAAATTAATGAAGTTTCCAAACTTTGTTCACGGTCAGCAATTTTAACACTAACTAATAATTTCCTTTCTTTTCTTTTCTTTTTTGACAAGAAAATTATTTATAAATTCTATAATTTTCAAACCATGAAGGGGTACGTCACTTTGTACGTCAGATCTCATGTGCAAACTGCAAAGACTTCGGCCAATTACCATTTTTAATTACGATCTTAATTGGTCAATACGGACCCCACTCCTAGATTTTTATTGAAGATAGAATCTGGAATAAGTATATAGAATCTTCTCTCCTCCAAATTGTAGATAAACCGACCCAATAGTATTATGAAACGATAGGAAAACCACTTTTTAGTTTAATATAATACAAGCAAAGTCCATGCCTGATTAATTTCATTAATGGTATACTTAAAATTTCAAATCAATAGATAACTATATTTCAATTTTTTTTTTATTGAATTTAGTAACTACACTTTAATTTAATTTTTAATGGAGCAATTTATTCAATTTCATCACTTGGAGCTCAATAAATTTTACAGAAGTTCCGTTTGTTTTATGCCAATAACTCTCAATCACGTGTGAATTATCGTTATTTGCGGACTATCACATCATTGATTTTTATTAGTAGAATTGGATGAAATTAATTTAATTAAAATAATTTAAGTCTCCGTTCGACAATCATTATTTGGGTAAAATGAAGTTTTGTAGAATTTGTGGTTAAAAAGTTTGAAATTTTTGAAATTTACGTGCAGAATATTTTATTTGTGAATGTATGATTGAAAATGAGAATATTGGTTAAAGTTTAATTACAATTAAATAAAAGTTTACGTACAATTAGGGGATAGAATGTAGAATGAAAATATGCCTACAGGGAATAAAATTTACGTTCGTAAACTATACACATCGGACACAAAATGTTCCAAAACTTGACCGACTTAGATATGATGCTTCCGAGTCAAATCCTCCCAACTTGTTTCATTTTTGAACTGTCGGAGTTTGAGTTGAAAGTTCCAACTTTCCGTGAACTCCCATCTATCTCCGTTCCCACCTGTTAATTTCTTTCCACCCTTAGAAACGAAACCCCTTTGTACATATACAGTGAATCTCAGACTACATAATTAAGAACAAAATTTTATTCAAAGTTTATTGGGTACCAATACCATTTTAGGAAAAGTGGATGATCAAGGAAAGTTCAGCGTTTTAACCACTTGACAAATATAGTAGATACACACCACACATACGTGTTGATCAGAAGCTGGTTTCATTTCAATGGAGCCTACGGTGTCTAAATCTGTCTCTAATGGCGTTGCTGCTGAAATTATTACTAAGGAAAAAGTTGGGTTGAATCCAAGAAATGGGTTCGTGTCAATAGAGGGACTCAATAATTTGCAGCCTAAAATCGTTAGTGGAGATTTTGGTTACATTCTGGAGGACGTGCCACACTTGTCTGATTACATTCCTCATCTTCCAGTATGTCTAATTTCTTGCTTATGATCACATCTTTGATTCTGTCATGAATTGCGTGTTTGATTCTTTTGACTTCTACTTCTTTCGCGAGGGAAAAAGGTTAGAAACTTGAAGAAAACTATGTTTATAGTTTAATACAACATTAATTACCTGAATTTTTATTTTTATAATATAATCTTGTAATCGCTCTAATTTATTCCTCTTCTAGAAATTTTCAGAATCCTTTTCAGACTTTTGGGGTTTGAAATTATACTTGTTTGGTTGCTAGTGATTTCTTATTCTCGTTCTTTCCTGTGACAGACTTATACCAATCCATTGCAGTTTAACCCTGCATATTCAGTTGTCAAGTGAGTTTTTGTATTGCTTATATCAATTCTTTTTTTTGTTTCGTTCTGATAATTTCTTTAAAAATTGGAAATTGCATCGTTTTAATTTAGTCTTAATTTACCTGCGCACAGGCAGTATTTTGTGGATAATGATGATACAGTCGCCCAAAAGGTCAGTTTTCTGCAAAAGATAAATTTCTACTCTTTCTTGAAAGAAATACTCCAGAAAGGAAATCAGGAATTATCAATTATGGAAATGATAGTTATTGACATGTTTCTGATATTAACATTATTTTTCTTTAGATTGTTGTTCACAGGAATAGTCCAAGAGGGGTTCATTTTCGACGTGCTGGTCCTCGCCAAAGAGTAAGTTTATAAACTCCTGGTCTTTAAAGTTTGGAATGAATCTTTTTGTACTTTAAAGTTTAAACTAAAATAACTCGTGGGTAATTTTCAGGTTTACTTCAAGTCTGATGAAGTGCGAGCTTGCATTGTGACGTGCGGAGGCTTATGCCCGGGCCTTAACACAGTTATCCGGGAAATTGTATGCGGCTTGCATCATATGTATGATGTGAAGAGCGTTCTAGGAATAGTTGTAAGTATCTGCAGAATTTATATTAATTTTCTGATAAGAGAATTGCTGCCTGAATTTTCACGAATATGCTTTAAAAATTGTTTTATTTTTGGAACAGCAGCAGCTTGTAAAATTAAAATTTCCCTGCTGCAATGTGCATTAGTGAAGTAGTTCCAAAGTGTTTGGGTTACTACAGCTTCTTATATATGTATCTTCTCCTCTATAAACAACCTTGCTGGCCCCACAAATAAGAAAAGAAGGTACAAACAATATAATAATGATTGTAACGATGATAATAGTAAAAGAAATAAACACAGTCTTCATGAATTAATTATCACTTCTGTTTGTTAAGAATCTAGATTTCATAGGAAAATCCATGGGTTTAGTTGAAAGAGATAATATTAGACCTCAACTTATAATCTTCACTCTTGTTTGTCTAATATATGTTCAGTGTCTGTCATTGATATTTCTTTTTACTTGAAGTTCAGCAAAAATGTATTGTTTTTTCTTTGGTGGGGTTATCAACTAACGGGAGTGGTGTTTTTAGGGAGGATATCGAGGTTTTTACTCCAAAAACACCATCTCTTTAACGCCGAAATTTGTGAATGATATTCACAAACGTGGTGGAACAATATTGGGGACATCTCGAGGTGGTCATGACACCAAAAAGATAGTTGACAGCATTCAGGACCGCGGAATTAATCAGGTAAATAAAACATGTATGAAACTTTCTTCAAATTTTTGGAGTATCCTTGTTCTGAATTTTATGTAATCCGAGCATAGCCTTGTCTATTCTAATAGTTACCATTGCCTTTCTGAGTTTAGGTTTACATAATAGGAGGAGATGGGACACAAAAAGGAGCATCGGTAATTTTTGAGGTATTTTGCTTGCTGTAATTTAGTGTCCATCTTTACTAATTTTAGTAATTTGATAGTAGCCCGTAAGTCAATCAGTTTTTCACCCTCTTAAGTTCTCGATTTTATTGTCATATCGTGTTTCTACTGATATCATTTGTGCTTTTGACTATTTTCTTGTCAATCCTACCAGGAAAGTAGAAGACGCGGTCTCAATGTTGCAGTTGCCGGAATCCCCAAAACAATAGATAATGACATTCCGGTACTTTTTTGTCAAGTACAACGGCTGGCTACATTTGAATCAGATATTTTTTATGTTACTATTCCCCAAAACCAGATAACAATGAAAATGTTAAATGTCATACTGTCTCCATCTGCAGGTTATTGACAAATCCTTTGGTTTTGACACTGCTGTTGAGGAAGCCCAACGTGCTATTAACGCAGCACATGTTGAAGCTACAAGTATTGAGAATGGTATTGGTCTGGTGAAGTTAATGGGACGTTATAGTGGTAAGCTTCATGCTAATATATACAATATTTCATATTTATCATCTAAATGAATAACTCAAGGAACTATCAATGCATTTGCCAACCTTTTGATGTGTTAATTTATCAATTGTTGATTCATTCATCTAATAAGTATAATCAGCTCGAATGGTTTAAAATAAGTGTGGATTTGATAGAGATTGATGTGTTTCCTTTGCTAGTGTTTAGATCAATTTATTTTCCACGTGTTTGTGAAACGTGGTTTTTAACATTTTATTGTTGCACATGGTTTGCAGGATATATTGCCATGTATGCTACTCTTGCCAGCCGAGATGTCGATTGCTGCCTTATTCCAGAGTCACCATTTTATCTCGAAGGACCTGGTGGACTATTCGAATATATAGAGAAACGACTCAAAGAAAATGGACACATGGTTATTGTCATAGCCGAAGGTGCAGGTCAGGAGCTACTTTCTGAGAATTTGCGCTCTACGGATCAGCAAGATGCTTCTGGAAACAAGCTTCTACAAGATGTTGGGCTGTGGATATCGCAGAGGATTAAGGTGGTTATCACACTTTGATATTCTATTTTTCTCTTTACTTTTTGAGTTTCTATATCATGCATTGCTCCTGTGCGTTCCATATACAACTTGGGAAGTGCTTATATTTATGCGTTTTGACTTTCAGGATCATTTTTCTAAACGGAGTAAGATGGAAATTAATCTCAAATATATAGGTTAGTATTAAGATATTCCTCTCTTAAATGAAATTGGAAAAGCCTATTCCAACTAAATGTTTGCCTCATCACAGATCTCATGTACATGATTCGAGCAGTTCCCAGTAATGCATCTGACAATGTGTACTGTACACTTGTTGCTCAAAGCGCCGTACATGGAGCAATGGCGGGTTATACAGGCTTCACAGTAGGACCTGTCAATGGCAGACATGCTTACATTCCCTTCCATGTGAGTTAATTGACCACATTAAAACCTTATACTACTATTTAATCATGTATGACTTATGTAATTTATGCTACTATTTCATTTTCTTTTGGGGATCCAACGGGCTATATTGTGGGGTCGGGACAAGTGTTCCCTTCCCTAAATCAAGGCTCAAAACCGGTGTGGTGTGGTGACCACGTTCAGGCTTGTTCATACCTTAATATCCATGTTGATATTTATTGCGTTTCAAGTATTTGTGCTTGGTTATTGCTCATATTGTCATGCATACAATTTTCATCATTATTTCTAATTACAAATGTGATGAGTTTTTGAGTTCTGTTCCTGATACAGAAATTCTGATGTTGCATGCAGAGAATTATCGAGAAACAGCACAAGGTCGTGATAACGGATAGAATGTGGGCAAGGCTTCTGTCTTCAACCAATCAACCCAGTTTCTTGAGTACCAAAGACGTTATTGAAACCAGCAAAATCGAGAACAACCTACTCAACTGTTAGACGATAACTGTATGTATGGCTAAAGGTGATAAATAAAGGGGTCACAGCCTAGTGACATTGCAAGGAAATGAAGAAATGCTCACTTGAGATAGTTTTTCAGCATAAAAGATCTTTAGAGGTATTGGTAATGTGGCCGCAGCAGCAGCCAACCTGCAGGCTGATATACAAGTGAAACTTCGCATGCTTGCCACAATAATTAGCAGTTTTTCAACAAAAAGAGCTCTATATATTTTGTATGCTCTGTAACATTCGAGTCATCATTTAAACTAGGAAACAAATCTGTTCTGTTATCCAGTTCTATATTTGGAAACTGAAATTTAAGAAACATATTTGTTATCCCAATTGTGTTACATGTATATCACAACTTATAGATTTATTTATCAACAGACGACGTGGCAAGATTTGATTGAGTCAAAATTTCATTTCCCAAAAAGTAATAATAAAAAAATTCCCCCACTTTCTTTTTGCTATCTCATCAATTTGTAAAAGAATCTATAAATGGTGATGCACAACAATCATTTCCTAGTTATCCTATCTTTGTACCCAATGAAATTGACTTCCATGAAACTTATTGAACTATCCCACTGATGGCTGGATATTTAGAAACAGAGGAGTAACTTGGCCTCAGAAAATAATTAGTACAGCAATAATATAAGTTAACACAGTTATTACACTGGAAATACTTCAATTGGCCTCCCTGAAAATAATCCAATATACACAATATATAATTCGAATTTTCAGTCCCAACCAATTCCCGATCTGCTAGCTTGCATTCATCAGCTACTAGGATAATATGTCCACTGGTATCCTCAATTCAAAATTGACAAATGGTAGACCTAGTTAACAGAAACAAAAGAAAGGGACTAGGTTAAAGTGCCATTTCTTCTTGCAAAGCAGCTAGTTCTTCCTCCTCCTTGGTGAGTTTAGGGTGAGCAGGTACTCTGCCTGCTGGTACCTGCACTGGAGCTGCAGGGGCTGCAAAGGCAGGCTGAAGAAGCTGTTCTTCCAATTCCGCACCTTCTAATTCTTCAAGCTCGGCCTCCAATTCGTCCCGCAATAACAGAAAATGCCCAGATGTTAGCTGAAGAGCATAAATTCTTGCATTTTACCCAACATTATAATCAATTCTGAAAATCCCAATACAAAATGATAAGAGATTCAGAAATGGCAGAAGATTGAAAATAGGCAAGAACCTCATCAAAGTCAGCTGCTGCACCAATGGGAGTAGCCAATGCTTCCTGTATCTGCTTCATGTTCTCTGTTTGTTCATTTATCTCATCCATTGTTTTGTCCACATCATCAATATTCCTGTGTAGAAGATGGGTTAGACAATTTCACAGCTATGGATTGTAAATCATAACTGTTCAAGTTCAAGAAAAGTAAAAAGAGTTTGTAGAATTTAACAAATGTATAATTTATATCACTGTTTCTATGTAAACACAAAGCAGATTCTTGGTAGTAATTGAAATTTATTTTATTTTTCGCTGTACATGATTAATTAAATTTCCAACATAAGGTTCATCAAGCTTCCAATATTGGATATTCTAAATGTTGTTCACATTCTAATCAAACAAGAAGTAAAGTAGACCAAAAGATTTGAGACCATCGTTTTCACGAGGACAATTTATTTATGATTAATCTAACTATTCCTAATTCCTATTATGAGAAAATGAACATTGATGGTAATGTTTCAATTAAAATTGACATTAACATAGAAAATAAAAAAATTATACAAATGTGTTTTCATTAGGTTGAGGATAAACTATTCAATACGATGGTTAAAGCACTGAAGTTATCTTCTTTATATTGCCTCTCAAGTTCAAGTTCTAATGTTGTACATGGTCTAATTCACTAATTAAATTAATTTCCCTCTCTCGAGTCCAAAACAATCATGTCTAGCCGAGTCAACTCACCATATCTTCATGTGAATTTGAATAAGCCTCAACTAAAAACATTAAATCACCTAAGATTTTAATTAAAGACCACAAAAAAATAAAGTTGTATCTCTATCTTTTATCCTATCGTTGGATTTTACTACACAGTCTATTTGTTGCAAATTCACGGATTAATAAAAATAGTGACCAATTACTACAAAAGCGTGAAGAAAAGAAGCAAAAATCCATATATGAAACATTTAAATATGATAATGAGAATTGAAATTAAAGGTTCAAAACTAGGTTATGCCATTCGTCCCAATTTGCAAAAATCGATGGATTTTATGATTTCTAGATTTCAAAAATTGAGTCTTTAACTTTCTAATTTTTGCCGTAAAGTTGAGGTATCATATTGTGAAAGATGAATGGGTCTTGTAACTAGGATAGTTGCTCAAAGGACATGCATTGGTGGCTAAGATGAATTCAATTTTATTTATTTTTACTTGTCAAAAGCATATAAAGTGGTGATTTATCTTTGCTCATGACCAAGGGATTTGGTTGCATTGCAAGAGTGGAATGAAGGTTAAGAGTCTTGACTCCATTCCAAAATGTAGAGAAGAAAAATAATTAGGGAGGGATTTTCTCTTGACTCCATTTTAATGGTAGCATAGGCAAAGTAGGTAAAGTGGTGTTGCTGATAATATAGGCAAAGTATTAATGTCTATCAATTCTAGACTAACTTGATCTGCAGTAGGGTGTTTTGAAACATTTGATTATTCCTCTGGACCAATTTTCAAGTCTATCTGAGTTGAATGATTTTATTACTCAGTTTTATCAGAATCGCTATGAGGTGAACCATAAATCATAGTAGGTTCATCAAATATTACATCTCTACTAAATACTACATTTCTTATCTCAAGACACCACAATTATATCTTTTTACACCCGATTTACATCAAAGAAAGATACACTTTCTAGACCTTGGCTATAAATTCCCATTATCCACATGAGCATAAGTACGACACCTAAAAATCTTCAAATCAAAATAATAAGAAGATTTATCAGAACATACCTCTTCTGGTGTTTTTTCTCAATGGAAGCTAAGGGTAAGCGATTAATTAGAAAACAAGCTATGGTAGCAGCTTCAGCCTAAAGAATCTTAGGCAACCTAGAATTTGAAAACGTACAATGAACATTTTCCATCAAAGTTCTATTCATCTGTTTTGCCACATCATTCTGTTGAGGAGTTCTAATGATGCGTCCCACATCGGTTGCAGAATGTCTCCTAGGCTGGTTAATAAGGTAGGGTCCAACCCTTTCCCTTTGAGCCCGCTTTTGGAGAAAGTTAGGGGTTCTCGTCATTATCATTTGGTATTAGAGACACTACTCTGTTGGCCGGTGTCGCTTAGGGTTCGACGGATCGCCGACCGAGGAGGTCGGGTCTTAAGGCGGTGGGGATGATGCGTCCCACATCGGTTGCAGAATGTCTCCTGGGTTGGTTAATAAGGTAGGGTCCAACCCTTTCCCTTTGAGCGCGCTTTTGGGGAAAATTAGGGGTTCTCGTCCTTATCATTTGGTATCAGAGCCACTACTCTGTTGGCCGGTGTCGCTTAGGGTTCGACGGATCACCGACTGAGGCGGTCGGGTCTTAAGGGGGTGGGGATAATGCGTCCCACATCGGTTGCAGAATGTCTCCTGGGCTGGTTAATAAGGCAAGGTCCAACCCTTTCCCTTTGAGCGCGCTTTTGGGGAAAGTTAGGGGTTCTCGTCCTTATCATTTGGTATCAGAGTCACCACTCTGTTGGCCGGTGTCGCTTAGGGTTTGATGGATCGCCGACCGAGACGGTCGAATTTTAAGGGGGTGGGGATGATGCGTCCCACATCGGTTGCAGAATGTCTCCTGGGCTGGTTAATAAGGCAGGGTCCAACCCTTTCCCTTTGAGCACGCTTTTGGGGAAAGTTAGGGGTTCTCGTCCTTATCATTTAGTATCAGAGCCACCACTATGTTGGTCGGTGTCGCTTAGGGTTTGACTGATCGCCGACCGAGGCGGTTGGGTCTTAAGGGGGTGGGAATGATGCGTCCCACATCTGTTGCAGAATGTCTCCTGGGCTAGTTAATAAGGCATGGTCCAACCCTTTCCCTTTGAGCACGCTTTTGGGGAAAGTTAGAGGTTCTCGTCCTTATCATCTAGGCACTGTCAAGTATTTCAAGATGCCTTCAACCCTACAAAAGCTATTAAATTCATCTAAATAAAATTCAAACACATTATCTGTGAGTAGACGTTTCACCTACTTTTCAGTCTATTTTTCTATCGATGTTTCCCACTCCTTGAAGATCTCAAACACATCACTCTTCTGCTTCAAACAGAATACCCAAACTTTACTAGAAAAATCATCAATCAATGTCAACAAGTAATAAGTACCACCTTTTAAAGGCACTTTGGCCGGTCCCCAAAAATTTGAATGGATATATTCAAGTGTTCCGTTTGTGTTATGTCTTCCTTTGGTGATCTTACTCTTTTCTGTTTTTCAAAGACATAATGTTCACAACACTTCATCTTATTGGTCTTTTGGCCATCAACAAGTCCCCTCCTACTCAATTCCGCTATACCTATTTCATTCTTATGCTCAAGTTGCATATGCCCAAGTTGCATATGCCAATGTTTAGTAACTGCTCATCAATCAAAGAAGAAGTAGAAATGTTGCATCTCCTGTTGTGAAACCCTGAAAAATGTATAATTGTGTAGAGTTTTTCTATCTCTTTATGACAATAAGAGCTCCCCAACTCACCTTCAAAACTCTATCTTCACCAGTATATTTATCACCCTTTAAGTCAAGTGTACTCAAAGATATAAGATTTCACTTCAATTATGGAGCGTGTCTGGCATCTATAAGTATCCTGATCATACCATCAAACATACTAATTCTGACCGTACCAACTCTGACAATTTTGCAAGACGTGTTGTTTCTCATAATCACTGCATCTTTCGAAACTCTTTCATATGTTATAAACCACTCCCCGTTGGGGCACATATGGAAAGCACATGTCAAGTTAAGAACCTAATCCTCCCAATGTTTGGAATCCATGTTAGAAATCACAAGTAGCTCTCATTCACTTTGCACATCTTTTACAACATCAAACTCCGCCGTGTTAACATATTACTTTTCTATTTTAGTAGTACCAACAACTTTATTTCTATTTTTTAATGAATAGAAATCAACTTTGATGTCACTTTTTCTTATAGTATTGACATACTTTCTCTGTATGTCTTGATTTCGATCCGCCCTCTTATTTCCTACCAAGTTTCCTATCTTATTTTTCCTACGAACAGCCAGGCCTTCAGCCTGACTTCCAAATCCTCTAGCAAGATGTCCACTCCTTAGATAGTAAAGCTTCATAGACCTCTTCCACAGTGAGAGTATCCCGACTATAGAGAATAGTATCCATAAAAGTCAAATATAATAGCAGCAATGAACACAACAACATCAACACTAAGTCCTCCTCATCATACTTAACCTCCTATATCTCCAAATTTGCTATGATTTCTTTAAACACAGTTAAATAAACTTCCAATGATGCACTTTTGGACATTCTGTGAGAATACAAGCGCTATTTTCAAGTGCAACTTACTAGTCAAGCTTTTTGTCATATAAAGTTGCTCCAATTTCAAACAAAACGCAGCGATATTTTTCTCCTTTAGAACATCCCGAAGAATTTGATTTGATAGATGTCGATGAATTTTGGTATGGGCTTTCCAATCTCTACACTACTTTTCATCCTACGTCCAAGTTGAAAGCATCTTATCAAAGTCAAGCAAGGCTCCTCCAAATCCATTTGCACGAGAACTGCTCGCATCTTCACTTTTCATAAGTAAATTTCATGCTTCGATTCAATAACGGAATATCATATTTCATCGTCGCCAGCCTGAATAATCAACCTTGCTTTGATACCACTTTTTAAAGAACAAACCAGATACCAAAATTGCTCTGTTATCACTTGTTATGGATTGATTACAAGATAATGATAATAATGAAATAAACTAAAATAAAATAAGAATACCAAGATTTATGTGGAAACCCAAGACGGGAAAAATCACAGGCAGAGGAGGAGAAATCTACTATAATCAATAGTAATTGTATTACAACATCTCAATACTCTCAATTAAGATCTATCGCTCGAGTGACTATCTAGCGGTAGGCTAGCGAAAATATGACGGCTTTCTTTTCGGTCCATAATTTTGATCTTCTCAAGACTACCTTAACTATTTATAAGCTAGCACGTTCTAAACATAGGTCAGCATAATGAACATGATTATAATATAATCGTCATCATATGTTCATAACATTAAATATTAATGTTTTTTTATGTTTTTCCACCTGATTCGATGGCGTCGAAGCTTGAAAAATTGCATTGCATGGTGGCAATATAATGAACCTTAAATTTTTATATTTTTTAAAAAGAAGTCTACAAAAATGTAGACTCGCTCTTGTACTATATTGTGAGGACCTAATTTTGTACCATCGGAATCGTTATACATGTACCTTAAAATAATATTTTCATAAACAAAAGAATAAAAAACATAATATTTTCTTAACATGCAACGATTTAATTTTTTTTAAAAGAAAAATACCATGAACATTATTAAAATCCTTAACTACATAGTTTATTCTTCCTTTTTCACCATGCAAGCACAATCCACCTCCGATCACCTCGAACCCGCCTTTCCAGTTGTCCAAAAAATTTTAACATATACATGTCAGACATCAATCCCCATAAATGAGTAATAACAAATTTTGATCTCATATTTAAATACAAAAATCATAACATACATATGGAGACACGGGAATTAAAATTCAAATTTCGTGGCTATAATTTCAGTGCATAGAGTTACTAAATTCCGGTCCTTTGAACTTACATATATAGGACCATTATCATAATCATAACTTAGATTTCTGTATCATCATATTATAACATAAATTTTCGTAATTTAAATAATGAAAGAAAAATTTGTATGACTATACTTATAGTTGTATGGAAGAAGAAAAAGGTAAACCGAGGAAATTGTCTTGCTAGACTTTCACTCCAAAATTCCTTGGACCCCATGCCATGCATACTAAAATTTCTAATGTGAAAATGTATGTGGAAGATGAGATAAGAGAAAGAGAGATGTAAAGTTCAAGATAGGTTGTGTGCCAGTGTAAGTGATATGAGGGGTATAAATATCGTTCTCCCAAGTTTGATCCTATTACCTATTTCTGGTACCAATATTCATTCCCTTATAATGTCACATGCTTTACCATATAGAGTGTAATCAATCACTCAACTAATTACCCAATTAACTATATTGATAAATATATAATTACTACTAATAAGGTATTGCCATATAATTAAACATTTGATTTATATTATGCCAAAATAAATATTCTGACGTACCATACGAAAATACAAGATTGCTAATTACACATGCATAAATAATGTTTCTAATTTTAATAAATGAAAGTTTCTCTAATTATTATAATTAACCAATTAATTTGGTTAATTGACATGCAATATTTAAATCAATCATGCTATCGTATTACTAAGATTTAGCCAAAGAAAAATATGCACATGTATAAAATAAATTGCTCTATGGTCCCAAACTATTGGCCAACATTTAATTAGGTCCAAAACTTAAAAAAATAAATAAAACTTATTTCTGGTTTTCAGATGTTATACCAATAGTCAAAAACCCCAACCTATGGGGTTGGTCGAGTAAGAGAGGACACGGCCATCACTCTTTTACCACTTTCTATGTCCTTTCTCGCGATAGAGACTTTCTTCTACGTTTTACCTAAATCGTCAATATCAATCCCCCAATTTTCGAAAGCTTGGACATTGGTCCTCCTAATCTCCATAATCAGCCAAAATTGATCCTCCACAAGTTATGTAAGTTTACAAAGTTTTTATAAGTTGAATTTCTATCCCAAAACTTGTGACTTTCCTCAATTGCTCTCATAATGTTTCTTGTCAATCCCATATAATATGAAGTCTTCAATTTTTCTGAATAAATTATAATGGGGCTGAAAATCATTCCAAATATCTTCAAGTACGTGTTTTAACTAAAATGATAATATGTACACTAAATTTAATAGAAATTATCTCAATTTGCAACTATTTTATCATGTACTAAGCACAGATAAACGTGTAAAATGTACTTATCAAATACTCTCGAACTTAAACCTTTAATCTTCCCAAGCATGATTATGTACTTAACACAAAAACAAAAAACAAAAAAAAAAAAAACAAAATTTACTTAATTATATAGCATTTCATATATAACTCAAGTTTTGAAACTACTTGAATACTTTATAAACGACTTCCATATATTGTTTGGGAGACCTTGGAGGTATGAGAAGAAGGTTATTTATGATGTGGGGGAGGAACATGTATAGGTTTCTTTAGGACGGGAAAAAAATCACTCTAGTTGGCTTGACACTAGAGTAGTCCCTTGCCGATCAACTTGAAGTGATAAGTAATGAAAGAGAGCATTTAGAAAGAAGAGAAATAGAGAGTAAAAATGAGAGTGAGAAAAAGAAAATGAGAGTAGAGAGGTGGCAAAAAATGAAGTGGAACCACCAGAGGTAAAAGAAAGTGAGTCTTCAGAGAGAAGAAAAGTCAGAAGAGAGCTTGCAGGAAAATAAAAGTGAGGTTGAGAGGGCATTAGAAAGAACTAACAATCCCCTCTCTAGTTTTGCTATTTCTATTTTGCAGGTTTCTGAATATATTGACATCCATGAAAGCGAGCCTATTGGAATACCACCTAATCCAGACATTGAGCATTGACTTGGAGGTGAAATTAACAAGCCCTACCTCTGCTTGGATATCACTTTATTACCGGGGATTGACTTTGTGATTCCCGAGGAGACAACGAAGTTGCAGAGGCAATGGGTGGAGTTTATTTGCAGACCATTGCTATACTAGGTTGATGAGATGGGAAAGTTCATATGCAAGGGTTTGGGCAATAAAGATGTTCTGATTGAGTTCATGTTGCAATGCATAAATATCTACAAAGTTTATGGTTGTCATGCATTGATCATCTGCCAAGAAAGGGAAAGATTTTCATTTGACCCAGGTGGTACGGTGATAAAACTAGCAACAGGTTATCCCCTAGGCGATCACAAGGTACGAATTCGAGGACGAATTCTTTTGAAAAGAGAGGAGATGATATGAGCCAGGATAGGCTCCGGGCAATCAAAAGTGCAATATTCATTGAGAAGAAGTTGAGGGCTCGTTCCAAAGTGTTTAAGGCCGGTAACGTGGTTAATAACGTCGCACAAAGTCATACAAATGCATGCTCGAGAAAGGGACATATGGGGACAACATGTCAATGAACAAGTTTCATGTTGGGGTCAAAGACCGAAAAGACTTAGATCCACGTGATAAAACTGGTCGAAAATTGCCCCGCCTAACCTAACGAGCAATGGCCTATCGGACGCGTCCTATCGGACGTCTGGTAGAAATCTCTGTGCATCCGGACGCACTTACCGGACTTTTGCGCGATTTTATTCATTTTTTACTAGAGTGCTTATTTTTGGCAAGTTTGTTATTTTAGGACTCTTGAGTTCGTATTTTCTATAATTCTTAGGGTTTATTACTTTAGTATAAATATGTTTTTATTTCATTGTAGAAATTAACAATTTTTTATTATGAATTAAATTAAAGTTTTGCTTTTCTCTTTGTTCTTGATGGACAAATCGAACTTATCAAATATTTAATTATATTTGGGGCGTTCAAACATCGGATCGTGGGTTCTTCATTGTGTAATCAAGGGGTTCAACGCATCTTCGTTATCGTTGGGTTGTTTGATTCACCTTGTTGGGCTTAAGTCCAAAACCTAGAAGTTATCAAATGATTAGGCAACATTTGTGGCGTTCGCAAATCGAGGTTCGTTGGTTTTGTGATCAAGAGATCTTTCAAGCTCCGTTGTTGCTTGGTACAATAATCTCTGAGTCGAGATCCTATCGTCTACAACTTGAATTTTGGGCTTTGCCGACGTTTTCGAAATTATTCCGCGAGTTCTATAATATCCCCTAAACGGGATCTCATCAGTGGGTCACTCGTACATATGCTCAAGTTGAGAAAGGGATATCATTTATTATTAATGTTGGCATCGGAAGAGACTTATATGTTAACTCCTGAATAAGAAATTTATATTTAATTTCTATATTAACTTCTAAATACAATATTAATACTTTCCAATTGTCTTGCAGAAGGAGATGGTAGGAATACAGATCACATGAGGAACATGATGGGGGAGACGATAATGAGAGTCAAGAAGTACAGCCACTACTACCCAAGATTGCGACTCAATGCTATAGTTGCTTTTTTTTTTTTTTTTTGGACTGCACTATTCTTCTAATTTTTTGGAACTTAACTAGGCTTTTTTATTGCCTATGATATTGTTTTGGACTATATCTATGTAATAGTTACTCATTTCGGAACTAGAATCGACTTGTAAAGGTATTTTGCCTTGCACCTACTTTGTTAGAGGCTTTTGAACTGTGAATATTGTTTTGTTATTTCGAATATATCTTGATTTTAATTTTTGTTGGTGCATTGTGTTTGAATTGGGTTTTTAATTATTGCGCTCAGTAAAATTAATTTAAATTAAATCACATTTATTGATTGAAATCATAGTCGTGAATTGTGGATTGCACACATTAAAATTAACTAGCTCACATTTTCTTGGTCAGCAAATTGGAGATTTTTCCTAACTAATTTAATATAGTTGGCCAATGGTTTTCCCAACATAATATATTGGTCGGCAAATGTATACTTTTACCGACCAAATATTGTGGTCTTCTTATATTTTTACCAACTAAATTTCTCGGTCGGCAAAGGTATATTTCCCCGATCAAATACTATAATCACTGTACATTTTTCTTGATAAATCTTTTAGCGACCCAAATTATAGTCGGGAAAAAGCTCTATTTTCCCATCCAACTTTGTGTTGGTAAGTAAATATCTCTATATTTCCCAACTATTCACGTATTCTGGTCGGTAAAAACTTTTGCTGGCTGTCTTTTGACGACTAGCTGCTGACCAACATTTTCGAGTCAAGAATTGGAAATACTGACTAATATGTAACATTAACCGGGCAAAATTTTGGTCGGAAAAAATCATATTTCTTGCAATGTGTATTTCCTGCTGAGATCTAGTTTGGTTTACCCAACAAAAATAATTATCTCACTCTATGAAGATTTTCCCTAGATTTGAATGTCCCAAACCTCCGAGCGTCCTCTAGGCAAATCAACCTCACTAGAATTCTAGATTTCCAAATTAAGTGTACAAGGTTTAGCCAAGAAGTGCAATACTTTTCTTTATTACAACTGCTTACATCCTCACACAGTGGCGGACGCAGAGATTTCGTATTAGTGGGTCACACTCAAACATTTCAAAAAGTCGCCAAAAAATTTGATGACGTGATGTCCTCTCTCTCTCGACTCTCAGTCCCTCTCTTTGTGTCAAATGGAAACCGTGTGATGTGGGCGTATCTAGGTCACAAATTTGGTTCAAAATTCTACCATATTAAAAAAAAAAAAAAAAAAATTGGTTGGTCAAAGGACCCACCAGGTCCAAGTGTAGGTCCGCCTCTGTCCTCACATATAAAAGATTTTTTTGTTTTTTTATGATTTTCACTTGTAGGTATCTATTTCACTCATAAATTGATAACAGCGATGCCATGCCACTTCTTCCTACTGTTTATGCTCTCTACACTCTAGGGTAGGGTAGCACTGCTCAAACATCAAAAATTATTTTTTAATCAATGCATGTCAATTTTTCTTTACTTTTTCGTCCTTCTTTGTGAACTAGGGCAATGCCTTTTATTGGAACAAGTAGTTAGGATCACAACATTAGACCCTCAATGTATGGTTAATACCCAGGATCCACATGTTACCGAAAAATACTCCACACAAATATTCAATAAGCACGGGATCAACACCATTAACTCCCAACATCGCATCATCCGCCTCCAAACTATCATTTAAATTGGTTAAGGGTTTGTGCTTTCAATTTGCAATCTTACTTTTAACAACTTAAGTCCAGAATTTATTCAACATATTCTATTAGTCTAATCAATAAAAAACTGATTATCATGATTATTATTATGACTTACAGTAATTCCTTTAAATTCTGTTTTCATCATTATCTTTCTTCTGAAATTGTTGGAGATGTTAACTTTTGAACTGTTACTGTGGAAATTAGAATGAGCAGCAGGTTTGGAACTATCAGTCCCAAAAGCAAAGGCAGCTGCTCCAGTTGAGTCGACTCCAACGGATTGTGTACTGATTTTCCTTTGATTTTCCTCTTGAGAAATCAGTGCAAAAACTTTGTTAATGGGAGGTAAAGGATCCATAAGCAGTACTTGACCCCTAGCTTGAGAAAATGAGTCATTCAACCCCATAAGAAAAGACATAATGTACTCCATCTGATAGTGTTTATTTAGCTCCTTAACTCCCCCGCAAGTACATTTTCCACAGCTGCAGTTGGGTCGAAAATTACTCAACTCTTCCCACACGGTTTTGAGTTTAGTGAAATACACACCTATAGTGTTTTGATCCTGGAGTAAGTTCATCAGTTCTCTCCTTAATTGGAAGATCCGTTACTTTGTAGATATCGTTCTCTGAGATCATTCCAGATTTCATATGCTGTATTTGCATAGATCACACTAGCTGAGATTTCTTTTGAGACCGAATTGAGAATCCAGGATATCACAATATTATTATTTCGAATCCATGAATTTACCAGGTCAGGATCTTCATCTCCTGGTTTTTTAACAGATCCATCAATAAAAGACAGCTTGTTCTTTACTGATAAGGCAATTGTCATCGCACGACTCGAAGAGGCGTAGTTATCTCCTGTGAGTTGCTGAGACACAAGCACCAACCCAGGGTTATCTGAGTGATGCAGGAAGTAGGGACTAGAAGGTTCATCAATGGCGGATTTGCCCATGGATGACTTTGAGCCTGCATCGATTTCTGGAAGTGGTGATTCCATAGAAAAAGAAGAATCGAAGGTAGAAGAGATATTGAGAAGAAACCAGTTGAATCGGTGATAGATACAACTATGAATATTGCTCTGATACCATAATAGAGATGAAAGAGGAATATGCTATACGCTTTTATTGATAGGGACTTGTTACAAATGAACCTACTATACAGGTATAAATAGCCAAAGGAAATGTCAGCTGTCCTAACTAACTAACAGTAGGTGAATAACAAACCAACAAATTACACGTGAAGCTGGCAGAAGAAAGATAATGATGAAAACAGAATTTAAAGGAATTACTGTAAGTCATAATAATTATTGTTCTCAAGAATGATCACAATCTCACACGGACAAGTATAGTAACAAATAATCAAAGTGGTATCATTTGGTCACAATTCATAAATCATAAAAGATTTATCCAAGTAACACCACACGCACATAACAAGAAAACATTTTTTAATTTTTCTTTTCTAATTTTTCAATTTTTTGTAGCTTATTTAATTTATTTGTTAGATTTTCAACATCTAGAAAAGCAAATAACATCACACACAAATAACATAGCAAAATCCCCAAACTTTAAGTACACATTGTTCTCAAAGTGAGAGAACATATAAGCCTATGGAATGATATCAACACTTTTCGTTTCATATAATGACTTATCTCCATTAGCACTTGGTCATTTATCTTTCTTTAGTCTCCTTTGTTTGTGTATTGCAAAATATGTCCATCATGCCTAAAAACAAAAATGAAAATATAATTATCTATAAACTGGTTAGGTGCACATGTAATCATGTGGGATTTTAGACTAATTATGTAACCTAGTTAATGACATCATAGACTAGACCTATACGTAAAAAAAATCCAATTTTTTATTGATTTTTTTGCTTATTAAATGCCTATGATCATTTGCAATAATTGTTTCATGGCGGGCTAAAACGTGCTGTGCTAGCTATGCTACATAAAAATTATCAACTTTGCAAAATTTATTTCTTTACTCTCAAAATTTTAAAGTGGCCCTTTTCACCTTTAGTGCTCCAACTAGTCCACCAATTTTCCTTTCGGTTCACAAATTTCTTGATGAATCCTAAATTCTAAAACACCCTTCGAGGTTGCATGGTTGCTCGGAGATGGTGCACATATATACTTAATGTTGCTTATTCATCTTGCACCTATTAAGATTAGGTCACCTTTTTTCAACATATACTAAGACTAGACTTGTTGCTAGAAGTGGTAGATCCAAAATTACTGGAATCTAGACATTCTAACTAGTAGATGAGGTTGCAATTTAACTAGAGTAGTTGCCTTAGTTTATGGATGTCGGGAGTTTCATTTTTGTGAATGTTACAGGCCTACAACTACTCCCATAGATTAGTTTTAGTGTTGCTAGGCAAGATATCCTATGGTCTCTTTGACTATTATAGATCAATTTGAGTATTCTTGATAGAGGGCTGCTCAATTTATCATTTATTTCAAAGCGATGAAGTAGTTTATCGGTCTTTTCCATGTACTATTATAACATCTTCCCAAACTTCGACTTCTAATGCTGATGATTAGTTGAATACCACTATCTTGATCTTTCAACCACCTAAAATTGGGGTTCTGTTACCATCCCAGATTGTATGTTTTAAGTATGGATTTTATTACGGGCGTGGATTATTCTGTACTAAATCCGCTCGTTCATCTAGAGTTTCCAGTAATAAGGAATCCTTAATATAATATTCAGGCCCATTGTTTTCATAGACCAAACTCATTTGGACTGCATACACACCCTGTACTTAAGCTTTCACCAAGAATTCTATTCGTGTCATTAGTGCAACAATATTTACATTAGAGGCTTGTTGGGTATGCAACAAAAGTCCCACATCGGATAAAAATGGGGAGAATCATAGGTTTATAAGTGTGGACATATATCTTCATTGGTATGAGTCATTTTGGGTAAGTCCAAAAATAAAGCCATGAGAACCTAGGTCCAAAGTGGACAATATCATGTCAATATGGAGATATGTGTAAGCACATACTTATAATAAGTGGGATATGTGGGTATTACATATTACTAACAGTGATATCAGATTCATGCCCCAAAATTGGCCATGTGGATGAATTCTCAGAATGCCGAACGAAGGTGGTGCCTCGGTTAGCTCGCGATGGGATCCGTGGATGAACTCTATTGGACAAGTGGTATGCTCCGGATGCTTCATGTAAGGCGTGTGCTCGAACGCGGTGGAGAGGAGTTGATCTAGATAAAACAAGCTCTTGGTGAGGAAGATGGACGGATAGATGATCGTTTGAGGGGAGATTAAGTGGTACTTTGTTTGAGGGGAGGATTGTTGTGTATGCGACCAAAGTCCCACATCCAATAAAAATGGGGAGGATCATGGGTTTATAAGTGTGGACATATATCTCCATTGGTATGAGGCATTTTAGGTAAGTCCAAAAGAAAAGCCATGAGGGTTTAGGCCCAAAGTGAATAATATCATACCAATGTGGAGATATGTGTGAACTCATACTTATAATAAGTGAGATATGTGATATTACATATTCCTAACAAGACTGATAACTTATCTAACTCATATATTCCTGCTATTCTTTTTGGGCCTACACAGTCTAACGAGAATTCTAAATGTGTCCTAGCAATCAACACAAATTGTTCCATAGCTTCATGTACTGATTTAGTTATTGTAGATCTATTCACCGAGGAGTCCACATGAGATTTTGCAAAAAGGAAAAGTCTAGCATAGAAATATTGCACATTTGACCCTTACTTGTCTCGTGATTTGGACACTTTTTGATTAACACTTTAAGCCTATGTTTGGTTCCATTCTTTCAAAAATTCATTTTTTTGAAACTCATTTTCAACCACATTCTCCTATAAAATAATATTACACGTAAATCGAAAAATATTCTTTACTTTTTAACCACATAATCTCCAACAAAAAATTATTAAAAAAATAAAAAATAAAAAGGCCAAAAATGGGGCTCAAACAAGGGCTAAATATGCCCCGCCTTTCGATAGCCATCTCCATCAAGTTGCAGCTAAGTTGAAATATTCAACTTCATCTTGTCCATTTAAGCTAGTGAAAAACACTTATTATAAAATAACATTACAAAGTCATTACAAGTACCGATACTGGCATTAGACTCATAAGAGAGTACATTATTTCTTAACAATTAAAGAAAACAATTATTTTAATATATTTATTTTGCGATATCCAATAAATATTGGCAAAGAAGTTTGGGTTTTGAAATCATTGCCATGTGATCAGCACCTTCCATCTCTTTCACTATTGGCACTCCAAGATTTTCAATTTCCCAACGATAGAACTCTGCTTCGACGTCAGTTGCACCGGCTATAATGAAAGCACGCTTTACGGATCCAAACTTTTCGTTGGAAAACGGGCTCCTCTTTTTCAAATCTTCCAGAAAATAAGAGCCTGCCCTCACTAAAGTCTTTGCTAATGCAAGATCCTACCATAATGAATTAAAAAAACTTGTTAATCAGTTTATAGCAGTGTTTCATTTCGACCACTCAACTTTTCCTTTGCTAATTCAGTTGTTTCTTTTTTATATTTCAGGCATTATATTTGCTAATTTAATGTAAAGGTTAAATTAAAAAATCTGGTATTGGACTGTTATTATCATCATGTTGGATAAAAATTAATGTCTTGGAAAAAACAAAAAAAAAAAAAAAAAAGGGACCAGTCAATTCGATCGGGAACTGGTCTCTGGGATAGGGTAAAAATAAGAAAAATGGTACTCGTTTAAAAAATAAAGAATCTTTTTAGTTCCTCTTAACTTTTTTCATTTTTTAATTTTTTTACCATTGGTTCCACTCTACATATTTTTACCTCAGGTGGGGAGCGTGGGTATAAATTTTCTGCCAAGTACTGCGGACCAAAGAGTACTGACCAGAGACCATCTTCGGGTGGTCCAAATGGTGTGATTATGCTGTCCAAAAAAGCTCCCGCCGGGGCTTGTGAAAGGTACTGCCAAGCAAGTTAATTAAAGTAAATGAAGTGAAATTTATTAAAATTGTCTAACTCTAGGATAATAAGCTATTCCTAGGAGTATACATAATTTTACCTGTTCCAAAACATAGGATGGCTTATGTGTAGTGTCAGGCATCATAGCCGCAAGAAAAATTGCCACAGAAATCTTTTCAGAGTATTTCTCCATTACAAAAGCCAAGTTCAAGCCAGCAAGACTATGTCCAACTAGAACGACCTTTTCACCTGCTGGAATCTTCTCCATTAAATTAAATAACGGCAGTGTATACTCAGGAAATGTGCGAAGTTCGTCTATACGTTTCAGGTCGATGCCGGAGGCCGAGAGATCCAACAGTGTGACAAGGTGACCAGCCTCCTCCAGCAGCGGTTGTAGCTTGTACCAGCACCAAGCTCCATGGCCTATACCATGTACGAGAACAAAATGCTTTTGTTTGGTTTTCTGCCATCTGTTTTGCTTTATTAGTATATATCCTATCCAGATCCTATCCAGACATATAGCTGTCTATATAGAGAAATATGTGGCAGTAAGAGAAAAGAGAGAACTGATAATACCTGCACGAAAATTGTTTGTAGAAAAATTTTGATATTGAAATGAGAGTCGTGGGTTCCATTATCCAGAAAAAAAAATAAAAAATAAAAAATTTGTAGAAAGTTGGGACCATGTAAAAGAGAACTGTGTAAAATGTGAAATTGAAATGAGAATACGCGTACATGAATTAAAAAAACAAAAAACAAAAAAAGGGAAAGAAAGATCATCTAATAAAACTCGAAATGCATTGAGTTGAGCAACTACACATTAAAGTAAAATATTGCAGTAAATTAGGCCAAGTGAACAGTAAATTTGGAGAGGATGGAGAAGGAATGGAATTCAAAAAAAAATTCTTATCTTCTACGTGGTATCATAGCATGTCAATCCTTCTCACTAAAACTTCTACATATCTTGTCTCTCTATTATCTTAGTCATCATCCATTCATTTCTCTCTCCCTCTCTCACACCGCCATTATTGCTCAATCCACCATACAACACATCCTCTTATTCAAATAAATGTACCCACTTAGTAGGTAATTGTGATTGAAATGTAGGGTCGGGCTCCTCTTTTTTTTTTTTTTTTTGTGGTGGTAATTGCACATTGCAGTTTAGGGTTATTTTTTTCGTGACTACAATAATTGAAGTTTGGGGTAATTTTTCCTTGGTGGTAATCATAGTATTTTTATTTATTTATTTATTTTTGTCTTTTAGACTGAGCAAGGTAATTGCAGTTTGGATTTTGCTATTTGTACATCCGGGATGACATCCCGGATGACATTCCCCCTCACAAGAAGGGAGGGCCCACGCTCCAATAAAATAATCATGATCCCCCTATTGTGAGGGGGAATGTCGTCAGGGATGTCATCCCGGATGTACATGTAGCAAGATCGTTGCGGTTTAGGGTCTGACAAGGTCTCCACATGAGGGAAAAAAAGGTCAAAAAGGAAATTGTTACCATTATTTCTTTAAGAATCATTTTGAAAAATAGAAAGCAACTTAAATTATTCACCATAAAAAAAGAAGAAGAAGCAAACATGCTCTATTATTGAGTAATTTGGCAAGACTTCGAAAAATCAAAATCTATTTCTGAAATTAAGTTGTTTTTGAACTTATTTATATAATTTTTTAAAAGTGCTTTATCTTATTAGAATATCATTTAGAGTCCGTTTGATAGAAAAATGGAATTTGGATGGAAAGAAAATGAATTACCGGGAATTGAATTGTTTAGAATTTGTTTTACTGAGAATTGTAATTAAAAGTGTTTGATTTGTATAATTTTTCACTGAAAAATATAATACTGTTGGTATCCGTTTGACTTTATTTTTCATAAAGCGGACCCTTACAAATTGAGGTATCCAGCCAATTCTTGTCATGGTATTAGAGCCTACCTCTCAACTCCATTGCGGAATCTTCGATTTCTTTTGATTTTCGTTCAGCCTTTTGTGTAATTGGATTTCATACTTGAACTCCTCTCATTGCTCGAGGGTTCTCAAGCTTTTTGCGTAATTATCATTCTTAGATTCTGGGTTGACCAAATTCAGGACGAGAGCTTGATCGATTGATTAGGGACGGCATCTTCTGTACAAATTTCCTCATGTAGACTTCATCATGCTAGAATCGTCTTGCTTCTATTGTATGTTGATGATATTGTTATTACATGGACTGATTCTGGATTAATTTCTCAGCTTCAGGAACATTTTTAAGGATCCTTTCATAGAAAAGTACTTGGGTCATTTACAGTATTTCTTAGGCTTTGAGGTGCACTCTACCTCGACTGGTACTTATATCAACATAAGTACACCCAGGAGTTAATTACTTTAGCTGGACTTCAAGATAGTCGTGATGAAGGTGATTCTCTCTCTGATCCCTCTTTGTATAGACAACTGGTGGGGAGCTTGAACTATCTATTACCCGGCTTGATGTTTCGTTTGTCGTACAACAAGTCGTTCAGTTTATGCATGCTCTTAGACATCTTCATTTAGCGGCTGTTCGTCACATTGTTCGATATTTGCAAGTTACTCCGACCCATGGCCTTTTCTTTCTTGTGGACTCTCTTATTCATTTGGTAGCTTATAGTGATGCTACTTGGGCTTGTTGCTCCAATACATGGCGTTCGATTACTAGTTGGTGTATGTTTCTTGGTAACTTATTAGTCTCTTGGAAAAGTAAGAAATAAGATCGTATATCTAAATCATATGTCGAATCTGAATATTGTGCTATGTCATCCACCTATTATGAGATTATTTGGCTTCAGGACTATTGTCTGAGCTTGGATTTCCTCAACTTGAGCCCACTCCACTCCATGCGGATAATATTAGTGCTATTCAGATTGCTATTAATCTCATATTTCATGAACATACCAAGCACATTAAGGTCAATTGTCATTCCGTTTGTGAGGCTTATGATAGTCGTGTAATTACTCTCCTGCATATTTCCACAGGCGATCAAACAGCTGAGTTCTTTCTAAAGTTCTTTCTCGACTTCAACACCAGTTTCTTCTTGACAAATTGATACTTTTTTTACTGGTCAACATCAATTTGAGGGGGGGAATCAGTGGAGCAATTAAGGAGATTCTATTTTCATACTTAGTATGTACATTGTAATTGTAATTGATAGCATCTCTCCATAGATTGTCTCAATCCCTAATAGTAAATTCTATTTAATGAAACGGACCCTCACAAATTGAGGTATTCAGCCAATTCTTGTTGGGTGTAGATGAACCACTTAACTGTTTCCACAGCTTAGATTTAAAAAAAATAATTAATTAATTAAAAGTAAATTCAATGAACAGATTCATATACTAGGTAACCACACATGGACCAATGTAGAGGCAAGAGTGCGAGAGCAGCAAAATTCCAAAAATAACAGTCTTGTTAGAATATAATCTTTATATTTAGTAGTTACCATTATTGAATATTTAGTTTGATAGTTGTCATATTTAGGTTTATTGCTTTTCCATATTTAGTTGTATTTTAATTCTATATAATAAGAGAACCTCTCATATTGAGGGGGCACCGATTATTATTTAATAAATCTTAACATAGTATCAGAGCCAAATTAATTTTCTTTGGGGATAAACCTGCAAGCTTTCGTTTCCGGCGAGCGGCCTTGTGCCGCTTGTCCAACTATCAATATTTTATTATTCTTCTTCCAATTTTCTTTTCTAATTTTCTTGTCGTGTCCAGTCTCCTTCTATGGTCAAGAGTTTTTGCTGTTTTCAAAACCCCACATCAAAACTCCATTACCCCTTCACGTAAGTCGGTTTACAGAGAAGGAATTTCTTGGCCTCCATATTCTTCAAATTTCTAGTGTATGTATGCCATGTGTAAGTATAAATTGATGCCGCTACAACTGTATTGATGTTTTTGGTTAACTTCTAATTGAAGATGATGACTCATCCGAGTGGTGGCAATCAGATGTCTCATTCGAGTGGTGGTGTTTCGGTTTACTCCTAAAATCGGAGAGGTGTGGTGGCGGTTGAAAGGTGCAAATGCGAAAGTGAAGAGGCAGGAGACAGATAGCAGTGGGTCAACTGCGAAACAGTGGTCAATCAATGGAGGCAGAAGGTTCAAATCAGTAGCTTGCGAAAAAGCAGAGAAATCGATGGTGTTAGCCAGCATCGAGACCTGTGAAGAAGATGGCAGACGCCGATGGCTGGAGTTTTGTGTGGTTTTCGAAGGGCGCAAGTGCAGGTGACGATCTCGGCGTTGATGATTGGATTGGCCGGTGGCGTGGAATGGCTGTGCTTGATAGGGCTCTGTCAATGTGCTACCGGCGACTCAATTGGGCAGTGACGAGCTTTGCCTAATTATTTTGGTTATTTATTGGGCTGTTCTGAATAGGAAGTTATTGGGCCTTTAATTGTGTGTTGGGCTGAGATCTTTGGTATTTGTTTTTGGGTTTGTTAATTGGATTGTTACTCTGTGTGGGTAGTGGACTCGGTTTGACAGAATTGTGGGCTGATTTATTTGGGCTAGCTGTTAGTGTGGGCTGGTTGTTGTGGGTCTAATTGGCTTGGGCTTGTGGTTGTTGATAATTTTGGGTTGTTTTAGACTATTCTTTGGGCTGTTTCATAAAAAATAAAAATAAAATAAAAACTTAACAATCTGCATTCCATGTCTCTCTCCTCCTGGTGTGGTCTGCATTCCATGTCTCTCTCTCCTCCTTAAAAAAGCGAATATTTTTTGGAAATTCTTCTTGGCTTGTGAGCACTCTTGAATGTTCTTTGGAGTAGTTGAATTTTTTATTCTCTTTCATCATAACTCAGTCTTTATGGTGTGGGTTTCTTCTGGTTGTCCACGGTTGGAAGAATTTTTTATGAACGTGTGACTCTTCGGTGCATCTTGTGTGGTGCGAGTATTTGGTGTTTTTGAGACGATTTGTTAGTGTCATCCGTTTCTTGTCGGACTTTGATTCTTTGTTGGGAATCATATCAAAGTTTGACTCAGTTCTTGGGTTTGAAGTTGAGCAAAGTTGAGTTCTTGATTTCTGAGTTCTTTGAAGATGATGACTCGACATCGCAGCTAGCTCGTAATGGCAAATTGATGTTTTTACCGACATCAATTTGAGGGGGGATGTTAGAATATAATTTTATATTTAGTAGTTACCATTATTTATTTAGTTTGATAGTTGTCATATTTAGATTTATTACTTTTCCATATTTAGTTGTATTTCAATTCTATATAGCTTGTGTTTGGCCCCCTTTTTTTTCAAGATATAGTATTTGGAATAGTATTTTATAGGAGAATGAGTAGTTGAAAAAGAAGAAAAAAATTTCGATTTACGTGTAGTATTATTTTATGGAATATTGTGTGGTTGAAAGTAGAATAGAGAAAAAATATAAGATATGATAGGGGGCCAAACAAGGGCATAATAAGAGAACCTCTCATATTGAGGGGCACCGAGTATTATTGAATAAATCTTAACAAGTCTGATACCTCAAAAGCGTCCAAATAGTTTTTTTTGTCTATCTTAATTTCCTACTATAGCTTTTAATTATTTTTTACATAAAAAGGTAAGACGATTTTCTTGCTAAATATATTCCTTATTGGTGATTCAATTCTCCCATTTGATTGACAGAGTTTTATGTGAAGTCAATTTACATTTTACATAATTTTCCTTTTTTGGATCACGATTAATGGACAATAATTACGTAATGATACTTTTAGAAAGTAATTAATTGCTTTAATCAAGGATGGAGAGCGTGGAGGGTACGTAAAACCATGGATGAGATGGCTGCACCACTTTTTTATGTTTTAGGCGGGGAAGGAAGGGGGTGGGGGGGATCAATACCCGACAAATGCTTTTTCACCCAAACTAATGAATTAGCAGATTCCAACATATTGTACCAGTGGGAGCTCAACAATTTTTCATCATTGAATTGATCCACTGGTGAATTTGGCTCGACAAACTTGTGAATGTGGACACTAAACATGCAATTCAGACTAGCAAACCACCACACAACCACCATGTGCCCACCACCCGGCAAAAAATTAGAAATAAACAAAGAGAGAATAAATGAAAATGAAACAGTTAAATGAATCAGGGCTCCTAAGTTCTTACAGGAAATAATAGGGACCCAAGTTAACTGACCAGCAAGAGAAACCGGATATAAGCCAAACTTATATGCAAAATCAAGTTGTACTTTGGAACTGAACTCTGAGATAAAAATATTACTACAACAAAAAATTTATAATACAGTATTTATTCACCAAGGCATGAACTACGTAAATATAAAGCTGATGATTATGCCGCATTACTCGCCACAAATTGTTCATTATAAGCAACAGCATTTCACAATTTTTGAACTCATGTTATAGTTGAAATAGTATAATGGATGCTAGAAACGAATTTTTATTTAATGTTATCTGCTATTACCTCTTTTATAATTATTTATTTTTAGACAAGGAGAACATTCAAAGTAAGAACTATACCTCTCTTGTTCTTTGCCTTTGTAAATTCCTTGGCCTTCTCAACCTCCGCAGAAGCCTTCTTTTGAAGCAAGTTTTCTTTCTTCTCGAGCATCTCAAGAGTCTACATAAGGTAAAGAGAGTCAAATATTCAATATGTGTGCAGGTTGACAGCAACCGACACTGCACATCAAACATCTTATTGAAATTATAGATGACTAAAATCTACTGTCAGTTTTAAATTTAAGCTGATAAAAACTTTAAGGAAAAATCCTTCTCTTCAGAAAAAGTAATGCGTACTCAGATCGACTTAAGTACACGAGATAACAAGGTAACCCTGACAAACAAAAAGAACATAATAAAGCTCAAACACCGCTACTTCATAGTTAAAGAAACATATGACTTTCAGTAACATTGTTTCATAAGTTATTCTTATTTCATGCTTTTTTTTGTCAAATGACAATGCCCAGGATCAAAATCCTAAATTTAAATTTGCGTAATTTTTCAAGAAAAGTGATCTACATAAAGGGCCTGGAGGGTGCAAGTAGGCCTGGGAAAGGTTCGGTTCGGTTACCGAAAAAATTTTGGTAGTTAGTAAATGGAACCGTCAGGTCTAAATATAATTTTGAAATTGTTCGGGTTTGGTTTGGTTCCATACTATAATTAAATTTTTTAACATTTATAACAACACTACAATCTGACATGTTCAATCTTAACTTTTACAAATTAACGTATTCCAATTTAATAACATATAAATAACAAGTTGTCCAACAAAATTAATTTACAAATGTATAAAACTAACAAAAAGTAGATAATAAATTAGTAATATTAAAATATCGGTGATCCATATAAATTAGAAGTCATAAACTCATAGAGATAAAATATTTTAAAGTATTGCTAATATAGTAGTACTTACTTAACAACTATTTGATTTGATCATCAATTGCATTACTTGTCATAATAGATATTAAGAAACTCTATAAGAAAAAATGAAAAATTACAATTAACAAACATAAATAAAATAAAAATTGTTCAACTAATAAGATTTAAGGGTTAATTTCAAAAATGGTTACTGAAGTTACATGAAAATTACAAAATGGTCACTGAAGTTCAAAACTTTCATGAACGGTCACTCAAGTTTCAAGCGCTTTCAAAAATGGTCACAGAAGTTTAAAACTTTCACCAACGATCACTAAAGTATAGGGGATGTTTCACTAACGGTCACTGAAATTACAAAAAGTTTCAGGAACGGTCACTGAATGATCATACATTTTTTCAGTTTTTTGGGCGACTTTTTTGGCCACTTCCGACCACCAAAATCGTCGAATTTTGACACCGTAGAAAAACCCACAATCTCCTCTTCAATTACCACACAAAATCTCCTCCAAATTCCAAACGATTCGACCGAAAAATCGTCGCAAAAGTCGCCCCAATTTTTTGGACGACTTTGCGGCGACTTTGCGGCGACTTCCCGGCAACGTCCGACCACCAAAATCACCGAATTTTGATACCTTTGGAAAGCTCACAATGTCCTCTTCAATTACCACCCAAAATCTCCCCCGACCTCCAAAATATTTGACCGAAAAATCGCCGCAAAGTCAGCATGAAAAATATGGGCAGATTTTCAACCTTTTTGGGTAGTTGACTTTGCGGTGATTTTCTGGTCAAATCTTTTGGAATTTGGGGGAGATTTTGGGTGGTAATTGAAGAGAACATTGTGGGCTTTCCAATGATATCAAAATTCGACGATTTTGGTGGTCGAAAGTTGCCGGCAAGTCGTCCAAAAAATTGAAAAAATATGAGCAGATTTTTCCAATTTTTTGGGCGACTTTTGCGGCGACTTTTCGGTCGAATCGTTTGGAGTTTGGGAGAGATTTTTGGTAGTAATTGAAGAGGAGATTGTGGGCTTTTCTACGGTATCAAAATTCGACGGTTTTGGTGGTCGGAAGTGGCCAAAAAAGTCGCCCAAAAAATTAAAAAAATGCATGACCATTCAGTAACCGTCTTGAAACTTTTTGTAACTTCAGTGACCATTAATGAAACATCTCCTAAACTTCAGTGACCGTTGGTGAAAGTCTTAAATTTCAGTGACCATTTCTGAAAGCGCCTGAAACTTAAGTGACCGTTCATGAAAATTTTGAATTTCAGTGACCATTTTGTAATTTTCATGTAACTTCAGTGACCATTTCTGAAATTAATCCTAAAATTTAATAAAAAAATATATAATATATATTTTATTACATATCTCAATACCCTCATAGAGCTCAGTCTCTTTAGTGCAAACTCTATCTTTGCTAATTTATTTTTAAAATAATTAAAAAAAACTGATTTACCATATAAAAAAAATTTAAAAAAAATCGATTCTTATTCGGTTCTGGGTTTAGAACTGAGAACCGAACCGAACCTATTGGTTCTCGATTCAAATACCCATTCAAGCATTTCATTTACGAAGAACCGCTCGGTTCGATTCGGGTCCAGTTTGGTTCAATTCGGTTCGAAATTTTTGCCCTACTCTAGATGTAAGTCCATGCTCAGGAACACGTAAATAGCCTCTCTCATTAGAAGAATGGTATATTTTGTCCGAACTGTATAGGACATTGTGGGTTAAAAGGGAAGTCTCCTTAATCTAGAGAAACAAGCTCTATTCAACAAATTTTGGTGATGGATGCAAGAAACTCGGGTATACATGTCTCTAAAAGATGTTTGTTAAAATTATACTAGAACACACACCATGAATATAAAATAAGAACTTATTTGCCCTCCGGGGAACATTCAAATTGGCAAAGGATAGGCATTGTGGGGCTTGCAACCTCAGCGTGGGAGTTCAATTCCTAGTTGGAGCATCTGAGTGATGTAATAACCATTTTTTGTTGGAGCAACTTGGTGATGTAATAATCGTGGAGGAGACTCCTTCGGGGTTAGGAGTATAAAGGGTGCACAGACCCTGGTCAACTTGGGCATAACCCGCGGTTTACTTCCGCCAGTTACTGAGAGGCCGGTGACTAGTGGTTTAAGATATAGTCTAACGTAAGCTGAAAAATTTGGATATCAAAAAAATAAAAAATAATAAGAACTTATTTGGCTACCAAATCAATCAACTACAGCACATACCTGCCGCTTTTTACAACCAAGTAGAGTACTTGGTGCAAAACAGCTTTCAACAGATTCAATTTCCCGAGCAAAATTGTCAGCTCTGTGTTGTACATTTACCCTGGCTCCACCACCTCATACATTATAGTGTGAAAAACAACTTGTATATCCAAATAGAATTTTGCTGCTTTGCCAGGCCCAACGCAGTTTCACTCACATGAGGTGGGTCCTTGAAACCCACCTCATTAAAAAATCCCCCCTCCAAATGTTAAACACCCACCCCCCATGACCCAATAGCTGTGCCAGGTCTTTTACAGACCTGGCACAGCAGCGCGGTTCACCCAAATAATCATGACCTAAGGCCTATGTTTGGCTCCCATTTTTTTAAAAATTCATATTTTTAAACTCCTATAAAATAATATTATACGTAAATCGAAAAAATTTCCTTACTTTTTAATCACACAATCTCAACAAAATACTATTCAAAAATACATTTTTTTGTCCAAAAATGTGCTCAAAGCAGCTTTAGAGGTGAGCTCTACTTGTCGCAATAGTAGGTATCAGAGTAAACACCACTCTAGAATGGGAAGACTTAAAGAATGCTAACTTATTCCATGGAGTCGCTCAGTTAGGAATATGGGCTGCCATGGACGTGAAATTTGAAACTGGGACGGATTGTAGTGACCCTAATTACTTCTCACATCGCCAAGGTTTGGGTGTTTAGAACTACTTTAGCACTTTCCCTTACAAGCTGGATATAAAAGTGAGTTCTATTCCTCCGACGTGGTAGTATTAACAAACCCAGCATATTAGCTGTAACAAAAATTCTCTTCTAGTCAGCAACCAAATCAATGTTTCCAAATGAAATAAAAAATGAAGGAAAAAAACCGTATCAATACCTGCAAATGTTGATAAACACAAATTTATGAACATGCTATAGACAGTAATAAGATGATATACGAAAGATACCTCATTTAATTTGTCCAAAGTGGTGAGAGCATTAGTTTCTTGCTTAGATTTGCCAAACATACGAGTAAACATCTTGATTCGATCAGAATCGGTTCTAATTGAACACAATTCTCTCCCACAGAAAAATATCTTGAAACTAAAAGATTAAAAATCAATAGTTAGTAGTAGTTTCACAACAGAAGCTACTTAAAATTCTGATCCCAAAGCAATGTAGTAGTATAAATGTACCCAGAAATTAGTTTCCAGAACCAGCGGTTGGAGCAATGGATTGATAGATGAAGCTTAGCAAGAGTTGCTATATAGAGAGATTGCGACTCTTCAAATTATTGAGAAGCCAGACTGCTATATGGATGAAGTAAAGTGGAAAGCGATGGGCGGGTGGACTGGGTTTACTTAAGCGCGTTGGTTGGGTGACAAAAAGCACTAGGGGGATAAAAAAGTTTGATAAGTCGCACTGTCGGAGTCCACACGCCACACGGCAGGCACACAAGGTCACGAACATGTGTAATAAAAAAAGAATAAGGGAAAACTTAACTATGACACATTTCAAAATTAAGAAATGAATTTAACATTTTAAAAATCAGATTTTATAAAATTTTACTTACGAAATAATTAATTTATAATATATTTTATTAATTAAATAATTAAGATCACAATTTAATCACAAATTATTTCTCAATCACAAATTAAAAAATTTATAAGTTACAACTTACAAACTATTTCTCGATCACAAATCAAAAATTTTATAAGTCACAATTTATTAATTAGTCATAAAATAATTTTTTTTATAGATCAAAAGTTATTTATCAATCGCAAATTATCAAATTAATTAGTCACAAGTTATCGATGTTCACAACTTCAAAAAATTGTGAATCACAATTATAATTTTTTATGTCACATGTTCTATATTGATTACTAATTAACTAATTTAATAGTCACAATCAACCAAATAATTGGTCAAAAATACCCCCACTCCACACATACGACCATTGCACCACCGCTACGACCACCACCAACATCACTATCACCACACACTGTAGAAACGCAAAAACCTCACCACCACAAATCACAATCACCAACCATATGGCATTGCAACCACCAACCATACCACCACACACCATTAATCATAAAAATACCACACACAGAGCACCTTACACACCACAACAAACCGCAAAAATCACCACAACAACACCACACCATCTGAACCCACCATCTTCAGTGTTGGATCTAACTAGTGCCACCGCTGCTGCGTCGTGTTGTTGGAGAAGATGATGTCACTCTCAAAAGTTCGAATACGGGTATGACGTCACCCTCGCAGATCATATTGCGGTGAGATCTCATATTACCCCTCTCTCAGATGGTTGCGAACGACAATGGCCCTGCATCGGCTGTGGGCATGTGGTATGGTGGCGTAGAGAACGATGGTGGCATTGATATGGTATGGAGGAAGAGAGAAGTGAGGGGTCGACTGTATAGAGAGAAATAAGAGATTGGGAAATAATTAGGGGGCGTTCTCTTTATTGTATTCGGGCCGTTTTCTGTTTTCAATTTTCCAAAACATTGAAAACGAGTTTTCTTTCCCATTTTCGATAACGAATTTTTGAAAACGACTGAAAATTTTGTGAAGAAAATAGAAAACAATTTTTTTATGTTTTGACTGTATTCTTCACAAATCTGCTAAAACTCAAAAAATATGGGTTAAGAAATATTTTTTCAAAACAATAAAAAGAACGAATTTTCAACAATCTCAAAATGGACACCCAAAACACAAAACGAGTTCAAAACTCAAAACACAAAACTGAAATACGAAGAGAACGCCTCTTAAAATTTGGGAGGGTAGATGGTAGTGAGATGGATATGTAAAATAATTTTTATAATAATATTATTAATATTTAGAATTTCAATTATATTTGATTTTTGAAAGAAAAACTTGTAATTCTTAATTATGAATTAAAATCTTGAAAACACTTAGTCCATATAACTTCCACAAAAAAATAAATTTTATCTATTGTTGGGTTCCTTATTTCGTAAAATAAAAGGAAATTTACATAAGTAGCAAAAAGTAAGTAGTTAATTTAAAATGGGTAATTATATTATGTAACGCCCTGAATTCTTATAACATGTTGCGTTACCAAACCTGAATTCTTTAACGTAAATATTTCAAATACGAGATTAAGAAAAGTTTTTAAATTTGAATTTATTAATAAATGTATATATAAGGTCTTAACCATTTTTAACAAATGGACTTAGAAAAATACGGAACAAAATGATTTGGAATTTATTTTTTTATTTTTATTTTTTAAGCAAGCAGAAACAATTTCCTCCTATTGCACGGTGAGTTTGCAAAAATTATTTGACTTGGAAAACTTTAATATGGTCGTTTTCCAATTAAAACATGCTAAAATTCTAAATATGCAAATCATAGTAAATTTTTAAAAACAGATAGAATGCTGAAAGTTCATGAAAACATATGTCCAAACATTAAACTTTACCAACTCAAAATATAAGTTTAAATTACAAATCTTTGGATACTACAAGAGTTATTAGATATAAATTGTGACAATTTAAAATATAAGAAATTAATTTCTCTAAAAAAATAAATATATCATTCATGTCCCGATTACTTTGAAAATATTAGATTGGAATGAGAATATTAAAGAAATACTCAATAGGCTACACATGCTATATGAACATAATAATCATGTATCTAATCATGTATTCTTATTTATTGCCTTCATAGATAAGCAAAATAAATGATTAAATGATCTACTTAAAGTTTTGATGAGTCTTTGCGACCATCAGTTAAAAATATATTGTTAAAGTTAACTTTTGCTAAGATGAGTAGATCATAAATATATAACTTCGTTCTAACAGCTATGGCCGTGTGAAACCTAACGTTGTTGCTTATGGACGAGAGATCATGGGATCCAAGATTAGTACAGCATATAAACGCTTATGAGGTACCAGCGTGGCAAGTCATGTAGCTGCTGGTATAGTGTGCCTCTTTTTAGTATCGTTCCAAGCGAAAAGAAATTCTAAATCCAGCCAGCATGAAACAAACACTGGTTGAAGGTGTTGCAAAGCTCTCTAGTCCAAACTGTTGATAAAAAATTAATGAAGAACAAAGAAAATCAGCAACAAGAATAATCCACCAAATGGAAGGTTTGAACACGATTATGAATTGCTGTCTTCAAATTATATTTGCCGCCGCTGGGATAAGTGCTTGAATGCTTTCAATTGCAAATAGTTTGTAGGAGTATCAAAACCTTAATTCAAAGTTTGAATCAAGTAACAAACTTGGAAAAAGGAACTTAATAACAAAATCATAGAAACTAGGTTTGATTTTTGATTTGTATACAATGGTATAGATTTGATGTTTCTGATATGTTTTCAGTTGTGAATACCAAGGGCGAATCCAGCGTTTTGAGTCAGTACGAGCGATCGTCGATCATCGATCGTAATAAAATATTAAGAGCCCATTTAATATCTATTTTTTTTGTAAAAAATGTATTTTGGAATAGTTATTTTGATGGGGAATGTGTGGCTAAAAATAATAAAAAGTTTTGAATTTGCGTGAAATATTATTTTATTGAAGAATGTGTGATTGAAAAGAAGAAAAAAAAATGAGAATCAAACAATGCCTAAAATTTCAATATAACAATTATTTTGCTCAAATTGAACATATAAAATTCTATTATAAGATTTCATTGTACTCATCAATTGATATTGTGGCCAAATTTTGTGTAATTCAAAGGAAGAACATGGGTTCGAATCTTTACAATTAAAATTGCATTAAAACAGCTAAAACCTAACATTTATTATTTTATTCAATTTAGTTTTAACTTCCACCCATTGCCATAATGGTTACGCTTTGTGTATAACTTACAAATGCTCACAGGTTCGAATCTCCTCCAACCTTTTTCTATGACATTAATTTTACTAAAAAATGTACAACTAAAAATGTTTTATAATAATGGTGGTGAAAGGATTTGAACCCAAGACGTTAAAAATATA
The DNA here is from genome assembly GCA_019395295.1 of Osmanthus fragrans. Lineage (NCBI taxonomy): Eukaryota > Viridiplantae > Streptophyta > Magnoliopsida > Lamiales > Oleaceae > Osmanthus > Osmanthus fragrans. Next base: position 12,658,846 of record CM033347.1, on the reverse strand, counting down.
AATAGATGTCATAGCCAACTGAGCTACAAGCCACGCTTGGAAATAAAATCAATTATTAGTAATATAAACTTAAAGTTAATTTACTGTCAACAAAAAAAAAAATCCTTCCAGGTGAATTTAGCACGAGCGGCCGCGGGAGCTCGCCAGGTGCTGGATCCGCCCCTGGTGAATACCATCTCTATATATAGTACTCCAACAACCATGCATGAAAAGTACAAAATATCAAGCCAAAAAGTGTGAAACTTATTGAAAAGACACTAGAATTCAAAATTCCAAAAGACAAAAATTAGCACTGGGCGAGTACCCAGCACAAAACCAGGAAAGTGCCCAGTTCAACATTTTTGCTTCTGTTTTGAATAAGGGAAAATTACACAATAGCATGGATTTAAAGATCACAATTCAAAAATCAAGGATCAAATTTCATTATTCAAAAATCATGTATTGATATAATAAATAAATATCCAAATCCCAAACCCTAGTTATTTTCATCCATCTTCTCTCGCCTCTCTCTCTCTCTCTCTCTAACTTCACCATCCGTGCCACTCACCACCACCCAACGGTGACAACGCCTCCTTCTCTTTCCAGTGCAATCGCTACAACAACGATTGTAGCGGCGTTGCTGTTGTGGTTTTCAGCAGTGGTGGCGTCGAGGTATGGTGGTAGTAGTGGTGGTTTGGGGCTACTATGATTTTCAACGGTGGCGACACTGGGGTGTGGTTGTGGTGGAGGCTGCTTGTCGCGAATGTGAGCGTCGTGGTGTCAAAGTCCGATCGTTGTTATCTTCGGTACGATTTTCAGCAGTGAAGGCATTGGGGTGTGGTGGTGGTAGTGGTGGTTTGGGGTTGCAGTGGTTTTCAACAGTGGCGACGTCAGGGTGTGGTGGTAGTAGAGGCTGCTTGTGGTGGTGGTAGTGGTAGTTTGGGGCTATTGTGATTTTCAGCGATAGAGGCGTCGGGGTGTGGTGGTGGTGTTGACGCTACTTGTGGTGGGTTGGGGCTGCTGTGGTTTTGGCAATGGCGGCGTCGGGGTGTGGTGGTGGTGGTAGTAGTGGTGGTTTGGGGGTGGTTTTTGGTGGTGTTGGGAGTTTTAGGTGGTTGTGTAGGTAGAGATGGTGGATCTGGCGACGTTTTTTTTTTTTGTGGTGCAGGTGGAGGTGGTAGTACAATAGTAGTGGAGGTCGGTGATGGCGGCGACGGTGGTGTTAGTGTTGTGGTGGCGGCAACTGTCGAAATGAGAGGGTGTTCGTAATTGGCAGTAGTGTTGGTGGCGGTGGTATGTGACCAATTATTTGGTCTGTGACCAATAGATAAATTCTGACCTCTAAAAGTTTTTAATTTGTGACCAACGAAATCAGCCGTAACCTAAAAAAATTTGGATTTATGACCTCGAAATAATCTGTGACCTACAAAATTTGTGATTTGTGACCTCAAAATAATCTGTGATCAATTAAATTGATAATACGTAACTGTGACCAATAATTATTTATATGTGACCTTTAATTAATAAATATTTTTAATTAATTAACTAATACCTGAATTTTGCATTTTGAAATTTGAGGCCCGAAAATTGAATTGTGTCAAACTTAACATCTGACATATGAATCTTTCCCTTTGAATAACCACTGCCCGGCCAATTGCCCAGGCCATTTTTGGGCCACCACATTTAATCATTCCAAATCACTTCTTATTATATATATATTGAACAATATTTCAACAATCCCCCACTTATTCAAATATATAATGAGTTCAAATTCAAGTTTAACAACACCTATGCATAGGGTAAGGTAGTGGTGGCAAACGGGCCGAGCCGAGCGGATCGACCCATTTGGCGAGCCTATCCGACTCGGCTAGCCAAAAAAGAGCCGCTCGTGGGCCGAGCCCGCCCAGAAGTGGCTCGTGTAATAAAGTGACTAGAACGACCACTGAATTTTTCAATGGCCGTTGTGGCCACAAAATTTGTTTTTTCTTCCCTCTATAAATACATGGTTTCTAAATCCATTTTCTTTACACCAAATTCACCAATACTCTCCATCTCTCACTCTCTTCCACAATCAATTATCAACATTATAAATTTATACACAATCTACATTCATTTTTACAATTTCATCGTCTTCAATTTTTGTTATTCAATTTCAATTATTACATACAGTTTTTGAAGTGCTCTTTTTACTTTCTTCACAATTCACAAATGGATCTACAATAATTTGTTGAGGGTTGTTCGGTATCGCAGGCGAATCACCTGTGACGTCGCAAAGTCAAATTTGGAATCAATTTTTCGGTCTAAATGAAGTACCCATTCCTGAAGATATTCCAGATATAGCTGCACATGAAAGAAATAATCCAAATTATCCAATTGATTTGGATGATGTTGATGTTCCCGAAGTGGGACATGAGAAAGAACCTGAATTAGACATTCCCGATGCTAGAGGGTAGCGAAAAGAAAAAAAAAACAGACAAAATGTTGGGAACACTTTAAATTTCAACGGGTCGTGTGGTCGATGGAAGCCCATAGTCGAAAGCAGTATGTGAATACTGCCAGCAATGATTGGCATGGAAAAAGAGGATTGGTATCACCCACCTCAATCGTCACTATAAAACATGATATGATCAGAGATAGGCCCCGGGTGATCGAGAATGCAATGTTCATTGAGAAGAGTTTAAGGGTGTGTTCAAGGCTATTTGGGTTCAATAAAGTCACACAAATTGATGGATCGAGCTATGGAGTTCAAATGCGTGAAGCTAACATGTCAATGAACAAGTTTCATGTGGGGGTCGAGGTCGGAAATAATTTGGATCAACACAAAATTGAAGGCCGAAGACGGAGGCAAAATAAAGCACTATGCAGTCGCATAGTGCTACAGGCTTGCGATTGCAACCAGCTTTACAGGAACGCACAAAGAGTGGAACGACTTGTCCATGCGGCCACATGTGGAACTACTATGCGGTCGCGTAGTATCTTTTCGAGACAAGATTTTATTTTTTCACAAATTTCCTTATTGCACTACAATTCTTAATTTAGGTAACTTTTATTATTTTAGGACTCTAGATTTCCGTCATTTCCATATTTCTTAAATTTAGTATAAATAGAAATATTATTCGACATTGTATTCCAAGCTTTTGATTATGAATAAAAATTGAGAATTTTCTCTCTAATGATTCTTGATGAACTTTTCGAACTTATCAAAAGATTAGGCACCCTTATGACGTTTACAAATCGAGATTCGTTGGTTTTTTAATCATGAGGTCAAGATATTCATGTAATTGTCTTGGTTACTTGGCTCAATAATTTGCGGGTCGAGATTCTACCGTCTACAACATGAATTTGGGTTTTCCCGGCGTTTTCGAAATCAGTCCGCGAGTTCCATGCGATTCCCCTACCCAGGATCTCATCAAAACATGTGCGGCCAAACATGGACTACTTCCATCCGGTCCAACACAACTTTCCTTTGGTAGTCCAGGCACCAGTTCTACGACTTCGCCCCTCACCATGTGGATGTATTCCAAGGTGAATGCTCGAACGGCAATGGTGAACTTGTTGCAGGTGCTGAGTTGCCTCTAGCAATAATGGAAAACCAACATTTCATCTCGTACGTAAAAGAATAGCTTCAATTGAGGTATGTTAGGGTAAGTCGAAACACTCTTCGTTAAGATACAATAAAATATTTCATTCACACAAAACAACAATTGATCACGAATTTACAAAAATATGGGGGTATTATATCTTTAACTTCAGGCTTGTGGGAAGAGATTAATAAAATAGCTTATATAGTTGCAACTGTATACTACATAGACCCACTTTGGTGATGCATAAAAAAATTATTGAATTCCCTCACAATGCTAATAATATATTTAATGTTATTATACCATTATTAGAGAATATAATTACGAGAGTAAAATTCGTTCTTTTACATTCGATAATGCTAGTGTTAATAAACCAGTCATCAATAAATTGTTTAGGGTATTGCAGCTTGAATTTGGTAATTACTTGTTTCATATTCGTTGTGTGTATCATATTTTAAATTTAATTGTGCAAGATGGTTTGAAACATAGTAAAGATGAAATGCAAAGAATTTGGAATGCATTAATATACATCACAATCTCTCCTAGTAGAAAACAAGCATTTGACGATTTTTGTACCGAAAATGGGCTGATGAATTTGAAAACATTTGTTACTGATGTAAGGCATAGATGGAACTCCACTTATTATTAAAGTCATTCGAAGGTTTTGAAGCTTTGATAACTGAGTTTTACAACAATAGACATATTAGAGACGAAGAAGACACTATTTTAAATTAATTCAATTGGATTTTAGCTTTAACAATTAAAATTTGAGTAGTTTTTATGAAATTACAAATATTTTATTTGAAGTTTATTATTCGGCCAGTTGTATGGTACTTGAACGTCTTTATATTATTGCGAGAACATTTCATAAATATAGAAATGACCTCGACTTTACTACAATGATCTATTCTATGGAATTAAAGTTCAAAAAATATTGGCAAGACTTGTCAATGTTATTTCTTTTAGCATGCATCATGGACCCTCGATATAATTTATCGGGGAGTAATTATGTAATTGAACAAATTTCAAAAACTTTAACTTTTGATACACCTATCACGTATAGAAATTTAGAACAAACTTTAAGTGAAATGTATGAAATATATGCAGAACAAATGTGTACAAATATTAGTCGAGTACCATCTTCACATACTCCTCCCACATATATCGAAGAAGATGACGCTGAAATAATGAATTTGTAAAAATGTATTAACACGTATAGATATGATGCAAATGTAATAGGTTCATCTAGTAATACTTTGTCTCCTGTTTCTATATCTAATCAAACAACTTCAAATTCATTGTCTACTGAATTAATTGATTACTTTAATCATAATATGCGTGCGAACAAAACAATTAAAAAAATCAGAAGAAGTTATTAAATTCTCGCGAAGGTATGAACGATGATGGCCAGTGGTTTCTGTAATTGCAAAAGACCTACTAACACATCCGGTTAGTACTGTAGTTTCAGAATCTACTTTTAGTGAGGTAAGAGGGTTTTGTCCGAGGTCACGAACCGACTAAAAGAAGATATTTTAGAAGCATTAATGTGCATGAAAGATTGACAAGACGCTTATTTTCGAATGCGGGATAAATATGTCGAAATTGCATGTTGTCAGTTAAGTGATATTTAATTGAATCACATTAATAAAAAAAATTATTTTATAATATTGTTTTTAATTTTCTTTTAAAAAGTTGTATACGTTACAAGTTGTTCGTGTACAATTTTTAACTCCGCCTACTTGAAATTTAAGTAGCCGGTCCCAAGTTCGGATAAAGGAGGAGGGTTAAATACTTAAATTGTTTAATTTTTTCTCAACAACTTTCTTTCCACCAACTTATCCAATTCATAGCATTTATTAATTCAATTATCACAATTCTCAACAATTTTCTTTCCACCAACATAGTTAAATTTTAGTTAGTACTACATTTTACATTTTAAATTCTTTTCTCAAGCAACGCTGCACGCACCTTTGTATATAATCTTCAAAGTGGATACTTTCTGAAAATTGAAATATAATGAAATGATTACCCTTTCAATTGTCAGAAGACATTCACTTCAAAGATTATATGCAAAGTATGCGCAACATTGTTTTAGAAAAGATTTGTTTAAAATAATTTTTTTAATCTTTTTTTTATATACACAAAATTCACGATTTAAAATTATTTTTTTGTTTTCCATTTAAAAAAAAAAAATTGAAAATGGGCCGAGCCGAACTCGTCCAAAATCGGCTCGCTGCAAAATGAGCATGAGCCGAGCTCGTGCGTCAAAGGGCTGAGTCGGCTCGACTCGGCCCATTTCCATCCCTAGGGTAAGGATATCTTTAAATTTGAATCCAACCTAGTGTAAATCTCACAAAGCAACACCAAAATCCTAGGTAGCATAAAAAGTTTGAACCTATTATTCCTTGTGGTGAAACTAATGAAATCACACACACAATCATCATGTGAACCAAGTTCCACACAATCTCGTTTAGAGCTCTTATGGCTTTGTGCTTCTCCTATTCATAAACTTTTAAGAGAGAAACTTCAATTCTCTACTGAGGTGGCACCACCTCGAAATTCACATAGGTGGAGTTCTTTCAGTATCTTTTGTACTTTTAGAAATACTTATACTTCGTAATGAACCTCATTAAGAGTTTTATAAACTCATCCCTCCAAACGTAATAACCAACACTATTTGTCAAGGATATGGTTTTGTAATAGATTAATAGTGTTGAAATTTATTCACTTATCGAATGACTTGTGATTACCCTTTGAACTTAGATATACTTGTATAGCATACACAGGTAGTGTTGCCATCATTGGTACACTTTTAATCAAGGAGTTTCAACCCCATTATTCTCAATGTTGATCTTATTAACATTCTTTAAGATGTTTAGTCAACAGATCAGCTAAGCTCTCACTAGACTTAACATACGTGAGAGAAATTACTTCATGCTTGATTAATTTTCTCACATACTTATGTCTTAGACTTGTATGTCTAGATTTTTCATTATATACTAGTGCTAAGATGACTTGATAGGTATCAAAGAAATATCCTTTGCATCCAAAGGAATTTCATAAAGGAGATCCTTAGCCACTTAGACTCTTTTCATGTTTCGGCCAATGTTTCAAATTCAAACTCCATTGTTGAGTGTGTAATGCATGTTTGTTTCTTAGACCTCCAAAAAATTGCACCTCTAAGAGTAAACACCCAACCTGAAGTAGACTTGTTTTCTCCCGCACTCAATATCCAACTAGCATCGGTATATCATTCAAGAATAGTCGGAAACTTTCTATATTGTAGTCCAAGGTTTTTTATTTTCTTCAAGTAATCAAGAACCCTTCCTATAGCCTTCCAACATTCCAAACTTAGATTACTAGTAAATCTACTTAGTTTACATACGGCAAATGCAACATCCGGTCTTATACATTGTACTGCATACATAATACTTTTAATTGTACTTGCATACTCAATTTGAGCTATTGCTCTTCCATCATTCTTTACTAACTTAATACTTGAATCCAATAGGGTATTTGACTCTTTAATATTCAAATGTTTGAACTTATTTATCTCATTCTCAACATAGTGTGATTGGTTTAATGAATAACGCCCACTCTCTTTCTTAAATTTAATACTAATGATGGTTTCCACTTGTCCAAGATTTTTCATTTTGAATATGAAAGATAGAAATATCTTTATTTCTTTAATCTCATCTATGTCATTACTAATAATTAACAAATCATCCGCATAAAGACATACAAATGTAATGATATTATCACATACTTTGATATATAAATATTTATCACCGAATTATAAGTAAAACCACATGATATAATAGTAATGTCAAATTTCTCATGTCATTTTTGGGTGCTTGTTTTAATCCGTGTAAAGACTTAACTAATTTACATATAGACTTGACTATTATGTTTATTTTCCAGTAGAACAAACTTTTTGGTTGTTCCATACAGACCTACTCATCGAGATCTCAATTTAGGAATGCAGTTTTGATAGCTATTTGATGAACATCTAAATTAAATATTAATGCTAATGTAAATAAGATCCTTATCGAGGTTATCCTAGCCACAAGTGCATATGTGTCAAAATAGTTAATTTATTCTTTTTGTCGATATCCTTTAACTGCTAATCTAGTTTTATAGATATTGAATGTACCATATGAATTGTATTTCCTTCTAAACACCCATTTGCAATCAGTAAGTTTAGATCATTTTGGTAAATCAAAAATTTCTTAAGTGTTGTCAGATATAATAGAATTCATTTAATCATTTATTGCATCTTTCCAAAATATGCAATCACCAGAAGACATTGTTTCTTTATAAGTCTTAGGATCACTTTCAACTTGAAGAACTAAAGGAATTGTTCTTGCAACATCATTTCTTTCTCCCTCGACCAAGTAGAGAAAAATAAATTGAGTCAATTTCGTTCAATCTTGAACCATTTTATTTTCTAACTCTTTTGCTTCTTCGATGTTCACTTGATACTTTCAAATCATTTGTAGATGTTTCTACTTGCGATTCTGTAGAAGTGGGAATGTCTACTTGAGTTTCATTTTGAGAATTTCTTGTTGCCAATATATTCTCATAAAACTCCACATCCCTTGATTATATTATAACATTGGATTCTAAGTTTAATAGTCGATAGGTCTTACTATTTGAGGCATACCCGGGAAAGCACATTTTATACCTCTAAGGCCTATCTTGGTTATTTTAGGCTCCATATTCTTGTAATAAGCAAGACATTCCACACTTTAAAATATCCTATATTTGGTTTCTTTCCTTTCTATATTTCATATGCAGAAACCTTATTCTTTTTCAAGGGAATCCTATTTACTATATGACATGCACTAAGTAGGGTTTCACCTCATAAATTAAAAGGTAGTTCAGCGGTTATTGTTATTAATCAGGTTTATGTTGTGCAGAACATTGTTATATAATGCCATTTTGTTCACAAAATACGTTGAATTCAATTGAAAAATATTCTCTACTTCTATCACTTCCAAGAGTCTTATTTTCTTTCTAATTGATTTTCAACTTCTGCTTTATGTATCTCAAATGCATTAAATGCTTCATCTTTATGTTTTAAAAGATAATCATAAGTTTATCTAGAACAATCATCAATGAATATAATGAGATATCTATTACCTCCTCTTGTTAACATGCCATTCAATTCACATATATTGAAATGCACAAGTTCAAGTAATTGAGATGTTCTTTCTGCACCATGAAATGACTTTTTAATCTTCTTAGATTTAATGCAAGTTTTACATTTATCTAAGTTATCAAGTTTACATGAAAATAATCTATATTAACTATTGTTTTCATAGTGCTATTATCAATGTGTGCTAATCTATCATGCCATAAAGTAAATAAGTCGATCGTATAAGCAAAAGATTTGTTGTTACTATTAGAATCATCCATAATAGTATATAACATGACCATTCTATCACTAGAATAGTCCTTACCAACAAAATATCCGTTTTGGATTAACACAAGTTTACCTGACTCAAATACAAATTTTATCCCCAATTTTTTCAAAAGAACTCCATTTGCTAAGTTTCCATTCATGTTTGGTACATGGAGAATATTGGTCAAAGTAATCTTCTTTCTCAAAGTAAAGATTATATCGATGTTTCATTTGCCAATCACTTTAGATCTTCCTTCGTTTCCCATTTCAATCTTTTGTCCATCAACAATGCCGTGATAAGTTTTGAAAAGTAACTTATCATAACAAACATGGATTGTAGTACAAGTGTTATACCACCATCCCGAAACTTTGCTTTGGATTGTATCGATTTCGCTCTATAGAATAATCTCTTCAACGGAATTCACATTTTCGTCCTTATTTGGTTGTTTTTTTATGCACGCAATCTCTTGCATAGCATTTTAGTTTTCCACAAACTAGCAAGCTCATTTGGACTTATGTTTGAACTTCGGTTTATCCTTTTTAGGACCAAGAGGCTTTCCCTTATTTCTGTATTTGTTGGAGTTATCAACATTGTCCACGATATTGGCTTTCGATGAGCTATCATAAGAACTTTCAATCTTATCTTGTGCCTTTGATTCTTCAGCTATGTGAATATTTTTTGTATATGCTCCAAATGAAAAATCTTCGGAGTTGTGAAGAATCTTCTTCCTATAGCCTTTTAAGTTGGAGGCAATTTAGCAATAATTTCTCATACTTGAAATTATTCGGGAAGTTCGATCTTTACTATCTTCAATTTGTTGACTATTACTTGAAGTCCATGTACTTAAGCAACAAGGGAATATTATCTAACATTATAAAATCAAAATATTTTGAAATTAAAAATTTCTTGGTATTTTCCTCCTCGAATTTTTACTTGTTCTCAAGTGCTTCCCATATTTCTATAGTTGAAGTGGTGTTGGTGTAGAGATCATATAACAGGTCTGATAGAGCATTCATAATATGACCGCGACATATTAATTCATCTTCTTGTCTTTTCTTTCTCTCAGACCGTATTTCTTCATAATCTTCATCGAATGGTTCAAATATTGGTTCAAGATTCGGATCAAGAATATACAAGATCTTTAATACAATCAATAGAAATTCTACTTTGTCTTGCCACTGGGTAAAATTTGATTCGTCGAATCTATCCAAACGAACCAAGTCTTGGTTCATCAACTTGATGGTTGCTAAAGTGGTTTCTATCTCCATCATAGTAAAATATCATTTAAGATTCTTGATAAAACAATTGATGAAGAACATTGAAAACCAGCAACAAGAACAATACATCAAATGGAAAATTTGAACACAGTTTTAAATCGCTATTCTCAAATGATGTTTGCTTCCATCGAGAGAAGTGCGTGAAGGATTTCAATTGCAAATAGTTTGTAGGAGTATCAAAACCTTAATCCAGGTTTGAATCAAGCAATACACTTGGAAAATGAACTTAAGAACAAATTTATAGAAACTAGGTTTGATCTTTCATTTGGATACAAAGGTATAGATTTCATATTTTTGATATGTTTTCAATCATAAAAACCACCCCTTACATAGTACTCCAACAACCATGCACGAAAAGATGCAAAACCTAAGTCAAAAGGGTGTGAAACTTGATGAAAGATACCAGAATTCAAAATCCTAACGAACAAAAATTTGCATTGGGCAGTGCCCAACACAAAACCAAGCAATTGTCCAGTTCAACATTTTTGTTTCTGTTTTGAATAACCAGTCGGCCTTGAGCCTGGGCATTTTTTTCGATCACCTCCATTTTTCTTCTTATTTTGCTTCTGCTTGATTTTCTCATAGTTGATCAACATTTAATCACCCCTCATTATATACATTGAACAATATTCCAACACAAAAATATATGAGCAGGATGCAGGCAAAGTTAACTACAAGTGTTCTTTTCTATAAAATAACTTGACTATGATCATATCCTCAATTCTTGGACCTGTAATGGCACACTGGAATCTTATGAAGTTCTGAAGAACTATGAACCTCGAGCAAGCATTTTTCCCAGTATCCTTAATTACACTGATTGCCCTTACTTTTGGCCTTTCTGCCATCACCTACTGTACACAAGTACCATGTCAGTTTTCTTTAATGCGAGCATTTTGAATGGAATGGGTATAACTAGTTACCTTGAAAGTCCACCAACATGGCATCTCTCGAATGAGCATGGCAATCTTCTTAGCATTCACTTCACCTACTCAGATATTATTTGGCCGTGGACTGGTTTTCTTGCTCTCCACATGCAAATCATGGAAAATGGCACATTCTTCTGGTGAAATAGAGGGCAATATAACTGTTAAAATTCATAGCCCACCAGCCCAATGAAAAAGAGTCCCTCGAAGAAGTACATGTTTCCTTTGCTTGATACTAAAAGTTGTTCCAACTCTACCAAGATTTGCAAGGATCTTATGGGATCTATTTCACAATATCAAATATCCACTTGGTTATATTGATAAATGTTGTTCAAACCCAATAAAGATGGAGTGTGGAATAAAATAGAATTGGAAAATGGATTTTTGGCCTGTGCGATTGTGTAGGCCAAATACGCATGCAGAGATTTCCAGCCCCATTTGGAGGTGAATAGAAGGAAAATCCGACCATTTGGTGACCTTTTTTACCGTTCATGTTTTGAATTTGGTGGCCTTTCATTCATTTTTTGGCACCATTTCGTGCATCTAGTCGAGGTCTATATATATAGAATCAATGTTTTAAGGCATCAACATGTGAAAAACGCTTAAGATCTATGCATTATTCCATAATTAAAGATCATAGTCTTATTATTTTTCATATTAAATTTCCTCCTTTGTGTTCTTCAAGTTTAGATAGAAAACACTAGTGCTTTTGTGTTTTTCTGCAACAATGCTTGATTAATCTTACAAACCATTTGTCGGAAAATCCTTGAAACATCTTATACAATTCGGAGAGGGGAAAAATATCATTTGAGGACAACAATCATGTGTTCGGGCCTTCAACTTTGAAATTTGTTCCTGGTGTTGCTCATCATTGTTGTTGGTTTTGTATTTGGTTTCTTCTGTAACCCTCCATTGTTTCAACAATCTCAAACGATATTATTGCGATGGAGAACGAAACGACTTTGGCTACAATCAAATCGATGAATCAAGATTTGGTTCGGTTGGATCGTTTTGATGGCACCAATCTTACAAGATGGCAAGGTAAGTTGAAGTTTCTCCTTACTGCATTGAAGATCCTCTATATCCTTGAACCGATTTTGGCGCCATTACCGGAACCAACTAATGTAGAGATGGAAGCAAAAAAGGCCAAAAGACAAAAGCGCCAAGAAGATGAATTGATTTGTCGCGGTCATATACTTAATGCGTTGTCGGGTTGTTTGTATGACTTATACCAAACACATCTTCGGCGAAAGAAATTTGGAACGCATTGGAAAGTGAGTATAAACTGGAAGAAGAATGTACTAAGAAATTTTTAATTTCCAAGTACTTTGACTTCAAGTTTCTTGAGAATATCTCATTTCTTCCCCAAGTGCATGAACTTCAAGTGAATATCAACAAATTAAAGGCGGTAAAGATTGAAATCCCAAAGACCTTGCAAGTGGGAGCAATTATTGTAAAACTCCCCGGGACTTGAAAAGAATATCGGAAGAAGATCATGCATAGTTCCGAAGATTATTCTTTGGAACAATTGTAGAAACATCTTCGGATTGAGAAAGAGTCGAGAATGTGAGATAAGAATGAAAATTCTTATGAAGGCACTTTCAAACTCAATACAGTGGAGAAAATTGAACCGCCAACAAAATTCAACAAGAGAAAACTTTCAAGGAATTTCAAAAAGTCCAAGATGATGACCAAATGGGGTTGTTTTGTGTGTGAAAAATCTGGACACTATGCAAAAGATTGTAGACACCGGAAATGAAATAACTCCGATGGTAAGGCGAACTCTATCCAAGAAGACAAAATCGTGGCCACTGTAAGCGAAATAAATGCAATCAAGGAAAATGTTTCCGCTTGGTGATATGACATGTGTAACGGTGTATGTATCATATGATAAGTCTTTGTTCAAGACATATCATGAGGTGGATAGAGATCAAGAGATCCAGATGGGTAACGAGGTTCAGTCCAAAGTAATTGGAAAATGAAATGTAGATATCATCTTCACTTCCGGCAAAACTGTTACTTTAATCAATGTATTACATGTTCTCGACATGAATAAGAACTTGATTAGTAGGAATCTCTTAGAAAAATCGAGCATTAAAAGTGTGTATGAATCCGATAAACTTGTACTATCCCTTAACGAAAATTTGTTGAAAAATGTTATTCTTGTGAAGGAATGGTCAAGCTATTTACTGTTGATAAAGTTAATGATAATGATTTTGCTTATATTGTTGATTCATTTTCATTATGGCATGTTAGATTAAGTTATATTGGTAAAAACTCTATGAAACATATGATGAAATGTGACTTAATTTCATATGATGAAAATGATGCATTTTAAGTGCAAAACATGCGTAGAAGCTAAGATGACTAAAAAGTCATATCAAAGTGTTAAAAAGACTTCTAGTATCTTAGAATTAATTTATACCGATATATGTGAAATAAATGGCATGTTAACTAGAGAAGGAAATAGGTACTTCATTACATTTATCGATGATCACTCTAAATACACATATGTCTACTTGATAAAACATAAACACGAGGCCTTTGATATGTTTATGGTATATAAGAATGAAGTTGAAAATCACCTAGAAAAGAAAATAAAAACATTAAGAAGTGATAGAGGTGATTAATATTTTTCTAGTGATTTTAACTTGTTTTGTGATCAACATGACATAGTTCACCAATATTCTGCTCCTAGGACACCCGAACAAAATGGTTTGGTTAAAAGGAAAAATAGAATATTAGTATAAATGATGAAAGTCATGCTGACTTATGCTAAGTTGTCATTTAATTTATGGGGTGAATCTTTGTTGAGTGCATGTAGAATACTAAATCGGATTCCTTCGAACCATACAAAGGTTTCTCCTTATGAATTATGGAAATAAAGAAAATCGAACATTGAATTCTTCAAAATGTGGGGTGTCTTGCTTATTGTAAGAACACGAATCTAATAGGATCAAGTTAGCTCCGAGAGGCATCAAATGTGCATTTGTTGGATATGCTAGCAATAGTAAATCATACATATTATTGAATTTGGAGATCAATGTGATCATTAAATCCAATGATGTGGAGTTCTTTCAGAATTCGCTATTTTCGGATAATGAATTAAGGAAAAATCTTATAGATATCCCGAATTCAATTGGAACGGAAGATGAAACATCTTCTAAAGAAGTTGATGAATCTAGTGAGCTATGAAGAAACAAAGGAACTCGGATTGAAAAGTCCTTGGGACCGAATGAAATTGGCTCTCAACTAATTTCCTTTTACTTAGTAGAGAGAAATGAGAGAAATGTTGTAAAAACAATTTTCTTTGTTCTACAAGTGGAAATCGATCCTAAAACTTATAGAGAGGCTATGGCTTCTCGTGATAGTATTTTCTGAAAAGATACAATTAACGACGAAATAGATTTAATCATGTCAAGCAATACGTGAGAACTTGTCGATTTACCACCTGGATCCAAATCTATTGAATATAAATGGGTGTTTAGGAGAAAATATAATGTCGATGGCTCTCTCAATACCTTTAAGGCTAAATTAGTATTCAAAGGGTATTGACAAAAGGAAGGAATTGACTACTTTGACACTTATGCACCGGTAACTAGAATAACATCGATAAAGATATTATTTACGTTAGCTTCCATCCATGACTTGCATGTTCATCAAATGGACGTTAAGACGGCAATTTTGAATGGGGATCTCGATTAGGAGGTCTATATAGAACAACCCGAAGGGTTTGCTCGACCTGAAAATGAACATAAAGTGCGCAGGTTGGTAAAATTGTTCTACGGTTTAAAGCAAGCACCTAATAAATGGCATGAGAAATTTGACTTAGCTATCATATATTTTGTCTTTAAACATAATAGCATAGTTACATGTTTGATTTCTAAGGTATGTGACGACTATGTGACATTTATATGCTTGTATGTTGATGACATATTGATTATAAGTAATCACATGGATGGAATAGAATAAACGAAAATGTTTCTATCTTCCACATTCAAGATGAATGATCTTGGACAAGTGGATACCATTTTGGGTATCAAAGTCACAAAGACTAGTGGGGGATACCATCTAAGTCAATCACATTATATTGAAAATGTGATATACAAGTTTAAACATTTGAACATAAAGAGTATAGTACCCCTATTGATCCAAGTTCAAAACTTGTAAAGAATGATGGAAGGGCAATTGCTCAATTGGAGTATGCAAGTGCTATAAGGAGTCTTATGTATGCAGTTCAATGCACAAGACCAGACATAGTCTATGCAATTAGTAAACTTAGTAGGTTTACCAGTAATCCGAGCAATGGTCATTGGAAGGCCATTGGAATGGTTCTTAGATATCTAAAGAAAACCAAAAACTTAGGCCTACAATATACTAAATTTTCGGCTGTATTGGAAAGATTTACCGATACTAGTTGGATATCTAGCACAGGTGAAAGTAAATCCACTTCGAATTGGGTGTTTAGTCTCGAAAGAGGTGTTGTTCCTTGGAAATCAAAGAAATAGACATGTCTAACACACTCAACTATGGAATCCGAATTTGTAGCATCATCAAAAACCAGGAAAGAAGCTGAGTGGCTTAAGACTATATGAGATACCTTTGGGACCGAAGAATACTTCTTCAATACCTATAATGTTGATAGTCTAACCACATTAGCAAATGCATACAATGAGGTATACAATGAAAAGTCTAGACATATAGACATGACTACATAAGAAAATTAATCAAAGATGAAATAATTTTTCTAAATTATGTAAAGTCAATCGAGAATTTAGCGGATCCTTTAACTAAATCTCTTCATAGAGATTTAGTGAATACTATTTCAAGTAGGATAAAGTTGAAACTCTTAAACTAAAAGGTCCACTAATGACAATAACCCTACCTGTCATTGCTCAAAAGATAATTCATGGTTTCAAAGGGTAACAACAAGTCATTCGATATGTGGATAGTTTCAGCATTATTAAAATCCGTGATGACCTTATCCTAGTAAGTAATGCTGGTTGTTACTGAAATGATGGTTGAGCTTTAAGATCTTAATGAAGTTTAGTACTGAGTACAAGTATTTCTAAAAGTAACAAATATACTGGAAGAACTTCACCTAAATGAACTTCGAGGTGGTGCCGCCTCCATAGAGAGTTAGAGTTTCTCTCTTAAAAGTTTGTTGAAAAGGATAAGCGCGAGGTCATATTAGCACTAAGCGAGTTTTAGGAACTTGAGAACACGTGATACTTGTGTGTGTGTGTGTTCTTACCAGTATTGTCACATGGAATAACTGGTTCAAAATTTCATGCTACATTTGATTCCAACTTTACTTTGTTTGAATTACACTATGATTAGATTCAAATCGAAAGATATCTAATGCTTATGCATGAATATCGTATACTTTGAATATGAGATTTTATTGAATTTTGAACAAGTGAGGGATTGTTAAGAAATGTTGTTCAAAACCAATAAAGATGGAGTGTGGAATAAAATGGATTTTTGGCCTATGCGACCGGATAGCCCAATTAGGCATGTAGAGATTTTCAGCCTCGTTTGGAAATGAACTATGCGACCACATAAGTTTGTACTATGCGGTCACGTAGAAGGAAAATACAACCGTTTGGTGACTGTTTTTAACCGTTCGTGTTTTGAATTTGGTGGCATTTCATTCAATTTTTGGCACCATTTTGTGCATCTGGTTAAGGTCTATATATATATGGAATCAATGCTCAATGCATCAACATATGAAAAACACTTGAGATCCATACATTTTTCCATAATTAAAGATCATAGTCTTATTATTTTTCATATTCAATTTCCTCCTTTTGTGTTCTTCAAGTTTGGGTAGAAAACACTTGTACTTTGGTGTTTTTCTACAACAAGATTGATTAATCCTACAAACCATTTGTCGGGAAACACTTGAAGCATCTCATACAATCTGGATAAGGGGCAAGTATCGTTTAAGGATAACGATCACGTGTTCGGGCCTTCAACTTTGAAATTTGTTCATCATTGTTGTTGATTTTGTATTTGGTTTCTTCTCCAGCTCTCCAATGTTTCAACAGATAATATCCCAAAAGATTCTTTGGATGTTAGGAACGGCATATAAATTTCCACAAAATGTTTGACATGTTACGAGATGCAGGTTATTATGTAGAAATGCTTGGTTCTCGTTTTACTTGCTTTGATGCTCAGCAATATGGGACACTTCTGCTGGTAGATCTTGAAGATCAATACTTCGATGAAGAAATTTAAAAAAAAAAAAAAAACTGAGAGATGATGTGATGAATACTGGACTAGGTCTTGCAGTCTTTGTTGATTGGTACTATTTGGAGTCTATGGTGAAGATGAAGTTTTTTTATGATAATACCAGGAGCTGGTGGAAGCCTGAAACTGAAAGTGCAAATGTGCCTGCTCTAAATGATCTTTTGGCCCCATTTGGGAACGCTTTTAGAGATAAGATTTTAAATGGTGATTTTTTTGCGAATGCTTAACAGAGTCGTTATGCATCTGGAACCGATATTGTGAAGTTTCCAAGAGGTATAAGATTTGGAATGAAAAGAATTCTGATATTGAATAATCAAACTGAGGCTGAAATTAAATTCATTCAACCGTATATAAAATGTACAATGCAAGTCCTATAAATACAGAAAAATGGAATCATTTTCTAACTAACTTCCTAACAAATTCATGTGAAGAATAAAAGGCAAAACTGATTCAAAAACTAATTCTCTTCTAGATACTTCTGCTATTGCTCCTTGTCATCAATCCACGTTGGTCTTCTTACTGCTGATTGTATTCCAGCCGATTCGAAAGATGTGTATCTGGAAATTTCAATTGCTCCCTGCAAGATGGAGAGTAAATGTCCATTACTCTCATCTTGGATAAGCAAGAGTAAAAGCTTTGAGAATTCAAAGACTTAGTAAAAATATACGTAATTTGTGATGTGCTAGGAACATGTTGAGTGATGACACTCCCATCTTGTACTTTGTCTCGGACCAAATGGCAATCATGTTCAATGTGTTTCATTCTTTCATGAAACACTGGATTTGTAGCTATGTGAATGGCAACCTTATTATCACAATTCAAGATAATTGGTTGTAGGTGTTCAATCTTTAAATCTTTAAGCAAATATCCAAGCCAAGTAAGTTTGCAACAGAGGTTTGCTATTGCTTTGTATT
Source organism: Osmanthus fragrans (assembly GCA_019395295.1). Taxonomy (NCBI): domain Eukaryota; kingdom Viridiplantae; phylum Streptophyta; class Magnoliopsida; order Lamiales; family Oleaceae; genus Osmanthus; species Osmanthus fragrans. The sequence continues at coordinate 12,640,515 of CM033347.1, read as the reverse complement.
CCGCTTTTGCTGAAGATTTGGACACCACATGTTGTTTATTTGATTTCCATAATATTAAGGCTTCTCCAATGAACACAAAATAACCAGTCACTGATCTTCTGGTGTCCATACATGCTTCCCAATCTGAATCACAGCAACCCTCTAGTTGCAACTTTGATTTTGTAGGGTAGAACAATCCTTGTCCTGGTGCTCTTTTGATGTACCTCAATATTTTATGAGCAGCGTGCAAATGTGGAACTCTAGGATTTCCCATAAATTGGCTTAATAGCTGAACCGAATATGCAAGGTCTGACCTAGTGATGGTCAAGTATAGCAACCTTCCTACAAGTCTTCTGTAAAGTGTTGGATCAGGCAATAGTTCACCTTCATCTTTGCTGAGCTTTATATTCTGATCAAGGGAGATTCTAGTAGGGGCTGAACCAATGGTGCCGGAATCTGCCAGGCTGTCCAAGGCATACTTCCTTTGGCATATGTGAATTCCATCCTTAGACCTTGCTGCTTCAATGCTTAAAAAATGCTTCAATTTTCCTAGGTCTTTGATTTTGAATTTCTCATCGAGAGAGACCTGTAGCTTATTGATGAGTCAATACAATTTCCAGCCACAATTATATCATCCACATATACTAGAATGGCAGTGAAAGTGCTATTAGTTAGCCTCGTAAACAAACTATAGTCTGCCTTTGATCGAGTATATCCTTGTTCAACAATGAAGCTGGAAAGCTTAGAGTACCATTGGCTGAAGCTTGCTTTAATCCATATAAACTCTTGCGTAACTTGCATACTTTATTCCCACTGACATTGAGATAACCAGGAGGAAATTCCATGTAAACATCTTCATCTAATTCACCATGTAAAAAGACATTATTTACATCAAACTGGTGCAATTTCCACCCCTTGATAGCTGCTATAGCCAGTAGAGTTCTAATGGTGATTAACTTCGCCACAGGAGAAAAAGTTTCGTGATAGTCGAGTCCCTCTTGTTAGGTGTATCCCTTTGCCACTAGACGTGCATTGTATCTTTCAACACTACCATTAGCATTAAACTTCACCTTATATACCCATTTGCATCCTATGGCCTCTTTATCAGACGATAGATTGGTCAATACCCAAGTATCATTGAGTTTAAGGGCCTCGATCTCAGATTTCATGGCAACACGCCATTCAGGAGAAGTAATGGCTTCTTGGTAAGTTTTAGGCTCAAAATGATTGGTTATTGATGTTGTAAAAACACGGTGAGGTGTGGATAACTTTTCATAGGAAATACTATTTTTAAGAGGAAAGTTGCTACCTGTTATACCATCTTTCTCTTTGCTGTTGAACTTCTGAAATGGGAGAGATGAAGAGGTCCATTGACATATGAAGTCTTCTAAGTGATAAGGTGGCTTGTGAATCCTGCTGGACCTGACTTACAATAGGAGGATTTGGTTCCAAAACATCAGTGATGGGCTGCGAGATGTGATCGTTGGTGTCTTCATGGAGGTTGGAAGATTCAATATCTGGTGGCTCATTTGGAGTGTTATGCTCAACATTCTGATTATAAAAAATAGAGGTTATGGGATCTTTGGAAATAACAGGATTTTGTGTAAAGCTTAGATGGCTGAAATCAGTTGAGAGAGTAGAGTCGTTGGATTTGATGTTTTTGAATGGAAAACACATTCTCATGAAAGATTACATTTCTTGAGATAAAAAATTTCTTGGTTCTTAAATCCAATAACTTGTATCCTTTTACTCTAAAGGGATATCCAATGAAAACAGATTTCCTAGACCTAGGATCAAACTTGTGTCTTCCACTGACAAAGGTTGTGGCAAAAGCTAGGCATCCAAAAACCTTTAAGTGACTATAATTTGGCCTGACTCGAAAACAGGACCTCAAAGGGAGTTTTGTGATCTAGAATGGGCGCTGGTGTTCTATTTATGAGATATACAGCCGTTAACACAAAATCACTCCAGTATTTTAAGGGAAGGCCACTTTGAAACCTCAAGGCCCTTGCCACATTCAAGATGTGTTGGTGTTTTCTTTCCACCACAGCATTTTGTTCCAGTGTCTCAGCATAAGTTCTTTGGTGCACTATTCCTCTTTTTAAGTAGAAGTCTATCATGTTAAATTCCCCACCATTGTCTATTCTGATGGTTTTGATTTTTGCTATAAATCGAGTTTCAATCATTGTATAATTTTTTTGTAGAGCAGTGATAGCTTCAGATTTAAAACTTAACATATAGATCCATGTGCACCTACTAAAATCATCAACAATAGAGAGAAAATACTTAGAACCATCCCTGTTGATTTCATTACAAGGTCCTCAGATGTCATAGTGAATCAATTCAAAACATTCTTCTATCCTACTACAACTAATAGGAAATGGCAGTTTATGTTGTTTTGCTAATGGACAGATAGGACATCGATTTATACTAGATAATGCGGGAATGGAAATGTTTCTATCAGGACTGAAGTTAGAATATGATGAATGGCCTAATCTGTAGTGCCACAGATCAGTTTCTTTATGGTTTTTAGTGATGGACATAGAGGAAGATGACACACATTTGAATTGGTTAAGGATTTCTAACAAAACTAAATGAAGAACTGATTTCTTCTCCATGTGATACAATCCATCTTTCACCTCACCCATTCCAATCGTTCTCCAAGTCAAAAGGTTCTGGATATAATAGTAATTAGAGAAGAAAATAAGGCAACAATTTAGAGATTGAGCTAGTTTCTTCGCTGAAATCAAATTAAAAGTGAAGCTAGGAATGCAAAGCACATTATGCAAATTTATGGATCCAGAAATTTTAACAGTTCCCACATGTGTGACTGGAACATTTTCTCCATTTGGTAAAGCTACAGAGTAAGCTACTTTAGCTTGAATAGATGGAAAAAAAAAATATCATGTGATCTGTTGCTCCAGTGTCTAGAATCCAAGGTGTTTTGAAAAGGTTTCCATGATTTTGATGAAATGCAGTTAAGCTCAGTGGTATACCAGATAATTTATGATTGAACTCATCTGATGGAGATGAGTTAACAAGTGTCTGAGTGTTGTAAGATAAAGAAGGTAGCTGTTGTGGGTTTGTTGTTGGTCTGAGGAGTGCCATCAGCTGTGAGTATTGCTCTTGACTCAGTGATACTTGAACTTTGTCCTTCACTATCTCTTAATTTGCAGAAACTATGTGAGCATCAGATTTCCCTTTGTCACTGAACTTGTGTGCTGGTGGAAATCCATGAAGTTTGTAGCATTTATCTACTGAATGTCCTAGCATTTGGCAGTAAGAGCATAGTGATCTGTCTGGATTTGCTTTGAAGCATCTATCAAGGAAGTGACCTACAACCTTGCAGTGAGTGCAATAATATCTGTCTCTTTTCTGTGATGAGAACCTCCGATTTTCTTCATCTCTGAAGTTTCTTCTGCTTAAAAATGCCATAGGATCTGAGTTGGTAGGACTTGGATTAGATATTTTCCGTCTCTTCTCTTCTTGTTGGATCAAATAGTATACCTCATTTAGACTAGGAAATGGTTTGATCAACAGAATTTGAGCCTTAATCTCCTTGTAATTCTCATTCAACCCCATTAGAAATTTCATGACCCAGTCCCTTTGCTGGTTTTGAATCATTATTTTCAAGCCTCTACAACTACAGCTAGGAATATTCTCGTAATTCAGCAGCTTACCCAAAAGGGTTTTGAGCTTGGAGTAGTAAGTGCTCACAGAATCTTGGTTCTGGATCAGCATGGTGATATCCTTCTTGATTTCAAATATGCGTGGAGCATTTGGCTAAGAGAATTGCTGCTCTAGATCTATCCAGAGGAGGTGAGCTGTTTCTGCATATATCGTGCTGCTTTTGATGTCAATCGCCATGGCATTCTGCATCTATGTTATGGCTATATCATTGTACCTAACCCAATGTTCCATCAATGAATCATTGGGATCCTTTGGTTCACATAGAGTTCCATCAATGAATCCTAGTTTGTTTTTTATCCTTAATGCTCTCCTTATGGAACGAGCCCAGGAGTAATAATTGTTGGAGTCCACAACATGGGTAACCAGCATAAGTGCTCCCTGTTGGGTTTTTGGATATAAAGTTTTACAAAGAAAGCTCTGAAACATATTTGTTGATATCGTGGTCATGGAGGAGGTGAAAAACAGGTTTTTACAAAGCAAAAATAAAAACACAAACTCTAGTTTTCTGGTGAGAAAACCAGAGGAGAAGAAAGAGCTTTTGGACTACATTTTGATATGTTTTCTTCTTAATTTCGAGATACACAAAGGCTTGCATATATAGAGCCAACTTGCTAGACATTATACAAGATATCTACCAATTAATCTACACCATACCTCAACTTGTAGTAGGCCTTGACTTAGCAATACTTTTACTAGTACAAGACCATACTATATTAACATTTTACATCACAAATGAGTTGGACTTTAACCAAACTCTCCAACTAAACTAGAAACCGTAAATACAAATGTTTGGTTGATAACAAAGTGTCACCACTACTTCAACACTCCCCCATGACACTTTGGTTGGAAACCATCAAAATCGTCCTTCAAGTTTCAGGCCATTTTCTTCATTTTTCTGGGCTGCTGCTGATGTTCTTGCATCTTTCAGATTTTGGTGACTACAAGCTTGAGTTCGTTTGGTTTTATTTGATTCAAGCTCTCTTGGTTGCAACTCTCTTTCGTAGTTGATCAACTCTTTTAGCCTTGAATCAACCTTACCCAAAAAATATTTCATCTTGCATAATTTCCTCAAATTTGCTGTTGTTAAAATCAGGGGTGCCTGCTGTCATTTTTTTCAAAAACTGATGCTGAATATCAGATCAAGGCTGCTGCTCCATATCAGATTTTCCAAAGGTTGCTGCTGCTGATCCCTTTTTCTGATTTTGGCTTTCTTCCAGCCATTTCCTTTACCATCTGAGATCAAATTTTCAAGGGCAATTACTGATTTTTGGCTTGGCTGAGCTTACCAGATTTCGCACCTTGTTTAACTGGATTCACTCCCATTTTTCAGCCATTTCCTGTACTTATAAAAAACACGATTTTGACAAAATTTTTGCAGCTCATTCATCTTCATTCTTCTGGCAGTTTTTCACATCGTTTATGACTTTAGCCTACTGGGTTCCGAGCTTACTAGCTTCAACCAGATTCACTCCTTCTTCGCTAATCGGATTTGGCTTCTTCATCATACCAGTTTTCCTTAGCAGATTTTCCAGAATGACTCCAAGCTTTGGTCTTCTTGTTTCCACTTGATCGAAGTACTCTTTGGTTGCAAATCTATATCCTAGTTGACAACTCTTTGCATTCGAATCAATCACATACAACAAACCTTCAACCTTGCATCTTTTCTTTCCTCAGCAGTAGCCTTACCAGTTTTCATTTGAGCTTATTGGATTTCAGCATTTTAGAAGAGCTTACCGGATTTTCTTTGAGCTTACCGGATATTGGCTTCATTTGTATACCGTATATCAATGTTGCATACCGAATTTCAAATAGTAAACTTACCAGGTTTTGAAATACCGGATATTAGAAAACAAATATTCCTTTACTTACCATATTTCAGATTACCGATTTTAAGCTTACCGTATTTCACTTCTTCAGAACTTACCGGATTTTGAGCTTCTTCTTCAGCATTTTATACCGGTTTTTGTCATTGTTTTCTTCAGCCATTTTACAGCAACCCCTTCTCTTCATTTTTTTGGGCCTTTACAGCACTTCAACATCTATTTTTCATCGATTTTTGCACCTTCAAAAGCACCTTCCTTCTTCTTCATTTTTCTGCTTGAAACCAGTAAGTTTGCACAAACCGGTAAGCTTAAATCAAATACCGGTAAGTGAAGGAATATATTCATTTCTTCTAAGCTGAAATACGACAATTTCTCAAATCAGTAATTTGAAATACGGTAAGTTCTTGAAATCCGATAAGCTGCAACTCAAATACAGTGAGAACGAATCCAGTGAGGCTATCAAATACGGTAAGTGTGATCTGAAATCGGTAAGATTGAATCTTTCATTCTCTTTGAATCAAAACTTCAACATGGTATCAGAGCTGATAATGATCTTAGAAAAGAGACTGTAAGAAGTGAGAAATGGGAGCAGGAGCAGCAGATAAAGAAACCATCAGAAAAAGGGATATTCAGTTTGACAGAAAAGAAATGGCTTTGAACGATTTTTCAGCACCATTGCCATCCACCTTTACAGGAGAAAACTACAACTTCTGGGCTGCAAAGATGAAGGCCTATCTTAAAGCCTATGATTTGTGGGAGACAACATAAACTGGAGTTGAGCCTCCACCATTAAGGGCAAACCCAACAGTAGCACAGATAAAACATTATAGTGAAGATGTAGCAAAGAAGTTCAAAGCACTTTCTTGTATACAGTCAGCCATGTCAGATGCTATCTTCACAAGAATCATGACTTGTGAGACTGCAAAAGAGGCCTGGGATATTCTAAAAGAAGAATATCAAGGAAATGAAAGGACTAGGCAGATGCAAGTACTCAATCTTAGAAGAGAGTTTGAGAACTTGAAGATGAAAGACACACAAGCTATGAAAGATTTTTCAGACAGGATGATGAAGATTGTAAATCAAATCAGACTTCTTGGAGATGATTTACCTGATAAAAGAGTGGTGAAAAAGGTTCTAATAAGTCTACCTGAAAAATTTGAAGCAAAGATATCTTCATTGGAGGATACAAGAGATCTGCCATCTATAACCTTGGCTGAATTGGTTATTGCATTACAAGCAACTGAACAAAGAAGGCTAATGAGGTAGGAGGAATAAACAAAAGGAGCTTTGTTTGTTAAGGGAAAGAATAGAGCTCAAATGAGCTTTAGAATGAAGAAACCTCAGGCTGAAAAGAAAGCTGTTGAAGACAGATTCAGGTCTGGAAACAAAAGAGGATAAATTTGCACATTGTCCTCATTGTAAAAAGAAAGGCCATTCACCCAAATGGTGTTGGTATAAACCTGAAGTTCAGTGTAGAGCTTGTAAACAATTTGGTCATATGGAGAAGGTATGCAAAAACAAGAAGGGAAAAAAACCACATCAAGCAAAAATGGCAGAGAATCAGGATAAGCTGTTTGAAGAACATCTGTTCAGTGCCATCAAAGCTTATAGCAAGGCTGAAACTTGGCTATTGGATAGTGGATGCACTCACCATATGACAGCAGACTCCAACATTTTCGTGGAACTGAATGAAGCCTACAGATCCAGAGTTAAAGTTGGAAATGGTGATTTTGTTGAAGTAAAAGGCATTAGAGTGATTGCTGTACAAACTTTCTACAGATATTAAACATATTCCTGATGTTTTATATGTTCCTAAAATAGACCAAAATCTGATTAGTGTAGGGCAATTGTTGGAGAAAAATCATATCTTGATGTTTAAGGAAAAAGCCTGCACTATATTAGATGAATCTGGAAAAGAATTAATGACTGTTGAAATGAGGAATAGAAGTTTCCTATAGATTGGAAAAAAATTAATACTCAAGCATGTTTGGCTGAAGAAAATGAAACATCTTTATGGCATAGACGATTTGGTCATGCTAGCCACACTCCACTTAGGCAAATGCATAACCTTAATCTAGTTGAAAATTTGCCTAAAATCATGGAAGATGCCTATGTCTGTAATGTTTGTCAATTTAGAAAACAAATGAGGTTGCCTTTCCCAAATAATCAGTCAATAAGGGCTGTCAAAAAGCTTGAGTTGGTGCATTAAGATGTCTGTGGTCCAATAAAAACTACCATATTGAATGGCAGCAGATACTTCATCCTCTTTATTGATGACTTGACAAGGATGTGCTGGGTGTATTTTCTAAAAGCCAAATCAGAGGTTGCAGCTATGTTTCAAAAATTCAAACAAATGGTGGAGAATGAAAGTGGATGCAATATAAAGACAATCAGAACTGATAATTGAACTGAGTACAACTGTGAAAAAATTGATAGTTTCTGCAATGATGAAGGTATCAAACATCAGTTAAGCATTCCCTATTCTCCTCAACAAAATGGAGTAAGTGAAAGGAAGAATATGACTATAATGAAAATGGCTAGGTGCTTATTGATTGAGAAAAAAAATGCCTAAGGAGTTCTGGGCTGAGCCAGTTAACATCGATGTTTATCTTCTCAACCGTTTGCCTAGAATATCAGTTGAGAAAATGACTCATTATGAGGCCTGGTATGATGTCAAACCAGATATCTCTCATTTAAAGGTGTTTGGGAGTGTTTGTTATACTCACATTCCTGATGTAAAAAAGAGATAAGCTAAGTGAAAATGCCGAGGTTGGAATACTGGTTGGTTATTACAGCAACGCGAAAGGATATAGGGTGTTCAATCCTAAGTCAAATAATCTCCAGCAAGGATCTCAAAGTTGATGAAGAAACTATATGGGATTGGGAAGCAAGTTCTGTAGAGAAATAAAAAACAAGTGAATTGATTTCTTAAAACAGAGAAGGAGGAATCACTGAAGATGAGTTGGAGTCAGATGATGCAGAGTAAAAATGAGACCACTTGCAGACCTTTATGCAAGTTGTAATTCTGCTATAGTTGAACCTGCAAACTTTGATGATGCAATTTGTAATTCTGCTATAGTTGAACCTGCAAACTTTGATGAAGCATCAAAATCACCTGATTAGATGGCTGCAATGGAAGAAGAAATCAAGATGATAGAAAAGAATGACACCTGGGAATTGACTAATAGACCTCAGCATAAGCAGGTGATTGGGGTTAAGTGGGTGTACAAGACAAAATTGAATCCTGATGGATTAGTTAACAAGTTGAAAGCAAGATTGGTGGTCAAGGGATATGCTCAGCAGTTTGGTATCGATTTCACTGATAAATTTTCTCCTAATGCAAGATATGAGACCATCAGATTGTTAATGGCAATTGCAGCTCAAAGTGGTTGGAAAATTTATCAACTTGATGTCAAATCAGCCTTTCTTAATGGATGCTTGAACGAGGAGATTTTCATAGAGCAACCTGAAGGATTTCTGGTGGATGAAAATTAGGATAAAGAGTATCTATTAAGGAAAGCCTTGTATGGATTAAAGCAGGCTCCAAGAGCCTGGTACAGTCGAATTGATAGCCATCTTGGTTATCTTAGTTTTACAAAGAGTTTAAATGAACAAACTTTGTATGTAAAACAAGTGGAAGAGGAAATGGTCATCATATCACTCTATGTTGATGATTTGTTAATCACAGGTAGCAGCAACAAAGAAATCAAAGAAGTGATGGATGAATTGAAGAATGCTTTTGAAATGACTGATTTGGGAGAGATGCATTATTTCCTAGGAATGGAGATTTATCAGAATCAGCAAGGTATTTTCATCAGTCAAAGGAAATTTGCAAATGATGTGTTAAGGAGGTTTAACATGGAAAACTGCAAAGTTGTTAACACACCCTTAGTTCAGAATGAAAAATTCTTGAAGGAAGATGGTGCAAAGAAGGTTGATGCAAAGATTGACAGAAGTTTGATTGGTTGTCTATTGTATTTAACAGCAACAGACCTTATATAACTTATGCTGCAAATCTTCTATCAAGGTTCAGACAGGAGCCTAGTGAATTGCATTTTCAACAGCCAAAAGAGTTCTGAGATATATCAAAGGAACTGATGACATGGGAATCTGGTTCAGGAAGTTAGAATCGTGCAAGTTAACTGCCTACACTGATAGTGATTGGGTTGGGAGTTTTGAGGACATGAAAAGCACTTTTGGTTACATATTTTATTTTGGATCAAGTAGCATATGCTGGAATTCAATTCAACGGAAGACGGTGGCTCAATCAACAATTGAAGCTGAATACATAGCTGCTTCAAAAGTTACAAATCAAGCAATTTGGCTAAGCAAGGTGTTAGAAGATCTGAAATTCAAGCAAGATGAGGTCACAGTTATCTATTGTGATAATCAGTCTACAGTTGCAATGGTGAAAAATTCGGTCTTCCATGATAGAACAAAGCACATCAAAATCAGATATCATTCAATCAGAGAAGCTCAGGAATAAAGTGAAATAAAGCTGATGCACTGCAAATCAGATGATCAACTCGCAGACATATTAACCAAGTCTTTAGCTTTAAGAAACAATCTTGGTGTTTTCAGCAAAAGTGCCAAGAGGAATGTTGAAATTGATTGACACTTTTGCTGATGTATGGCTACTTATTTTGTGTATCTAAAGTCATGTGGTTTATGTACTTTAGTTGGTAGCCTAATATTTAAAATATTGACCAAGTATGGTCTTTATATTTTATTGTCAATTAGATAGATTTGAGTTGGTAGGATGTTGTAAGGAATATGGTCTTGTAAGTCTATATATTCAGTAAGAAATCGAGCAAATGTAAGCTTCTTTTTTGGTCTGAAAAATCCTCCATTCTTCTTCCTCGTTTTTTCTGCTTGAAACCGGTAAGTTTGCACAAACCGGTAAGCTTAAATCAAATACCGGTAAGTGAAGGAATATTCGTTTCTTTTAAGCTGAAATACGGTAATTTCCCAAACCGGTAATTTGAAATACGGTAAGTTCTTGAAATCTGATAAGCTGCAACTCAAATACGGTAAGAACGAATCCGGTAAGGCTATCAAATACGGTAAGTGTGATCTGAAACCAGTAAGATTGAATCTTTCATTCTCTTTGAATCAAAACTTCAAAAGTGGATATTACTTTGTCATATAGCATAACTCGGGGAACAAAGGGCTATGATTTACATGTCGGGGGAAGAAATCGGAGAATGCCAGGCTATGGTTTTATTGACATGGATGGAGGAAGTTTAAATTCTACTCCTCTAGTTCAAAACTCTAAATCAACCGCTGATTATTTAGGAGACAGATACTTGTGGCATATTTTCCAGAGATGATGTAAGAATAAAAACTGTGCACATATCTACTCTATTCCCTTTATTCATTAGTAGAATGTAACTCATTTTAACATGCTGAAGAAGGCTGGTATAAATTTACTTGTGTTGCAGTTAGATTTGCCAGTGGTCGTTTCTCGTCATGGGCTTATACCAGCTACAGCTGTTCTTGGTGAGTACTCGTCAATTTTCCATTTTTTTCGTCGAGGAGAAAAGGATCTACGACTTCTCTCCGTTACACTAACCTTTGAATTTAGAGCATTGGTTTCATGAATTACTGACTGTTCAGTAGTTTTGTTGTAGTATCATGGCTCCAGATTTTGTGCAGTGGAATTAAAGAAATCAGTTTTGCAGTGGAAATGTAGCATTTTCTTTCCGGGTGAAAGAGATTATTCGAAATGCAAAGAAATGGGCAAACTGAAGAATGCCTTTTGTAAATACGATAATTGAAAGAATAACTACCACACAAATCATTAAAAAAATAAATATAAACTATAGTTACATTAGATAAATAGAAATAATATTTTGCTCATGTTTGATAAGAATTAAATTTTATTTTATTTTAAATCGAAGACAATATTTAATTCAATCACATATATCATGAGATTTAGAATTTTTCAACTACACATTCAACATTATGAACCACCACGACTTATGGTTTTCCGGCCATCTGAGTAGGGGGATTCTCTATGTCTGTGTTTCATAAATGCAAATTTGTGGGCCATTAATTACGAATTACAACAGTTAACAAAGTAATAATTGTTAATTGTCTAAAGTCATTTGTACAGAAAAAATGGATCACAGAATGTTATCAAATACTCATAATGTGTGGGTCCCAAGTTACAATAAAAAAAATACTCACAATGTGTGGGCCCCCGTTATGTGTGTATTATCCGTGAAATTTCTGTGCATAGCATTTCTGTACACATAGGACTTTCCTTGTTAATTAGGAGATGCTAGGGACGGAATGTGACGGAGTGGTATTTTTTGATACTAGGTTCAATTAAGACGTGTTTTGTGTAAATTAAGTCACTATTTGGTATTTATTTTTTCAAAACTTTTTTTTCTCATACTCATTTACACATTCTCACAATAAAACGTAAACTCAAATTTTTTTTCCTACTTTTTAACCACAGATTCTTAAAAAATTTACTATTTAAAAACTCATTCTTTTCAAAAAAAAATTCCGCGGGGCTAAAATCAATTTTTTCTTAGATAAAATATATGGTTAAAAAATTGTAGATTTTATGAAATGTGTGTTTAAGTTAATTGTTGACTCTTATTTGAGATTTTAATCTAAGCCAAACAGGAGCTAAGGTTCAGTCATCAGTGACCTTGGAAATATTGAGGATTTGGAAGTCCTCAAAAGAAAGGTGGAGGCATGACTTGAGAATAGACAAAGGTTGCGTATTCTTTGTTTCCTGGATAACCAGTGAGACAAGAACCATCGGAACCAGAGACGGAAAACAATCCCCATTTTTTTGGAGCTATGCTTTATAATTCTCTCTCCTTAACATACCCAAAACTACTATCATCTTCATTTCCTTCAAATTCCACTTTTGATTCACCTGGAACTTTCAGATTCTCTAAGTGTAAGATTTTTTCTAAGCAATCTTTCATCGATAATGACAATTCCAAGTCGTCCGATTTGTTTCTGCAAAACAACTCGTTTGCAGATTTCATGAGGTTTAAGAAAGGCGACCATGGGCAGCTGCAGACTGCTGTTGTTAGCTACCGCAAGAAGTTCCCTTGGTCCATTCTTCAACCATTTTTTCAGGTAGGTTTTCCTTTTTAATACTTTTGCGCATTTGGAATTTTGGGATATTGAAGGAGGCCCATTTTTCATTTACATTAACATGGGTTTCTTGTTTTTGTGCTTGCGTAGGTGGATTTGGTCTCAACAATTCACATTGCCGATAAGGAGTAAGTCTTACCGGCTCTAATTCCCAAGATTTTCATTGATTGAATTTTTAAGTTCTATTTTTCCTGTCACAATTAACTGAATATGTGGAGTAATAACAATTTTAGCTATGTCTTTATCAATAACTTGTTGTGTACATGGGTGGACTGAAGAAAATAAGTAGAGAAATGTGAAATGGGAGAGGAAATGTCATCCGTTCTATATTTGGTGTGAAGTTGTTTGTTTGCTTACTTATGTGTGTGTTTAGAAATTGGAATCAAATAGAAACGTGGGATGAGGAAGAGAGATTGAAGAAGTGTGTTTACTTCGTCTTGCAATTTCGCTCATCAATTTTAAGTATGGTTCTTTCCATTGTTCTTCCACATTATACTTGCTTCTTCTCGGACCAGCCCTGGGCCTTTGAAAAACCAATTTTTTTGTTTTGTCAAACCATAAATAAACACTCATCTAAGCAATGTATTCTGTTTTGCAGGTACTTTGCAACACTGCAAAAGGAGCTTGAGTTATACGATTGTGTTCTTTATGAAATGGTTGCTAGCAGAGAAAGTTTAGAAAGCAGAACAAATCCGGCTGCTAAAAGGAAACTTAAGGGATCTTATGCACGTGGATTTAACATTATTGGATGCATTCAGCGACAAATGGCTAGACTGCTGATGCTTGATTTCCAATTGGATTGTCTTGAATACCAGGCTGAGAATTGGTACCATGCTGATCTCGACTTTGAAACTTTCAAGTTACTTCAGGTACATGCTATTAGTTTCCTCATAACAACTTTCTTTTCTAGGAGACGTTTTCGGCCTATTAATATTAGTTGATGAAAATTTGTTTATGTTCACTATTCTTAAAAGTCTTATTTTGTTGCCCCATCTATTTCAGCTTGAAAAAGGTGAGAGCTTCTTCACATTTGCCAGAGATATGACACTTAGATCCACCAAAGCTATTTTGAAGCAATCATCGATTCCAGAAGATCTTGGTCCTTGGAGATCTAAACTTCTTTGGGCTTCTCGTGTCCTGCCAATGCCTCTTCTTGGTCTTGTCATCATTGGAAGTCTTTGTGCAGATGTGGGAAGTGAAGCAGCAGAATATCCTGAATTACAAGCCTTGTCAAAGCTTGATTTTGGTGCAGCAATGAAGGTCTTCCTAGCAAAGAGGCTAACATCTGAGTAAGGATTTTCATGTTTGAAGAATACAACATGCTTTCCATTTTCTTGCTGTGAGTATTTTGAATTGAATGTTTCTCTAGGAAAGCATTCCTAGCACTATTAAAGTTCCAATCGGGATTTTTTATAGCTTCAACCCAAAAATTCTATATTCCTTCTCGTGGTTACATAGGTCTAAGATGTTCCAACACTTCTCTACCATCAGTACATGTCAATTAAAATACTTAAAATACATTAATATTATATCTTTCTTTTTGCACCTTTTGTTTTCTAACAAATTTGAACCAATATTCTTAATCTTTGGTTCGAACTTCGAATTTTGCACTTGAAATATCACGACTTTGAGTAGTTTTTTGTTATATCAAAATAACTTTGGAGTTTGTGCATTTTCTCAAATGATAGACTTTTTTTTTTCATGTCAATTTAATACTTAAAATCTTCCCTAGTTTTATATTCCAAAATTTCTTAAATGAGACTAACCATGTCCTTTGATGTGTTGGGGCGATGTCCCTTGCATGGCGAAAATTTACAATAACAATAATTAACTAGGCATTATTTCCAGAAAATGTTGGAAACTTTATAATCTAAAACGTATAGGGACACGCCACATGGAACATGTAGTGCTATGCACGATAGTGTGTTGGGGTTGTCTCTCGTTTGGAATTTAGAAGACTAAATCAAATCTCTGTTTGATTATGATACGATTAACTATATCCCATATAATCTTTAGTTATTTTGAGGATCTGCAAATGTTAGATCTTATGACATGAATTTTTATATACAAATTTTTTTTTTTTTTCTTTTTATCGTTGTTTGTAGACAGTCTAGTATCATGAACTGTGTACTGATGGTGCTAGATAACTGTGATGAAGAGGGAAACAGGACGTGCCTGTGTTACAAATGTATTTTTCTTTCCAAGATTTAAGTTTTACTCTGAGATCCTACTTGTGTACCAGGTTCATACAGGTGACAGCCGATGTGGAGGAGGGATCTGTTATCATCGGTGAGCGTAACAAAGCTGCTATAAAAGCGCTCGACAGAGCAATAAGTGACGGGCACAATAAGATCGCTATATTATATGGGGGTGGGCACATGCCAGATTTGGGAAGGCGTTTGCGAGAAGAGTTTGACCTTGTTCCGTCCCGGGTGCAGTGGATTACTGCTTGGTCAATCACAAATAAGCATTTGACAAGTAAATCGTTTCCTTTTCTGAAAACACTAGCTGAAGTGTTGGGATGGCCATTAAACCGATACCAGACTCTTGCATTGCTCATCTTTTCTTCGGTACTTGCATTGGATCTCTTGTTTTGGGAACTCTTTTTTGGTACTACGGCGAACTGGATCTCTTGTGTAGCATCAGACATATACCAATACATTGATAGTGCTCAAAATGATGTGATTCATTTTGTTTAAAAAGATTCAGTCTAGTTGAAAAGTGTCCCGTAAATATTGTAATATTTTTCTTGGTTATAGCAAGATTTGGTACATGTATTCTCCTTGCAATTGTTGCCAAGATGGTCTGCCCCATGCGTGCTAGATATTGTTTTGCATTTAAGTAGAAGATATGCCAGATTTACCATGCTTCCTTTCAATTCTTCTAGCTCCATTCTAACAATTTTATCGCCAGCCATGACATCCAAATTATAAAAGAATTCGCACTAGTCAATGTATCTTTCTATAATTTTTACTCTGCCCTTTTTGGTTTAGATTAAAAAGTTGATAAAAATTTAAGTTAAAATCAATTATTAATTTTAACCATACATTTGATGAAAACTCGCAAATTTTAATGAATTTTCAAATACACATTTTATTAACTTTTATCAAAATATACTATACATATGATTTTTAGCTAAATCAAATGGACATAGAATCAAGATTGTTTTATAAAATCCACATTTATAAATAATATGAATTAAATTACTTAAACATGCAAAAAGTAAAACTCTAGAGACTAATCCAAATGGAAGACAGTGTATCAACAAAATACTATGAAAATGTGTAGAGGAAGACAGTGTACACCATATTGCAACTTGGATGCTCAAATCTGGATCACACCATCCATTTCCTCGTCAGCAGTTATTTCAACAAGTGCATCAAAATTAATATGATTTTCGACATTCGCAATCGCACATAAAGAGAGTTACAGATAAGGAAACTTTATCCAGCAAGTCGATAAGATCTTCCTCTGAATGCCCCACCAGAAGTTCTTTCGGGCTGGGGAGAGTAATTTGCCTGAGCTCCAATTCTCCATCGCACAACTAGTTTTTGTCTGTGATGCAACAGTAAAAGAAATTGACAGAATCGAATAAAAAGGAGTGAGGAGAGGCAATCCGCCTGTGTGCGTGTGTGTGTGTGTATGCATGATATGTCCCCTGAAGAAACCAAATAAAAGGATACATAAAAACTGGAGTTTTCAGTATGGTTTTCCCACCAGCCATTGGATGCAACACAGTCAGGAAGTAATAGAGATGCCCAGCAATAATTCCTAGAAGATCCGGCGCAATTGGAGAACCAAAAATAACATCCAAGCAGAGCATGGCCCATGGTAAATAAAATGCCTGCAAGGAAAAAGTTGTGTAAGAAATTAACAGGTGCATAATCCAAAATATTCAGAAAAAATATTTACCTTAAGAGACACAAGGCCATATATGTTGATGGCGGCATTAGGATGTTCTCTACTCCAGACGTATAGAAGCATAAAAACAAGTGATACCCCTAAGAAATAGGACCTGAAGAATGGTATTGCAGATAGTACCTAAACACGCAGGTAAAAACCTTGTTATATATAAGAGACGATAGCATCTAGTCATATAAATTGGAATTATACAAAAATATCTTGATGTGAATTGTTGTGCTAGAGGTGAAGACACTGATATAACAAAGGAAATTGTTAACGGAAAAGGCAAGAGGATAATGGAGAGGAAGATGAGATTGAGTGAAAAAGAAAGAAACGCAAAAAATGTTATGTTTGGGAAGTGTTTATAAACTGTTTAAATTATAAACAGTTAAAAATGAGTGGTGGATAAGTGGGGGTCTCTCGAAATATGTAGATAAAAAGTGGTTTAAGTGTTTATAAACATGAGCCAAACATAGGCTTATATGTAATATGTTGAACCTATTCACTGCCCAAATAAAGTGCTCATCATGTTAACCAGTTTACTGAGAAGAAAGAGTGGAACGTGCCAATTTCAGCCAACTTGTAAATGGTAAAAGGTGCATTTGCCCTTGATCCTCTTTAGAATAGAGAGAGAAAGGAAAACGGAGAAAATGAAATGCCCTCCCCACCGCACAGAGAGAGAGAATCTTACATACCAATAGTGACAAAGCTCCAAAGATCATCATCCACAAGAAATCTGCTGTGCGTCTTTGGAAAGGTCCATTTTCCAGTTGGACTCCATATCTTGCTCTACAAAAGATAATTACACAAAGCATTGATGCGCGGAAATCTTAATCCAATAGCACATAATAACTATACCTAAGTGCCACTGGCAAAGCTTATAATATCACAGAAGTAATAACTTAATTGGTTTAACTGGTATGGATCAGAATGTACATCATTAAGAGGCGAATCCCGAAATTGATAGAAAATTTGCCAAGAAAAAAGAAGTTTGTAATCAGGCGCCACACCTGAAAATAAGAATGGATGAAAACCATTAAACAATGTACAACTTGCACAAATCAAGTCCATATGAAATGCATTTGTATCATTCTTCCAAGCAATACATTAATAAATGCTAGTAACCAAATATACCCACAAACAGATAATCATTTGTCTGTTTGTGTTTCTAGAAGAGAGAAAGAGAGAGGGAGCTAGATAAATAGTATTCCACGAAATTTTGTAATATTAGCACTGCAAGAAGTGCTTTAATACAGTATCATGTGTTTGATAAACCTACGTATTTGAGGAGGCCAAGGCCTAGCTCGTGGGAAAAGCAAAGTCTTACTAGATCATAAGCCTGGGTTTGAGCCTCCTTTGGGGAGGATAAGGGTGAAAAATTTGGGGGGGGGGGGGGGGGGGGGGGGGGTATTGCTACCTCTTCGAGTGCCTTGAGATTGCAGTGAGTTTGATGACTGGGGTTAGAGAAATTAGAGGCTGCGGAAGTGAGCTTTGACAGAAAGTCACTAGTGTGGTTCTACTGGGAATAGGACCGACGACCCATATGCAGATGAGAAAATGAAAGGAACTCAAGAGGGATTTGTGTGCGAGCAGTTTCTGGCATTGAAACAGGAGGGATCAGGGAGGGAGTAATGCCAATCATTATAGGGTTTTAACTTCCCCTTAATAAAATATTCTCAAGCAAATATTGGAGAGCCACTCTGTAATTGGGTGCAAACCGAGATCCAGGCAGAAGTTCGTGTGCTTAAGCCAAATGGGTTTGCCCAATTCATGGACTTGGACCAGCCAGTGGAGGACCGAAACATGCTACAAAAACAGGCCCACAGCGGCGTGGGCTCAAACTGACAATTTATCTTCCCCATGGGACTGAGAGGGGAGAATCCAGTATACAATGCACTATGATCTATCCACGAGACAAATTCTTGATCCTATTAGTTATGATGATACAATGGTTGTTGACAAACATAAAAAGAAAAAAAAAAAAAGAAAAGAGGAATGTTTTGCACTAATGATGATGAATAGAACCACAGGTAGAGATGTTACACAACCAATTGATGATTAGTTTTTCCTCCACAGATTTTGACAGATGCAATATGTAACACTGGAGTACGTCCTTGTGCTAAAATTAGCAACAATAGCATTGAGAGTTCTCTGCCACAGGCAACAAATAGTGGAAAAGGGAGATTCTGGTTGTGAACTCTGCATTATTTTGTCAGTGTCTCAAATAATTTTGAGGTTGCGCAAAATCTTTATTTTAGAGAATTTTCTTACTGTTGGTGAAGTACCTAAGAAACTTGTTTGGCCGCCAGGAAAATCATGTGAAAAATGCTCTAGCAAAAAGTGAACAAAAGGACACAGGAAAAATAGTTGTTAAGTGTCTGGTTAAAAGGAAGTCAATGGGAATGGGTATAGTCAATTGATCTGGAGCAGCTAGTTAAAAGTAGTTAATTCAGTAAAAGTGGGTAGTTAAACTTCTCCTGCAAAATATTCCATGTTGCAAGATAAAAATGCCTGAATTTTTCATGCACAGAAGTAATTCACATAGCTTTGTCAAACAATGTGAGAAAAGGAAAAATAACAAACTTTTTGGTGGTTCTTTTGGTGGTTCCATCATCTAAATGATCCAAGAATGATTTTTATTATTATTCCTACAAACAAAATTGGACCTACATTTGACCCTCAACAACACAGGGTTTTCACATATATTGGTGTCTTTATGTTCCTCTCATTTTTGTTTCTCTCTTGGTTAGCAAATGGTTATCTTGAAAGTTTGGTTTTAGCATGAGTATTTTGTTTAGAATTCTGTAACAGTAGTGAGGACCACAATACAAGTGTACATGTTTAGGTTCCAATAAAGTTTTTCACAAAAAGAACACAAAGGCAATGTGACAAAAGTAACTTCAAATAATATCATTTATACAACTCATGTATCACTATTTTTCATTTTTAAGATTCAGATAAATTAATAAGATAATATCGTTATATACAATGAAAATGGTATTTATCAACTTTCCCAGAGTGACGAGGAATAAATAGGAGTCATAGGTACAAATTATTTATGTTAGAATTAATTATCCATAAGCATTATTGTAAAATGGCTCAATAAAAATTAAAAATTCACCTGAAAACGAAAGATAACTAGCTCATGAAGCAATGCAATGTGTTCAAGCTGGAGCAACCCAATTTGGCATGCAATGGTCGTCAACAAACATGCTGTCCCATATGCTTTACTTGTCGGTGGAAGTGACTTGTAAAACCTGAAAAAGAAAAGAATAAAGGGGTGTAGTTAAACTTAAACAAGGAGAATCAAACATTCGTATTCTAAAAAAATAGGGTCAATCATATACTATAAATCTTATGGGAATAAAGATCAACCACTGAAACCCTTCAATGTCCAAATGAATGGACTCACCAAAACTACGAAAGGATTGCAAAGCTGTTTCTCAAGTAAGTTTCCATTAGAAATATGAAAGAGAGTAAAGAGAATAAATCATACAGTGAAAAAGAAAGGTTCAATTTTCAAGAGAATGGAAATAGAAACATAGCCCTGTGAAGTTATTTATGAACTTTAATGCAAAAACACTCCCCTAGGGTAATGTAGTGGATTCCCGCACGTACACCAAGACAAGTGTGGTAAAGTAGTAGAGTCACGCACGTACTGAAAATCGACATCAGGACAAGTGTGGTAAAGTAGTAGAAAGTCTTATCATATGATAAGGGGCAACCCTGAGACAACATGTGGCAATGACCCAGCCCAACGTGTGAAAGGCAAGAGTTCCAGTGTGTGAATTTCAGTACATAAAATTAGGAAAATTTTAATCATTGAAAATTTTGTTTAAGAAAGTCAATATAGTGAGAAAAATTATAAAAGCTTTGTCAAATTTGTTTTATAGAGCAACCCAAAGTTATCTTAATATATCAATCGTCACTCAAAGTCAATTCATCTATAAAGCTAAAAATGCATTAATTTCATTTTGAAAACAAAAGTTTATTAAAATAATGATACAATGTATAAATGTATATTATCGAGGTAATTACAGGACGTGCTCGTGTTCTACATGTTTGAAGCATTGCGTATCATGTTTTCATGGTGCATTGGTATCATGCTCTGTAGATTATGAATATATCAAACCATGAATGCCTATATCAACAGAAACCACATTATTAATCCAGAATCATTAAAGACAGATGAACAATACATTCTAGAAAATTTCATATTTGAGGAAGGGAAGCTTAATAAGATTTAGTGAAAGCATCAACTTGATGGGGATAAAGGCAATTTAACAGACCAAGTGATATCTTTGTCTTTTACTCGAAGGGCATCTTATTCTGTTCACTGAGTGCTATCTATTTTTTTTACTATGTTCACTCTACATGGTATCATGGTTTGACAATGAAGCAACTCTGATTCTTACCATCGGGTAAAACCAAGTAATTTATGGAGACCAATCTCTACCATTCTTTTTTCTTTTTTTTTTATGTGAAAAAATACTTCATTCATGAAGGCAAAATAGCCTTAAGAGAGGTTACTATAGTGTTTATCAATGAAACTTACATTTTTAATGAAAAAGGGGACACTATGCGACCAAAGTACCATACCCTGAAGGGACCATGCATGCCGTGCCAAGTGATGAGCAACTTAATTTGTAATCCTATTGCAGTGATAGAGGTTACAATGTAGAAACCGTAGCATTAACTCCTTTATTTCAGCTACCAAAGGGCGGATGGGTACTAAGGTTAAGGTTGGTTTGCTGATTTCCTTCACCAGGAATAGGCAATTACTCTCCACCACTAAGTGATGCTCATGTTTAGACTTAGTTATAGGCCTCTCACAATTGCAGCCGCTTCGATGTGTTCACGTTCTAGGATGCATCTTTCGAGGCCACTCGCAGCCATAATTATTTCTCCTTCATAATCCCGTAAAATAATTTCAAGTCCAGCCTTGTTAAAATCGAAGAAGAGGGCACCATCAACATTGAGCTTGAAGGTATCTCAAGGTGGTGCAGACCATCTATATTTGCGAGGTAGCACTCCAGAAGTAGTGTTTTGAGGGATGCCAAGTTCAGTGGCAAGTTTATTGGCCAAGCTAGTCGCAATCACTTGCTGTGGTGGAAGGTCGTGATCATGCAACATTTTATTCCGCCGATACCAAAAGCCCCAAGTAATAAGCAGAAAATCAATGAGCACATCCTTTGAATTTGATATCAATATGTCCGAAGTTGCTTGCATGAAACCTTCTGGATAACTTTTGTTCTGTAGCACTGGGAATCGGTTGGTAAGGTGAAGATGGATGGAGGGGCAATGAAGTAGGACATGACATAAGTCTTCCACGTCGTGATCACAAAAATAGCATTTGGTGTCAACAGGTAGCTTCCTACAAACCAGATTTTGTCTCTTGACAGACTCTCCAAGCAAAAATCTTAATTTTTTGAGGGATTTTTAGCTGCCATAAAATGTCCCAGAATTTCTTCTTTTCAACAATGTTTGAAGGGGTGCCTCGATCTGGAGTTAGGCGGGTTTTAAAAAATCTGTATGTGCTGATTACGGTATAAAGGCCAGATTTCTCATGTTCCCAGGTCTAGACATCCTCTACCTCCGAGTAGCTTGGTTGAATTTGGAGTAGCTCATGACATAGGAGGGTAACGCTAAGGCCACTAATTTGAGGAGAACTTCTCTTTCTCCTTGGGAGAACATTCCACTTTTCAACCCTTGCAATTTCGACCAGATTTTGTGTTTAATTTCAAAGAAAGCTCGGCTCTTGGATCTTCCTACCATGGGTGGCAACCCTAGGTACTTTTCATATTGCTGGATTTGCGGGACGTTCCATAGATCTATATTCTTGCTGCTCATCGTGCTTCACATTTGCACTAAAAACCATTGCGATTTTATCCTTGTTTAGTTGTTGGCCTGACGCCTCCTCATAAGTACTTAGGATGCCCTGCAGTAGAGAAGTAGTTGATGCGTTTGCTTCACACAAAATCAGGCTGTCATCCACAAAGAGGAGGTGATTTAGTCTTGGAGCTCCTCGGCAGATTCGGACCCCAGTCACTCTATTTTTCCTTTCGGCTTCCTTCAACAGGCTGATTAATCCTTTAATGCATAAAAGGAATAGGTAAGGAGAGATAGGATCTCCTTGCCTTAAACCCGTGCAGGGGATAATGCGTCCAGTTGGTGAGCCATTGATGATGACTGAGAACGATGCCGTAGTAATACACTTCATTACCAGCTTAAAGATCTTTTCATGGAACCCCAACTTGTGCATAACCGCATCAAGGAAGGACCACTCCACCCTATCGTAGGCTTTGCTCATGTCAAGCTTGAGGGACATGTAACCCTTCTTGCCCCTTCTTCGCAAAAAATGGAGTACTTCATACGCCACAAGTACGTTGTCTGAAATCAGTCTTCCTTTGATGAAAGCTGATTGTGTTTCTGAAACCACCGTAGGTAGCACTCATTTTATCCTGTTAGCCACCACTTTAGAAACCAATTTATAGAGGCCATTACAGAGGTTGATCGGCCGATAATCCTCGACTTTCTGGGGATTTTTTTGTCTTTGGAATGAGTGCGATAAATGTGTGATTTACCTCTTGAGGGAACTCACAAGAATTCAAGGCATGTAGGATAGCATTAGTTATAGAAGGGCCAATATGAGGCCAAAACTTTTGGAAAAAAAGAGGAGGCATACCATCGAGCCTGGGGGCTTTGTTAGGGTGCATTTCCTGCAATGCCTGGGAGATCTCGGCTGCTGTGTAAGGCTGTATAAGCTCATTGTTCATATCTGTTGTTATTTTGCTCTCCATATTGCTCAGAACTTCAGCTTAATTGCTCGACCCATTAGAGGCAAACAGGTCAGTGAAATAGTCGATGATTAGGCGGTCACACGCTTTCCCTTCCTGCTAATTCCCTTGCTCGTCCAACAACTTAGTAATTGTGTTTTTTTGCCTTCTCTGGGATGCTTTAGCATGGAAGTGCCTTGTATTCTGATCTCCTTCTTTGAGCCAAGCTGTCCTTGACCTTTGTTTCCACATAATTTCTTCTCTATCCATCCAGGTTTGCACCTCTTCATTAGCTTGTCGAAGGACGTTTGTATCAATGGTTGTCGGGTTCTGGTTCTGTATTTGAGCTAGCTTTGATCTGGCACCCTTCAGTTTTAGTTGCACCTTGCCAAATGTAGCCTAGTTCCAAGATTGGAGGTGATTGCTACAGCTACTTATTGCTCTGCTGATGTTGTCCAGGTTCTGGGGATTGTTTTCGGACCACTGGGTTTGCACAATATTGGAGCACTCGGTTTCTCTCAGCCACAGCTTCGAAGCAAAATGGTTTAGGGCCTTCTAGTGTTGGAGTAGTTCCTTCAATCTGGTTCCAAATCGGGAGATGATCCGAATATGTAGCTAAACCGTGGGTGATGGAAGCATGTGCAAAAAGGCGACACCAAGAGTCATTCGCGATGAAACGATCAAGCCTTTCAAAAATCCTTGCGCGATCATGTCTGCCGTTATACCATGTGTATTTAGGACCTGTGAAGCCAAGGTCCCGTAGCTCGCAATCGAAGAACATCTGTTGGAAATTATCTAGTTGCTGAATCTCTAGCATTCTTATATAGCTATCAAGATGCATATTTTAGGATAAACATTTTAAGCCACATTACCCAGCCTTTTTACTCCGACAAAATTGACTTGTGGCATAAATCTTTGATTTCACATTTAACATCATGATCTACCAATTTAACTCTGGCACATCACACAAGGGACTAATGATAAAATTATTGCTAAGGTCATTCAAGTGTTGCTTCATATCTACTTCTAAAGATCACCTTGGAGTATCCTTAAGTATATGGCAATATC
This sequence comes from Osmanthus fragrans, assembly GCA_019395295.1. Taxonomy (NCBI): domain Eukaryota; kingdom Viridiplantae; phylum Streptophyta; class Magnoliopsida; order Lamiales; family Oleaceae; genus Osmanthus; species Osmanthus fragrans. Next base: position 12,616,154 of record CM033347.1, on the reverse strand, counting down.
CAAAAACTAAAGAGGCACAACATTTCCCAAGATAGCAAGTTTCCAAGAACTGCAAGTCCAACAGAATACCATGATCATTTCCGGCAATGCAGCAACAAGGCCATTTTGTAATTTCGATAATAATTGGAACTCAACTGCTCTTCTCGTGTGCATTAAAATTTGAAACAATGATATTTTTCTCTCTCCATTCCCCGTCCTAGAACCATAGTCTTGTTACATCAGGTCATCCCTTAATATCCAAAACTTCCTTCTTAAGAACCACCGTTTGATATCATAGACATAAAGAAATTTCAATTATCAAAGTTAGGCCCATATCTCAAGTCGACAATCAGAATCTTATACTGAGAGTAATAAGTTGGGGAGAAATTAAACTCATTCTTAACCATTTTATAAAGAAACTGACAGTTAATCATAATTCCTAACCCCCCCAAAAAAAGAATTAACCAAAAGGGTAGTCAATCACAAAAAAAAACCAATCCAGAAATACAAAAGTATAAAATCAATTGCAAAACGTGAGTAAAGGCTTACAATATTTGATAGATACACACACATGTATGAATATATATCTATAGAAGTAGAGAAAATAAATTACTCAGCAGGGGAAGACATGGTGAATCCGCAAAGTCAATCGAGTGGAAGACCTATTCAGTTCTGCGATCTGAAATGTATAACCGGGAAGAAAAATTACTTGGTGAGAAAGAAATGAAACAGCTAACAAATTCTTGGAGATTTTGTATTTTCGGTTTAGAAAATTTTACTTTCAGCGGATGTTAATCAAATCCCAGCAGTAACCTAGAAGGTTCGCTTTTATTTCCCGTGAGCCCTTCCATGTAACAAGTACAGCTCTCTAGCATAATTTAAAATTTTAGCCCCCATTTCATGTTCATTACAATGAGAAATTGAAATGATATATATTTTTTTTTTTTGAAGAATATTTGATTAAAATATTAAATATTAAATTTACGAGCAAAATATGATACTAAAAATGAGTACGAAAATAAAGAGTTTTAATTTTTTTTAAAAGTTAAAATCAAAATCAATATGTTACAAAAATTTTACAAATACAAGTTAAAGTTTATTATATTAAGCACTAGTTTAGCAAAAATTAAAATTGTAATTTTAATTCAAGTAACAATCAGCCATTAATTTTAATCATACATTTCATGAAATCCACAATTTTTGCAATCATATATTTTATTAATTTTTGTGAAAATTTAGAAAAAAAAAAATTAATTCTAATTCCCACGAAACAGGTTTATATCACTTATACTAATTTAGTTGTACAAATATGCTAATCTCTAAAAAAAATTCCAAGACATTAAAAAAAAAAAAAAGATTAAATATAGAAATACAAACTTAATGGTAGGACCTCGACTTAAACCACAAAAGGAAAATCTAATTTCGACCAACATATAGGGAGTACAAGAAATATTAAAATGAACCGAGCTGAGTACCAAGCCTAATCTTACGGGCCTTGTAGAGACCCTCTCATAAACAGGAGTGGGATTGGTATTTTTTTAATGATGCGGACCCACCTCATGTGAGAGGCTTATCTCGTCAGGCCTGACAAAACAGCATAATTCTATTAAAATAAAATAAACTAGTGACTTCATCTCCGTCCTAAATGTCATGTTACGTGTGATGCTCATAAGGTTCAGTGTCTGTATTATACTTGTTGGTCAATGGAGACCATCCACCCAAACCCAATTGAAAATGCCCTACATCGGTGAGTGTGGTAAAAACATTATGTAGTCTCCAGTTAGGAATATCAACGAGCCGAACCAAGTCGACACGGGCCAAAATTTAAGGCGTACTAAACGCTTAATTATAAGGAATGAACAATTCAGTCTAAACTCATCTCATTGTGAGATTCTTTAAATCTAGTATGACTAAGAGGAAGATACGCAGGTCACGCCTTTTTTTCCTTCCTGTTTTGATGTTGCCAGGTTTTTTTTCAAGCTACGAGCCGACTCGGGGTTTGGAAAAGCCTCCCTAAAATGGGGCTCGGCCCTAGCCGAGGCTCGGTTCCTCCGAGCCTTGAGTCGTTGAACCTTTTTGTCATCTCTATCTCCAGCTCATAGGTAAAAAGGGTTCTGCATTAAAATTAAACTCGTAATTTGTTATTAGCTACTTGTAATGCTAACGAATTGGCTTCTACTTGAATAATTTTTCACTCATACAGTCTATGTCATTTATGAATTGTGTCTCTTACTTTATTCGTATTCCTGATCATGATTCTTCATGTTTATTCTTTGAACACTTTATCCTCCACTGCATGTATAAGATTGGTCCCACTTTAATTAGGTGGCTCTTGAAATTATAAAATGAGGCATGCTTAGTAGATTTGTTATCCCAATTACCAAACAGACCCTTATCGAGATTTCTTAAAGCAGTTCATCAATTTTAAATTATCTTCATTTTTCTCTTGCAATGTCTAGTGTGTTGCAAGTTGTCCTTGAATTATCTAGAGTTTCCAAATTGCCCCTTGACATTTTCAATATCCTGCAAATTGGTTACTAGATTTTATAGGTTTTGCAAACAGTTCCTAAACGTTCTGATTGCTGCAAACTTTCCCCTTTTCTTCATTTTGTTCTTGCAATGTCTAGTGTGTTGCAAGTTGCCCTTGAATTATCTATATTTTCCAAATTGCCCCTTGACATTTTCTATATCCTGCAAATTGGTTACTAGATTTTATAGGTTTTGCAAACAGTCCATAAACATTCTGATTTCTGCAAACTTTCCCCTTTTCTTCATTTTGTTCTTGCAATGTCTAGTGTGTTGCAAGTTGTCCTTGAATTATCTAGATTTTCCAAATTGCCCCTTGACATTTTCTATATCCTACAAATTGGTTACTAGATTTTATAGGTTTTGCAAACAGTCCCTAAACGTTCTGATTACTGCAAACTTTCCCCTTTTCTTCATTTTGTTCTTGCAATGTCTAGTGTGTTGCAAGTTGTCCTTGAATTATCTAGATTTTCCAAATTGCCCCTTGGCATTTTCTATATCCTACAAATTGGTTACTAAATTTTTTAGCTTTTGCAAACAGTCCCTAAACATTCTGATTGCTTCAAACTTTCCACTTTTCTTCATTTTGTCCTTGCAATGTCTAGTGTATTTCAAGTTGTCCTTGAATTATCTAGATTTTCCAAATTGCCCTCTGACATTTTCTATATCCTGCAAATTTGTTCCTAGATTTTATAAGTTTTTTCAAACAATCCCTAAACATTCTGATTGCCGCAATTTTCCCCTAAAATTTAAGAATAATGTAAATTAGTCCCTGAATTTTCTATTTGTGTAAATCAGTCCCTATCATTACTGGTTGCTCTAATTCACTCCTTATTTTTATCTGCTGTAAATTAGTTCTTGAAGTTTTAATTTGATCCAAATTAGTCCCTAAATTATTGTGTTGGCCAAGAATGAAGTAGGGTTGGTGATAAGGTCTATCCAATTATATATCCCAGGCCCACTAATACAGAAGGCCCACCCAATTCAAAACCATGGCCTAAATTCTTATGCTAATTGCTATCCTCACAAGTTGGCCCCAGCGTCCTGCCCAAGTATTCCATTGGGCTGGGTAGAAGCCCATTCACTCCACACAGACACTTACCCTCATTTTCTTTCAAAACTTCAAAAATACCATCTTTTTTAATTATTAAAAAATATCTCATTTTCATTAAAAATAAATATTTAAAAAATACAATTTACTTCGAATTACATTCATACCCTCGATGTTTTCAGTCAAGTGAGTCAAGAGTGAATGTTCTCTACCTAGCTAGTAGAAATGATGTAATTGATTCAATTTGTGTACACACGGGACCATTCGAAGACTAAGAACGATTGATATTGGTTTGGCTCTCAAATCGAGATTAGAAGTACGAACCAAGAAGGACATGGGAGGGGTGACTTATTCCTTTATTTTCCGTTTTATGATTTTATTTTAATATGTAGTGCTTATTTTACTCATTGGGACCTAATAATCACTTTATGATAAATGAGGGAGTAGATTGCAATTTTGATTGCATTAGGGTTATAGTAAATAGCATTGGCGAAACATGAGGGTTTTCTAATGATGCTTTTGTTATTGAATAAAAGAAATAAAATTAAGGCTTGGTCGATCCTATATTGTCAAGCACCCGAAATGCATCATTTTTAATTTTTCTATAGACTTAGCCAAGAGAGCCCTTTAGATAACATCTTTGAATACTCTTTTGTAGATTTTACTTGGTCATGTACCAAGGTAAAATTTTCGAATAGAGTAAAGGAATATTAAGCCATGCCGCTATAATCCGCCATATATGTGGTGTCATCATACACATTCTTGGTGGGTCCTAGTGTGTCCACTCAAAAGGCTGCAGAAGGTGATGGTAGTCGTCCTCAATGAAGCCTAACAAGCTAGTAGAAAATTATGGCATGAAGCAAAAATTCATGTGTAAAAAGGGAATACAGGCTCCTCTTGGGGAAACATATCATAGCAATTGGAGATATAAAGTAATATTAGGTAGAGCAAATCATGGAACTGAAAATGTCACTGATCATGCACACCTTCATCCCTAAATTATATTCGAAGTTTACTGAAAAATGCCTTGTTGTTGCTTAGAAGGTGGACAAAGTTCATAACATATAGAATGGATGGTGGCACATTGTTTAGTTCTTCTTTGTTACCTAGACAGGTATGATAGGTTGGATTTTCATGGCCTCGTTGGATGGTTGTTGAACTCAAGATATGGCATCAATTCTTGAAAAAAGATAAGAAAAAAGGTTTAGATCATAGTGGGACAACCTATGTGTGTTTATGTGTGTGTCTATTAGCTGATCCATGTGAGAAGAATGATGGCCTAGGATGAGGTTTGTCTATTTTTCTTCTATTTTCTTTCTTGGTACCATGGCCCTTCACTTATTTGGAGAGGTATATATGTGTGGGGATTATGGGATTAGATCCACCTAGGATTGGCTTCATATTAATACCAATATTTGCCTTATGGGCTCATGCATGCTTAAAACCCTAACAAAAAAGTTGATTTCTTTCAATATACATGCATAATTGTAGACATACACACATTGATTTAATGATTCATAGCTATACAAATAGTCAATAGAAATATTATTTAAAATTTTAGGTAGACCACAATGTCTCTCATAATTGATATATATGTTATTATGTTTCTAACATAATTGAATTGAATTTTGGATGATATTTCCGCCATCAAGTGTCATTTAAATATGATTTCTTTCAAATCACCTGAAGAAACGAGCGTTTCTATCAAAATATATCTTCTTAAAGTTAATAGATTAAAATCATTTCTCGCGAAAAATGCATTTTAATTTTAAAGTGGTATACGGAATTAATAGCTACGTAGGTAACATTAATATTATTAATAAAGAATTTTACTTGAATTTAAGCATTTGCTAGACCTCAAAATTTTGAATTAGAGCTTGAATGGAAGACAGCCCTTTGCTTTGGTAGAGGTCAAATAGGTGTTATTAGGAACAAGAAATCTACTAAAAACGATCATCTAGACAACTAATCCAATCAGCATCAACGTTAATAGCGTGAAATCAGGAGAAAGTTACAGAGATAGACCATGGGATTGGGAGATTGTGACTTTCAAGCACCTAAGAACTCTTTTCAGCCTACAAATGAGCAGTATGTGGGCAGTGCATGAACCAAGATATCTTGTTCACTTGAAACCAATGTATGGTCTACTAAAAGTGCAATATGAGACAGCTCCAATTATGGTTTTAACTTGTAAAAGGGAAAAATTTGGTAAAGACTCACCATCTTGGAGGGATAAAGTTGACCCTAATGACATAGGACGGTAATAGGATTTGCCGCTGCCCTGTATGCTTTATCAAGTGACTGCCGACATAGATGAAGGAACTTCATTCATACTTTCGAAGTTTTCAACAAAATGATAGACTTCAAAATTGTAATTACATAATATAGATAGTACTTTATTTTAAATATTATCTAAAATTTTATTAGATAAACTCATTTTGAACATTTTTTGTACTGATAAAGTTATTTAAAATTTTGAAACTAAAGTACAATAAAAATCTTTTAAAAAATAATAAAAGCTAATTAACTAAAGTTAAATAAAAGGTTTTTTAGTAAAAGAAAAAATAAAAAAATAAAGCGCGCCAAGTTGTGCATTAAGCGATCAATTTAGCAGTTGATCGTGTAATTCGCACTTATTTCCAAGGTAAAGTGTTATGCCCACGTCTCGCTTATGTGTGCTTTTTATAACACAGCTTGAGAAAATGAAGGACGAACAAAGATTGTTAAAACCTCAATTAAAACGAACTATCTGGGTTGTGTGTACAAGTACTTGGGAGATATCTTGAAAAAAAAAGATCTTTGTTAAGTTTGAAAAAAGCGACGAGTGAGGAAGAATCAAGAAACCATAAGTGATACAAACACAAATTTCTTTTAATATAAAATAAAACATGAAGGCTACCCTACTTGTACACTTTTGATATATATAATTGTTTACAACCCCCTCACATGGAGGGAGAGCCCACATATAATTTATTATGCAAAAATGCTACTTGTACATCAAGATTTATACATAATGGTGTCTCTTCTCTCACATGGAGGGACCCACTCGATTATTTTATTCGAGTGGGTCCCCTCCCATGTGAGGAGGGTGTACACCCATAGGTACACTTTGATGTACCAGTAATAAATAGTTTATTATTTATTATGCGTGCTCCCCTCCATGTGAGGGAGATGTAACATATTATGTAAACCAAAAGTCTACAAGTAGACTAATCGTAAAAAGAATAGAGAATACAAAAGACTCGCGCTAAGAATATTGACCTCCATTTTGAAATAGACACATTAAAAAACCAATGATTCTTAAAATATAGACACTAACTACTTAACACATATAATGCTAAATAATTAGCTAAGAGCATGGACTACCGTGACTCATTCAACTACAACATTAACAAAACTAATTTTCCTATAAAAAAAAAAAAAAATAGACTTATAAAACTATGATTGTACGTAGACCTCTTCATCCTACAAGCCTTTGTGATGCTAGAGGCTTTATCATTTGATGGGAAGTCTCAAAATAATCATGGTCGTGTATTTGATGTCCTGGCATTTTTTTCCTTCAAAAAGGGTAATACACGAGACTCTCATGCGTACTAGGCATATTTTGTGCATGGTTTGTGTCAACTAGAGAACATAGTACTACAAAAATGATCGGCTGGGGACTTAAAATGCTACTAAGTGAATACACTGGAAATTGTTATGCCTCTACCTGCGAAGTAGGTCACGTGAAAGCATGCTAAGCAAAAAGCCATGCCAAAGTCACATTCCACTTCGCATCGCCTCTTCCATATGCCTTTTTCGAGGATATTAGGCCATGCATTTAGGTGCCTCTCTTGGAACGAGGTGACGCATTACCTCTCTGCTACAGTGCATATTCAAGGTGATGGACATTTGCTACAACCTTATCCTAAAATACACGAAGTACAATGTACAAAATGATTGATGTGAAAGCTCTACAGTTGTAACGTCTCATTAGATCACAACTTTTGAGCCTATGTTCAGGGTATACACAACCGTTGTATCCCGCCACTGCTATAGTCTTGTGTAGTATGATGAGAAAAAAACGGGGGGATTGGTCACAGATATTTGATGCGGTGTCTAAGTGTATATGTAATATACACGTGGATGAGAGATGGACTGTTGACAACTGGGTCTTGTTGGATTCGTAGATCAACAAAAGCTAATATTACAATTTTTCCAAAAAATTATGATATATAATTTGGTCAACAATAAAGTGAGTTAATTCAATAGGACAGAGACAAATATTCCGAAAAGGAAAAATGAAATCACCATTTGGATTTGAATTCCTAGTCTAACAAAAATCATGAAGCAAAAGGAATATTTATGAGACCCGATTCCAACGTTGATATAAGCTAACAATCGGGTCACTTGTTTCACTTCCATGAGTCATTAGTATAACAGATGGGTCATTGTAAGAAGAAAAAAACATTTTTTTACCTTACTAGAATTATCGTTTTATTTATATCATTATACAATATTTAATTTTGTCATTTATCACGAGTTTTAGTCGCTACAATTTGAATTTTAACATTTATAGATAAATTACGGAATTTAAATATTGTTCTTTTTTTGGTAATGAATAAGTTTTAAAATGCAAAATAATTCATCTTCTGTTTGTAATAATTTTGGTAACCCAATGTAATTGACAACTTAGAAGACAAGGTTTCGATCCCACCAAAACCAATGACCGGTTTGGATCAGTAGAAAATGTTAAATATCAATCCAGTTCAATTTTGAACCACAATGGTTTAAAAGAATAAACAGTTCTAAAATCACTTTCGTCGATTCCATTTCAAAACATGTCAAGCAGCCGTACATCAATCAAAATAAAAAAATAAAAAAATTTAATCACACATTTTTACAATAAAATACTTTGTACGTTAATTTATTTTTGTCAAAAAATTCATCTTAACGGTGTTCAAAAAACATGTAACTAATCACTTCAACAAGGAGCAAATTCAAGTACCCTCTTCTCTTGAACAAGATTTGATGGGTGTGGCTCCCAAAAATCGATTACAGGCCCCACTCTGAGCTATTTTTAAAACCCAGTTTAAGTCTATTTTCTGACAATGTTGTTGTGTTGAAAGCAGAAATTGACATCCCAAGTTAGACGACCAAAGTTACACTTGTTTTCTGCCACTTACTTCGGTGGAATTTTACCCTTTTCTTTCCATTTAAAGCCTGCCCCTGTTTCTTATCCAACTCCTGTGGATGTAAATGGAACACCCCACGGGTTTTTTAAATAAAACATAGAACCCTACTTCTTGTACAAGTCCGTTTACCGGATCCTGTACAGGACAGATACATGGGAATGGGAGGTGCAGACCCAGTATAGGACAGACACATGGAGATGGGAGGCGGTTACAGGGCCTAGTAAACAGGCCTGTGCAGCATGCTTAATTCTAAAACATATAACCCATATAACCCTGAAAATTTTTGAAAAAGAAAAAAAAAAAACTGATGATTTTTTCCAGGGAGATGATAACTTTCGAGCATTTTTTTAAAACCAATTCAAGGGCTTATGGTATTAATAATGTAAATAAAGCAAACTACAAATTTCGGTGGGGTTGGACCTAACCTTTAGTTGATGGTGCAATAAAAACAAACTTACCCTATTCCGATATGAAGAGTACAATGAAAAATACAAAAGTTAAAGAATTACATTTTATGCGTTATGGTCATAATCTTCATCATCATTATAGATTAATTGCATTCTTTCTCTAACTTCTAGTTATTTTCATACTCGATACTCAAAAAAGATTATGTGAATTTATTATTTTATTTCAAGTTCGAAAAGTTCATATCTTCTTCACAATCTCATAAAATGTATCCAAAAATGTTTCCAGCATGTTCGCTTACTTTCTAAGACTCTAACCAAAAAATTGTCTCTCTACTCTGACCTCACTGGCAACATCATTATTAAAGCTACACATTTCGATATCCAATCTTATCTAACACCAACTATTAATCTTCACGAATCACATTTTTAGTGTCTCCATGAACAAATGGTCATTCTCAATACTTCACTAGCTGTAAGCAAATGGAAACTCAATCTTATTCAATTAAATATACAAGAATGAGTAACATGATCCCATACTAGTGAGTGGAATTGCAAGGACAGATGCAAATGTCTTCAAATGGGCATCAAACTCATCCTGTCACACTAACACTCATGTTTACCCTTTTGGTTAAGTACTTTTTTTTAACCATAACATCTGTTTTCAACCACCCCAAAGGCTGTTGCATGTTAAGAGACAAATCAATTTCAAGCAAAATTTCTCATTTACCAGTTTTTGGGTTTTTTTTTGTCTTTACAGACCCAAAAAGCAAAAATAAAATCATTGATTCACAATCAAGATTGATTTGAATCAGAAAAAAAAAAAAAAAAAAATGGAAAATTGTTAAAAATGAAAATAACATCAGTGCAAGGTCACATCGGTACAAATTTCTATGATCTTCATCATGATGTCACTGTAACACAGATCAAGGGCTCCCTTTCATTCTCATAATCAGATTCACTGGGCAATGCTGTTTCACCACATCCTGTACATGTAAGCACCTGAGCCCTCATGGCTTGGTACTCCCAGTTTGTGGTCCCAACCACACGTAGCATTAGACCAGCACAACAAACTTGGGCAGATAGCAGCCCAATCCAAAGTCCACAAAATCCAACGCCAAGCAAGAAACCTAGCCCAATTGCCACCGGCATCCCCACTAGATAGAATGCACCAAGGTTCACATTAGCCGCGGTCGACGGTCGGGCTGTCCCACGTACAACCCCACATCCAACGGTCTGTGGACAGTTCCCGAGCTCACATAACCCTAGGATTGGCAGAGCAGCGGATGTCAACCGTATGATGTTGAGATCATTGGTGAACATTGGAGCCCACAAATTTCTAACTGATATTGCAAACATCATAGCGGATAAGCCCATTAAACCAGCTAAAAAGCTTGACACAATTGCCGAGACTCGGGCTTTCTCGGGACGGTTTGTGCCAAGTTCATTTCCAACCCGAGTCGACACTGCAAACCCAAGCGAGGAGGGAAACACGTAAAGCAAAGACGTAGTTTGAATCAAAATGCCCATGGATGCCACGGTTGCCTTGGGGTCCACTAAAAGTCCACACAACACAATCATAATCTCATACCACCACCACTCTAGACAAACAGAAACACAGCTCGGCCCAGCCAGCTGAACAAGCGGAGCCCAGCCAGTCAAACACTTCCAACTTGGCTTCGTCCATGTTGGCACGTGCAATCCACGAGCCCAGACGTAAAAAATAACCGTCAACAACACTATAACATTTGAAGCGGCTGAGGCAGCTGCAACACCAGCCACGCCAAACTTGAGCCGGAAAACCAACAAGTAATTGATGGGCAAATGCACAGCTGTTCCAGCAAGTGAAGCCATTGTTAGCGGCTGAGTAATACCTTGCGCCCGAAGGTAAATCCTTACGGGATGAACAAATGAATTGGTTATGAGGTCAGGAAGTGAAAAAACAAGATACGTGCCAGCCAAGCGTGTGATGTTGGGATCTTGATGTAAATACAGAAGAATCTTGGAAATATTGATCCAAAGAAATGTAATTGGTATTGAAGAAACTAGAAGAAAAATAATAGACCTTTGCAATGTTAAAGAAAGGAGCTTGGGTCTTTGAGCTCCGAAGGCTTGCGAGCAAAGGGGTTCCATTCCCAGTGCAAGACCCGATAAAACTGAATAACCAGTGATATTAGCGAAGGCTATGGCTAAAGAGCCTGCAGCCAGTTCAATGTCACCAAGGTGGCCTAGAAAAAGCATCGAAAGCATAGAGCGAGAATAGAAAATAAGTGCAGTTAATGCTATAGGAAAAGCAAGGCTGAAGAGTTGTTTAGTTTCATTTAAAATCTCTGAGGGAGTTGGCACGAGGGATGGTTTTTCTTTGGTGGGTTTCTGGGATCGAAGGATATTTGATCAAGATACAGGTGCGCTTGTTGGGGTGGCGCCGCCGTAAAGTGTTTGTGATCTTGATGATCAATGAAAATTTGGGTGGTGTTTGGATTGCACATATCGAGCGGTGGGACGGCGGCCGGAGGAGATTTCTGTTGGCTTTTCTTGAATCGTAAGTATGTATATGGAATATGGATCAATTTTTTGAGAGATACTTTCACAAACTTATGTGTATGTCTATATCTCTAATTTGTTTCTCAATCGGGTCTATTAATAGAAGAAGTGATGTAAGATATTTTATTTTTTCAATTGACTTTTTGAGTTTTTTCTTTCTAAATTTACATCCTTCACGGGAGATATATTTTGAATAATTTTAAGTGTACAGAGTTCCTTTCACATGTTCATGTCTGTTTTTTTTTTGGTCATCTTTCATAAAAAAAACTGTCACGTACCTCTCATATATAAATTCTGTGAACCAACTTCTGTAACTGTAACTGTAACAAGGTTTATATATATTTTTATTTCTTTTATATCTCTTTTTGGAATTGTAATAGAAGTAATGTTTTCCTTCTTGTGGTTTCAAGAGTAGTCAACGAGGGAAGAGTGGTAGTCCCCAGAGCTGCAATTTCCAATATAGGTTATTTTTACAAGGAATTTTTACCGACCAGTTCATATTGATTTGTCATTTAATAATTTTATTCATTTAGAGTGATGATCAGTTACATGGAACAATCTGGAAGCGAACTCGCTTCTACATGAATTGATAATATTTAGATGAATGAAATTATTCTTTGCGAATGACGAGCATATTGTAATGTCAATGAGTAGAGCTGTATGTGTGACCACACCACACCACTCTTTTTCATCTACACATGGGGTGCCTCTCACAATGAAAGGACAAAATTGTCATTACCAGGGGAATGATTCTATTTCGTGATAACCGGGATTGGCTAACGTAAATGTGGAAATATTTTCTTTCTTTAATTCATATAATTTCATGGTAGCATAGAGAATTTAAAAAGGAGCAGTTTATAATTTCTTATTTAGTCACAATGTAAAATAGCAAAGTAATTTTTCTTTAAATATTTAGTAATTATTTGGTAAGTATATCTTTGTCCGATGAACCTCAAATTGTTTTCTCAGAAGAGGTTCGCTCAATCGTTGACTTGTTGATCGGTAGTCCGAACATGAGATTGTTCACGAAAATCTCTTTTGAATTAAAACCGTCGTAAGTGTACAGTTCGTTACAAGTAATAAAGTAGAATTTTGAATTCCAAATATCGTCCCACAAAAATTGAGTAGTTCGATGTTACTTATCCCGACCTTAACCGAAACAAGAATGAATTTGTGTATTTTTGTGATGAAATTGTGATTAAACTATAATACTTATGAAATTATGAATGGCTTAACTAAATTGAATCCAAGTGATAATTGATGCAAAATTTATGTATTCGAAAAATAACAAATGCACTAGGATCACGAATCCCTAAGCATTACCCTTTTCAACCCTTAATTTCACAAATTTGACTAAAGGTTTGGATAAATAAAGAATCAATGCTCCTATTAAATCTAGCAATCTCTCTTGAGCAATGTCAAACATATTTTAAAATGTGACCCGACTATATATATATATATATCTATGACGGATGCGAACATCAAAGAATGTATGAAATTTTATGAACACTTAAAGATCAACACAAGACATAACGGTATATTTATATCCCTTATCAAACCCTATGATGATTTAAACTATGTCGAGCCTATTTTCCTTCTTTCGAATACATAAAACAGGTTACCACATTCACATAATTAACGTGCAAAATAACTATATAGAAAAAGTACATTAAAACCATTCAATATCCAAAATATGTGTTTATAATATCAAATATGTAAAACTAAAGATTAAAAGCGATATTACAAGGTTTATCGATCTCCTAGTACAATAAAAACCTAGTCTAGCATGCTAAAAAGAAGAAAACAAAAGAATATTTGAAGAAACGTCATCACCCGAGTCAAGCTTGAAGGAATTCGTCGGATTGCGTGATATTTCTTCGCGTTGTTGTCTTGTGTTCTTCCTCCAAAATCACTTGTTTTTGCTCCAAAACTGCGTAGCCCCCTTTCTAGATGTGTTTAGGGTTATATGGAACCCAAGTATTTTGTTTTCATAAGAGTTTGAACAGAATAAGGAAACTGACAAAATCGCGCAAAAAATTGTATTATGCGACCTCATGGTTGAGCAAAATTTCTCTTTTCATTCTCGGATGATCACCATGCGATCGCATGATATAGACAATTACCAAAATTTATCCTTTTGGTCCTTAAACTTTTTTTGCTCTCCTGTTGGCCTTATTTCTTCCTTTTCCTCATTCTAACATCTCATGATTTCACTAATTTGTTACTCAATTCGTTTACATTCTCGATTTGTCCTTCAGGTTAACTTTTGATTATTTTCATTTTGGTCCTTGAATTTTCATTTTCTTCTATTTTGGTTATTTTCGCTCGTTTTCACATACTTCTCGTTATATCTATCGATATTGTCCTGCAAACACAATTTATACCGAATTAAGCCAATTTTCACGTACTTATCAATAATTGTCCATATTTTGTGACTTAAATAAGAGCGCAATACATACTTATCAGAGATCTTCACAATTTCTTCTTGGCACGAAGAAAGAAAAAACCAATTATTACATGTTTCATCCTTGTATGGAAGTCATGGTTGGAGCAAAAATAAATAAGTTGCGTCTACGCTTGCATAACAAATAGGCGAGAGAAGAAAACGAAGTGCAAAGAGGAGATTTGTTACCTAGTGTCAATTACGTGTTTAAACTCAGTTCCAAAGTCTTTAAGGTGACAAACTTTTCTTTCCAAATTAAAACTTGTGCATTAAATAAATTGGATTATCATTATCTTCCAAATATAGTTCCTAAAACATTTTTATATTCATGTATGTTGCGGAAATCCCTTGAGAAACCTTTGATTCGGGTTCAGAAATCAACCAAACGAACACCAATCCACCAACTCGATCCAACAACCCTTTATACCTTAGATTGCCACTTTCTATCCACTCCGATTACCCTTCTTCTAATCCACAATGGGCACAAATAGGGTGGTGATTTGTAGCCACAAAGGTAAAGGGAAAACGCCACAAAGGAAGGCAGTGAAGAGACACAACGACCATAAAGGAAGTCCACTGATTTTCTTTCATCCACCAAGCTGGCCGATTTTCTCTCCACTAGCAACCAACCGTTTTTCCCTCTTTTTCCCACACAATCACACACCAAATAGCTAGGGTTTCTACTTTATAAATATGCTAGGTTTAGGCTTTAAGTTTGGGCTAAGACTTACTCATAATGGGTCAAGTCAATGGACCAACATCCAAGTTCATACTTACTACTAAATGGTCCAACTAACCAAAAGATCTTCCAACCCAAACTTAGGCCATCCAAAATTATAGGTCATTTTCGAATCGAGCCAAGTCTATGGTGTCGATAATTTTCCCGACATCTATTTTTCATCATCGCCCGAATTTATTAGGTATCAAAACCTAACAAATCTCCACATTGATTCCCAATAAATCTACAACAATCCAAACATACCGTTATTACTTGCATAATCAAGATAACCAATAAAATTGGTATCACGGACCTTACCTCGTGTTTCTAACCTGAAACACATATCATATCTGCTCCATATACTCACTAGGGTTAAAGTCAAGAACACCCAAGTAGAAGTAGATAATCACAGTGAATAGGCAAAAGCAAATAATCATACAATGAAGATATTATATAGGATAACACACATAGATCTTTTCAAACACATTCACACAGAACCACTGATTAACACCAAGTTAATCAACACACGGTCAATATATATGCAACAAATGCATAAATAACCCAATGGAAAGATCTCACCGCATTTATCCTATCACATTCCACGTTGCTCACACCTCGAGAACACATATCTCCTCTCATCGCCCACCATGCTCACTAGATGATCACTAAACTCATGTCTAACTGGTAAGTCATAATAGATCCTAAGTTCTTAGGATCTATCACCACATCACTTCTCCCAACCTACGTGGATAATGGGTCTCCACCTAACAGAAGTGATAGAAGTGTCTCTCTCACACTCCATCTGATCAAAGTCTCTTCACAAATAAAGGATTCCAACATTTAATCACCTCTCCACTCGTGGTCCAAATGTCACACTCCACATTCCCCGGTACAAACTACAATGTACTCCTAGGCATCTATACTCCACATTACTAATAGACATCCTCACTGTAAGTGCATCACAAACTCACTATGGAAAATCAATACCTTTCAGGGACCACAAATGTTAGGGCTCAATTTAAATTGATCAACGCACCACAAGGTTACTCCAATCACCAATGCTCAAAAAATCAATAAAGAAAATGGTGAAGGTGGCTTTCATAAAGATAATAGAAGAAGTAGTTGGTTACTTCACTCCACTCACAAAGGAGGCTCGCAAAGAGGAAGAAGATAACCCTACATGGCTACCTCACACAATCTCACAAAACCACACAGGCTCACAAAGATAAAGGAGAAAACAACGGAATTGAGCAATCACACACATGCAGAAAATGGTTACACACAGATGCACATGCAGTAACCAGGTTTACTCTCGATAAACTTCACACAGGTCATCACTCGACCTTGTCGCCACATTCATCACACCTCTCATCTAATCTTTCCTTTTATTATCATTACTATGACAGTCTATTTCACCATTCCAAAATTCACCACAGTTAAAACACGTCTTATTTTTCGCACTTGCCTTAGACCTACATAGGCCATCAATACCAAATAATAACCACAAGCAAAGTAAAAACACAATTCAAACAGAATAGTCTAACAACATTTCTTAACATCACAAGCAATTCTAACAACGTAAAAAATATTGGCAACAAATTCAAAAAAAAATTGAAGGCAACTAATTAACAAGTAATTCCTAAGTCTAGCAACAGGCAATGGTTACCCTTTCACGGTAACCCCAAACCTAACGTTATCCCACATGATGACTTCTAATGAGAAAAATAAATTATCCTACACAATAATTTTAACTGCAATAATAAAAGGCAAAGAACATTATACCGAGCGGACCACGTCTGAAGGTCCGTAAATACCGAGAGTCACGAATTCACTACTTTAGGATCGTCACCATTCGTCCTAAAGTCTGCAGCAATCGCAACAACACAAAACGGCACCTGAGCATCCAAGAGCGGAATCGTCCAACTTTTACCGTATTGCCCAAAACTTAAATTCGACAACACCGCAAGGTCCGTCTCGTCGTAGGCAAAAATCTATCTTTTTGGAGTCATCGTCAAACTCAGCCCCATGCACCGCCACGCTCCGTCGAATTCCTCATGCGCCGGCGCCGTCGATAATGTCGGAGGCCACGAGCCGCCCTTCCTGGATCGCCTTCGCCTATACAGTCTACCAGTGGTATCCATTTCTCCATCTGACACTAGTTTGGCCGAAAATCAACAAAACAGATCCAACAGTTTGAATTAAAATTTGGACAAATTCTGCTCTGTTTTCTAGCTCGATTCTGCCTACTTTCAGTCGATTTTTTCCCTAAAAAATCACAGATTTCTCAACAACACAAGCTCTGATACCATTTGTTGTGGAAATCCCTTGAGAAACCTTTGATTCAGACTCAAAAATCAACCAAACGAACATCAATCCACCAACTCCCAACAACCCTTTACACCTTAGATTGCCACTTTTTACCCATTCTGATTACCCTTCTTCTAATCCACGAAGGACACAAAAGGGGTGGTCATTTGTAGCCACAAATGCATAGGAAAAATACTACAAAAGAAGGCAAGGAAGAGACAGAACGACCACAAAGGTCCACCAGTTTTCTCTCCTCAACCAAGCTGGCCGATTTTCTTTCCACTAGCAACCAGCTGTTTTCCCCTCTTTTTCCCACACAATCACACACCAAATGACTAAGGTTTCTACCTTATAAATAGACTAGGTTTAGGCTTTAAGTTTGGACCATGACTCGCTCAAAATGGGTCAAGTCAATGGGCTAACATCCAAGTCCATACTTACTAATAAATGGTCCAACTAACCAAAAGATCATCCAATCCAAACTTAGGCCATCCAAAAGTATAAGTCTTCGAGTCGAGCCAAGTCTATGGTGCCAATAAAATTTTGAAATTTATTTTTCATCGTCGCCCGAATTTATTGGATATCAAAGCCCAAAAATTTGTCTTCAAAATAAGGGAAAATAGTAATATCTACTTGGCGGGATAAAATTGCATGTTTGTGAGTGGATTATTAATTTATACTCTATAAATTGATCAAAATGAATAGTTGATATGTAAATAGTACTTGTGGATCCTAAAAAAATGGGTAAATAAAAAGTAATTTGATCGTAATTGTAACCAATTGCCAAACAAGAATTGACTTTGAAAGAATTTTAATTGGAAATAGAATGTCGCAACATATAACAAAAAGTCATAACATGATTAAACATACCATAGTACCCCAAAAAAGAATGTTGCAAACATAGATATGTGATACATACTACACTAAGCAGAAAATTAAGGTTGTAGAATTTAATTTTAAGACTTGAGATTGTCGATAGTATTGCTTAGCCACTAAAAATTTAAGGAATGTTTGGCTGAGCTTTTGATAAAAATTTTAACAGATTCTGATAAAAGTTCAGAAAATGTGTAATTGAAAAGTTAAAATCATGATTAAGGACAAGATATTTGTATCAACGAAATGTTAAAAATGATGATTTGATGAAGAAAAAATCTAAGGACATAAGCGTGATAATAAATAAATATTAAGGACCTTTAATGTAATTAAAATGTAATGTAGCATCTCGTTAGGCCACTGTCCCTGATGCCGTTATGTGTAAAGCCTTTCCTCAGACACTTACAAGTGCGACCACAGATTGGTTCTCCACCTTAGAACCGAACTCGATAGCTTCATTTTCAGGTTTGGTCGATAAATTCTTCGCTTTCTTCGCAGTAGTAAGCGCATAAGGAAAACAACAGCATCACTTATGCAAATGCGACAGTGGCCTAACGAGATGCTACATAACTTCATGAATAGATTTAATAAGGAAAGACTTCAGATTCCTGATCTTCATATCACGATCACGGTCGCGGTCTTAGCCCTGACCTATGCCATAAAGTACGAAGCCTTTAAGATGTCTCTATCAAAGACTCCGCCAAAATCAGCAATAGAATTACTCACTCGAGCTAAAAAGTACATCAACATGGAGGAAACAATGTTCCCGAAAAAAGAAGCCTCGTCGTCAAGCAGGCTCGATCATAAGAGACTACATAAAGTCAGTGCAAGACAAGATATTCCCAGGAATAGGTTAAGGCAAAACCCCCCACCAACATCTTTTACTCGCTTGAACACTTCAAGCTCTAACATTTTGATGGAGATCAAAGACCTCAAAGAACTGAAATGGCCACCTAGAATGCAAGCCTCCTCTGACACTTGAGACAAAAGCAAGTACTGTGACTTCCACAGAGATCACGGGCACACCACCGAGACCCCTAAAGCGAGAAATTGAAGCTCTAATCAAGAGGGGACTTCTGGGATCTTATGTTAGTCAAGACAAACGCCAAAGGAACAACCGAGAACGGGTTAAAGCCCCGGAGGGTCGGGGAAATAAGCAACCTATGACCGGTACTATAAATGTCATTATTGGAGGAATAGCCTCGGGGAGATTCGAGCAGCAGCCGTAAACAGTACGCCAAACAGTATCCCTTGGTTTGGAGTATAAGTCCCGACCACACGGAAGATATTATCTTCGAGGGGGGAGATTTGGAAGACATATCTTTCCCCCACGATGATGCCTTGGTGATATCCGTAATTATCGTAAACTTCGAAGTGAGGAGAATTCTGGTCGATAAATAAAGTGCAGCTAATGTGTTGTCCCATGAAGCCCTCCTTCAAATGGGCATTTCAAGCGAACAACTCAAGCCAGCAAAGACACCCCTACAGGGCTTCGACTGAAGGATCATCACACCAGAAGGCCTTGTTGACCTATCCCTGACCTTGGGATCAGAAGGAAAATAGGTAACTCAGATCACAACTTTTGAGGTCGTCCGAACTCCAATGGCCTACAATGCAATACTTGGGAGACAGTTCGCGCAAGAGCAGAGGGAAGTCACAAAACTCGTTAACACGAAGTTCATCAGAGAAGTACAGTATCCAGATTGGCTGGCGAATGTAGTTCTTGTCAAGAAGTCTAACGGGAAATGGAGAGTCTGCATTAACTTTACCAACCTGAACAAGGCATGCCCCAAAGATAGCTATCCCCTCCTCGGATAGATAACCTCGTAGACAATACGTCAGGCCACAAGCTATACAATTTCCTGGATGCTTTCTCTGGATACCATTAAATACTCATGGCCGAAGAAGATCAAGAGAAGACCTCATTTATGACAGATTCAACCATATACTGCTACAAGGTCATGCCTTCAGGACTAAAAAATGTCGGGGCAACATACCAGAGAATCGTCAATAAAGTTTTTGCTAACTTGATTGGGAAGAACCTCGAAACATATGTAGACGACATGGTGGCTAAGAGTAAGCAAGTAAATGATCATATCTTAGACCTCGAGGAAGTCTTCTCTACATTGTGAAAGTACATAATGAAGTTTAACCCTACAAAGTGTACATTCAGGATAGCCTCAAGCAAATTCTTGGGCTTCATGATTACTCACAGGGACATAGAGGCCAATCCCAACAAAATCCAAGCCTTGATATCCATGAAATCACCTAAAATTAAAAAGGATATTCAGAAACTAACGGGTCGGGTGGCGACCTTGAACAGGTTCGTCTCCCGAGCAGCAGACAAATGTTTTCCTTTCTTCAAAATCCTCAGAGGTAACCGTAGCTTCGACTAGAATGAGGAATGCAACTCCGCCTTTAAAAAACTCAAACAGGCCTTGGCAACGCCAAAACCCGAACATGGTGATATCTGTTACTGTATTTGGCCGTTTCTCAGAATGCAATAAGTGGGGTACTAGTGAAGGAAAAAGGTAAGGTTCAACAATCGATCTATTATGTGAGCAAGGTATTCTTTGATGCAGAAACGAGGTACATGCTGGCCGAACTTGCTCTTGCCCTAATCGTAATAGCCTGAAAACTCCGACAATGCTTTCAGTCTCATCCCATCGTTGTACTCTCAAATCAATCCTTGAAGCACATACTTCAGAAACCAGATGTATCAGGAAGATTGATGAAATGGGCTATCAAACTCGGTGAATTTGATATAGAGTTCAAACCACGACCAGCTATCAAGGCACAGGCCTTAGCTGACTTCATTGCAGAACTCATGCTAGGGCCTCGGGAGCCAGATGAGAATAACTCGAGCACGACCTTGAAAATCTGGGAGATCTTCGTTGATAGGGCATCGAACAGCTCGGGGTCGGGGGCAGGAATGATCCTCATCGACCCCGACAAAACTACAGAAATCTAGTGTGCACTTAGGTTCAAATTTCAGGCCACCAACAACGAAGCAGAATATGAGGCCGTCATCATAGCACTAAAACTTGTGCACAACCTCGAGCTTGAACATATAAAAGTCTTCAGTGACTCACAGCTAGTTGTTGGGAAATTGAGGACACTTTCGAAAGAAAGATGAGTCTGTATTACTTGAAAGTGCATGGCTTCCAAAGAAAGTTCAAGAGCTGTAAAATTTTAAAAATTCCCGAACTAATAACTGCAAGGCAGACGCGCTATCCAGACTTGTGTCTATGGGAATAGATGGGTTTGACAGAACGGTATACATCAAGATAGTGGCAGAACCTAGTATATGTCAGTAGGCGAACGTCATAGGCATCGACCATGAACCCTCTTGGATGGACCCTATTGTCGAATTCATAAACAACGGGACCTACCAACTGATCCTCGAATTGCAAAAAGCATAAGGTCAAGGGCAACAAGATACAGTATCATGGAAGGGGTGTTGTTCCATCGCAGTTTCACACTCCCCTACTTGAGATGTCTTAGGCCCTCCGAATCACTCCAAGCTTTTACCGAAGTCCACGAATGCATTTGTGGGAATCATCAAGGAAGCCGAGCTCTTGCCTACAAACTTGTAAGGTATGGATACTACTGGCCTAGCATGAGAAAGACACCTCAGACTATATAAAGAGGTGCGATAAATGCCAGAAATTCGGTAACATCATACATGCTCCCGCAGAGGAGCTTAATTCTGTTCTACACTCTGCTCCCTTTTCACAATGGGGAGTAGATATTCTCGGACCTTTCCCTATGACAACAGCATAATTGAAGTTTGTCACAGTAGCAGTAAAGTACTTCACAAAGTGGTTGGAGGCTGAGCCCTTAGCAACAATTTTCGAGCCCAAGCTTAGGTCCTTCATATGGAAATCCATCATATGCAGATTTGGGATACCGAAGGAGCTCATAACGCATAATGGTAGGCAGTTCGATAATTCTAAATTCAGGAATTTCTGTACCAACCTTGGGATTGATCACCGTCTAACCTTGTTTGCACATCCTCAGAGTAACAACCTTACCGAAGTAACTAATCGAATCATACTGCAAGACCTTCGAACAAGAATAGGAGAAGCAAGAGGTTGTTGGCCTGAAGAGACGCCCTCCATACTTTGGGCCTATAAGACTTCGCATAGAACGTCGATCGGCGAAACTCCTTTCATGTTATCCTTCGGCATAGAGGTTACCATCCCAATTGAGGTCAGCCTTCCAACGTGGATAAGTCTCGAGCACATCTCGGAAGGACAGACAACAGAACACCTTGATCTACTCGAGGAAGTGAGAGAGCAGGCTTCACTCAGAGCATCGAGCTATCAAAATAGGGTGGCAAGGTACTTCAATGGCAAAGTGAAGGCAAGGATGTTCAGGATGAGGGATTTGGTCTCAAAAGAACAGAAGCCGCTGGTCACCTCCCTGGAAAACTTGGGCCAACTTGGGAATGATCCTTCGAAATTATACGAAAATTAAAAGGCGGAGCATACAACCTCAAAGATGGCTCGGAGAAACCACTTCCAAGGCCGTAGAACGCCAATAATTTCAAGATTTATTACAAGTAACAAGCCATAGCTCAAGGTCCTCATTTTTGTTTTATTTTCTATTCTTTTGGCCTACATTCCTATCATCAATTTACCTTCATAGTTCAAGCCTACATGCCCATAGGTTGTTTGCATTTTCATTCCTAGGCTTGCATGTCCACGCAAGTACCCTTATTTATTTTTTCTTGTAATGAACTACGTTCGGCTTGATCCCGTTTGGGTACGTAGGTAGTTTGGATGAAATATAAATCCAAGTCCAATTCGAAAAATTAATAAATTCGTAGCCTGGGCTAAAGTGCCCTCGAGCATCATACTGCTTCACAACTCGGGCCCATAATCCCTTGAACGTATTCTTTTTATGAGTACAAGGGCGTGCCTCGAGCTCTATAGAGGCTCGATATTGTACTATTGAAACAAGGTTAAATGTCGAGTTTGAGGTCAGGCTACTCATAAAATCGAAGTCTCGACCTCATCACCTGTGCTAAATCAAGCATAAGGTCGTACCTCGAGCACGCAGCTAGTCAAAATTTAGCATAAGGTCGTGCCTCGAGCACGCAACTAATTTAAATCTAGCATAGGGTCGTGCCTCGAGCTCGCAGCTAGTCAAAATCTAGCATAAGGTCGTGTCTCGAGCACGCAGCTAGTTTTAATCTAGTATAAGGTCGTGCCTCGAACACGTAGTTAGTAAAAAACTAGCATAAGGTCGTGCCTCGAGCATGCAGTTAGTAAAAAACTAGCATAAGGTCGTGCATCGAGCACGCAGGTCGTGCCTCGAGCACGTAGCTAGTTTAAATCTAGCATAAGGCCGTGCCTCGAGCACGCAACTAGTCCAAAACTAGGCATAGGTCGTGCCTCAAGCACGCAGCAAAAACTATATACTGTATCTCGAATTCATAAAAATCTGACATGATCTCGTCAAACGAGGTTGAACCTGAAGTTCGAGTTCAGGATCCTCAAATGAGGTCGACTTCTTTGGTAGAAAACTACGAACTCGACTCAAATAAAAGTTATAAGAGCTAATACAAAGTTATTAGTGCGAGTAGATCTGAAGAGTGACGTGAAAAGTAAAGGAGGCCTCAAGCAAATCAAACATCAAAGCAAAAATCCATTCAAAAAGGCCCAAATCGGGTAATATACAATCGAGCATAGGTAATTGGCCCAAATCAAGCAATGTACTTGGTACAAAAAGAAGCGAAATTGAATACTCGGGGAAGGGGCCTAGTCTGGGTCAGTCGCATCATTACCCTGTTGTCCTGGGGTCCCGACCCCATCCTCGTTATCTTCATGTTGCCAACATCGACCACCGATGTCGAAAGCTCAAGATCAGCAGCGAGCTTATTGATCATCCTCAGCTCATCGACCACCGACTTTAAATCTTCAGGGAGCTTGGTTCGGAGGAAAGAGCGAGCAAGCTCAAGCTATAGTCGTAAGACCCGGAGCCGTATTGACCAAACAAATCCCTAAACTCATCAGACTTCTTGAACTCTTCGACGGCCTGAGCTCTCGCCTAGGCCAGTTCATCCTCAAACCCTTTTTTTTGCCTCTTGGAGCTATACCAAGGTCTGCTCGACATCATCCCTAGCCGCCTCGACCTCCCTTCTGGCAACCCCAGTATCATCCCAAGCTTTTTTGGCCTCAAATAGGGCCGAATTGCATTCTTCTTCAAGCTCGAGGATCCGCTTCCTGTTCCATTCGTTCTCGACCTCGATCTCACGAACATTGCTCGCGAGGTTCGGCCTATTAAAGGTTAGCCCCCGAGCAATGCTCAACGTCTAATCAAAAGGAAAAACCCGATGTTAGATCGATTACAAAAGATGCTTAGAGAAAACAACAAAAATAGGCATCAACGTCAGCATTTCGAGGACTTCCACCCCGTCGTAAAGGTCGACCTCCTTCTCATATTTGTCAACAATGCCCGAGACCAGCGAGCATTCCCTGTACTCACGCAAGGACTTGGTTGTCATGTGGACCTCATCCTCGTCATCGACCTCAGGGTATCCCAGGTTTGGATCCACTCGGGCGACGGAAGCCCAAGCTTCAATCAAAGGGGCTGGTGGTCGAGGAAAGTTCGGGCTCTTCGAGGTCTGTCCCGACCCACTTGGGATCGACTTCGATGTCGCAACCCTCGGTCTCTTCTTTCTCTTTGGCTGGGCGGGGGTCTTCGGCTTCGAGCTTTTGGCTTTCTACTGGTCCTTAGACACGAGTTTTGATAGGTCAAACGTCATTTCCAATTCTGCAAACATAAAGACACAAGACATTAGCTCGACCTACAACTCGATATCAATTCAAATGAATGTAAAGATGAGAAGTCGTACCCTCGATGCCTTTCACATTTGCAAGGTCGAGGGTGTCATCCTCGAGTAGATAGTCGATCTTCTCAGTAAGGGGATCGTGGTTTACTAACCTCAACCTATCCCTCTCTAAAATCTCGAAGTAAGCTTGACCCTCATTAAATCTGTCCTTAAGAGGTATCTCCCAATTCAGGCTAAAGGGATGGTCGGGGTCTCGATGTTTTACAAAGAAAAATCTTTCTTTCCATCCCCAAAGTGAGCTCGGGGTATCCAACACCCTAAAACCCCCTTTCATGGACAGATAGACGAAGCAATTGAACCCCGGGGAGTATTTCATGTCATAAACCATTTTCAAAAGGTCGATCTCAGGCTCTACCCCGAGGCACCTACAAAGTATGAAGAAATAGACCAGGAGCCTCCACCTATTGGGTGCCAATTGGCCCGGACACAACATGAAAGAGGTCAAAAAATTAATAAAGAATGGGTGAAGAGGCCATCTAAGCCCAGCCTTAAGGGTGTCCCTGAAAAAAGTCATCTCCCCTTCTCGAGCTCCTTGTACGGTCTCAGTGGGTTCGGGGGCCCTCATATCACATACAGGCATTATCCTGAACTCCCTAGCTACTTTAGTGATCACGTGCTTCTTATACCTAGTGGGGTTCTTCGGGTAGGTCAATTCGATTTCCTCGTTGATGTGAGAGTTTATAGGTACGACCATTGGAATAATGGACGTATATAGGTTCTCGAGGTTATTACTAACATTGGAGTCGTTAGTAAGTCCCTAGAGGGCTGGCTGCTACTGCTATTGCTTGATCCCTTGCTACTACTGCTACTCGATATTATGCTACTCAAATAATAAACGTAGAAGCTCGAACATTTACCTCTTAAGATGGTCGCTCAAAAACCTAATATCCTTGAACTCGAGCTTCTTACACAGAGATTTGAGAGTAAAATGGTAAAAAGTGGAGTATTTATAAAAGTCTCTGGGAGATCATAGGGCACCAAACCCTCTTCGTTGGATGTGGACACGTGGCGACGATCCAAGGTCGGGCTCTGACAGCACAGTGTAAATATAACACGTGTCTTCCACTCGTTTTAACTCGTGGCATCCAATTCACACGAATGACACGTGCTTTGCAGGCTTTTTAAGTCATGGTTTTTTTGGCTCGCGTACTTGACAGGTGCCTTCCTTATGTTTTAACTTGTATCTATCAACCAGTCTCGGAGCCTCCTTCTCACCTACGGCTAAAGTCTTAGATCCCTCTCTGCATCACACCTCGATGCTTGGGCACTCCAACGCCAGCTGCGATGTGGATGCACAGGGGCCTATGATGGTACATAAAATGTACCAACCCTGATCTACGAAGCCCCACCCCAGACACCCGACCTTGGCCACCACCAAAAACCCTCTGAGTGAGGTTGGGCCTATGAGGTCGGGGACAATGTGTCTGGACAGATGCCTCAACTCGCGCTTCACCTATTACGTCAATCCTACCCCCCATGTGGTTCGTCACAACCATTTCCTTGTTGGAATACCTTTCCCGATCCAATTCAAACACAGGTAAAACACTTTTGGTACAACACAAATACCTTAAAGATAAAGATCACATATGATAGAGTCCTCTTGTAACTCTACTACCAACATGTATAAATATGTGATCCCAACTCCTTTTTTAGGTTACGTGATTTTTATTATTACTTTCAGCTAAAGAGCCTTACGCACAAAATTCCCTTTCTAACTTAAACATCGGATGGACAACGAGAACATACATCGACCCCTTTGTTTCAAGTACTTGGAGTTCCTGTTCGTGTTCGATCACAGCTATTCCATTCGGAAATTAGCATGTACGATTTTTTGGTATCATCATATATGCCAACACGACTAATTGTCGATGCAGAAATACTTCATCAAGTTGTGTCATATCCTTCATCGAGGTTACAAACAATAGCTAATCTCCTTAATTGGCAACTTGATTAGAAATTAAGTGTACATTTTTCGCGCGCGTGTGTGTATTAACTAATAAAATAAGAAATAATTTATAATAAAATCATAAAAATCGAAAATAATAATAAAAATAACACTCATCCCTATTATTATCTCACATGTCGTGTATGAAGATTTACCATAATGAAAGTCCGTTTTGAGTTAAAATAAAGAAGATCAAATTCATCCATGGGAACTTGCACTTGAATGCTGTGAGAAACCAACTTGCACTAATACTGTCTGACCAAAGATTCTTAGATCTTAGATCTCATTCTTGATTTCACATAAAATATGTGAAATATGAAATTGAGGGGGCATGTCTACGTTGCACAAACATTTCCTCTTAGATTTTCCAGACAATAACAATTTCTAAATTCCAAATTCTTTCAGAAATTCACATTAATATATAGTGTTGTATATATTGACCACTTTTTCCTCATTAACACAGCATTAATATGTTTTTTGGTATCTCTTCGTACACTTACCTCTTGTTTGATAGTTGTTTTATGTCTGAGTGGAAATTTTATTTATTTTTCCATACTCTTCGGATGCTTCGTAATTGTATTTTATGGGTAAAATTATATGGAAATTTTCGTTGTCAAATTAAGTTCATTTTGCCAATTTTATTCAATGCACATTTCTCCCGTCAATCCTTAATGCTGTGAGAAACCAACTTGCACTTGAATGCTGTGAGAAACCAACTTGCAAGACGATAACATTACCTTATAAATAATACAGTCCGTGCATTGCATGGGGGCGCGTGCGCGTGCACGTGCACGTGCACGTGCACGCACACAGATATATATAATGGTAGAGTTCCCCAATGATAATGTAAAATATTGGTTTATGATCTGAAAATTTGAAATTTTCATATATACGAGATGATATATATTTTCCAATGTCAGATGCATGAGTTGGTAAACATTGTCACAATGTATAGGGGAATGGGTAATAATTACTATATATTTTTATCAGCTTTCAAATTTCAAATTGTGTACATGTTTCAATTGAAATAATTTAATCAGATGTTTGAGCGAAATTTCAAGTTGGTCATTAAATTTATTTTTGTTTGACTCATTTAATCACTAGAATTAATTACACTTTCACCGATGGTCACTCGATTAAAAAAATGAATGCCATCTGTTGATTAGTTCCAAGTAGTCCTCCTTTATGCCATTTGGAATTTTTTTTTTTTTATAAAATTAATATGGGGAAGATTTGTTCCCACGAGACCGGAATTTTACCCATTTCGCTGCTATTACAGTGACTAATTGACTTAGCTCTGCCTTAAGAGGGATTCATTTATACCTATTTATAGGTTGGACGACCACAATACTTGGCCGTGCAATGTCATTTTATGGGAATGCATGCCATTACCCATAATTCTGGTTTTCTAATTGGTTGTTGAGGCCAGCCATGCAAGTCATCATGACACCTACATCACAGCTATGTCATCACATAATAATGAATTGCATTTGGGTAATCATTACTTGCTTGTAATTGGTTGAAAATTATATGCTCACGTCGTGGTTGTCATGTGTTACATTGGGAGTGATTGGTAGATGTAAATCACGACGTCTTTGTAAATGATGGTGGCCTTTGTCGAATTTGATCTCATCACTTATGTGTCCGATTTTGAAGTTAGTACGAGGACAGTGATCCGAACTATTAATTTAATGAAGCATTAGGCCAGACTCCAACGTACATTAATTTTTTCGAATCGAGTGATCAATCGTGAAAGCGTTATAAACTTTAGTGATCAAAATGGTCAGAAAACCCTTTAATGAGTAACTTGAAATTTTGCAGAACCTTAAATGAGGAGCAGTGGAAAATTCTATTCAATTTGTTGTTTTTAGTATTATTTCAATTTTGCTAAACTATATCACTAAATAAATACTATAATGTAGTCGAAGATATACAAACTAAAATCAAAATTGAATTGCACATAAACAATTGAAACTATTCCATTCAAGAATGAACTCCATCTCATCTACAACTACAAGCATCTGTGCACAAGGAGATATATTATAAATATAGTGCATGTTGTCACAGTTTAACAAGTAATTAGTTGGATTCTTTAAAAATCAAGTAAATCTTCAAAGTACAATAAAACTTTAGCTATATTCGAGTTGCTAATCCGTTTATCTTTTCATTAATTATATCAAACTGACTGTCGCAAGGACCAACCAAATCTCCCACTTATATGCGGCATGAGTTGTTTTATAATTTTTTTCTGGCATTGATATATAAGATTAATTCTTTTTGGCCTGCTTTTCTGATAAACTGTACTCTTAATGCATGTGAAACTCCAACAATATTCATATCAATAATATAAAATTTTACAAGTGAATGCATATGCAGTAGTATCATTTTCACTTTTCAGTTTATAGAAATGGAAATCTCAAGCTGTTTCCTTTCTGGGAAATCCCAAGCTGTCCACTGCATAATTCACTGCACACATTAAACATTACTAACCAATATATAAGATTATGAGTTTTAGATGGATCTGATTGTTAGTTTGGATTTAATGAGCTCTGATATTATATTAAAAACTTGATATTTCATTTTAAAGATCAATCTAATAATAAAAGTAGCACAAAATCTTATATATTGGTTAGTAATTTTATATTTCGCATCCTTAGCTCTTCAAATAATTCAGCTTCATGATGGAGCAATATTAACAAACATTATGTGATTCAATTAGACTGATAGGTATGGGTCTATTTAGCATTATTAGTGATTTGATGTACTAGATAAGATAAACAAACAAAATCCAAATAGTTTTTGTTGACTTTCTTCATCATTGAATATCAACAAAAATTGCAATTTGATCATTGGAACATTGTATTAAACTTGGGACTCAATATTTCTCGACAAACAACGTAATAAATTGACCAATTTTTATGTTTTTCCTCTTATTAGGTGTTGGGATTGGTCAAGAACATTAGGCACTTGCCATAATTAAATGTTAGTGTGTAGGACATTGTAGGGTATGATATAAAAAGTGCGGATACATCCAAATAATTGATAAAAGCTTATGCTGCCACCACGGCCACAGCCACACATGGTATCTCAAATATATGTTAATTTGGAAACAGTTTATCAAAATGTCCAAAGTAGTGCAATCCACATTTAACCTGAGTTAATGTAACTACGAAGTATGATTTAGGTATGCGACAAATGTGATGCTTCGCAATGGATAAACTCTAATTAAAGATTATATTCAATCAATTCTAAAAGTGACGAATAATTGTTTTTTTAATTTCAAAATCGCTATGCAAAAGTTAGGTTTTCACAACCGCTAAGGACTCGGTGGAAGCAGTCTACAGGGGCTAACAATCGTCATGGAATCGAATGTCATAAAAAGTTTCCATAACAAAGGTGTAAGTAGAATCTACAAATTTTGAACTTAAATTAATTAATAAAATGTAACATAAGAGTAAGCGTTGTGTCTCATTAAAGAAGAGAAAAAAACAAAAGCAATTAAGTATGCAATTGGAAGAGTTTCTAGGTGGAAAGCATTTTTGCACATGTTTGTAAGAATGCATTGCCTTTTCCAGACTAAGTCTCTATACCATTTTGGGTAAATGTCACACCATTTAGGTCAAGCTAGTCCAATGTAACACAGTTGGTCATTCAGAAAAATATATATATATATAAGAATACAACTTTAAAAGTCCAAATTGCATCCTCAAAAGAGGCTTTAATTATTCTGGTGTCTGCCATGCCTATTGGCAGCCAACCAAAATTTCCGTTGGTAAAAAATTCTCTTAGTGGAAATTACATCAAATCATATTTTTTAACTATTCAATTCAATATTTAGATTTAAACGTTTTTTAATCATTAATCAGATGTAATTCAAGCTTTTAATATTAGTAATATTTTTATAAATTAATTAATCTACTCCCCATCCATCCACCACCAAATTTCACTCACAAACCCTAATAATTTCCTCCTATCTTTTATATCTGGATCATTTCTTTTCTCTCTCTTCATATCCGTCGCTTCTCTCTTCTCTCTTTATTGAACACCACCGTCGTAGATACCGTTGACACCATGACGCTCACGACGTCAACATCACGTCGTGACACTCAAGACACCACACTGCAACCAGGGGCGGAGAAGAGGGAGGTCCTGGGGGGACTCGGACCCCCAATTTTATGACAAATTTTTTTTTTATATATTTTTGATTTTTTTGTATTTACGATTTTGTCCTATAAATTAACAATTAAATCTGAAACTCTACCTTCCCAATCTACTTCGATAGGATGTATTTGACAAGATTGATGATGATGTTATATAACGTTATCAAAATATGGGAACTCGAAAAAACGCTTGTAATAAGGTATGACTGTGTTAAATTAAAAATTGATACTCAAAAAGTATTTTTTTTATACATTGTTAAAGTGGTGGTGGTTTCCATGTTTTTGTGGTGTTGGGGCTTTAGGGTGGTTTTGTTGGTGGTGGTCAGTTAGTAGTTACAAACGGTTGTGTTGGTGTTGGTGTTGGTGTTGGTGTCGGTGTTGTCGTCCCTGTTGTCATGGTGGTTGTGAAGTAGTGATTTTTGGTTGTGGATGTTAGTTTGTAGGGTGGACATGGTGGTGGATCTGGTGATTGTACTGCTGGAGATAGTGGTGAGGTGGTGGTCACGGGTCACAAATTATTTGATTGATTGTGACCAATAAATTGGTTAATGTGTGGCTAATAAAATAGATAATTTGTAACCAATAAATATTGTATGACCTAAAAATTTGTTAAGTTGTAACCAATAATTTGATAATTTGTGATCTAAAAAAAATTGTGATTCGTGTCCAAGGGATAATAGGTGACCTATTAATTCGATAAATTTGTGATCGAAAAGT
Organism: Osmanthus fragrans; assembly: GCA_019395295.1. Taxonomy (NCBI): domain Eukaryota; kingdom Viridiplantae; phylum Streptophyta; class Magnoliopsida; order Lamiales; family Oleaceae; genus Osmanthus; species Osmanthus fragrans. The sequence continues at coordinate 12,584,454 of CM033347.1, read as the reverse complement.
AAATTGTGACATTAAATTTATTATTTGTGACTATAATGTCTGTAATTGTGACTAATACACAATTATGACCATAAATTATATAATATTGTGATATTAATATTAATTATTTTATAAATAAAATTTAATTAATACCCGATTTTTGAAATAATAAACCTTGTTTAGTAGTTTTAAAATGGGTCATACTTAATCTTTTAGATATGAAATTTTCACATTCTCTTGTATGAACAACTTGTCCATTTGGGTGGTGCAATTATCATAGTGAAAATTTAAACTTGATGTGCCACACAATCACTTTAATGGTGTGTAAGAATTCTCCAAGTCGAAATTCAAGTTATAAACGTAATTAGAGGCCAAGATAAACCATCGAGACACCATTGGAATCCTTACAAGGACATTGCTCATATGTAAAAACAAGTTAGACATAAGAGATGGAGCTCGTATTGAACACTACTTTAGATTGGACAAAAGAACTCTAGCTGATGTGAACACATTAAGCCCCTATTTAACAACAATTATTTGAAAACTCTTTTTATACACATTCATTTTTAACCACACATTCATACAATAAAATATTCTGTACATTACCTCAAAACGTCTTCTTACTTTTTAATCACATATTCTTCTAAAAATTACTATTTAAAATATTATTTTTTTATTTCAAATAATAATTGTCAAACAGGGGCTAAATCGAGTATGCTCAGTTTAGCATCAACGAGTAACGTGACTGATTGGACACAAAGTGAATATCAAAGTCGTCGCAAGATAAATTCTCTTCAACAAGCAACTAGAACTTATCCAATAAATGATCAGCTCACATTGGCATAATCAAGAAGGTTTAATGTGCCAACTTTCAAAGGAGCCCTTGACTAGCATTTTAGCTGGCACTCTCCTATGTTAATTTTCTCCAATAAAAATTGACTTCAAAATTAAAGTGTAGTTTTGCTTAATCCGTCATCTTTAATGGTCAAATTGTCACAATTCTGGTCAGGGTCGGACTTGTGTTTTGTGGGACCTGAGGCGAATTTTAAATTTTGGGCCCATAAATCATAGCAAACAATTAATTTTTTTGTTTATAAGAGATTTAATGAACTAAATTTATTAACTTAAAATAAAATAAAAAACAAAGAAAATAAAATAAAATATTTAATAAGAGTATAGCAAACATGCTCTGTATTTATTATTAAGCACCTAAAAAAATATAACTATTCATCTTTATGAATTAGATATGTAGCCGGTCCTCACCAAAATTTTCAACCTACTAGATTATGTAATTTCAAACAAAAAAAAACAGTTGAGAAGAATAAAAGAACCACAGTACGCACTGTCATACATAGCTTTACAATTAGTTAAGTGGAAATTGAGTGTCTTACCTCATTTTATTTTTTAATTCAAACTTTACATTTTCACATTTTTTATCCTATAAATACTGTATTTTAGTAAGTAAAAGTGAAATGTCATAAACACCTTCGCTCCTACAATTAATAAGTTAACTAGTTTATGTCACTCCTTCAAATACACCAAAATTATCATCCAAAATTCTCAAATTAACGTGGAACTATCCAAACTTTCTCAAATCATAGCACCTCATTCGTTCAAAATCAAAATCAAAATCAAAACTATGATAACCCAAAAAATTTCAAAACATCCCAAAAATTTCTCATCTTCTTGTCTCAGTCCCTTTTACTCCAAATTTTGAGTATCAATTCCAGTATCTTCTCTCTACAATTCAAATATTATAGTATTTTTTATTCAAATATAATTGACATGACAAAATATAGTACATTTAAGTTGTTGAAGTACCAAATGTAACATATTTCAATATACAATATAATTTCACAAAACGTGATAAAAAAAATGCAGTATTTAATCTACGATATCTATCATTAATTTGACATACCATCGTAACAAAAAATGACTGATTGATGTAACAAAATGTTATATATGCAACCGCTAATTATTTAAGATTCACATAAGAACTTATCGTGATTCACAGCATTTCATTTTTCATAAATAAGAAAAATGGATTTTGGAATTATACCTCCAAATATACACGGATGTTATTTAATAATTCAATTGTTTCTATAATAAATCCCTACATTTTAGGAGCCATTTAATGACTTGGAGATAAATATGTATCTTGACTGCAATCGGTTACCTATATTTATGTTAATTGGGTTATTGAGTAATTTCGAAATTTTATGTTACAAGATATAGTATTTTAGGAATAAAAAATATATGTTAGTGTTTTTGGAATTATCTTTTTTTTGAGTTATTCATGGAAATTTTCAGTTAAACACAAGTATAATATAGAAGGAAAAAAACCATTTTATTGGGCCCCCAATATGCTGGGCCTAAGGCAGAGGCCTCTTGGGCCTCTCCTCAGGTCCGACCCTGATTCTGGTTTTGCATGTCGTAACAAAATTCTGTTTATGTTAACTTGCTATGTTACAATGTCAACGGCGATAGAATATATTTTTATTTTTGGTAGTTTATCTTATAGGATAATTCCATTTGTACAAAATATATTTTCACAGAATTTCTACAGATATCTCACATGGGTGTGGGTCTTACATGAATAAAATATTGTCAAAAATCAACCCACCCACCCCCTAATATGTCTTGCCTGTAAAACATTTGTGAAATTTTTTTCAGTACATAATACATATAGTGCAGTCATATCTTATATATATATTACCTTGCCAAAGAATGCAATCTAATTTATTTGCTTTTTGGTGTCAACATGTGTCACTTCACTCAAAAGCAAGTAAAAGATAGTAAAGAGAAGTCAACAACATGCACTAATATCATTTAATAGAACAACAATCATCTCACGTTGACACTAAAGTATAAATCAAGATTTTATTATTAGACATATTATTACACTAATTCCATCAAATCAGTCATTAAAACAGTGGAATGATTAAATCAAGATTTATTAGACGTTAATTTACACTAATTCCATCAAATCAGTCATTAAAACAGTGGAATGATTATTGTTAGATTTGGTTGGATTTGCAGGTCTAATCACGTACACAATTATTATGAGAATATTATTGATGTATTGACGGATCTTTTGAATGGATTTTCGTCCCTCCAAACATCAATTAATCAAATCTTAAGGTCAATACTCCCGCAAATGAGACCAGAATTGTGGCCCCAAAATGAACCAACCTCAATATGGATTAGGGATGTCAATAAGTCGAGTCGAACTGAACTTTTCGAGCTTTCGACTCGGACTTTTTCGAGTCGAGCTGAGCCAAGTTGAGCCGACCCTTTTTTTGCTTCTTCTTATGTGATTTTACTACCTTAAAATGCGGCAAAAAATTGCCTTAAAGCAGCACCTTGCTGCTACCATAATGCCATTGCCCCCTTCCCTTTTTTTTTTTTTTCCCGAGCTTGCGGGCCGGCTCGGGCTTTTTCTGAGCCAAGCCACGAGTGGTCCGAGCCGACGAGCCCAATTGTCATCCCTACTAATTTTGCCTTTCATAAGTTTCGTAGTGCACCGAGTCCTTGTGCAGATGATTTTGCCAGTACTATATTAGGATCGTGCATTTCAACTTCCAAATATGTCATCAAAGTTCAATTGAACATGCTATAAGATCACGACCTTATGAACACATAGATACTAGAGTGTTTGTTTGTAGCTCGATTTTTTTTTTTTTTAAACTTACCACTATACTATATTGGAGAATGGTTGATCCATTAACCAATATATAATTTGTTAATAAGGGCATTCATCATTCAATTTCCATGCACAAGATCTCAGGATATCTAAGATATCATTTGTCTTATAATTAATTATTCCAAATGTAAGAAAAGAGATTAAAGATAATAATGTTAACTGAGGCCTAACAACGTGCGATTAGGTTTGGACAAAAGTTTCGAACCGAACCGAACTGAACAATTCTTCTGAAATTAAATACCCGAACAAGTACCCGAATCTTTTTAAATTTTTAAATTTTTTATATTATATAAACCAAATAGTTGGTAAGTATTAACAATACTTTAAAATATTTTTATCTCTATGACTACTAATTTATATTTCTTTATTTTATGTATATTTGAATGTTTGAAACAAATGAATTATTGATATGGATCACCGATATTTTAGTATTAGTATCTATTTTTTGGTATTTGTATACATTTGTAAATTAATCTTATTGTACAACTTGTTATTTATATGTTATTAAATTGAACTATGTTAATTTGTAAAATTAAGAATGAACATGTCATTAGTTATTTTTATTATAAATATTAAAAAATTTAATTATGGTACGGAACCAAATGGAACTAAACATGAATGGATCCATAATTATATTTGGATTCGACGGTTCCATTTACTATATACTCGAAAAATTTTGGTTCGATTCAATTCTCTTCATAATCGAACCGGACCGGACCATATCCAATCTTACGTGCGATTATGAATGCATTCTTACTTATCAATATCAAACCAATCCAATATGACTACATAAGAATTTAAAAAATAAATAATAATAATGAGGAGGAGGAGGAGGAGGAGGAGGAGGAGGAGGTGGTGGTGGTGGTGGTAGAGGTGGAAAGGAATTGTATAATATTTAAGTTGATTAATTTGTCAATGGTGACCAAATTCTTTAGAATGATATTATTTATAGTCAGTGATCGCAATAATCATTTTACGTGACATAATTTTAGTAATTATAAAATAGGAATACGTAGGATGAATGTTACTTATGAATAATTTTAATCAATTGTTTATACATGACATCTCACAAGAATATCTATGCTATTTCATTTCAAGCCACTTTTATTTATTCAATAAAAATAATCTCAATAAGTTGTTCTTTTTTGTTTTTAAACACTTGCTTGAAATGCACACTTAACGTTCCCTCCTTCCTTCCTTCCACCATATCTTATCTAATAGCATGAAACTCGGCCCAAAAATCTCCAGTCGGTCTAATTGGATTGATGGGCCAACAATAACTAGGCTTCATCCATACACAAATAGATTCCAAACATGGGATCAATTTAGATGTAAAATTAATTCAATTTACTGATTTAAATTTTCATTTGTTTATAGTATAGTATCAATAAATTTGTATAATAGTAGCGCCCATTATTTTATTTTAAAAACTATTACAATTTTATGAAACAATTAATAATTTGACTTAATCAATCGTAATGGAATTGGATGAAGAAACTAGCATCCAAGCAAGAACTCATGTCTGAAGCCCATAAGCCCATTGATTTCGTTTAGTTTGTCAAAATGGACTCATTTTATTTTAACGAGAATTAACTAAAAGAACATGTTTTAACCTTTTTAAAATGCTACCAAATTAGTATCAAAGTCGGTCTACGCTCTACGAAGTTGTCGAGGAGATCTCATTCATGAATTCTTATGTGGAGAAAGTAAAGCAAAGAGAAAAGATTACTTGTATCAACAGACCGACTTCTTGACGCAACAATTTTCATGATAATAACATAATAAGAAGATATGATAGATTTTTATGCTCAATAGAGGGGGCGAGGCACACAAGGGAAGAGTAGAGCTATGTGTAGACTACGTTGGAGTAAGTAGCGTTGTCAAATGATTTGAGTCTAGATATTCTCTCGCTAGCCACTCGTTGGCTCACCTTGCAAGTCGATGCGCGAGTCATTTTGTGCATGGCAGCCATGATTTGATGGCACCTATTGAAATCTTGCACCAATTTCTGTATATGGAAAACTGTCTCCAAAGCTATTGACAGAAACAACACTTCCTCAGCAGAATTTCAACATTAGCACCCGTATATGAATTTTGCACGAAAATGAGCTAAAAATATTTTTGGTTTAATGCAATCTCTCTAATACACCACTTTCATCTATCTACTAGTCTCTTTTGTTTGTTTACAATTATTTCTTCAACTGGTTGTACCTCTTTTTATAGTACTAGATGCTATGTAAAAAATATACTCTTATGTGTTATATGCAGGTCTTTTCTCCGCTGTTAGTCGCTTTATCTTCAAAAAATCATAATGCATTACACTGGATTCATGAGCCGATGACGATGTGGTTAAAAAAATGTATTTTGAAAATAATGAAATCAAATTCAAACTTAATTTCGCCCTTCAACCTTAATCCAAACTCTAAACTCAACTTGTTTATGCAAATTTTGAATTCTGGAAAGGAGGTTTTGTACTCCCAAAATGGTCAACAGCTGGAAGTTTTACCATAATCTAATATTTAGAATTTTAATTAGTCCATCAATGCTCTTTAAACCTTATGACTAAATCACAACATAATTCAAGGGCATCTTTCATTAATCTGATGTATTAATTCTTAAATGTTAAATTTAAAAAAGCCAAATCGAAGATTTTTAGAAATTGAGTGAGAGCGGCCGACCTCGCTCGACCTTGAGTAAGTATACCCCTGTGTGTGGACACCATTATGTACAAAAAAATTATGTATCACAAGCACAACCCAATTTTAATTGATTCGTTGGGTCCAAAATCTAGTTAGTTGGTTGTTGCTTTCTGCTTAATAAATTTGTTTGAGCAAATTCTAGTATGTGAATTAAATCCTAGGCATCAAAAAGTTGTCCAGTCAACTCACAAAAAGGAAAAATATGTATAAAGCTCTCTCTCCATCTTTCTGAATAAAAAAGCTCTTTATTTGTATGGTTAGATTTATTTAATTATCACCGATTATATGGTTAAACGTCAAAATTTTGGTGGACGTTAACATCTTATAGTTGCATCACCAAACCCATCAAGAAAACAAAAAAATTAATGCAGGTTTGATCCTTGCATGATCTTCATGCAATCATGCTTCAAATGTAACAACTCCCACATGTCATATCAACTATTTAGTTCATCAGCAATGCAGTATATTGGTTGCATAATTATGTCACATAATTGGAATTTAAGAATTCATGCCTAATGTGTTGTCGAGTTGACGTGACACCAAAAATAGATATTGTCTAAAACTCTGTCTAGATTCAGAAATTTTGTTAAACATATGACTTTGTATTACTTATGTTGATTCAAATGTAATTTTATATTTAAATAAAGAATTATTCTAAATGATCAGAAATTTGGTGATCGATCCCTCACATGAGGTGGGCCCACATGAATATAATAATGTGTGGGCCCCACCCCATGTGAGGAATCAGTTACCAAATCATCTGGTCATGTAACAAAATTTTTAAATAAAAGACACTTAGATAGTAATTTATAGAATGTATTAGAGATTATTTTTGAATTTGAAAGTTTATGCAATTGTAAATTGCTTAATGAATTATCTCACGTCAGCAGCAAGTGGACGGAATTTAAAAATTCATTCCCACTGTGTTGTCAATTTGATGTAACAAAAAAAAAAAAAAAAAAAGGATATTGTCTAAAATTCCATCTAAATTTAAAAGTTCTGTTAAACATGTTGACTCCATAAAATTTATATTTCTTATGCAGATTCAAATGGGATTTTGTGTTTAAATAAAGGAGACTAAGATAGAAATCTATAGAATGTAGATAAATTTTGAATTTAAAAGTCTATTAGATATCAATGACACATGAATTGAAAGTCTTTCAACTGGATAGCATCGAAATAGAATGCATTAGAGAAGATGCTCTTAGGAACATGCTTTTCCCTATGCCGCATTAGAAATATGATCTACTTGATCACGTGGTGTAGCCCAAGTCATTATGATGGGATCCAAAGAAGGCAACGAGTTATTAAGAGTTCAATATTTGTTGAGGAGAAACTAAGGACTAGTTCGAAATTAAATAGAGTCCACGAAGCCACACATCATGTCTTCAAGCCACGGAGCCCAAAAGGGTGAAGTTGGCAAGCCTAAGAACGAGTTTTATGTTGGGTTGGAACAATTTGATTCAAACAATGGATGGAGGCAGCCAAAAATATAACTATGTGATCGCATAGTTAAGGAAGTTATGCGATCGCATAGTGCTCAGCAGAAACTCCAATCGGGGAAAAAAAATGTCTTCTATCCTACTGCATTTAAATGTGCTATGCGGTCGCAAAGTACATAACCGTGTCATGTTTTTTCAATTTTTCACGAAATCTTTTATTTTAGTTAAACTCCAATTTTTGGTAACTTTTGTAATTTTTAGAACCATATTTCGTTTAGACTAGGGTTTACATCAACTCCCTAAATATAGGACTTATTATTTAATTGTAAAAATAACTTTTATGATATATTCAATCGAGAGGCATAATTGTTTTCATTGTGTTCTTCAGTGAACTAATTTATCGAACTTATCAAGATTTATTTGTTGTAGCGTTCAAACAATCCGGGAGAGATTTACGAATCTTGTGATCACGGGGTAAACATATTGTCACGATTGTATTGATTTTTTGGTTCAATATTTTTGGATCAAACTCAAAACTTTGATTTCTTGATTTTCTTGGGTTTGATTCAATATCTTGTGGTTTCGTAGCTACAATTACTACGTGATTTCGTATTAGTTGGTATCAAAGTTTGGACTCCAAAAATCAAGGTTATATCATTTTTTTGTTTGAGTTTTTCGTTTCTTTTTCTCTTCATTTTTCACAATTTCCACGTTCTTCACGTTCTTCGTCCTTTTTGAATTTTTAATCCATAAAAGTACCAAAAAAATAAATTTTAAAGTCGTTTTTGTGCTCATTTAGCATCCAAATCAGCTTTCGCTTCTTTCTTTGGTATCGTAGTTGAATTTTAGAGTCAAAAAAATATTATTATTTATTCCAAAATTTTCCAGCAGCATATATTTTCAATTTTTATAAGTCAAAAAAAAATTAATATCCATATCAATCGTGTCCATCCCAAAATTGAAGAGCCACCTTCTTGAATTAGCCCTTGTTTAAGCCCCAATTTTTTTTTTTTTTTTTTACCAAAAACCCCACTTTAACCACACATTCTTTAATAAAATAATATTACATGCAAATTCAAAAATTTCCTTTATTTTTTAACAACACATTTCTCATTAATACACTATTTAAAAATACAGTTTTTTTGACAAGAATATGGCTCAAACAATGGCTTAATATATTCTCATTCAAAGGTATCAAATTCTTTTGCTACTTTCTTTTCTCTTATTCTTGAGTCTTATAAGTTACAAATTATCACTCACATCATAGTTTGAATTTTTGAGAATAAGACTTGGTTGAATTCAAATTAATTTTTTGAAGCACTTGGGTGAATGTATTGAGTGGAAAAATGCAAAAATGGTGAGACTAATAGAGGAAAAAAATCAAATTTAAGTCATACACGAGTGAAAACACGTTAGGCATATATTACTTTAGATTTAGAATTTCTGACAGAGATGACTCTACTTCAAGCAGTAACGGCAATCAAGTTAACATGTCAGAGGAGTTGATATGGCGGTTGAGATGTTGTTTGGAGATGTGAGGGGATGAGTTAGATAGGCAAGAGACGTGGATGGAAAGGCAAAACTCACTCTTGCCAATTTACATAGGGATCAACCTATGGGAGTTCCAAATGCAATGAGACAATGTAGGTGGGAGCCTAGGGTGAAAAAATCATGTAGAATTGAAGCTGATAGTGATATTAATGAAGGAACATTAGTGGATGTCGAGATATGAGGAATGATGGATAGAGGAGTTAGGCATGAAAATAGGGGTAGAGATCTTATTGGAGATGGAGTTGACGAAAGTACGAGTAACATAAAAATGGCAATTCCTTCGTTCAAAGAAATGAGTGATCCGGAAGCATACTTGGAGTAGGAGAAAAAGGTCGAACTGACATTTGATTGCTATAACTACTCGGAGGAAAAGAAGGTAAAGAATGCAATACTTGAATTTACTGATTATGTTATTACTTTGTGGGACCAAGTGGTGACATCTAGGAGGAGGAATCGTGAGAGACCTTTTAGTACACAGTAAGAATTGAAGTTTATCATGAGGAAGAGACTCGTACCTAGTCATTACCGTATAGAGTTTCATCAAAAATTGCAATGATTAGGATGAATGTTGATGAGGATAGGGAGGCCACCATGGCCTAGTTTTTGAACAATTTGAATAAGATAATAGCTAATGTAGTGGAATTACAACATTATGTTGAATTGGATGATATGATGCATGTGGCTATGAAAGTGGAGAGACAATTGAAGAGGAAGGTGACAGTTAGGTATCCATTGGATTCTTCGAGTTCAAACTCTTTTTGGAGACCAATATGGGATGATAATAGAGGTAATGGGACCGTTTCGAGTAGTAAGACTAAACCACCAAGGAAAAAAGAGGAAGTTGCTAGCAAAGCTACATCCAAAGCAGATTCCCAACCTCTACGTAATCAAGATATCAAGTACTTTAAGTGCTTGGGATCGGGGCACATTGCTTCTCAATGTTCAAATAAAAAGACAATGATCTTGCATGCCAATGAGGAAATAATGAGCGATGGTGGAGTAGAGTACCCGATCGAAGGGGAAGCATTTGCGGTGATGTGTGTTCTTAATACACAAATTAAAATGGAAGAATAAGAGCAGCAATGGGAGAACATCTTTCATACTAGATGTCATTTTGTTGGATAGGCCATGGTAGTATGATAGGAAGGTGAAACATGATGGATTAAAGAATATGTACGACTTTGTAAAAGATGAGAGAGTTGTTACTCTTGTACCCTTAACACCACAATAGCTCTACGAGGACCAATTGAGATTGATAGGTAAGGAAAAAAAAAGTAAGAAGAGGCAAAAGGAGAATGGAAAGAAGATAGTAATGTGGCTAATTGTGAGAAAAAAAGAGCAGAGCCACAAGAGATAAGAAAGAGAATCTTTTGAGAAGAGAGAAAAATTTAACATGAGTTTCTATGCAAAAATGAATGAGATTGAGAGTGCTTTGGTGAGAACTAACAAATTCCTCCCAAATTTAGATATTTCTTTATTACAGAAGTTCCAAGGCTTGTTATAGGATGACTTAATTAGCGGGATACTATCCATTGAATATCACATTAATTCGATGCAAGTGGAGAATTTCATAAGTATTGAATGAGGAGCATTCAACGTTGACATGGGAGTTGAATTATATGCGTCTTAAGGTAGCAAACGAAAAAAAGCGTAGAGTATTCAAACTGGGTGATTGGGTTTGGGTGCTTAGGCTAAAATGGCGTGTTCGAATGCAAAGAAGGTCAATGTTTCATCCTGGATGAGATGGATCATTCCACGTCATCGCAATGATTGAAAACAATGGCTACAACTTGGATCTTCAAGGTAAGAATGTGATCATTGGCATTTTCGATGTTTTTTTATCTTTCTTTCTTTGTTTCAGGTACATATTCGAGCTCGAATCCTTTCGAAGATGGAGGGTATGATGTGATTCAAGTAAGGCAACGAGCTATCAAGAGTTCGATATTTGTTGAGGAGAAGCTAAGTGCTAAGATTAAATAGAGTTCATGAAGCCACGCAATCACGTGTTCAAGCCATGAAGTCCAAAACGGTGAAGTTAACAAGTCTAAGAACAAGTTTCATGTTGAGCTCGAGAAGAGATACGACGTAGAATAATTTGATTCAAGCAATGGATGAAGACAGCAAAAAATATAACTATGCGATGGAAGCTATGCGATCGCATAGTGTCTAGCAGAAACTCCAGCTGGAAAAAGAATGTCTTCTATGCGACAGCATTTAAATGTACTATGCGGCCGCATAATACAAAATTGTGTCGTGTTTTTTAATTTTTCGCAAAATCTTTTATTTTATTAAAAATTCTAATTTTTGGTAGCTTCTGTAAATTTTAGACCTATATTCCATTTAGACTAGGGTTTACATGAATTCTCTGTAAATAAGACTCATTATTTCATTGTAAAAACAACTTTTATGATATATTCAATCGAGACACATAATTGCTTTCATCATGTTCTTCATTCAACTAATTTACCAAACTTATCAAGATTGATTTCTTGTGGCGTTCAAACAATTCGAGTGAGATTCACGAATCTTGTGATCACATGGTCAACAAATTGTCGGCAATTGTATTGATTATTTGGTTCAATATTTTTGGATCAAACTCAAAACTTTGATTTATTGATTTTCTTGTGTTTGATTCAATCTCTTGTAGGTTTTATAGTTACTATTGTTACATGGGTTCACATCAAATTACATCCATCTTTTATCGATGTGAATCATTATTCCAAAATGTGCAACGTTTTAAAAAATACATAAACTAAATTTAAATAGATATAAAGTAACTGCACCGTTTTCAATATCCATCATTGCTGGCAATGAGAAACAAGCTTGTCAGCAATCATTTAAGTAATGACGTGCACAGTATGGAATTAAATGAAATCTAGTTCAAACAAGAACAGTTGGGAATAAAAGCCAAATTTAAGATCCTTTTGGCAGTTGTACTGGTAAACTAATTAATCGACATTTATTAGTCAAAGAATCAACCAAAATTATTAATTATAAATGGGATTGAGCTTGCATTCCAAACTTTTAAACCAAATGAAAATTGTGCAATACTTATTATTCTTGTTTAACTAGAAATTAGCGTAATAGTGTGTTTGGTAATTAAATAAGTAACTTTTTGTGTATTTAGAATTGATCAGCATAGCCAAAACCTGAATACAATATGTTTGATAACCAACCAAAACAAGATTATGGAATAATAAGCTTTTCAAATTATTTGTTGGTCCTATGGCTTTCAATTATTTTTTGTGAGAATATAAGAGCTTACAAGGGCAGTTCCCCGTCGTGTTAATGGTTGAGAGGTTGCTACCACAACTAACTTAATTAATCTCTTCAGACTTGTAAATATTTTTAATTTTTTTTTAAATTTTTTTAAGTTAGGTCATCATTGGTTGAGCTACAAATTTAGATACCTGATCCTGCACTCTTCTACTTTGGACTTTGGATCTATGCGTTCACATTTAATCTATAATTTAATTTTAAGAGTTTGTTTGGTTCCGATTAAAATCTGATTTTAATTTAAATCAAAGTCAAACAATTAATATTAAGCTGAGCTACAAATTTAGATACCTGATCCTGCACTCTTCTACTTTGGACTTTGGATCTATGCATTCACATTTAATCTATAATTTAATTTTAAGAGTTTGTTTGGTTCCTATTAAAATCTGATTTTAATTTAAATCAAAGTCAAACAATTAATATTAAATATTAACCACATCTTTTATGGGTCTCACAACTTTTCAACCACATATTTCAAAAACCGCTATCGCAATCTATTAAAAAAAAAATCTAATTTTAAAGTGAATTAGTTAAAACATAAAAATGTGACACGTTAGGTTTTTTGAGACTGAGTTGAAGATTAACGAAGATTTTGTGGCTTGTCTTACGAGTCACATTGAATAATTCAGCAAATTAAATATTTCGAAAGTAGTTTGAATTGAATAATGAAATAAAAACTTCCCAATTAATTAGCTAGAAATTTGAGGAATTGTGCAGGAAACGCCGGTTGTGTAATAGAGCACGTTGGTTTAACACTTAAAAATAAAAGTAATATTTAAAATATTCAAATTACTCCATTATTTCTCCCAGACCTGGCCGAATACTCTAGAGAATTAAAAGAATTCTGGTAACACGACCATGTAGAAACAAGTAGAAGAATCTCAAGCAATAGAGTCAGCTATGTTAAAAGTGCAGTGTGTTATTGAGACAAACATATAATAATAAAATTTCCAGAACTCAACCTTGTTAATCGTACAACTACTCTAAGGGAGACTAGGGAGTGTACTTGTTTGAGAGCAATAGTCCTTGAAGCCTCTTATCGTGCTGCAAAGGAATTTAAACGCAGGAAGATCAAGTTTACTCGAATGTCATGGATCTGGCTTACAACTTAATTTGTGTTGTAAAGAATGATAGCAGCTCGTCAATATAAATAATGCTACTTTTACATAAATAGTTAAATAATAATTTACATATAAATAATGTGTCAAAAAAAGACGGGAGAAATTTTTTTATTTCATTTGGTTGAAAATTTTTAACACAATCATATCTCACAATATCATGTGAATGTAAACTATTACAATCCCAAAAATATTGTATTTTTGGCAAATAGGAAATTGGTGATTTTCAAATTTAATATGAACAAATTACATAAGAAAGCAGAAATGAGATGTGCCCATGTGAGTGAAACAACTTCCATAATAAATAATGACGAATTAGAGCATGAGATGACACGTTCTTGGTTTTGGTCCAGCTGGAACTTCAATGAGATAAGAGGGAGAGAGGAGAGAGCAGCTCGGGGTACTTACAAATGACAATGCTTATTCTATATATCTTTCAGGGGAAGCAAAAACAAGTGAAAAATATAAAATTAATATCATGGACTAGGCTCGGGGGAAAGTCACATATAAAGGAAAGAGGATAGGTGTACTCTACACGAGAACAGGGACAAATAGCAACAAGACTAATTCCAACTCCAGCTGCGAGAGGACGTTCGCTTATGCACTTCCAGCAGAGAGCTCACCCCAGCTCTCCATCCTATTACCATATTTCGGCCTCCATTCAGTCCTCCCCTTGACAATTTCAGCCCCGCCCTCCAGTCGAAGCAAATGCTGGCACTCAACCTTGCCAAAACTAGCCAAGTCACCAACACCGTTACTCACCATGGAAGTAAGGGATTGTAGCACACTATCCCTCATACATTCCCTCCTATACTCGAGAGTCATGCCAGCAAGTTCACGAGTCTCCAAGATAGGTAATGGAACACTCTGCAACCAAAGTAAACCTCTCACAGTAAGATGCAAATTACCTTTAAACAAGTCCTAACAGAAGCCAAGAGGTGAAATAGAAAATAGAACTTTTTCTCAGATCATTTACATCAAGAATAAGTTGTTGTCAATGCCAGTCATCAAGAGGGCCCAGACTATTTTTATTTTCATTTTACATATTTATGAAAGTGTTTTTTCTTTAGAAACTAAATCTTAACAGTGATGGCGAAAGCACGATGAGGTAATAACCAATAACTGTAAACACATGGTAACAAAGAACAGTCCAGCAGACAATAATTTGTGACTGATGTTACTGAAACTGTGAAACAAGATTATATAAGTGTTACGCATCTTAAGATTCCTTCTAGAGTTGATATCTACGCATACATGCGTATAACCTTACCACACCAATAATGCACAATCCATGCAAGTACAATATATATAAAAGGAACATCTCAAAACTATAACTAGCTGGAATAGGAAGCAGGATTAAGCAGTTCTAGAAAGTAATATTTGTTTTTTCCCACTAAAAAAGCTATTGGAGTATTTAGCATTGATTCCCCCCATCCCGGTAAAGATAGGCTAGCTTTTCTTTTGTGTCTGTCTCAAATTATAGGTCACTTCCTTGTTGCGAGTATAGATGATCTTTTAGTTTTCTAATATGCCCCTATTTAATGCGTCTTGTTATCATATTTTAATTAATGGATATATTAGGGAAAATGTAAGAAAAATTTATATTTCCAATTACGATAATTATATTTTTTTAATCTGTGTGAAAACAGAAACAATTCTATCTTTATAGGACAGATAGAGTACAATTTATTATATCATGTTAAGGGTATTTACCTCTGGCTACACATGGTGAAATCCACGGGTCTATAGATTTTTTGATTAAATTAAGCTCAATGATTATTATTCAGATTCTTAAGCAGTTTACAATTAAGAGGTACTCTTCTCCAAAAACCTTTAAGCCCAAAATCTTGCCCATTACTTGCCCAATATATAGACTCATCTAGCCTGATCCCTTTCCCCCAAGTTGAACAACAAAATAGTGAATATAGGCTTAAAGACTTCAGCAAGCATTACTGAGCGAAATAAGAATCTGAAGTTTAGATCATATTCCTGTAAAGTAATGTTATTCCACGCTGAAGCAGTATCTCACATCAGCTGATGTTAGATGTACACAAAAATATAACATACAAGTATAATTATGTACCTCTGTATATTATCCGAGTATACAACCTTAGATTCCAAGAAACAACAATCAAGTGCCAAAAATGAACAGTAGAAAAAAACTTCCAAAGTACAAAGAAAATATAAATGAAAACAAAAAGAAGGTAAAAAAAAAAGGAGCAGTGACAGGCAGTTTGAGGGCCAAATTCAAATTCCTACGCACACACCATAAAATAATATAAATACATACATATGCATTCCATCCTGAACCAGATCAGATGTCTTCTTTTGTATAACAACGTTGTTCATGCTGAGTAATATTATTGCATGGGTATCTCACAATTACCCTTTTAATGATAAACTCTTATTCATATGTAAAAATAAGTACTTCCAAGATTTTAGCAGGAATGAAGAAAAACAATGATATATTAAAATAATAAAAGGGAGAACAATATTTACCTCAAGAATCCATCCCACGTATTTCACATTATTAACATGCTGGTTTACGTCCAAATCGCTCCATCTAGGCTGAATTCATAGATCAGTTTCAATAGAGTGAGATCAGGTGAAGGGGTGTGTGGTGATAAATGTCATATAAACTGGGTAATGTTCTTCATAGAGAAAGGGTGTGTTACTTACAGCTAAACCAGTACGAACATAATCAGCATTGTCATCATTCAGTTTTGGTAGCTTTCTGCTGTCCTCATCCACAACAGGCAGAGAATCCACAAAATAGCCTCCTATTTCCTCTCTGACCTCATCTGGAATTTTGGCCAACCTCCTTGTCTCTTTATTCATCATTACCCATAGACTGCAGTTAATTCATAAAAAAAAAAAAAAGATAGCAGATAGTTCAGTTAAACTAGATTCACACATCTAAGGACATTAGCTCTAAAACTCATCTAAGGACATTAGCTCTAACACTCATCTAAGGACATTGAAAGTAAAGTAATCTAGTTTCGACAAAGACGTGATTCAATATACCCAGTGACCATTCCAGCGAGCATGGATAAAAAATGCAGGCCTCTGCAGGTCTATTAACATTTAAGGAACAATTAGTCATCTTTAACAAATAGTTAGCGAAGTAAATAGAGCAGTGTCCAACCTCGAAGCTCTAGTTAATATGTCACCAGTATTGCTATCACGTACAAGCCAATCTCGGCGCATCCCATTCTTCCCGGATGCAGCTACCCAAGTATCGACCTGAACTACATCACCCCTGCAAGATAGAATCAATATCTAAAACAATCAAATTTTACGGAGTTAACTACATAACATTTACTCAAGGACTTTTAACCAAGTAATGATGAAATCAGTTTTCCACTTTCGCTTAGGATTGGAGAAATACTTTCCGGACTTGGAGGTGGTTTATCATGAATAAATATAAAAAAGGGCAAAACTTACCAAGTAGGATACCGATCTACAATAACCTGCATTTTAGAAACTACCCAAATTAAATTTCTTTTGCACATCTCCGGAGTTGAACCAAAGCCATCACCCAACAATCCTGCAGTCTTTACATGGTTAAGTGCTGTTTCCTGGAAAAATAAAAAGTAAAAAAGGAGTTCATCTTGTCAAGCAGCAGTGGACTAAACATATAGTAGGTTCAGTACATAAAATTAAATAACTAGAAAGCACACAAATGCACTAGAACAATGGATTTTCCCAACAATACCTGCAAATGGTTCATCAAAGTCTCTATAGATGCAGTACGATCAGCCCCTATTTCATATGACCTGATGCTGAAGTTTTGACGAAATATCATACCATCTTGCACAATCCTTCCTAAACCAAAGGGGTCAGCAAGCATGTCTGGCCGCCTTGGTTTCCAATCAAGCATCATCCATTGCTTCTCAGCTGCCAGGAATATTGTTGTTATTGCAGCAAGAAGCATGCTCCAGTCAGGCAATTGGTTGATGAATGTCCTTGGGGGAGGTGATGATGTCACGTCATCCTCAGTCTTAAGGCCATCCATAACTCCAACCTTGGTCCCATTTACCTTGGGAGGAGCATGTGCATTGGCCTTAACCTGTAAATTTCGGGAAGCTGTGGACTTCAGTTTAATCCCGGTTGCATCAATTCTTGTGGGGATGCTTCCTCCGAGTTTTCCAGGAGTTTTAGCTGAAGCATCTGAAGCTATTGGGAGAAAGGCGGAAGTTGCAGCAGTGGCTACCATTGTTATTGTAACCTATTTAGTCAGTCTATGCGACAAGGAAGAAAAATTAAAAAATTCTTGGAAACTGCAACCCTCAAGGGTATGGCTCAACTTGATCAAAGAATCACCAAAATGTCATTTTCTCTCTGCACAAAAATGTAATCCACAAATTAAAACATTATTACTCATTTCCTTCACAATTAAAACATTATTACTCATTTCCTTTACAAGTAAATATCATGGGTGTGTAAAAAACCTAATCTATTCACATCTCAAAAAGGTCAACATCTGTAAATCATAAAACAAGGGAACGTGTAACAACGAGAAAGAAGACGAGGAAGATCAAGAAAAGAGGATTATCTTATTTGTATAATGAAATTCCGTAACAGCAGCTTTTCCCCCCAAGGTTTTTTTTCCCCCCGTAATAAATGGATGCAGAGAAACTTATAAATAAACATATTAGGTAAAAAGCAATGAAATAGAAGAACACATGATTGTAATTGAAATGATAAATTCAAATCATTTTCCCCATGCTTATATGCAGACAAACAAATCCAATAGTTTCAACAAAAAATCGGCAATACATAGTTCACTAGCTAACCACAATTCCAAAACAGAAATAAAATAAAAACACACATTTTCATTAAATAACAAAACCAGATCTGAGAATTCAACCACAAAATTTAAACAACTATTATAATATATTCCATTTTCAAACTCCAATATCAAAATCAAACAGTGTTCCCCCATCATACCGCTCTATCCTCCCCCATAACATAACGAAATCGTATAACATTACAATTCGAACATTCCAGATCGATAAAAAGTAATAAAAATAAATAAAAAAGCACCGAATCTCAAAAAATAAAAATAAAAATTCAAAACAGATAATGACAAACCTTTCTACGGCCGTAAGACTCTAGACGCAAACACTGTAATTTGAGTAAATATAAATGTGTCAAAGGGAAAGGGAAATGATCATTGTCTGATCAGCAAACCCGTTGGAGGAGAGTCTCGCGTGATTTCTAGGGTTCGCAGATCGTGCGTTGCTACGATTCTTTTCCTTGTGTTTTAAGGCCTTAGAATTTGGTTTCTATTTCTAATTTTTTTTTTTTTTTTTTTTTTTTTTTTGTGAGGTTTTTTGAAAAGCTGGGGAAATTCTGGGAGAGAGAGAAAAAGAGATAGCGAATTTCTTGGTGGCTGGCAGGCAACAACTCCTTTTTATAGCAACTTTTGTTACTATCCAGGTGGCTCCTCCCACGTCTCCCATCAACTTCATTCATTGCCCCTCTTTTATCTTTTAAACGCAATTTGCCCCTCTTCTCCTGCCTGCCTTGCTGCTATAGTTTTCAAACTCGACCCAATTAATGACTCTATTAAAGTGTCGAGTTAGTCAGTGACGGATTCAGGATTAAATTTGAGATCGGATTATAAAATTTTTTACCAATCTAATACGCAAAAAAAAAAAAAAAATTAACATTGCCTTAATGGGTTAGGGGAAGGATTGGGCTACAGACCTGTCCAATTCCCCTCCATTCGTCTCTGGAGCTAGTAGATGTCAAGTAAAATTATAAATTAATTTTCAGATAGCAACTTTTTATATTGGAAAGAATTGCAGAAAATCAGTCGATAACACATTTTCCCATTTCTTTCTCATGATATTCGACAGTTGGATCCATTAAAATGTCATAGATAAAAGGTGGTTCAACACTTGCTCCAATTCAATTGACATGTAGGCGGGGACGGATCCAAAATTGGATCTGAGATCGAGTTACAAAATTTCTGACTGGGCTAACACGCGAAAAAAATTACAGATAAATTTTTTATTTTTTATTTTTCTTAATGGACTAGGGGAGGGACTGGACTACAACCCTGCCCAATCCCCTCTCCATCCATCCCTGCATGTAGGTGTGACTCTTTCCATCTCCATTTAGCTCTTGTTTGAGCTCCATTTTTTTCATCAAAATATATATTTTTAACAGTAATTTGACCCATTTCAATCACACATTTTTCAATAAAATAATATTACGCGCAAATTGAAAACTTTTATTTATTTTTTAACCACACGCTTCTCATCAATACACTATTAAAAAATTCATTTTCTTGACAAAAATGGAGCTCAAACAAGGACTTAGTAGAAAATTTTCACAAGGGACATGATTAAAATATTATTATTTACCATCACGTTTTAATTAATTATTTTTATTTGTTAAATATAATTTAAATTTTAAAGTATAAATATAAAAAGATTTGTAATAGTGATCATGTCCTCCGTTCCCGTCCCAATTACCTAAACGGAGGGCAACGCAGCGTAGGGCGGGATGGGGTATTATAAACTTTAGAGTCTAAATGGGCTAGTAAAAACTTTGAAGACCAACTTAAAATTTTGCACGAACTTTAGTGACCATGAGTGAAACTAACTCAATTCAAAATGGATACAACCGTTCTCTGTATAATTAATTAGCTTGAAAATCTTTGGCGATAGAAAATTGTTAAGCTCCCGTTTGGTTCTCATTTTTTCATTATAAAAATGAAAAATATGATCGTTATACATCACATTCAGCCACCATATTTGACTTTACATCTTTTGTGTGGGGACCATAACGACTATATTTTTCATTCTCATTTTACAAAAAATGTGTATCAAACAGGGCCTAATTATATGAAATTTAAATTTTGTGGGGATTTTTATTTTTTTAGGGAAAACAAAATTCTGACTTTGTGCGACAAATATGGATAAACTTTGAGTTTGGTGAAAAATATATACAAATAAAAGTAAAGGGTAAATTTTTTTTTATGGAAGGTTGAAGATGACCGATTATACTGTCACCATTTTTTATTTAATACATGGTATTTTAATTGTAGTTAAGTTCTTTAATCTTTGCCCATTAACAATTATTTTCTTAATTTTTTTCGCCGAATCCTCATTTTCAACCTTCTATTATTTATTACGTCTCTGTTCTTGATGATAATTTATATTAAAATATTTTTGTTTTCATGCTTTGAAATGAGTGAAATTTTCATACTTTTTATTATTTATTTTTTGAAAATATTATGAAAAAAAATAAATAATTTTACGTCATTTTAAAAGACTTTTTGATATAAAACTGTTATCAAATACAGAACGTGTTAATTAACAAAAAGTTTAAGGATAAAAATGGCATGAAAATCGTTAGAGACATAAGTGCTATAATGAGCAAACATTAAGAAGTTTAAGTGTAATTAAAATGTGGTGCAGGAAATAAAAATTATGGTGTGAATATAATTACCCTAAATTTATTTATATTTTCTAAAATCAAATTTATTTCTATATGTGTCACGCTCCCTCCAATTTGTTATCCCGAGAAAATGTTGATTGTCAATGTTCATGTCATTAATATTTATGACATCGCAATATTTTTTTTTGTTTGGCCATATAACAGAGCTAGGTGGAGTAGTTTGATCAAAAGAAAATACAAATTAGATGTTACAATTATGACATATAAATTTCAATGATCTAATATAAATTGAGTTACAAGTTTAATCATACTTAGAAATTTGTAATCATAAATTATTTATAATTCAAATTGGCATTAACTGGAGATTGAATGTTTGTGTTCATTTCATAAATATTTATAACGAGCCATTTTGAATTATAAATATATATTTGATGACAAAATTATTTAAAAAACGAACTTCAAAGATCTACTTTAAATAGAGACAAGTTTTGCGTCCTCTATTTTGATGGAACTTGAATTTTACTCGCAAAAGTAATATAATTCAAATTTCAATATTATTTTTTAACAACACAGAGTTTGTGGTTTCTACTTTGCATACTTATAACAAACATAAAATTAAAGTATAACATACTGACGCTCTTCATGAGGTGGTCGAGTTGGTAGAATATGTGAGCGTGGGGACCTTTGATTACGAGTTCGATTCCTCCTACCAACACTTTCTCGGTAAAGTATGTCGCAACGGGCTTACCTAGTGTGATTAATCTGACTGACGTAATTTGCAGGTTATTGTGTCAATCCGAATATTTATTTAGTGCACACTCGAAGAGTAGCGGCTGCGAGTTAAAAAATAAAAATAAAGTATAACATACTGGGGCGTCAAGTAGAGAATTCTAGACTCAAAATGCCTCCCATTCGTTTAGGAATATATGGTTAATTGAGTCAAGAAAAGGGTTTAACATGGATTATATACTTAAAAAATATATTTAGGCAAAGATTAATTGTATTATTCACCCAAATCATTATTTAACAATTAATGTATTAAATACGAAAGATATGTAACACCAAAACTTACTCATTAACCAATATAAGATGGCCATCATGAATAAATAAATTAAAATTGTTGACAAGCCACAATATTTCCAACTGGCTAGAAAAGCTATTGATGTGAAATGGGTGTTAGTGCAAAAAATCAAATTGATGGTGAAGTTGAATCGTATGAAGCTAGGTACCAAGTTCAAGGCTAGTAATATAGATGTCGAGTTAACATGTTTGAATGAATGTTTTGCCAAAATAACGTGAAAAATATTAGTAGGGTAAATGAATCACGTAATCCTGATAAAGTCTGTAAAAACAATGCCATGGGAACTTCAAATTGTCCTCTTGAATGCAACCCGATCCATCTTTAATTTCTTGTTGGGAAAATGTTTTTATTGGCGTATTAAAGCACTTTCTTTTTGCCTCACTCTAGCAATCACACGTGCCTTAGGTTCAAGCCAATTCACCGATAGAAGACGGCAAACCATAAATTTGCATAACCATTATTACGGCTATTTTAATGTAGTCTACTACTCTATTAGTTGTCGCATACCCGGAATCCCAGATTTGCCAAAGAAAGTAAAAATAGAAATGTTATTTGTGCAGCAGTTGTGCACAACACTATGCACAGCTGTGATTGAGCTGGTGGGATTCGCGATTTTTTTAATCGCGGGGCCCACCCCTGCATGTGAGAAAACTGTGTATCGTGTTGTACTTGTAGCACCACTCGAGTAAAAATATGCATTATATGAACTGAAAATAAAACTATTTATTTCTAATTTTAAAACTAAAATATGGTTTCATCAGTAGACTCGATTATTTAAAAAAAAAAAATTCTCACAATTGAGAAAATATAACAAAGACAAAGCATTTTTATAGTAGTAATTAATCATTGTTGCTTCAAAGGTCAATCTATTCACTCGTCCAGATAATATATTTCCTTGTTCAGTAATAAATCACAACAATAATGTATTTCCTTGCCCTACTCCATTAACAATAGAAAAGCATCTTTTAAGCAGAGGTAGATGGAGAGAAAATGATGGAACCAGCTGTGTATTGAAGTTTGATTGGAACAAACTAAATCAATTTTTAAAGATCATAAGATTTCACACAAGCAAGCCGCAAAAAGCGTTCTGAGGTAGTTCAAAGGCGCCACAATAAATTTTAGATCACGCGTCAAAATGTTGGGATTGTAAGGCTACTCCATGGAGCTGAACTGGTCCTTATTTTCTAAAACTCAATTTTCTTCAAATTCATTTTTTTTTTAGTTACACATATCATGAGACTCACACTTTTTATCAAATTTTCAACTACAAATTCATCAACTTCTATAAAATTAAACTAAAAATATGATTTTTAGCAAAATCAAATAGAGTGAACCTAATTATCCAAAGGGGGAAAAAGGAGTCAAGGAAGTTGATTCCGCATATATAGAACCTGTTTGAATCCCATTCTTAGCTAATAATGCATTTGGGAATAGTAGATTGATGGAGAATGCTTGGTTAAAAAATAAGAAAAAGTTTTAGGTTTACATGTAATATTATTTTAGGATCCGTTTGATAGCATTGAATTCCATGAAAAATGTCACATTCGAGTAATTCGAATTATACTTTGGCTGTTTGATACAATAGTGGAAATGAAGTTCGAATTTCAAGGTACAACCACTTAAAACCTGTTTTAAACAAATTTTATGGAAAATGATCTCCTATGGTTTATGTGGTTTTTATTTTTCAACTTACATGAAATTGGTTTACGGAAATCTTTGTCAAGCAAACAGACCCTTATTGAAAAATGTGTGAATGAAAAAAGAAAAAACACATGTATTTTAGAAATAATGGGTATCAAACAAACCTATAATTTGTAGTTTACAGTGTTGTTTTGTTCTACTGTTTGTTTTGGGATATGAGATAGGTGTGATAATAGTGAATAGGTACATGTGTGTAGGCGTTTTTCTTACATATGAGTGGTTATGGATGACAATGGGTTGAGTCGAGCCGACTCTGCCCTTATACACACGAGCTCGTGGCTCGAAGGGCGAGCTCGGCTAGGCCCTCGAGCTCGTGGCTCCTACCCAACAAAAATTTCAAATTCTCTAATTCATACATGACTAGAGATTTCGCATTGCTCTTTGTTTTTGAATTATCGTTATAAAGCATCTCTTATTTTTTGGAATTTAAATTTATTTGCATTTAAGTTTTAACACTTTTAGCCCCTGTTTGATGGCGAATTAAAATAAGATTTTTAGTAATTTTTTATAACAGTTGATGAGCTATGTGGTTGGAAAGTTCTGAGACCCATAAAATATGTTATCAAAATTAATTGTTGACTGCGACTAAAATTAAAATCTTGATTTTAATTTTTACCAGATAAGTGCTTATTACATCTCTTTCATTGAGTTTGTGAAAATGATTTGACTTTTAATTACAAATGTCATAATCCTAAAAATGATAATTAGAACATAACGTTCTTATCTTTCATTATTGTTGTGGAAAACATCATTGCTTTCGGACTTGGTATTTTAACCCTTATTTCTATTTTTCATTGTACAAAATGTCATTTTCATCTATTTTCTCAATTAAAAGTTGTGAAATGACGAATATATTCTTCTATTTAAATAAAACAAAAAGAAAAAGAAAGAACTAAGTGTGTATTTGGTTGACTTTATTTTTCATGAAAAATGTCATTTTTCACCAAAATACCTACTTTTTGAGTGTTTGATTAACAATTTTTTCCATGAAAAATATATTTCGACTTTTGGTCATTAGACCATTCCTCAAAATCAAGGAAAATATTTTTTTAAGAACATGTGATTTTTATTTTTCAGGTAATTCACTCTCTTTCTCTCTCATCTATCATCTACCCATCATAAAAAAATAGACAAGTATAATATTTTTTAGATTGAAAATTAAATTAGTCAAACACATTTAGTTAATAATTACATACAGATAAGTTTTAGATAATTCAATTGCCTAGAAATTATTTTATTTTCATGTAAATTCTATGCTCGCAATTAAATGCACCCTAATTGCAACTATAATCCTAATTTTTTTTAAAAATGCAAATAAGTTCCAAATAAATTAGTAAAAAGGTAATTAACACATAATGTCCTTATATTTCACTATTGTTGTGAAAAAGTCTACACATTTTCATTTTTTGACATTTTCACCTTTAATTACGCATTTGATAACGCAAACCATTATTTCTATCAATTTTTATCCAAATTCTCAATAAAAGTGAATTGACGAATACACCCTCTTATTTAAATAAAAAAAAATAAGGGTGAAAATACAAAAAAATAAAAATGAGAAATGAAAGGTAACGATATTTTTCACAATAATAGTGAAAGACGTTATGTGCTAATTATCAATCATTAAAAACTATTCTTCTATTATTGTTGGACTCGTTCAAATATCCGCACGCCTTAATATTAGTGAAATTTGTTCTTGATGACTTAACTCTAAGCATAATGAAAAAATGTGGTTATATTGTCGTCACCATTTTTATTTGATACACTACATTTTATTTGCAATTAAACCTTTTAATCTTTGTTCATTATAACAATTATTTTTATAACTTTTTTTCATCGAATTCTGATTTTCAACATTCCATTAATAATTACATCTCTTCCTTGAGAATGATTTATATCAAAATATTTTATTTCAATATTTTGAAATAAAGAAAAATATTTTTTCACACTTTTTATTTATTATTTTTTAAAAATATGAAAAGAAAATAAGTTGTTTTACATCATTTCAACGAACTTTTGAACATAAATCTATTATTAAATACAAAATATGTTAACTAATGAAAAATTTGAGGATAAGAAGGACATGAAAATCATTAGGAATATAAATATTATTAAAAGCAAAGATTAAAAACTCTAAATACAATCTTTATTGGCATCATCACATCCATCCATTTTGTAAATTGCAAAAACTGCTTTTTAAATCATTTGTCCAAATCTCAGCACCTATAACATTATCAGTTCGGTTTCAGGTACAGCACCGTGCACAGCCGTCTCATATTCAGGGGTGGGGCCGGCGATTAAAAAAATCGCGGACCCCACCGACTCGATCTGTGTTGTGCATTGCGCTGTGCAAAAATGTTGTACAAACAGCATTTTTGTAACATTATTTTGACAATGTTTGTCTATCAAATTGTACAAATAGATTAATACTTTGACTTTCTTCCAAATTACTCTTTTGGCCAGTATTGGAGGGTTGGTGTGTGGGGGGGGGGGGGGGGGGGGGGCTCCCTCTACTATTCGACACAATAATTTGTGTGGTTACTTTGTGCATGTCCTAATCAGTCAAAATTGGCAAACAATCTACATGACAAATCCTTAATAAATATTTTCTAATTTGAAAGTCAAAATATGGGAATCGATCCTCCAAGCTTGACTTCAAAAACTTGTTCGCCATAATATCAATTTCCAGGAATGAATTCTCCGAACGTGGTCAGAGAATCCAATTCCACCAAATCTTGGCTTCAGAAAGCAATTGGGGGTGCTTATCTTAGGTCAGAATCGTTTTCGAGAAAGTGGCTTGTTCTTTGATTCCATATCTTATCGATAAAAATGAGTTGGAGTTTCATTGATTTCATTGCAAGAGTTAGAGGAAGGGACAGTGTTCAACATTAATTTCGTAACAGAAAAACAAAGATGATGAAGAGACTTTTTTATTTTTGAAACTACTAAAACGATTTGGGGTTTTATCTGGCTGTGTTGATTTTCATTTTAATTTTTTTCAAACAAAAATTAAAAAGACAACAGTAATTGAAAATCGGGGTATTGCCCAAATCGCCTAATGCTTGAGTTGGCTTTGCATACACATATAAGTATATATAGTTGCGTTAGAGTCCATTTGACTTCATTTTGAAAAGACAAAATCAGCTGTTAAGATTTAAAAGCAGTTTTTGAATTTGTGTAGCTAATTTTATGAAAGTATTTCTTCTACTTAAAAAGTTTTTAGAGGAAGTCGGTCTAGTGTGACTTCTTCGAAAGCACTTTTGGAATAAACTTTTTTAAATTAGTTTTCAAACAAAAATTAAGATAACTTTATTCAAAAACCCTTATACAGAAGTAAAAATTATGACAAACGGACTCTTAGTGTCATTGGCAGTATGAGCAAGTATGCGTGTGGAGGGGCGAAGGGGACAAAGTGGAGCAAGTAAGGTTAGTGTGGCAAAAATTAACTAGAGAAAAAGGCCAAAAAAAAAAAAAAACACTTAGAGTGTGTTTGATTCACATGAAAAATATCACCTAGAAAAGAAAATATTTTCCTTGTTTTGAGGAAAATAAAAACCCACTCACCCCAAAGAAAATATTTTCCTTAAAAATAAGGAAAATTGGGCATATTTTCAAAAGTTGGAAAATATTTTCAATGGAAAAAAATAGCAATCAAACATCCAAAGTAGAAATTTAGATAGAAAACTGTTATTTTTCATGGAAAATAAATGCAATCAAACACACCATGAGCACTTAAATTATCAGAAAATTTTACAATTGTTCTCCATAGGTTTTCATATTTTGAAAACATTGTATAATGACATATTTTCAACTTTATTAAATACATCTTTTTCAATATAGACAACTACGCTATAATTCATCCTTCAATCTCTAATCTGGTTGCATCACAATGTTTATTATAGAAAAATACTTTATATTCTAATAGTTCTAATCAGAGGAATTAATGTCAAAGTCAACAACTTGTAAAGTGATTAGCACATTTCATCCTTTTTCGTCACAACCAACTTGTGTGCTAGAGCACTAACATCCAGCAATTCTCTATATAAGTTTCTAATTGATCATCAAGTACCATTGGCGCTACTACTGAAAAATAAAAAATCATCTGGATAATACTCAGGTAAGCAATTAATTTTGGCAATACTTTGGGATGGTCCAAAAACGTGTCAAGGAATTGAGTGGACCAACAACATTTTAAAATACAATTTCTGAAACAACGATTTATTAATTTAATTCTTCTGTTTAGATATGTGCTGTGTTGTGCAAGTCCACACTGAGACAACTAAAGATGTATGCATATTTCAATAGATATAATGCACTTTTTGAGCTCTTCATATATCTGCAGTGTCATTTGTCTTTTGTTAGATAGTTATGAATTCCGTTTTGTTTTTCCAAGTGATCACAATGCGAGATCATATTGTCTTACTCTTATTGTTCATATTATGAAAATCTAAGAAACATTGAGAAGAACAAATTCCTAATTATTGATTCTAATTGTCCCTACAAAGTCGACGAGCCCAGGTGCAGTTTTTGGCATATGCAACGAAAGTTTTTCTGCTGGCTCACCCCTTCTCATACAGCTTAATATTTAAGCCAAGAACAATGAAAATAAGGCCAACCCCATCACCAAAAAGACACTACCAGCAATATTTGCTCCATCGTTGCTACTTGCTGTCCGAACTTGATCCTGTCAAGGAAGAAGACGACGTAGAAGCCAAAGCTGGGGAAGAGCTTGATGTACTTGAATCTCCTCCTGCTACTTGAAATATCTTGGCATCAGGTGAATCTGCCGGGAGTTTCAGTATAGCTGCTATCTCAATACAAATTATTATCAATTCATCTAGATTTAGTATCGAGTACTGGATAATCCAGCACACCGAATATTTTGTACAAGTATATATCTTACATGGACAATATGAGACTTTGACATCCATATTGCATGCTGCTGGCATTTGAAGATGTCGGGTTTTGATACCCAATAAATCCGGGCGATGATTTAAATCAGTTAACGAATAATTTATCGACACCATAGACTTGGTTCGAACTGAAAACAACCTTGCACACTTTAGGATGGCCCAGAAGTTTAGCCCAATTGTCATTGTGGCTATTGGTTATATTTGAGCCTATCTAGTTGGTTAGTTTGGTATTTTGGAGAGGAGTGTTTGGCCCAAATTAAGTGACCTAATATCCATTTATATACCCATCTCCCTGTAGCCGTTTTGGTGTGTGTGTATTGCAAGAGAGAACGAGAGAAAGGGAGGGCAACCGCCTTGGGGGGAGAAAGGGAGAAAGAGTTTTCCACCATTGTTGCTTATTCTTCTTACTACTCTTACAAGTACCACAACCATCCATTCCTCTTTATGGGGTTTGGGAGAACTTTGAGCAACCACAAGTGAAGCTAAACTTTTGGGTTGCCAAGGTCGGGTGGTGTTCGTTTGGTTGATTTTTTTGAGCCCGGATCAATATCTCACGAAGATTTCCGCGACAGAAGAGCTAAAGTGGTATTAACAGGAAGCCCCATTGAGGGATCAGTGCTCTCTTTGATGAGAACACACAAGCATTTGGGTTTTGCAGTCCTAACTTTATCGGTGTCTTGGCAGCACTCTGGAGTAGGTTTCTTCGCTGTGCCACTCACAAACAGTATGCACGCGGCAAGATTTGTGAGTTGTTCTGCGCAGTCTTTTTCGTCGTCTTCCATTATAGCCATTGCTACCGTTACCATTGTGCCCACTAAAATGCAAGTGATCATAAACGGATTCTTCCTTCTGTCCATTTGTTGTTTCTTCCTTTTTTTCTGCTCTTCGGAAGATGTTAAATCACTTGAGATTGTTTGTACTGGGAAGAGCTTTTTAACGAGGAGCGTAAATAGAATTTGTTACTTGATGAGGTATTTATTGTCTTCCCATACTGCAAATTAATAATCATTCAATGGTTCCCTGCAGGTTAGAAATTCATGCAATAGCAGATGGAAATGAATGATATACCAATGATGGTATTAGAATAATATAAATTCAGCTCGACAGCAGAATCCAATGTCACCTAGACTGTGTTGCTATCTAACATAGATATTTGGCACATAGTATTGAATAATTGAAGCAAAAACAATGAAAACCCAATGCTGAAATGATAGGTAAATGTATAGTATGCTTTGAGAAATGCAATTGCAATTTCCAAGGCCAAGTTTCCAGAGGTTTAGGATACTCAAGAATCCACATCCTTCCCATTTTTACTTCGTTAGAGACGATTCAGAAACGACAATTTGTTTGGATTACTAAAAAGTAAAAAATAAAAAAAAATATTTTCATAATTTTTGGTGTTCGTTTGGCTTCGTTTTTCATGCAAATTGTCAATTAAATGGATAAATTTTTTGATCATTGGATTTAGAATATATTTTCATTGCCAAAAAGTTAAAAAAAAAAAAACGCCCAGCAAGGTGGAAAACAAAATTTTACCAAAATCATAAGAAAATAAATTCCTACTTTTGTGTTTCAAGGAGTTGTACCTAAAAGTTGGTGACAAATATTTTACATGGCAAAAAATGTCAATTAAACACCACAAAAGGGTGAAAATGGAAAACATTTTCCATTTCCACCCAACTTTCCACCCTATCAAACATGGCCTAACAATTTTTGGAAGTATAGAAGGTTGGGGAATAAAATTGCCAAAAATATATACCAAAAAAAGCATAAAGAAAAGCAGAACACGTCCGCACTAACATCAATAAGAAGCATACGAGTCTCATTCCTCAAAGTCGTCTTTGTCATGCACGGGGATTGGCATTTCCTCCAAAAAATAGCAAGAGCACTCCCACCTAGTTGGCAAATTACATGGAAATGTTCGTGTATATAAGTGCGTATGAAGACTATACCAGCTATGCTTAAGGCGGGCATAGAAATTCTTGAATGAAGAACGATACTCACCATTAACGACGAATCCAGCATAAATGTTCAGTTAGAGCGAAAATTGATTTTGACCGTTGACCGTCGACAATCAACGATCGTAATAGCCCGATCCAGCCGATCGTTTATTAAAATTTGATTAAATAATATATATATATATATATATGTGTGTGTGTGTGTGTGTGTGTGTGTGTGTGAATACACTAAACGTAAAAATTATATACATATGAAAATATAATTCAATGCAACCCAAGTCCCAAAATACTAAAAAAAAAATAGGTATAGATTTTCGTTTCAGCTGAAAAAATCGTTCTATATTCTGCAAAATCCCCAATTTAATTTTCAATTGGAATTGATAAACAATTTCACAATTACAATATCCAATATATCAATTCCTATATCCAATACCAAAATATCAACAACTTTCTAGTTTTTACACTTACAAAGTCAATTCTAATATAAAAAAATAACAATCAAAATCAAACACAAATCCAAATTATCCAATAGTAAAACCTCAACTTAAGACTCTTAAGTCATCAACTCAGTCACAAGACAAGTACCACACACAACACACTGACACGGGACACGGCACATTCACAAGTCACAAGTCACAACTCAAGCTGCATCAAGCCATTGATCAACACACACACAATGCAATTTATTTCAAATCAATGCTTACAATTCTACCAAAAATGGTTGATTTAAACCCCCAAGTGTCGAAAATCCTAAGTTCTCAAAGTTAAGAGTACATCAAAAGCATGCACCTTAAAGTAACACGAACAATGCTTACTGTCAAGCCAAGCTTTTGAAATTTGGTGGAACAGAGGTTGGAGATCTGAGGAGAGTCAGTCGACGAGTTTGCGGTGCTGGAAGCAGGAGACAGTGACGAATTTGTTGATTTTCAATGATGTTTGTGATCAGATGGCTGGAGGTGACGAGATGGTCGAAGTTGACGTGTGCACCAGGATTGTGGGTTCCCGTGTTTTGGAACGGAATGTGACGTTGCCAAAATTGGGGCGAGGATGGAGTGTTTTTTGCTCCCGGTTCACAATAAAGAAGACACCGAAATGTTAATTCAACTTTTTAAATTGTTTTTTTTTATATTGTTTTTTTTTAGCTTGCCACGTTACATTGTAACCAACAATTGTCAAATTACATTGTGCGAGTAGCTTTATTGTTTTTTTTTTTTAGCTTGCCACGTCACATTTTAACCAACAATTGTCAAGCTTATTGTTGCTCTTTTTGACCTTGTTGACAGATGGTCCTTTTTCAGGTGTATATGATGCAACCTTTTGCTGATGATTTGGCATATTCATTAACCTGTCGGTGACTAAATGAGGCAAAAAGTCAAGGATTCGTGAGTTTTCAGTTTTTTGTGAAAGACACTAATTTAGCTTATAAAATTCATAAACTTCTATTGAATTTAGTCCCGTTGCACAGCACCGTGTCACTAGTATCAGGACGGAGCCAGACGTTTGAGGTTGTAAAATCAAAAATTGAAATATTTTTTTTTAGTATGGGACAATAGGTTGAGGACCTCGATTATAATTTTTCGAAAAAAATATGCTTTAAATCTGTCAAACTAAAGTCATATGCCTGACCCACAAAGTGGATGAACAAACCGACCCAAAAAAAAAAAAAAAATCTCAAACCAAATTTTTGCATGTGAATGATAAATCAGATCACTTCCTTGCAAGAAACTATACAAAGATTAAGTTTAGTGTCCTTTTATCCAAAATTCCAACTGTTTGTTCATTTTAAGTTTTTATCCCAGTGAAAAAAAAAATGTGGTGTCAATTGACACCACATGAACCCATGGGGATCCGTCCCTGACTAGTATGTAGACCATTGCTTTCCAATGATAGGCATATAGATTTGAACAGTAGAATGCAAATGCGGAATATTTATTCGATGGAAGGATGGCCATCTCTTTCTATTTTCAATAAGTCTACTTGTACATAATAGGGTGTATCGAATGGTGTATACTCTCCTCACATGAATTGACAACATATGAACCTGTCATTGTGTGAAAGAGTTGGCAGTAAAAATTCCATGACTTCCCGTCCAGGTAAAAATTCATAAAATATGGGATCATTCAGTATTATTGAAAAGCGATGGATACCAAAGGGATCTTCCCTTTACTGCTTAATTTGCAAATTGTGCAATAGCTTCGTAGATAGTTTATCAAAAGGAATATTAAATACTTACAAATTTTACTGCTTAATTAAATACTTTATGGAATATCATAATGAGAAAAATCAACGATTTAATTATGTAAAATTAAATAAATTTGTAGTTAAGCATTAACTTGACATAATAACATTATTAAACTCATTTTAAGTCTACTATCTGTTTTTCATTTTGAAATATGCGTCGTATAGTTGGTCGTGATACCAAGAGGATACCTCGATGAATATGATGGAGAAATTATAGTCTGAAAATAAGTCGAAAGTGATGACAGTCACAATTTAGACAAATTAGGTGTTTTACAAAATACGTCATGAGCACTTCAAAATAGTATTAAGAACTTTTCTTGATATTTGAGAATTATAATTCAAAATTGATTTGCAAACTAATTGAAGGAACACCGTAAACACTTCAAAACGATACCAATAACCTTTCTTAACATTTTGAGAATTACAATTCGAAATTGACTTGGGAAAATGGAATGTAAATTTTCTTTTTCTTTTTTTGCTGGGTGTGTGTAGCCTACCCCTAAATCCGCCTCTTCTAACTTTCTAGAGATACAACAATAACATGATTGGACGTAATTGATGAATGTTTTGAAGTCATTAAGTGAAAGACACTAACCGAATAGTTCAACTCTTTTCCTTTACATTCGTTCTTTCTTTGTTGTGATTAGTAAAATTTATGTATGCCTGCCATGCCATGCACTTTCTCAACGTGATTATCTTCAAACATAATCTTCTGTAGGAGGCATTTTGCTGTAATTTTCCATCTTCACCCCCATTGGCATTGGTTTGGATGGACTGCTCTTTTCAATTTGATCGAAATCATCAGCATTTGGGGCATTTTAATTAAAATACTTCGACTATGTAACAAGACAAGAATAATAGGAAATTAGCAAACTTAAAATGTAAATTAAAATAATATGAGGCTGTACGCGAAATTGTGTGAGGGAGAATTGAGACTACTAAATTTTTTTGAACTATAGAGAAATCTATGGGTTTTATTTTGGCCAACAAATTCCTAATTAAGATTATTTTGAAAATAAATAAATAAAACCTTAATTACCTTTAAAAACAGAGAAATAAATTAATAGTTTCCATTTCATTTTTTTCACCCCCAGCTAGTCCCCGTAGATATTAGAAATGCGTTCATTACAGCTCTATCCTTTCGTGGGGGAAAAAAAAAACTCACGCAAATCTTGCAAAATCTACCAATGTTTGCCTGTGGAATTACCAACAATAATATGTTGTTAGGTTGCTGTCCCTTTCGAAAAAGCTCGTACCCTAGTGTTATGCATATTAATAACATAAAATAAAATTTATTCCAAAAATCAAATATCAAGAAATATTTATTATAATTTTTTTTTTTTAAAAAGAGAGAATATTTGTCATACCGCCGTTTGGTTCATATAAAAAAATAAAATTTTAGTAGATTTTGATAAATACTAATGAAATGTGTGGTTAAAAAATTGTGAATTCATAAAATGTACGATTATAATTAATTATAGATTGTACCTTAAATTTTAATCAATTTTTTTTAGCCAAATTGGTTATTTACTGTTGAAAATATTGAAGTCAAACTAGCCGTCACTTCAAGATTTTTACAAAGGATTAAATTCATTCATAGCCACTATACTTTATATTTAGTGTCATCATAGCCACAAAAATTGATTTTGATTCACCATGATCATTCAACTTCATGTAATGTTTCAGTCATGCCACTCAGTTATTATCACAACCATTTTTTTAATTAATTTGGGATTGATTTATATTATATAATTTTTCCCGATTTGGGTTAGTTGATTTTTTTTTTTTTTTTTTTTTTTTTTTTTTTGTGTTAGGAGAAATAAAAAAAGGGATAATTGCAGTTAAGGCCCCGAACATTTCAAACAGTGACAAACTTTCTCTTAACTGTTCAATTGTTGCAACCGTCACCCAAACCAATATATATATATATATATATATATATATATATATATATATATAAAATAAAAAAGGAAAAACTATCTTCTTCTTCATCGACCCCCAACCCCCTCACCCAAAGCTAGAAATTTGCCACTACCACGCCCATCTCCATTGATCACCGCCATGAACATAACCAAATCAGATAATTAAATTCCTCTACACCCACCAACCTAAAATCGACCACCATCAACTATCCCTCCACAAATCAAGACATCTGTAGATTGGGTGTCAAAATGGTCGACACTAGATGTCATCCCACTTCGATCTGACGTCCTCTCGCGATGATTTCTTGACTAAATGATGTCGTCTCATGGACGTGTCCTCCATCGCAGCTTGAGATTACCATGCGTTGTTATCAACTTTACTTAGCCAATTTGAAGACCAATCGACGCAGTTGGTTTCGAGACTGAGGCGGACCAGATCGGTAGCAACGCGACCAAAGCCTTGATGCACTAGCAATAGTTGATGCTGTTGGAAATGGTGGGTCAATTGGGTCAACTTTAACCACAATTTTAAGTGAGACCCGATGTTCGATTTATCGAAATTAATGTTCAATAAAATTCTACGTTCTAAGTAGATGAGTGTAGAATATCTAATTGTGAAAAATCATTTCAATATGAATGAGAAATTATGGTTGAAAGTTGGACAATAAATAAGAGGAATAAATTGGAAAAATGTTTCAATCCTACATTGGTTGCAAACACAACTTTGAACCACTTAATAAACTCCAAAGTTGGAAATGGGTTTCGGCTCCAAGGGGTACCAATAGTCTTTGAAAGGGGGGAGTCTTAGACAATGTCTAAATTAATCCAAAGGCCACGCGCGCGCACGTCGCCGCCGTCGCCGTCCATCCGTCCGACCGGTCGGGTCGGGGCATGGGTGTGGGTGGGCCTGTGTCAATATTAATTTTTTAGATAAAATTTAATTCAATTAATTCTCTCTCTTTCTTTGACAGTTTTTTAACCGACCCATCAGTTTGATAAACTGTGCATTAAATGGGCGTGAGTGGAGAGCAGTATGAAAACTGCTCAACCGCCAACTCTTTCCTCTATTTAAATGGTCCTCAGGCTTTCATTTTGAACACAGAAAAAATCACGAAACTCATACTGCATACATATTTTTTTCTCTGCATTGGTCTACAGAGGGTACTCTTCTATTCTGGTTTGTTGTCTTGCAGTCGAAGTACTGCTTCTGTAAGTGTCTGATCATTGTATCTTGAGAGACGCTTTACCACATACCGTAAGCACCGTGTGACGGGGTAAAAACGTCTTAAGGACAGAGAGCCTAGTTCTCGCCTCGATCATTCTTCTTCCGAATTCTGGCTTTGTTTATGCATATTGTTCTTACTGTTTTGCAATTATTTTAGCAAGTCATTTCTGAAAAAACTATTCTAAAGTTTCCAACAATCTTAAGACGTCTTTAAGTGGTTTTTTCAAAATTGTACTTGCTTATTTCTAACAGTATACTCTTATGCGAAATCACCATTCTACAGAATTTTAATTAATAAATTCTGACTTGTTGATCTTCTGTTTTGAAAATAGAAATGGCTAACACTGTTGGGACTAATGCAATTTCCCCTACTGTGGCTGTGATGCCAACTGTGGCTACTGTAACGCCGACCATGCTGGTCATTCTGGTTCAACTCATGTTCCTCACGGAGAGAAACCTGAAAAATTTAATGGGGTCGATTTTAAGAGATGGCAGCAGAAAATGCTTTTCTATCTCACCACTCTGAACCTGGCAAAGTTTCTCACGGAGGATCCTTCTTCTGTTCAACAAGGAGAAAATAATCGAGCTTCGATTATTGCCTTGGATGCATGGAAACATTATGATTTCTTATGCAAAAATTATGTACTGAATGGACTGAATGATTCGCTATATGGTGTGTATAGCATAATGAAAACTGCAAAAGAACTTTGGAAATCTTTAGAGAAAAAATATAAAACTGAAGATGTCGGATCTAAGAAATTTCTTGTCGGTAAATTTTTGAAATATAAAATGATTGACTCTAAATCTGTTATTTCCCAAGTTCAAGAATTGCAGGTATTCCTCCATGATTTACATGCTGAAAAAATGACCGTAAGTGAGTCATTCCAAATAGCAACGGTAATCGAAAAACTCCCGCTTTCATGGAGAGATTTCAAAAATTACTTCAAACACAAACGTAAGGAAATGACTATGGAGGAGTTGATTGTGCGTTTGAGGATCGAAGAAGATACTAAGAAATCTAAAAGAAGGAACGGGGGACCAAGCATGGAAGCTAAGGTAAACATGGCTGAATCAAGTTCAAAGAAGAACGTGAAAAGGAAGCACCCAAACTTCGCTCCAAAGAAAAATGAAAACAATCAGAAGAACAAGAAGTTCAAAGGGGACTGTTTCAACTGTGGCAAACCTGGACATCGTGCAATTGACTGTCACAAGCTTAAAAAGGAAAATGACCATGCACATGTTGAAATTGAAAATCTGTCTGAAGGTGTTCAAGAAATGCACCTATCTACTGTAATATATGAATGTAATAGTGTTGGAAATCCCAGGGAATGGTGGGTGGACACTGGTGCCACTCGCCACATTTGTGCTGAAAAGAACGTGTTCTCTGATTACAAAGCTATCGATGGAGAACAACTGTTCATGGGAAATTCCTCAAGCTCAAAGGTTGAAGGACAAGGAAAAGTGACCTTGAAGATGACATCTGGCAAAGAACTCATCCTCAACAATGTGCTGCATGTGCCGGACATTCGGAAAAATCTTGTTTCTGGTTCTCTTCTTAGCAAGAATGGGTTTAAGTTAGTATTTGTATCTGACAAATTTGTACTAACTAAAAATGGGATGTACGTTGGAAAAGATTACATGACCAATGGGATGTTCAAGATGAACGTCCTTACTATTGTACATAAATTGAACCAAATTAATGAAACTTCTACTTCTGCGTATATTGTTGATTTTTCGTGTTTATGGTATAAAAGATTAGGACATGCAAACTTTAGATCTGTGCGCAAATTAATGAATTTAAATTTGCTACATTCTCTAAGTTTCGATCCTAATTACAAATGTGAAACTTGTGTTGAGGCTAAGTTAGCCAAAAGACCATTTCTTTCAGTTAATATAAATACTTTACCTTTAGAATTAATTCACAACGATATATGTGATTTGAAATTAGTACAAACTAAAGGTGGGAAAAAGTATTTCATTACTTTCATTGACGACTGCACTCGGTACTGCTATGTTTATCTATTAAAAAGCAAAGATGAGGCTTTGGAAATATTTAAACATTATAAGAATGAAGTTGAAAATCAACTTAGCAAAACAATAAAAATTGTTCGAAGTGATAGAGGTGGAGAATATTGAGTGTCATTTGAAGAACTTTGTTCTTTACAAGGCATGATTCATCAAACAACGGTTCCTTACTCACCTCAATCTAATGGTATTGCGGAATGAAAGAACCGCACACTTAAAGAAATGATGAATGCTATGTTGATTAGTTCTGGTCTACCACAGAATTTGTGGGGGGAGGCTATCCTCTCAGCAAATCACATTCTTAACAAAATATCACACAAAGTAGATGAGAAACACCTTATGAGCTATGGAAAGGTCATAAACCTTCATATAAATACTTGAAAGTGTGGGGGTGTTTGGCAAAGGTAGAAGTGCCAAAACCTAAACAAATAAAAATAGGACCAAAAATTGTAGATTGCATATTAATTGATATGCTCATAACAGTAGTGCATATCGCTTCCTTGTGCATAAATCCGAGATTACGAATATACATGAAGATACAATAATTGAATCAAGGAACACAAGTTTTTTCGAAAATGTCTTTCCTCATAAAGACAAAAGTGACGTGAGTTTAACAAAACGAACTTACAATACTGCAAATGATGATGAAAATGAAGAAGAACTCAGACGTAGTAAAGGGGCTAGAAAATCTACATCATTCGGTTCAGAATTTCTAACGTACATGATCGAAAATGAACCAAAGGCATTCAGTGAAGCAATGTCAACACCAGAGGCCTCCTTTTGGAAAGAAGCTATCAATAGTGAAATTGAATCGATAATGCAAAATCACACTTGGGAGTTGGTTGATCTCCCACCTAGAAATAAACCTCTAGGTTGCAAGTGGATTTTCAAGAAAAATTTAAAATCGGATAGATCTATTGATAAATACAAGGCTCGTTTAGTAGTAAAAGGATATAGACAAAAGAAAGGTCTTGATTTCTTTGATACTTACTCACCAATAACGAGGTTTACTTCAATAAGAATCCTTATTGCAATTGCTGCGATACATAATCTCGAAATTCATCAAATGGATGTTAAAATCGCCTTTCTAAATGGTGAGTTGGAAGAAGAAATATAAATGGAGCAACCTGAATGATTTTTCGCTTATGGACAAGAGAAAAAGGTTTGCAGACTCGTTAAATCTTTATATGGATTAAAACAGGCGCCAAAGCAGTGACACCAAAAGTTTGACAAAACAATGCTGTCAAATGGTTTTAAAATCAACGAGTGTGATAAATGTGTGTATAATAAAAGTACACCGACATCATATGTTTTAGTATGTTTATATGTGGATGATATGCTAATTCTAGGTAGCAATCATGATATCATTGTGTCTACTAAGAAAATGCTAACAAAACATTTTGGCATGAAGGACATGGGTGTAGCATATGTAATTCTTGGAATTAAAATTTCTAAAACACCAGATGGCCTCGTTCTTTCACAATCTCATTATGTTGAGTCTGTGCTAAAGAGATTTGGAGTCTTTGATGAAAGTCCAGTTAAAACTCCAGTAGACACGAGTCTACACCAGATGGCCTCGTTCTTTCACAGACTCATTATGTTGAGTCTGTGCTAAAGAGATTTGGAGTCTTTGATGAAAGTCCAGTTAAAACTCCGGTAGACACGAGTCTACACTTAGCAAAAAATAGAAGTGAACCTGTACATCAAATAAGATATTCTCAGGTTATTGGAATTCTGATGTATTTAATGAACTGCACATGTCCTGATATTGTGTTCACAGTTAATAAATTGAGCAGGTTCACATGTAATCCAAGCAATGATCACTGGAAGGCATTGAATAGGGTACTTCGATACTTAAAACATACCTTAAAATTTGGATTACATTACATGAGATATCCAGCAGTATTAGAAGGATATTGTGATGTAAACTGGATATCTGATATAAAAGATTCTAAATCCACAAGTGGTTATATATTTACACTTGGTGGTGCGACAGTGTCTTGGAAATCCTCAAAGCAAACTTGCATAGCTCGATCAACAATGGAATTGGAGTTCATAGCATTAGATAAATCTGGAGAAGAAGCATAATAGCTTCATAACTTCTTAGAGGATATCCCGTGTTGGCCTAAGCCGGTGCCTGCAATTAGTATTCACTGTAACAATTAGTCTGCTATTGCAAGGGCATAAAATTGCATATATAATGGTAAGTCTAGACATATACGTCGTAGACACAATACCATAAAGCAGTTGATCTCAAATGGTATTATCTCCATGGATTATGTGAAATCAAAGGAGAATCTCACGGATCCGCTAACAAAAGGTCTACCAAGAGATCAAGTATATTAACTATCAAAGGGAATGAGATTAAAGCCGAACATGCATGAATCTTAATGATGGTAACCCAACTTTGTTGACTGGAGATCCCAAGATCTTGGTTCAATAGGACAACTAAGTTATTAAGACTCAGTTAAGCACTTAACCATTCCTTTATAAAAAGTGCTGTCTGTAGAATGTAAAAGGCTAAGTTGTAACTTTTAATGATTCCTATAGCTTGGATAAACCAAGTGGAGTATAGCAGAATACTCTTAATAGGATATCACCTACATAAGTGTGAAGTGGAACCGTTTTTATGAGAATTTGGGGCTTCAAATTCTCTAAAGCACTTACGAATCCCAAGAATTGTTCAGGGCCAAAATAAACACAACTATGAGAACCTAAGAATTGAATAGAAAGGTTATTGTGTGGATACTGTTGCCTTGGTTTACACCAACGGCTAAACAGTTCAAGACATCAGTTCACTGATTAGCCAAGTAAACTCGATAGTATTCCACTAAAGCAGGTTCAAAGCCAAAAGCTACCTCCCCTGATGCAATAAGTCTTTCGCCTGTACTCTCTGTTCGTGTCCGCATTGCATAATCATGATAATTTCCATTCATGTGAGGGATTGTTAGAAATGGTGGGTCAATTGGGTCAACTTTGACCACAATTTTAAGTGGGACCCGATGTTCGATTTATCGAAATTAATGTTCAATAAAATTCTATGTTCCAAGTAGATGAGTGTAGAATATCTAATTGTGAAAAACCATTTCAATATGAATGAGAAATTATGGTTGAAAGTTGGACAATAAATAAGAGGAATAAATTGAAAAATGTTCCAATCCCACATTGGTTGCAAACACAACCTTGAACCACTTAATAAACTCCAAATTTGGAAATGGGTTTGGGCCCCAAGAGGTACCAATAGTCTTTCAAAGGGGGGAGTCTTAGCAATGTCTAGATTAATTCAAAGGCCACACGCGCGCGCTGCCGCTGCCTTCCATCCGACCAACCGGGTCGGGACGTGGGTGTGGGCCTGTGTCAATATTAATTTTTTGGATAAAATTTAATTCAATTAATTCCTTCTCTTTCTTTGACAGTTTTTTAACCGACCCATCAGTTTGCTAAACTGTGCATTAAATGGGCGTAAGTGGAGAGCCATATGAAAATTGCTCAACCGCCAACTCTTTCCTCTATTTGAATGGTCCTCAAACTTTCATTTTGAACACAAAAAAATCACGAAACTCATACTGCATACATACTTCTTCTCTGCATTGGTCTACAGAGGGTACTCTTCTATTCTGGTTCGCCGTCTTGCAGTCGAAGTGCTGCTTCTGCAAGTGTCTGATCATTATATCTTGGGAGACGTTTTACCACATACCGTAAGCACCGTGTGACAACGATGGTGGTGGTGACTTCGATGGTGGTCAATGGTAATGGTACGTTGGATTTTGGTTTTGGGTTGAGGGATTGGGATTGGGGTGGGTGTGGGTGTGGGAATGAGGGTGAGGGTGAAGAAGATAGCTTTTTTTTTTTTTTTTTAAATTTATTTTCTTATTTTTGTTTTTTGGTTTAAGCTTTTAATTATTTTATGCAAAACATATTAAATCATTCTTTTTGCACTTTTTAAATTGATTCAGATGTGTTCAAAATTAAACTTTTAGGTTAACTAACGACAAATTGGATCGAAAACATCCGTTGGGCCTCAACTGTTACGATTTGAAAGGTTTGGGTGACGACTGCAATAATTGAAAGCTTTGGGGCCTCAGCTGCAATTATCCCTAAAAAAAATTGTTTCTATTTCATATAAAAAATTGTAAAGATTTTTTTAATGATTAGCATGTTGTGTATTTTTTATTTTCAATTTTCATCCTTCTTTTTTTGTTGTTGTGATGATAATCAGATGATTTGACTGAAACGTTATATGAAGTTGAGTGATCATAGTGAATCAAAGACAATTTGAATGGTCATAGTGATACTAAGTATAAAGTATAATGATCGAGAGAATCAAATTAATTTGAATAATCATGGTGACAAGTATAAAATACGATGGCCATGTGTAAATTTAGAATTAAGTTTTATTGTCAGATGAATGTGATATTTTTGTTGACAGAAGAAGATATATAATAAATGATAATGATTGGACGACATTGTTGACTATTTTTCAAGCAATCAATTAAAATTTTGTCATATGGCATTTTAGTCATCGAGGATGTCATCCAAGAAATTTATGTAGCATGATTCCTTAATTAACCCTTTATACAAATCAGCCAATTCTCTTGCTGCAGCCCACTAGATCCCTGTATCCTCGGCACACCCGATAGTTACTCTCGCCGTTAAACTTTTTTCTCTTTCTAATACAAAATTCCTATATAAGAGGCGCTGCCTTTTTCTCTCTCTAGTTTTCCCAAAATTGAGCTGTACAATACAAGTACAGACTGGAAGCCATCAGTTCGTAACCAAAAGATTCATTTGATCCGGGAAATTACAGTCTCCATCACCACCGATCAGGTATATAACTTCTACAGATTCAGTTCATCTGTTATAGAATATAATAAAATGTCGAATGTCAGTTATAAGATTGTGGATAGTTGAAATTTCTTATTTATAGTTGTAATTGTGTTGTATACGCTGCTGGTCAAATTTGATGGCTGCTGTTTTACCAGATCTGAAGTTCTTGAAGTTTGAATTTTCCGTTATACTTTTTGAAATTTTGTGTTTACTTAAATTTATTTATCTTTGTAATGTTTGTTTCTGTGATAGGTTTAGTGAATTGTTTTAAGAAAGAGGGGCCTGTATAATTGTATTGAAATGGCGAGTCGAGTCAAGGAGGATGAGAAAAATGAAAAAATTATAAGGAATCTGCTTAAGCTTCCGAAGAATCGTAGGTGTATCAACTGCGACAGTTT
The DNA here is from genome assembly GCA_019395295.1 of Osmanthus fragrans. Lineage (NCBI taxonomy): Eukaryota > Viridiplantae > Streptophyta > Magnoliopsida > Lamiales > Oleaceae > Osmanthus > Osmanthus fragrans. Next base: position 12,540,982 of record CM033347.1, on the reverse strand, counting down.
GGTATATTTCTTCTTCTTTCTTTCTTTTTTTCCTGACTTGATTTGGATATCTTCTTGTTCCCTTAAGAAAAAAAAATTTGTGATTCGAAAAGAGATTATCTTGATTCATGGAATTTTTTCTGTTGATGGTGGGAAGATGGAAATTTTGGTTTTGGTTGCAAGTTCATTGTAATTTTTATCTTTACTTTTCTTATAACTGATAGCATGAAGTCTTGCGGTTAAGTATCCTTGTGAACTCACAAATTTTGGTGTGCAATGAGATGGCTTTTATATTAATGGACTTCTTTCACTTCTTAATCAACAAACAATGGTCAAGCCCCTATTAGTTAATGGTAGAAGATTAACTATGAGTAAGAATAAAGGTCTCTTCACTATACAGCTTGTCTTTTGTATTTTAATAAATAACTGTTAAAAATGTGAATATTACAAGTTAACATTGAAATTGGAATACCTGATTAACCTTTGCTTTTAGTGGTTTCTAGTTCAGTGGAGATTTTCTTGCAGTTCTCAGTCAGTTTGTTCACTTTCCTTGAGAAATTGAACAAATAGATAGCACTGCCCATTTCTAGGTTGTTAACCCAAATATGCATTCTGAATTTGTTCCGTTAAGGCTACATATTCCCGCTTAAGCCCATATGGTTGATTGTTGTTGCTGGGTATAAATATATCTCTTCTTAGTATATTTATTCTGAAATAAGCTTTATTTATGATGTAACTAATGTCCCATGTAGAGAAAACTGTTGCCTGAAGTGTGCTAGGCTCCTTACAGATGAAATTAGTTTAACATTATTGCACTTTCTATTTTATTATAACAACATACCTTAAATTGGAGTAGCTTATATTTGGTTGATGTTTGTTTCATGAAGCAGTTCACCAATAAGACATTTATGCCTAAAATATGTGACATCAACTTAGACCTTCTAAAATTTCTTATATCCTCAAAACCAAAAACAAATATTTGGGTTTTACGAAAGTCACATAAAAATTTTCAATTTTGAAATGTAGATTTATTTTGATAATAACTAAAAGTTTGGTATCGTCGGAATGAGCTCTTGCACTGCTCCCAATAACCTGAAGAAAGTTGCCCCTCCGATGCCCTAGTTAGCATCATTATGGAAGAGAGAAAATATATAGTATATGTCATTTTGTATTAATGAATGTTAAGACTTATCTTTCATACATGTGTCCTATTTCTAGGCAAGAACATAGCCAGATTTTTAGGAGGGAGTCTAGGAATTTGTCGTAGTGAAAGAGTGAAAAAAGAAATCTTGCTATGATTTTTGTAGGCTGTTCAAACTTTTTTTGCCAGCTGTTTAAGGAGCCAGATGAAGGATTGGGGTCAGTTGCTGGGGTTGTGTGTTCCCAATCTTGAGCATAAGGTGCTAGACAATATTCCTGTTCTTGAGGCATCAGGCATAGGTGCCCAGGCAATGTTTTTTGGTTCTTGGTATCATCAGATATCAAATACCATGTTTTTTAGAACTGTGACTTGGAGCTATTTATTTTTCCTCCTTTTTGATTATAGATACCAGGCATTTATGGTCAGCAGTTATCATCCTTATTACTATAGTGAATCCAGTTAAAAGTTGGCCTTGTTTTCTGCTATTCCAACTAAGGCAACTAAATCGAGTGTGTCTGATTGAGTCATAAAAGTTGTATTGTTCAATTCCAATGGCCATGTTTGGACAACGAGGTATTGCTGGATAAGGGGTTGATTGATTTTTCAATCCATTCATCTGTTTTTTGGTCAGAATTTTGTCTATCGATTAATGATTTTGGTGCCTGCCTCAGACATTACATATTTGATAATAGACATTACTATGGGGGCTGCGGTTTTATTAATGGGTAATGAGGCACTACCTAGATAAGATCTCTGTAACTTGAAAAAATTTCTTATCCAGCTTTTATCCCATATCTCAGGATTACACACTTTACTCAAACTTTGTTAAATTTGAGCAAAAGATAGGATGATGTGATATCAAAACCCAGCCAAGTATTAGTTTACTTAGCAATTTGAGATGGGTCTACCAAGAATCATCTCAAAGTTGTACACTGTAAGAATGAGTTATTATTGGCAAAATGGTAACTACAGTTGCCAGAAATAAAGACAGATGATTTATTGGTGTCCTAGGGAAAATTTGTTTGCATGTGTTTCTGGTGACTGTTTCATCTTTTGATTCAAGCAAAAAAAACCAGAAGATGATTTGCTTCTGTAATTGTTGGATTGTAACCTTTAGTCTGGAAGTTAAATGAATATTTTTGTTTCGTCCTAGAAACATTATTTCCAACCAACATGAGCATAATATTTGTTGATATTTTGTTGAAGTTTTGTTAGTTATCCTCCCTATTGAGAATTTTTTTTTATCTTTAGTATAGCTACAAACGTGCATACATATTAGTTCAAATCTTTAGTAGAATATTACAGAATACATGAATAGGTTTTAGAGAGTTTTGGCTAGCCATGAAAATGAGTTTTAATACTTTTGTTTACGATACTAAACTTCAGGATTACTTCTCTTTTTCGATCAAATGGCATGTAAAGATGTTTTTCCCATTCTAAGCCTTTTGCTTAATCAATTTTCTTACTTCATATTCTTGCATTGTATGGTACTGGTTCATAGAACATGCCTTGGCAAGCTCTCTGTTCTAAAAGCATGTCTGGGGGTTGCTTATAAGCTTGAGAGAAAAAAAGTATGCGAAGGGATTCTTTCTCTCTCATGCTTATAGAAAGCAACAAACATTCTCTAATTCTTTCATATTTTGGACTGATTGAACTGATGTTTCCCTTTTTGACTATCAGGGCCCTCAATATGTGTGCACTAATTTTTCCACATTTGTTTGCACAACCTGCAGTGGAATACAGTAAGTAATAAGGAGTTTTACTTACGTATCTTTCATGTTTATGTCAAATATTCTCCCTCCAGAGGGTTTTACAATTGTTGAAGTTTTGTCAACACCTTAATACATTTGTAAATACTTGCAGCCGAGAGTTCACTCATAGGGTGAAGTCAGTATCTATGGCTAAATTTACGCAACAAGAAGTTAGTGCCCTTCAAGGAGGGGGAAATGCGGTACACATGCAACTCTCTTTTCCCCGATGGGGATCTGCTTGTTGTCTTCTTCTTCCAGTTTTGTCTACACAAAATCTCATGTCAAACACAATTTTCTTTGCATAGAGTGCTAGAGAAATTTATTTTAAGGAATGGGATCCTCAGCGCAATTCTCTCCCTGATGGCAGGTTAATTCTCAGATATTATTAGCTTACTCATACAAAATGATGTTCTTATTATTTTGGCACCATCTCCTTTAATTTTCAAAATAAATGCTAGTCTGATTTATATTTTGGCTGACAGTAACATAGAAAGACTGCGCGATTTTATAAAACATGTCTATGTGGATAGAAGATATACTGGTGAGAGGAGCTTTGAAAAGCCCCCAAGGGCAAAGATGGTATCTATGCTACCCTTTTCCATAAATTTTCATTCTTCATGATCACTGTTCAAAACTTTTTGATCGTGTCTTTGCTTCTCGAAATACATTCGTATCTTCAGGGTGAAACTGAGGACTATAATGAAAATAGGAGGATAGATACATATCAGGGTGGATCTCGAAGTCCACCTTATGAGGATACTTCTGAGCGTCATTACAATGATAGGCCTAGTTCTGGTGGAAGAAGTCCAGGCTATGACCAAGACAATTGGCAGCGTGGTGATTACAAAAAGAGTCCTGCTCAAGCTGAAGTTGTTAATGACTGGCGACGAGAGGATAGATTTGGAAATGGAAGAAAATCTGAAGACAAAAGTTCTGATGGAGGCTCTAGGCTTGATATTAGGTCACCAGATCATCAAAGAGATCTGGGCACACCCAGCCCTCCTGTGGTCCTTCCTATTAGGGAGATTTTGGGAGAGAATGTATCACCACTTCGGGTAGCTGAACCTCCAAATGCCACTGGTGGCAGGACAGCTGATGGTCCCATCCTTACTCAGGTAACATTCTTCCTCCATGAGACTTCATTGCTACACTTGTTTCTTTATCCGAAATTTCTTATCTTTGTAGCTCACCTTAATCTGCATTAATATATGAATTAATGGTATACCATTTGCCCTAAAAAACCAATTATGGTTTGTTTCTGTTATGCAATGTCATATTCTCTACAGCAAAGATGTGAACTAGCTCTTGAGTTCATATACATGATGAAAGAAGCAGATCCTCTTAATTATGTGCTGAGTCATCGTTGTTTGTTGATTTCTTAACGTTTTGTGTGTGCACATGATTTACATACTTCATTTACTTTACCTTTATCCGGATCAATGCTTGCCACTTAGCCTGATGATCTTGGATATAATTGCAATGTATCAAATGCTTGAACATTATTTTATCCTTGCCTTTTTTCTGCCTCTTCCTACCATAGAATTGATTGGCATATTATTTCTTTTGCAGAGAATTGCATCCTCTAGTAGCTTGGCATCCTCAAACAAGAATCCAGCTGAAGTCAAAATGGAAACATCATTAATTGATTTTGATTCTGCTCCTGCACCTCCAGTAACTGCAGCTGTACCACAAACACAGCAATTGGCTACAGATAAATCTGCCGTGCAGCCAACATCTAGTGGTGACAACTGGGCAAATTTTGATTCCGTGCCAAATGTGAAAGTAGCTCAATCTGCTTCACACACCAATTCGGTGCTAGATGTTCTTTCAGAGTTGTCGATTCCTGCATCCGCTTCTGGTTCCTCTTCCGGAAGTCATGGTAATGATATGTTCAATGCTCTTACGGGCACCATACCAGCTTTCCCGTCCGGTAGTTCACAAACGACATCTTTTGGGTCAGCCTATGGAGGTACTGCATATCCTGCTCCAGCACCGATATTACCAACTGGTGGAGGTGACTCATTTGAAAATGCTTTCACTGGAGGGAAGTGGCCTGTCATACAACCTCAACAACCTTCGGTGTTCCCTGGAGTTTCTGGCCTGCCTAATTCTCAGTCAGTCACTGTTAGTGGACCTTCTAGCAATCAGGTATTCCTATTTTGTCACATTTCTTCTGCTTAATATTTGATTTTCATACATCAATTACTTAACCTCTCCTCTGGACCTCTGAAGCCATGGAATTCCCTAGTTGCCTCAAATGCCCACCGGCCTCCTGGTGTTGATCCTCAAATGTTTCAACCTGTTACAACTCCGGCCATGCAAGCCTCTATTGGAGTTACAACACAATCATTTTTAGAAGTAAAAGCTAGTGGAAGAACAGAACTGCCTCCTGATTTATTTACAGCAAATTATTCTTCTTTTGCACCTCCAGTTCCAGGATGGCATTCTGGTCCCTTTCATGGCACTGGGTTTTCAGTGCAATACAACATGCCAATGGTATCATGTTAACCATCATGTTCTAAGTTTTTTATTTTTTCATTTTTGGATTGTTAACTGCATTGTGCATCATTTATATAATGCAAGTATTTCTGTTTGCAGTATACAACTACTTTCCAGCAGGTACCGAGATCTACAAATCCTTTTGATGTCCGAAATGAACCTTCTCCTGTTCAAGCTGCAATGGTATGTTATATTTCTCATTAGATTGATTTACCTATTTGGATAAGCCATTATTTATATTGGTTTTTTATGCATCTTTCAATTGATCGCTCAAGTTTTACATAAATCATCCTAATAAGGTTTCTTAAATTAGAGACGATAGACATAACATGGTTGTCATTTGAAATGCGCAAGTTCTTTTTCTAAATGATATTTCTCATGGCAACCAATAAAATAGGACATCATTCATAATTACTCGTTATGACTCCGATTATATGCTTGCAACTTCGATATAATTCATAACTAATGCTGAACATGTATTATTACAATAACCACTCAAAATCTCTCAATATTCATTTGTAAAGCAAACTAATGGTTTTATGAGCCACTTTTGGTAGTTCATACCTTTCGAATTCAAGGCTATCCAAGGCATGATTAGAATCAACAATGTCGAAGGATGGCAGTCACGTAGTGCAATTAGCATTGACATTTATTTTTCATATTATAGTGAATTGCTTTCTCTTATCAATGCTCAAATTTTTTGCTCATTACTAAATGCACATGAAGCATGTATCGTGTCCAACAATAATGCAGCATTGATGCATCTGCAGAGCAAGCATAATGACTGCAGTATGGTTTTATATATGTACTCAAAATAAACTAGTTTCCTTGTATTGTAGTTTCCTTCAATGGCATCCTTACAAGGCGCATTACCCAACGTTGCACCGATATCAGACCTGGGTACTTCGCGCCATCAAACATCTATTCCTACTCAGACACCATCTTATGCATCAGCTATCCGTCCAAGTATAACATTTCTCTCATCTTATTTGTTCTAGTCGCTTAATTGTTATCTTTACATGTCTTAACATGTGCCTTGTATTAATTCAGGTTCATATCTGGGGCAACAAGTTGCTGGCAACATGCCGATAAGGTAACCTAGTATTCGTCCCACCTTTTCTTTCTATAGCTCTTATTATACTAAATTTCAAATGTTACTTTTACAATCCATCAAGAGTTCTGTTGTGTTGGTCGCCTGACATTTTTTTCCCAAATAACTAATGTGCTGTTGCGCTCTTTCTCTTTTAAACAACCCGTAGATGTTATTTATCTTTGCACTGTTACATTAATTTGTTACAGATCACAAGGATTACCGGGCTTGGGTCTTGAGGGGCCTGCTTTTGTATACCCAAATCACCACCCGACTGGATTACATCCAGCACCTGCTTCTCCAAATAACTTCTCTTCAGCTAGGGGAAACCCATTTGGCTAAGATGGATACTGAATGTCTTTAGCATTCATCTTGATGCTTCCTTTCTGACATTGGGTGGAAACATTGTAATTTGGTAAAGATTCATTTTTCCTTGGTGGTGAAGTGGTGACGCGAGAAGAAGGCCAAAGGTTGATTGGAACTTGCACCACCAAAATATTTTGTGAAGTCTACATCAATAGCATGTTAATGTGTATTATGCCGGTTGCTGTCATGAAATTTTTATTATTTGTTTTGCTGATCTTGTCACTGTGGTAAGCGCTTTGAGACAATTCATCCTGTTGACTAGCAACCTGTTCGTAATATTATTTCATGGAATTGGATGTTATTCTCAGATTTTGTTTAAATAAAAAGATGCGCAAGGTTTGGTTTTTATTTATTTTTTATTATTTTTTATTTGGTGACACTATCTGTAAGGTGTAGGCCATGCAAATACTGGTGAATTTTTTGTGTTCACTTTTCCTTTTTGGAAGAACCCTAGCCAGTCAGTCAAGATAACTTATCTCAAGAGGTACCATGGTAGTACATTACCAGAATGATAGCTCATCAATTTTGTTATTGTATTGTGATTCAATTTTAGTGGATTTTGGAATTGTATTTGGAGTGGTTTAGGAGAGATCAGAATTATGAACCATGAAGAAAATTGTCGTATTTTCGTTGGTTATTCGCTGGCCTGTTCGCTTGAGCAACATGGATAAAATAATTACTGACAGTCGTCGTTCGCTTTTTGCTTGCCCGTCGCTCGTTTGATTATCACTCGAGTGACAGTGTTCTCGAGATTTCGCGTTTTAACACGTTTTAGACTCTTATTTATTTACAACTTGTTTTTGGAGTTTTAGACTCTTATTTATTTACAACTTGTTTTTGGAGTTCCATACATACATACATATATACATATATATATATATATATATATATATATATATGATGGCAATGGGACGGGTCGGGGCGGGGCGACCTTTCCCCGTCCTCGACCCATTGGGTAATTCCCCGCGTTTATACCCACCATGTTACCCGTTTAGGGCGGGGCGGGATCACTGCCCTCATTTATTACCCGTTATTATTATTATTAATATAACAAGGGTGTTAGAAAAACAAAAACTCTTTTTGTAGAGTCCAAAATTTTAGAAAAACGATATTCTTTTCTTTGTTGAATGTGAAGAAGAACAAAAAAATAAATGAAAGAGGAAAAAAGAAACAAAATGATCAGATAGACATGAGAATTATATAAATATTAATACAACGTTTATTAAAGAATGTTAATAGATCTTTAAATACAAATAAATGACCAATAACATAAGATGAAAATTCAAGGAAGAAGTAATTTTTATAATTAGCATGGATTGTAGATTGAAATGGTGTTCTTAAACGAGAGAAAAGTAGAGGAAATCTTGATATCAGTTGACAACTCATCAGTCCAACGGTTATAGAAACAGGAAGACCAAGATATTTGTTTAATTCTCTAAATTTTCAATGGTGACATGGCAGGTGGGAGATAACGTGGGAAACTGGGCAAGTGAGCATTGATTAGATTAAATGTTTAGTTGTAGGTTTGGGCCTGGGTTGAAAAATTGGGTGAGTTATATATTGAAAGTCACAAAGTAAATTAAATAAAAAAAATACTAAAATAAAAGTTAAAAATTTTAATTTTTTCGGTTCAGGTTGGGGGCGGGGCGAGGACCTTAATACCCGTCCCTACCCCGTACCTGTCTCGGGTCGACGTTCCCCGCCCCGCCATGAATAGCCGATTAAGCGGGTAATGCCTACCCCATTCGGGGTGGGGCCCAGCGGGTATCAGGTTTGATGATGTATATATATATATATATATATATATTGTTCGACGTGTATAATTTGCATAACATACATACAACATATTGAGAGTTTTAGATCTTAGTTGAGAGCATTGAGATTTTGTTGTAAACACATATTGCTATTGATTATCGTGAATTTCCTCATCTGCGAGTGATTTTTCCTGTCTTTAGTTTTTCACTTAAAATCTCAGTGTTCTTTGTTTTGTTTATTTTATTATTATCATAATCTTCCAACCAATTTCATAACAAGTGGTATTAGAGCGAATGCTTGATTATTCTGTATGGAAACGATGAAAGATGATCTTCCGTTATTAGATTGTAACACGAGATTTACTCTATGGCAAGTGAAGATGAGAATAGTATTCGCGCAGATGGATTTGGAGGAAGCCTTGTTTGGCTTTGATAGGATGCCTGCAACCTAGACATAGAAAGAAAAGTAGCATAGGGATCAAAAAGCTCAATCACAAATTTATATACATCTATCAAATCAAATTTTTCAGGATATTCTTAAGGAGAAAAATGTCGTTGCATTGTAGTTGTCGTTGGAGCAGTTTTGTATGACAAAGAGCTTGACCATCAAGCTACACTTGAAATCGTGCTTATATTCACACCGGATGTCTGATGGTGTGTCATTGGATGATCACTTAACTATATTCAAAGAAATCGTAGCTGATTTGGAGAAATCGAAGGTTAAGTATAATGAGGAAAACTTGATGTTAATGCTGTTGTGTTCTTTGTTTCCATCATATGTGACATTCAAAGATACTATTCTCTATAGTCGGGATAATCTCAACGTGGAAGAATTATATAATACTTTAATGTCTAAGGAGAGAATGAGGCATCTTGTTGGAGGATCTGAGAATCAGGCGGAAGGCTTGATTGTTTGTGGGAAAAATCAAGATATGAGTTCTGGCAGAAATATGAGGGGCATATCGAAATTTAGACATGCAAAAAATGTGTGTCATTATTGTAAGAAAAATGGACATATCATGGCTGATTGTTATTCATTGAAAGATAGAAATAAGGTTGCAGGCACTACTGAAAGAGGAAAGCAACCTGTTAACACAACGGAGGTTGATGTTGTGGAAGATAGGTAAAGTGAAGGAGAGCTTCTTGTGATTTCTGACATGGATTCTAAACATTGTGAGGAATGGGTTCTTGATTCAGCTTTTACTTTTCATATGTGTCCCAATAGAGTCTGGTTTACTACATATGGAGGAGTTTTGATAGGTGCAGTGATTATGGGAAACAACGCACCTTGCAAAATTGTCGGAGTTTGTACGGTCAAAATAAAAATGTTTGATGGCGTTATCAGAACACTTACTGATGTTAGGCATGTTCCAGAATTGAAACGAAATCTCATATCTTTGAGTACACTTGACTCAAAGGGGGCATAAATACACTGGTGAAGGTGAAATTTTGAAGCTGAGCCGGGGAGCTCTTATTGTCATGAAAGGATAGAAAAACTCTACGCATTTATACATTTTGCAAGGTTCCACGGTTATAGGGGATGCAGCCGTTGTCTCTATTTCTCTGATCGATGAAGAAGTTACACAAAACTTTAGCATATGCATCTTGGGCATATAAGTGAAAACGGTATGACAGAATTGAATAGGAGGGGGCTTCTTGATGGGTAGAAGACAAGTAAGATGAAATTTTGTGAGCATTGTGTTTTTGGGAAACAAAAAAGAGACAGATTCACTACAAGTAGACACAGTACGAAGGGAACATTTGAAAATATTCATTCAGATCTTCGGGGACCGACCATGGTACTTTCAACAGGAGGTGTTTATTACTTGTTGACAGTAATTGATGACTTCTCCAAAAAAGTTTGGCTATTCTTCTTGAAACAGAAGTGTGATGTGTTTGGGACCTTTAAAGAATGGAAAACAATGATTGAAAGTAGACTGAAAAGTAGATTAAACGTCTACACACAAATAATGGGTTGGAGTTTTGTTCAGATGAATTCAATAGCTTTCGCAGGGCTGAAGGCATCTTGAGACACTTGATAGTGCCTGGAACTCATCAACAAAATGGTGTGGCAAAAAAAAATGAATAGAACTTTGATGGAAAAGGTTCGGTGCATGCTTTTAAATTCTGGGTTGCCTAAAAACTTTTGGACTGAAGCTGCTACCACGGCTTGTTTTCTGATTAATCACTCACCCTCAATAGCCATTGGCAAAAAGATACCAGAAGAGATATGGACTGGTAAATCATATACTGATTTGAAGATTTTTAGGTGTCCTGCTTATCCTCACGTGGATAATGGGAAGTTGGAGCTTGAGTCTAGAAAGTGTCTTTCTTCGGTATAAATCAGGTGTAAAATGTTATAAATTGTGGTGCCATGAGACAATGAAGGTGGTGATTAGTAGAAACGTAGCATTTGATGAAATGGCTATGGTTCAAAGCTCATCTTGTGGGCATTCTGATAAAAATAAAGAACAGAATCTTTCAAGTCAGGTGGAGTTGAAAATTGGTCAATGAGAATAATCAAAGGGTTCAGAACAGTCTAGTCCAGAATTGTCAAACAATAATACTTTGCCTACACCAGCAGCAACACCACAATATTCTATTGCTAAGGATAGACCTCGCCGACAGATTAGTCCTCCACAGAAGTATGCGGAAGCATATTTGGTTGGATATGCTTTGAATGTGGCTGAAGAAATTGATTCCATTAAAGAACCTGTTATATATTCAAAGGCAGTCAGTTGCAGTGATTCTAGCATATGGTTGATTGCCATGTAGGAGGAAATGAAGTCTCTAAATAAAAATTGTACTTGGGATTTGGTGAAACTACATAAAGGTAAAATGGTTGTTCGTTGCAAATAGGTGTTCAAAAAGAAAGAAAGGGACATTAGGAATTAAAGATGCTAGGTATAAGGCCAGATTGGTAGCAAAAGGTTGCAATCAGATTTCAGGTGTTGACTTCACAGATGTGTTCTCGCCGATTGTAAAGTATAGTTCAATTCAGACTTTGCTTGGGATTGTGACAAACAATGACTTGGAACTTGAGCAGATGAATGTCAAGACAACATTTTTGCATAGAGAACTTGTGAATAGTATTTACATGTAACAACCAAAGAGTTTCATAGTTTCTGAAAAGGAAGACTATGTGTGCTTATTGAAGAAATCTTTTTTATAGATTAAAGCAATCACTAAGGCAGTAATATAAAATGTTTGATTCATTCATGACTATTCATGGTTTCAGCAGAAGTAATTATTACAATTGTGTGTATTTCAGAAAAGGAGATTGTAGATCGATAACATATTTGCTATTATATGTTGATGACATGTTCATTGCAACCAATGATAAAACACAAGTCAGAAATGTGAAATCTCAACTTAATAAGGAGTTTGAGATGAAGAATTTGTGTGCAGTAAATAAAATTCTTTGAATGGAAATTTTGAAGGATAAAAAGGTAGGCAAATTGTATCTGAGTCGAATGGGTACATTGTTAAGGTGTTTCAAAGGTTCAATATGTTGAATGCTAAAGCTGTCAGCACTCCATTGGCTGCCCACTTTAGACTATCATCTGGGTTGTGTCCTCAATCAGATGAAGACATTGATTACATATCTTAGGTTCCTTATTCTAGTGCAGTTGATTCGTTGATGTATACTATGGTTTCTACAAGACTATATTTGGCACATGCAGTCAGTTTAATTAGTAGATACATGGAAAATCTTGGTAAAGAACATTGGAAAGCAGTGCAATAGATATTCAGATACTTGAAAGGCTCAACTAATGCATGTTTGCATTTTGGAAGAAATTCAGATGGAGTCATTGGGTATGTGAATTCAGATTATGCAGGGTATCTTGATGAAAAGAAATCACTCCAGGGTATGTGTTTATTCTTGGAGATTGTGCTATCAACTGGAAAGCTACTTTGAAAAATACAGTAGCTTTGTCTACAATAGAGGTAGAATACATGGCAATTACAGAGGCATGTAAGGAAGCTATGTGGTTAATGGGATTAATTGGTGAAATCAGTGAATACTTTGTAGATTTCTACAGTGTATTGCGATAATCAGAGTGCTATTTTTCTGACTAAGGATCAAATATTCTATGAGAGACTAAACACATTGATGTTAAGTACCATTTTGTGTGTGAAGTGATTTCTTGTGGTGTTATTGTAGTGAGCAAGGTTGATATCAAAGATAATCATGATGGCATGATGACAAAACCAAAGTTTGAACATTGTTTGAACTTAGTTGGTATTTGTCATTGATTTAGTCTATTGGGACTTGTTTGGAATAGGTAGAGTAGTGTTTATTTCGAGTTTCTTGTATTGAAATTTGGTTCAAAGTGGAGATTTGTTGCACTGTGACCCAAATTCTAGTGGATTTTGGAGTTGTATTTGGAGTGGTTTAGGAGAGATTAGAATTATGAATCGGGAAGAAAAATGTCGTATTTTCGCTGGCTGTTTGCTAGCCTGCTCGCTTGAGCAATATGGACAAAATATTTACCGAGAGTTGCCGTCCGCTCTTCGCCAGCCCATAGTAGTGGCAAATAAGCTCGTGGGCTCGACCCGCGAAAAGCCCGAGCCGAGCTTGGCTCGCAACTCGATGGAACCGAGCCTAGGCTAGGGCCGAGTCCTTTTTAGGGCAACGGGCCGAGACCAAGTTAGCCCGCTAGCTCGAAAATATTTAAAAAAAGAAAAAAACTTGGAAGGAAGAGATAAAAACGGGACGGTCCGGCTCTTAAAAGCCTAAACTGAAGCTCGGGTCAAGCCCGATTTTTTTCCCGGTGAGCAAAAGTGGCTTGACGGGCCCGCAAAAAGCCCCTTGTCGAGCCCGCGTCTTGATTTTGGGCTCGCGAGCCAGCCCAACCCGACTCGTTGACACCCCTTACATCCTGTCGCTCGATTATCGCTTGAGTGACAATTTCCAGAGATTTTGTGTTTTAACGCGTTTTGGACTCTTATTCATTTACTACTAGTTTTTGGGGTTTCAAATATATATATATATATATATATATATATATATATATATATATATATATATAGTTCGACATATATAATCTTTATAACATACATGCAACATATTGAGAGCTTTAAATCTTAGTTGAAAGTATTGAGATCTTGTTGTAAACACATATTGCTATTGATTATATTGAAATTATCCTCATCTGCTAGTGATTTTTTCCGTCTAGGGTTTTCCACTTAATCTCTGTGTTCTTTGTTTGATTGTTTATTTCATTATTGTCATAATATTCCGGTCGATTTCATAACAGTTATGTTTATGACTCAAATTCTATGTGATTTGAAAATTCAGTTCATTGACAAAGCCTAGATAATTTTGGTTTGGAAGTCTAGATTGATAAGAGATAAAATTTCATCATGGATTGAGAGTTTGATTGGGAAAATGACTTTGAAATGGATAATGAAGTGTTTTGAAAGCATTGGGTCCCAAACGGGGCGCTAACAGCAAAAGGGAGGAATTAAGGGTTGGGTTCTACAATGACGCTGCCTATTCGTAAATAATTGGTTTTTTTACTGTGATTTTTGTGTTATACTTCATCCATAACGCTAAGATTTGCCTCCTATATATACTTCATGTGGTGTAGGCTCTTCATAGGTTCAAGATAAGAATTAGATCATTGTTGTATACAGTAGAAATTTGAGAAAATTGTTTAGATTTAGATCGAGAGAGTTAAACTTGCAAAAATATTTTTTTGATTTTTTGGTATAATAAATTCTCCTCTCCTTTCACATAAATCTTGTGTTCTTGTGTGATTCATTATTTTCATATTACCCATATTATTCTCGTTATTTAATTATTTGGCCGGGTTCTCAACAAATTGATATCAAAGCGATTCTAGTATCTTGTTTGTGTAACACTCCGAAAATTTTATAACTTAAATTTATTAGTTCTATATGCTATATTTTTATATTTTGAAAAGTTGAGGGGCTAAAGTGAAATGGATTTTAATTCTTATATTTTTTTGGTTAAATAGTTATTGTTTGATAGAGTGAATTTTAGTATATCAATATTGAACTCTTTTTAAAAAGTTTTCGACTTAAGAAAAACTTATTTAGGATAAGATCACGCCAAGTTAAATCCCATATAAAGTAAACAAGGTTAAATAGATTTATGAACATTAAATAACTTGGCGTGGAGATAATTATGAGTTAGTCTTTTTATTTTTCGATTAGTGTAAAAGGGTAAATTGTAATATTAGCTCCCGTTTGGCCTCCATTTTTGATAAATTTTAATTTTTGGAATAGTATTTTTTTAAAAATGTGTGATTGAAAAATAAGAAAATATTTTCGATTTACATGTAATATTATTTTATGAAAATTTGTGTGGTTGAAAATAAGAGAAAAAAATTAAAGAGAATGGAGGCCAAACGAGGGCTTAATTTGATTTTGATAAAGTTTAAATATAATCGTAATTCTATTATTTGAAACAAATTCATTGTATTACACGTTTTTCAATTTTAGTTGCATACAAACTCAAATAAGAATTTTAACTATAAATATTGTAAAAAAATTATTATTTCACCACAAAAATAAAGATAGCCATGGTAGAGAGAGAGAGAGAGAGAGGAAAAAGTATAAAATAAATAATAGGAGAATTTTTACAAGCATGATTTAGTCCCCTTCTGGCCCCATTATTTCAAATTATAGTTTTGTTCTCTCTTATTTTCAACCACACATTTTCCAAAAAAATACTATTATAAAAAATTATAAATTGAAATAATGCGCGTCAAGCGGGGGCTTATTCTTTCAATCTTTCAAAATCAAGGTAAAATACTTTTGCACAAGTGGTTTGTTTCCGTATACTTTTATATTCAGTAATTTATGTATGAATTGCCGCTCGACCTTCGGATTCGACTTAACGAAATGTGAACTCTATTGGATTCTTTATAACGAAATTTGAAATCCTTTGAGAATTCAAAATAGTATTGATGGGTGTCTCACTTGATCATCGATATACTCTATAAGAAATGTGGTATGAAGTGTCCTTTTATTGTTATATTGCCGTCGTTTGGCCTCCATTAAATTACATTTCATTTTTCTCTCTCCTGATTTCAATCAAACAATCTTCCATAAAATAATATTACTCGTAAATTGAAAAAATTTCTTTTTTCAACTACTCATTTTTCCAAAAAAAAAAAAAAAAAAAAACTATTCCACCCATTTTCATTTCAAAAATAGGGGCCAAATACACACGATTGTTTATGAAAACTGAAAGTGTCTAACTATGTATTTTTAAATACTCACTCTTACAATAATTTTACATGTTAGTTTGTGTTGATTGAATTTGTGGCAGAATGATGATGTGTGCTACCAAGAGAATCGAATGAAGATAAATTTTAAGTTTTTCTGACTTTCAATTTATTAGTTAGTTTAATGCGTTCAAAGACATGTTATTTAAAATTAGTTAGGAGATTATTTTTTTAAAATACAATTTTCATGTTTCAATTTATGGATATTTCACTTAATTTATTATAAAGAAATAATTTTTTGTTGTTGTGTATTTAATGTAAAGAAAAGTAAGTCTTTGGTAACACTTCAGAGTTTATGAACAATTGGGGTGTTACAGTTTGTTTCTAACAATTGGTATAGAGCCAAGGTTTTTGGTGGGTTCTTGAAAGGTCCAAATTAATTATTAGAGCAAGGTTTGCACAAGATCAATTGTTTCGGGGATGTCAATGATGAAATTTGAGATTCTGCTTTTGGATGGCAACAATAGATTCTCTTTGTATCATATTAAGATGCGAGCAGTTCTTGCTCAATTGGATCTTGATAATGCTTTGTTGGCGTTAGATAGAATGTTTGCAAAAATGACTACAGAGGAGAAGCAACGCAAGGATTGGAAAGCCCTATCATAGATACATCTTCATCTTTCTAATCAAATTCTTCATGACATGATAAACGAAAAAATTGTTGCTGGATTGTGGTTGAAATTGGAATAGCTTTGTATGACAAAGAGTTTGACCAATAAGTTACATTTGAATTAGCGCTTGTATTCTCATTGCTTGACAGAATTTGGATCTTTGGAAGATTATCTATCGGTGTTCAAGGAAATTTTTGCTGACTTAGAGACTATAGAGGTCAAGTATGATGAAAATGATTTAGGGCTAATATTGTTATGTTCGTTACCGCCTTCATATGTGACTTTTAGAGATATTATTCTCTATAATCGGGATACTCTCACTATTGATGAGGTATATGATGCGCTTTATTCTAAGGAGAAGATGAAGCATCTAGTCGTCGGTTCCAAGACCAAGGCAAAAGGTCATGTCGCTTGTGAGAGGAAGACGGAGGGTCATAGAAGGGGCAAAGTCAAGGATAGCAATAGTGATAAAGTCTGTTGATATGGCAACAACAAAGGGACACATGAAGAATGATTACTATGAGTGGCGGAACATGTTTGCTACTATAGATCTGAATGAACAACTAGAAAATTTCGATAGTGTCAATCTTGCAAAAGAAGATAATGATGGAGATCTTTTGACAATTATTGATGGTGACTCCAAATTTGACGAGGATTCGATTCTTTATTCGACTTGCACTTTTCATGTTTTTTCAAATCAGAATTGGTTTTCTTCAATGAAACAGTTACAAAGGGTTCCGTGGTGATTGAAAATAAGCAGCCTTGTAAAATAGCCGCGATTGGTAATATCAAAATCAAGATGTTTGATGGGACGGTTAAAACATTTGGCCAAGTTTGACATGTTTCATGTATAAACAGGAATTTAATCTCTTTGAATAGTCTTGATTCAAAAAAGTACATGTATACTGGTTGAGATGGAGTTCTAAAAGTTAGCAAGAGTGTCCAGGTTGTGTTAATGGGGTGGAAAAAGTCTCGATTATATGTGTTAGAAGGTTTGGCGATCAATGTAGATGCAGCTGCAACTTATGGTTCAATAAGTAATAACTCGGGTAAAGTTCGTGGTGATTCGGACAATAATATTGGAAAATCTTCATGTAGCTCAGGTGGAGCTAGTTGTGATATTGTTGATCGTGTTGCTCTTGGTGATTTGAGCAGGTTTGACAAATTCGGTAGAGTTGTAAGTTCTCATGGTGATTCGAGCAGCTTTGGTGACTCGGCTGGAGTTAGAAGTGAACGAAATGATTCAAGCAAGGTAGTTCTGCTGGTAAGTAAGGCTTGGATTTAGTCCACAGTTGCTAACTCTACTCGGTAAGAGTGCTTCCAGATGGAGCATGGTAAAAGAGTTGGAGAATGGCTTGAAGAGTAAAGACTTAATTCATTGCTAGAAATTTGTGTCAATGTGGAGTTTGTTATATTTGTGACTCAAATTCTATATGATTTGGAAGTTTGATTCATGGAGGAAGCCTAGATAATTTTAGTTTGGAAATCCGATCTGATCAGGGATAAAAATTTCATCATGAATTGGGAGTCTGATTGGGAAGTATTCAGTCTGAAACGGGTCGCCTAAACTCTAACAGCGAAAGGGAATAACAGAGGCTGTGCGCCTAGGCGCCGCATGTTCGTGAAGAATTGGTTTTCTACTGTGATTCTTGTGTTCTACTTCATCCATAACTCCAAAATTTAGCTCCTATATATACTCCACGTGATGTAGGCTCTTTATAGTCTCAAGATAACAATTAGATCATGCATACATTAGAAAATTGAGAGAATTGTTTAAATTTAGATTGAGATAATTATATCTTGTAAAACAATTTTTAGTTTCTAGATGTAATAAATTCTCCTCTTCTACATAAATCTTGTGTTCTTGGGTGTTCCATTTTTTTTATATTCTTCATATTATTCTTATTCTTTAATTATTTGATCGAATTCTCAACAAATTGGTATCAGAGCGATTCTTAGGGCAACTTGATCATCTTCCCTAGGGATATCAAGTGAGAAACCCTATGCAGAAAGTTAAAGTTTAAATGAAAAATGAAATGCAATCAACCGTGATTTTCATTGCTACAACTTTGGGGTTATATAATACAGGTGAATGCTCAAGAGAATGATCTAGAATGTAGTTGTTAGTTTGTTCCTAATTTTATGGATTTTGTCTTGGAATATTGTACAACAGAATAGGTGCTATCACCACAACTTAAACGGTATTAAACCAGCAAGGAAAGATACTGTTGATACATTGCTGGAGCTGATGTAGTAGACAATTTATGTCTGATGTGGATAATTCAATTCTCAACACCCCCCTTCAAGCTGGATGGTACTAAAGTAACACCAAACTTGTCTTTCAAGAAGAGAAACCTTGAGTGATTCAGGCCCTTGGTTAATAGGTCTGCAATTTGGTCTGATGAGGGCACATATTTCACTTCCAGATCCTTTGCAATGACTTTGTCTCTGATGAAATGTATGTCCAATTCTATGTGTTTTGTTCTAGCATGATACACGGGGTTTGCAACCAAGGCACTAGCATTTGTGTTGTCACAATGGTTGGAACTGTTGCCAATGGTAGCTCCAGTTCTTTAAAGAGTGATTGAATCCAGGTGATTTTTGAGGCAGTTGAAGCAAGAGCCCTGTATTCTGATTTTGTGCTTGAACGTGCTACTACATGTTGCTTCTTTGAGGACCAAGCTATTAAGTTATCACCCAAATAAATGCAGTAGCTTGTGGTTGACCTTCTATCATCTGGGCAAGAGGCCCAATCTGCATCTGAGTAGCCATTCAAAATTAATCTGTCACTTCTTTGAATTCACAGTCCATGATTCATTATCCCTTTGAGGTATCTCAAAACTCTATTTAGTGTCTACCAGTGTGAAGATGTTGGTGTTTGCATAGATTGGCTCAACTTATTGACAACAAACGTGATATTTAGTCTAGTGTGTTGAAGATATTGCAGTCCTCCTACTGCAGTTCTGTAAGCTATGGGGTCCTTCAGTGCTTCTCCATAGTTGGACATTGATTTACCAGTAGGGATAGGTGTAGGACATGATTTCAAGTTCTGCATTTCAAACTTCTCAAGCAGGTCAACAATATATTTGGTTTGTGTAAGATGAAGTCCTGAGTCATGCCACAATACCAAGAAAGTGATGTAGTCTCTCCATGTCTTTCAGTGCGAAACTTTTGTTCAAAAGTGTCTATGAATCCTTGCAATAGATCCCTGTCATTGCCAATTATTACAATATCATCCACATATATGAGAGCAAAGATTATCTATCTTTCATTTTTGAAGTAAAATAGTGAAGTGTCTGCCGCAAACTGTTTGAATTTCCAGCTCAAGAATGTTGTCTTCAACTTGTCATACCAGGCTCTAGGTGCCTGCTTCAAACCATAGAGTGCCTTGTTCAGTTTGCAAACGTGATTGGGCTTTGATTTGTCCACAAATCCTTCTGGCTGATTCATATAGACTGTTCTTCTAGTTCATCATTCAAGAAGGCATTGTTAATAACTACCTGTCTAATAGTCCAATCTTTTGCAACCGCCAGTAAGAGAAATATTCTGAAAGTTGATGGTTTGATAACTGGACTAAATGTTTCATAGAAGTCAATGCCAGGGGTTTGATGAAAACCTTTGACTACCAGCTTGGCTTTGAACCTTTGCACTGATCCATCTGTGTTATGTTTGAGTCTGAATATCCATTTATTCCCTACTATGTTGTCGGTTGGTGAAGGAGGTACAAGATCCCAGGTCTTGGTTTTTGTCAGAGCATTGAACTCCTCCTCCATAGCTGCCTTCTAATCAACATTCATCATAGCCTCTTCTACACTCTTAGGTTTTGAGTTATTTCCAGTTAATTTTCCCAAGTAAACCTTGGGTTTGAACACCCCAGCCTTTCCTCTAGTGATCATAGGATGCCCAACCAGATTACTTGTTCTCTGTTGGGGCATTTCTTCAATCTCATTGCAATCTGATTGCTGAAGAATTTCATCATTTTGTGACACATTGAATTCTGGTACTGCAAGTTCTATTTCAGCATTCACTTCACTGTCATTTCTATCAGGTTCACCAGGATTGTCACCATGTAATGTGTTATCATACTGATTGTTATTCAAGTCAGAAGATGAGTGATGTTCAGCATGAGTTGCTTCAGGGTGAGTTGTACCAATAGCAATTGATGTGTTTAGTTAAGACGAAAGGTGAAAGTATGACACTATTGTTTCAGATATTGTTGGTTTTGTTTGATTCTCAGTAGAGAGTAAGGATTCAAATGGAAACTCTAGTTCATTGAAGACAACATGCCTTGAGATGTATATTTTTCCAGTTGAACTTAGACACTTATAGCCTTTATGGGACTTACTGTAACGAATGAAAGTGCACTTGTGGAGTGAAAACTGAATTTATGTTTTTGATATGGTCTTAAGCAAGGATAGCAGGTACATCCAAACACCTTTAAGGCTTGATAGTTGGGTTCATTTCTGTTCAAGACCTGATAAGGAGAATGCATTTTAAGTGTAGGTGTAGGCAGCCTGTTTATGAGATAAGTAGCAGTCTGAAAGGCTTCCCACCAATACTTCAAAGGCAGTTTAGCTTGAGCTAATAGTGTAAGGCCGATTTCAGTTATATGCTTATGTTTCCTTTCTATTCTTCCATTTTGGGCAGAGGTATAAGGACATGGGTGTCTGAACTCTATTCCTTCTTGTGCTAGGAAGTTTAAGAAAGGTCTGTACTCTCCTCCCCAATCAGCTTGCAAGGTTTTTATCTTGCTAGCTAGCTTATTCTCAACAAGTTTCTTAAACTGAATAAAGACATTTAAGGCTTCAGATTTTTGTTTTAAGAGATAGATCCAAGCAAATCTGCTGAAATCATCTAAGAAGGATATATAGTATTTGAAATCTGAGGTTGACAGGATAGGTGCTTGTCCCCATATGTCTGTGAAAACCAATTCTAATGGAGCTTTGGCATGTGATGAAGACAGAGAGAAGGGCAACAAGTGAGATTTACCAAGTTGACAATCATTGCAAAATGGTTTGATACCATTTGATTTAACTTTCACATTACAGGTTTTGAGTACTTGTGTCATCACTTGGCTGGAAGGATAACCAAGTATTTTGTGCCATATATTGATTGTGGAATTTAAAAATTCTTGATTGAAAACAACAGAATATAGACTGCAAAAGGATTTATTTGGGATGACTGATTCCTGAGAGAGATACTTGGTGGTTTGGAGAGGAAAGTCCAGTTGGTACAACCCCTCCTTAAGCTTCCCTTGCAGTACCACTTCCTTCGTTTCCTTGTCCTTAACAAAACAGCAGTTAGAGTGAAACTCCATGTAAACATCATTGTCTAAAGTTAATTAAGAAATACTGATAAGAGTTTTCTTAATCTCAGGAACATGAAGTAGCTTATTCAATACCAGTGTGATATATGTAGCTTATTGCCATTTCCTACCATGATTTTCTCCTTACCAGAATAGTCATTGACTGAAGTGATGTTTTCCTTATCTGAAGTGATGTGGTTGCTGGCTCCAGTGTCTGCAAACCGAGCTGGATCATTCACTATGTTGGGAGGTGCAATGAGGGCTGTAGGTGAGAAGTTGTAGCTAACTCTTTGGCTTGGTGGTGTTCCAGAATATCTGTCATCATATCTGAAGTTGCATATGTTTGCTTTGTGACCAATTCTACCACACACTTGACAAATAGGTCTGTCACCAGTGTGTAAGTTACCTTCTCTGTTTCTGCCTCTTCTTCCACCTCTGTAGTTGTTAAAATTGGTGTATTTTCCACCCATGCCTTGTCTATAAGATCTGAAACCATGGTGATTGGAACCAGATCTTTGAGAGAGATTGGCTGAGGTTTGATCAATGCTGATTCCTGCTATCTCATTTCTCAGTTAGTTGAGATGTTTTAATCTACTTTCATAGGTCATAAGAGTTGATTGAAGCTCTCCCCAGGAGATATGGTCCATGTTGTTAATTTGGACAACAATAGGAGTGTAGTCTTCATCTAAACCGGCCAAGACTTGAGTAACAAGTTCTATATGAGAGATAGTTTTCCTAGCAATTTGATGGTTGTCAGCAAGTTGCTTCACCTTGTTTAAATATTGATCAACATTCATGGTTCTCTTCCTTGCCTTTTGCAGTTCACCATTAAGGAAGACGATTCTAGACCTATTTTGCACTCCATAGCTTTGTTCAATTGTTGTCCATAGCTCTTTTGAGTTTGTTGCACCCATGACTCTCATAACAATGTCTGGAGTCATTGAGGAATAAAGCCACCCATTAGCAGCTGATTTGTTGACATCCATTGGCTATGTTCAGGATTCTTATTATTCTAAGATCTAAAACAATACAAGATATAATAGAACTTTACAGTTGAAAGCTAAACCAAAGGCACCAAAGTATCAATCGTTTACAGGCTCAGATCGATCGCCACAAGAATCATCAAAAAGGCACCAAGACTCAACCAAACCCTCAACAATCTCTCACTCACAGAGTCACTCAATGGAACCACCGAAATTGGACAAACTACTATACAACAAATTTACTCACACAAAGAAATGCACAAGGACTTGATTATCACAAAGATAATCACTCAAGATCTCACACAGAGAAGAAGAGAAGTTCACGAAGAGAACGAATGCCCAGGAAAGTTCGAGAGTTTCTCAGAAAAGAAGAAAATGACGATCCAGATTCTAGGGCAACACAAGAGTAGTATTTATAGTAAAGACCAGCTACCGTTGATCAATGGGTCGATCTCACGATCCAGAGCGACTAAGGAATGGGTTGTCTATTGGGCTTGGTGAGTAGGTCGTCTTAGTGGGAAGTTAATTCCATATTGAGCCTTTTTCTCATCACTGCCTGTGTTGGACTGGTCCTGACATCACAGCCCAACAGATCTCCACCTTGATGCCAGTGGTCATATAAGAAGCCTAATAAATGTAAAAATAATTTATATATTACATCCCTAAGAATGCAGCTTCCCAGTACTTCCAAAAGACACCAGGTTCAGCACCTGCACAGAACCAAAATTAATCAGCATCAATGTCCAGAATTTGTAAACCTGACTTGAACTTGTTTAAAGAAAACATACAAGCAGTAGTAGATTTCCTATTGTCTCTATCTCCGGCAAAATCTTAATCTACAAAACCCTTAAGTACTACACATTCATTACAGGCACTAAATGTCAAACCTAAGTGTGAAGATCCCTTCAAATATCTCAACAGCCATTTTAAAGCAACTCAATGTTCAGGTCCTGGATTAACCAAAAATCTACTAAGTGTGCTAATGGAATGAGCTACATCAGGCCTAGTGCATACCATGGTGTACATGACAGATCCTACAGCATTTGCATAGGGTACTTTTCCATTTGCCTAATATCATATTCATCTACAGGACATTGTTCTTTACTAAGTTTAAAATGGCTGGCCAGCAGAAGCGAAACAGATTTAGAGTTATGCATAACAAACTTAATCAACATTTTTTTCCACATATGCAATTTGCTTTAAGTTCAGTAACATGTTATGCATTTTCCTAGTGATCTCCATCCCTAAAACTTTCTTAGCATGTCCTAGGTCTTTCATTTCAAATTCAGAACTTAAAGACTTTTTTATCTGATTAACAGCATGCATATTCTGACCAATCAACAACATATCATCCACATAAAGAAGTATAAAACAATGATAGTATTTTCATCATTTCTTTTAAAATAAAGACAATGATCAAATTCACTTCTTATAAAATCAACACTAGATACAAACTTATCAAACATTTTGTACCATTGTCGTGGAGATTTCTTTAAACCATGTAATGATCTTTTTAACAAACACACATGATCAGATTTAGTTTCATCAATAAAACCAGGTGGTTGTCTCATATAAATCACTTCATCAAGGTCACCATGCAAGAAGGCAGTTTTCACATCCATTTGTTCAAGTTCAAGTTCAAGATCATAATGAGCAACAAGAGCAAGCATAACTCTAATTGTATTGTACTTAATCACAGGTGAGAATATCTCATTATAATCTATGCCCTCTTTTTGTGTAAATCCCTTTGCTACCTTAAATCTTATGGGCATCTTCTCAGTATTTCCCTCCTTAACACTAAAGATCCACTTGCAATCAACAAGGGTCTTACCTACGGGTTTAGTAACTAATGTCCATGTCTTATTTTTCATTAAGGAGTCCATTTCATCTATCATAGCAGCATGCCAATTTTTAGATTGCTGGCTACTAATAGCCTCTTCATAAGATTTTGGTCATTTAAACACTAAGTCTTGATAGGACAAAACAGCAAGTGAAATGTAATCTTCATACCTAACAGGCTCTCTTATATCTCTCCTAATCCTATCTCTAGCTAATTGGTAATCTTCCAATTCATCAGGCTGACCTTCCAGATTTTCTTAAACAATTTCCTCTTCAATCTCTTGTGTTCTAGAAGCAGTTTCAGCTTCTTCGTCCACTTGTTCTTGAACAACAAGTTCAGTAGGTAAGCCCAGCTCCACCTGCAGCTTGGTACCATCACTTTTTTCATCACCAGATAGCCCTTTTGGCTCATTATTTTCTAAACAAGGCATATTTGACTCATCAAATGTAACATCTCTGCTAGTGACAATTTTAAAACCTTTAGTTTCTCTATTCCACAACATATAACCTTTTACTCCATCAGGATATCCTAAGAAAACACATTTTTGAGCTCTAGGTTCAAGTTTTCCTATACTTTGATGGGAATATGCTGCACAACCAAAAATTCTTAAGTGGGAAGAATCAAGCACATGTCTAATCCAAAGCTCTTCAGGGGTTCTATCACCTAAAGCACTTGAGGGAGTCCTATTAACAATATAAGAGGCTGTCATTACAGCTTCACCCCATAAAACCTTAGGCACACCAGAACCTATTAGCATGCTTCTAACCTTATCTAGAATGCTTCTATTCATCCTCTCAGCCACTCCATTCTACTGAGGTGTATAGGGTACTGTTTTATGCCTTTTAATCCCAAACTCTTTACACAATTGATCAAATTCAGCATTGCAAAACTCAAGACCATCATCAATCCTAAAAGTCTTAATTTTCTTCCCAATTTGATTTTCCACCAGAATTTTTCAGGTTCTAAATTTCTCAAAAGTTTCAGATTTATGTTTCAACAAATAAACTCAAACCTTTCTGAAACAGTCATCAATCAAGGACAGGAAATATCTATTTCCTCCTTGAGTAATAGTAGATGAAGGTCCCCATAAATCAGCATGTATATACTCAAGGGGAGAGGTGGTTCTATGTTGTCCTGTGTTAAAATGCAGCCTATGCTACTTACCTAAGGTGCAATTCTCACAAAAAGATACCTTAGATATAGAGTCTTTTCCAAACACACCTTTCTTATAAAGGATATGTAGCCCCTTTTCACCAACATGGGCCAATCTCTTATGCCATTTTAAAGTGGCATCAACTTCAACACTAGCTTTGATCACATAGATCTCATTTCTCTTAACACCTTTAAAGATAACAAGTGATCCATTTATTACCTTTAAAAAACCATCTCCTATTCTACCTTGCAGTCCCATGTCATCCAAATTTCCCATTAAAATCAAGTTCATATTTAGTTCAGAAACATACCTAACCCTTTCAAGGGTGTAAATATATCCATTTTCACATTTCAATATGACAGTCCCTACTCCCTCAACTCTGCAGGCTATGTTATTCTCCATAACCACTTCACCTCCATTAATTTTCTTAAAATCTTCTAACCAGCTCTTCTTAGAGGTCATATAGAAGGTACAACCAGAATCCAAGATCCATTCTTGGTTATGATTTCCTTCATCAGCAACATTTGCAGAGTTAGAGTCAGGAATTGTTCAGTCACAGCATATACATCAATTGTGGTAGAACCTTCAGATTCAACCACATTCCCTTCATCAACACCTCTACCTTTCTATTTATTTTTCTTCTTAAAACAGTCTTTGATAAAATGTCTAGTTTTTCCACACCCATAACATTTTTTAGTTCTAGTCTTTGACTTAGACCTGCCCCTACCCTTAAAATTTCTCCTATTATTGTTTCCCTGATTATTCTGGTTCTCCTGAGTACCACTAGACCTGCTAAAAGTCCTCCCACTAACAAACAAGTTTTAGACCTAGCATTACCTCTCTCAGATCTAAGTTCAAGATATTTACTCCTTAGACAGTTTATGACAATGTCAGGTGTAAGAGTATCTCTACCATACTTAATGGCTGATTTAACCTCTTTACAAGCGTCAGGAATAACATTAAGAAGCACTACAGCCTTATACTCATCAGAAACTTTCTCACCAGTATTAGTTATATCTTGAACTAGCTTATTAAAAATGTCCAGACTATCCTCTAAGTCTCTAATAGGGTCTATCCTAAAGCTTAAAAAAATCTCTAACAGAAACAGCTTATTAGGCAGAGACTTAGGTAAATAAAATTTCTCTAATTCATCTCACAGGGCCTTAGCATCATCATGCTTTCCTACTTTTCTTAAAACTTGATCAGATAAATGCAGGATAATGGAGGTATAAGCCAGTTCATCAGATTCTTTCTGTTGATCATCAGTCATGGTTTCAGAAAACTCTTTTGTTATTGCCTTAGAAACTTTTTGTTGGACTAAAACACGTCGCATTTTTTGTTACCAAATGGAAAAATCCCCTTTTCCATCAAAAACTCCAAGTTCAAGAGATGACTTTGTCATGTTTTATTGTTGAAAAATAAAACACAATATTTTCAAAAAATTAAAACAGGACAGATGATCAACTTTTGAAAATATGTTGAATTTGACCTTCACGAAAATGAGGTTTTAGATCACAAGAAAATAAACAGCAATAAAATGAATATATCACAGTTATTTTTCAATTACAAACAATTTCAAGAATAACAAGATCAATTGTTGTCTTAATGTAACCAATACAAAAATGAAGAAATAATACACAACAGGCAATAAAACAATATCTCAGTATCAAGAAACAACAAAATCTGCAGAGCCTAAGGATGATCAAATTCACCAGGATTCCGTGATAATCAAGTTCTCAGGTCGAGGCACAATTTGAATCACCCAAATTAAAAGGTTATAGACGAATGTACTCAAGATATCTCAAAATCAAACTACCACGTAATGATATTCAGCAGTTAATGAAATGACAAATAGAGGCACACAAAAAAATTAAGTTCAGTGAGTGTGTGTGTCCTCGTGTGGGGATCAAGAAATGCAAACTGAAACGTGGCTATGCTTTAGCCACCAGTAGCCACCAGCGATTATATCATCAGCAAAGGTCAAGTGCTTTCCAGGTCACCAGCGAACAGTTTGAAGTTTTGGAGCTTCAGGTTGAGTGTTCTAGTTCACACCGAAGCCAAAAAAAAATCACGTTTGGGGTTCCTTTCAAGATTGAGGATGAAACTTGCATAGCTTCCTCGATTCCGAAAATCCAGGTACAGTACAGCTCAACAAACCGCCAGATCTACACAGATCAGGACCTAGAGTTTCACGATCTCAAGCGATCTGAAGTCGAGCGCCTGAAAATTAATTTTCCAGTGTTCGAACTTCGATCGAAGGTACACGAACAGCCTATGAAGGCTCTAATACCACTATTATTCTAAGATCTGAAACAATACAAGATATAATAGAACTTTACAGTTGAAAGCTAAACCAAAGGCACCAAAGTATCAATCGTTTACAGGCTCAGATTGATCGCCACAAGAATCATCAAAAAGGCACCAAGACTCGACCAAACCCTCAACAATCTCTCACTCACAGAGTCACTCAATGGAACCACCGAAATTGGACAAACCACTATACAACAGATTTACTGACACAGAGAAATGCACAAGGACTTGATTATCACAAAGATAATCACTCAAGATCTCACACAGAGAAGAAGAGAAATTCACGAAGAGAACGAATGCCTAGGAAGGTTCAAGAGTCTCTCAGAAAAGAAGAAAATGACGATCCAGATTCTAGGGCAACACAAGAGTAGTATTTATATTAAAGACCAGCTACCGTTGATCAGTGGGTTGATCTCACGGTCCAGAGTGACTAAGGAATGGGCTGTCTATTGGGCTTGGTAAGTAGGCCGTCTCAGTGGGAAGTTAATTCCATATTGGGCTTTTTTCTCATCACTGCCTGTGTTGGACTGGACTTGGCATCACAGCCCAACAATTCTTAATCATTTCAATGCTGGTTCCTGTTCCACCAATGACTTGTGTGCCAATGAACTCTTGGGGACACACCTTTGTCCCTAGAATGTATCCTTCTAGATTGTGTCCACGGTTAATTGGTAGTATCATATTTTTCCACAGCAGGTAGTTGTTCTTGTCCAGCTTGACTGAAACAACTTGGGTGAGGTTGACACCAAAGGGTGAGAGATTGTTACTGCCTGGCAAAGGACTGGCAGTGCTGCTGGAAATCGATGCAAGGGCAAAAATAGGATCAGCATTCTGTGGTGTATTGGCCATGGCTGAAGCTCTGATTACAAGTTAAAGTTTAAATGAAAAATGAAATGCAATCAACCGTGATTTTCATTGCTACAACTTTGGGGTTATATAACACAGGTGAATGCTCAAGAGAATGATCTAGAATGTAGTTGTTAGTTTGTTCCCAATTTTATGGATCTTGTCTTGGAATATTGTACAACAGAATAGGTGCTACCACTACAACTTAAACGGTATTAAACCAGCAAGGAAAGATATTGTTGATGCATTGCTGGAGCTGATGTAGTAGCCAATTCATGTCTGATGTGGATGATGCTGATGTGGATAATTCAATTCTTAACACAGAAAAAATTTAGCAGATATAGTGTGTCGCTTTTGAACACTAGGCCACTCTCCCCGGCGAAGTAAAAAAACTGATGAGATTTTGGCAATTTGGACAGCTTATAACGAGCTCTCCCTTCACCACCCCCATGGGGTCTATCCGAATTGCTAATCCTTCTCAGATCAGGCTAGGCCTCTCCAGCTAGCGTATCTTATTTGTTTCTAACAAATTTATTTTAGGTTCATTCCAGTGTCGACACTTCTGTTGTGTTCTGCTCAACAAAATAGTTTTGTTTTACAGTCTCTGCTTGTCTCCTATTCTTCCAGTATGCTCTATCAAGTTTATATATATATATATATATATATATAGTGGATGCCCCTCGTATTCTGTTGGACAAACCCGAATTTTCTCACGTCTCTTTGCATTTTAATAGGCTGCCCTTAATTCATGTAAATGGATTGAAAATGCTGAATAGTGAAGATAGCGAATTGGGGCATAATGATGGCAATCTTCACGTCTAATTCTTGTAAATGATAAATTATCAAAATTCATGGTTGCAATGAATTATTTCACATTTGCAAGAAATGAGAAAACGGTAGCCACTATTCACGAATGGTGGAGGTCACTGGTCACATATAAGATTTGCACTCCTTGTGGGTTACGTGTTTTTTTCACATTGCATGCGAAGAAAATTGCAAGGGAAAGAAAAATAGCGGATGCAATCTTTGAAGAACTATGTAAAAGATAATCCCGAAATTTCATAAAACTAAAGCACCCCATTTGCAGCAAGATAAAAGAGTGAAGCACAGAGAATGAAGAAGAAAATTAAACTCAAGTATTGTGCTGTGCAGAGAGTTACGAGAGAAAAAAAAGTGAAGCTTTGCTTAAGCACATAAAGTACAGTGTGTAGTTTGTAATCTTCTATTCTTTTGTTGATATAGTGAAATATATTGGTGTGGGCAGGTGGAGCCAAATCACGTTAAATCCTTGTATATTTGCAATTATTTTTGTATCTCT
The DNA here is from genome assembly GCA_019395295.1 of Osmanthus fragrans. NCBI lineage: Eukaryota > Viridiplantae > Streptophyta > Magnoliopsida > Lamiales > Oleaceae > Osmanthus > Osmanthus fragrans. Next base: position 12,510,777 of record CM033347.1, on the reverse strand, counting down.
TATTCTTCTCAATTTAAATAATTTATTTGCGTCTTACTGATATGGAAGAATTAGTAGCGTCCTAATTTCTAAAAACTAGTATCGGAACACCAGTCACCAGAAAAAAGTTTTGTCACCACACCAAACATATTGTCAATTTTTATTTTTATTTTTTTCGTACCTTGTGTTTTAGTGGGTGCAATGGCGTCAGACGAGAAGATATCCAAGATCGATAAGTTTGACGGTGCAAACTTTGAATTTTGGAAAATACAAATGAAGAACTACCTGTACCAGAAAGCCAAAGAACATGACAGACGATGAGTGAGAGTTGTTTGATCAAAAAGCTCGTGGCACTCGACTGACCTTGTCAGAGTCAGTCCCATTCTACTAAAAAAAATGAGAAAATAGAGTCTCCCATGAAAGCCCTCTCCAGTATGTATGAACAGCTCACAGCAGCAAACAAATTTTATTTAATTAAAAAGTTGTTTAATATGAAGATGGCCAAAGGCGGAAGATACACAGAATTAAGTATCTAGTTTATAAAATTATTTTCAGAAGTCATATTTTGATGATTAAAATAAGTATAACATTTACCCTTACCAGTGGTCTAATGGATGTAGAGTTTCTTATTAATTAACTGAAATAATCGATTAAATTTGTTGATGTGTATGAGTCCTAAATTTGCTTGATGCATCTTTTTCCATTTTATTGAACTTTTGTAATTGAGGTAATAAATTGTAAGGGTTTTTTTTTTTTGTTTCTTTTGTTTTTCAAGATTTACCGTGCGCTCACGAGTTGCCCTCTTCATAACCCTGCTAGATTTGCCTTTCATTATCTATTCTACAAATAAAGGTTCTTCAACACGACATAAATAGATTTACATAAAGAAAAAAATTCATTCATGCTCAAGTCAGCAAGTTGAGTGAGCCAGATAATTTTCAAAAATCATTTTCTTTTCCCATTCGATTGATATAATTAAGAAAATAAGAGCTTCTACTATTAAACGAATGCATTGCTATATGACACCTTCACCATATTATTCACATGTATCAAGACTTTCTGCTTTTCTTCTCTTTTCTTGCTCCAAATTATAAGCACTACAAAGAATGCTGGTTAGTCGTGTTCCATCTCGAGTCCAAATCCAATAGGATATTTTCTTTGCTGGAGCAAGAGCTAGCCACAGAATTCGTATGGAGCAGATGCTAGAAAAATAATTCCATCGAGCTTAACAGTTAAGGTATTGGTAATTCAGCTTCACCTGCTTGCCTGCTTTTCCAAATGATTGGAGCCACCAGCATCCATACTGCATTATCAAAAGTCTTTGTTGGAAGTGAAGTGAGGGCCAAACAAGGCCTTACAAGTTTGTTCATAATATAAACAAGCTGGGATGGGCAGAAACTTGAAAATACTTACTGTAAATGCAGGCTCCTAGCCATTCATTCACTATCTTCACCCAAGTACTGGTCCACCCGACGTCAATTGTCCACCTGCGTTGAGTCGACATGTATTGCATATAATTAAAAATGACTCATCTTTTTGGAGAGATTTTTGCTATTTAAAGTGAAACAAGAATGGAATAGTAAAAATACATTACTTTTTCATAGTATGATGAGTGTTCCAACCAATCAAGAGCATTGCAAAGTACATGGCTCCAGTGGCAAAAACAAAATGAAAGAATCCATAACCATAAGGAACATCATCTTCTTCCTGTATCTCCTTCTTCCTGAACTGCACAGTGTTGTCAAATGAAAATTTTGCAAACGACAAGGTAAGATTGAATGCAAAAAGAGTGTGGCACTGGTAAAACCTGAAAGCATTGAGAATCGATGCCGGTTGAAAATGTCGCAATTACCATTGCAAGAACCGCAACAACAAAACTCTAACAAGACCAAATAAAATTGCATTAGTTGTCGAGCAAGAGCAAATATTTGCACACAAGACTGATTGTGCAATAGCCTCTTTGTTATGTCTCCAACTATCGAATTAAATAGAAAATAAAAGAAAATTTCAATAAAGTTTTTATCTTGTGTATTTTTTTAGGAGAGAATGTCAGAGAATTACTATGATGGTTAGCCAATCTCTTTTTGCTGCAGTTCCTGCTCTTTGAATGCATTTCCCTTCAGGTGGTTCACTGCAAGCACAAAAATGAGACATTGAGTTTGAGAGAAGAGGGAAATGAGGACAATAAAATCCCCCCATTGGCAACGAAATATCGCTGTAACAGAATGTTATTGCACTGCCTGCTTTTAATATTGATCGTTTTGCGAGTGAAAAGGCCTTATTCCTATCCTCATGAATCCGACAAGAAATGTGAATCGTCCTCTCGTTTGAAGAACCATTTAGAAATAGCTGTGCATTTATTTGGGCATGGGATTACATTTATACGAGACACAATGTATTCATATTTGTACGAAAGTTTCAAACACCATGATCATACATGGTGTTTGAAACTATATTTTTTAGATGCATGAGTTGTACTTAATTTGTGAGTTATTAATTAATGGCTGCTAGCTCTACAAATCAACCCTATCCTGATTTACGAAAGACCATTTGGCATGACTTTTGAAAAGCCCAAATGAGCTTTTGAGATCCAAAAGCAACTTTTGGACTCGTTTAGCTAATTTTATTGAAGTGCTTTTACCCGTTTGAAGAACTTTTAGAGGAAGCTGATCCAATGTGACTTCTTCTAAAAGTGCTTTTAAAATTTAGTTTTCAAACAAAAATAAGATAGCTTTCTCCAAAAACTTTTTTACTAGAAGCAAAAGTCATGCAAAACGGGCAATAACACATTTTCGTTTCAATAGTATACCACGGTGAGTTTGAGACTGAGAAGATTACTATTAATCAAAGTCATTAAAAGATCACAAATTAAATAGCATACCTTCTGATGGCAGACCAACAGAGAAACACCAGATAAAGCCCCATAAATCCAGGAGTCACAAAGCCAGCATTCACCTGTTTTGAAAGTATGTAATGGTTTTAGATATTAAAATATTGAGCAAAAATGTACTGACAGAGAGCACAAAATTAACTTACTTTTGGGTGAAGAGATACACTGGTCATGAGTTGGAGAAGTACTAGAGTCCAACTGATGAAAAAAATGTTGAGAAGGCAAGCGGGCTGTGGCGTGTACCAAATGTACATGAGAATTATCCCAAGTATGCATACAACATAAGCTGCTGTTGCAAGTAGCATCACATGAATGTGGCTGCACAAAAATCTCACTATTATTCATGAGCGATAGGAAAGAAAATGACAGAAGAATGACCTAAACTCGACATCATTGTATAATCACGAGGCTAATTTCTTATTTTGTGGAGTTCCGGAGATTGAGTAAGCAATAGATAATAAACACTAGGCATTTACATGGTTTGGAACTTTGCTTATGTCCACGTGTAGGGGAAAAAAAAAACACTTAAAGTAGCCATAGGCTAGAAAACTAGTGAGGTATTATATAAATGAGTATGAAGTACTCAAACCAAAATCCAACTAGTGAGACTCTCAAGACAACAATCTTTCAATGTATTCTGTGGTTACTGATTTGTTAATGAATTCTTCGAGTGAAGCACGTACCATCTGTCAGCATATTTTTCAGACTGGCAACAATCGTTCAACCATGTAATGAAACTGATGATGCTTATTAGTTGAATTACTAAAAATACCCTGCCAAGAGTTACAAAAATATAATTGATTTAAAAGATGACATGAATTCAAATTACTGACGATTAAGCCAACTTTCAATTTTGAAGAAAAACGTGTAGTAAAAAGTATCAAGTAACAAAACAGAAAAACGAAAAGCTCAATACATGATTATGGACGAATAGATATCAGAAGAATTAGTCATACCCGGCACCAAAATGTGCAAGCTGCCCTGCCAGATTATAATGCATTAGGCTCATGATTTACAATTCAAAACTAAATTTGCCACAGTAAAGATTAAAATTAAGCTGTTAGTAGATGTAAACAAACCATATAGCGAAATGAATTCCGAAGGAAGAAGAAATGATAATATGATCAGTGCAATCTTCATTACAATCTTGGCAGACCACCATCCAGAGTGCCAACATTCTCTACGATCATCTAGCTTTGAAGTGCCAGCTGTTGAAAGAAACATTGCAAAATAGAATGTCTGTATATAATGTCAAGGCTTAATTCAATTTACATCATAAACATGGAAGATCACGTCTTTTGAATGTTTGGTGAACCTTGTTATTTAACAAAAGGGAGATCTCGACTGGCTTTCTACGTTAGTGTAATTTCTTTGCACAGAAGTTTAACTAAGCAAATATAATTTAAGAACCTTTTCTAGTAGAATTTTCAAATATTTTGGATCTCAAGAGTTCTTATAACATTACCCAAAAAAAAAAATACTCTGGCTTTTGCCTATCAATGTCAATATAAAATTGTAAGGCATCATAAGGATACGAAGCATCCCAAGCTAACTCTCAGAACTCCATCAGCACCCAAGCAGTCTTTGACCCATTTGCTTCCATTCAGTCCTGCACACACAACACGTCAAGAATTCTTCGTGTTCTGTAGCTGGATCATACAGTCATCTCAGTATATGGTGAAAAATTTACATATGAAGTAAATGTATCTTCCATTTAAGCAGCGTAAGACAAATATATACAAAAAATTTTAACATGAAAAAGTCTTGCCTTTCATTTCTGTTACGGCACTATGTCCATAATCGCGAACAGCCCACGCAAGAAAATTTGTAATGAGAAACATCAAGCTGTAGGCATATCTAGCCATCCAAGGATTTGAGCCATTGCGAAATTGATCAAACCAGGAACCATTTATGATCCTGGCATACATAGTCTTGGTGCTGTTGGTTGTGCTCTCCATTGATCCTGCTGTGTTCGGCATGACTGATTTTTTATAGAGCACAGAACAATTGGTATTCAAGTTCCTAATTCCTCTTCACCTATGCAGACATAATGTTGAATATTTTAGCAATAAGCCCAAAAGTTAGACCATGCCTGCCGGCTGCTGTCAAATGAGATTTTGTGATTCCCCCATGCCATGTTAATGGACAGATTAACTGCAAATTAATTTAAATTATGACTTAAAAAAAAAAAATGGGACTTTCAATTTTCACTGCCCATCACTTCTCAATATGTCAATTTCTTCAGATGTTTCGGCCGTCAACGGAGGCACATTGGCAATAAATGTGAGCTTAGAAGCATTTTTCTGAAAATCCATTCTTAAAGAAACAATTTTTTTCTGGTAGTACTCAACAACTATGCAAACAGAAATTCTTCAATTTAACGGTTCTTTTTGGAAGCGTGTTGTATTCATCAACCAAACACACCAATATATCAGTTACTTGTATGTATCTAGTATTTTTTCAGTATTTTTTCTTTTTTATCAAAACAATAATCATTTACATCCTTGCATTCTATTCTATGCAGCCCTTTTGGCTCAACTTATATCCCTTCATCTATGAATCCCATCAAGAACAAAAGATAGAGTAATTTTGAATAAAAAATATGCACAAGTTTCATAACTCGAATGGGAGTATGGGACGAAATTACATTACAGGTCATTATAGAATTACCTGAGGAGAAGAAGAACATAGATCCAGATGAGTCCAGGAAAATAATAGTCTTGTTGAAAAAGGGCTATCTCGTTCGTTCTTACTTTATTGATAATAAAGACAAATTGCATTCAAGAAGAGAGGTTTTCTCTGTATATTTCACCTTTTCACTTTTGTCTTGCTCCTATGCTGAATACTAGAAATATATATATATATATATATATATATATATATATATATATATATATATCTGTTTGTATATATGGAGCGGCGTGGTTGCTTTTACTTTTGGTACAGTGTTTAGTGCTGCTTTTTTCCCGCCGAAGGCTCTATTCTATATTTCTTATACGGTTTATTTTAACAATGCTTGAATTCATCACTCAGCTCTATATCTTTCATGCGTTGAAGATTCATAATTAAAGGCCTGCTGCTATAGATGCACGCCACTGCAACCAAATAAAAGAAGCATTCAAGCCACCATTATCATTTATCATTCTCATCATTTTTATTATATTTAACTATATTCATTCTTGTTGTCAACTATTGATTGTGTTTTATCATTTTTGCTTTTACTCTATGGAACATGGATTGACTTCCACCGAGAGAGGCCATTGTTGTCGTCAAAATTCATAACATTTCTTGATATTCCTTTGGACCAGACACGAGATCGACAGAGATCACGAAAATTTATGAAGATCTCGAAAATTATGACATAACATAATTATGTATATAATTGTATTTATTATATTTAGGTTGATTACATCTATCATATTTAACTTAATATCATAGTTGTATAACGTAATACTCTTCTTATATATATAAGAAATCCCTCGAAAGAAGATCATTCAGTCAAAAGTTTATCACTTCAATTCAACAAAAGGGTAAGTAGTACAAAACGTTCTTACTTTTCAATGTTATTGTGCAAAACGTCCATATCTTTTATTTTTTTACATTTTTACCCCTATTTTCATTTTCATTGCTAAAAATGTCATTTCATCCAATTTCTAAATAAAAAAGAGGAAAATAACAAATATGACCCCCTATTTAAATAAACAAATAAAATTAAAAAACAAATTGAAATTATACTCCCAAACTTTTTTTAAAAACTACAAATAAATTATTAAAAGGCTAATTAACACAAAATGTCCGTACCTTTTAATATTATTGTGCAAAGTGTCCATACCTTTCATTTTTTGACATTTTCACCTTTATTTTCACATTTCATTGCGAAAATCATCATTTTCATCCATTTTTTCAATTAGAAGTTGTAAATATGAATATACCCTCCTATTTAAATAAAAGAAATATAAAGAAAAGAAAAATAGAGAACATATTACAATTATACTCCCAAATTTTTCAAAAAAAAAAAATACAAATAAATAATTAAAAACAAAAAATTTAAAGAAAAAATCACTTCCTTTTTATAATTATTTATTCGTACTTTTTTGAAAATTTTGGGAGTATGGTTTCAATTTGTTCTTTGTTTTTCTTTTATTTAAATAAGAGTGTATATTCGTCATTTTACACTTTTAATTGAGAAAAATGATGATTTCTACAATGAAATGTGAAAATAAATGTGAAAATGTCAAATATATATATATATATATATATATATATATATATATATATATATATATGATGGTATATTTATTTATTTAAATATAATGGTATATTTAAGTTTTTTATTGAGAAATTGGATTAAAATAACTGTTTCCGCATTCAAATATGAAAATAGGGGTGAAAATACTAAAAATGAAAGGTATTCAGGTTTTGCACAATGACGTTGAAAAATAAAGACGTGTTGTGCTAATTACCCTTCAAGAAAATATATACAACTTTTAAATTGGAGTTGGGTTGTTCAATCCTGATATTTTGACGTTTAAAATTATTACATATGGATTTGAAAGTCTCTTAGAATCGTCGAAATGTTAAATTTATAAGGGGTTCTCAACTAAGATTTTGATACATTTTAAAAGATTATAAATTCTAATGAATTTTGTGAATTTGAATAGATTCCCACAAATTTCATAAGAATCTCATCAAATATGGTGAAATTTCAAAATATTTGGTTATATGTATTTTTTATTCTTGAAATCCATCCAAATCTTTTAACATCATTCTATTAATGAAATATTTATAAATCTACTAATTATTGAAAATACATAAATTTTAATGGATTTCACTGAATTTCATTAAAATCTCAATTGAAGAAATATAAATTTAGAAGAATTTTTAAAATTCATCACAATACCAATTGAGGACACCCTCTTAAACTATTAGACATGAGACACGTGTATTGTTGTCTTCAACATGTGTGAAGGATTGAAGGTTCGATTCTTTGAAGCATGACAAATGTCTAATAAGTATGGATACATGTATTGAGACTCTATATTTATTTTCTACTTCAACAAAATAAAATACACAGAGATATAAGTTTATTTGTCCTTGAAAACATATAGAGAAATAGTAATCAAACTAAACTTTGATTACTAGCCAACACGAAATTAAAATCTTACATCCAAAATAACATTAATTAATTCGTCATTTTTTTATTTTCTAGAATCACCAATTTTTGTCTCAACGGAAATGGACATGCAAATGTAAATAGCATATGGTTATTCAAAAGATGCCAAGAAGTAACATACAAAATTCTTCACTATGTTTCTTTGTCCCAAACTCAAAAGATAATACTGATGTGTATGGTATCGAGGCGTAAAACAAGATAGATCTAATTTTAGAATGAATTGACTCAATTTTGTACCATCGGTCATCGAACTTTGACCCCAAGTACAATTAGATCACTATATTTCAATTGGCAGAATTTACATCATTGTACTTCAATCTAACAACAATTAGATCACTTCGTTAGAAAGATGTTAAAGAGTTTATCGAGACTTGCTGAGATATATGTTAATAACAACGTCTTGTGGACTTAATCGACATATCATCACCAACTTAAAATCTATCGATAACAAAAGGGGCTACAAGGGTATAGCATTAGGTATTGGAACTTTTTAGTTGGTGATGACATGAGGATTAAATTCATGTGGAATCCCTAATGCCACATTAGCAAGTTCTATTATGTTCTTTAATGTTGCACCAAGTGACCCTATTTTGTGAAATTGAAGTTTAGTGTGGCCAGTCTAGTGACATAATTGCATGTGGGGTCTAAATTTGTTGACATTGATACACTATTAGAGAAAGAGAAATGCTACGTGTACAGTCTATTTTTACAGACTATTTTACAGAATGATACATGACAAGAGTTCATTAGATTTTGGACAAAAAACAAAGTTAAATCAGTCAATAAGGTGCTGTCATCTCAACATCTTTAAATTCATCTTCATAAAATTTTTGTACAAGTAGCATTTTTTGACAGACCATTTGGCCCAAATAAATATTTTTATTTCTTATTTTTCTATCTACATCTTTATAATCTTGAAAATATTATCGAAAATAGCTAGAATTTTCACTGGATAACGAGTAGGTGTGGAAGTGGGGTTGCTTACGCCGGAAGGGACCTTTAGTGCTTCAATCTTGCCATGATTAAAGTAATTGTAAAAAAAAAAAAAAAAACCCCCTTAATACTTTCTGACTAAAGTACTTTGAAAATTTTTGTGTCAATCTTTCTCCAATGATTTTGAATGATGATTAACGATGACAACTGACAAGTTTACCGTTGCTACATTAAGTTAATTGTGATTAGACTATATATAAGTATGCACTTTTCTCAATAGAAAAATAAGTAGAATAAAGGATTTATTAAAGTAAAGAGTTAGGGTGCGTTCTCTTCGTGTTTCTATTTTGTGTTTTGTATTTTGAAATTTGTTTTGTGTTTTGTGTTTTGGGTGTCTGTTTTGAGATTTCTGAAAATGCGTTCTCTTTGTCATTTTGAAAAACAGTTTCTCAAAACAGAAAACAGAAAACGCGTTCTCTTTGCACTTTTTTAGAATATTCTTTGATAATATTTTATTCAAAATATATGATTATTCAATTACCTTTAATTGTTTAATGTTAATATATTATTAAATATATTATAAACCTGCAATTTCTTTAAATTTTGAAATATCTTTGAATTATGAAATATCTTATAACATAGGGGTGTAAACATATATTATTTTTTAAATTTTAATTAATATGATTTTTTCTCTAAAAATCTGAATATGAAATTAATTTTAATAATTTACTGTTAATATAATAGTAAATAATATATACATGTTGACATTTGCATATGTTGATATCTTTTTATTTTAAAATATAAAAACACTTGTTAAATTAAATTTAACAACACATTTGAAAAGATACAATTACAAGTTTACGTGTCATGACAAAAAAGTTAAACAGTACATAAAATATAATATAAATCTCATGACTCATGTACGACGTCTCGTGTAGTCATTCCACATTTGTGTAGCAATCTGATCTCTGACTTGTCCCATTTGAGCTGTTTGACTAGCATCAAAATGTATGGCTTCTTGATCTTGACTTGACTCCGGTATATCGTGAAATATCATATTCTCCTCTGAATACTCAGCGAACAACCTATCTAAAGCGTGCTCTTGACGAATAAAATTGTTTACTACACAACATGCAGTAGGGATTTGTCTTTGCCTAGTTAGTGGATAATTGGTAATTAACTTTAAAATAGGAAATCTTGCCTTTAAAACTCCAATGCTACGTTCTATAATATTACGGCACGAGGAATGTTTATAGTTGAATAACTCTTCCTTTCCACGTAGTCTTCCCTGCCCAATATAGTCACGCAGATGATATCTTCTACCTCGATACGGGGCAAGAAATCCAGGCATGTTTGGATAGCCAGAATCGACAAGGTAAAATTTATCTACACCAAAAAAAAAAATAGCTGACACAATATGACATTAAACATATATTCGCAGTCATTATTGTAAGTGTAATAAAATACCTCCTCGTGGCATTAGAAAGTTGTTCACTGGTCTTGTAACTGCGTCAACGAATACGCGTGAATCATTAGCCGTACCTTCCCAACCAGAATACACAAATGTAAATTTCATATCAAAATCACATGTTAGCATCACATTTTGTGTGACAGTGGTTTTCCTTCCACGAAAAGATGTTTGTCTTGATGCAGGTGCCCAAGCTGCAACATGTGTTCCATCAATTGCACCTATACAATCCTTAAAAAAAGGATATTTGTGCAAAATCCGCTCATGGGTAATGTCTTGATTTGGCGGACATATTAGTTCAGTGCCAAATGAACATACAGCTCTTACAACTCTTTTAAACCATTTGTGTATCGTGTTGTTTGAATGCTGAAACCTATCACCAATAATACTATAACGTGTAGTGTGCCCTACAATCATTAGAAACATAGCAACGCCCTCCTCTACGGTTACTTTTTTTCCATCTTGCAACAGCCCTTTCTGTTTCAAAATATCACAGAAATTCATGAACACATGTTGCTGCATACGAAAATTCTGATAGCACACATCTGGATGTCCATTCAGAATTTCAAGCACATACATATGTCCCGTAAGCTGTGATGTTCTACAAGGTGTCCTGCCGTTGGAATTTTCTTTGTGGGCAATAAAGCAATTAAGTAACATTACATCATCATTATTTGTGTCACAATCATCCGAAAATAACAAATCCTCATCGCTCAAATCTTCATCACCATAATCGTCATACAAGTCCACATTTGAAGAACTTGCCATATTCTGAATAGAAAACAAAAAATAAAAATAAAAAAAATATTTGACATCATTTTATGTTAAAATAGAAAACTGAAAGCCAATTGTTCATAAATGAAAATAACATTCAACATCAGTCTACATCTAACATCACGAATTACGAAGTTAAAAAACCATTACAACATCAACAATGAAAAAACAAAGTTCTTAAAGCTATGAAACATTAAAAAGTACTTCAAATTGTCACCCTGATTAAAGCAGAACACATGAAAATTACACAAACAAACTTAATTCAAATTAGCATCAAAACAGGTCCTCTCCTTGCTTCAGGCATCTCCACAAATGACACCCTAAAATCAAAATCCTTAAAAGCTTTAATTGCTTTCACATAAGTCTCATCGGACAATCCATCCATACGGTTCAAAATGGCCATGCAACACTTAGTTGAATAAGGATCCGGACTGTTAACTTCATGATCAGATTGAGCAGCTGATTTTCCTTGTATCTTTGCAAGCTTCTCTTTTAAGTACTCTTTCCGGATTTCAATTTCTTCATTCCTACTGCTAACATTCTCCGACCACTGTGCCATGCAGGCTTCTAGTTTGTCAGTTTTCCTGATCTTAGGTGCCTTTCGTCGGCTTCCACCAATTTCATCACGCCGACGAGTATTTGAAATCTCGTTTGTGTCATCATCATTTTCCACCCTTACATGCACCCCCTTATTCAAGAAATCATCTTCCATCTGCCTTTCCTCCTCTGATGTGTTTGGAAGCTGAGTGGAGGCAGCCCCTAATCCTCCAGTAGCGGTCGTCCCGCTAAATATTTCTCCAAGAGTATGGTAGTGCTTACATCCGTCCTTCCTTAACAGATTGTACTCCGACTTGTTGATCTGTAATTTTAAAAATAAGGCACATTATTATAGTTTCCAACGAACAGTGGAAGAAATAATTAGTTAATATATTATGTATAACATGTACGTACTGTATAAAAGTGTTGCCAAACTTCCTCTGGTGCATTAACTTTGTTTGTATTTGGATCCCATGTAACACCTGTATGTCCCAAAAGTTCAGAGAACATACGATGAATTTTACGTAAGCGGTTCCACTTTCCCTTTAATCTGTCTATGCCGTAATCCATCTTTGTTGAAACTTTCATTGTTTCATTGATCCTGCCCCATTCGTCTTTCGTGAATGTAGAACATTGCAATGCGTTTGATTTGACTCTCTCGTAAAGAATGTCAATAAAAATATGTTCATTATCATCCGACCATGACATTGGGACGTTATTCCTCACTCTGTGAACACTCATGTTGAAACTATATTGAATATAAGTCAAATGATCAAGATATATATATATATTGAAAAATATTTAACAATAAGATTGAATGGTCGTACATGCAAATTTTATTCAAGAAATATGATTGTGGAACTCCAGAAGGGGGGCATTAACTTATGCATGTTTAGATGTCATGACTTGACATTGTAGAAGGTATTTAGTTCAATTCTTGTTTGCTTCATTTGTTTTAATTTTTTATTAATTCAATTTACTGTATATGGAAAAATTATTAGGCAAGGAGCTCAATTTAGTGGAAAATGCTTCAGATGTTCAAGAGGAGAATGTGGATGGGGAAACTGATTTAGGGATTGTCTTAGGTTTTGAGTAATTTTATTGAAATATTTTCTACACAATTTTGAATAGTAGTGAGCCGTCGTTAGCAAAAAACAACAAAATTATTAGAAATCCATTTATGTGTCGGAGCCTGCTCAATAGACTTGCAGTGTGTTTGCATGGAAGGGGATGATGTTAAGGGAATAATTACTTGTGAAGCAACAGGAAGCAATTGAAGGGTTAAAATTAGCCTGCATTTTTATTTAGATAATTTGACAAAAAGGAAATTGATCATCTCCCACTCCTGACCATAATTAGGAAGCAAGGATTCAACTCAAATGTAAAATTGCATACTCATAGTCTCATCAACAGTTCTGCAACTAATGGGATGGTTAATGCCTTCAGAGAATTTGGATGATCCATTAAGACTCTAAACTTAACCTCAGGTCTGCTTATATTGAAGACTAAAACTAGTCAGATTATAAGTCTTAGTATTCAAAAATCACATAAATTCCAAAGCTGGAAGATTCACAACTTAGCACAATGTAAAAGGACAGACATAATTGTCACTATTGTATGGCTTGAGTCCTCAAGCATATATTTTGACCCACCGTGATTAAGCAAAATGGGATTTTAGTTATTAACCACAGATATTGAGTGCAAGCACAAACATGATTTAGTGGGCAGACCTGGTTTTCCAGTGGTAGAGCCACAAACATGATTTAGTGGGGCAGAACTTAGACAACAAACAAAACTACAGGTTGGCTGGATTGATAAAATTCATTTTCTTCGAATTCATTTAGTATGATTTAGAATAAGGTGGAATCCACATGGAATTGTGGCCCAAAGAATCCAGATTTGTCCAAGATTTGTGTGATAATGGAGTCTTTTGACTCTTAAGCTTAAAGTAATATTAGCTTAATCAAGAAAATTATGGACAAATTGACAGATATGCAACAAAAGGTTTTGGGATAGGTCCAGATCACCTCTAATTTCATACTACACTATGTTTATTAGAACTCTCCCGATACAGATTGAACTTGAACATCAAAATCACCTGTAATTCTCACATGATACCAGAAACTTCCGGGGATGTTCTGCAACACCGACATCACTGAACATAACATAACAAATACAGTCCAATAGTCCTAATATAGGTTCAAAATCACCCCTGACTTCCTCAGAAAGTTACTACACTATGTTTGTTAGAATTCGATATCTAGATTCATTCACAATGGTTAACGAGTAATGCTAATTTGTCAAAAAGAGAGTGGAGAAAATCCAAACACTGTCTAGTCGAAGAAAATCTGTTTTGCCCAAAAAATCAAGAAGTAGGAAAAAAAAAGCCCTAAATGTATTGATATTAATCTGGAAATATCATTTCTGTGTAAATCTTCATCAATCGAGCACATACCACATACAAATCTAAGAATAGGATAGACAGAAACCGGCAAGATGAATAACAAAGACCGTACCCGTTCAATTTCTCTCGCTTCACCAACGGCGGAATCGGTCAGATTTAAGCACAAAGACAGGGGGATCCTTCGCCGAACTCAACTCGATGGAAACGGCTCACAGTTCCAGACCTAATCGGCCGGTGGATGACGGCAGGAGAGGAGGTGGAAGACGGCGGAGATGAGAGAGTGAGAACGAAGAGAGAGCGCAGAGAGAGCAAGCGCAAAGAGAGAGAGAGAGGGTGAGATGTGAGAGTGTGATTTGGCTCCGTTTTGGCGTTTCGCGTCTTTTGTAAATAATACGTTAAAACGGCCGAAATGGAAAAATCACGTTTTGGCATTTTGTGTGTTATTTTTTTTTTTGTTTTGAAAAACTCGTTTTCAAAAACGAGAAAGAGAACGCGTTTTCGTCGTTTTGAAAAATAGAAAACACAAAACGGCCCCAAAACGACAAAGAGAACGCACCCTTAGTGAATCCAAAATAAAAGAAGTAAAATGTGAAAGGCAATTCATATATATTATCAAGTCAACATTATCGACTATTTACGATATCCAATTGAAACAAAAATACCCTATAATATTATTTGTTTTTGAATTTTATTATTTAAAAATTTGGCATTATTTACTTATATTGTGTACATCTATAACAAATTCGAGAAAAAACAGTTTCATAGTAAGTCGAAGTATAATGAGTAGCAATTACGAATACGTAATTGAAATTAATGTTCAACTTAAATTGAATTTATAAATGATTTTAGGCTTAGATGTTTGTCGACCTCATGCACAACACGTGGACAATAACGTCCTGCATTTCTTGTGATACTCTGATAGTACAAATATGCTTTTTCGTGCGAGTATTTTAATAATATTAAAAAAAAAATGAAGTTCTTACAATGTGTATAAGTGTATGTGTGTTTAGAAAACAACACAACAAACTTTTGTTGAAGCTTTATACGAACATTCTCCAGAATTCCACAGAGGATCGTATGCCCAATTACCAACAGAAAAGAAAAATGTTAATGGAGGAATTAGCTTTGTTGTTCAACTTTTGACTTTTGTGCTTTCGGCTAATATATATAGGCATTTTTTGAACTTTTAGGAGATTGGCGTGGAAGAATGTGGTTAAAGGCATAATTATTTATTAATCAAATGTTGTTTCTTGCTAATATTGTTTCACAAATAGTATACATAACTCTAATGCTTGTGTCTTTAATTTGGCTTTATGTCACTTCAATGTCATTAATATCAATTTAGCAAAATTGTTTCAAGCGCCGGTCAATGTTATTCTACATCTCAAAAGCACTCAAATTATCGAAGGGACTCGAAGCATGGCTGAATTCATGAATTGGAATGCGATGCGACATAAATTTTCCACGTAGAGGACCTAGACACTTGATGAAAAGGGTCTTCACGTTTAAAAAATTACAAAATGGTCAATAAAGTGATTTTTTTAAATTTTTAGTAGATTTTGAAAAGAAAAATTGATGAAATCTTGGTTGAAAAATGGATAATAACTGTGATATCCCATAAAATGTGTAGTTAAAATTAATTGTTGATCCTTACTTAAATTAAAATTCAAAATTTTATATTCAATATGAGATGCTTTAGTATTCTTTCATTCATCTCCATCCAATAAAAAATACTTTTGGGGAGTTTTGTAGATTCACTTTAATCATTAAGATATATATATATATATATAAACAAAATCAAACAAAGGCTATATTGGTCACTAATATTTATGACATTTTTTCAAAGTTTTTGGACCGTGCTATATTACCAAAGCCACATGGCATTTAATGACCAGGGCCACATTGGCCCTAGTAAAGGAGTTTAACCCTTTTTCAAATGGTCACTCCATTAAAAATACTAACTTATGCTGTTTTAGAAAAATGAATTTGAGTGATGACTTTAAAACCAAACTTACCAATTTTACCAAAATTAGATAGGGTAACTGAAAGCTCAATAATAACTAACCAATAGAGTGTGAATTGGTTTTTAAATTTTTTTTGAAAAATTAGTCTAAATTCATGTAAAAACTAAAAAGATTAATTTAAATAATAACTGCAAATATGAAAGCGATAAGTAAAAAGGTACAGATGATACAAACAATATAATTGTGGAGATTCGATTTAAAGTAATGATCTACGTCCTCTGTGACCAAATTCTTCGGTACGAGCAAGGTCTCTTCACTATATTGATTGACTTGTAGTGCAATATAACACTTTACAACACTTCCGATGACTTACAAATAAGGAGCTACGACCCTTATACAATATTGAGGTTTACGGAACCTCAATACGACACATACTATTGAGCTTTACGGGACATCAATATAACCTACACAATTACTTACAACAAAGAGCATCGATCCTTATATTATTTAGTTTTTACGGGACCTCAATATAACCACAAGTTTAACAAAATAAATTTACAATGAACTCATCTTGATAAATGATACAAATGAATTAAGTACTAAGAGAGATAACACTTCAATACATAGCAATAAATAATAGCTCAAGTATTAGATGAGAAAACTTTGATGAATATGATGATTTCAAAGTTTAATTCCACCCTTCAAAGTTTTTCAATGAGAAGATGAAGAAAAAATAAATGCAATGTAAATTAAAAAATCTTTTCAAAATATATACCTCTTTTACGAGACCTCAATATGACCACAAGTTTAACAAAATAAATTTATGATGAACTCATCTTGATAAATTATACAAATGAATTAAGTACTAAGAGAGATTAACACTTCAATAAATAGTAATAAATAATAGCTCAAGTATTAGATGAAAATTTTTTAATGAATATGATGATTTCAAAGTTTAATTTCATCCATTGAAGTTTTTCAATGAGAAGATGAAGAAAAAATAAATGCAAAGTAAATTAAAAAATCTTCTCAAAATATATACCTCTTTTAATAAATAATAGTAATAAATTAAGTATCAAAAAAGATATGAGGAGTTTTGATGAATATTATGGTTTTACAAGTTTCAATAAATTAAAATTTTGATACATAGAAGTAGAAAAATTAATACAATGTAAGTTCAAAACGTTTCTACCAAAATATATCTCTCTTTTATGAATGATAGAAATAAGTAAAGTAAAAAAGAATGATAAAAAAAATTTGATGAAGATAATGAAAAGAGTTTGAATCAATCAAAATTTTTTATATGAATAAATAAATGAAATAAGTGAAATGTAACCTCAAAGAATTCTTTCAAAATATGTTTTCCTTAATACTCTTGAATCTCTTGTGAAGTATGGATAAAGTGAGGATATTTATAGAATTCAAAACGTCAAGAAATTTGTAAGTTCAGATGGCTGGTCCGGTTGATCGCCTTTTGTACGAATAATTAATATAGTCGTTTGTTCAGTAAAAATAGAAGTCGGAACGGTCAAATTTTGGACTGTTGAAAAACTTATGGCCAACCGCCTCTTCTCGTCGGTCGACCATCTCGTCCTACCGGTTGATCGCCCTGCAGTTTCGATCTTTTTATCTTTTGACCTCGTTTGATCCAATTTGAAGGTTTTGAAACGTATGAACTTTTGGAAAATATTTTTAACTAACTTTTCAAGATAAAAGATTTTTTTCAAGTTCAAATATCATTTTGAAAGTTATTTTTATATTTGATCAAAACGTTGTATTAGAATGACTTTTAATGCACAAAAATTGTTTTTAATGCATAGAAAGATTTTGAACTTAAGCATTCATTGTTAAATATCAAAATGTTAGTACCTTTACATTTTATATGAGAAATCAAGTCTTTGATCTTGCTCCGAAATTGGTTCTTAAATTTTTAGATGTGTGATTTCGATCTTAACCACTTTCATGAGTCCGATTCGTGATGATAGTTTTTGATCTTTTGACAACCATCGATCAATTTTTCATCGTTTGCTTTGAAAAATAATAATCACTTGAATTCAACTTGTTAGTAAACAATATTATTTTGTTTGTTATAATCAAAACTTTAAGGTTATAATCAATCATAAGTCAACAGTAACGACAAGAAATGTAAGAGTAAACACTATAGAAATGATATTAAAATGTCAATGAAAATGGATAAAGAAACACCAAGGAAATGAATGCAGAGTTGGGACAAGAGTTAAATTCTTTATCATTAAGTCGAATTTGCCCTGCAATGGTGCCTACAGATAACGGAAATCAACTCCTAAGAAACAACGATTACCTTCATGTATTTGTAACACTTCAAAACACAAGAACAATGAACCAAAATATGACTTTTGTGCTCCTTTTTTACATAAAATGAAAACAGATTTTATGTAGAATTTTGGCTAAGAACATATAAATTTTTATGTCATATTATAATTGTATATCATTGGAATGAAGCAAAGGACGTCTCAAGGGTCTAATTTATAAAAAATAAGAGGTTATGAGTGAAGAGATACGCCTCATAACTCAATAACATTTGTCAAGGGTCGTAACATTTGTTGTCGCTCGCTTGTCGCTCAACTATTGCTCGAGTGACAGTCTCACTGCTCAAGTGTTAGGTGAGAGGTGGAGTTAGACAAATTTTCTGCCAGTTTTTTTCTTTTTTCTTTCAACTTTGGATCACAATTTCTCATTCATTCAGAATTAATTTTAAGATTTCAAATATACTACACCGATCTACTTGATGAGTAAAATTAGTTAGGCTATTTATTTCCATAATTTTACTATTAGATCAAATCTGAATACTTGACCGAAATTGATACAAAATTCACTTTATCATGTCGGCATTAAGTGACATAGTGAACACGTTATTTCGTATGCTATGCAAGACAATATTGTAGTTCCATTAAAAAAAAATCGTGTGACAAAAATGACCTAAATTTCGGAGTAACGTCAAATTTTATCTAATTTTCAGACATGGAACCATAGATTTTTTTGATATGTACGGTTTTTTATTTTTTTATGGAAAAATCACAACACCTCGTGTGGGGTACGAAATAACGTCTGTTAGTCCATATGGCACTTGACAACAATAGGTAGGATTTACTTTAGTTTTCTAATTTATTTATTTTATTATTATTTTTTAATCTTCAGGATGATTTTGAATCTCGTTCCATGCACTACATTCAACTACTATAGCTAAGAGACCCACGACTATAGGTAATCTTCAGGAGAATAATTTAGGAGTTCCATTAAATTAAAGTCTTCATTCATCTTCCATAGCTGATGTAGGAACGCCATAGGGCCATCTTCAAAGGGGTGTAGCTCTTGCTTACTCGAAAGAATAAGGAC
This sequence comes from Osmanthus fragrans, assembly GCA_019395295.1. Classification (NCBI taxonomy): domain Eukaryota; kingdom Viridiplantae; phylum Streptophyta; class Magnoliopsida; order Lamiales; family Oleaceae; genus Osmanthus; species Osmanthus fragrans. Next base: position 12,491,280 of record CM033347.1, on the reverse strand, counting down.
TAATTCGTGCCTAATTCCAATTGAAAATGAGAAGAAGGTGAATGAGTATATCACAATGAAGCCAATTCGATTGTCTGGTAGAGTCCAATAATGGTAAGGTGCAACCTGGGCCTTCACCAGCAGTACATATTCAGTTACTTATTTTGGGCTAGAAGAACAATTCTGATGCACAAGTTCTAATTCTTTATAGCATAAATTTTGAGGAAAAAAGTTGCAAAAAACTCGATAAGTTCTATTCCTTGATGTCTAGCTACGAAAATCCGAAACATTGCTTGAAGTATATTTATTCTCATTCCCTTTAAAATTACTTTATACAGCTTGTGGCATAGATCCATAATTAATTACTTCTTTTACTAAGATACTTTTTTAAGCTCATCCAAACATGCTCTAAAACTTCTTCATATAAGTTCTGGAAAAAAAAAATCCGTACATTGAATATTTTAAAGTGTAGAGGTGTCTTGCATATTGCTAGAATACGAACCTCAAAAAGATAAAATTAGGTCCTACAGGTAGGGATGGCAACGAGTCGGGCCGGATCGGCTCGTGGGCCAAAATTCTAGGCCCGGGCTTTTTCCGGGCCCGCAGACCCGAGCCCAAGCTTGGTGGAATTTTTGGGGCTCGACCCGGGCTTCGGCTAGGGCTTTTCCCGAGCCGAGCCGGCCGGAGCCCGGACCGGCCCGTATTTTCTATTTTTTTAATTTTTTTTTTAAAAAATTCAGTATTATTCTATTTTTTTTACATTTTTTTGATCGCGAGCCCAAAAAGCCTGTGATACGAGCCGACCCGCGTAGCTCGCCGGGCCGACCCGGATCGGGCCGAGTCCCAAAAATGAGGCTCGGCCCGAGCTTGACTCGGTATCCCGGCCGCGAGCCGGGCCTGACTCGGGCTTTTCATTGGCCGAGCCCGGGCGGCCCGAGCCACCGAACCATTTTGCCACCCCTACCTACAGGTATTAAATGTGCCTCAAGAAAAAGTTATAATGAAAGTCTAGACATATTAGTATAAGACACAATTATGTGAAAAATAATAATTAAGAATGAAAATATTTCTCGATCGTATGTGAAATCAAGTAAGAATTTGCGTCATCCATTTACTAAACCCCTTACAAGAAAATGAGTAATCTTAGGTTTAAAGGTAATTTGGGTTTAAAGGTACAAAAGTCTTTCACAAGTGGAGAGCAAGTTTAAACAAGGCATTATCCGTAATGATTAGTGCCGGTTGAACGATAGAATTGAGTTATAAAAATCTTTAATGAAGTTCAATACAAGTTACAAGTGTCTTAAACATAACAAAGATAATGAAACAATTTAACTATGTGAATTCCGAAGTAATGTTGTCTCAAAATAAAGTTTAAATTTCTTTCTAAATACTCTCGTCCCATTTATATAGACTAATTTTGTTTTTTCACACGGATTAAAAGATATTATTTAATGTTATTGAAAAAACAATTTTAGCCAAAAACTTTCCTAGTTTACTATTATTTATTATCAACAATTAGTAGTAAAACCTGTTGATAATAGTAAAGAAATTGAATGATTAATTATAACTAGGCAAATTAAATAAGAATAATTAGTAAACGAATAAAACAAAATATTCTCAATAAAGAAATGAGACTATCTAATTGGAACAAGAAATTAAGGAAAGTGAACCTATATAAATAGAACGGATGGTGTATATCATTGAACTACATGGGTGTTAATTCACTAGGATTAAGCCACTTTGCCATGGGATTGACCACCCCCATGACGGAAGCCCCACAATAGGGGGTGGGTACGACAAGCCCCCACCCCCTATTGTGGGGTTTCTATCATGGGGGTGGTCAATCCCCATGGCAAAAAAGCATGGTCCAATTCACTAAAGCTTGTCGTATACTAAAAGCAACAATCTCAAATTGAGAGGGGGAAAATATCATTTTTAGGGTTGCATTTTCATTGTGTTTCAAACCTTCTCTTTACGGTTTCTTCTTTTATTCTTTGTTCAAAGTTTCACTATCCTAAATCTTCCCAACATTCACAAGTTTTTTCTAATATTTACAAATATACCTACAAAAGAGAGTATAGGTTAAGTAGCTTGTATTCTCATCATCACATACATAAATACTATGAAATCGTGTTTCACTAACATGTTTACACTAATGCTACTCAAACAGGGGCTGAGGACAGGCTTTTAGACAGGGGCTGAGATGAATGCACCTCAGCCTTGATTTGAATTACAACCACCTCAGCCCTTGATTTGACTTGTAATTTAAATCAAGGATTGAGGTGCATCCATGTTTAAAAGCCTATCATCAGCCCTTGTTTGAGGAGCAGGGTTCACATGTTTATACCACATTGTTAAGTGGAGTCCAGTTGTCACACGATTATTGGACAATGAGATGAATCCTAGATTTGCTAGTTTATCTTTAATCTCAATTGTTGATGGAAATACATAGTTGAAATTTCGAGTGAGTTAAGCGGCTATTGAGGTCATGCAGACAATTCATTCATTATAGCCCTAATTCTCTCTGTATTCTGTTCTCTCGTCTGAAATGCTTGAACATTTCTCTTCATCCATGATAAATCTTCTTATTTTGAGTTTTCTATTAAAAATCATAGCTAGTGAACAACGTTTTTTTGCCGTCCTAGACTAGGGTTAGGTTTCTGTTTTTGAAGGGTGAAATAAACTCGGTTGCCATTTTGAAATAGACAAAAGCAAACAAGAACAATAACACACGATCACAATTCGTAAAATCACACATGAATACCGAAAAAATCAATAATTGAGTAAAACCCAAGTATTTTAGGGTAACTTCTTGATGGAGCAAGTACTCTACTAGAGGTAAAATGTCTTTCAATCAATAACTCATCACTCCCTGTTTAATTATTTGATGAACTGTTTATCTTAGTAGGTAACAGGGGGGATATGTGGAAATTGTAAAACCATACAGCATGCTAGCAAAACCTTATTTGAATTAGAAAAATAAAAAAATCCAAGAAAATGAATTCCTTCTTTACTACAAATCGTAGCACACCTACAAGGGATCTAATGACTGGTGAAGTAACTCATTTCAATTCATTTTTTAGTCACTCAAGAGAAGATATATTTTTAAAAAATCAAGATCTTATCTTGGAATTCTATTTCCCCCATCTTGTGATCTTCTAGGAGTAAAAACAGCCCAAAATCCAGTAACCAAGTCACTAGACGTTGAACAAAGTTCAAGTATAGGGCCACACTAGTTGTTGAATTAATGGTGATTTTGATGTCATCATCCATCCATGTCCCAATCCCACGAGGGTCAATCACCCATCGTCATTCCATGGTAGAGCTGGTTATAGCTTGTATTCATCCTTTTCTAAAACCTCTACCACTTAATTCGCTCCAAATCAATCAATTTCATAACATGGAAAGCAAATTACTAATCAGAAAAACTAACTATAATCTTAACTATCGCTCAATTGTTCAATACGATACAATCTCTGGCTCGCTGGCGGTTACTGCAGTACTTAGCATCATGAACAGAAGAAAGAAAACCCAGATATGCTTACATTTACACAAACATATAGAAGAAGAAGATTAAGGAATTATCTGAATATGAAAAATCAATACAAGTAAATGTTTTATCATTAATTATACTATGAAATTGAAAAGAAGAAACAAAAGTATGATATGAAACGAGAGATCACAATAAAGTCCACAAATTAGAAGCAGCAGCAACAGCAGCAAGTGCTAGCATTACTGTCATATTCTAGCACCCTGACTGTGGTCTCTATGCATAAATTACCTGCAAACCTACTCCTCTTTTCTGCCACTTTATTTTCAAGACTCAAATGTATTCGAATTAAATACAGGGAGAAACCAATTTCTCCTCTCTTCTCAACAACAATTTAATTTTATCTCTACTTTGATGTTTCTTTTTGGCATTGGGGCGATGAGAATTTCAACACTAGATGTGTCACAGAGGTGAAAGATGAGGAAATAATAGCAGCAATGGAGACTTAAGGAATCGTTTGTAGGTATGGGTTGTGTTCAGAGGAGGATGGATTAGAGAAAAACTCTCAAAAGAATCAATAGAAGGGTGGTGGTGGAGGAGATGCATATGAAACCCCAAAGACTGGGGGTAGTGGCCCTTCATATACTGGAGCTGGTGGTGGTGATGGTGGGGGAGGAGAATGGTGGTACACAGGCGGTGGCGATGATGATGGTGGAGGCGGAGAATTGTAGTGATAAGGCGGGGGAGGCGAAGGTGACGGTGGGGGGTTTGTAAACATAAGGCGATGGTGGAGGTGGGTGTTCTTCACATGGCGGTGGGGATGGTGGTGGTGGGGGTTCTATACAGGGAGGTGGAGGTGGGGGTGGCTCTATACAAGGTGGCGGTGAAGGTGGAGGTGGGTAGTGCACTGGAGGAGGAGGTGAATTAATTGGGGGAGGTGGAGAGTATAATGGAGGCGGCGGTGATGAATAGATGTATACAGGTGGTGGTGGTGGTGGAGACTGCGGCGACGGAGGAGGCGGTGAGTTAAAATAGTAAGGAGCTGGGGGTGGGGAGTGCAAAGGTGGAGGTGGTGGGGAATGTGGAGTTGGAGGTGGTGGTGGTGGCGAGCGTACACAATAAGGAATAGGGGATGGAGAAGGTGGTGGAGGGGAAGGAGGAGGTGGTGAGAAAACAGGTGGTGGAGGAGAAGGTGGTGGAGGTGGAGGAGAGTAGACAGCAGGGGGAGGTGAAGGTGGTGGTGGAGAGTAAACAGGTGGTGGTGGAGAAGGTGGTGGAGGTGGAGGAGAGTAGACAGGAGGGGGAGGTGAAGGTGGTGGTGGAGGAAAATATACAGGAGGCGGAGGTGAAGGTGGTGGAGGAGGAGAGTAGACAGGAGGGGGAGGTGAAGGTGGAGGAGGAGGAGAATAGACAGGAGGGGGAGGTGAAGGTGGAGGAGGAGGAGAGTAAACCGGTGGTGGAGGTGGAGGTGAAAACATTGGGGTAGTAGGAATAAACCCGTGACACTTGAAAGCACCACAATTAATTCTCTTAGACAAGAAAGTTTTACATTGAGCAGCAGACCTTTGGGCCGGCCTATTCGGCAAGCAATTCCGTTTATCATCAAACTCCGGCAAAGCCAAACACACAGGAGGCTCCCCCGTAAAGAAGTTATAAGAGTATGTAAAATTCTCAAGCCTTGGCAATTGACATATACTCTGTGGAATACTCCCCGAAAGCATATTATGAGCCACATTTAACTGCTCCAAACTCACCATTCCTCCAATACTATCAGGCAAAGGCCCCATCAACTGATTATAGCTCACATCGAACACTGTCAAATTCTTCAAAAGCCCAATTTCTGGTGGCAAACATGACCTCAATCCATTGTTCATCAGTATAATCTCATTCAAATTGCTCATGTTACCAAGACTTGCAGGAACGCAGCCATGAAACTTGTTATTAGCCAATACAATCACAGATACCGGAGAATTTCCAAAATTATCAGGCAATTCAAAGGCAAATCTGTTGTGATTGATGAATATGGCATCCAAAGGTTTGTCAAATAGTTCAGAAGGGACAGTTCCTTCAAACTCATTATAACGTATATCTAAATAAATTAACTTAGGCAAACTTAGCACAACATAAGGAAATTTCCCAGCAAACCTGTTATTGCTCAAGTCCAATTCAAAGAGTAGCTTCAAGTCTTTGAATCTGCTGGGCACAGTACCGCAAAACCTGTTGGAGTTGACATGGAAAACGCCCAGATCTGTGAGTAGGCCAAGTTCTTCTGGAAGATACCCAGCAATGTCACCATGGTTGAGATCAATGCTAGCAACTGTACGAATAGAAGAGTTGTCTGGTGCGGGAGCACAGAATACTCCGGTATAGTTACAAACACCAGATCCGACCCAATTCGCAGTGAGATTTTGGGGATCTGAGAGAATGGCTTGTTTCAAAGCTTGTAATGCAATGTACGCATTTCTCAGCCTTGGATTCTCAAAGACAAGTGAAGGGTCAACCGTCACTTTCTCTCCTCTATCACCAAACTCATCTCTGTAGTACAAGAGCTGCCTTTGCTTGATGAAATGAGCTTCAGCATCAGTGAGACTGCTGACTGTGTTGAGGGTTACATGCGAATTAGCAACTCCAAGAGATGAAAAAAACAACAACAATGCAAGAATCAACTGAAAATATACAATGCAAGATTTTTTTTCCTTCATCTCACATCAGACATCTGAAGCTCAAATTCTGTCTTTTTTTTCCTTTTTTTTTTTTGGGGTTTCTGTTCCTAAAAGCTTGATTTGAGAATGAGAGAGATCTGAAGATGAAAATGTGGACTTTGGGATGTGGGTTTTGAGATTTGGGTGGTGGTGAAGGTGTCTGAAGAGAGAGGAAAAATGAAGAGGTGGGGTTGAAGTTGAATGTGAGAGAGAGAAAAATGAACACAAACAGCTAAGTCACAGCTCAAAGCCCACCAGATTCTCTTACTTTCTATCTCTCTCTCCGAAAAATGTCGCTTTCTCTCTCTTCATAATAAGGATAGATGGATGACTTTATTCTTTTGCATTAACGTCCAACGCGCTTCCCAGCTAATCCTTTTGGAGGAATTGGAATATAGCAACAAAATGCCTTCATTTTTTTTTAACGGAAAGTTGCAATTAACTTATAATTAAATTTCTTTGTAAATGACGCCATTTGATTTAAAAATAAGTGAAAATGGAACCAACATCAATGCAGCCAGACAAGGACTATTGACTAAGTCAGTAGTAGAAAACTGGTGGTGGTGCACCCGGCTGTCACAATTTTTTTTTTTTTTGGCGTGGTTTAGATGCCAGAATTCTTAACGCAGAGTGTGGGGTATGTTTGTTTATTTGTTTGTTATGTTAAATTAATTTTATTGGTGTGAAAGGTCTAATCGAAAGAAACCCTTGTCAACTTTTAAGGGATTCGACGAGTACCTTAATGCGAAATTACAGCATTTGTCAATTTATTTTATGCGTTAGCAATTCTCGTCGCCGGCTGGCACGTGCACCCACTTCTATTTTATCAACTTAGGCGTACACATGAAAATAATTAGGGCTTGTTTGATAGGGGGTAGTTTTTCGTGGAAGGTGAAAAACGTTTTCCTACTTTTTACTATTCACCTGTTTGATTGCACTATTTTCCAACGTTTTCCAAGATACAAACGGTTGATGCACAAAAGCTAGAAAACGTTTTTACCATAGTGGTGGGAAAACGTTTTCCAACTTTTTGACAATTTTTTTTTATAGCAATTAGAACACATTCCAAAGTCAATAGTAAAAAAATTTATCCATTTAATTGACAATTTGCATAAAAAATAAAGCCAAACGAAAAATTTGTCAGGTGAAAAATTATACCAATCAAACACCATTAATTACAATTCTCTGTAAAACGTTTTCTAAGCAATTCAATTCCCTACTATTCATTTTCTTTCCACCCGTTTTCCACCCTTACAATCAAACAGACCCTTAAAAAAACTAAATAATTAAATTTTTAAATTAAAATGTAGTACTAGTCGAAATGACTTTTTTCTTTAAAGAATTTTTGGTATTTTAATATAATTAATTTAAAATAATTTATTAATGTATAAATGTATTTATATGACATATTGGACTAAAGAGATTCTTGCCTTAACGTAAAGAAATGAAGGTTTTATTCATAACCGTGACTAGGAAAACTCGGTCAAAGCCAAACGGATTTTTTGAAAGCTGTAATAATCCCAATTTAAGGTTGTCTATTTCTTGTGTAATAAATTTACTGTTACTAGAAAAGGAGATCAAATTTGTAATAAGCTTAAAAAAAAGGCTCGGATCACACGATACTAAACACAAGATTTCAAGTAATTGCAAACAATGAAAGCAAACTTGCAGAAAATTAAAAAATTGAACACAACAAATTTCTTTCGACCTAAGCTGCAAAGATTTCGACGATCAAATCTAACGTCTACATCTCCCGTTAAGCATCCAATAAATTGGATGTATGCTCAGTTACACTAAATAACCCAACAATGGCAACAAAGATTACATATCGGTTCTTTCAATACAAGAGAGAAGTACAAGACGCTTAACTATTCAACAATAAACTGCAGACAGGCCCGGTCTTGTATAGAGGCATATGAGGCCCATGCCTCAGGCCCAACAATTTAAGGGGCCTCTTAATTTTTTTCCCCTCAAAAATGGAATAACAGATTTAGGCTTTGCACTGGTATAGCTCCTACAAATCAAAATCCAAATTATTGAAGATCTCAAATCGCCTTAACATCTGGAAAATAGCAAATTGATTAGTAAATGATGGACCCGATCAATTAAATAGATACCGACATCTTACTTGTGTATTTATGGGCATGGAGTTGGAAAGTTTTGAACTTTAGCTTGAAAATAGACTACCCAATTGAAGTGGTGTAATCTTAGCCTTCGTTTGGTAGAAATTAAAATCCAGATTTTAATCTTAGTCAAAGTCAACAATTAATTTTAATTACACATTATATAAGACCTACAACTTTTCAACCACATATTTCATCAACTTTTATGAAACTTTACTAAAAATATGATTCTAATCCGTACCAAACAAGGACTTAGTATTAATATTACATCGACTTTAAATACAATTTATAATTTATAATATTCACAGAAGGTAATATGTAACCACTTTTATAATTTTATGTAAAGAAGAAAGTTTTGTCAATAAAATAAATTTATTAATTATTTTTCAAAAAAATTCACCTACAAAAATTGTGTTGTTAATCTTAAATACTAATGGGCAATAGAAAAATAATAATAAGAATATTCAGATTTACGTGAAAAAATAATAAGAATATTCGTCAAGTTTGTGGTTTTTGCCTTTCTGTGAAAAAGATTTATTTGTGTGTTTTTAGATGTGTTTGTCATGGGTCTAGGGTTTTGTGTAGATTGCGGGTGGTGATAGAATTGATTGTAGGGTGAATTCCTTCCCATACTTCCATAGTCAGATGAGAATCAGTATACAATTTTTTCTGTCTTTATTTTAATTTCTTTTATTATACCAAGCAAAATGAACATGTATGGTATGATAATTATTTTGAGAATATTCAAATTTCAGTTCAGTAAAGCATGTTTTGATTTAATAGTTCAATCCACTCTATTAAATTATGTTGACTTTTGTTGAGGCTTTATCCGTTTTAATAACCATATACTAGTATGCTATGTGACGTATTAGGGAATATAACAACTTAACAAATATGCTATGAAGATTGGTTGTGTAAATCACATGAGTTACTTTTGAATTTTGTAAGAATTTTCATCGTATTTGCTCCTGGTAAAGATGAAAATTTACACAATATTACTTGATGACATACCATATGAATTCGAATCTTTTGTTGCTATGAAGTGGTCGTTGTTGCTAATATTGCTCAATATTAAGAGAATTTTGTAGTTGAATGAAACTTTCACTTATTTAATACTCCTTGGATATCTTTCTTGCTTGATCATTTTCGGAAGTTATATGTCAAACTTTTCTTGGTTCAAAGCTTGAACTTTATCTTGTTTTCACACAAGACAGACATTGCAATCATGTCCAATAGCATGTTCAATTTATAGGATTAGTTATTGATACTTAATCTCCAGTGGATCATTTAGAGGGGATTAGATCAAACATTTGGTGCAGTCTCCTTTCTGTTACTGCATTTTGTTTGGCTTTGGTTTGCTTCATGTAGTTTTATCTTATTTGATTATAATAAAAAAAAAATTAAAATACATTTTTTTACTGTTATGTTTTAAGTTAAAAAGTTAACGATTGGTTTCGTAATACGCTTATAAATTTTGCATGTATAATACAATTTTTGGAGCCTAATTTATGAAATTCGTCTTAGACCCAAAAAATCACAGGACCGACACTGAAGGGATCTCAAGCAAATGTAGAGGATGAACCAGTTTCTAGTGCATCAGACGGGCGAATAAGGGTCGGAGTTTTATTTGAATTAAGTTTCAAGTATTAGAACTTCTCTCTTATTGATTGAAGTTTCACTAACGAGTTGAGCCGCCTCGCTTCACCCATTAACTAGTTGAGTTGGCTAGGGATGAACTGTAAGCGCAAGTCGATGAATCGCACAAGCCGACTTGCGAGGCTAAACGTTAAAGACTTGGAGTTCCATCTTAAAATGTCAACCTTGTTAAAAATAATAGACTAAACTCTTATAAGTTAGTCTATGTTTTCATCTTTATTCAATGTGTAATTTTATCACTTAATATACCCCGCGAGATGGTTGAACCAATTTTGAAATTCATGTGCTCATTTTTTTTAGTCTTAATAGGATCGAATCGTTCGTTTGAACTTAATAGACTCTAATACCATATAAAGATTTGTGGTTTCATCTTAAAAGGTTAATATTGTTAAAAGGAATTGTCTAAACCCTTATAAGTTGCTCTATATTTTTATCTTTATTTTATGTAAAAATTTATTCCTTAACATCTAGGCTTGGAAAATAGCAAATTGATTAGTAAATGATGGAATCGATCAATTAAATAGATACCGACATCTTACCTATATATTTATGGGCATGGAGTTGGAAAGTTTTGAACTTTAGCTTGAAAATAAATTACGCAATTGAAGTGTTGTAATCTTAGCCTTCGTTTGATAGAAATTAAAATCCAGATTTTAATTTTAGTCAAAGTCAATAATTAATTTTAATTACACATTTTGTAAGACCTACAACTTTTTCAACCACATATTTCATCAAGTTTTATCAAAATTTACTAAAATTATGATTCTAATCCGTACCAAACAAGGGCTTAGTATTAATATTACATCGATTTTGAATACAATTTACAATTTATAATATTCACAGAAGGTAATATGTAACCTCTTTTATAATTTTATGTAAAGAAGAAAGTTTTGTCGATATAAAATAAATTTATTAATTATTTTTCAAAAAAATTCACCTAAAAAAACTGTGTTGTTAATCTTAAATACTAATGGGCAATAGAAAAATAATAATAAGAATATTCAGATTTACGTGAAAAAAATAATAAGAATATTCGTCAGGTTTGTGATTTTTGCCTTTGTATGAAAAGGACTTATGTGGTTTTCTTTTTGGTGTTTATTTGTGTGTTTTTAGAAGTGTTTGTCATGGGTCTAGGGTTTTGTGTAAATTGCGGGTGGTGATGGAATTGATTGTAGGGTTAGTACTTGGAAAGTTTCTTCCCATACTTCCATAGTCAGATGAGAATCGGTATACAATTTTTCTGTCTTCACTTTAATTTCTTTTATTTTACCAAGCGAAATGGAAATGTATTGTATGATAATTATTTTGAGAATATTCAAATTCCAGTTTAGTAAAACATGTTTTGATTTAATGGTGCTTATAGTGAATGCTTGAAGAACGTGAATTGGATAAATAGAAGGAGAGTGTTTTTTAATGAATTTGTGTAGCATGCTGCTGTTTAATGGTTCAATCAACTCTATTAAATTATATTAACTTTTGTTGAGGCTTTATCCGTTTTAATAATCCTATATTAGTATGTTATGTGACGTACTAGGAAATATAACGACTTAACAAATATGCTATGAAAATTGGCTGTGTAAATCACATGAGTTACTTTTGAATTTTGTAAGAATTTTCATCGTATCTGCTCCTAGTAACGATGAAAATTTACGCAATATTACTTGATGACATACGATCTAAATTTGAATCTTTTGCCGCTACCAAGTGGTCGTTGTTGCTAATATTGCTCAATATTAAGAGAATTTTGTGGTTGAATAGAACTTTCACTTATTTAATGCTCATATATCTTTCTAGCTTGATCATTTTCGGAAGTTATATGTCAGACTTTTCTTTGTTCAAAGCTTGAATTTTATCTTGTTTTCACGCAAGACAAATACTGCAATCATGTCCAATAGCATGTTCAAATTGCAGGACTAGTTAATGACTGATAAGGAGAAGGTTAAATTGATAATCACCAGTGGATCATTTAGAGGCGATTAGATCAAACTTTGGTGCAGTCTCCTTTCTTTTACTGCATCTTGTTTGGCTTCGGTTTGCTTCATGTAGTTTTATCTTATTTGATTATAATAAAAACAAATTTATAATACAATTTTTTATTGTTATGTTTTAAGTTAATAAGTTAACAATTGGTTTCGTAATACGTTTATAAATTTTGCATGTATAATACAATTTTGGGGGCCTAATTTATGAAGTTCGCCTCAGGCCTCTAAAATTACAGGATCGGCACTAACTGCAGATCACCAAAGAATCATTCAAAAAACTTCAATATGCCTACTAAAACTATAACTACAAGAAATCTCTCATTCATACCGTCATCACTCAGAATATTACAGATGTTAGAGGCTAAAATTAGATCTCAATCTCGAATGAGTTTTTCAAGAGAGAGGAGAACCACAGATCAAAACTCTAGCCTTCAACAGAAAATGCAATTTTTCTCTCATCACCTTTTCGGGAGGCATTTTTTCACACCACTGTAATGAAAATTTGTACTGTTGGAGAAAAGTTAGCAAACATTGTTGACTTTTTATCTCACACAGGGTCTCACATGCTGCAACTTAAATGGTCAAAAAATACATCCCAAATAGAAGCTAACTCAAACTGTCAAAAGAAGAGGAAAGGCTGAAGTGCCAAGTGAAACGACACTGTGTGCCTTTTATATCTAATGTGTCAAATATGCCAAATGAAGGGTTAAGATAAGGACACGTGCCGCCATCCTGTAAAAACACCACAATTGAAAGAGTTGCATTTCCAGTAATACGACTTTAGACAAATTCTGGGAACACGTCATTGATCACTAGTTCAAGCCACAACATAAGCTTTATTTGCGTTAGTAAATTAACTCCACAAATATTCACTAACATTTTTTTTTTACACGAAATGAATTAAATATAAATTCTAAACAATGTAAAAAAAATTCAAATTTTGTAAGATTTATAATCTCAAGGACAAAAATGACATTTTATTTAATAAATGGACATATGGTAGGTTAAAATGTTAAATATGCCCTTATGATGCCTAACATAATTCAATTACGATGAGGTAATAACAAGTGTTGACCTCAAAAATTGCACCTATGAGCTGTCAACAGATCTCAAGGTCTCTCACGTCCGGTTCAACCTTTCTTCCTGCACACTAGGATAACCCATCAGTTGCACGTGACCTTCTCCAAAGAGGGGGGGAGCCGGTCGCGCGCACTCCGACGATCAAGTCAGTTGGAGTGGAAATATATATGAGTGTGGGAAGGCTAAAACGTGAGCCTCCAAAATATATAAGGGGGTCGGCCTTGAGAAGATAAATAGAACAGTAAAAATGTAGAGAGAATTGCTAAGAAGTATTGAGAATCCAATTTAGCATTACCTTCAAATGACACAATGTGTGAGCTTATATAGTAAGAGAGGGTAAGTAAGAACCGTTGGATGAATGGACACGTGGCCTCACCCCAATGGCTAAACTTCTTGTCACAGACTTCAATGCATTTAATGCTCTGATCTCCGATGTTAGAACTCTGACATGCGGGATTGACGCAGCCGTAATTGCAGCGTGTTGTCACATCACCCATCTGTCAGAAGATCTTTTCCACGAGATCTTCTATAGGAGAGCCATAATATCTACTGTTCATGTGACATGAGTTCGGACGCAAGGGGTTCATCAATAGCGGTTCGATAATGTGAGTTCATCCTTACCGCTTCGATGTAGCGGGTTCGGATATAAGGCAGACTGTGTGTTCGGCCACGCGGTGCGTGCTGGATCTTTTGGGATTGCCCGTAACAACTAGTCCCCGAAGTCCATGTATGATTATTTATATAGTGTGTGGACTTGAAGTAGAGAAAGAACAGAAAAGTGGCCGTAACGACTAGTCCTCGAAGTCCATGTATGATTATTTATATAATGCGTGGACTTGAAGTAGAGAAAGAACAAAAAAGTGGTCGTAACAACTAGTTCCCTAAGTCCATGTATGATTATTTATATAGTGCGTGGACTTGAAGTAGAGAAAGAACAGAAAAGTGGCCGTAACAACTAGTCCCCGAAGTCCATGTATGATTATTTATAAAGTGCGTGGACTTGAAGGCCTGACCGTGATGTCCGTAAAAGAGGTGTTTAAGCAGGCGAGGCTGTTGTAGAAGAGGCGAACCTGTTGTAGAAGAGGCGAACCTGTTGTAGAAGAGGCGAAGCCATAGAGGCAAGTCTGTTGTAGAACAGGCGATGCCATAGAGGCGAGCCTGTTGTAGAAGAGGCGAGCCTGTTGTAGAAGAGGCGAGCCTGTTGTAGAAGAGGTGATGCCATAGAGGCGAGCCTGTTGTAGAAGAGGCGGGGCCATAGAGGCGAGCCTGTTGTAGAAGAGGTGATGATAAAGAGGCAAGGCCATAGAGGCGAGCCTGTTGTAGAAGAGGCGAGGCCATAGAGGCGAGCCTGTTGTTGAAGAGGCGAGGCCATCAACGCGAGCCTGTTGTAGAAGAGGCGAGGCCATAGAGGCGAGCCTGTTGTTGAAGAGGCGAAGCCATCGAGGCGAGCCTGTTGTAGAAGAGGCGAGGTCATAGAGGCGAGCCTGTTGTTGAAGAGGCGAGGCCATCGAGGCGAGCCTGTTGTTGAAGAGGCGAGCCTTTTGTTGAAGAGGCGAAGCCATCCAGGCAAGCCTGTTGTAGAAGAGGCGAGGCCATAGAGGATGCTGGTTCCCAAGGTGCTAATGTAATTATGGCGAGGACAGTTTACTTTTTCGTATTACGCAAACATTTAATACATGATAATGATTACTGGGGACAGCTGGCATATTGACTCGAGTCCCTTGTGCGTGCGTCGCATGCGTTGATTATGGCCTTTGATTAGAAAATGGTGATAAGCGTCTTTTCGTTTCAACGTCTCTGATGCAGGGACAGCTGTAAGGTTTGGATTAAAACCAGGGTTAATCCAAGGGCTGAAATAAGATTCCGTTTCATATAAAATGGGGTTTTTTCCTCAATTTCTGTTTTTTTTACTTTGCAAGAAATTTTTTCTAAGTGTTTAAGCTTCTTCCTTTATGTCTTCGCGACCCTTCATCCAGTTGTTGTTCTTCTTTGCAAGCATCGACTCTTCTCTTAGATTCTTCAATGTAAGTGTTAAGTCTAGTTGTTGACTGTTTAGATTTCTTCCTTCTTTGGAGACAGAAAAATGGCCTCTTCTTCGAAAAATAGGGATGTTGGGGGTTCGTTGGAGGACGAGAAGACTGCCTCGTTATATGCTAAAGTTGGCATGTCGCCACCCATTCCTACTGCTAGAATAATGGACGTGATGGGGGGACCCCATAGTGTTGCGATGATGCCGGAGGGGCCTGTAAATTTTAGGATGAAGTAGAGGGCATCAGAATGGCCTTCGCATGTAGAGGCGAGTGAGCTTGAAACATATAGAGAGAGGTATAGGATCCCTGAGACCGTAGAAATATTTGTACCGACCCCTGATGAACGGGCTTGTTACCCTAGAGAGGGGTGTGTGGCCGTAACCGAATACATCTTGGAGGGGGGATGAGGTTGCCTCTACACCCTTTTTTTAGGTATTTGCTTAGGCAGTATAACCTGGCTCCCACCCAACTCGTACTGAATGCATGGAGCCAAATGGCAGGGGGCTTCCTTTTGTGGAAGGAGGTCACTCTTGGCGAGGATATGCCTCCCCACATTTTTCAAACTCTTTTTCAGCCCCGAGCCTCGGGTGGGGGTGATTCGTGCAGGGGGTGGTATTGCATTAACCCCTGAGGTTCGCACTCCCCCTTCATCTGGGGCACTCCTTCAATAAAGAACTGGAAGTCCTCTTGGTTCTGGATAAGGGGTCGCTGGCAGACAGTGGAGGGGGATGCAGTCCCAGAAATAACCGTACCGACCCATTACCATGAGTATAGCGAGTGTAGTCCCTGGTTCTTGATTTGTTTTGTTGCTTTGCGTTTTGTGGTGTTTCTGATTCCAGAAAGTTTTTAGTTCCTGCAGATTGGTTCGAGCTTGAGCCTTGCGAGTGGGCCGTTGTGAGGGTCATATACGAACTGCCTTCAGAGAAGAGGGATTTCAAGAACGTCATAGACAAACGAGCCGTGGTAAGTTCCGACCCTATCCTTATTTCTGAGGCGTATTATGTGCTATTTTTGCTAACTTGCATTTGGTTCAGTTGCAGAACAACACTTGAACATGGAGTATGTGAAATCGGACATGTTTCACATGCGACGTCTGGCCGAGGCGAAGAATAAGAAGCCTCTGAGTTCGAGTTCGTCCACTTACAAGAACCAAAGGGACGAACTGAGCCGCCTGTCGAAGGCTCATCCGCCTCCTCCCCCAGAAAAGAAAGTGGAGGCTAAAGGGAAAGACAAAGCTGAACCTTCTGATGGGGGGTGCCTAAGAAGAGGCGGCTGGTTCTGACCAAGAACAAGGGTCTTCCTCCTCCATCACGGCAAACATGAATAGAGGAGTCCTTACGGGAGCCCATCAACGTGAAGCCGTTGAACTCTTTGCCTGTGATTAATATTGATGAAGGCTATGAGGATGAGGCTGGGTTGGTTAGAAAGAAACGGGGGCGTCAGACCAGGATGGAGGGTCCTACTGAGTTTAAGGCTCGAGATTTTCTCGATGGGCGAACTGATGAGATTGCCCCCGAGGCGTTGGAGATGCTACCGGTCGAGGCCCAAGCAGCAGCTAGGATCAATTATAAGTACTAGACTGATAAGTATGCATCCTATGCTGAGACTTGCGAATTTACTGACATGCTGGATGCTGGACTGGCATTGCAGGCTTGGTCCCAAAGCTTCATATTTAATGCTCAAATGGATATGAAGAGGCTGCAGGACCGGAACCGTCAGCCTGAGGAGAGGACTGCCACTGCTGAGTTAGAAGCTGCGAAATTGAAGGCAGAGGCCTCGACGGCAGATGAGGTCACTGAAGCCTTGAGGGCCAAGCAGGAGGAGTTGGAGGCCAAAGTTGGGCAGGTCTCCTCTGAAAATGCTGAGCTTAAAGAAGAGGTTCACCTGTGCAAGTCTGAGGTGAATGCACTGACAAAGCGAGTGGAGAACTCGGATAACTTACAGAAGATTGCTTCGATAGCACTGGAGGTGGCCAACGAATATAGGACGACTCTGAGGGCTCAAGTGACAGACCTAACTGCTAAGGTTACAAGTTTGAAACAGCAGTTGGTTGAGGCGGGGGATGCTACAGTGGATAATTATGTTGCCCATTTTCATGAAACTACAGAGTATGATGACCTCGGCCTGTACTGGAGGAATGTTGCCTAAGGTGAAGTTCTTGCAAGGGTTGCAGAACTTCACCCAAAGGTGGACTTTACTACTGTGAGGGAGGAGTTCATTCCACATGAACCCTCCACTCCTGCTAAGGAAGTGGCTGAAGAGGTGGAGGAGGTGGTGGAAGTTGTAGATGGTGGCAAAGTAGTTTTTTTTTTTTTTTTTTTTTTTTTTTTGAAGTAAAGTAGTTGTACTTAACCGAATTTTGCATTTTCTATTGAAGCATTTTTTGTTTCTTCCCTCCCTTTTTGTTGGACTCATTTGACTTCTGCCTTATATGGTCTCGTTGAATAGCGTTCGAACTGATGATAGGTAACAACTTAGATAAGTTATTAACAAATCGCATGGTAACAACTTAGATAACTTATCTGAATTATCAATAATCCGTGTCGAACCGTTTTTACTTGCGATTTGTAGGA
Source organism: Osmanthus fragrans (assembly GCA_019395295.1). Taxonomy (NCBI): domain Eukaryota; kingdom Viridiplantae; phylum Streptophyta; class Magnoliopsida; order Lamiales; family Oleaceae; genus Osmanthus; species Osmanthus fragrans. Next base: position 12,473,665 of record CM033347.1, on the reverse strand, counting down.
TGCCAGACTTCGTTAAATAGAGTATGCTACAAAGTGAAACGGTTCGTCTTAAAGCTCATCCAGTAAATTGTATATTAATCAATTTAAATAAGACTTGTTGAATACCGTGTGACTTGCCACACACAAGCCGTGCCGAACCCTTTTTACTTAGGATTTGTAGGATGCCAGACTTCGTTAGATAGAAGATGCTACAAAGTGAAACGGTTCGTCTTAAAGCTCATCCAGTAAATTGTATATTAATCAATTTAAATAAGGCTCGTTGAATACCATGTGACTTACCACACACAAGTCGTGCCGAACCGTTTTTACTTAGGATTTGTAGGATGCCAGACTTCGTTAGATAGAAGATGCTATAAAGTGAAACGGTTTGTCTTAAAGCTCATCCAGTAATTTGTATATTAATCAATTTAAATAAGGCTTGTTGAATACTGTGTGACTTACCACACACAAGCCGTGCCGAACCGTTTTTACTTAGAATTTGTAGGTTGCCAGACTTCGTTAGATAGAAGATGCTACAAAGTGAAACGGTTCGTCTTAAAACTCATCCAGTAAATTGTATATTAATCAATTTAAATAAAGCTTGTTGAATACCGTGTGACTTACCACACATAAGCCGTGCCGAACCGTTTTTACTTAGGATTTGTAGGATGCCAGACTTCGTTAGATAGAAGATGCTACAAAGTGAAACGGTTCGTCTTAAAGCTCATCCGGTAAATTCTATATTCATCAATTTAAATAAGGTTTGTTGAATACTGTGTGACTTACCACACAAAAGCCGTGCCGAACCGTTTTTACTTAGGATTTGTAGGATGCCAGACTTCGTTAGATAGAAGATCCTACAAAGTGAAACGGTTCGTCTTAAAGCTCATCCAATAAATTGTATATTAATCAATTTAAATAATGCTTGTTGAATACCATGTGACTTATCACACACAAGCCGTGCCGAACCGTTTTTACTTAGGATTTGTAGGATACCAGACTTCGTTAGATAGAAGATGCTACAAAGTGAAACGGTTTGTCTTAAAGCTCATCCAGTAAATTGTATATTAATCAATTTAAATAAGGCTTGTTGAATACCGTGTGACTTACCACACACAAGCCGTGCCGAACCCTTTTTACTTAGGATTTGTAGGATGCCAGACTTCGTTAGATAGAAGATGCTACAAAGTGAAACGGTTCGTCTTAAAACTCATCCAGTAAATTGTATATTAATCAATTTAAATAAGGCTTGTTGAATACCGTGTGACTTACCACACACAAGCCGTGTCGAACCGTTTTTACTTAGGATTTATAGGATGTCAGACTTCGTTAGATAGAAGATGCTACAAAGTGAAACGGTTCGTCTTAAAGAGTTGGAAGCAGTTGAAATAACATAACAACGAAGCTCCATTCCATACATGGGAAAGTAAACACAAAATAGAGGAGGCTACGCAAATATGCCTCGATAATTGCACTAGTGAAGAAAAGGAACATTACTGATAGTAGATTCTTAAGTGCTCAACATTTCAGGGGTGGGGTTGCAACTTCCCATCCAGAGTTTCGATTCTAAAAGTTCCTGCCCTGACCTCCTCGGTGATGCGGTAGGGGCCTTCCCAGTTCGGGCCAAGGGTTTCGACGTCGAGTTCCTTAGAGGAGAGGAAAACCCTTCTCAACACGAGGTCGCCTCTGCTGAACGATCTCTTTTTTACCTTCTTGTTGTAATACTTTGTCATTTTTCTTTGATAAGTGGCGAGCCTAACCTGTGAGACGTCCCTTCTTTCTTCAAGAAAGTCTAGCTCGCATCGTCTGATTTCCTCGTTGGAGATCTCATTAAACTGTAAGCGACGAGGTGACGGCAATCCTACCTCAACGGGGCTCATCGCTTTTGCACCTTATGCCATGGAGAATGGGGTCTCACCCGTCGCAGTTTTGCTGGTGGTGTGAATCGCTCATAACACATGGGGCAGTTCATCCACCCACATCCCCTTCGATGCGTCAAGCTTCTTTTTCAGAATCTGCTTGATCGTTTTGTTCGCCGCCTCTACTTGGCCATTCGCTTGGGGGTGGTGTGGGGAAGAAAAATATTTTCTGATGCCGAACTCCTCGCACATCTTCCTGACCTTTTTATTGTCGAACTGCCTTCTATTATCTAATACAAGTGAACGGGGAATCCCGAACCGACATATGATATTTTTCCATACAAATTTCGAAGTGTTCGCCTCAGTTATCTTTGTCAAAGGTTTGGCCTCCACCCATTTGGTGAAATAGTCTATGGCCACAATTGCATGTGAAGTACCTCCCTTTCCTTTAGGGAGCAGACCTATCAGGTCGATGCCCCATTTGGCGAAGGGCCACGGGTTAGATACAGTAGTCAACTCTTGAGATGGTTGACGTTGAATGGAGGAGAAACGCTGGCATTTGTCACATTGATGACATCCTTTTTCAGCGTTGGCCAGTAGTATCCTTGTCTGAGTATCTTATAGGCTAGAACCGGACTGACGGTATGGTTTTCGCAGATCCCTTCATGGACTTCCCTCAGAACACAGTTGGCTTCTCACCCCCGGTGCATCTCAAAATAGGCATCGAAAATCCCCTTTTATACAGCACCTCGTCTTGGAGCACGTAATATGCGGCTCGACGTCTTAATTTCTGAGCTTCCTCCTTGTCCTCAGGGAGGGTTTGATCCTTTAAGAAAGCGATGATCGGCTGCATCCAAAGAGGGATCCCTTCTATCCACATAACCTCTTCGCCTTTTTGTCCTTTGCCGCATAATCTCCTTTCACTTGGCTAACCACTAGCTGCGAGTCACTACTGGCAGTTAACCCATTTATCTGCATCTCCCTTGATAATTTTAAGCCCGCCAGGAGGGCTTCATATTCTGCAGCGTTGTTCAAAGTCTTGAATCCGAACTTGATAGCATAGCAAAGCATGTGTCCCTCTGGACTCATCAAAATAACCCCTGCGCCCGAGCCGGTCTCACCGGACGAGCCATAAGTGAAAAGGCTCCAAGTTGGGGGTTCTGCTTCCTCAATTTCCATATCCACTTGCAGTCCGGAGAATTCGACTATAAAATCTTCTAGTGTCTGTCCCTTCACCGAGGCCCTTGGTTTGTATGAGATGTCGAACTCGCTCAGCTCAATGAACCATTTCATTAGCCTTCCAGAGGCATCCTATTTTTGCAAGATCTATTTGAGGGAGAGAGTTGTCAATACATGGATGCTATGTGCCTGAAAGTAAAGCCTTAACTTTCTGCAGGCGGTCATTAGTGAAAAGGCAAGCTTTTTCATGTCTGAATATCGAGATTCCGCGGAGGTGAAGGCCTTACTTACATAGTAGACAGGTAACTGGGTACCATCTTCTTCCCTCACAAGGACCGAACTCACAGCATCAACTGATACGACTAAGTATAATGATAGGGCTTCTCCATCTTTGGGTTTGGAGAGGAGGAGGGCTTGCCCAAGGTGCTTCTTCAGCCCTTGGAAAGCCGCTTCGCACTCTTCATTCCACTGGAACTTCTTCCCTCCTTTTAGGACTTTGAAGAAGGGAAGACACTTATCCGTTGCCTTCGAGATGAACGGTTCAGAGCAGCGAGCCGACCTGTCAAGCTTTGCACTTCCTTTGGTTTGCAGGGGGACCTCATGTCTAGCAGGGCCTTAATCTTATCAGGATTAGCCTCAATCCCTCTCTAATTGACCATGTAGCCCAAGAACTTTCCGAAGGCTACACCGAAAGCGCACTTCAGGGGGTTCAGTTTCATCTGAAATTTTCTCAAAACTTCGAAGGCTTCGGTAAGATGTTCAATATGGTCTTCAGTTTCGAGACTTTTTACCAACATATCATTCACATACACTTTCATTGTCTTGCCTAGAAGATTCGCAAACATGCGGTTCACTAAGCTTTGATAGGTGGCCCCTGCGTTTTTCAAGTCAAACGGCATCACCCGGTAGCAATAGAGCCCTCGATCTGTGATAAATGAGGTGTTTTCTTCGTCTGGTGGGTACATGGAAATCTGGTTGTATCCAGAATATGCGTCCATGAAGCTCAGTAGTTTGTGTCCCGCGGTGGCATCCACAAGTTGGTCAATCCTTGGAAGTGGGAAACTGTCCTTTGGGCAAGCCTGGTTCAGGTTAGAGAAATTTATGCAGATCCTCCACTTGCTGTTGTGCTTCTTCACTAATACCAGGTTCGACACCCACTTCGGGTAGGTTGCCTCACGGATGAACCCATTGCTTACCGTCCTTTAGGACTTCATATCTTTCTGGGTTCAAAATTCTCATCTTTTGTCGGTGTGAAGTGAATTTTGGGTCGATGTTGAGGTGGTGGCAGCTGACCTTTGGATCGATGCCCACCATATCTCCATGTTTCCATGTGAAAACGTCCAAGTTTGCTAGGAGGAAGTTCTTCAACAGCTGCTTCCGTTCATTTTCCAACTCTTTCCCCACCTGGAGCACCCTGGTGTGGTCATTAGGATCCACTTGGAAAGGTTCCAACTCTTCGACTGGGACAACCTGAGAGTTGGATTCTGCAATTCTTGGATCCAAAACAGTGTCCACAACACCCTGTTCAGGGGCAATTTGATCCGTAATTGCATTAATCATTTCGACGTCTTCCCCTTCTTCAGGGGCTGACCCTTCTGCAGGGGCGACGAGCATTTCTGTATCCAAATATATCATATTTGTGCTGCAGGGTTCGGATTTTTGCAGGAAGTTTAGGTAGCACTTCCTCGAACCCATTTGGTCGCCTCGTAAAGTAGCAATACCCCTGTCGATGGGGAATTTCATACACAAGTGGTGGATGGATGTTACAGCCCCTAATTCGTTTAGCGCAAGTCACCCCAAAACTCCGTGATAGGCTGACTTGTGGTCCACCACTAAAAACTCCATGCGGTGGTGGGCCGTGAAAGGGAGTATTCCCATTTCTACAATCAATGTGATCCTTCCCCTGGGGATGATGCTATCCCCTATGAATCCGTACAATGGGGCTGTCATTGGGGTAAGGTTGAAACCAACCTGCATCTTGTCAAACGCGGTGCCAAAAAGTATGTTAACTGAACTCCCATTGTCCACAAGCATACGGTTCAAGCCATTTCTGGCTATTATAGCCCTTACGACCAAGGCATCACAATAGGGGTAGTGAACATCAGCCGTATCCTCTTATGTGAAAATGATTGGCAGAAGGGTGTGAGTTCCACGATAGGACCCGTTGACGGAATAACTCGTCATGGGGGAGTCTTTGGCTTCCCTCGCATAATTCCTCTGAGCATTCCTAGACTCTTCCCCAATGTGGGACCCTCCAATTATAGTATCTATCTCCCTGATGTGGTCTAATTCTGCATTGGGACGAGCCTCTCTTTGTCTTTGTGAACTCCTTGGACGGTCCCTAGATCTGTCATCCCTTTGCCGAGGTGATCGGTCCCTTGTTTGCCTTCGTTGCTCCCCATTTCTGGGTTCGGGATCTCTTCTCTCCCGGCTGGCAGTCCTCAAGTTTTGGTTCGCAGGACCTCTGGCCTCGTTCCGACCCGTTTGCTTATGGTTTGGAAGCCTTGTCAAGCAGTTGCTGTCACTGTGACCAAAGCTTCTGTGGTATGTGCAATAGGGCATATTCCTAGGTCCATTGCCTCTTCCTCTGCCCCTTCCCCTTGACGAGCTCGGTTGCGTATCCCCACTGGGACCTACTTCCTCATATGCTAGGGAGGGTACGGCGTTTAGAGTGGCAATGGCCAGTGCTTGGCTTGATGTGGGGGCCACAGTTTGTCCTGCTTGGGTCCATTGCTGGGTTACCAAGTGTGACACTGGACCTCGTCTTTGTCTCTGAGTGGGTGGCAATCCCAGTGAAGTCCTGTTGCGATGGTCAATCAACTCCTCATTGACTATCTCGCTTCTCATCATTTCTACAAGAGCATCGTAGGTAGCAGGGTTCATGTTTCGCACGTCTCTCCAGAAAAGGGTATTCATGTTAAGTCTACCTCTGAGTGCCGATAGGGCCTCTCTATCTGTTACATGTTCGCAATAGGTCATTTCATCAGTGAACCAAGCCAAATAGCTCTTCAATGTTTCACCCGCCTGCTGTCTCATGTCCTGAAGCCTTTGTATAGGGGCCTCTCCTTCTTTACTAGACAAATATTGATTTAGGAAGGCCTTCTTGAGGTCATGCCAACTTCTGATGCTTCCTGCAAGTATGCGATTGTACCATATTTTCGCAGAGCCTGTGAGAGTAAGGTGGAATGCTCTTCATTTCAATGCCGGTAAGGCTCCTCTTAGAGCCATGTGTGTTTTGTAGTTGTTGAGGTGCTTCGCCGGGTCTCCCTTACCTTCGTATTTTGGGATCTTTGGGGGCACAAAGTGGCTGGGAACGTGCGCATTTCTTAGCTCACGCGAGAATGGCAAGCTGTCATCATCATCATCAAGTTCAAAAGACCTACAAGGGCTGCTGGATTCCCCTTCTTCGAATTGATACCGAGGCGGTTGAGTGATTCCAGCCAAGTTTTGCCGGTTTGCGGCATCCCTTCTTTCCCGCCTATTCCTAGGCTGGCGAACCTCCTGGGGCTCTTGTTGCTCCTGTCGCCTCACATTTGGAAGAGGTCGCTGGGGCTTATTTCTAGGCCCGGATGTACCGATTCGGTCAAACACACTGGTAGACCTCCTTGGCTCCGGGTCTCGTGCGTACTCGGGAGGGAAGTTTCCCCCCCTTGAAGGGGGTCTCCGCCGAGGTTAGTATGAATGTGAGTTGAAGATGTATCCATGCCTACCTCCCTTTCCATGGGGCTCAGCTCCCTTACATGTTGCGCAGAAATTCTGGCTTCTTCATCTTGTTGATAAGCCTCATGGTGGGGGGTTGGTATCCAGCTTGTCCATGCATTTGTAGAAGTAGTTGTTGCATGACAGCGTTTTGTTCTGCCAAGTTCCTCATATTCGCTGCCATTTCTCCCACTTCTCTAACTAGGAGTGCTGTTGTACCGCCCCACCTGTGAAGGTGATGGGGTCTACGCATGTTGACGTTTGTCCGGAGGACCTCTTCTTCAGAGGATTCGTGTTGATGGCTCCTGTCATGGGAGCCTCCCTGCTGATGACTTCGGCTATGAGAGCCATAATTGCTAGAACTCATTGCGATGACAAGTTCTAAACTGGCGGTAAAGTCCAATGGGGGGCTTTTCAAGAACTTCAACCTTTCTCCAAGGTCAGGTTTTTCTTTTTGCTTCCTTTCGACTGGTTTCTACCACTAGGATGTTCGTGGTTGTAATGTGTGGTTTCCCACAGACGGCGCCAATCAGTTACCTCAAAAATTGCACCTATGAGCTGTCAACAGATCTCAGGACCTCTCACGTCCAGTTCAACCTTTCTTCCTTCACATTAGGACAAACCGTCAGTTGCACGTGGCCTTCTCCAAAGAGGGGGGAGCCGGCCGCGCGCACTCCGACGATCAAGTCAGTTGGAGTGGAAATATATATGAGTGTGGGAAGGCTAAAACGTGAGCCTCCAAAATATATAAGGGGGTCAGCTTTGGGGAGATAAATAGAACAGTGAAAATGTAGAGAGAATTGCTAAGAAGTATTGAGAATCCAATTTAGCATTACCTTCAAATGATACAATGTGTGAGCTTATATAGTAAGAGAGGGTAAGTAAGAACCATTGGATAAATGGACACGTGGCCTTATCCCAATGGCTGAACTTCTTGTCACAGACTTCAATGCATTTAATGCTCTGATCTCCTATGTTTGAACTCTAACATGCGGGATTGGCGCAACCGTAATTGCAGCGTGTTGTCACATCATCCATCTGTCAGAAGATCTTTTCCACGAAATCTTCTATAGGAGAGCCATATTGTCTACTGTTCATGTGACATGAGTTCGGACGCAAGGGGTTTATCAATAACGGTTCGATAATGTGGGTTCGTCCTTACCGATTCGATGTAGCGGGTTCGGATATAAGGCAGATTGTGGATTTAACCACGTAGTGTATGCTGGATCTTTTGGAATTGCCCGTAACAATAAGTATCACGTAATGCTATTATCAATAATGTTATTAGGATGAGATAACAATATTTAAAGAGTAGACTTTGAAAACAATAATGTTATTTAGCGATTTAGGTGGCATTTAAGAGTCTAACTTTGTTGAAGCAAACAAATATGCATTTATGTACACTAGTGAATAAAACCACCTAAGCTACTACTTCCTATTCAATTATTTGATGTTAATAATTGTTTTATAACCAGTGATTATGACACGTAAAAGTAGTAACTACCACACTATTTAATAAATCTCTGCTTTTTAAAAAGCGTAAAGAATGACAAAATGTGGAGATCAAGTTTCATCCTTGAAGAGGCATAGGTGAAAAAATATGTTTGCTTATTTTAAATTTTAAATCAATCTAAAAATTATTTAATAATTAAATAAAAAGGGGAAAAAAACTTTTAAAAAGCATAAAGAAAAGCGAGACTAGGAGCGAATAAATTAAATAAAAAAGCGCGAGACATTTTATTTTCATGCTGGCAGTAAGCTATGAAAACTAAATAGCATTACACTCTTAATTTGATTTCGAACATTAATTACATCCAATGCTGAATAAAATCAATTTTTTTTTTTATCTAATATAATTCAATGCACCAAAAGTGTAGGAATATCATTCAATACCACAAAATGAAATATGTTGTTGATGAAGGACAAAGCTAATGAAAGAAACATTTATTTGGCTCCCCGGGGCACATTCAAGTTGTCAAAGGACGGGCATTACGGGGCTTGCAACCTCAGCGTGGAGAGTTCGATTCCTGGTTGGAGCAGCTGAGTGATGTGATAATCATTTATTGGTTGGAGCAGCTTGGTGATGTAATAATTATGGAGGAGGCTCTTTTGGTGTCAGGAGTATAAAGGGTGCACGGACCCTGGTCAACTTGGGCATAACCCGCGGTTTACTTCCGCCAGTTACTGAGGGGCCGGTGGCTGGTGATCCAGGATATAGTCTGGCGTAAATTGGAAAATTTGGGTATTAAAAAAAATATTTATTTGGCCTCTATTTGGATTTGCGTGTAATATTATTTTATTTAAAAATGTGTGATTGAAAAAAAGAGAGAAAAAAATAACTATCAAACAGGGGATTGATGATACTTAAAATAGGGCCATTAATAACTTCCACAACTACCATTGGGTCAAACTTTGCAAGGGCCAAGCATTTGGCATTGGTAGGTTGAATTGTGGGGATGGCCAAGGACATTTAATTGATTGAGTAATGATATTTATGATAGATTATTGTCACATTGTTAAGGCCATGTTTGATTTTTATTTTTTTAAATACATTTTGCTCTCTTCTTTTTAATCGCATATTTTTTATTAAAATAATATTTCATATAAATTAAAAAAAAACATTATTTTTCAACTACACATTCTCCATCAATCTACTATTCTAAAATACATTTTTTTTTTCATAAAAGTGGAGCTCAAACACTTCTTGTACCCTATTCTGTTGAGGTACATCCCACGACTTATTTCCTCCACAATGCTCTAGGATCGGTGCGGTGGAGGACCCTAAAGGTTGGAGTTTAACTTTTTTATTATCACGTAAATAAAAAAAAAATTCTATTTAAATGTAACATAGATTGTAATTATAATTCATAAAATGCATTAAAGAAGCTCTAATATGATGGTAATTATCATAAATTAATATAATTTAAAAGGCGCGTAGGGAATAAATGAGGGGTGGGGTCCGACAACCACGCCAATTTCGGGCTCAGGGATTTGAATTTTCACGGTTTCCCTGTTTTCGTCGGCAGTGGGGTAAATTAACAACGCCAATTGCTTTATGTGGTGGGGCCCTCCACCAACTGACCCAAAATTCATATGACTAACGGGTCCCACCCAATTACAATATAGGGAACCACGGACTCGTATGTTGCAAGTTACTTGGATTAACCCCATTTAAAAATCATTATTAAAAAAAAAAAAAAATTAAATATTATTTTTAAACCAAACATTCATACAATAAAATATTTTTACCCATAAATTCCATTTGATACTCATTTTTCCTCCATAAAAATAAAAATATGACAATTATCCACCACATTCAGCCACCATTTTTTACTTTTCATCTCTTATGTGAGTTCCATAACGGTTATATTTTTCATTCTCATTCTACAAAGAATGAGAATCAAACGGAGGCCAAACTCAAATTTTTTTTATTTTTTAATCACACATTCTTTATTTTTTATAAATTATGATTGTCAAGCAGGAGCATAAGCTAATTATAATTGTACTACTTTGTTATTACGAATAATCAAGTAAACCCAAATGTAAAGGTCGAAAAATATTTCTTTAAAAAAGGAGGTCGTAAACAGAAAAGAAGATGATGTATGAGCCTAATACCTTAATTAATTAATTTTTTTTAAAAAAATTCATATTCAATAAGATACTATTTGATGACATCCCAGTTGAGAAAATATCATGGAACTCGTAGAATGATTTCGAAAATATCGGGAAAGTCCAAATTCGGGTTGTAGACGATAGGATCTCGACCCGAAAATTATTGAACCAAGCAACCAAGTAAGAACGGAGTTTGAAAGACCTCTTGATCAAAAAATAAACGAACCTCGATTTGCGAACGCCACAAAAGTTATCTAATCCTTTGATAAGTTCTAAGTTTTGGATTTAAACCCAACGAAGTGAATCAAACAACCCAACGATAACGAAGATGAGTTGAACCCATTGATTACACAATAAAGAACTCACGATCCAATGTCTGAACATCCCAAATATAATTAAATATTTGATAAATTCAATTTGTCTATCAAGAACAAATAGAAAAACAAAACTTTAATTTAATTCATATCAAAAGTTAATATTTACAATGAAATAAAAACATATTTATACTAAAACAATAAATCCTAAAAAATATGAAAAATACTAAATCAAAGAGTCCTAAAATATCAAATTTGTCAAAAATAAGAAATCTAGTATAAAAGGAATAAAATCACGCAAAAACAGGTCGTACCGAACGACCCTTCCGGACATCCGATAAGTGCGTCTGGATGCACAGAAATTTCTACCGGACGTTCGATAAGACGTGATATGATTTGACATAGGCCATAATTGGAAAAAACTTTCTTTTTTCATGAAATATTTTATTTTAACTAGAATTCTTATGTTTGAAAACTTTTTATATTTTAAAACTCTTAAATTCTGTTATTTCCATATTTCATAGGTTTAGTATAAATAAAATTTTATTTTGTTGTAACAGAAAATTTTTATTTGAATTGAATTGAATTAAGAGATTTTCTCTCATGGGTTCTTAAATAAATTTTCGAACTTATCAAATATTTTACATATTTGTGGAGTTCAAATTTGGAATTTATCAAAGGATTAGGCACCCTTTGTAGCGTTCGTAAATCGAAATTCGTTGATTTTGTAATTAAGAGGTCATTCAAACTCCCTTTTTGTTTAGTTGTTTGGTTCAATAATTTGCAGGTTGAGATCATATCATCTACAACATGAATTTGGGTTTTCCTGACGTTTTCAAAATCATTCCGCAGTTCCATGCGATTCTCCCACCCGAGATCTCATCAAGTGGTATCAGAGTTCGGGTTCCAGATTCAGGTTTTATCTTTTTTTTTAGTCTTTTGTTTTGTTCTTTATGTTCTTGTATCCAGTAAAAAATTTTAGTTTTAGATCCAATTTTTTTTTTTTTTTAAAATGAAAAGTTATTTTTGGACTATTTAAAGGTCCAAATTAAGTTTCGTTTGTTGTACTGATTTTCTAGTCGAATTCTCGAGTTATAAAAAAAATTCGAAAAAAAATTATTATTTAATTCCAGGAATTGCCAGCAGTTTTTGAGTTAAAAAAATTATTAATTCTGGAAATTGTCAATATCATACTATCTTGTCTAAATCAAAAAATCTATTGTGTTCATTCCAATCCAAAAATTCAAGAACCACTTCTTGAATTAAAAGAATTCTTATTCGAAATTTCATCAAATCATTTTTCTTCTTTCTTAAGTTTTCGTGATTACAAAACTCAATCACAACCCGTTTAAATACCACAATAAATTGAGTGATATATGAGAGGATAAAAGTGAGATGGCAATAATTTAGAAGTTAGGATGTCGAATGAGGTGATCCAACGGTTTGAAAGATTGTTTGGGGATGTGACTGAAAGACTTGGTAGGTTAGAGACATCGATGTCAAATGGTTATAGGGGACACTCAAATACAATGAGACTGGATAAGAGAGAGCATAGGAGGGAGTTGCATGCTGATTATGAATATGATAATAATTTGGATGAAGATGCATCAATGATATGTGAAATGGGTTGGATGAGGAATAGAGGCGGTAGATTCAAAACGAAGAGGTAGGAAAATCTTTGGAGATGATGTAAATAGAAGTATGTGCAATAGCAAGACAACAATTCCTTCATTCAAAGGAAGGAGTGATCCGGAGGTATACTTGACATAAGAAGAAAATGTGGAGCTCATATTTGATGGCCATAACTACTCTGAGGAGAGAAAGGTAAAGTTAGTTGTAACTCAATTTGCAGATTACGCTATAATTTGGTGGGATCAATTGACAACATCTAGGAGAAAAAATTATGAGCTATTGAATCTTGGGGTAAGTTGAGGAATGTTATGAGAAAACGACATGCACCTAATCATTATTTTAGGTACAAGAGTGATAGGCGTGGAAGAGGGTTTCAAGAGGATCCTAGAAGGTGTGGTGAAGTTGAGAATTCAATGGGGGGTAAAATACCTATTGTGAAGTATGTTAGTAGTATGTCAAATAAGTTAGTTAGTTTGAATTATAAACTAGATTTTTCAAAGATTCGCGACATGATTAATTCTTCAAATGATCGTACCAAGGAGCAAGTGAGAAAAAAGATAGAAGATTGTGAGGTGGGTAAGTGTGATGAAAAACGAATAGAGCCACATGAGCGAAAGAAAATAAAGAGTGAAAATGAGAGCTCCAAGTGGCAAAAAATGAAGTGGAGTCACAAGAGAGAAAAAGGAGTGAGTCTTTAGAGGAAAAAGAAAAGTCAGAAGAGAGTTTGCATGGAAATGAGAGTGAAGTTGAGAGGGCTTTTGTGAGAACTAATAATTTCCTCCCTAGTTTTGCTACTTCTGTTTTGCAGGATTTTAAGGATTTGGTTCATGAAAACAAGCCTATTGAACAACAACTTGTAGAAGAAGCTAACCAATCCTACATTAGCTTGAAAATCTCTCTATTACCGAAGGTTGACTTTGTGATCCCTGAAGAGGTAAAGAAACCGCCATGGACAGAATTTATATGCGATAGATTGAATTACCAAGGTGAAGTGAATGGAGAGATAAGTCAATTTGCAGTGACATTGCTACAATCACCTAAGTAGAGTAAGACATGGAGGAAGCTCGATTACTTAGTCTTTGGAGCATCTCAAACTTATAAAAGGAAGCCATTGGGACGATGACACTTTGATCTACGTGGTGGTTATTGGAAGTTCTTACAAAAGAGACGGGTCCGAACTCAGAAGAGGTCCGAACTGCATCCTAGAGGGGATGAATCATTTCACGTTCTCGCCATGATTGTAAATAAGGGTTACAACTTGGGTATAGATTCGAGGTCGAATCCTTTCGAAATGAGAGATGATAATTTGATCTGGCATAGACCATAATCGGAAGAATATTTCATTTTTCATGAAATATTTTATTTTGGCTAGAATTCTTATTTTTGAAATTTTTTTATATTTTAGGACTCTTAAATTCTATTATTTCCATATTTCATAAGTTTAGTATAAATATGATTTTATTTCATTATAACAGAAGACTTTTATGATGAATTGAATTAAGAGATTTTTCTCATGGGTTCTTGAATAAACTTTCAAACTTATCAAAAATTTTACATATTTGTGGAGTTCAAATTTAGAACTTATCAAAGGATTAGGCACCCTTTGAGACGTTCGCAAATCGAGGTTTGTTGATTTTGTAACCAAGAGGTCATTCAAACTCCGTCCGTTTGTTTGATTGCTTGGTTCAATAATTTTCAGGTCGAGATCCTATCGTCTACAACCTGAATTTGGGTTTTCCCGGTGTTTTCAAAACCATTTTGCAGTTCCATGCGATTCTCCCACCCGAGATCTCATCAAGACGCGTCCGGTAGACAGTTGCTCATCTAGTTGGCTAGAAAGTCTTCGACCAACTTTATCACGTGGATTCAAATCTTTTCGATATTCGATCCCAACATGAAACTTGTTCTTTGGCTTCTTGTCTTCAACATTATGTACTCCGTTGCTCGAACATGTAAATGATCGACTTTATTAGCTCTTTGAAGTCTCGCACTCTGCTCTAGTCTATTTTCAACAAGTTTCGGATTCTTACTAAATTGTGGCGCATCCTGGATCATATCACTATTTAATAAAATAATAAATTCAAAAAAAATTCATCTTTTTTAATAACACATTTTTCAAATTCTATTTTAAAAATAGGACTCAAAGGGAAAACACGGTTTTCTTTATTCATAAATTTAAGTTTTTAACTTTTAAGTTGGCGAAAATTGCAGCACCGAGTAAACTTTTACTGTCCACAAGTGGGGACCTATTTCCCATTTGCCTTGCAATTTCAGAAAGAAGCTAGCGACTATAATAATTTGGATAATTGTATTGATGCCCATACTTTTGTTAATTGCGCCTTATTTAATTATAATGAATGTTCTTAACTTTTGCTTATTTTTCACTTATGTGCCCAATTTTTGCGTCATACTTCATTCCTCAACCTTTCATAATTTAATACACATTGTCCTTGACGACGATTAAAAAATTTGTTATGCAAAGTACAAAAGACTTATTTGCTCTTCATATTTTAGACAAACAAGATAAACAACTATTACAAATATTCGATAAAATACTTTTTCCACACTAACAGAAATATTTAGACAGATGAAAAAAAAAAGTTGTAAATTTAAGCGTGAAAATGAGCAAAAATTGAAAATCTTAACTGTAATTAAAATATGAAACGCTTAACAAAAAAATGCGGTGAGTTAGAGTCAAAACCTCATTTTTTAAGGTTAGGAGGTTGTTTCCACGTTAAAAAGTACGTTTCTAGTGTTAAGGGATAAAATCTCACATCGAATAAAGATGAAAACATAGACTAACTTATAAAATTTTGGATTACTCCTCTTAACAATGTTGACCTTTTAAGAGGGAGCTCCAAGTTTTTACATGATATCAGAGCCCATTAAACTCTATCGAGCAATTCGATCCGATTAAAACTCAAAAAAATTGAGCATACGGATTTCAAGATTGATCTGCTCAAACGAGCCACCATCTTGCAAGGGCATGTTAAGGAATAAAATTTCACATCGAATAAAAATAAAAATATAGATCAATTTATAAGGTTTTGTGCTACTCCTTTTAACAATGTTGACATTTTAAGATGAACTCCCAAATCTTTACATCCACCGCTCTAGAAATTTCGTTTTGAAAGCGAAAAAAGCTTCGAATATTTTAATATTCTATTCTATATCCGTCAATTGAAACACTCTAGAGGATCAAGGGATATCAGTTATCCAACATTTGATATAACTTTTAATTTTTAAATTTTGAAAAGGAGAAAGTGACTTGTAATAATTAGATATTTAAGGATGTATATTTCGTTTTCAATATATTATATTTTCCTTGATTTACGTATTTGGATACATTTTGTTTCCAGATATATTGCGAATGAATTGCTTTTTTTATATTATTTTTTCTTGCTTTATACTAGAAAAGTTACTTTTGTTACAAGTAAATAAGAGTATATTATGGTTAAAAACTTAAAGCTAGTAACTTAATTATTTTAATTTTGATGTATAGTTTTTTTATTTAAGAATTAGAACATGTTTGGTTAGCTTAAACTTGCGCTTATAAGTACTTTTTTAATGGCCTAGACTTGAGTTGACTCTATAAATTTGTCAAGGCTGCTGCGTACTAGAATTCATTCAGTTTTAAACGGATAAGGCCTAAAGTTTCCGCGTAATGATGTAGGTCTTTTGTTGTTTGTTGCTAAATGCTTTATGATATACAGCTGGAATGAACCCAATAACAATAACAAAATCATTTTTTCTAGTAATAAATTTGATACATTTATTTGATAAATAATCGTGACATTTAATTTAAATCAATTCAACGTTCAATATCTTATGGATCTCGAGTGGTTATAACAAACTCTCTCATCATTTTAATAAAATACATATTAAAAATTAGATTGAATTAAATTAAATATCATAATTATTTGTCAAAATTTTTTAGTTGGAGGAACGGTCCCGTAATATTAATAGATAGAGACGAGACCCTTTTTATTTTATTTTCGTATATTTCGGCAGTTTCAACTAATCCACATTATTTGGTCCTAAAATCATATGACTTTCGGTTTGTTTCGCTGTATAGAGTGGATCATATACGACTGCAGACATACTATTCTTCTACCTTTTATTTTGTCATATACCAAGAATAAATTATAGTTGGGCTTACTTTGTTTAAACAAATAAAATTATGGGAAATTTTTATAAGTAAGAGTATAACTTTGGTCCAATTCAATAATAAGAAAATAAGTTTCAACTTTCAAAAATAAGATTTTTGTTAATTTTTATTTATAATTTAAGTAATTAAATATATATTTAATTAATTAAATATATTAAGGTCACAAATTTATATAATTTGGTCACAGATTCACAATTTAGTTAGTCACATTATTTCCCGTCACAAATTAGAAATTTTAAATGTCAAATTATTTTACGTCACAATTCAAAAAATTTATAGGTTACAATTTGTTCATCGGTCACAGATTCACAATTTAATTAGTCACATATTACTTTTCGATCAAAAATCAAAATTTTTAGACGTCACAAATTTTTTTACGGTCACAATTCATAAATTTTAAAGGTCACAAATCATTTCCGAGGTCACGGATCGAACTTTCAATAGGTCACAAATCATTTCCGAGGTCACGGATCGAACTTTCAATAGGTCACAAATCATTTCTAAGGTCACAATTCAAAAATTTTATGGGTCACAATTTGTTCTATTGATCATATATCAAAAATTTACTCGTCACAATTTATTTATAGGTCACAACAAATTACGAATTAATTTTTAGTCACAACTTATCAAATTATTGGTCACAATTGAAAGTCACGATCACAATATTCAGGTCACATATCCAATTTCGAGTCACAAGTGAAAGTCACAGTCATACTTTTCCTCACAGCCAACGTCACAGCAGTCAGCACCATCTCCTCTACCACCACCGTATACTACCACCATCACTGTCGCCCTACGCCAACTGTGGCCATCTAAACCACCAACATAGGTGAAGAAGAAAAACAGATAGCTGGGCCTGAAACTTTGTCCCACTCCACCTCCACCATCGCCGCCACCACCACACTCATAATCACCACCACCACTGCCACTAAAATATCAACAACACACCAACAATATCCAAAAACACACCACTACCTTCACCTCCACCACCACCTTTACCTCCACCACCAAACACACTAACCTCACCAATATAACCAACGTCTCCACCCCCAACACGACCACCGTCGGAAACCATCATAGCCATTAGGACCATAACCATAGCCCAAGCCAGAAATCACCACCAAATACACCCAAACCGTCAGATCCAGAAACTGTAACAACTTCATCTCAAACATGCTTTGTTGTCATAGCTCATAACTCCTATTCCTTTCACCCTCGAAGAAGCAAATCTTCCAGTTCTTGTTTCAAGAGGGAACTTTTCACTTGGAATTAACCAAATACACCCAAAACCTTCAGATCCAGAAATCACCACCAAATACACCAACACCACGATTGATCACTGTTGATATCATCGCCGTCGCGCGCGCGACAGTTGGCACATCGACTCGTCGCTGCGGTTGTGATGGATCATCGCGACGATCGAGCGTCGTGCTCAGCGACGGGCGTTACTGTTAGGGGCCTCACTGCAACAGTGATGTCCCCTTCGCTGCGTGCCTTCGCCTATCGCCGTCGAATGAGGTGGTTTTGGAGTCGGTGATGGGTGGGTTACGCCGCGGTGAGAGTGGAGAAGAGAGAGAGAGAGAGAGAGAGAGAGAGAGAGAGAGAGAGAGAGAGAGAGGTGGAGGAGAGTGGTAATTGAATTTTAGGGTTTTGAATGAATATTTATTTTTAATTTTGTAATATAATTATTAATATAAATTTTTTTCTGATTTTTGAATTGTGAAACTTTCCATCTGATTTTAGAATGTTGAATTTTTAAAGTAGGGTATAATGTAATTTCCACTAAAATTATTTAACAACGAATATTAGGCCCTTTTTGTATCGTGGCCCCGTTTGATTTTTATTTTTTGTAGAATGAAAATGAAAAATATAATCGTTGTGGACTTCACACAAGAGATGAAAAGTAAAAAATGATGGTCGGATGTAATTGATAATTGTCATATTTTTTATTTTATGAAGGAGAAATGAAAACCAAACGGGTTTTTTTTATTAGCTAATTTGAACGTACGAGAAATTTCTTGAGCCTTACTTAATGTTTTTTTGTTGAAAATTAATAAAATTTCATTTTTAATCACACATTTCATTAAATCTACAACTTTTACTCACTTTTTTAGCTACACTTTTTAGGAGATTCACTAACTATTATAACTTTTAGCAACATCGCACGGCCTGTTAGAATGAAACTCTTTTCCTTAGTATTTTTATTCATGTTAGATGCTCTTG
Organism: Osmanthus fragrans; assembly: GCA_019395295.1. Classification (NCBI taxonomy): domain Eukaryota; kingdom Viridiplantae; phylum Streptophyta; class Magnoliopsida; order Lamiales; family Oleaceae; genus Osmanthus; species Osmanthus fragrans. The sequence continues at coordinate 12,455,000 of CM033347.1, read as the reverse complement.
TGATCGACAATTAGAATATATTTTGTCGAAATGAGTTTAACATTGAAATGGTGTTTGTCTTATTAGCTTCTAATATCGAATTAGTAGAGTATTTATTTAAGGGAAATGAATGTAAATTTTATTATTTGTAAATAATTAACACATAATTGTGCACTTTAACAAATACGTGCATACATATATTTATTTTAAATTGAAACATTTCATTTAAACCAAAACATAAATAATTTCTTTTGGCTTCTTTTTTTGTTATTCTATTCTTTTCATTGACGTGCAATTGGAACCGATTTGTTTAACTCAAAGCACTTTACAGGCCTCCTTTTTATCTATTTCATTTTTTTTTTATTTAACTTTTGTGCTCTTCCAAATGATTGGTCTTGCTTGCATAATAATAATAATAATAAATCCAAAATGCAAATCAAGGGTGTCGGCTAAGCTCATGTATCCGGTCGTATTTATATTAAATTATATAACACTTTGTACGCTATTTAGTAGAATAGCATTTTTGTCGCCGCTTAGTAAAAATAAAATATGATCCCATTTGTTTCCCATTGATCATTTATAAAAATAAAAAATATGAACGTTTTCAATCACATCCAACCACAATTTTTGTCTTTTCATCTGACCATCTCTTGTGTGAGGCTCATAACGATTATATTTTTCATTCTCATTCCACAAATAATGATGAGAATCAAACGAAACCTATAACTATAAATTTTCATAACATTATTTGTGAAGTGTAAAAGATTAGACTATATTTTAAATAATAAAAGTACATGAATTTTAATTGTTTATCATGCCCTATGCTTTTCAATTTAATCTATTAAACTTACATTTTCCGCCTTTTTTTTGTAAAAATTCCTTCCACCTACGGTCTTTGGTATTTAAAAAAATCATGTTTATTGTAAAGGAATAAAATGATTAGGCATGATTGGAGCTTTTCTACCAACCACCGCTTTAAAAATAATAAATTTCTCTAGTAAAAAGCAGAATATGGCCATGTCCAAAAAAATTTAATCTAAAAATAAAAAGAAGCAAGACTCCAATGAAGTGTTGGAATAGTAGAAACCCAGCTAATAAAGCAAGATATAAATAGGAAATTCGCTTTACGTCAAAATGAGATATCCACGATAAATGTGATTCAAAAATTGATAAAAATTGTGAAAAATAGTACACGACTGTAAACCTTCATAACATGATATGTATAGCGTAAAACATCTTATTTACGAAGTACATTTAACTTTTGTACAATTTCACATATTTAATACCATGCCTTGGGATAAAATTAGAGATGTGCCCCATTTTTTTTAAGTAAAAATTACATTTTGAAATAATTGATTGATAGAGAATGTGCGATTGAAAAATAAAAAAAGAAATTACGTATAATATTATTTTATTAAAAAATGTGTGTTTGAAAATAAGAGAGAATAAAATTTAAAAATAATTAGAATCAAAATTTTTTTTAAAATAAAAGTACAAGAATTTTAATTATTTGTCACGCCTATACTTTTGAATTTAATATATTAAACTTAACTTTTCTGTTTTTTATTTTATTGTATTTTTTACTTTCCTTCCACCACCTACCGTGTTTGATACTGAAAACAACGTTTGCTCCCGGGATATAGTTCAGTGATGCAAAGGATGGGAATGATGTAATCTTAGTTGAATTGACAGTCGCAGTGTGAGGGTTCGATTCCCGCCTCTTATAAGGTTTGTAATTGGACTCTTTATGTGCACCAGTATGACAGCTCTTGTACCCTGACCTTCTGAGACACATCATGCGATTTATCTCCTCTACAATACTTTAAAAGTGGGACGATAGAGGATCCTCAAAATTGGAATTCAACCTTTATTAAAAACCACGTTTGTATAAAGAAATCAAATGATTAGGCATGATTGCAGCTTTTTCTACTACCTACATTAAAAATAATAATTTTCTCTAGTAAAAAAAGAATTTGACCATGTCCAAATTAAATTTTATCCACAAAGAAATGGAATAATTACAGGACTACAAATGTTTCAAGTCACATTTTCAAAATTAACAAACTCGATTTATTTTTTTCAAAAATCAGGCGATCACAATTTGTAACCCATGATATTACATTTTGTGACCTATAATAAAAGTAAATAATTTAATTAATCAAATCATGGTCACAAATCATACACAATTTATGATCATAGTCACAAATCACAAAAAGTTACAATTAAAAAAATAAAATTTGTGGATCACAATTACAAATTTAATAATAAATCACACATTTTATAGATCACATATTACTTACTGGCCACCAATTACCATTTTATTAAGTCACAATTACTCAAATAATCGGCCACAAAAGCTTTTTGTTCTACCCCATAGTCCACCACTACTCCAACACAACCAACATCACTCAAATATGGCTGCCACCTCACTTAGGGACCAATACATGAGGGACTAGATTGGGTTGTAGTCCGGTTCAGTCTCCAACCCATTTTTTTAGTGTAAAAATATAATTTTTACATATTAGCACGATTTGTTGTTTGGTCTTGGATTGGTCCTTGACCTCACCACCACCACCACCACCTAAAAAACCGTAACGCTATTGCAACCTTGTCAACATTGCAACCACTGCACTACCGCCACTCCCATCAACACCTACATATCACACCAACACCAACACCATCACCACCATACCAACAACCAACCATCATCATCACCAATAACCATTACCACCCCCCAAATCGCACAAACAACATCATCGTCACCACTTACATCGTACCAATACCCATTCAACACCACTTGCGCAGATTGTAGCAACACTCTCCATTGCTATAACAACGACGATGAGCATTACTGTCATAGTGGTGACATAGATCGTTGTAGCATTGAGGGCTGCTATTACAATAACAGGAGCACTACAATGTGACGACGAAGAAGAGGAGGATGAAGAGGGCGTGGCGATCGACATTCGACTCTGGGAATGAAAGTGCAATCAACGATGAAAAATATGAGGATGAAGAGGGGCGACGTCGGTAGCGACTGGCGTTCATTGGTTTGGGATTGTGGGAACAGAAGAGGTGGCCGACGATTTGGGATCGTAAGGTAAATTTGGGTGAAAATGATTTTGGGGTTAGAGTTACGGTTAGAGTGGGGTTGGGTGGTAATTGTGTAATTTCAAAACTTCATGCAATTCAATATTGTACAACATTAATTGGCCAATGAGCAGATAATAAAGCAAGAGTCCAAGAGCAAATTTACGTAAGAATTAAGGTCATATGAATTAACAAAATAATACCAGAGCACAGAGTCAAGCTAAATGTTTTAATGGTCACTAAACTTTGCATCATGTCATGACTTAGTCACTAAACTTCATCAAGCATCTCATTAGCCACTAAGCTTTGATTTCGTCCCAATCTATCACTCACTAGATGGAATCCATTAGTAGATTTGCTTACGTAGATACAAAAAAATAACGTGACCAGTTAAACCACTCAAACTGTTAAGTGAAGTGCCAACTCATCGCCACGTCAATAGTTACTCCTTCCAAACACAAATTTACCTACTAAAGAAAACACGACTTAGTAAATTGAAACTCCAAACCCTAAAGATGTGAAATCCATTTCTCCCAAATCAATTCGTCTCTCATGCGAAGTTTGTAAAACCTAATCCCAAATCAAGATCATCAAATAACAAACAAACAATCCGCTATTCTTGTCCATTCTTGAAGGCGTGCACATGGACGGTTCAGCAGAAGGTAATTTAGAACAAATCATCTGATTAAATCCCACAGAACCATTTTTGAGTTTAAATCAATTAAATTAGTATTAGAACTGTTGACCCTAAAAACGCGCCAACAGAATCCCAACCTCGTCCCCTTCACGTAGACATCACCTGCACGCTAAGCACCTCGTTAGAAGGCAAAGACCGCCAGTCGAGAAAAATGTTCGACGACTGTTTGCACTCTGACGACCGGATAAGAGAAATATGAGTACAAAAGAGGGGGAAAGGATTTGGTAAGGGTTAGAATACCTTTATGTGAAATGAAATCACATACATATAGGAAAATGCAAATGGGCCAAGTGATTAATGAGCCGAGCTCAAGATGCAGTCGTTTAATTAAAATAGGCTTAATCAATGAATAGTCGATGCCACGTAATTTATAGTTGTAACAATAGTCCTCCAAGTTTGAGTTGTACATTCATGTGCGGGTCAAACTTCAAAATACAAGTAGTCAACTAGGTGAGGCCTTACATATTGCATCAGAAATATGAACAGCTCCAATAAACAATGACTTACGAATTGCCTCAAAAATATGCATCGATCTCAAATAGGTGAAGATTTACGAATTGCCTTGAGAATATAAGCCGCTCCAATAAGTGAGGACTTACGAACTATCTGTGCGAGTCTGAATGAGTGAGGGCTTATAGATTGCCTCGAAAGATGTCGCATATAATTTGTCAAAATTTTGACAGCAACTCCTCAATAATATGGATTAAACCAACCTACAATAAAGTACAATATATCTACTGCACATGTACAAAATAAATTCGGGGTCCATTTGCCCCTCCAAATACTCATGACGATAAAGTGAATAATGACGAATCAAATTTACAAGTGTGAAGTAACATTATGTCGATAAAATGATAATGTAGATAACGTGGTATACGAACTAGTAGTAATGAAAATAGTGTCATGGCCATGAGGTATGTTAGTAGTGATATGACATGCGAACTTGACAACAATAATATAATGCATATACGTCTGTTTCATTGGCCAAGTTTTCCGTGGAATGTAGAAAACGTTTTCCTTCTTTTTACTATTCACCAATTTGATTGCACTAATTTTCTAGGGACAACGTTTTCCAAGGTACAAGTTGTTGATGCACAAAAATTAGAAAACGTTTTTCCACCATATTGGTGGGAAAACGTTTTCCAGCTTTTTGACCTTTTTTTTTTAAAGCAATTGGAACACATTCCAAAGTCAATGGTAAAAAAAATTATCCATTTAATTGACAATTTGCGTAAAAAACAACGCCAAACGAACACAAGCTATACAGTTTCCTGGATGCTTTCTCTGGATACCATCAAATCCTCATGGCCGAAGAAGATCAAGAGAAGACCTCATTTATGGCAGATTCGGACATTTATTGCTACAAGGTCATGCCTTTCGGACTAAAAAATGCCGGGGCAACATATCGGAGGCTCGTCAATAAAGTCTTCGCCAGCTTGATTGGAAAGAGCATCGAAGCGTATGTAGACGACATGGTAGTTAAGAGTAAGCAAGTGAAAGATCATATCTCAAACCTGGAAGATGTCTTCTCTACATTGCGGAAGTATAGAATGAAACTCAACCCTACAAAGTGTGCATTCGGGGTTGCTTCGGGCAAGTTCTTGGGTTTCATGATCACGCACAGGGGCATAGAGGCCAACCCCGACAAGATTCATGCCTTGATATCTATGGAACTGCCTAGGGATAAAAAGGATGTCCAGAGGCTAATGGGTCGGGTAGCGGCCTTGAACAAGTTCGTCTCTCGAGCAGCAGACAGATGCTTTCCTTTCTTCAAAAGTCTCAGAGGTACCCATAGCTTCAACTGAAATGAGGAATACAACTCCGCCTTAGAAGAACTGAAACAGGCCTTAGCAATGCCTCTTGTTCTCACAAAACCCGAACATGGTGATACTCTGTTGCTATATTTGGCCGTTTCTCATAACGCCATAAGTGGTGTACTGGTAAAGGAAAGAGGAAAGGTTCAGCAACCAATATATTACGTGAGCAAAGAACTCCTCGATGCAGAAACAGGAATTATTATTATTTTTCCGTTTTATAGTCTTCGCAAATTTTCCCTCTCTAACTTAAGCATCCGAGGGGCGACGAGGACATATCTCGACGCCTTTGTTTCAGGTCATTGGAGATCCTGTTCGCGTTCGATCATAGCGATCCAGTTCGAAAATCATCAGGTATTATTTTTGGTATCATCGGGTCGAACATGAAATATAAGCCACTATGATGAAGCTAATGCTAAGGCGAGACTCCAAATATAAGCAGCAAATGCGATGATCTGAATGTTAGTAGAAGAGATCATGCTCTGAATATACATAGCTTTGCTAAGATGACATCCTTACATGGGAGTGACGCATCCACGTTAAGGGCTTCCCCATGGTGTTTGGTCCAATCATGGAAGAGATTAACCTCTAAGGTAGCAACGTGTGGCTCCCCGTGAGAGGTTTTACACTTGTCCTTGTCGAGGCCTTTTTTTTCTAGATTTTTATTTTTATTTTTTTACCTCCTTACAAGGGATTTACTCTTATGTGCAAGGGTTTCCTCCATGGTGTTTGATCAAGCAATGGAAGGCTTCGCCTTCGTAGGTAATAAGGTGGCCCCTCCCTCTCCCTACGAAGCGATGAATGACATCCTTACATGGTGGATGATTCATCCATGTCAAGGGCTTCCTGCATGGTGGATGTTTCATTCATGTCAAGTGCTTCCTGCATGGTGGATGGTTCATCCATGCAAGGAATAATGTAAACTCTTTGAAGATAAATAGATGTGATGTAGTTGAAGAAGAGGCGTAATGAGCTATCTAGAGATAAATGCAGTCGTAAAACAACAACTCATATGGTGAGGTATTTTGTGAAGTGAGGTATAAATATCAAGTCGTGGCTCGTCTCAAACTATCAGAGATTTATAAGCAGGTCTCGAATAGACGAGGGATCATAGTTGGGCTCGACGATAGTGAATGGTGAGGGAAAATCATCTGGCGAAACCAAGAACAAGCATCTGGTAAGACGGGGAATAGATATCCCGTAAATAGCTTTTGAACTATCGAAATCTTATAAGCAATCTCGGATAGACGATATCTTATAACTATGCTTTCACGATAGTCTGAGGCGATGAATAAACATCTCATGAATAAGGTCAAGAAAAGCTCATTTTGCAAGGACAAACACATTTGACGATTTACCTCTTCCTTTATTTAAGAAACGAATACTCCAATGTATCGCCTCTTCCTTTTTCAAGGAACAAGGACTTCAAAATATACTAAATCTTCCTTTTTTTAAGGAACGAAGACTCCAGAGTACCTTATCTTCCCTTATTCAAGGAACGAGGACTTCGAAATATGATTCAAAGAATGAGGATCTCAAGATACCGCCTCTTCTTTTATTCAAGGAACGATGACTTATAAAACATTGCCTCTTCCATTATTCAAGGAACGAGGACTACAACATACTGCCTCTTCCTTTATTCAAAGAATGATGACTTCAAGATATCGCCTCTTCCTTTATTCAAGGAACAAGGACTAATAAAATATTACCTCTTCCCTTATTCAAGGAACGAAGATTACAACATACTGCATCTTCCCTTATTCAAGGAACGGGACTCCAAAGTAGCACATCTTCCTTTATTCAAGGAACGAGAACTCCAAAGTACTATCTCTTCCTTTATTCAAGGAACGAGGACTTCAAGATACCGCATCTTCCTTTATTCAAGGAACAATGATTCATGGAATGTTGTATTTGATAATAAGAAATCCACGAGCTTGGGATCGTCTTCAATGAATAAGAAAGCCATGAGTTAAGGCTCGCCTTCAATAAATAAGAGATCCATGAGCTAGGGTTTGTCTTTAGTAATTGGGATAATCAATGGAGCCTTTAAGTAAGAGAAATCCAAATACTGCATTTTTGCCAAATATATGGTGTGTGCCATTGGCCATTTAAAATATATATGGGCAATAATAGATAACAATTCATTGCCAGCAATTAAATTAAGCTTAATCCATCACCCCCTTTCAAAATTCCATACACAAGTTTCATTTCCATCACAGATTCGTGCCATGAAAAATATTTTTTGTCATATCATAGGCAAGTCCAACATATCTTCACAAAAACCTGATTGTGTCTTTGGATTAATTTGAATATATGTATCCATGGCATTAAATCTGCAAAGTATAGGCATCCACATGGGAAGCACTAATTCATACTCACTCGATGCCAAACCAAGAATTAAAGTCGTTGGCATGTTTGGTTGTATTAGAATAAACATTGCTAGTAGAAAATCATCCTTGGTGTGGATACTTCGCTTTGACATGAGTGGTAGGAATTAATATAGAGAAAATAGTTGCAAACCCAACTAGAGTCAAGTGGTAATTAATCTGACCATAGAAAATAAATGTAGAAAGGGGGGGGGGGGGGGGGGGGGGGGGGGGGGGGGGGGGCGGGGGGATAATGTCTAGCAGGCTTAAAAACAAAGTCCAATTGGAACCATGGAAAATAAATATTGGGTCCAGTCCATTGAAGTCCGTCAACTTATTAGTTCAAACTAGGTTCGTCTCTTAATACCTCAAAGCCCAGATGGTCCAAGAAACTTTGACCCATTTGGAAAACATGGGCCTTGTAGAAATAAATCTCCAAGCCCAATTTCTCATTATTTTGAAGCCCAACCAAGAGTAGCCTCTACTAGATATCAGTTGACTACTTTTATAGTAATAAAAAATTTACCATCACGTGAAGCCAGCAAAGTATAACCTGCAACGATCCCGCTATACGTATAGAAGTGTCTTAACAGAAGCGGTACAGGGTTTTGAAACTGTTAACGTGGTGGTTACTTAAAAAAAAAAAAGAGTCAAAAAGCCTAAAACGAAATGAAACAAACGGTGTGGTCATTTATCCCCAATCTCACAGAAAACTCTCAAGTGTCTACCAACCCAAATCGGAACTGCCATCTTGTACAATCCACCTCAACTAAGGTCGGTGGCCGAAAGAGAAACCGACCGTCGCACTAACCTCCACCTTCGGTCGGTGGCGAAGTGACGAAGAACACACAGAATACGGTGAATTTTGGTTCGTTGTGAGCATCCGGTTCGGGAGTTTAATAATGTAGATTCTTCTTCATATTGAGAATCGGTAGTGACCAGTAGACGGCCCTGTCACAGTGAAGGTAAAATATTACGATCTTGTGCTTAGATTTTCCTGTTTTCGGAGGTTAAAACTGTTCCCGTCATTTCTTGACTGTTGAATTTGTAGTGAAAATTGCTCACTCTGAAGAAGAAGTAGATTTATTGTTGATTGGCTTGACTGGGACATGAGTATCTGTTGATTTCTTTATTGGGATAAATTTTTGTGGTGATCGGCATGTTGTTCATTCGTTTTTGCAGATTAGTAGGAAAAGTAGAAATTTTCTTGGGAGTGAAGTTTTTTGAAATTTTGTTAGATAGGAAGTATAGTCACTGAATCCCACAACATTTGAAGCACGATACGAAACAGTAAATTTTTTTTTAAGGTCACTTGAAACCTTAGTTGAGCTACCGGAAAATCTTGTTAGATAAGTTCTGTGTTTTTGGTGTTTATGCATCACCGGGATCTACTGCAAATCTGTAACTTCGATTGAAATCAGCTGTGGATTATATTGAATAAAGCTGTGGATGGAATTGCTGTTGAGCTCTATATCGAATAAAGCTGTAGATTAATTTTGATTCACGTTGTTTCATTTGCAGACATCGACGACAATGAGAGGCCCAAAAAACGTTCTTCAGTCTGCATTCATCATCCAAGTCTATACTGAAGTAAAACCCTGAGCACCGTGCTTGCATCTTTGAAAAGTAGGCTTGTATTGCGAGAACGTCTCCTTCTCCAAGGCGTAATCGTCTCACCTGCTCAATGTAGTTCCGACAATTCTTTTCCACAAAAGTTGTATTCTCATATCCACCAGTTTCCACAACTGCTGAGTTATAACTCTTGTGCAACAGAATTCCTGCAATGTCATTTAGTTCAAGCTTTCGCTTTACACTCGCGCTCAATTTTCGATTGCATCAGTACAACCTAGACTTGGAAGGACTAGTTTTATGATTTTGGTCGAGATACACTTTATTAATTCTCCAAATTCCAAGATTATCTAAAGATGCGGATATTCTTGCTTTACAATCTGTTTGACTTGTTGATTGCGGTTTCAAGGATCCGCTTGTAGCATAAGTTCGTCGACCTTCACGACCACATGTGAACGTGTCACGTATCTCATAACTCTATCTTTCTTTTTTTTTAATTCATTTTTCTCACTGGAAAGTCAATGGAATATGCATATCTTTTATAGAAGTCGAACATTTCCTTCTCATCATGAAACATCATACCACCTCGGGCACACTCGAAGCATTTTCTACTACATTTTCGTTATCCAATATATTCAAATTCTCTACAACATTGTAGTTATCAAATTCCACCACCAACTCATGAGTCCCGTCTTCCGTAATTTCCTTTCCTGCCACAAAGCATATTACGAAGTTACAAGTTAATATGTGATCAACAGTCACGAACTGGGTTAGGCCATTTCCAAAAACTACATTGGGTTAGGCCATTTCTGCATTCTGTATCCCTCCACACAATTTAGCTCTCTAATCCAACTACCATTGTAAACTAAAGTATTCATCGTCTTATACTGGAACCCAGGGGCGGAGGTAGGGGGTCCGGGGGGAGTCCTGGACCCCCCATTTTTTGGACAAAATTTTGATTTTTGTTTTTTTGTGGTTTCCTTGGCCAATCCTTTTGTGTGAAAAAAACAAAAAAAACAAAATTTTTGTGTGATTGTTTTAAATTTTATTGTTTTATTATATACGAAAAAAGTAGAAAATTCGACATGATTGATGATGATGTAGTTATACAACGTTATCAAAGTATGAAAACTCAAAAAGAACGCTTGTAATAAAGTATGATTGTGCTAAATAAAATATTGGTACTCAAGAAATACTTTCTTTTATACGTTTATTGATTTTTTGTTAATAAGGTATAAAAAAAAAATTTCGGGGCAACCCCCATAACCCCCCACCATTCACCTCTATATCTTCAAATTTGGACCCCCCAACTTCGATAAGCTAGCTCTGCCCCTGCTGGAACCCATGCACGGTTGACTGCAATTTGTGTTTGGAAATTCGAAAATGGAAGATAAATTAGTCATTTTCTTAAACATTGTGGCTGCCTAACTTTCTCAACATCATAGTAGCGAAATTGGAAATGCAATAAGAAATACCTTAAAAATATACCGCTAAAATGCAGTAAGAAATACCTTAAAAAGCTGAAGATTCGAGTTTCGAGCGGAAGAGCTTCAGCCGCAAGCACTAGAATGGTCTTTATACCTCGTTGCCGGGATGTTCACCGGAGATTTGGATTATTGTTCCGGCCTCTGAAGATTCGAGATTCGAGCGTCCCATTATTCTACCAACCCAAATTGAACCAGAAATGCTTTAGCCGCAAGCACTAGAATGGGCTACGTACGTCATCGTCGGGCACTTCACCGGTGATTTCCTCGTACAATTCCAGCTTCGCAGTAGATCTCCTGCCCCTTTGGTGAAGTGAAGTCTCGCCGGCGGCTTTGTAATTTGGTGAAAATGATTTAGGTTTTAGTTGTTTTAATTTATTATTTAGTTATTTAAGTGGAACAGAAGTGGGCCCTATCACGTAGGATTTTTTGAATTTCTGTGGCATTTTTGTTATAGAATTAAACTACTTTGCCCTCATGGGTGACCTCAAACATGACCTCGGCCCACCACTCCCCTCACATGGAGGGAAAAAATATTAAATTTAATGAGGTGAGACCGACCTCCATATGAGAGGAGTGGTGGGATCGAGGTCAAACTTGAGATTACCCATGAGGGCAATGTAACATGATTGTTTTGTTAAATGAATCCAGTACTCAAAGCTTTATTCAACCTCCAAAAGTCTACTCCATTTTCTAGTATTAGATCCATAGAAAGGTTGAAAAGACTTACCTATTTTGGAGTGAATTTTGCTATTTATACAATTGGGGTTGCCAATACCCTCACATGAAAGAGACTCATGACTTTTTTTATTCATCGTGGATCCCCCTCCAATGTGAGACATTGTCAATCCTGATTGTACACATAACATGGTTCATTTTGGAGTAAAAGGCACGCCACAACCAAGGTTTCATCTCTATCAACATTAATGTTGGCACTATAGGTCAAAGCAAGAGTGAAGACAACGTACTGCCAGCTTCCTCAACGGTGAGGTCGAAGGTTGCGACATTCCATCAGACAAGCTGCTTAAATATCCATGGCTCAAATCATTTTCATAGCAACACCAACTGAAGACTTGACAAGATTCAAAAAAGTCCACCAAAGAAATCCCATTTGTAGAGTGTGAAGTTGGCGAATGCTATGGTGGGCTGCGGGCTCTTCATAGTTTTTGCCAATATTGGAGCCGACCTCGACGGGGATAGTTAGATGCCAAAAAACCCATTATGTTTATCCTTGTACACAAAGGCCTTTCAGTAGAGATTCCATCTCTTTTTTTTTTTTTTTTGGTAGGCAAAATAGTTACAAAATGTAATGGCCGGCAGAAGTGGAATAAGGTGGAAGGCATTTTCTTGAAATTCAATACTTGCCAAAATTTAAATAGAAATAATGGATGCCCCTTTCTTTGAATTTATGCATTCAAGCAATCAAATGTTTTCAGTTTTGATAAACATACATGCCTGCCGTCTTCATCCACAGTCGCATGGCTGGATTTCTCAACTTGATGTAGCAAAATTTATTTTGAGATCCATATGCAGTAGCCACTTGCTTAATGGATTTATTCAACCCTTTGTCGAAAAATTCCCTTTTTTCAATGAAATTTTCACCAACCATTTTTCTTCTTTTTAGTGTGGTTTTGTCTTGGTGGTTGACCTCTCTGTTTGGTTGAAGAAACTGCCCCAACAAATCTTTTTTTTTTTTGGGTCTATATCTTTGTTGTTTTAGTAGAGAAGCTGCCTGAAAAAATTCCCTCTTTCCGATGGCTTTTTTGATGTGGTAAAAACATGGTTCATGTATTGATTCCCATGGACGACGCCAATCTATTGACTCCAAAAAATGCGCCAACAGAATTCCAATCTTATCCCCTCCACTTAGACATTACCTGCACACTGAACACCCCGTTAGAAGGCAAAAGCTGTTAATCGAAAAAAAGGTTCGGCTATCATTTGCACTCCGACAGTCAAGTCAACGGCCGGACAAGAGAAATGTGAGTACAAGAGAGGAAGAGAGAATTTATATATATAGGAAAATGTAAACAGGCCAACTGATTAATGGGTCGAGCCCAAGATGCAATCGTTTAATTAAAATAGGCCCAATTAATGAATAGACGATGCCACATCGATTAATGTGAGACCCTCTCCGTCACGTTATGCCACTTAATTTATAGGTGTAACAAAAACTAATCAGTTCTAGTTAGGTTCTGGCCCAAAATCAAACTAGCCCTATTGTTATTAAATTTTTTTCTAAGAATGTAGCTCAGCCCAACTTTATTTTTGATTCCATGTCTAATTCGAGAATTGGTTTTTTGAAGAGTTCAGAAGTATAGGAAATAGATACAAAAATATAGAAAATGTAATTTACATTGCCGTTTAACACCTCAACTTTGTGTCCTATAATCTATAATATATTAAATATCACATCAAAAAAGAATTATTTTTTAGACAATTTTAACCTCATTACAATTTAATTATTTCAATAATATCCAACATTTCGTTTTTCAATATGTATTTAATTTACAAAATGTAATAAATACTACAAAATTCTTATTCATGCTTTTATTCCTCATATTCATTTAGTATAAATAATTTAACATTCATTGTCACATATATATTCATTGGTATTAATTCTAAATTAATTAACATTTACGTTAATCCATTTATCGTATTTACCGTTCATCTTCATTAATACATTTAGTTGTAATTTTATTACTCATATTTAAATGCATTTTATTATTTACTTGCATGTATAAGAATTAGTATTTTATTTTCAAAAATTTGCATACGTCTCATATTCTGATCAAAATGGTAAATGGGGTTCAAATATTACTTTCGCCTTACTCATATTGTGTTACAAAATAACGTGAAACGCACGTTCAACATTAACTAGTCTGATACAAAGGGGACATATTCTACATTTTTACTGATGAAGTACCTTAGAATCATCAGATTGCCCGTCAACTTTTGTTACTAATTGTCCACATTGACAATTTGTATTGATGCTAACCAAACAGAATTATGGAGTTTTTGATGTTCATTTGAATGTGATGAGACCATTTCATAGCTCACGAAATAGGAGGGTGACGATACTAAAATGGTTAGAAGTATTACAAAGAAAATTGCGCTCACCTGCATAACATTTGAATGGAGAGTTCTTTGCACGTGTGATAGGCATAAATTTACATGGAAGATGGAAATTATTTTTTATTTTTCATCTTTTTGGCTATTTGATAAGCGAAATTTTTCAGGCAATTGGTTCCCCCACCCCACCCCACCCCATCCCATCCCATTCTCCTTGTTTTTGAGGAATTCATTTTTTTCATGGGTTTTTTTATTTTCCAGACAATTTTTTATTTTTTTATAATTTAAACAAATTTTATCGCCAATGGTAACAAATTCTATTACTTTAATTGACAATTTTCGTGAAAAATAAAGCTAAACGAACACCAAAAGATAGAAGATTTTAACATTTTTCAAGTGAAAAATTATACAAATCAAACACAATTAATTGACAATTCCCAATAAAATAAGTTATAAACAATTCAATTCCCTGAAATTCATTTTCTTTCCACCCAAATTTCATTCATGCAATTAAATGGACCCTAAGAGATAATATGAATATCTTTATCTTATAGATAATATTAAGTAGTTATCATAATCATATAATAAGATTATGATAACTATTAATATTAATATATAATTATTACACTATGTTGTAATCTTTTGTAAATATTTCCTTTACCGTTAGTTATCATGAGGATGACAAATGGCACAAGAAACATCCTGTCCTATCTATATTGTCCAAATTTTTAGTGTCTAGTTAGTTACATGACATGCGAATTTTACCATTCTATTTATACTGTCCAAATTTATGTTAATTTTGTTGTGTTCTAAATGTATTGCGAGTCTTCTAATATTTTAACAAACAACTAATTATCTAATTGGTAATCAAACAATTAAATAATATAATGAGTGTGCAAAATTTATTAAGAAACATAAGAAATATTAAAATGCTAGTCTAGAATTAAAATAATGAGCAACAGAGTTCATCTTCATCTAATACAAAAATGGATCTAGCCTGTCATCTTTTTATATAAATTAAAAAAAAAAAATCACCTGAATCATGATAATACAAAAGATATTGATCTTCAAGTCTAATGTTAGATTCTTCAAAATCTTGATGTAATTGACCTTGAATTCTTGCTAGGGTTTGATCTTTTTTTCTCAAGACCCTCAATAGTCAAATATTTCCTTTCTTCATCGTAAGATTTATACCCCAAACTTTTTTTAAAAAAAAAAACTCTTTTACCAATGTATAATTTAAGGCTGAACTTAATATAATACTAATCATCACCCTCTCTAGTTTGGTTAAATTTTACTAATTACATCTCAACATATTAACAAATGACGGCTCTCCTTTTTTTTCTTTTTTCTTTTTTTATTGTTTCTACCTCCAAAAATCAACTAGGCTAATAACACCTTATCAAAAGTCAAATTAACAAAAGTGTTTGGAGCTTAATCAAGGTATGTAGTACGTAAAAAAAAATTCTTATTTATTTATTTTTTATCCATATTTTGTTCATATGTACGAACTTCTCCCCATTAAACTGTCTAAATGATCATTGTAGCGAACTTTTGGCCGATAACTCCCGAGTCAAATGATTATAGGATACTATATTTTAGATACAACTCACCGGAGTTGTAAAGGTGACAAAGGTACATTTTATAACGTGACAGCTTTTTATTTGTCATGATTAGTGCAATGACCTATTCATTAAACATATATTCTAGAAAAATCAACACCTAATTTAAGATTTTCACCTAATTTTCATCTTATTGAATTTAGACAATCCCCACAAAATTTAACACGCATGAAAATGAAATCCATATTTATTTTAATGTCTTACTACAACAACTCAACCACCTCCAAACTATCCTAAATTTGGTTTAATGATGTATAATTTAGTAGTTGTTTGGATTTAGCATCGAAGATCCACTATTTTTTCCTTTAATTTATCAAAAAAATTCTTCATTATGCAATACATAAATTTTATGCACAAAAATATCATGTATCACTTTAATAAGCACAAATCAAACATAACATGCAACTTTTCAACAATTTATAATCTAACACGTGGTTCTAAATATATACATAATAATAGGCAAATTTATCTAATACACACAAGCACACAAGCAATAATTAAACTGAAAATAAATTTTTTTTTCTGAATTTTTGGAATTTGGATGGATTGGCATGAAAGTGTTGGATCACTTCCTCTGTATTTTTCTTGTCCAATGTATTCAAGTGTCATGCTTATTCAAAATTAAATAAAAAATAAGAAAAAATCAATCATAACACGGATCAATTTACAGTCTAAAGAAAAATATAAGGATAAAGACACCCTATATATACTAATAAAGTAATAAAAACCATTTAGTTGAAGGGTAAATTCGAAATGTTCATTTCGCGACCTGCAATATCTCCCCAAAAATCAACATTTGATTGTGTTTTTTGCATAATGACCGACAACTTCACTGAAAGTGGCCCCACAGGTGTAGAAAACGAAATTGCCCAAAATCCCATTTTAATGTGGGCCAAACGAGGGCTAAAACTTTATCACTTCAACTATTTAGCCAACCAATCATATTATCATATTCCCGATGATTAATTACCACCAAATTAACTATTTTAGTTATGCTTGGAAACCACCTAAAAAGTCCGTCAACGCTGGCTACAATTATTACTAATTGAACCCATTAAATACTCGTCAATTCAATTAGGACGGCCTTCTATAAAGAGTAAAGGGCTTATGCTTTTGTACCATTGTTATAAGAGTAACAGTAACAGTAACAATAACATTCATTACACTCTACAACATAAAGACTACTTCCAAATAGCTTAATTTCACAAATAAAAAGAAAAGAGAACCTGCATAACTTATATGACAAATAAAACAGAAACCGGGAGAGTTGATAATTATTTATCAGCCAAACTTGCATCGATCACTTCCACGAACTTGTGATGCGCAGTTAGTTGAGGAAAATGACCCTCGGTGTCGATAATCTCCACCTTGCTTTCGCCCTTGATTTTGCTCTGCATGTATATGGGCACAGAGTTTGGAACGGCAACATCATTTCTTGTTTGAATGATAGAACATGGGGTTGTTACTTTCTCAAGCATGTCGCGATAATCGATCAAGAAAACAGTTTTAGCCAAGGTGAGTGCAACTTCAGGTTTCATTCTTTTCAAAGATTTTGCGAGTTTTTCGACAGATTCAGGATCACTTGGATCAACTACGAGAGCAGCAAAGCTTGAAGTCCATTGCTCGTAGTTAGATTTAATACTTGAGAATATCTCCTCAACACCTGATAGTTCAAAGCCTCCTTCATAGTCTTCTGAGTTTATATATCTGTAAACGAGGTAGGCATTATGTTACCAACTTATGAATAAAGGAAAATACATTGTTCACTCCAAATAATATGATTAATTGTCATAAAAGCATAAAGAAGGTATCAAGTAAATGAGAATATAATTATCATAACAAGTAAATCAGAATATAATTGCCAACGGAGATTCCTTGCAGGGGGGGGGGGGGGGGGGGGGGGGGGGGGGGGGGAGGGGGGGGGGGGGGGGGGGGGGGGGGGGGGGGGGGGGGGGGGGGGGGGGGGGGGGGGGGGGGGGGGGGGGGGGGGGACTGCCCAGTCCCTCCCCCAGCCCATTAAGGCAAAAAAAAAAAAAAAAAAAAAAAAAACATTATGTAATTTTTTTTTTCGCGTATTAGCCTGGAGAGCAAAATTTGTAGTTTGATCTCAAATCCAATCCTGGATTCGTCCCTGCCTCTGACAATAAAGAATACTAGAGAATATATTGCTGAACTTGTTTCTAGAGGAAGAAAGAAAATATAAATGGCCCACGAGCCGGCCCTTAAAAAATAAAAAACAAAAGGCACAAGCTACTTAGTTGCTTGTGTTTTATATTTAAAAAATAATAAATAAATAAAAATTAGTGAACATGCTTATCTCGGCTGGATAAGGCCTAGGGGTTTCAACGAGCCGAGTTGATCTGTGGGCCGGAATTTGAGGTTCGAGCCTAAGATGCGAATTTTTTTACGAGCCGAGCCAGCTTTGCTCGTCCAATAAAAAAGGCTCTGCCCAGTTTTTGTTTTTTAATATATATTTTTGAGTTTGTGGGTCGACTCGGGCTCGGTCCGAGCCTAGGTTGGGTTCCACCGAGCCTACGAGTCTTTTTGCCACCACTAATAAGGCTCGAAACGAAAGTTCAGGTCAAATCTAGATTTTTTGACCAAGCAAAAGCTCATCTAGGGCAAAAAAAGTCCGAACCATTTTTATTTGAGTCTAGTCCGAACTTCAAGTTTCGACTCGTTGACATTCCTATTTGGAGAAGCTTAAAAGCATATTTTTAGATGCTAACTATCGAGAAAAGCAAGTTAAAAAAACCTGATTTTAAGTATGACCAATCATGTTGACATGACAAACAAGAAATTTGAACAGAAACAAGGATCAAATTTCTATCCTATGATGTGTCTTATATCATGTTTGAGCCCGATTCTTCTAAAATTTATTTTTTCAAAACTCATTTTTAATCATATATTTTTTATTAAATTACATTCAAATTCAATTCAATTTTTTTTTTTTTTAATCATACATTCTTTATCAATCATTATTTTAAAATGCATTATTTTCTCCAAAAAGATGAGGCTTAAACAAGGGCATAATTAATAATTGTACAGAACTGATTTGATAGGCTATATTGAGCGAATGAAACAGGACAGTTGACTCTTCTATTATCATAATATTCAGTTCTATTTGTTCAAGTTCAAATCTGATTTATTTCTTCTGCTAATCTTCCAATGGAAATGGCAAAGAATCACTACTATTAATACCCAACTTTGGTGAACTCACTGACAGTCTAATTAAAGAAAGAACTTGTACCAAAATGTAACTAGCACCTTATTTGATGTCAACTTTTTAATTGGTCAAACTTCAATTATAACTGCACATTTCACGAGACTCACAATTTTATCAACTTTTCAATCAGACAGTTCAATAATAAAATAAAATTGGTCACACAGCCCCTGGATCTGAGCTAAAAATGGATTTCCATACGAATCACATGAGCATAGCATATATAAAGCCTCAATCCTTCTAAAGTAATATAACCATAAGAGCATAAAATCTGAATATTCTCAGAACTGCAGCCAATTAACTAAGTTTGAAGAAAATAAAACAGAAATAATATGTAAATAACTAACTCCCAAAGTATGGGAAATTAAATAATAGTACAAAATTTGAACCATTTACCTAGGAGAAGTTAATACCAATATGAGCTTGTGAAAAAGATCAGGTCTTTTTATTGAAGCAATGCATCCAATCATACCAGACATGGAGTGTCCAACAAACACTGAAGACTTCAGCTTCATCTCTTCCAAAAGACAGATTAGGTCATCAGCAAAAGCATCATAAGTAGAATATTTGGCAGCATCATAGAGGCCGGGATCTTTCACCGCACCAGAAAAACACCAGTCGAAGACTACGACTTGGTAACGATCAGCCAATAAAGGCAATACTTTGTCCCAAATAGATTGGTCGGTTCCGAACCCATGTGCCAAAACTAGTGTTTCTTTACCGGATCCAATGATTTTGGCATTCATGGCCGTCGACAAGTTTTGTATCACCATTTTTTTTTTCCTTTACTTTTCTGCTGAACAGAAGAAGAGGAGGAGGCAATATAACAAATGGAGAAGCTAATAAAATTACTTTTACTGCGGCTGTTCAATGATGCTCTTTGGTCTCTGTTATATAGGAAACGAACTGAAAGCCAATCAGCAAATGATCAAATTTCTTTACTGTTTATGATTATATCAACTTTTGCCAGAACTACAGTTTGGTCAAGGGTAGATATTTTTATTTATTACGTCCCATTATTGACGTCATCACCTGTTCTCAGGAGCGAATCTAGCCTTAGACGAGCTTGAGCGGTCGCTCGTACTGAATTCGTCGGAGAGAATTTTTTTTTTGATAACAGATAAAATATTTATATTATATAACAGGTAATACATTTTATTTACAAATACCATTGAAAACTCAATTGGCAAGTGTTTCCACTTTTTAAATTTGAGGTTCTGAGTTCGAAACTCTACACAAGTACCACCCATATATTTTTATTTGTTTTTTAAAATATCACTGTCATTATTAGAGGTTTTTTTTTTTTTTTTTCTCTTTATAAATATCATTGTCATTCTTAAAGGATGTAACATTTGACTGTGAACAAACCTTTTTCACAGCCGCCTGCAAATGTAATTTCAGGCTATTCATTTATTATTATTTTTTACTTTATAGTGTGCCAATTAACCATATACAAGCCCAGTTTTATTCTCATTTTTGTTAAATTACATTTTTTTTTCAATTATATTTTTCATTAAAATAATATTTCATGTAAATAATTTTTTTCTTATTTTTCACTCACAAATTCTCGATCAATATATTATTCTAAAATATATTTTTCATAAAAATGGAAATCAAATGGGCCACAATATGTTGTGTAATTTTTGTATTCCAACAATTTTTTTTTACCAAAATAAGTGCAAAGAAGAGGATTCGGACCTGTCACCATTTCTAAAGTATATTGACAATTTTACCATCATAGCAAACATTAATTTCCAACATTCAATGAAACAAAATAATATATGTTTATTTTATCGATTTTTCTAATAAATTGATTTGAGAGTTTGGTCAATTAATAATGAATGATTTTGTAGGAAAATTGGTCTTAGTGTCATAAGAAGTTTTTCAACAAAATTTATTTAATTAATAGAATGTTCACTTTTCATTCACAAAAAAAAAAAAAATCGATTCTGAAAAAATAAGATCACACGAGCACATAAAATTGATATAAGTACATAAATGATTTCAATTTTGTTAATATAATAATATTTGTTTAATTAACTTTAATTATAAACTGAATATTGATATTTTGTTAATATATTTCATGTTTGATTGAAAAATAGATTAGGACATTTTGAAAATCATAGAACGATTTTTTTATCCGAAATAAAAGTCAGTACTTAATTCTAGTTTTAGTGGTGTATCTAGTTCTTCTAATTCTAATCCGTACGATTTTTTGAATATTATTTAATTAAATATTAATAAACAACGCCATTATCATGGAAGTTGACCGTTGACCGTAAGCGTTTAACGTTCGCAGTCCGCTCTAACTGAACTCAAACTCTGAATTCGCCCCTGCCTGTCCTGTCCTGAGCCTTGATGAAGGAGGTAAATTGCAAGTTATGCCTCCATGAGTACAGGGTGGAAGGCTGCTTGTACACTTGCACTTATCCAAGAGCCAAATCCATACTTCAGGATTCGAACTTTTGACACGATAACCTCATGCAAAGTTGAATTTCTCCACCTACCCCTTTTACCACTTGGAGATGTGTCTAGGGGCTGGTCAAGGGTAGATATTTGACACTTGAATAATGCTGCTTAAACAGATTCAATGATTGGTCGCTTTTTGACTGATCGATTAGACGATTTTTTATTGGCAGTTTTTTTATTTAACTATCAATAAAAATTTGTCAAGTGTATCCGTGTGTAAAAAATTATCATTGAATCTGTTCCTGTAGGAGAATGTTGACACTTGATAGTGAAATCTCTATTTTCTTCTCGACTTCATGCTAAATAATTTTATAGGTTACCGAATAATCTATCGCCACGATTGTGGTTATTGAAAATAAATTTTTTATAACTTTTTGAAATCTGTGCAATTAAATGTTCATCACCAAACCTTTTTAATACCACAAGACAAGTCAGAATAAAGATCAAAAGACTCATTAGAATCGAAGATAATTACCCAGCAAGTCAAATTTTACTCCTATGGTTAAGTTATGAACAGATCACGTCATTATTATGGATTGGAAATTTCCAAACTCGATGTTTTCATCTATCTTGTCAACATGCATAAAGTTTTTAACGTTTTAACAATTTATTTGCATAATAAATAATTAAAAGCCAGAAATTTCGACGACGAAGAACACAATCAAATATCATTTAATTTTTTACAAGAACACCGAATACTTTGAAAATCAATTCTCATTGATGACGCTATCCTACGTCATATTTATAGGAAGGTGTAATATTTTTCCTATAAAAAAACATTCAATAAGTCAAGATGGTTCAATCAAGAATAGGCGATATACTTCTACATCAGCTTTCTATTTTTATGGTGTGGAATTTTTCTTTTTCTTTTTCTTTTTTTTTCTTTTTGGCTGTTTTAGGTTGACAGAAAACAAAGCAAATTTAGACACGGCTCTTGCCTTGTATTTTTGAGTAGTGTAGCAGATGGAGGGGAGACATCTTTAGCAGGTAGGATCCTTTAATGTTTGCTTTTGACCCTTTGCCGTTAGAATGCCAAGAGATTGGAACCCTAAATTGTACTAAAATGTATGTCACATCACTCAAAATGCATACAAGATAGACACTTAAGAAAAAGGATCATGCTAGAGGTACTAATCCTTGTACAAAATGGATGACTTACTCGCCAAGTGACGTCCCCCTATTGAAAGGGCGTCTGGTTTAATATCGATTTAGATTGAAACAAGTATGTCGTTAAATTATAAATTCAATTAAATATTTTAAGAATTTATAATTCATTTATTAAAACATATGACATGTTGACATTTAGACTGATGTTCAACACCATTGCTGCTAGCTATATAACATTATTCAAAAAAATCTAGGATATCTAGCACACCCTCCACACCTATTATATTTTTTATAATTTATCTTCATTTTCTCTACATCATCTCGTGTGGCCACAAATTTCCCAATCCGAGCGCCAATATCAAGATGTTTTCTTTCCATTCCCATTTTGCTTGCCATGTATACAACAATCACATTGTTGCATCGAAGATGCTCCAAGGACGTCAATTTTTTTATTTGTTTTTTAATATGATGCCATAGTCACCACAAGAATATTTTTGTCTATTTCTCAATTTTCCTTATCAGCATGGGAAACATTCCTCTCGCTAGATATCAAGATTGAAGTTAAAGGTTTAAATTTGATAAGTTTTAAAAAATCCCACAATCTACCGAATCTTCGTTCGACACTCACCTCCTATCGAACCAGAACCAGAACCAGTCGTCAAGCCATTCAAACCTGAGGAAGTAAGAGTAGCATGCCTTTCTGAATGGTAACTAGAATTGAATGACTAGTTTAGTACTGTACAAGAACAAGTGGGAGTTGTCGATAATTGCGGTATTGGGGGCCCAAGACAAAAGAAAATACAGCCACCCAGAAAAAGTTGGGATGGAGCCACAGCTACTGTGCATTAACTCTGTTCATACTTTGAAATTTGAATCCTTGATTTAAAAAATTAAAAAAAATTAAAACACGAAAAAGGTTGGTTTTGTCTTGTTGGGATGCATACAACGACCAGCTTTTCGCCATTATTGTAAGTGGGCCCCACCACTTTTTAATCAGGAACCAAGTCAAGGTGTATGATGCATGTGCAACGTATAGTGTTACGGGATTGGATAGGCTCGTTTAATAGACATTTGAAAAAATGAAAATAAAAATAAAGAGGAGGTCCACCATGACTAAGTCGATTAATTTTTCTTTAAAATTTTGTGCCGTTCTAACAAATTTGGTGTCCAAGGTATTGCACAATTGTTTTTTTTTACGAGGTAACAGATTTTCATTCATATTACATTTGACGAACAAAATTTTAAACTTCAAATTTTGTAAAAATAAATTTGGCGACAAAATATTAAAGACATTTTGGCACGAAAGTAAAGGAAGAAGATGATGAAAAATTATGGGGTGTGGCAGAAAAAGGATTCGTTTCATAGCATCCCTAAACTTCATGGAATATGTTACATGTTTTATTGGTAAAATTTGAAAGTTAAGTTTTTTTCAATTATTAGGGACCTAAGCAAAAATAAGTAAAAAATTACTTTCAGCCTGAAAGTAACTAATTCACATCTTTTGACATTTATTATGGTAATCGATGACTTTTCAAGATGCGAGATTGAAGATTTTGCAACTTTCGAGAAAGATTGAAATAATTTGCGAGTTTAGAAAAGTCCGAGACAATGATTTTAGACTTTATTGGATCCAGAAAGTATTCAATTTGTTTTAAGCCCATGGTTATTATTGAGAAAAATAATATTTTGAATAGTTATTTTTCGAAAAATATATAGTTAGAAAGAAGGAAAAAAAATTTAAGTTTACGTATAAAATATTTTATTGTATGAATTTATGGTTGAAATTGAACATGTGAATTAAAGAAATTTATTTTAAAAGGACACAGGACGCTCAACCATTTCTAGTTTTAAGCAACAAAATTTTGGAGTGTACAAACTTGATATGAGTAGTCCACAGGTATGCACAGTTGAATTATGCTACATTTACACTCGTCTATACATTTTCTCTTACACTTTGCCACATAGCACCATCATCTCCTTTGATTTCGCTAACAATCTTTCTGTTTCTTGCCAAGATTATGCCACGTAAGGGAGAGTTTAAGGAAAGATTGTACACAAGAATGTACATCTGGTATTTTTGTATCAATTTAGGGTCTGGTGAGTGCAAAAATCACCCAAAACGAACCTAAAAATAATGAAATTTTGACAATGGTGTAGTTCCCAATTTATGCAAAAAGACTTCACTAGAATTTAATATTTTTGTATGGTTAGAACACTTAATTTCATTGTTAATTTAAGGAAAATTTGTAGCAGCGGTTCCTAACATTTTTCAATTTTTATAGACGTCATCTTAATCTTCAATTTTGTATCAGCGGAGGTCCCTAACATTTGAAAAATTAGCAATTGGGGGTTCAAATAGATGAAAACCATTACTTGACTAAGAATAATAGAATTTGACCAAATTAAAAGGGGTAAGATGGTAATTTTATATTTATCCTCATTTATCCCTTAAAATAGTTAAAAAGAAAATAAAAGAAAAGAAAAAAATTCATTCATCTTCTTCATCCCTCCACCCACCCCACCTCAGGGGCACATCCAAGTTGGCAAAGGATGGAGAGAAAAAAACTACGCAGCTGGCACGTCCCGGGTTCGAATCCTAAGGAGGAGAATTTGGGGTAATTCAGTGGAAACGCACTCAAACCTTGGCCAACTTGGGCATATCCCTCGATTACCCTCACATCAAGGCCTACGGACAGGCAGGTGTGGGCGCAAGTAATAACGCGTAATCCAAAAAAAAAATATCTATGCCCACCGCGCCAACGACTGCCACCCACCCAGTCACATGCCAAATCATAACAGCCAGCGCCATTGCAAATAAACCCAGTCACACACCGCATCGTAATCGTCACACCATTAGAGCCATAGCAAACCACCCACACCAGGGTGGCAGTCACCAACGCAGTGGGCATGGTTGGATTTTCTGATTTTTGGTTTTGATGGGTGTGATGGGGACGAGGGATTGAGGGGTGAAGAGATGAATAAACAATTTTTTTCTTTTCCTTTTATTTTGTTTTAATTATTTTAAGGGATAAATGCAAAGTTACCACTTAATTTGGTCAAATTATACTATTTTTGGTCAACTAACGGTCAAAACATCCATTTGGACCCTAGCTGCTAATGTTTCAAAGGTTAGGGATATCTACTGACACAAATTGAATGTTAGGATAAAGTCGGTAAAAGATTGAAAATGTTAGGGACCACTACTGCAATTTTCCTTTAATTTAATATTTCTATGGGGTGAAACTAAGCTGAATTTCAAAGGCTTCCCATTTCACTGGAAAAGTTTGAAATAACATTTTCTAAAAATTTGCAAATTTGACTGCACAACAAAGCGCATATTGAATCATTGTAGGGGCATTAGCTTTCCGCGATTGTTTGATGATTGAATTCTGTCAAGGTGAATGAAAACAACACGTTTCAAAAAGCTTGGCTTAAACCTTAAAGGGCATGATCGATTTTTTAGGGACACCATTTATGGATGTACTTAGGTGTGATCATGTGGGTTCAATTGACGCCACAAAAAAAATTTGAATTTTTTTTTTTTTTTTTTTTTTTTTTTTTCATTTTTTCCTTATATGAAGTATTCGAGTACGACTTTTTCTTGGTTAAAATGAGATTTGGACAAAATTTAAGATGTCAGGTGGCTTACTATTTAAATACACCAATATTCATTCGTTAAATATCTATATTCTATATTCTACAGAGAAAGAAAGACACACATACATACATACATATAGATATCTAAATAGAGTGATTAATAACTTTTTCTCGTTCTTATGTGTTTTTATTTTAAAATTTCGACAGCTTACAGATTCTAAAAGGATATTTGGTTTCTATTTTTAAGTCTTTTTAGTTTTGCAAAATATTGAAAACATGTTTGGTATGTTATTTTTGAAATTGCATTTTCGTATTCTATCACATCCAACTTAACGTAGTTATAGAAAAAGGTATTGGGAGATTGATCTTGATTGCATTCCCAACATCACAAATAGCTACCCAATAAATCTTTCAAGATTGTTGCACTTCCATGTGTCAATTAAGCAAGAATTTCCTCTAGACAACATATTAGTTTGTTCTAGTAATTTTTTGATTGTATATATATATATATATATAACGACGCATTATTAAAAGGAATATTCCCTGCGTACTGGGAAAATTGACAGGATTTCATACAGGATTTTGAAATGGCAGATCCTGGCCGTCTGTGTTTTATTTTTTTCCCCATCTTTGAATTATATTTCGCCACCTGTGTCTGTAAAATACTTTCTGTATGTTTTTCCTGTACTTATAGCACTGCTCTTATTAAAATAGAAATTTACATTGCCACAAGGAGCAATCTGATTTTACAATCAATTTTATAATAAAGTGTGCATAACCTTCTCATATCATCAAATGTGTGCCAAATAATGATCAATGAACAATATCTAATTACTAATTTTTCTTTGCAATGTCCATATCCGCATTTTAATAAAGCGATTAGATTTAGAAGATATGATAATACTTTTATTTTTATTTTTTTTTAAAAAGGAGGGCACTACCTCTGATATTTTATTAATATGCACTCACTCGTGACGAAGGAATGCCATGGTTACATGTGAAAATAATGAAAGCAGTAAATGAGAAAGTACTACTTCTTTTACAATTAAAGTAAATGCTAAAGGACAATTGTAAAGTAGTAAAAGAGGAAGTATTACTTCCCTTACAATATTTGTTTAACAGTACGAAAAGCGAAAAGAGTGCAAATTACATTTATATAAACGTATGCAACCAATTGTAAAAACTGGGAAACTAGACATAAATTTTAAGAAATCTGAATGACCTTGAGATCTAAGACATGCTAAAGAATCAGCTGCCTGATTTGCTTCACGATAAATATGTGATATATCAATAGATATGACCTGAGCAAGTTCTAAAATATCCTCCCAAATAAATCGAATAGCCCAAGATATGGGAACATGATTGTGAAACCAATGAACCACCACGCTAGAATCTATTTATATAGTAATTCTCTCTATGCGAAGGACATAACATATTTGAAGGCCTATCTTAAGAGCTAATACCTCCGCCAAAGTGTTAGTATGAACCCCAAGAGAGTGATAAAACCCAAAAATTACCTTCCCCTGCCAATCCCGTAGCAAACCACAACAGCCAGGCGGGCCTGGATTTCCAGTGCTAGTTCTATCAATATTTAGTTTATAAAGATTGTAATGTGGTCGTAACCATCTTACAAAAAAATGAGTTTTAATTCGTATTGGTACCACAGGGATGAATAGCATCTGTGAAAAAGAAAAAGAAAGGGACAATTTATTTGGTTTTAGTATACCACTCATTTCTTGTAGCCAACGTTGCACTTTAGCGCAAACTCTGTGCAAGCTTGCAATCTCATCCTGAAACCGTGTAGAATTTCTGGCCAACCAAAGCTCCAAGGAAAGAATAAGTGTGATTAGGAAAGCGATAAGATGTTCTTGTGTGGATCTACCAAAATGAGCATCCCAAAATAACATTGTAGCTTCCCAAGAAATATTAATAGATATTCTAACTCCAAATAATCTCCCGAAATATTGCCATGCTTGAGAAGCTATAGAACCGGTTGAGAAAACATGATCTATCGCTTCTGTATGGCCCTGTGAACAACAGTGACATTTGGAGATACCACAACACCTAACCACTTCATCCGCATATATGACATAAAGAAAACAATCATAAATACTCCTCGTGTAAGGCATGCAAATTTGTTGCTACATAAGGTTAAGATTATACGAAACAAGTATATGCACGAAAATCGAAAAGAGAAATAACCGATTATCATCTCAAAATAATTGTGATGTGAACTGATGCAGTATATATAGATCGTATTGGTTTCAACCAGATCTTCATTCTGAGTATCGTAATATGCATGTTTGGTTAAGATTAAACGTTCACTTATAAATAAGTGAGTTTTAAAACATGTAATTTACAAAAAGTTGAAATTAAGTAACTTCTTTTTTTAAAAAGTAAAAAAAGGGGCAAACTATCGAAACATATACAGAAGGACGTTTACTTGGTTTTTATTGGTTTAGACAAGAAGTCCTTAAATTAATTTTCATAAACTCATAGGCAGTCAGCAGTATTTGTAATTTTTTCAAACAAGATAGAATGTTTCTATGATTATCATAAGCATTGGGGGAGGTTTCTAAAATTTACCATTATTATTTTACAATTCATAAACAATATTGAATTATTTTTGACAAAAACTTAAAACCTCGCTTCAACAAGTCATATAACAACGATAATTTCATTTGCATATGTATCAATATGGAATTAAACAATTCATTATCCTTCCACTATTAGCTCTATCTAGTGGATATATTTTAAAACAACACACACAAGTAATAAATATGTCCCTTGTTTGATACTTATTTTTGAGAGAAAATATGTTTTGAAATAGTGATTTTTTGGATAATGTGTAGTTAAAAAATAAGGAAAAGTTTTGAGTTTATGTATAAAATTATTTTATGAGAAAATGCGTGGTTGTAAATAAGTTTTGGAAAAATGAGCGCATGTTTGATTTGTTGTTTTCAAGTTATTTTGAGTTTGCAAAATACTGAAAATGTGTGTGGTTTGGTACTTCTCTAAAATTGCATTTTTTTAAGATAAAGTTAAACTTATAACATAAAACTCAAAACACATTTTGATGTTTTAACTATTTTCAGTGAAAATTTTGAAAACACTCAAAAGATGGAAAACAAATGTTTAATAAAATTTTATTTTTAAAAAAAATTTAAATTTAAAATTCTGAAAAACTAAAGTTATAAAAAAAAAAAGCGTATTTAAATGAACGCGGATAAAAATTATTCAGTCCACGACGTTAATTTTTATTTTTATTATATTTTTAATTCAATTTATTATTTATTTTTATTTCACTTTTGTAGAAAGAAAAAATATTCTAAGATTCACCAACTTTAAATTGTATATATTATTTGATAATATATTAACATAAAAATTGTTCTATTTTTACTGAAATAATGGAATAAAATGCCATAACACACAATTTTTCAAAATTGCAAACCAAACGTGTTTTCGAATTTTTTGTTTTGAAAAATAATTTTCAAAACGACAAATGAAATGCGCTTTTAATGATCTTAAAACAGACCCTTAAAATGGAAAATTGAAAATGAACTGAAAATTTAAAATCGAAACATAAATCAAAACGGCCTTGAGGTTTTGAAAAAAATGGAGTCCAAACATGACATATTAGGAATATCTCCCTGTCGCTATTTTGAAATCTTTGACCTTTCAAAATTATTTTTGGCCTCGTTTTGCTTTGTTTATTTATGAGCATAATCAAGTCTATGATTGTGATCTATATACACTATGGTCTATGGTTAACATATTCTTCTTATTTCTCTCTCTTTCAAGCTCAATATATATATATATATATATATAGAAAAGGTGAAGTGGATTTAACCCCTAGACAAGATAGGCAATTTGCCTAAGGCTTCAAAATTTTAAAATTTCTAATGCCAATTAACTTTATGAATTAACCTTGTTGTACATCAATGGTTTACCGCAAGTTTTACCGCACCCTCACATGGGTGCGGTGGACCCCGCCTGTTTAAAAAATATTTTTCCCCCAATGTGAGTGTGTGCGGTAACCCTTGCGGTAACCCGTGCGGTACGTCTAGCCTAACTCTTAACTTTATTGACTAAATCTCCGAGTAGAATTTTTCGTCGGTAATTATTATTATGCAAAATTTAGTTTAATGAATTAAGTTCGCAGATAGAATTTCTATCACTAAATAAATCAATAAAAATAACATAATAACTAATTGACTGTCTGACTTTTACATTAGTGATATCAAAAATAACAATTAACTAAATTAGTTGCGGAAAGAATATAAAGAAATTAAATATCATTTCAAGAATATATTGCCAATATTAAATGACAATTAAAAAATAATTTAAGATTACAAATTGATTACAGTTAGCAATATAAAAAAATATAATTAGTTTAATACATTTAATTTACCAACAAAAATTTCATTAATAATTAAAGTAATAAAAAGTAAATAATTAAGGAAGATCGTGTTGCTAATAAAATATTAAGAGAAAAAGTGAATAATAACCTGGATAATTAGAATAAAAGTTTATATTACCCTTAATATTGAATATCTTCAACAATTTCGGACAGCACCCTCTTCTTCAAAATCATCCAAAGTCTCCAAGGATTTCTTGAAATTTTGTTCCAAAATTTTTTCAGGATCCGTTTGATTGCAATGATGGAATTTGGGTGGAAAGAAAACGAATCGCAAGGAATTGAATTGCCTAGAACTTGTTTTAGTGTGAATTGTCAATTAATCGTGTTTGATTGATATAATTTTTCACCTGAAAAATGTTGAAATTTTCTATTTTTTTTATATTTGTTTGACTTTGTTTTTCATGAAAAATGTCAATTAAAGGGATATAATTTGTTACAATTGCCAGAAAAAATTTGAAAAATCTAAAATCATTCATTTGAGTTTATTTTTCATGCAAATTGTCAATTAAAAGAATAATTTTTTGTACAATTAGGGATAGAATTTGTTTGGATTCCCAAAAAAAAGTTGAGAAACTAAAAACCACTAAAACCAAAAGAATATCAATTCCTTAAGAATCTGGAAAAGATGGTCACATGAGGGGTGGGAGGAAAACCAATTCCTTGAAACTTTATAGCTATCAAACACAATTAAATATGGAAAATAGAAATTTTTTTCCATCTTCCAAGGAAAAGAAATCCTATTAAACAGGGAATTCCTCTACTATTTTGTTGTTTGGGATTCGCTTTTACTTGACCTAGGTTTGTTCTTTATAGAGGCTTTAAGTTGTCTTGAAATTCATGCCAAATAAATGCTCAAAGTGCCATTGAATTTGGAATAAAAATATGGAGCCCGATGAAAATCGAAGGAAATACCTGTAAATAACCCTTTGAGAAGGTAGAATTGTGGAAAGAGATCCCAAGAAAATAGTTATTTGAAGAATAACCTTTGACTAATAATTCTTCCAAAAATACCATCTCACATAAACTACAACCAAATCCATTATATTATATAAGAAACTTCAATTAAGTCCCTAAAAATTTATGAATCAAGAATCTTTAATAAATTTAAATCCTGAAACCATACAAAATTTTATTGATATAATAAATGCAACAAATAATGTATTAAATTATTCAAGAGAAAATCTAAAAAGTTTCTTTACAGAATATTTAGATCCAAAATTAAAATACAAAAATGCTTATATAGATAATAGAGCAATCAAAATTAAAAATGATATACATAAGAGAATTATTAATCTAGAGAAAAGGATTAACAAACTAGATATAATTATTGAAGAATTTTTTTTAGCAAAAGACAGTGAATTTTATGAATTCTATTGTAATCTTTTAACTACTTACGAAAATACTTATTTGGATTAAAAATCTCCATTGTACACTTCTGAAAAAATGATACCAGAGTTAGGTTACGAACCTAAAATTATGATGAATATAATAGATAAAGAAACTATAATTGAAGAATTTTTGAAAAAAAGTAGAAAAACACAAGAAACCAAGTTATCTTTATTTGCCTAAAAATACTTCAAATGAGAGTTTTGAGAAAATACATAAAAGATTAAAAAATTTAGAATATAATATACAAATAGGAAATGCTCGTTTAAATAAAAATCTTAAAGGAAAAAATAGGATTATAATAAATACACCTCAAGATTTTAGAATGACACAAAAAGAAGATAATAAAAGAAAAAAATCATGAAATAAAACAATATATGATTACAGAGGTATAAGAATTAGAACAAAAATTTTTAGAATCTACTGGTGAAGAATATAAAAAACAGTTAAAATAATTAACTGAAAAAATGGAAAATACAAAGATGAATACTAATTCATTATTTAGCCATAATATAAAAACGAAATTTAGTAGTGATGAAGAATATGATTATCCTTATGGTACAACAATACCTAATACTGATGATACTAATCAATATAGAAAAACACAGAAGAGATACACTGGAAATATAAGAAAACAGTCCACAAAAGAAATAAACTCAATGAAATCTTATAATGAACCAATTCACACAACAGAGATATGGTTAGCTTAGATTGTGTAGATAAAAATAAAGTTATAGAAACATGGGTAAAAAATACAGACCTAACTATACAATTTAACAAATGGGACTATATACAACTTTTGGATTTATAGAACATACATGCAGATGAATTGTATTTGAATGGTGGAGAAAGCTACCAAAAACTATAAAAGGTAGAATAAAGTATGAAGAAAATAGAACTGAAACATTAGATAATAGGAATACTTTGAATGAACAAAATATACAGGAAATATTAAAAAGTTTTGAGAGAGCCTTGAGAACAGAGTTTTTAGAAAACAGATATACTACAAATGAAGAAACTAGGAAACAAGAGGAATACAATGAAGGAATTATAGCAATGGAAAATTTAAGAATATTTGACATGTGTGAACTAGAAAGATACACATGTAAATTTGAATAAATATATTATATATATTAAACCAAGGAGATTATCAAGCAAATAAACTTATGTTAAGATCTTATTTTACAAAGTTACCAGTCCATGGGGAATGAAATTATTAACAGAATATGAAAAAACATTACCTATTGTAAAAAAAGAATGTATAAAAATAGATAGTCTTGGAAGTAAAATTGAATTTACAAGAAGAATGATAGACATCTGGTGTAGAGAAGTTTTAGAAATTAAGAAAGCATATAAGATAAGAATTTTTTTTTTTGTGTTGCTACAAAGATTTAGGCCAAATTAAACAATTTGGATGTCATAAAAAGAAATATAAGCCATATAAAAAATATAAAAAATAAAATAAAAAACTATAAGAAGTTTAAAAAAAGAAATTTTAAACCACATAAAAAAATACTTCAAGAAAAAATAGTGGAATAAAAAACCTAAAACAAAAAATATTAAGAAATGTAGATGTTTCACCTGCAATGAAGAAGGACATATTGCCCCTTAATGTCCTAAAAGAAAAGATAAACAAAATATAAAAACTCTTAGAATTTATGAAGAATTGCAAGATGATAGTGATATAGAATCAATTGAATATTTTGAAAATTTAAGTAGTGAATACAGTAGTATTTATGAATTAGATACATTCTCATCAGAAGAAAGTTCTGAAGAAATAGTATATATGAATCAAGAAATACAACAAACAAACCAAGAAATAGAAATAGAAACAACTGAGGAAGTTGATGATACAATAGAAGGTATAAGCGAAGAAATTACGTTTGAGATTAAAAGATACAAATGAATAACTAAGAATATATTAGATTTACAGGAGAAAAATGTATTTCATCAAAAATTATTAGGAATACTGCCAAGAGTAAATAAAATAATGTAAGTATGAATTATAAAAAAATGTCTATCAATATGAAAGATACTATAGGAAAAACAAGAAATCTCATAATCACAAAAGAATGGGTAAGACAAAAGTTATCTAAAACTTCAGAAAATGTAAGGAGTAAGTTAAAATGTATTGAAATAGGTGGAGTCCAAATAAAGGTAAAAAGATTCTTTAGGGAAGGAATGAACATACCAATAGAAATATACTGCATGGATAATTGATCAGGCCGAATACGAATGCCGCAAGCGTACGGATCAAGTATTATAATGGAGCTTTTAAAGCCCGAGTCGATCCCACGAGAAGTGTTTATCTAATTACAAGTTTAAGTGTTTCAAATTAACGACGTAAACACACACATTTAAAATTTTATTTTAAAAACGAGAAAATAAAACAAAAGACTCGATTTAAATTTTAAAAAGACAAAGAAAATGACAAAAAGGGTTTTTGATTTGGAAAATGTTGGAATTTATGCTTTCACTTAACCATTGTTTCATTAGTATTAAAATCGACGAAATAAAGATGCTAGTGTTACCAAAGTATCAGATTATACCCGATTCTCCAATTTTAGTTAACAACCTCTTCCGAGCGAAATTAACCCTAATTGATTAACATATCCACTATATCTCTATGGGGATACAATTTAACCAATTGCATTAAATTGTTGTGAGAATACTCTAAGGGTCACCTAGGGTAGATGTATATTCCTATAACACCTAAACGAGTATAGTCGAAACTATACAAATCTAGGGTATTAATTATCTTGATCTAGTTAGTACAATAATTTCTCAATAATTGCACCAACCATTTAACCATATCATATATTGATCAAGTACATGATAGTCAATAAAACACAATAATTAAAACATCTAAAACTTATTAACACATGCATCTTGCCATACAAAACAACATACTAATGAAACTTTGGTTAAGTTACTACATAAATTCTAACATAAAACTATTTAGCTCATAATAAAAGTAGTGTAGCAAAGAGATTTTTGTTCCATTACAACACAAACAAGGAAACTAAAGGAAGAAATTCAAAAGGATAGATAAAACCCTTGTAGAACAATTTTGAAATCTTCCATTTTTTTTTCCAAGTTCTTCTTTGATAACTTCTCTTTGTTCACCACCTTCACCCTTTCAATTTAACCTACAAAACAAATTAAAAACAAGTTAAAACAAAACCTAAAGATAAAAACCAGAGAGCTTCACGAGAGAGAAAGAGGAAGGAGGTTGAAGAGAGAGGTTGATAAGTGATAACTCCCAAAAATGAATGAATTCTATCATTTATCCTCTATTCCCATAATTCTCCACTAAGTTTCTCTCCACTAACTACTATTATAATAGTTATAATATATAATATTAGGTTTTAGATAAGTATTGGTATTAAACAAATCTAAAATGGTCAAAAGTTTTGGCCAAAAACTTCGAGAAAAACAAAACTCAACCGCCTCTGAAAATCTCTTCTATGCGACCGCATAGGCTATTTCTATGCGGTCGCATAGAAGAACCTTAGAACGGTACTAAGTATTCTGTGGCCACTTCGCGACTGCATGTATGGTTCTTCCAATTTTTGCTGCTCAGATCCTTGAACATTCTAGCCGTCTTGCACTTTGATCCCTTATCTTTGGATTAGTCCATTTCAGTTCCCAGATTTTGAACTTCATATCATTTAGGCCCTTACTAAATTGCAGTCAAAATCCTCCATCTTTTGGTCAAGTGCAATTCAGTCCTCAACTTCACAAAATTGTACACTTTTAGTCCTTTTTCTCCTCTTTAGCTCGTTTCTTCGTCTGGTCGGGATTTTTGCCTATAAAATCAAATAATACACAATTATGCATAGAATATGCTCAATTTCATCAATAATTATAAGTCAAAAGGTGTCCAATAAGTGTATAAACGCGCACTTATCACACCCCCAAACTTGAGCTCTTGCTCGTCTCGAGCAAGATTAACTTCTAACGCACAATCATGCAAATGTGAAAATGATCAATATAAGAGATGACTTGCCAGATATATAAAAGAGTTTTAAAATTGTCGATCAATTCACAACCATGCACCAAATAATGCTAACTTAAAATAAGTTTAGTTTGTCCAATGTTCGATCAGTATGTGTGTGCATAGTCATTTTCAATCAGCATCTAAAATAAGAAACAATCATCAAGACAGAAAAGGAATCAAATTAGCTCAATCCCAACCCTTAATGGTCAACTATATCCTTTCCCGCTCGTGAGATTCACACCTCCAAATATATGTTGCATTCTCACACCCCGGTGTACATTTATAGGTTGTTCTCAATCACTCTTTTCTTTTGAGTTCACACAGGTCAATTAGCAAGCATTTCAAATGAAGATAGAGTAACTGAACATGTAAGACCTCACAAAATAATATATAAACACTCAACTCTCATGTGTTTAGGATTAGATAACTGTTTCGCTCAATATCATTCCAATGACAGAGTTCTACCATAAGCTTGCATATTTTCTCATTCGCCACCACTTAGATCACATGTATTACATAAATCATAAGGTCTTTCCAGGATTAAAATGTGGCTTTAGGTTAAGGTGTGGAAAATATTTAGATAAGTGACTAAGAAGCCTCAAATATCAATCAGTGGAGTAAAAGTATTCAACTCAGCTTAACATAGATAAGATCTGTACACAATCCTATCCCTCCAAACAATAACTTCTCACTCATCATCAGTGCAAGTACAATCACCCTTTTTCTTTTGAATATCAGGAGGAATCATACATATAGATATGAAAATCAGCCTCCTCCACACACATTTTTTCTCCTGTCAATTTTTTTTTTTTTTACATAAAACTATTTACACCAACTATAGCACCACCTTCAATATTGATACCCCCAAACTTGTTTTTCTCGCTCACCCAATATTCAATATAATCAACAACACTCCACTAACTTTAAAGGCTGGATAAAGATATTATTTTTCTGGTTGAAAGCTTGTAATGTGGGTCTATCAAAGAAAATGTCAACAAGGCACAACGGGGTTGATCAAAGGAAAAAATTAATTCAGGGTAGGCTATTTGGCTAACGTGGTTATAACAAAAATGGCCTTAATCATATTCATGCCTGCATGTGTCAATGTGATCTTGAAGAGAATCAATGCAAGTTCTAGAGAAGTACAATCATGGAAGAATGTCACACAAGAAGAAGTAATGAGACTGTAATGAATGTGTCAGTCTGTAGGCTCAAAGTCTCACCAGGTTTTGTGTCTACACCGTCCAGTTACTACATCTTCAATGAAACTACTCAACTAATAAATACTCGATTTACATACACGGTCAGGTAAAGTGACAAAGAAAATTAATGTCCCAATCATTTCCACATCTAGATGACAATGAAACATGACTATTGTGCTCATTGAAACTCAAAATCTCACATGGACAAGCAATTTTTTCGAAAAATTTTAGCCCAAATAGCATATTTGGTTTACGCGCATGCATAGTTTATGAATCCATAAAAATTTCACACTCACACATTCCTATGCCGGCAAGGCCATCTAATATATCAACACACAATCACCAGTTCACACACAAACACACAAACACCCCCAAACTTAAAACTCACATTGTCCTCGATGTGAAAGAAAACAAGATAAAGAGGGTAGGGATAACGAAACTTCCCTGAGTTGTATATGTGAAGTGTACCCATGCTTATACTGGAGTTGTGATGGAAGTGAGTGACTGAATCAAAAACTTGGTCCAGGACCTGAAGCATCCAGAAGTGGCTGGGATATCAAAAATTCCCTACAAAAAATAGTTATATTAGTTTAGCAATATAAGAGTAAAAGCATTAAATACATAGAATAACAAAAAGTTAAACAGTAAGAAAGTTGGGTTGCCTCCCAACAAGCGCTTGGTTATAGTTGTTAGCTTGACTATAGGGCAGCTTTACTCCGTTTTAGCAAAAAGAACGGAGGACTCTTATTTCAAAAAGTCACCTCCCAGATATGGTTTTAGTCTTTACCCATTGACTGTGAAGTTCCCATTCCCTTCATGATGAAACTCAATCGCTCCATTTGAAAGAATTTTAACGATGGTGTATGGACCCAACCATCTAGAGCGAAGCTTTCCGGGGAACAAACGAAGTCTAGAATTATAAAGTAGAACTTGTTGCCCAACACTGAACTCCTGTTTCAGAATATGTTGATCATGCAATCTCTTCGTCTTCTCTTTATAGATTATGGCACTCTCATATGAATCAAGACGGAGTTCATCAAGCTCGTTTAATTGGAGCAATCTTTTTTCACCAACTAATTTCATATCGAAATTTAAAGCTTTGATTGCCCAATAAGCTCGATGTTCTAGTTCTACTGGGAGATGACAAGTTTTTCCAAATAGGAGTCGATATGGGGACATACCAATTGGTGTTTTAAATGCAGTACGGTATGCCCATAATGCATCGTCTAGTTTCCTAGACCAATCTTTTCTCGATGCATTAACCGTCAACTCGAGAATTCTTTTCAACTCCTTATTTGAAATCTCAACTTGGCCACTCATTTGTGAATGATATGGAGTGGCAACACGATGTTTCACCCCATACTTGACCATAAGTGAGGCGAATAGGCGATTGCAGAAATGTGAACCACCAACACGAATACGAATGCTGCAAGCGTACGGATCAAGTATTATAATGGAGCTTTTAAAGCCCGAGTCGATCCCACGAGAAGTGTTTATCTAATTATAAGTTTAAGTGTTTCAAATTAACGACGTAAACACACACATTTAAAATTTGATTTTAAAAACG
Organism: Osmanthus fragrans; assembly: GCA_019395295.1. NCBI lineage: Eukaryota > Viridiplantae > Streptophyta > Magnoliopsida > Lamiales > Oleaceae > Osmanthus > Osmanthus fragrans. The sequence continues at coordinate 12,416,336 of CM033347.1, read as the reverse complement.
AGAAAATAAAACAAAAGGCTCGATTTAAATTTTAAAAAGACAAAGAAAATGACAAAAAGGGTTTTTGATTTGGAAAATGTTGGAATTTATGCTTTCACTTAACCATTGTTTCATTAGTATTAAAATCGACGAAATAAAGATGCTAGTGTTACCAAAGTATCAGATTATACCCGATTCTCCAATTTTAGTTAACAACCTCTTCCGAGCGAAATTAACCCTAATTGATTAACATATCCACTATATCTCTATAGGGATACAATTTAATCAATTGCATTAAATTGTTGTGAGAATACTCTAAGGGTCACCTAGGGTAGATGTATATTCCTATAACACCTAAACGAGTATAGTCGAAACTATACAAATCTAGGGTTTTAATTATCTTGATCTAGTTAGTATAATAATTTCTCAATAATTGCACCAACCATTTAACCATATCATATATTGATCAAGTACATGATAGTCAATAAAACACAATAATTAAAACATCTAAAACTTATTAACACATGCATCTTGCCATACAAAACAACATACTAATGAAACTTTGGTTAAGTTACTACATAAATTCTAACATAAAACTATTTAGCTCATAATAAAAGTAGTGTAGCAAAGAGATTTTTGTTCCATTACAACACAAACAAGGAAACTAAAGGAAGAAATTCAAAAGGATAGATAAAACCCTTGTAGAACAATTTTGAAATCTTCCATTTTTTTCCAAGTTCTTCTTTGATAACTTCTCTTTGTTCACCACCTTCACCCTTTCAATTTAACCTACAAAACAAATTAAAAACAAGTTAAAACAAAACCTAAAGATAAAAACCAGAGAGCTTCACGAGAGAGAAAGAGGAAGGAGGTTGAAGAGAGAGGTTGATAAGTGATAACTCCCAAAAATGAATGAATTCTATCATTTATCCTCTATTCCCATAATTCTCCACTAAGTTTCTCTCCACTAACTACTATTATAATAGTTATAATATAATATTAGGTTTTAGATAAGTATTGGTATTAAACAAATCTAAAATGGTCAAAAGTTTTGGCCAAAAACTTCGAGAAAAACAAAACTCAACCGCCTCTGAAAATCTCTTCTATGCGACCGCATAGGCTATTTCTATGCGGTCGCATAGAAGAACCTTAGAACGGTACTAAGTATTCTGTGGCCACTTCGCGACCGCATAGGCAAAATGCATGCAGTCGCATGGTTCATCCAATTTTTGCTGCTCGGGTCCTTGAACATTCTGGCCGTCTTGCACTTTGATCCCTCATCTTTGGATTAGTCCATTTCAGTTCCCAGATTTTGAACTTCATATCATTTAGGCCCTTACTAAATTGTAGTCAAAGTCCTCCATCTTATGCAATATGTGCAATTCAGTCCTCAACTTCACAAAATTGTACACTTTTAGTCCTTTTTCTCCTCTTTAGCTCGTTTCTTCGTCTGGTCGGGGTTTTTGCCTATAAATCAAATAATACACAATTATGCATAGAATATGCTCAATTTCATCAATAATTATAAGCCAAAAAGTGTCCAATAAGTGTGTAAACGCACACTTATCAATAATAGAATCTTACAAGATCCTATAGACGCTCTATTAGGAACTGTTGTAGGAAACCTAGTTTATCAGAAGATAATATTTACAGTAAAACCAAATTATGCAATATTACTAAATGATAAAAATATTGACCAAAGTTTCAATCTATATTATAGGATTGGAAACCTAAAAATGTTAAGGAAAAGTAAGGCTATTAGCATTAGCATAAAATCAATTTTTGCTTTTAGCACTAGCCACCATAACAATCTAAAAAAATAACTGATAATATTATCATACATAAAGACTTTGAAGAACTAGCTGAAAATATACCTCCGAAAAAATACCAAAAACATGAAGTTACTATACTTGAACAAAAAATGCTTGATTTTCACAAACAAGTAAGAGAAATTAATAAGAAGAAATAGTGTCAGCTTAGAAGGAGAAAATTTTATTGCAAGATTCCCCTCCAGATAAGACTCTAAGATAAGCCAACTCAGAAAACTAAGTACTACTGGACCATCAAGATTGCAATATTATATCAAAACTAGATATGTAAATCAAGAAGGATACAAGAAAAACCTTCTTGTCCTGATAGATACTGGAGCAAATAAAAGTCATGTAAATGCTAAATTTGTTAGTCATTGAATAGACTTTGAATTACCAGAATCATACATATTCAACGATTATTTGGGAAATAATTTTGAAATAAGAAAATATATGAAATTCCCTCTTATATTTATAGGAAAGGATCAGAAAGAATATACTAAATAAAAAACTTTATATAAAGATGAATTATACGGAGTCGAACATTCACCTATACTATTAGAGATGAAATTCCTTGAACAATTCAATCCTTACAAACTTTGTCAAGGATATTTAAAGATAACAATTGATAATAATCCAATTATTATATCAAAAATAGATGAAAATATGAAATCATTGTTATCATGGAAAGAGTAATTAATACTAATCACGAGTCCATATATTGAAGTTACACTTAATATAAAAAGTTATTGTAGATGCTTACCTAGATACATGAAGTACAATAAGTTTATGTTTACCAAATGTACTACCATTTGAATACTGAAAATATAATTCAAAGAAGGTTGTCACCGCTACAACAGCAAGAGGAAATAAGGTAATATATAGCAAATATGCTACACAAGTATCTTTTCTAATATCCTTTAGAGAAGTATTTGTTAATACAATATATATGTCAACCACAATTGGATGTGATATTTTATTAGGACAAAATTTCCTATAAAAATATGCACCATTTACAAAATATATTGATAAATATATGTTCACGACTCCTTGTGCACACAAAATATTTATACCAAAAATAATTAAAGTTGTTAGTATAGCATATAGAGACATTAACCATCAGAGTTCCTTAACCCAGTGTGGTGGATGTTGGAGTACAGAAAAATTTAAATCAGTTACAATTTTAAAAATAATAACAGAAAATATGTTAGAAAAATTGAAAAAAGAAATTTCTGAAACTTATTCTGAAAATCCATTAGAAAAATGGAATACAAATAAGGTAAACGTAAAAATAGAACCGAACAATCCAGATACTATATTAAGAGTCAAACTAATGAAATATAATGTAGAAGATCAAAAAGAATTTAAGAATCAAATAAAAGAACTACTAGAGACCAAACTAATTAGGCCTAGTAAAAACCCACATAGCAATCCAGCCTTTATGGTTAGAAAACATAGTGAGATAAAAGGAGGAAAAGCTAGGATGGTGATAAATTATAAGAAATTAAATGAAGTTACAAAGTTTGATGGATATTATTTATCTAATAAGAATATCCTTATTAAACAAATACTGATTAAAAAGATGTTTTCAAAATTCGATTGTAAATCAAGGTTTTGACAAATCATGCTTACAGAAGAAAGTAAATCACAAACTGCATTTAGTACCCCTAGTCCGTTAGGACAATATGAATTGAATGTGATGCAATTTGGGTTGAAAAATGTACGACAAACATTTCAAAGAAGAATGGATGAGGTAATTAAACCTATCTCTCATTTCTATATTGTTTATATAGATGATTTACTTATTCATTCAAATGATATAAATGAACATATAGAACATCTTGAAAATTTTTATTATATTATGAAAAAACATGGTATTACACTTTCTCAAAAGAAAGTCGAAATAGCTAAAACAGAAATAGAATTTTTAGGATTATTTATAAAAGAAGGAGAATTGCAATTGCAATCTCATATTGATAAAAAATTTCAAGAATTTCCTAAAAAAATCAAAGATAAAAAACAGTTACAAAACTTCATTGGTATATTAAATTATATTGAAATATTCATTCAAAATTGTGCCAAGTTAAAAAATTATTTTCTTCCAAAGTTAAGAAAAATGTAATATGGTCTTGGGAAGAATAAGATTGTGAAAATATAAGGAAAGTAAAAGAGGAATTAAAAATTCTGCCTAAACTAGTAATTCCAAAAGAAGAAGATTTCTTTATACTTGAGACTGATGTTTAAGATAACTACTGGGGTGCAATATTAAAGGTAAAAAAGAATCATAAAGAATATAAATGCGAAAATAATTGTTCTTGTCCTGAAATACTTGCAGGTTACACATTAGGAACATTCAAAAAAGTTGAAACTAGATATGAGATGAACAGGAAAGAACTAATTGCTATAAAGCGAGGAGTCTAAATATATGAGGATTACTTATTACCAAAGAAGTTCTTAATAAAGACTGATAATACTCAAGTAAAAGCCTTTTTGAAAAATAATGTTGATTCATCTGTTGTTAATAGATATATTATTATAATTCAAATTTGGTTTTCTTATTTCAAATTTGATATTGAATATATAAAAAGTAAAACTAACTTTCTTCCTGATTATCTCAGTAGGGATGGAACTAGATCAACTGAAAACTAAAGTGCAGATACTTGAGATAAAAGTTTCATATTTGGAAACTCAAATTCAAAATATACAAGATAGTTTTCGAGGCAAAACAAATATAGCTCTTAAGGGAGGAGAAACTTGTACCAAGTCTAGTATCCCTCCATATGGACTAGTAAATACTAGCGCTCTCCCCGAAGATAAAGGGAAAGACAAGAAGATAGTAGGAACCCCTTCACAGGGAATACATAAACGTATTATTGGTAAAGTAGATACGAAAATTCCCAACAGGAAAGATACTCAAGATATCAAAATTGGCATAAGTAGCTCTTCACAGAGCCAAACTCTATCTAAGCTAACTATTAAAAATATACATCCAAATGATATTATCAAAATATGCCATGAGGCAAAATTTCCTTAAAAAGATAACTATGAAAAAGACATATTCTTTATTGTTATTTTTAATATCTTGTCTGATTGGTACTTGAAAATAGGAATGTGGATGAAAACTCTTCACTACGAAAAATACAACTAGATAAATTTTTATCCAGGAGCACTAGCCAACTGGATATGAAATTGCTTCGAGATAGGAAATATATTTTGTATCATATTCCACTCAGCAACCATGAAATGGGATTTTGTCCTTGAATTTATACATCCATCGTTCCATGTTATTAAAATGGGACTTACTAACCAACATTTTTTTACCAACCAATCAAAAAGTTGTTAAAAATGGTTATCAAGATATTATAAATATGATTGCATATAGAAGAGCAAAAGGATATAAATAAATATTTGAACATGTAACTCAGATTATTATTGAGAAAGAAAAAATATGAATTTATTCATATAAAGACCATATAATCTATTCTAATACAAGATTGCTACAAAGGAAGAAGATATATGTTATTTTGACCACTTGTTATCTAAGATAATCTCAAACTAAGTAAATGGATCAAAAGATATGGTAAAGGAACTGTGCAAGATACTCTAGGACTACAGTGACCACGATTATGAGTACTGCACAGTAGAAGATATGAGTCAAACATCTCTCACCAGTGAAGAATTTCCCGCGGAGTTCTTTGATTCGAAGATGGAAAAGTGACAAAAACAAGAAGTGACCTTTTATCACTACTTTAAATAAGAGATTTATTAAAGAAAAACTGTGGTCACTAGAAGACAAGATAATACAAAAAAGTCTCTATGATGATAATCACTCACCCACTTGTGGTTAAAGATGGTGAACAAATTCAAAAAGATAAGCTCCCCCCCCAACAAAAGATAGTGGAAAAATTAGTGGAGATAAAACTTTTTAGCTACCCAACAAAAAAAGATGACATACACCTGTCAAGATAAGATTCCCAAAAATTTCTATAGAAGGGGGCAAGAAGGATGAAGAAAGATATCTCGAAAAACCTGAAACACTCAGAATATCAAGAAACCATTACTTAGACTTTTGTAATCTGGATACACCACTTGTATTCAGAAATATTAGATAGCTTGAAGATAGCAAAGTTTGTAATAAGGTAATCACTTATGGAGTTCTAAACTTTATAAGGTGAATACCAAATGTATGTAAATATAGTTTGTAAGCATGTACTATTTCAATTTATGAATATTAAGATTAAGTTTGTTATGTTCAACAAAGCTTTCATAAAAGGATTTCGTTAAATTTCTCATGATTCCACGGTAGTGCAGATAGAGATTTTAAAATATTTTCAAAATATTGATTTTGAATGGATGTTAGTCATGCCAAAGTACCCGTCTTTGATAAGTTGTTTAGGAAAAAAATGCAGTTTTCTAACAAAATTGTAGCACATTGTATGTGAGTTCATCTTTTAAAGTTTCATTCTAAATAAGAACTTGTTTCTGGAAAGAGTTTGAATAGATGTGAAAACAAAGACTGGATACTGTGAGATATCGTCTGTGGAAACAAGACTAGTTCTCTAGAGTGAGAAATGCAACCTTAATTGAAAACCCTTTTACGGAAGCAGTTGTGGACCCAAATGATTTCAAAACATTTTAAATATTCATCTTATTCAGAAGATTGATTAAGTACATGCAAAGCAACTATAAAGACATACTAGAGAAAAAGTCTGACTACTTCTATTAATTACTGTAAGTTATTTGCATGCTTATGCTTTAATCTATGAACACTTCACAAGCATTCACATCCACTCCTAATGATGATTGTCTTAAATTATATTTAGATGAAAAATATGTTTCGTTTGTACTTAAATTAGCTGGAAAATCTGAAAATATACTTCTCGTAGGCCAAGAAAAACTTAAAGAAATATATCTTGACATAGATCATTATTGTAAGCATAATATAGGATTTGATCATGTAGGAACTAGTAGAGAGATAAAAAAAAAGGTTGAAGATATTATATCTAAATATAAAGATATAAAAGAAAAAGAAATTTCAGAAGGAATTGTTTTAGGATATATAACTAAGAAAGATCAGCTTGGAATCTTTGAAAAATTATTAAGATACGGAGAATATTTAGAACAATTTGAAAGACTTAAAAATATAAACATAAGTCCTGATTAATAAATAAAGAAAAGAGAAATATTGAAAAGTCTAAAAATTAGAAGATATAGGACACAATTTGCAAATATTAAAAGTAAGGGTAAAATAGTATTTTTAATAGTAAAGGCTATTATGGAAAATGACATTAGTTATTAGAATGTTTAAACAAATGACCCTGAAAATCGACCACCAGGGCCAGAGAGCTTCACCCAACTGAGCACGACATACAAATAAAATGGATCGACATTTCTTCAGGGACACAGTCTCGCGGTTGCATTATCTAATTTTGCACTCCAAAATTCTCTAATTTTTGTCTCTTCCATGTAAGTCCCTAACTTTGATTTTGTTAAGTTCAGTCATTCGAGTTTCATTCATATCCAAATCGATCCCACATCTTTCAAACGTGCTTTCTTTGGCCCTCTAACTTTTCTTTTCTTCATATTTTGTTCTTCAAGTTCTAGAATGTTCAAGTTGGTGCCCAAATTTCTCATTTCGTCCACTTTTGGTCTACAAACTCTTCAAATGTATAATTTGGTATCCAAAACTTGTGAATTCATCCAATCTAACACATTCAAAACTTACAATCAAATCCAAACTTCTCGATAGATCTTCAATTTTACCTTTTTACTTTTACGTAAATTTAAATGCCTAGATAAACGTGTAAAAACACTTATTCAACCAATAAGCACATCTGAAACTTAATGTTAGTGCCAATTCTATCTTAAAATGCATACATAATTAACAACGAAAAAAAATCAATAATTGGGTAGTTAATTATAACACTATGCAAAAGGTGTATCTCATGACAATTGTGGATTTGGAATCCTAGCCTCTGTACAATTTTAGTTCAAGATCCACATGGTGCATTACTATTTAGCACAAGTATGAACACGTGCAATTGATTTATCAGAAGCTAAAAAGAAATTAGTAGTGTCTGTGATTGTGATTGTAGCCCCTGTTTGATAGTCATTTTGGGGAGAAAATGTATTTTTGAATAGTTGATTGATAGAAAATGTGTGGTTAAAAATTAAGGAAAAGTTTTGGGTTTGCGTGTAATATTATTTTATTGAAAAATATGTGGTTGAAAAAAATAGAGAGAAATATACATTTTGGGAAAAATGGCTACCAAACAAGGACATAGTAAAGAAATGAAACAAAAGATATAAGCGTCGTGCAGTTAGACGAAGCACGAATATTGCATCCTGGAGGTGAAGGTCTATGGTCGAATTTTCTATTAAGGTCTATCTTGTAGAAATACTCAATTGGATTAGTGATCGATTTCTAAGTTACGTTGTAAACTTAATTAGTTACGTCCAATTATGTGGTTTGTTTTTTCTTGTAACCATCGTTTGGCAATAATGATAAATTATATCTCAATTGTATAGCATCATGCATATAAAATTTAAAAAAAGAAAAAGAAAAAAGATTAAGTCTCATACGAATCCATTCCAATATCCACACAGTGCATTACAATTTTAACACGCACATATATGTTAGAATTACATCACGATTATATAGAAGCTTGCTTTATTTTAAAAAAAAAATTGACCCTCTCATACGAATTCATCCCAAAATTCACATAGTAGTTTAGAATTGAATCTGAAATACGTTATAAGTACTATAAAAGTAATTTTTGATACCAATTTGTTGGGAGGATTTGATGAGTCTCAAACAAACTAAAGAGAATAATATTTATTATAGAAATTTAAGAGAATAAAATTGTACTATCAAAATTCAACTTTCACGATTCAAATTTTTTGTGATGATATCCTACATATGAGCAACATTTTTAAAAACTTTTGGTACATAAAAATTAATTGTTAATACTTGAATTTAAACACCCATTAAATTTCTAAATACATTAATAGAAATAAATTCATCTATATTAACACTAGATTCATGTAAATCAAGATTCATCAAATCTAGTTAATGTAAATATTAATTAATTGTACATGACAAGAATTTTATAGTATTTATTATATATTAAAAAATGAAAAGTAAAACATTATTGAAATAATTGAATTGCAGTAGGGTTAAAATCGTCTAAAAAGTAATTCACATTTCATGTTATATTCAATATATTATTAGAAGAAATTTAAGATAAGAAAATTGTATTCTCAAAACTCAACTTCTATTATTTGATTTTTTATTTTATTTTATGAAATACTACAAATGAGCAACCTATTTGTACTACATTTGATATATAAGAAATAATTGATAATACATGAATTTAAACATCCATTAGAATTCTTAGATACATGAATAGAAATGAATTTATTTATAATAATTCTTAATTCATGTAGATCGAGATTCATCAGCTAATAATGTGAATGTTAATTCATTGAGAATGAATAATATGAAATTTATACATGACAATGATTTTGTAGTTATCATTACATATTTAAAAATGTAAAGTAAGATATTATTGAAATAAAGTCGTCCAAAAAAATGTTTTTCTTCTTCATATTTGGTTTTTTAGGTTCCAGAATTTTCAAGTTGGTGCTCAAAGTTCTCACTTCGTCCACTTCTAGTCTCCAAACTCTCCAAATGTATAATTTGGTTTCCAAAACTTGTGAATTTATCCAATCTAACACATTTAAAACTTAGGCTCTGTTTGATTTGGTTTATTTGCCATGGAAGTAGGCAAAAAAAATTCATTTTCTTGGTTTTGACTGTTTTATTTGTCAAATTTGCCATGAAAATATTTGCCACCAACATTCTATGTACAACCTCTTGAAGCACAAGAGTAAGAATTTATTTTCTTATGATTTTAGTGAGAATTTATTTTTCACCTTGCTGGGGTTTTTTTTTTTTAAACTTTTTGGCAATGAAAACATATTCTAAATACAATAGTAAAAATATTTATCAATTTAATTGATAATTTGCATGAAAAACGAAGTCAAACGAACACCAAAAATTCATGAATTTTTTTTTTTATTTTTTACTTTTTGACAATCCAAACAAATTTTAATACAAATTGTAAAAAAATTTATCCAAAAAACAACTATTTGCATGAAAAACAAAGCCAAACAGATTAGGTGGAAAATTATAACAATCAAACACCATTAATTACAATTTTCTCTAAAACAAATTCTACGCAAATCACTTCCCTAACCAAACATTTTATTTGCCATCCATTTTTCATCTTTCTATCAAACGGACCCTTAGGGTCGGTTTGATTCGTTTAATTTGTCATTGAACTAGGAAAATATTTTCCTAATTCCTACTTTTGGCTGTTTGATTAGCCAAATTTGCCATGGAAAATGTTTGCTACCAACTTCTAATGTACAATCCCTTGAAACACGAAAGTAGGAAAATAATTTCTTATGATTTTGGTGAGAAATTATTTTCCACCTTTTTCGATTTTTTTATTTTTATTTTTTACTTTTTGGAAATGGAAACATATTCTAAATCCAATAGTAAAAATTTTTATCTATTTAATTGACAATTTGCATAAAAATGAAGCCAAACGAACATAAAAAAATTTATGAAAAAAAAAATAATATATATATATATATATATATATATATATTACTTTTTAGCAATCCAAACAAATTGTAATATAGATTGTAAAAAAATTATCCCAAAAAATAATCATTTGCATGAAAAATAAAGTCAAACGGATTAGGTGGAAAATTATACCAATCAAACACCATTAATTACAATTCCCTCTAAAACAAATTCTAGGCAAATCACTTCCCTGCCAAATATTTTATTTGCCATCCATTTTCCATCTTTCTATCAAACGAATCCTTACAATCAAATTCAAACTTCCCGATAGATCTTCAATTTTATCCTTTTACGTAAATTTAACAGCTCATTTGTTTCCCATTTTTCAACCCTAAAAATGAAAAATATGACCGTTATCAATCACATCCAACCACTATTTTTTACTTTTTATCTCTTGTGTGGGGCCCATAACGATTATAATTTTCATTCTCATTCTTCTAAAAATAGAAATAAAACGGGGCCTAAATGTATAAATAAACGTGTAAAAAATACTTATTCAACTATATAAGCACATCTAAAAATTAATGTTAAAGCCAATTCTATCTTAAAATGCATATTCATAATTAACAACAAAAGAATCAATAGCTAAAATGTCAATTATAACATTATGCAAAAGGTTAATCTAATAACAATTAATGATTTCGGAATCCTAGCCCCTCATACATTTTTAGTCCAATATCCACTCAGTGCATTTCTGTTTAACACGAGTATAAACACGTATGCAATTGATTTATTAGAAGCAGAAAAGGGAAATAGTAGTGTTTGTGATTGTACTGAAAGAATTGATTTATCAGAAGCAGAAGAGGGAATTAGTAATAACAATTTGATTTATCATGCAGTTAGATGAAATAGCAAGAATGCTGCATCTTATAGGTGATGGTCCATGGCCTAATTTTTTGTTGAGGTCTATTCTATAGAAATACTCAGTTGGATCAATGATTGATTTCTAAGTTTCGTTGTAAACTTAATTAGTTACTTCCAATTAGTTGGTTTATTTTCTCTCTTAACCTTTGTTTGGCAATATTCCATTAATTTTCGACGAGATCCTTAATGATAAAATTATATCTCAATTGTATAGCATCAAACATATATATATAAAATTGAATTCGTACGAATCCATTCCAAGACCCACGCACATATATATTATAATCACATTACAATTGTATAGAAGCATACTTTTTTCAAAAAAATATTGACCCTTTCATACGAATTCATCCCAAAATTCACATAGTGCTTTGCAATTTAATACAACTATGAACACACATATATACATACTAGTCAGCGTTGAATGTGTATTGCACGTTATTTTAAAACACTTTATAGGTGTTGTAAAAATTAATTGATATCAATTTGTTTGGAGGATTTGATGTGTGTTAAACGAACTGAAGAAAATAAAATTTAAGATAGAAATTTAAAAGAATAAAATTGTACTCTTAAAACTCAACTTCTACAGTTCTTTTTTTTTATGATGATGAAATATCACAAATGAGCAACATTTATATACTACATTTTGAACATAAGAATTAATTTCTAATACATGAATTTAAAAATCGAATAAAATTTCAAGTTACATGAATAGAAATAAATTCATCTATAATAACTCTAGATTCATCAAGTCAAAATTCATTGAGTATAGATTAATGTGAATGTTAATTAATTGAAAATTAATAACACTAAGGTAGTGTTTGATTGTGGTAGAATTGGGTGGAAAATGAAAAGGTTTGAACATTTTCCTTTTCCACCCTTAATTTTGGCGTTTGATTTCATAACTTTTTCATGGAATTCATATTCACCCATTTTCTAGGTACAACCATTTAAAACACATTTTCCACCTTTCATTTTCTCATGGATTTGGTGGAAAAGTGTTTTTCATCTCTTTTTTTTTTAAAACTTTTTGGCAATGGAAACATATTCTAAATCCAATGGTAAAAAATTTTAATCATTTAATTGATAATTTGCATGAAAAATAAAGACAAATGAACACAAAAAAATTTCAAAATTTTTTTTTCAAAATTTTTTGTTTGTTTTTTTGCAATCCAAACAAATTTTAATACAGATTGTAAAAATATTTACCCCAAAAAATAATAGTTTGCATGAAAAACAAAAATCAAACGGATTAGGTGGAAAATTATACCAATCAAACACTATTAATTACAATTTCCTCTAAAACAAATTTTAGGCAATTCAATTCTCTGCCATTCATTTTCTTTCCACCCTTACAATCAAACGAACCCTACATTCATACATGACGAAAATTTTGTAGTGTTTATTATATATTAAAAAACGAAAAGTAAGATATTTTTGAAATAATTAAATTCTAGTAAATTAAATTGTCCAACAAATTATTCTCCCTTAATATTATATTTAATATATTATAAAAGAAATGTAAGAGAACAACTTGTACTTTCAAAATTCAATTTCCATGATTTAAATTATTTGTGATGATCAAATACTACAAATGAACAACTTTTTTATACTACATTTATATAAGAATTAATTGTTGGTACATAAATTTAAATACCCATTAAAATTTTTATATACATGGATAGAAATAAATTTATTTATAGTAATTATTGATTAATATAGATCAAGATTCATCAAGTCAAGATTCTTTGATTTTAGATTAATGTGAATGTTAATTCATTGAGAATTAATAACACAAAATTGATATATGACAATGATTATGTAATATTTATTACATATTGAAAAATGAAAAATAATGTATTATTGAAATAATTGAATTGCAATATGGTTAAAATCGTCAAAAAAATGATTATCATTTGATGTGATTTTAATATATTATATATTAGAATTACATCTAAATTGTAGAGAAGTTGTATTCTTTATTCTTAGTACAAACTTCTAACATTTTTTTCACAAGTCAACCATTTAAATGTTACCAAATTTCCTCTAATTAACTTAATTTGGAGGATGAAGCTAACCTGTACTCTCTTTTTTTTCTCTCCCCAACACCCAATGAGAAATTGCCATGTGGATCCCTGTAATATGTACAAATTTCGTGTACACATAGTATTTCTCTATTTGGAATTGGCCCTTGTCAACAACCCTTACCTCCAGTTCCCGCCATTGATCCTCGTACAAGTGACAACCTCTAACCCTCTTCCTCATGGCCCCTTGAAAGTCTTAAGATTGTTAATTTGATGGGTAAATAGCACAAACCGTCAATACTTTTCAATGTTATTATGAAAAAGGTTCATACCTTTCATTTTTTAATATTTTCACCCATATTTCTACCTTTCATTATGCAGAATGTCCTTTTCATCCATTTTTTTTATGATTTTACCCTCATATTCAACTAAAACAAGAAGAAAATAAAAGAAAAATAAAGAACTAATTGCAATTATAGTCCTAATTTTTAAAAAATTACAAATCTATCACAAATATAGCCACCCTACCACTTCCAAGAAAAATTTCCTTCCAATACCCATTCTATCTTCTACCGTCCACTCCTCAATCCCCCAAACCGAGCCATTAACAAGACTCGCCTACCAAAATCAAATTAACTTAATTTTACGGTAAATTTGTATATTAGTTATTTCAATTTCCGATTGTTGTTTTGTAGGTTTAATGCATTGTGTCGAAGAAATTGAAAGAGCAAAAGGAAATTAGCTTGAAAAGAACTATGGTATGGAAGGAGCCTCCAGATAGCAAGCACCGGAAAGTTCCAGTTCTTTATTATCTTTCTAGAAATGGGCAACTCCAACATTCCCATTTCATGGAGGTTCCTCTTTCCTCTATTCAAGGCCTCTATCTTCTACCATCCACTTCCCAATCCGCATATTGGTCTATCTCTCCAAGAAACTTTTTCTTCCAATCCATACTATTGGTACTAGAACTAAACCCCTTTTCCTCTTTCACGTCCTCAACTTTGTCAATCTCATTATCCGAAGTTCTAATAGCTACAGAACCCATGTATTTGTTGTAATTTCATCTAATACTTGTGCAACAATGCTTTCGAAAATAAGAACCCAGATGAATCTTTGGATTCAACATGGGCAGTGCAGTTTTATGAAAATTCCATTAGAACGTAGCAAGGCTGTTGCTTCCATGGGTTTATTTTTCTGTATTTATTGGTTTCAAATGAAACGATTTACACAAACTTATTTTATAGATATGGAAAATGTAAAATTGGAAACTTACCATTACAGGACTATGGTTGGGTGAAAGTGGTTCTCTGGGGGGTGGAAGTGGTTGGATGGCTATATTTGTGACTGATTTGTAATTTATTGAAAATTTGGGACTATGATTGCAATTAGTTTTTTTCGTTTATTTGAATAGGAGGGTAAAATCGTAAAAAATTGATGAAAATGACCTTTTGCACAATGAAATTTGAAAATATGAGTGAAATGCCAAAAAATGAAAGGTAAAGATGTTTTTTTTTACAATAACATTGAAATCTATGGACGTTTTGTGCATTTTATCCTTAATTTGATCATTGTTAACTTGGTCACATCTATTGTCCTACTTTCGATTCTTTTCTTAATTTAATCTTTTCCTCGTTTTTTAAGTTTGCTTTTTATATTTACATTTTGGTAATTTAATTTCACCACTTCTCATTAATTTGACCTTTATTTTTTAAAACTTATTTTTCCTCAAACTAATTTTCAATTATATGTTTTATCAGACTTACAATTTTTACTATACATTCATCATTTTTTTTTTATCAAAATCTATTAAATTCCCGTTTGAGCTTCATTTTTTAAAAATTCATTTTTTTCTGAATTCATTTTCAATTACATATTCTTCCAATAAAATAATTTTATACATAAATACAAAACTACCCCATACTTTTTAACCACATATTCCCAAAAAAATTAATATTACAAATTTTTTTTTTGTTTTTCAAAGAATGGGCTCAAGTAAACATTAGTTCTTAAAATTGGACCAATTCGATGGGAAAAATAGGGAACAAGAGCGAAATTCGGTCTAATCATATGAGAAAAATCGGTGCAAAACTCAGAACTTGTCCGATTCAATCGAGTACCGACGAACCGGTCACAATTTTTACGAGCTCCACTATATTTTTGTAATTAAAAAAAAAAAAAAAAAATTTAAGGTTGGATGAAGAAGAGAAGTTTGACTCCATTTCTCCTAGTGCATAATAGTCATCTGAGTTCCGACGAAGTCCTTGTTTACGGGCATAACATTCAAATTCAAAATAATCTTAAGCAAATATAAGCATTTGATGTTTGCATATACGAATCCTTATGTGACAGTGAGAAAGAAGAGGCGGCAACGAGAATTTGAAAATCTAAAAGACAAGCATACAGCCGCGAATGAATTTATGTCGAACAAAAAGTAGGCGGCTACAAATTAATTGAATTTAAAATTGGAATGACTTTTATTCATTGTAAGGTTTTTGATATATGGGCTGTAAAAAATTGTTTTGGACAGAAATTGTTGGAAAAATTCCACATATGGGGCTACACGTGTATATATTAAAATGTGTGATGCTATCTTTAAAGTTTAGTCAATAAAATGATCCATTAAAATTGATTTTAGACTAATATGTATTAAATGTTGTAGGAATAAAGTGTAGAGACAAAATAGTTATTTTAAATTGATGAGAGGCCAATTTAGAATAATTGAAAGATAATAATTGTCAAAATTCAGTTATTTATTTATTATGAGTCATGGTCCCTAAAAGAACGTAAGTTTTATCCATCTCTTTGTATCCCCATCAGCAGAAGAGAATTCTAAGGAATTACGTATCTATTGGAAGATCATAACTCATTCAAGTAATCACATCTATGGATCAATGTACGCTTCCGCTTATTATTCTCAATGATTTCAACGTGGAGAGTTTATAATATTCTGACATAAATTGCTATATAAATAAAAAAATGTTAAATAATTGATTTTAAAATGCTATTTTAAATAATAGAAAAGTTTCAATATAATATATAATTCTATTCTATTTATTTATTTATTATTTTTATTTTAGATTAACTCCAGTTTGATCTTACTTCGACCATTTGACCCTTAAACTTTTACATTTTTCAGATCAATGACCAGGCCGACTTTCAAAAAATTGGTAAAATATATATATATTTTTAATACAAATCAAGCCTATGTTCGACAGCCTTTTTTTTTTTTTTTTTTGTAGAATTAGTTTTTGAATAGTAAATTTTTGGAATGTATAGCTAAAAAGTAAGAGAATTTTTTGAGTTTACGTAAATAATATTTTATTGTAAGAATATGTGATTAAAAATAAGTATGAAAAAAAAGAGTTTTGATAAAATGGTGGTCAAACAAGGGTTAAAATGTAACGAATTTGTTACCATTTATCGAGTTAATTATTTCAACAATCACTGAATTTTACAATGTGTCACGTTTTACTAACCAAACTTTCAGTTGCACCCAATAACTCACTAAATATTGGTGGAACTGCACTTCATCACTCACCGTCTTCATTTCATCCACACAGTTTGCTTACGTGGAGGACGGCGTTGCCATTTGGAAGTTAACTATGTCATGTTATGAAGAGTTAATTGTTTCAACAATCACTGAACTTTGCAATGTGTCAGGTTTCACTAATCGAACTTTCAGTTACATCCGATGACTTACTAAACTTTGGTGGAACTGCACTCCATCACTCATCATCTTCAGTTGGGGTTAGGGTTCGTTCAATTTGTGCGAACGCTACCCTAAATTGTTCTGAAATTGAAGCCCGGTAAAGGAGATTCTTGAAACCGTTGAAATGGAGAAAGCAAAGGAAGGTAAGTCTGAGGTTTTCCCCATATTGTTTATACGGTAATGTCATTGCTTGCTGCTGGCTTCTTGTTCGAAGTGCAATTGTTTGAAATCACTAGTTTTGTTGGGGAAAGATATTGGTGGTGTGTTACAGTTCAAGAGTAGCAGCCAACTTGAGGAAAATCTCAGACTTACCTTCCTTTGCTTTCTCCATTTCAACGGTTTCAAGAATCTCCCTTGTCGGGCATATTCATTTCGATTGCAGTAAGTTAACTGTCAAATGACAATGTCGTCCTCCACGTAGGCAAACAGTGTGGATGGAATGAAGACGGTGAGTGATGGAGTGCAGTTCCACCAAAGTTCAGTGAGTTATTGGGTGCAATCGAAAGTTCGATTAGTGAAACGTGACACATTGTAAAGTTCAGTGACTGTTGAAACAATTAACTCCCATTTTATCTTAGGGTTAAAAGTTCATTTATAAGAAAATATTTTTTGGAGTTATAAATGAAATTTCCGTGAAATCTGCACTGAGAAAAAATGGTAGCATTGGTAAACAATTTCTGTTGTCATCATCTCACACACAAACTCCTATCTTCCATTTCCTCTCTCCGCAACCTCCCACACCCTTCCTCTCCATTCACAAGAGGGGCATTGAAATTCCCAAGTAGCCCATCTCGACGCACACATACTCTATCAGCAGCCATTCACATTCACAGCGGTCGCTTCACTTGGGACGACGTCTTCAACCTCGCTGAACCCCAGCAAAATGAATCTTCTGACCTCCACGGCTATTTCGAAAAAGTCAAACTCTGCAATCGAAACTCTGTAATGTTCGAACGCCCCCATTCATTTACTTGCATTTGCTCACATATTCTATAATTCCACTGCATTCTTAATTGTCGGGTTCATTGCAGGAGAAGCAGTGTGAGTTTATCCCTTTTGTACTTGACAAACGAATTTTGGGATATGTTCATAATAGGTAACAATGCCTTTTGCACACCATTCTTTCTAGGCCCTCTAACAACATGGAGTGGGCCGAGTTTAAAATAACATTAAGGGGTATTTAGTATTGATTTTGAAGATCAATTCTCATTTTCAATCACACATTCTTCAATAAAATAATATTTTTCATTACATCAATAACTTTTCCTCATTTTTCAACCATACATTTCCCATCATATCACTATTCAAAAATCAATTCTTAACTCAAAAATCAATACCAAACACCCTCTAGATCAGCTCGGACCCCACCCCCAGGGCTGTGTACAAAATTATACACAAAAGGCTGTACAAACAGCCATTTTCTAATATATATCTCATTTCCAGTTTAGTATTTAAATAGAGGCAATATTATTTGGGTTCAAAATTTAATTTCCGTAGAATTTCTTCGTAATATGTGATTCTCTAGTTCGCTAATATTTTACCATCAAGTAATTGATTTCATAGATGGTGTAACGAAGTAGAACTCACCTTAAAACCGGTTTAACGAGATTGCAAGGGAGAGTTCCCAAGATCTTATGAGGCCACAAGGCAGGAGTTACATGAGCAATTGGGGATACAATTAGGTCGTTACAGATGGCTATCCTCAGGCCAATTTTATGTTTTGGGGCTAACTATAAAATTAACTGTTAGAATTTGGACTACAGGTCAAGAACCTCATAACTGATTGGGAAGTTTATGCACTGGTTCCTTTCTGATCCTAAAAATGCAATTGTGGATTTGTAAAGTTTGTTTGTGAGTCCAGCTTGAATGGAATTCTATGTTTGATTTTCACACGATGTCATCATTTATTTCTTTGATTGATATTATTACTTTTTTATGTCATCTGCAGATTTGCTGCCAATTTGAGGAGGTTTGATGATTTGATTATTCTCCCAGATGACACTAGTTATGGTGGCAATTTTGGCTGCTACATCACATTACATCCGAGGATAAGGACGATCGAGGATAGAACTAGTGCTCTTGAATATGTAATCAAGTGCTTGGGTGAAGAGAAGCTTGTTCCAGGTATACGAAATGAGGTACTTATTTTGATCACTGACTAATGTAATTTATCGTTTGTCACTCTTGATGGTCCTATCAGAGTTTTTGTGGGTCGCTAGTCGCATGAACCATGTCCTTTTATATGATGACTTTGATTTATGTTCACCGTAATCAGCTATATCCTGTCAAATCTTCTTTTGGGGTGCCGGAATATTTTTCGCTGGAACGTGCAGCTGCTCCATATTTTGGAATAAAGGTGCCCCTCCTCCATGACAATATCATAATTTACTTTCTGTAGGGTTTTGGGGTGGCCAAGGATTATATGACTTTGATTACCATTTTCTAATGTAAATAAATTTTAAGTAATGTCATTGATGGTTATTCATTAATGCTGCTGTATTTAGCATAATTAGAGAGGGATGTTTGTATTTGACTAATTCCTATTTCCATACTTGTTTCAATCTACAAAAGCAGAGGAGCAGCATTGTAATTGTGCAAGTACACGTGTCTTACCTTGATCTGTTTATTTTATTTTTTTATTTGCTCGTTTTCTTCTTTTTCCTTCTTAAATTACTTATGTCATGATTTGTAATTTTCTGATACTTTATTTGGGGAAAATAGTATCCCTTCAGCTTTGCCAATCTTATTGATTACCCCATGCGTTTTTTAAATAGATAAATCGAACCTTGTGGTTTTGAAACACTTGCAAATTATCTCTGAACCAGCAAAACTTTAGCTAACCACACTGGCATAATGTGTAGGATTTGTTGGTTCATTTTGCAGGGTTTTTAAAACCATGAATGGGGGATTAGTCTATTACAAAATGATCAGGGTGTCAGTAAGATTTGCAAACTACAGTGGTTTAATTTGCATTTTCTGTTTTTCTTGGGTTGAAGAATATTAGATTGGATAGGTGCATTTGTTGCTAGTAAATGAAATCTAACGTATTATGCATTTATAATTTCCTTGGATGGTACATATGTGACATAGGTTTATGGAGTTCTAATGAATGGCTATGTTGAAAGAGATGGGCAGAAGTATCTATGGATAGGGAAGAGAAGTGAAGTAAAATCCACCTACCCTGGGATGCTTGATCAGCTAGTTGCTGGAGGGCTGGTACGTGACAACCTTCTACATTATGTTTTCTTTCTGATTTTTGGATATATTAATGTAAGATTTAATGATGTATCGAGGATTGATCTGTTCATTCTTGCGTTTGAACTTTTGGCACACATTTTCTCAGTGGTTCTTAATGATATGCTATGCATTTTGCTCATTGGAAAACTAGTTCTTGGATCCTCTTTTCTCATACTGATACTGAAAAAGCACATTCTCTTACTGCTCCCCACCTAGAAAGTTATTCTTTTGATTTTTCACGAATATATTCACAGCCGCATGGGATCTCTTGTGGAGAGAATCTTGTGAAGGAATGCAAAGAGGAAGCAGGGATACCTAGATCGATTTCTAGTGGGTAAGTTTTTCAATTCATCATATTTGTTGTCCCACTGCAGTAACACACAGAATATAACCTTTACAAAGAAATATATAGGTCTTTTTTTTGCCAAAAAACCATATCATCACCTGTTCTTTTTTATTGTTCCTGGCCCTGGAGGAATTATTACTTAAAGATGCCAGATGTTTTATTATACTCAGAGCTACAGCAGTTGGAGCTGTTTCCTACATGGATATTGACGGATATAGATTCAAGAGAGATGTTCTCTTTTGTTACGATCTAAAGCTTCCAGAAGGCTTTATCCCAAAGAATGAGGGTAAGGCCATCAATATTCTTGACCGCTGTCCTCCAGAAATAATAGAAATAAAAAAGACTTAACAAGACGTTTGCTAGCTACTTTAGATTCTAATATGGATCCAATAATAAAAGTTTGATCTATATTTTAGAAACTTCATCTCCTCAATTTAGTAGTTATTCTCAGTTAATATTATAGCAGCTACAGTGCTTTCTTTTGAAGCTTCTCAATATATATTCTCTTGTAAATGGCAGATGGAGAGGTGGAAAGCTTTAAATTAGTTCCTGTGACAAATGTTGCAAATATAATAAGGAGGACACAGTTTTTCAAAGCAAATTGCAATCTTGTCATTATCGATTTCCTATTTCGCCATGGGTATGATATCATTGCATAATCTTTCACTTGCTTTCAATACATAGTGATGCATAAGTAAAATAGAACTATAGAATGTAGTTTATTCTATTAATCATATATGTGTTATTCTGCTATTATATTTGTAGAGGAAATCAAATCACATGCCATTAGGATTTAATTAATTGTATTCAAATTGTTATTAGGAATAGGAAAATTATTCTCTCATCCTTTTTTACATGGTATCAGAGTGAGAGGACTAATTCTGCCTTATGGTTGATAACAAGACAACCATGACAGGCAACAACTCCATCTCTGCAACTTCTGACTAGTCCCAGGTCGAGCATCCAACTCACGGCAACTTCTGGTTCGTTCCCGACCGGGATTTCAACTCCAGCTTCTCCAATCTCTGTCGCCTCTTTTTTCGGTAGTGACACAGCTTCCCTTCACATTACAGCCCACAAATTAGATGGTAAAAAATATTTGCAGTGGGCCCAATCCGTCAAAATCGTTATTTGTGGCCAAGGAAAACTTGGCTACATCGCCGATGAAATTCCTGCTCCTAACCCTACCAATCCCACGTACATGATTTAGCTGGCCGAGAGCTCTATTGTCCTCGCCTGACTTTTTAATTCGATGGAGCCCAAAGTCAGTCGTCGATTTCTCTTCTTCAAAACAGCCAAAGAAGTCTGGGATGCTGCTCGCCGTATGTACTCTGATCTTGGAAACGCTTCCCAGATCTTTTAACTTCGCTCCAAATTGAAAGAGATGAAACAAGGCTCTAATTCTGTAACTCAGTATTTCTCTGATCTTCAAGATGTTTGGTAAGAACTTGTTCTCTTCTTTGAAGATGATTCCTCCTGCGCTAGGTGTAGTGTCAAACAGCGGCGCAACCTTGAAAAAGATCGAGTTTATGACTTTTTTGCTAGTCTTAATCGTAATTTAGATGAGGTACGAGGTCGTGTGGTGGCACGAGATCCGCTTCCTTCCACAGAGGAAGCTTTTGTTGAGGTTGGCTGTGAAGAGGGCCATTGAAAGGTGATGTTAGTAGATGATCCACCACTACTTATATTTGCACCAAAAGGATCAGCCTTGGTATCCAAAAGTTCCTTTTCCAATGGGCGACTAATCCTGACCAACGCATGAGCAAGCATGTAGAACGACCATGGTGTGATCATTGTAACCGTCATGGCCATATTTGAGAGAAGTGTTGGTAGCTGCACGACAAACTAGTCAATTGGCAACCTCGAAAACAAATTGATGGGGCGAACCTACCAGGCCCAATTAGGGCAAGACAAGGCTGAATACATTGACCCTTCTGCACCATTCAGCAAAGAACAAATTGAGCACCTATGTTGCCTCCTCAATCAGTCATCCTCCAATCCTTCATCAGGTTCTACAATTGGATCATGCTCTATGACTCAATCTGGTAACTTTCATTTAGCCTTACATTCTTCAATTCAATCTAAGGACCCTTAGATCATTGATTTAGGTGCCTCTGATCATATGACAGGTGGATCTAATCTTTTTTATTCCTCTATTCCTTGTTCTAATCATACCATTGTTAAAATTGCTAATGGATCTTTAACTCCTGTTGTTGGGATTGGTACCATTAGACTCTCTCAGAATCTTGTTCTTAAATCTGTCCTTCATGTTCCTTCCTTAAAATTCTGTTAGTAAAATCACTAGTGATAACTATTGTGCTGCTAAATTCTTGTCTTTGTCATGTCAATCTCATGAACTATATGTGTTATTCTGCTATTATATTTGTAGAGGAAATCAAATCACATGCCATTAGGATTTAATTAATTGTATTCAAATTGTTATTAGGAATAGGAAAATTATTCTCTCATCCTTTTTTACATGGTATCAGAGTGAGAGGACTAATTCTGCCTTATGGTTGATAACAAGACAACCATGACAGGCAACAACTCCATCTCTGCAACTTCTGACTAGTCCCAGGTCGAGCATCCAACTCACGGCAACTTCTGGTTCGTTCCCGACCGGGATTTCAACTCCAGCTTCTCCAATCTCTGTCGCCTCTTTTTTCGGTAGTGACACAGCTTCCCTTCACATTACAGCCCACAAATTAGATGGTAAAAAATATTTGCAGTGGGCCCAATCCGTCAAAATCGTTATTTGTGGCCAAGGAAAACTTGGCTACATCGCCGATGAAATTCCTGCTCCTAACCCTACCAATCCCACGTACATGATTTAGCTGGCCGAGAGCTCTATTGTCCTCGCCTGACTTTTTAATTCGATGGAGCCCAAAGTCAGTCGTCGATTTCTCTTCTTCAAAACAGCCAAAGAAGTCTGGGATGCTGCTCGCCGTATGTACTCTGATCTTGGAAACGCTTCCCAGATCTTTTAACTTCGCTCCAAATTGAAAGAGATGAAACAAGGCTCTAATTCTGTAACTCAGTATTTCTCTGATCTTCAAGATGTTTGGTAAGAACTTGTTCTCTTCTTTGAAGATGATTCCTCCTGCGCTAGGTGTAGTGTCAAACAGCGGCGCAACCTTGAAAAAGATCGAGTTTATGACTTTTTTGCTAGTCTTAATCGTAATTTAGATGAGGTACGAGGTCGTGTGGTGGCACGAGATCCGCTTCCTTCCACAGAGGAAGCTTTTGTTGAGGTTGGCTGTGAAGAGGGCCATTGAAAGGTGATGTTAGTAGATGATCCACCACTACTTATATTTGCACCAAAAGGATCAGCCTTGGTATCCAAAAGTTCCTTTTCCAATGGGCGACTAATCCTGACCAACGCATGAGCAAGCATGTAGAACGACCATGGTGTGATCATTGTAACCGTCATGGCCATATTTGAGAGAAGTGTTGGTAGCTGCACGACAAACTAGTCAATTGGCAACCTCGAAAACAAATTGATGGGGCGAACCTACCAGGCCCAATTAGGGCAAGACAAGGCTGAATACATTGACCCTTCTGCACCATTCAGCAAAGAACAAATTGAGCACCTATGTTGCCTCCTCAATCAGTCATCCTCCAATCCTTCATCAGGTTCTACAATTGGATCATGCTCTATGACTCAATCTGGTAACTTTCATTTAGCCTTACATTCTTCAATTCAATCTAAGGACCCTTAGATCATTGATTTAGGTGCCTCTGATCATATGACAGGTGGATCTAATCTTTTTTATTCCTCTATTCCTTGTTCTAATCATACCATTGTTAAAATTGCTAATGGATCTTTAACTCCTGTTGTTGGGATTGGTACCATTAGACTCTCTCAGAATCTTGTTCTTAAATCTGTCCTTCATGTTCCTTCCTTAAAATTCTGTTAGTAAAATCACTAGTGATAACTATTGTGCTGCTAAATTCTTGTCTTTGTCATGTCAATCTCATGAACTATTATCGGGGAAGACGATTGACAGTGCTAAGGTTCATGATGGTCTTTATTACTTTGACAGTGATTTTTCAAGGCATCAACAAACTGTTGCTTCTCTTTCTATTTCTAGTAATAGGGAAATAATGTCATGACACTATAGACTTGACCATCCTAGTTACTCATATTTGAAATATCTGTTCCCATCGTTATTCAATAATAAAAATTCTATTTCATTTGATTATGAAATTTGTCAGCTTGCCAAACATACTCACACTTCATTTCCTCCAAGAACATATTTACCAACCATACCATTTTCTTTAATCCATAGTGACATATGGGGACCATCAAAAATCACAACTTCTAACGGCAAAAAATGGTTATCACATTTATTGATGATCACACATGTACTACATGGGTTTATCTTATTCATAAAAAATTTGAAACATGTCAAATATTTTAAACTTTCCACAAAATGATTCAAACCCAATTCCAGACTCATATCCAAATTCTTAGAACAGACAATGGCAAAGAATATTTCAATTCTATCCTTGGTGACTACCTGTTGAAAAATGGGATTATCCATCAAAGTTCGTGTGTTGACACTCCACAACAAAATGGAGTTTCCGAAAGAAAAAATCGTCATTTATTAGAGGTAGCTCGTGCTCTCATGTTTACCATGAATGTCCCAAAATATTTATGGGGAGATGCTATTTTAACTGCCACCTATCTCATAAATTGCCTACCAAATCGCTCAATAAATTTCAAAAATCCTCTATTTGTTCTCACCAAAAACTACCTAATAATGTCCAACTCAAATGCTCTCCCTTTAAACACCTTTGGATGTACAACTTTTGTCCACATCCATAATCATGATAGAAGAAAACTTGATCCCCGTGCTCTCAAGACTATCTTCATTGGATACTCTCCAACCCAGAAAGGTTATCGATTCTACTGTCCAAAAAATAAGAAAACTTATGTCTCTTGTGACGTTACTTTCTTTGAAGATACTCCTTATTTCTCTCCAACTTCGCTTCAGGGGAAGAATCAGGATAAAGAAGCTTGTTGGCCATGGGACACTCTAGACTTGCCATTACTAGGAGTTCCAATAAATGAGCCAAGTGTTCCAAAAGAAGATCAACCATCTAACAGTATACCAGTACTGGAAACAAGAAAAGAATTGACTATGCCTAATCAGAAAGAGTTACATGTCTACTCTAGAAGGAAGGTCTCCTAAGGAAATAAAGACATCATGAATCCTACTCATAGTCAAGAAGTCGAACCGATGGTAGAACCTCATTTGCCAAATGTGTCAGGTAATTTGAGTCCCACTTTTGATTTAGATGTTCCAATAGCAATTAGAAAGGGTGTTAGATCTTGTACTCAACATCCTATATCCAAGTTCATCTCCTATTCCAATCTAACATCTTCATTTCGTGATTTTACTTCAAATATGTCAAGTGTTATATTTCTCAGGTCTATTGAGGAGGCATTAACTATCCCTGAATGGAAATCTGCAGTATTCGAAGAGATGCGAGCCCTTAAACAAAATAATACTTAGAGTTTGGTTAAATTACCATAAGAAAAAAGCATTGTAGGGTGCAAATGGGTGTTCACAGTAAAGTATAAGGCTAATGGCTTTGTAGAAAGATATAAGACACGTTTGGTTGCAAAGGTTTTACACAAACCTATGGGAATGTTTACACTAAAACATTTGCCCCTGTCGCCAATACCATTAGAATTCTACTTTCACTGGCAGCAAATTCTGATTGGCCATTACATCAACTTGATGTAAAGAATGCTTTTCTTAAAGGTGAGCTAGAAGAGGAGGTTTACACGAGTCAACCACCAAGTTTTGAACAAAAATGGGGCAGTCAAACTGTTTGCAAGCTCAACAAGTCACTCTACGGTTTAAAACAATCCCCACGTGCTTGGTTCGAACGTTTTTCAAAGGTAATCAAGAAGTTTATCTATATTCAATGACAAACTGATCATACTTTATTTGTATAACACTCTGAAGGTGAGAAGATAACCATTTTGATTGTGTATGTTGACGATATCGTTGTTACTGGAAATGATATTGTGGAGATAGAGAGAATTAAACAGAGTATTGCATGGGAATTCGAAATTAAAGATCTTGGACCTTTGAGATATTTTTTGGGAATAGAATTTGCAAGGAGTAAGAAAGGTATTTCTGTTTCACAGAGGAAATACATTCTGGATCTTTTAGAAGAAATCGGCATGATGGGTTGTAAACCAAGTAAAACTCCAATTGAACTTGGTAATAAAGCAAAAATATTTGAAGGAGATTCTATTGACAAAGAAAGTTATCAACGTCTTGTTGGAAAGCTCATTTATTTTTCACATACAAGACCTGACATAACTTTTGCTGTAAGTTTAATAAGTCGGTATATGCACGCACTATGTCAGGGTCATCTTAATGTAGTATATAGAATATTGAGGTATTTGAAGCAAACACCTGAAAATGGGTTATTCTTTGTAAAAACTGATGATCGAAAAGTGAGCGTTCACTGATGCAGATTGGCTGGCTCCATTGATGATAGGAAATCTACATCCGGGTATTGTACTCTATTGTGGGGAAACTTGGTGACATGGCGTAGTAAAAAACAGTCTGTTGCAAGAAGCAGTGCAGAAGCTGAGTATAGAGCCTTTGCTCATGGAGTCTGTGAACTTATTTGGATAAAAAGAGTGATGGAAGAATTGAAGATCAAATATGAGAAACCTATGCACCTCTACTATGATAACAAATCGACTATTAATATAGCTCATAATCTTGTCCATCATGATAGGACTAAACATGTGGAGGTAGATCAATATTTTGTCAAAGAAAAGCTTGATAGAGATATTATCAGCATTGAATATGTGCCTACCTCTCAACAACTCGCTGATATACTCACTAAAGGGCTAACAGAACAAACATTTAATTTCCTTGTAAGTAAGTTTGGCCTCGTCAATATCTAAAGCCAAGCTCGAGGGGGTGTGTAGACGAAATCAAATCACATGCCATTGGGATTTAATTAATTGTATTCAAATTGTTATTAGTAATAGAATATTGTTATTAGGAATAAAAAAATTATTCCCTCATCCTTTTTTACATTACTAATTCTTAAATTGATGGAAAAGATTGCTTATGGGCATCTCAATGCTTGTGCTGTGTTATCCGTTGAACACATACATCTCATCAGTAATTTTATTCCTCTCAGCACTTGCTCCCATCCTCTTACATGAATATCAATATTTTAATGTATCAACATTTAAATGTCACAAGAGAACGTGCATGTCTTCACATGTCATAACAATATTAAGTCTTGTATTGTGGTTGGAGTGCAATTTTACGTACATTGTATCTGTTATATGGTGCTTAGAATAATCTCAAATAGGATTATGCTTGGACATTGGATGCTGCAATAATTGAAATCCATAAAACATTTTTTCGCATCATTCTTAATTTTCATTAAATCTCAATTTTATTCATGCATATCATATAGCCTCACATGTCATGTTTTCCCGCTTAACTCTTTGTCAAATTCATGTATAACCAAAGGCATTGTTAGACCATAAAATCAATGCACAAGGCTCAAAATATTGTTTTAGGGCTGCAGACTAAACTCTATCCATGTGTGTCGTTGCTTTGCCTTTTTGCTTGATGAGGTATCAACACCAACCCTGAGTATCAGTATTCTGCAAATCTATGCCTTGTATTGGTTTTTTTTTTTTTGTGGGCTTTAACGTATGTAAAAATATTCCCGTCGCCTCCAAACTTTAAATGCTGAATTGAGGGGTAAATAAGCAAAAAGTTGGAGGGCTATTTGAGCTTGTTGAACCCGTTCCCAAATATTATAATCTTTAGCTCACTAGCATAATCAATTTATATGTATGGATATAATACTTGCATCTATAATATATTTGGTTCTTATTGAGCTTCATAGACCATAGTATAATTTAATATGATTTATATTATGGTTCATATTGAACTTCTTAGTTTGATTTAGTATGATTATTTGCCTCATTTGATATATGTTAACCGATGGACGTGTCACCAATTGAGGATAAAATGAGTGAAGGAAACCATGAGAAGTTTAGGCACGTGTTGCGTAGACTTGGAAGAAGTTTCCATTCATTTAAATGATGCAAAGAAATAGAATATGTTAAAAGTGAGAGAACAAATCATAATGTGGTTATAAAGGTTTTAAGTTGCACCTTTCAATAGATGTATCCTATGATGCTTGGACTCTTTAGTTTGGATGAGTTAGCTGTGTTGACATGACATGACACAACATGATATTGGTAGGGGCATGGATCTCGTATCGGATCCTTAAGTTGGACACGTTAAAAACATGAAAGGAAGATTGTCATGGGAGGAAACGGAAGTCGTAGGAGATAAAGAATGGGCTAATGATTAACAAACAATAAAATTGATTTTGAATTATAAAACAAAGATTTTGAAGGCATGGAACCAAGCCCATTTAATGTACACTCCCTGATCCTACTCCTAGATTTGTACTCGGTACTCAACACACTTACCCGAGTCATAGCAACATATGATGTATCATTGGCTCAAATGTTGTTGCGAAAAAGAATTTATGTATCCAACCTTAAATTTTTTAGGAATACCACATTTATTGGGGATAAGGCTCTGTTTGTTGAGTTGCTAACTTTTAATTAATTGTAGAAAGGTGTTATACCTCAAAGATCAACACAGCTCCAACAAAATGGTCTTTTAGCCACTTCTACCATATAATTCATTCTGGTGAGTTGGTGTGTGCTTTCTGGAGGATGACGGCAATTTTGATCTTGAACACCTATTGAAATCTTGCAAATTTGTTTGGCCAAAAGAATATGACTTGCTTTGATACCAAATTGATATAGAACAACAATCTAACAACAACGTGATTGACTATCTATTACAATGCATAAACACTCTTTATATAGGGTTTAGACTAATCTAATTTAGGTAAGAAACAATTAATAAAATACTAGAAAACCTATTAAATAAAATCTAATTACGTTACCTAAAATAAGTATCCAATTTGGAACTTATTCCATAGAATATATCTTCTGGGATTCTCATTAGTTTCCTTTTGTTTGAAGAGAATTTTTTAAGGATATATGTAGTCAAACTTGATGTTTGAAATAACTTGTGATAATATGTTCAAAACAATTATTTGATTAGAATTCAGTTAATACATGGTCATTATGAAATTATATATCAAAGAATTATCATTCTTTTGTTTTGTGTTTTTTATTTTGAGATAAAAGTCCCCAGGATCTGCGATGATAATGGGGCACCTTAATTGAGCACTCGCTAATTTCTCAATTGTGAAACTCTGCTATCAATTGAGTATACGCCAAGATTGAAAAAATGATTTTCTTTTTCCTTTTTGCTTGGTCTAACGGAATATCTGAACCTTTTATTAATTTTCTGGACAGCTTTATTAATTTTCTGCTGATTTGAAAAAGTATTTTAGTTCTGCATCATCTGTATTTTGGTCTATTTAGATTGCAATTGCTGGTAGTTCAATAGATTACATTGCTATTCTGCTTTCTCCAAGAGTATTAAGTGATAAAGAGAAAGGGTATTGTAGATACTGAAGTAATTTATGATTATAATAATATTCTTGTAAAACGTCTCTTTTTTTGTTTACTTATTAATCTGTGGTCCTGTCATACCATTTCATAACTAAAAGCTAGATAGGATACATAATGAATTTGGAAAAACTTTTGTATATACACAGGAACAATCATCATATTGTAATTCTGTTAAAACGCTGTCACTTTGAAATTATAGATCAATAAATTACAGTTCTTTTGGTTGGTGTTGTTTTGCATTTGAAGGAAATCCGTCAGAATAGGTGATATAAATGGGTTCTTGGTTGGTCTCTTGGCATCTCTATCAAGTACATATAAACCCTGCAATCATTTAAGCCTATGTTTGGCTCGTGATTATAAAAAACGCCCACCCACCCATTCATCCACCACTCATTTTTATCTATTTGTAATTTAAACTGTTTATACTTCCCAAACATGCTCAAAGTGTATATGAGAATTGGTGAATTTTTATACCTTTTTTCTGTTTTGTTGGTTTAATTTGATGGACTATATGCTGGTAGCAATATGACCGCAGTGGTCAAGGTCTGCAGTCTGCATGTTACAGGAGCAAAAGAACAGCTTCATATTTTTTCTTCCAATTCACCTGCAGGTATATTAAGCCTGAAGATTTAGGATATTTGGAGCTACTACAGAGTCTAAGAAGTGGAGATTGCTCCTGAATCTGAATTTTATTCATTTTTGAAGCTTGAGACACGGTGCCGATCAGGTACATACGGGATTTTTAGCAAGAAAGAAATATCAGAAATGAGATGAATATGCTAAATTATTTGTTCCTCCAAACAAGATCGTGTAAATCACCATGGAAATTAAAGATCAGTTTTGATACTTTTTCCCTTTAATCTTTGAGTTTTCATTTTTTGATTGGTTTAGGAATTTTAATCTGTATCTCCTTGGCAACAGTGGTTCTTCTCTGGTTAACATATTCTTTATGACTTTCTTATTTTTTTCTCTTTCAAGCTCAATATATATATAGAAAAGGTAAAGTCGATTTAACCCCTAGACAAGATAGGCAGTTTGCCTAAGGCCTCAAAATTTTTAAATTTCTAATGCCAAATTACTTTATTGACTAAATCTCCGAGTAAAATTTTCCGTTGGTAAATATTTACTATGAAAAAATTAGTTTAATGAATTAAGTTCGTAGATAGAATTTCTACCACTAAATAAATCAATAAAAATAACATAATAACTAATTGATTGTCTCACTTTTACATTAGTAATATAAAAAATAACAATTAACTAAATTAGTTGCCGAAAGAATATAAAGAAATTAAATATCATTTCAAGAATATATTGCCAATATTAAATCACAATTAAAAAATAATTTAAGATTACAAATTGATTACGGTTAGCAATATCAAAAATATAATTAGTTTAATACATTTAATTTAGCAACAAAAATTTCGTTAATAAGTAAATTAATAAAAAGTAAATAATTAAGGAAGATTGTGTTGCTAATAAAATATTAAGATAAAAAAGTGAATAATAACCTGGATAATTTAGAATAAAAGTTGATATTACCCTTAATATTGAATCTCTTCAACAATTTCGGACAGCACCCTCTTCTTCAAAATCATCCAAAGTCTCCAAGGATTTCTTGAAATTTTGTTCCAAAATTTTTTCAGGATCCGTTTGATTGCAATGATAGAATTTGGGTGGAAAGAAAATGAATCGCAAGGAATTAAATTGCCTAGAACTTGTTTTAGTGTGAATTGTCAATTAATTGTATTTGATTGATATAATTTTTTACCTGAAAATGTTGAAATTTTATATCTTTTTAATATTTGTTTGATTTTGTTTTTCATGAAAATTGTTAATTAAAGAGATATAATTTGTTACAATTGCCAGAAAAAAAATTTGAAAAATCGAAAATCATTCATTTAACTTTGTTTTTCATGCAAATTGTCAATTAAATGAATAATTTTTTATACAATTAGAGATAGAATTTGTTTGAATTGCCAAAAAAAAAAATTGAAAAACTAAAAACCACTAAAACCAAAAAAAAAATAAAAAAATCAATTCCTTAAGAACCTGGAAAAGATGGTCATGTGAGAGGTGGGAGGAAAACCAATTCCTTGAAACTTTTTAGCTATCAAACACAATTAAGTATGGAAAATAGAATTTTTTTTCCCCATCTTCCATGGAAAAGAAATCCTATCAAAGAGGGAATTCCTCTTCTATTTTGTAGTTTGGGATTCCCTTTTACTTGACCTAGGTTTGTTCTTTATACTGGCTTTAAGTTGTCTTGAAATTCATGCCAAATAAATGCTCAAAGTGCCATTGAATTTGGAATAAAAATATGGAGCCCGGTGAAAATGGGAGGAAATACCTGTAAATAACCATTTGAAAAGGTAGAATTGTGGAAATAGATCCCAAGAAAATAGTTATTTGAAGAATAATCTTTGACTAATAATTCTTCCAAAAATACCATCTCACATAAACTACAACCGAAGCCATTATATTATATAAGAAACTTCAATTAAGTCCCTAAAAATTTATGAATCAAGAATCTTTAATAAATTTAAATCCTGAAACCATACAAAATTTTATTGATCTAAGAAATGCAACAAATCCTAATAATATAAAAGAGTGAGTTTTGCTTTTGCCACGTGTCGGCGTTTTGTTTCGTTTCCTAAAACGGCGTCGTTTTGCGTGAGTTTTTTTGTCATGTATAAAAAAAAATTATAAGTGTCAAAAAATATAAAAAATTTTAACGTAAAAAAAATTTTAACGTCAAATTTTTTTTTTATAAAAAGATTAGTTATATGTCTTTTTAACACAGATTTGACGTTCGTTTAACTATTTTTTATATTTATTTAGATCGTTCGATATATCTATAATATAGTTCTCGAAATGAGTTTCGAGAGGATATAGAAGATTTATAGATTCGGCTAGCGTACAATCGTCGAAAAAATTTTAAAGTTAGTTTGTTATCGAAATTTTCGAAATATTAGTTTGGAATGACCTACTTTGACGCGCCGTAACTTTTGCTACGATTGGCTATTTCGCACACCATTAACGTCGTGAAATACTAGGGTGTGAGTACTTCAAAATGATATTAAGAATGTAATATTTCGATTTCGTTTGATATCTCGAATTGAGCCCGAAAACTGAGACAAAAAACAAGTAATTTCAATAAAAAGACGAGTTATACGTCTTTTTTAACACACGCGTTTGACGTCCGTTTAACTATTTTTGATATTCATTTAGATCATTCGATATATCTACGATATAGTTCTCGAAATGAGCTTCGAGATGATATAGAAGATTTATGGATTCGGGTGGCGTACAATCGTCGAAGAATTTTTAAAGTTAGCTTGTTATCGAAATTTTCGAAATATTAGTTTGAAATCGCGTATTTTGACATAACGTAACTTTCGCTACGATTGTCCATTTCACACACCATCAATGTCGTGAAATATTAGGCCTTGAGGTCTTCAAAATGATATTAAGAATATAATATTTCGACTTCGTTTGATATCCCGAATTAAGCCCGTAAATCAAGGCGAAAACATAAATTTAAAAAAAAAAAAAAAAAAAAAAGGAGTATTGCCTCTGAAGCCGTGACCGTTTCACGGAGATGGCTAGGCCATCTCCGTGACTCTATTTTTTTTTTTTTTTTTTTTTTTTTCTTTTCTTGTTATTATTATTATTATTATTATATATATATATATATATCCTAATTCTAATAAATATATAATTTGACAAAAAAAATATCAAATATTTTTTAAATATTCAATTATAACAACACCAAAAATTAAATTAAAATAATTTAAAAATTTAAAATCTTCACACTAATAAAAATATTTAATATATAATAAATATATCATTCGTAAAAAAAAATAATACGGCGTCGTTTTGAGATAATTTCTTGGGTTAGTTTTTTTTGCCACGTATCGACAATTTGTATAAAAAAAAACTATAAGTGTCAAAAAATATAAAAAATTTTAACGTCAAAAAAATTTTAACGTCAAATTTTTTTTTATAAAAAGATTAGTTATATGTCTTTTTAACACACGTTTGACGTTCGTTTAACTATTTTCGATATTTATTTAGATCGTTCGATATATCTATAATATAGTTCTCGAAATGAGTTTCGAGAGGATATAGAAGATTTATGAATTCGGCTAGCGTACAATCGTCGAAAAATTTTTAAAGTTAGTTTGTTATTGAAATTTTCAAAATATTAGTTTGGAATGACCTACTTTGACGCGCCGTAGCTTTTGCTACGATTGACCGTTTCACACACCATTAACGTCGTGAAATACTAGGGTGTGAGTACTTCAAAATGATATTAAGAATGTAATATTTCGATTTTGTTTGATATCCCGAATTGAGCCCGAAAATTGAGACAAAAAACAAGTAATTTCAATAAAAAGACGAGTTATACATCTTTTTTAATACACGTGTTTGACGTCCGTTTGACTATTTTCGATATTCATTTAGATCATTCGATATATCTACGATATAGTTCTCGAAATGAGTTTCGAGATGATATAGAAGATTTATGGATTCGGGTAGCTTACAATCGTCGAAGAATACACGAAATTTTTTCTACGGTAAAAAATTAATTTGTGTAAAATAACGCAAAATTACTCACGCTAATATATAGCCAACTACACTACAGTACGTGCCTTCCACTAGTAATGTATTAAATTATTCAAGAGAAAATCTAAAAAATTTCTTTACAGAATATTTAGATCCAAAATTAAAATACAAAAATGCTTATATAGATAATAGAGCAATGAAAATTGAAAATGATATACATAAGAAAATTATTAATCTAGATAAAAGGATTAACAAACTAGATATAATTATTGAAGAATTTTTTTTTTAACAAAAGACAGTGAATTTTATGAATTCTATTGTAATCTTTTAACTACTTACGAAAATACTTATTTGGATTAAAAATATTTGTTGTACACTTCTGAAAAATTGTATCAGAGCTAGGTTACGAACCTAAAATTATGATGAATATAATAGATGAAGAAAATATAATTGAAGAATTTTTGAAAAAAGTAGAAAAACACAAGAAACCAAGTTATCTTTATTTGCCTAAATACTACAAATGAGAGTTTTGAGGAAATACATAAAAGATTAAAAAATTTAGAATATAATATACAAATAGGAAATGCTCTTTTAAATAAAAATCTTAAAGTAAAAAATAGGATTATAATAAATCCGCCTCAAGATTTTAGAATAACACAAAAAGAAGATAATAAAGGGGAAAATCATGAAATAAAATAATATATGATTATAGAGGTAGAAGAATTAAAACAAAAACTCTTAGAATCTACTGGTGAAGAATATAAAAAACAGTTAAAAGAATTAACTGAAAAAATGGAAAATACAAAGATGAATACTAATCCATCATCTAGCCATAATATGAAAACGAAATTTAGTAGTGATGAAGAATATGATTATCCTTATGGTACAACAATACCTAATAATGATGGTACTAATCAATATAGAAAAACACAGAAGAGATACACTGGAAATATAAGAAAACAGTCCATAAAAGAAATAAACCCAATGAAATCTTATAATAAACCAATTCATACAACAGATATATGGTTAGACTTAGATTGTGTAGATAAAAATAAAGCTATAGAAACATGAGTAAAAAATACAGACCTAGCTATACAATTTAACAAATGAGAAACATATACAACTTTTGGATGTATAGAACATACATTCAGAGGAATTGTATCTGAATGGTGGAGGAAGCTACCAGAAACTATAAAAGGTAGAATAAAGTATGAGGAAAATAGAACTGAAACATTAGATAATAGGAATACTTTGAATAAACAAAATATACAGAAAATATTGAAAAGATTTGAGAGAGCCTTGAGACAGAGTTTTTAGGTAACAGATATACTACAAATGAAGAAACTAAGAAACAAAAGGAATACAATGAAGGAATTATAGCAATGAAAAATTTAAGAATATGTGACATGTGTGAACTAGAAAGATACACATGTAAATTTGAAGAAATATATTATATATTAAATCAAGGAGATTATCAAGCAAATAAACCTATGTTAAGATCTTATTTTACAAAGTTACCAGTCTATGGGGAATGAAGTTATTAAAAGAATATGAAAAAAATTACCTATTTGAGAAGAAGAATGTATAAAAATAGATAGTCTTGGAAGTAAAATTGAATTTACAAGAAGAATGATAGGCATCTGGTGTAGAGAAGCTTTAGAAAGTAAGAAAGCATAGAAGATAAGAAGAAATTCTTTGTGTTGCTACAAAGATTTAGGCCAAATTAAGCAATTTGGATGTCATAAAAAGAAATATAAGTTATATAAGAAATATAAAAGAAAAATAAAAAACTATAAGAAGTTTAAGAAAAGAAATTTTAAACCACATAAAAAATATTTCAAGAAAAAATAGTGGAATAAAAAACCTAAAACAAAAAATATTAAGAAATATAGATATTTCATATGCAATGAAGAAGGACATATTGCCCCTCAATGTCCTACAAGGAAAGATAAACAAAAAATAAAAACTCTTAGAATTTATGAAGAATTCCAAGATGACAGTGATATAGAACCAATTGAATATTTTGAAAATTTAAGTAGTGAATGCATTAGCATTTATGAATTAGATACATCCTCATCAGAAGAAAATTCTGAATAAATAGTATATATGAATCAAGAAATACAACAAATGGACCAAAAATAAAAGTAGAAACAACTGAGGAAGTTGATGATACAATAGAAAGTATAAGCCAAGAAATTGCCTTTGATATTAAAATATACAAATGAATAACTAAGAAAATATTAGATTTACAGGAGAAATATGTATTTCATCAAGAATTCCTAGGAATACTGCCAAGAGTAAATAAAACAATTGTAAGTATGAATTATAAAGAAATGTCTATCAATATAGAAAATACTATAGGAAAAACAAGAATTCTCATAATCACAAAAGCATGGGTAAGACAAAAGTTATCTAAAATTCCAGAAAATGTAAGGAATAAGTTAAAATGTATTGAAATATGTGGAGTCCAAATAATTGTAAAAGGATTCTTTAGGAAAGGAATGAACATACCAATAGAAATATACTGCATGGACAATAGAATCTTACAAGATCCTATAGACGCTCTATTAGGAACTGTTGTAGGAAACCTAGTTTATCAGAAGATAATATTCACAGTAAAACCAAATTAGCAATATCACTAAATGATAAAAATATTGACCAAAGTTTTAATCTATATTATAGGATTGGAAATCTAAAAATGTTAAGGAAAAGTAAGGCTATTAGCATTAGCATAAAATCAATTTTTGTTTTTAGCACTAGCCACCATAACAATTTAAGAAAAGTAACTGATAATATTATCATACATAAAGACTTTGAAGAACTAGCTGAATATATACCTCCGAGAAAATATCAAAAACATGAAGTTACTATACTAGAACAAATAATGCTTGATTTTCACAAACAAGCAAGAGAAATTAATTTTAAAGGAAAATTAATAAGAAGAAATAGTGTCAGTTTAGAAGAAGAAAATCTTATTGCAAGATTCCCCTCCAGACAAGACTCTAAGATAAGCCAACTTAGAAAACTAAGTGCTACTAAACCATCAAGATTGCAATATTATATCAAAACTAGATATGTAAATCAAGAAGGATACAAGAAAAATTTTCTTGTCCTGATAGATACTGGAGCAAATAAAAGTCATGTAAATGCTAAATTTGTTAGTCATTCAATAGACTTTGAATTACCAGAACCATACATATTCAACGATTATTTGGGAAATAATTTTGTAATAAGAAAATATATGAAATTCCCTCTTATATTTATACTAAAAAAATAACTTTATATAAAGATGAATTATACGGAGTCGAACGTTCACCTATACTATTAGAGATGAACTTCCTTGAATAATTTGATCTTTACAAACTTTGTCAAGGATATTTAAAGATAATAATTGATAATAATCCAATTATTATATCAAGAATAGATGAAAATATGAAATCATTGTTATCATGGAAAGAGTAATTAATACTCATCTCATGAGTCCATATATTGAAGTTACACTTAATATAAAAAGTTATTGTAGATGCTTACCTAGATACAGGAAGTACAATAAGTTTATATTTATCAAATGTACTACCATTTAAATACTGAAAATATAATTCAAAGAAGATTATCACCTCTACAAAAGCAGGATGAAATAAGGTAATATATAGCAAATATGCTACGCAAGTACTTTTCTAATATCCTTTAGAGAAGTATTTGTTGATACAATATATGTGTCAACCACAATTGGATGTGATATTTTATTAGGACAAAATTTCCTATAAAAATATGCACCATTTACACAATATGTTGATAAATATATGTTCACAACTCCTTGTGCACGCAAAATATTTACACAAAAAATAATTAAAGCTGTTAGTATAGCATATAGAGACATTAACCATCAGAGTTCCTCAACCCAGTGTGGTGGATGTTGGAGTACAGAAAAATTTAAACCAGTTACAATTTTAAAATTGATAACAGAAAATAGGTTAGAAAAATTAAAAAAAGAAATTTCTGAAACTTATTCTGAAAATCCATTAGAAAAATGGAATACAGATAAGGTAAAGGCAAAAATAAAACCAAACAATCCAAATACTGTATTAAGAGTCAAACCAACGAAATATAGTGTAGAAGACCAAAAAGAATTTAAGAATCAAATAAAAGAACTACTAGAGACCGAACTAATTAGGCCTAGTAAAAGCTCACATAGCAGCCCAGCCTTTATGGTTAGAAAACATAGTGAGAAAAAAAGAGAAAAATGCAGGATGGTGATAAATTATAAGAAATTAAATGAAGCTACAAAGTTTGAAGGATAAAAAGATTTGCTATATACAAAAAAATAAAAAGATATTTTCAAAATTCAATTGTAAGTTAGGGTTTTGGCAAATTATGCTTACAGAAGAAAGTAAACCACAAACTGCATTTAATACCCCTAGTCCGTTAGGACAATATGAATTGAATGTGATGCAATTTGGGCTAAAAATGCACGTTAAATATTTCAAAGAAGAATGGATGAGGTAATTAAACCTATCTCTCATTTCTATATTGTTTATATAGATGATTTACTTATTCATTCAAATGATATAAATGAAAATATAGAACATCTTGAAAAATTTTATTATATTATGAAAAAACATGGTATTACACTTTCTCAAAAGAAAGCCGAAATAGCTAAAACAGAAATAGAATTTTTAGAATTATTTATAAAAGAAGGAGAATTGCAATTGCAATCTCATATTGGTAAAAAATTTCAAGAATTTCCTGAAAAAATCAAAGATAAAAAAACAGTTACAAAACTTCCTTGGTATATTAAATTATGTTAAAAGATTCATTGAAAATTGTGCCAAGTTAAAAAAATTATTTTCTT
Organism: Osmanthus fragrans; assembly: GCA_019395295.1. Classification (NCBI taxonomy): domain Eukaryota; kingdom Viridiplantae; phylum Streptophyta; class Magnoliopsida; order Lamiales; family Oleaceae; genus Osmanthus; species Osmanthus fragrans. The sequence goes on along the minus strand of CM033347.1, from coordinate 12,376,730 downwards.
CCAAAATTAAGAAAAATGTAATATGGTCTTGGGAAGAACAAGATTGTGAAAATATGAGGAAAGTAAAAGAGGAATTAAAAATTCTGCCTAAACTAGTAATTCCAAAAGAAGAAGATTTCTTTATACTTGAGACTGATTCTTTAGATAACTACTTGGGTGTAGTATTAAAGGTAAAAAGAATCATAAAGAATATAAATGCGAAAATAATTGTTCTTGTCCTGAAATACTTGCAGGTTACACATTAGGAACATTCAAAAATGTTGAAATTAGATATGAGACGAACATGAAAGAACTAATTGTTGTAAAGCGAGGAGTCCAAATATATAAGGATTACTTATTACCAAAAAAGTTCTTAATAAGGACTGATAATACTCAAGTCAAAGCCTTTTTGAAAAATAATGTTGATTCATCTGTTGTTAATAGATATATTATTATAATTCAAATTTGGTTTTCTTATTTCAAATTTGATATTGAATATATAAAAGGTAAAACTAACTTTCTTCCTTATTATCTCAGCGGGGATGAAGCTAGATCAACTGGAAACTAAAGTGCAGATACTTGAGATAAAAGTTTCCTATTTGGAAACTCAAATTCAAAATATACAAAATAGCTTTCGAGGCAAAACAAATATAGCCCTTGAGGCAGGAGAAACTTGTACCAAGTCTAGTATCCCTCAACAGGGACTAGTAAAAACTAGCCCTCTCCCCGAGGATAAAGGGAAAGACAAGAAGGTAATTGGAACCCCTTCACAAGGAATACATAAACCTATTACTGGTAAAGTAGATATGAAAATGTCTAACAAAAAAGATACTCAAGATATCAAAATTAGCATAGGTAGCTCTTCACAGAGCCAAACTTCACCTGAACTAACTATTAAAAATATACATCCAAAGGATATTGTCAAAATATGCCATGAGGCAAAATTTCCTAAAAAAGATAACTATGAAAAAGACATATTCTTTATTGTTATTTTTAATATCTTGTCTGATTGGTACTTGAAAATAGGAATGTGGATGAAAACTCTCCACTACCAAAAATACAACAAGATAAATTTTTATCTAGGAGCACCAGCCAATTGGGTATGAAATTGCTTCGAGATAGGAAATATACTTTGTATATATCCAAGCAAAGATATTAGAGAAATAGCACAGCTACCCGTCAATGTCAAGAATGTTGTAAAAAGATATACTGAAGTCGTCAAAAGCACGAATATATATATATATATATATATATATATATATATATATATCAGATTCCACTCAGCAACCATGAAATGGGATTTTGTTCTTGAATTTAAGCATCCATCATTCCATGTTATTAAAATGGGACTTATTAACCAACATTTTTTACCAACCAATCAAAAGGTTGTTAAAAATAGTTATCAAGATATTATAAATATGATGGAATATAGAAGAGCAAAGGGATATAAAGAAATATTTGAACATGTAACTCAGATTATTACTGAGAAATAAAAAATATGGATTTATTCATCTGAAGACCATATAATCTATTCTAATGCAATGATTGCTACAAAGGAAGAAGATATATGTTATCTTGGCCACTTGTTATCCAAGATAATCTCGAACTAAGTAAATGGATCAAAAGATATGGTATAGGAACTGTGCAAGATACTCTCGGACTACAATGACCACCAATGTGAGTACTGCATAGTAAAAGATATGAGTCAAGCATCTCTCAACAGTAAATAATTCCCCGCGGAGTTCTTTGATTCGAAGATGGAAAAGTGACAGAAACAAGAAGTGACCCTTTATCACTACTTTAAATAAGAGATTTATTAAAGAAAAACTGTGGTCACTAGAAGACGGAAGATAGTACAAAAAAGTCTCTATGATGATAACCACTCACCCACTTGTGGTTAAAGATGGTGGACAAATTCAAAAAGATAAGGCCCCCAACAAAAGATAGTGGAAAAATTAGTGGAGATAAGACTTTTTAGCTACCCAACATAAAAAGATGACATACACCTGTCAAGATAAGATTACCAAAAATTTCTACAAAACGGGGCAAGAAGAATGAAGAAGGATATCTCGAAAAACCTGAAACACTCAGAATATCAAGAAACCATTACTTAGTCTTTTGTAATCTGGATACACCACTTGTATTCAGAAATATTAGATAGCTTGAAAATAGCAAAGCTTGTAATAAGGTAATCACTTATGGAGTTCTAAACTTCATAAGATGAGTACCAAAGGTATGTAAATATAGTTTGTAAGCATGTACTATTTCAATTAATGAATATTAAATTAAGTTTCTTATGTTCAACAAAGCTTTCATAAAAGGATTTCGTTAAGTTTCTCATAATTCCACGGCAGTGCAGATAGAGATTTTAAAAGATTTTCAAAATATTGATTTTGAATGGATGTTAGTCATGCCAAAGTACCCGTCTTTGATGAGTTGTTTAGGGAAAAAAATGCAGTTTTCTAACAAAATTGTAGTACATTGTGTGTGAGTTCATCTTTTAAAGTTTTATTCTAAGTAAGAACTTGTTTCTGGAAAGAGTTTGAACAGAGGTGAAAACAGAGACTGGATACTATGAGATATCGTCTGTGGAAACACGGCTATTTCTCTAGAATGAGAAATGCAACATTAATTGAAAACCCTTTTGCGGAAGCAGTTGTGGACCCAAATGATTTCAAAACATTTTAAATATTCATCTGATTTAGAAAATTGATTAAGTACATGCAAAGCAACTATAAAGATATACTAGAGGGAAAGCCTGACTACTTCTATTAATTACTGTAAGTTATTTACATGCTTATGCTTTAATTTATGAAAACTTCACAAGCATCCACATCCACTCCTAATGATGATTGTCTTAAATTATATTTAGATGAAAAATATGTTTCGTTTGTACTTAAATTAGCCGAAAAATCTGAAGATATACTTCCCGTAGGCCAAGAAAAACTTAAAGAAATATATCTTGACATAGATCATTATTGTAAGCATAATATAAGATTTGATCATGTAGGAACTAGTAGAGAGATAAAAAAATGTTAAAGATATTATATCTAAATATAAAGATATAGAAGAAGAAGAAGTTTCAGAATGAATTGTTTTAGGATATATAACTAAGAAAGATCAGCCTGAAATCTTTGAAAAATTATTAAGATACGAAGAATATTTAGAACAATTTGAAAGACTTAAAAATATAAACTTAAGTCCTGATTAATAAATAAAGAAAAGAGAAATGTTGAAAAGTCTAAAAATTAGAAGATATAGGACACAACTTGCAAATATTAAAAGTAAGGGTAAAATAGTATTTTTAATAGTAAAGGCTATTGTGGAAAATGGCATTAGTTATCAGACTGTTTAAACAAATGACTCTGAAAATCGACCACCAGGGCCAGAGAGCTTCACCCAATTGAGCACGACGTACAAATAAAATGGATCGGCATTTCTTCAGAGGCACAGTCTCGCGGTTGCATTATCTAATTTTGCACTCCAAAATTCTCTAATTTTTGTCTCTTCAATGTAAGTCCCTAACTTTGATTTTGTTTAGTTCAGTCATTCGAGTTTCATTCATATCCAAATCGATCCCACATCTTTCAAATGTGCTTTCTTTGGCCCTCTAACTTTTGTTTTCTTCATATTTTGTTCTTCAAGTTCTAGAATGTTCAAGTTGGTGCCCAAATTTCTCACTTCGTCCACTTTTGGTCTACAAACTCTCCAAATGTATAATTTGGTATCCAAAACTTGTGAATTCATCCAATCTAACACATTCAAAACTTACAATCAAATCCAAACTTCTCGATAGATCTTCAATTTTACCCTTTTACTTTTACGTAAATTTAAATGCCTAGATAAACGTGTAAAAAACACTTATTCAACCAATAAGCACATCTGAAAATTAATGTTAGTGCCAATTCTATCTTAAAATGCATACATAATTAAAAACGAAAAAAATCAATAATTGGGTAGTTAATTATAACACTATGCAAAAGGTGTATCTCATGACAATTGTGGATTTGGAATCCTAGCCTCTGGACAATTTTAGTTCAAGATCCACATGGTGCATTACTATTTAACACAAGTATGAACACATGTGCAATTGATTTATCAGAAGCTAAAAAGAAATTAGAAGTGTTTGTGATTGTGATTGTAGCCCCTGTTTGGTAGTCATTTTGGGGAGAAAATATATTTTTGAATAGTTGATTGATAGAGAATGTGTGGTTAAAAATTAAGAAAAAGTTTTGGGTTTGCGTATAATATTATTTTATTGAACAATGCGTGGTTAAAAAGAAGAGAGAAAAATACATTTTTGAAAAAATTGCTACCAAACAGGGGTGTAATAAAAAAAATGAAACAAAAGATATAAGCGTCGTGCAATTAGACGAGTTGCATCCTGGATGTGAAGGTTTATGGCCGAATTTTCTATTGAGGTCTATCATGTAGAAATGCTCAATTGGATCAGTGATCGATTTCTAAGTTACGTTGTAAACTTAATTAGTTACGTCCAATTATGTGGTTTGTTTTCTCTTGTAACCATCGTTTGGCAATAATGATAAATTATATCTCAATTGTATAGCATCATACATATAAAATTTAAAAAAAGAAAAAGAAAAAAGATTAAGTCTCATACGAATCCATTCCAAGATCCACACAGTGCATTACAATTTTAACACGCACATATATGTTAGAATTACATCCCGATTATATAGAAGCTTGCTTTATTTAAAAAAAAAAATTGACCCTCTCATACGAATTCATCCCAAAATTCACATAGCAGTTTAGAATTTAATCTGAAACAGAGACGGATGAAAGAGGGCTGGACAGGGCTGTAGCCCAGTCCCCTCCACAGTCCATTAAGGCAAGAAAAAAAAATTATGTAAAAAAAAAAAATTTATGTGTAAATTTTTTTTTCACGTATTAGCCCGGTCGAAAATTTTGTAGCCCGGTCTTCGATCCAATCCTGGATCCGTCCCTGATCTGAAATACGTTATAAGTGCTATAAAAGTAATTTTTGATACCAATTTGTTGGGAGGATTTGATGAGTCTCAAACAAACTAAAGAGAATAATATTTATAATAGAAATTTAAGAGAATAAAATTGTACTATCAAAATTCAACTTTCACGATTCAAATTTTTTGTGATGATATCCTACATATGAGCAATATTTTTAACAACTTTAGGTACATAAAAATTAATTGTTAATACTTGAATTTAAACACCCATTAAATTTTTAAGTACATTAATAGAAATAAATTCATCTATATTAACACTAGATTCATGTAGATCAAGATTCATCAAGTCTAGTTAATGTAAATATTAATTAATTGTACATGACAAGAATTTTACAATATTTATTATATATTGAAAAATGAAAAGTAAGACATTATTGAAATAATTGAATTGTAGTAGGGTTAAAATCGTCTAAAAAATAATTCACATTTCATGTTATATTCAATATATTATTAGAAGAAATTTAAGATAAGAAAATTGTACTCTCGAAACTCAACTTCTATTATTTGATTTTATTTATTTTTTTTGCGATTACGAAATACTACAAATGAGCAACCTATTTGTACTACATTTGATATATAAGAAATAATTGATAATACATGAATTTAAACATCCATTAGAATTCTTAGATACATGAATAGAAATGAATTTATTTATAATAACTCTAGATTCATGTAGATCGAGATTCATCAGCTAATAATGTGAAAGTTAATTCATTGACAATGAATAATATGAAATTTATACATGACAATGATTTGTTAGTTATCATTACATATTTAAAAATGTAAAGTAAGATATTATTGAAATAAAGTCGTCCAAAAAAATGTTTTTCTTCTTCATATTTGGTTTTTCAAGCTCCAGAATTTTCAAGTTGGTGCTCAAAGTTCTCACTTCGTCCACTTCTGGTCTCCAAATGTATAATTTGGTTTCCAAAACTTGTGAATTTATCCAATCTAACACATTCAAAACTTACAATCAAATTCAAACTTCCCGATAGATCTTCAATTTTACCCTTTTACCTTTTACGTAAATTTAAATGTATAAATAAACGTGTAAAAAATACTTATTCAACTATATAAGCACATCTAAAAATTAAAGTTAAAGCCAGTTCTATCTTAAAATGCATATTCATAATTAACAACAAAAGAATCAATAACTAAAATGTCAATTATAACATTATGCAAAAGGTTAATCTAATAACAATTGTTGATTTCGGAATCCTAGCCTCAGTGCATTTCTGTTTAACACGAGTATGAACACGTGTGCAATTGATTTATTAGAAGCAGAAGAGGGAAATAGTAGTGTTTGTGATTGTACTGAAAGAATTGATTTATCAGAAGCAGAAGAGGGAATTAGTAGTAACAACTGATTTATCATGCAGTTAGATGAAATGGCAAGAATGCTGCATCTTATAGGTGAAGGTCCATGGCCTAATTTTCTGTTGAGGTCTATTCTATAGAAATACTCAATTGGATCAATGATTGATTTCTAAGTTTCGTTGTAAACTTAATTAGTTACTTCCAATTAGTTGGTTTATTTTCTCTCTTAACCTTTGTTTGGCATTATTCCATTAATTTTCGACGAGATCCTTAATGATAAAATTATATCTCAATTGTATAGCATCAAACACATATATATAAAATTGAATTTCGTACGAATCCATTCCAAGACCCACGCACATATATATATATATATATATATATATATATATATATATTATATTATAATCACATCACAATTGTATAGAAGCATACTTTTTTCAAAAAAATATTGACCCTTTCATACGAATTCATCCCAAAATTCACATAGTGCTTTGCAATTTAATACAACTATGAACACACATATATACATACTAGTCAGCGTTGAACGTGTATTGCACGTTATTTTAAAACACTTTATAGGTGTTGTAAAAATTATTTGATATCAATTTGTTGGGAGGATTTGATGTGTGTTAAACGAACTGAAGAAAATAAAATTTGAAAGAATAAAATTGTACTCTTAAAACTCAACTTCTACAGTTCATTTTTTTTATGATGATGAAAACCACAAATGAGCAACATTTATATACTACATTTGGAACATAAGAATTAATTTCTAATACATGAATTTAAAAATCGAATAAAATTTCAAGTTACATGAATAGAAATAAATTCATCTATAATAACTCTAAATTCATCAAGTCAAAATTCATTGAGTATAGATTAATGTGAATGTTAATTAATTGAAAATTAATAACACTAAGATAGTGTTTGATTGTGGTAGAATTTGGTGGAAAAAGAAAAGGTTTCCACCCTTAATTTTGGCGTTTAATTTCATAACTTTTTCATGGAATTTATTTTCATCATTTTTCTAGGTACAATCATTTAAAGCACATTTTCCATCTTTCATTTTCTCATGGATTTGGTGGAAAAGTGTTTTTCATCTCTTTTTTTTTTTTTTTTTTTTAATTTTTTGGCAATGGAAACGTATTCTAAATCCAATGGTAAAAAAATTTATCCATTTAATTGACAATTTGCATGAAAAATAAAGACAAACGAACACAAAAAAATTTCAAATTTTATTTTTATTTATTTTTATTTTTTTATTTTTTACTTTTTTTCAATCCAAACAAATTTTAATATAGATTGTAAAAATATTTACCCCAAAAAATAACAATTTGCATGAAAAATAAAGTCAAACAGATTAAGTAAAAAATTATACCAATCAAACACATTTAATTATAATTCCCTTTAAAACAAATTCGAGGCAATTCAATTCCCTGTCATTCATTTTCTTTCCACTTATTTTCCACCCTTGCAATCAAACGGACCCTAGATTCATACATGACGAGAATTTTGTAGTATTTATTATATATTAAAAAATGAAAAGTAAGATATTTTTGAAATAATTAAATTCCAGTAAATTAAATTGTTTAACAAATTATTCTCCCTTAATATTATATTTAATATATTATAAAAGAAATGTAAGAGAACAACTTGTACTTTCAAAATTCAATTTCCATGATTTAAATTATTTGTGATGATCAAATACTACAAATGAACAACTTTTTTATAGTACATTTATATAAGAATTAATTGTTGGTACATGAATTTAAATACCCATTAAAATTCCTATATACATGGATAGAAATAAATTTATTTATAATAATTATTGATTAATATAGATCAAGATTTATCAAGTCAAGATTCTTTGGGTTTAGATTAATGTGAATGTTAATTCATTGAGAATTAATAACACAAAATTCATATATGACAATGATTATGTAATATTTATTACATATTGAAAAATGAAAAGTGAGATATTATTGAAATAATTGAATTGCAATAGGGTTAAAACCATCAAAAAATGATTACCATTTGATGTGATTTTAATATATTATATATTAGAATTACATCTAAATTGTAGAGAAGTTGTATTCTTTATTCTTAGTACGAACTTCTAACATTTTTTTCACAAGTCAACCATTTAAATGTTATCGAATTTCCTCTAAATAACTTAATTTGGAGGATTAAGCTAACCCATACTCTCTTTTTTTCTCTCCCCAACACCCAATGAGAAATTGCCACGTGGATCCCTGTAATATGTACAAATTTCGTGTACACATAGTATTTCTCTATTTGGAATTGGCCCTTGTCAACAACCCTTACCTCTAGTTCTCGCCATTGATCCTCGTACAAGTGACAACCTCTAACCCTCTTCCCCATGGCCCCTTGAAAGTCTTAAGATTGTTAATTTGATGGGTAAATAGCACAAAACGTCAATACCTTTCAATATTATTGTGAAAAATGTTCATACCTTTCATTTTTTAATATTTTCACCCATATTTCTACCTTTCATTATGCACAATGTCCTTTTCATCCATTTTTTTTTTATGATTTTACCCTCCTATTCAACTAAAACAAAAAGAAAAGAAAAGAAAAATAAAGAACTAATTGCAATTATAGTCCCAATTTTTAAAAAATTACAAATCTATCACAAATATAGCCACCCTACCACTTCCAAGAAAAATTTCCTTCCAATCCCCATTCTATCTTCTACCGTCCACTCCTCAATCCCCCAAACCGAGCCATTAACAAGACTCGCCTACCAAAATCAAATGAACTTAATTTTACTGTAAATTTGTATATTAGTTATTTCAATTTCTTATTGTTGTTTTGTAGGTTTAATGCATGGTGTCGAAGAAATTGAAAGAGCAAAAGGAAATTAGCTTGAAAAGAACTAAGGTATGGAAGGAGCCTCCAGATAGCAAGCACCGGAAAGTTCTAGTTCTTTATTATCTTTCTAGAAATGGGCAGCTCCAACAATCCCATTTCATGGAGGTTCCTCTTTCCTCTATTCAAGGCCTCTCTCTTCTACCGTCCACTTCCCAATCCGCATATTGGTCTATCTCTCCAAGAAACTTTTTCTTCCAATCCATACTATTGGTACTAGAACTAAACTTCTTTTCCTCTTTCACGTCCTCAACTTTGTCAATCTCATTATCCGGAGTTCTAATGGCTATAGAACCCATGTATTTGTTGTAATTTCATCTAATACTTGTGCAACAATGCTTTCGAAAATAGGAACCCAGATGAATCTTTGGATTCAACATGGGCAGTGCAGTTTTATGAAAATTCCATTGGAATGTAGCAAGGTTGTTGCTTCCAGGGATTTATTTTTCTGTATTTATTGGTTTCAAATGAAACGATTTACACAAACTTATTTTATGGATATTGAAAATGTAAAATTGGAAACTTACCATTACAGGACTATGGTTGGGTGAAAGTGGCTCTCTGGGGGGTGGAAGTGGTTGGATGGCTATATTTGTGACTGATTTGTAATTTATTGGAAATTTGGGAGTATGATTGCAATTAGTTTTTTTTTGTTTAGTTGAATAGGAGGGTAAAATCGTAAAAAATGGATGAAAATGACCTTTTGCACAATGAAATGTGAAAATATGAGTGAAATGCTAAAAAATGAAAGGTAAAGACGTTTTTTACAATAACATTGAAATGTAGGGACGTTTTGTGCTTTTTATTCTTAATTTGATCATTGTTAACTTGGTCACATCTATTGTCCTACTTTCGATTCTTTTCTTAATTTAATCAATTCCTTGTTTTTAAGTTTGCTTTTTATATTTACATTTTGGTAATTTAATTTCACCACTTCTCATTAATTTGACCTTTATTTTTTAAAACTTATTTTCCCTCAAACTAATTTTCAATTATATGTTTTATGAGACTTACAATTTTTACTATACATTCATCATTTTTTTTTATCAAAATCTATTAAATTCCCGTTTGAGCTTCATTTTTTAAAAATTTCTTTTTTTCTGAATTCATTTTCAATTACATATTCTTCCAATAAAATAATTTTATACATAAATACAAAACTACCCCATACTTTTTAACCACATATTCCCAAAAAAATTAATATTACAAAATCTTTTTTTTTTCAAAGAATGGACTCAAGTAAACATTAGTTCTTAAAATTGGACCGATTCGATGGGAAAAATTGGGAACAAGAGCGAAATTCAGTCTAATCATATGAGAAAAATCGGTGTAAAATTCAGAACTTGTCCGATTCAATTGAGAACCGACGAACCGGTCACAATTTTTATGAGCTCCACTATATTTTTGTAATTAAAAAAAAAAAAAAAAAATTTTAAGGTAGGATGAAGAAGAGAAATTTGACTCCCTTTCTCCTAATGCATAATAGTCATCTGAGTTCCGACGAAGTCCTTGTTTACGGGCATAACATTCAAATTCAAAATAATCTTAAGCAAATATAAGCATTTGATGTTTGCATATACGAATCCTTATGTGACAGTGAGAAAGAAGAGGCGGCAACGAGAATTTGAAAATCTAAAAGACAAGCATGCAGCCGCGAATGAATTTATGTCGAACAAAAAGTAGCGGCTACAAATTAATTGAATTTAAAATTGGAATGACTTTTATTCATTGTAAGGTTTTTGATATATGGGCTGTAAAAAATTGTTCTGGACAGAAATTGTTGGAAATATTCCACGTATGTGGCTACACGTGAATATATTAAAATGTGTGATGCTATCTTTAAAGTTTAGTCATTAAAATGACCTATTAAAATTGATTTTAGACTAATATGTATTAAATGTCGTAGGAATAAAGTGTAGAGACAAAATAGTTATTTTAAATTGATGAGAGGTCAATTTAAAATAATTGAAAGTTAATAATTGTCAAAATTCAATTATTTATTTATTATGAGTCATGGTCCCTAAAAGAACGTGAGTTTTATCCATCTCTTTGTATCCCCATCAGTAGAAGAGAATTCTAAGGAATTACGTATATATTGGAAGATCATAATCAATTCAAGCAATTACATCTATGGATCAAGGTACACTTCCGCTTATTATTCTCAATGATTTCAACGTGGAGAGTTTATAATATTCTGACATAAATTGCTATATAAATAATAAAATGTTAAATAATTGATTTTAAAATGCTATTTTAAATAATAGAAAGTTTCAATGTAATATATAATTCTATTTATTTATTTATTATTTTTATTTCAGATTAACTCCAGTTTGATCATACTTCGACCATTTGACCCTTAAACTTTTACATTTGTTAGATCAATGATCATGCCGACTTTCAAAAAATTGGTAAAAATATATATATTTTTAATACAAATCAAGCCTATGTTCGATAGCCCTTTTTTTTTTTTGTAGAATTAGTTTTTGAATAGTAAATTTTTTGGAATGTATAGCTAAAAAGTAAGAAATTTTTTTGAGTTTACGTAAATAATATTTTATTGTAAGAATATGTGATTAAAAATAAGTATGAAAAAAAAAGAGTTTTGATAAAATGGTGGTCAAACAAGGGTTAAAATGTAACGAATTTGTTACCATTTTATCGAGTTAATTGTTTCAACAGTCACTGAACTTTGTTATATGTCACGTTTCACTAACCGAACTTTCAGTTGCACCCAATAACTCACTGAACTTTGGTAAAACTGCACTTCATCACTCACCGTCTTCATTCCATCCACACAGTTTGCCTACGTGAAGGATGGTGTTACCATTTGACAGTTAACTATTCGATGTTATGAAGAGTTAATTGTTTCAACAATCACTGAACTTTGCAATGTGTCAGGTTTTACTAATCGAACTTTCAGTTACATCCAATGACTCACTAAACTTTGGTAGAACTACACTCCATCACTCATCATCTTCATTTGGGGTTCGGGTTCGTTCAATTTGTGCGAACGCTACCCTAAATTGTTCTGAAATTGAAGCTCGATAAGGGAGATTCTTGAAACCGTTGAAATGGAGAAAGCAAAGGAAGGTAAGTCCGAGGTTTTCCCCAAGTTGGCTACTACTCTTGAACTGTAACACACCATCAATCTCTTTCCCCAACAACAAAACTAGTGATTTCAAACAATTGCACTTTGAACAAGAAAGCCAGAAGCAAGCAATGACATTATCGCATAAACAATATGGGGAAAACCTCAGACTTACCTCCCTTTGCTTTCTCCATTTCAACGGTTTCAAGAATCTCCCTTGTCGGGCATATTAAACTTTCGATTGCAGTAAGTTAACTGTCAAATGACAACGTCGTCCTCCATGTAGGCAAACGGTGTGGATGGAATGAAGACGGTGAGTAATGGAGTGCAGTTCCACTAAAGTTCAGTGAGTTATTGGATACAACTGAAAGTTCGATTAGTGAAATGTGATACATTACAAAGTTCAATGACTGTGGAAACAATTAACTCCCATTTTATCTTAGGATTAAAAGTTCATTTACAAGAAAAAAAAATTTGGAGTTATAACTGAAATTTCCGTGAAATCTGCACTGAGAAAAAATGGTAGAATTGGTAAACAATTTCTGTTGTCATCATCTAACACACAGACTCCTATCTTCCATTTCCTCTCTCCGCAACCACCCACACCCTTCTTCTCCATTCGCAAGAGGGGCATTGAAATTCCCAATTAGCCCATCTCGACGCACACATACTCTATCAGCAGCCATTCACATTCACAGCGGTCGCTTCACTTGGGACGACGTCTTCAACCTCGCTGAACCCCAGCAAAATGAATCTTCTGACCTCCACGGCTATTTCGAAAAAGTCAAACTCTGCAATCGAAACTCTGTAATGTTCGAACGCCCCCATTCATTTACTTGCATTTGCTCACATATTCTATAATTCCACTGCATTCTTAATTGTCGGGTTCATTGCAGGAGAAGCAGTGTGAGTTTATCCCTTTTGTACTTGACAAACGAATTTTGGGATATGTTCATAATAGGTAACAGTGCCTTTTGCACACCATTCTTTCTATTTGTTTATTAATTAAACTGTTATCTTTCTACTCTAGTGTTAATATATATCTCATTTCCAGTTTAGTATTTAAATAGAGGCAATATTATTTGGGTTCAAAATTTAATTTCCGTAGAATTTCTTCGTAATATGTGATTCTCTAGTGCGCTAATATTTTACCATCAAGTAATTGATTTCATAGATGGTGTAACGAAGTAGAACTCACCTTAAAACCGGTTTAACGAGATTGCAAGGGAGAGTTCCCAAGATCTTATGAGGCCACAAGGCAGGAGTTACATGAGCAATTGGGGATACAATTAGGTCGTTACAGATGGCTATCCTCAGGCCAATTTTATGTTTTGGGGCTAACTATAAAATTAACTGTTAGAATTTGGACTACAGGTCAAGAACCTCATAACTAATTGGGAAGTTTATGCACTGGTTCCTTTCTGATCCTAAAAATGCAATTGTGGATTTGTAAAGTTTGTTTGTGAGTCCAGCTTGAATGGAATTCTATGTTTGATTTTCACACGATGTCATCATTTATTTCTTTGATTGGTATTATTACTTTTTTATGTCATCTGCAGATTTGCTGCCAATTTGAGGAGGTTTGATGATTTGGTTATTCTCCCAGATGACACTAGTTATGGTGGCAATTTTGGCTGCTACATCACATTACATCCGAGGATAAGGACGATCGAGGATAGAACTAGTGCTCTTGAATATGTAATCAAGTGCTTGGGTGAAGAGCTTGTTCCAGGTATACGAAATGAGGTACTTATTTTGATCACTGACTAATGTAATTTATCGTTTGTCACTCTTGATGGTCCTATCAGAGTTTTTGTGGGTCACTAGTTGCATGAACCATATCCTTTTATATGATGACTTTGATTTATGTTCACCGTAATCAGCTATATCCTGTCAAATCTTCTTTTGGGGTGCCGGAATATTTTTCGCTGGAACGTGCAGCTGCTCCATATTTTGGAATAAAGGTGCCCCTCCTCCATGACAATATCATAATTTACTTTCTGTAGGGTTTTGGGGTGGCCAAGGATTATATAATTTTGATTACCATTTTGTAATGTAAAGAAATTTTAAGTAATGTCATTGATGGTTATTCATTAATGCTGCTGTCTTTAGCATAATTAGAGACGGATGTTTGTATTTGACTAATTCCTATTTCCATACTTGTTTCAATCTACAAAAGCAGAGGAGCAGCATTGTAATTGTGCAAGTACACGTGTCTTACCTTGATCTGTTTATTTTATTTTTTCATTTGCTCGTTTTCTTCTTTTTCCTTCTTAAATTACTTATGTCATGATTTGTAATTTTCTGATACTTTATTTGGGGAAAATAGTATCCCTTCAGCTTTGCCAATCTTATTGATTACCCCATGCGTTTTTTAAATAGATAAATCGAACCTTGTGGTTTTGAAACGCTTGCAAATTATCTCTGAACCGGCAAAACTTTAGCTAACCACATTGGCATAATGTGTAGGATTTGTTGGTTCATTTTGCAGGGTTTTTAAAAGAATTAAACTTAGTGTACACTCTTAATGTACATTGTGTTTGACATTGTACTCACATGGGCAGTGGGGTCCATGATTATTTTAATCGCGGACCCCACTGTCCATGTGAGTGCAATGTCATCCACAATGTCAAAAAAAGTGTACCTAAAGCAAAGCTCTTTTTAAAACCATGAATGGGGGATTAGTCTATTACAAAATGATCGGGGTGTCAGTAAGATTTGCAAACTACAGTGGTTTAATTTGCATTTTCTGTTTTTATTGGGTTGAAGAATATTAGATTGGATAGGTGCATTTGTTGCTAGTAAATGAAATCTAACGTATTATGCATTTATAATTTCCTTGGATGGTACATATGTGACATAGGCTTACGGAGTTCAAATGAATGGCTATGTTGAAAGAGATGGGCAGAAGTATCTATGGATAGGGAAGAGAAGTGAAGTAAAATCCACCTACCCTGGGATGCTTGATCAACTAGTTGCTGGAGGGCTGGTACGTGACAACCTTCTACATTATGTTTTCTTTCTTATTTTTGGATTTATTAATGTAAGATTTAATGATGTATGGAAGATTGATCTGTTCATTGTTGCGTTTGAACTTTTGGCACACATTTTCTCAGTGGTTCTTAATGATATGCTATGCATTTTGCTCATTGGAAAACTAGTTCTTGGATCCTCTTTTCTCATACTGATACTGAAAAAGCACATTCTCTTACTGCTCCCCACCTAGAAAGTTATTCTTTTGATTTTTCACGAATATATTCACAGCCGCATGGGATCTCTTGTGGAGAGAATCTTGTGAAGGAATGCAAAGAGGAAGCAGGGATACCTAGATCGATTTCTAGTGGGTAAGTTTTTCAATTCATCATATTTGTTGTCCCACTGCAGTAACACACAGAATATAACCTTTACAAAGAAATATATAGGTCTTTTTTTTGCCAAAAAACCATATCATCACCTGTTCTTTTTTATTGTTCCTGGCCCTGGAGGAATTATTACTTAAAGATTCCAGATGTTTTATTATACTCAGAGCTACAGCAGTTGGAGCTGTTTCCTACATGGATATTGACGGATATAGATTCAAGAGAGATGTTCTCTTTTGTTACGATCTAAAGCTTCCAGAAGGCTTTATCCCAAAGAATGAGGGTAAGGCCATCAATATTCTTGACCGCTGTGCTCCAGAAATAATAGAAATAAAAAAGACTTAACAAGACGTTTGCTAGCTACTTTAGATTCTAATATGGATCCAATAATAAAAGTTTGATCTATATTTTAGAAACTTCATCTCCTCAATTTAGTAGTGATTCTCAGTTAATATTATAGCAGCTACAGTGCTTTCTTTTGAAGCTTCTCAATATATATTCTCTTGTAAATTGCAGATGGAGAGGTGGAAAGCTTTAAACTAGTTCCCGTGACAAATGTTGCAAATATAATAAGGAGGACACAGTTTTTCAAAGCAAATTGCAATCTTGTCATTATCGATTTCCTATTTCGCCATGGGTATGATATCATTGCATAATCTTTCACGTGCTTTCAATACATAGTGATGCATAAGTAAAATAGAATTATAGAATGTAGTTTATTCTATTAATCATATATGTGT